>JABSTQ010009916.1:1334992-2557484 GCA_013358835.2 Ixodes persulcatus
CGCGATACAAAACGCGTTTAATATTACGTGGTCTCCGCTTCTAGCGATAAAAGGAGCCACGAAGATATACCGCAACCATCGACCTTATTACTCTCCAGAAAGCTTCATTGTTCAAAGGATTTCACATTTTTCTTTTGTATTAATTCTTGTCAGCGAAGATCCATTTTAATCAAAGTAGCTAAGAAAACAAATGCGCGTACCGCCGTCGGCTTCGTCAAAAGAAGCGTAAAGACAAAAAGTCAAACCCAAATGCACGGCACCAATACCCTTGCTGCGGACGAGATAAAGAAAACAGCGAGTAATGGCACAATAAACCCCCGAGAAAGCTGCCACGTTCAGACTGAGTAAAATATGCGTGCCCGCAAAATACCCAAGAGCAAAGAAATGGATTATATGACACAAAAAGTACGCGTAGGTTCGAACTTATTTTCTTACATTACTCGGTGAACGTTGGATGATTAGGGTAGAGAAGGACTTCATTGTGCTGTGCAGGCGCACGGTTGGGGCGTTTGCAGGCGGACGAAGACCGAGTATTGTCCTTCGAGGAACAATTGATTGGTGGACTAGAGGGGCCGGCGGACACATTTGGTAAGCCGCAAACTTAAATAACGCGAGAATATTTCATCGCCGTTGTAATAAGCTGCGCAAGCTCAGTGTTGTTTTTTCTTTCTTTTCTTTTTAAATTTTGTCGGTGAGACTTCATGAATAGTGGAAGTAAATCCCTGTGCCGTGAAATAGCGAAGATTATATAACGTGTGTTTTTCAGGGAAAGCCTTTCGGACACAAATATAAAAACGAAAATACATGGGCCCTATCGAGAGCTCATGGGCTGCTTAAGAAACCTCTCCGTCTCCCGGTTATCTGGAAAACATCCTTGAAAGTAGGGTGATGAGAAACCGCCGAAGCGAAGGCGTTTACAATTTTCGGAGAACGGGAGGGAAGTTTGAGAGGAGAGCCTGTTGGTTATCAGGAAGAGGTCGCTGGAAAAATGGAGAGGAACAGCCTTGTAACGAAATTATTCAAGAAGTGTTAAGGAATAGAAACGAATACACGAGAGGATACTCAGTTTTGCAGATGGCGTCCTTAGAAGAAGGTGGGGGAAAGGCTTTTGAGCGTAAGGATTTACAGAGTGCTTAATTAAAAAGCACACTCACACTCACACAAACACACGCGCACGCGCACGCGCACACACACACACACACACACACACACACACACACAAACACACACACACACACACACGCGCGCACGCGCACGCGCGCACACACACACACACACACACACACACACAGACACACACACACACACACACAAACACACACAAACACACACACACACACACACACACACACACACACACACACACACACACACACACACACACACACACACACACACACACACACACACACACACACACACACACACACACACACACACACACACACACACACACACATATTTTTGGAGACACGTATTTTTGTCTCTAATCTTTCCAAGAAAATACTTTTCGCGCAAACTTTACGCCGTTGGACTCAATTTAGATTGAGAAACGCAGCTGGCTGCGCTTTATTTATTGGCCCTTATCAATTGTACAAAAGATGGACGTGTGGAATGTTCGTCGTAAAATTGTTGCTTCGCGCGATAGTCCTTTACTCGACATTTTCTTTTATGTTTCAGGAACAAACTAGAGTCATTATTCGCAACTTTCTGCGATGGTGGTACCGCGGTGTGAGAATCCCGCTCCCTAGCTCCTGGATGATTGGCCTCATAATAAAAGGGCTTGCCCACACCTTCCTGACGTGAAAATATAACGCAAGGCTTTGATACTGCTCGTATATAGCAAAACTAGAATTACTTACGCGTCGCAGACTCGGCCTAGTACCGCTGTTCTACGACGATCATCCAGATGACCGCCAATGGACCTTTTCCACATACCGACGGCACCAGGCGGTGGCTGCACAAACTAAAAATCGAGGAAGTGACCTACCTGCGCTACCAATCGATAATGGGAGCTACGCTACCAGTTTCTTCGCTCTCTGAGCAGCGGCGAGTGCCCAACGCGACTTTAAAGAGGGGCATCCGTGGCGTCCGTCTAGACGTCGTGTTTTGCTTTCCGTCCACTTTCTTTTTTTGTGTAACGCAATTATATGTATGCTGAAATTACGCGTCCTACTCGTTGATTCACAGCGTCCTTCCGAATTTCCTCGATTTCTGGTACCGACTTCCGCCGCTTGGCATCGGGCGCTCGCGCGTGCGCAGAACGCTTCTCGGAAAAGGTCCATTTGATAGGCGCCAGTGCGCCCCCTATGGGTCGTGAAAGTTGCGAATTGTTTAAAAAAAAATATCACGAGATCGTCGTTTCCGTTTTGGTTTGAAACGATAACAAACATGGCTGCCAGCGTTTGCGACGGGCCGTTTAACACATTGCATAGCTCGTAGAGTTCGCCGGTTTTAGAACGGTAGCCGTTATGGGCTCTTTCTACCACTGGAAACGACGTGTGTTGTCGTTGTACTAGTTGTTGATGTTCTAGTACCAGGGCGTACGGAGTCCATCGCAATGTTGCCAACTGCTTGAAAAAGATAGCCTACCACTTTCTGGGATCAAACCTGTATTGGTTGCATGCTAAGTGGGAGCGTTTCCCCAGAGCTACGACACAAACTTCTTTTTTAACTATAGCTATGCGAAGGCGCTGACAATCCTCTTTATTATACGGTTCACGTGGAACAAACGGGAATTTGAATCTTCAGTCGTACCCGCTACACTTTAAAACAAATCTGGTCGTAAAAAAACCTCGCGGCTCTTCAGATCGTCCATGCTTTATACCCTAAACGGTTCTTTTAAAGGGATTGTCCGGTCAAATTTTGTATTCGAGAAAACAATTGAATATCATTGTTACTGCCTCGAGACGGATCGTACGTGCAATATCTGAATTTTATATGCCCTTCTGTGTGAGTAATTGAATTTAAGCTGCTCCATTCGCATTCTAGCGTAAACGCTGCTTTCGGTGGCAACATTGAAGCTCTGACGTCACAAAACACAAAGCGAGCATTTTTGTCTGCCTCAGCGTGCTTCGTTTTTGTTGGTGTGCTCGACTTGTTTCGTAGTTGGGTGAGATTTTCGTTGCGCGGTTGGGTGCCACAACCATCGGGCAGCACATGCAAGCCAAGACATGACGTTCCACACGTTTCCGCGAGACGTGCAGTGACGATCGTCGCCGTGAGTAGGGACTGGGTTCCCGTCAAGATCGGGATCCCGCTTATGCAGAAATCATCTCACAGAAGAGAGCTACGAGCTGAGCTCTAAGCGGACAGAAGGCTCGTAAGCTGAGATGTGATGCTGTGCCAACGATATTAAACCACGCCCATCCACTCCTCGCCCAAATCGGATCAATCAATTTGATTATGCAGCGAAACCGAAACCAACAGCTAGGCCATCCGGAAACGATACCAGAAGTTGTATTTAGCACGCGTGCAGCCCGATTCTGTTTTACCGGCGTGTGAAAATAGAGCGTGACTACGATTCACCAAGCTCGTCCAAGTCAAGTGACGACATGCATTTGAACGATTCGCCGTTTGTCTTCGACCCGCGGACATCGCCTCTGAAGGAACGACACGCAGCCTCATCACCGATCCAGTGGATCCGCTGACATGCGTACCGCTGACATGTGTATACTTAGGTGCTGCTTCAGAGGCGAAATCTGCATCCTTTGCTTTGCAAGCGCCCCTAGTTCGATCGGTGGCCGTCGCAGTTGTGTTTGCGCGAAACGGCATACGTTTGCTCGAAGCTTATGGCTTTCTGCAAGTAATTTCCTGCTAAAAGGCGTGACTTTTTTTGCACATGCTTAGGAACTGCAGTAAAAGAACCGTATTTAAGTAGGGTACAGCCTAAGAGACTATATAATTCGAAACAAAATACAAGACATCCATCGACCAACGCTTGTTATCCCGACCATCCGACAAACCTTTGCGTTTTGTGACGTCACACAGCACCTACGGGTGTCAGCCATTGACACTGGCGAAATTCGGGGTGCAGTTTCGTACATAGGCTCATGAAAGGTTTAAATAATAACGGGAGATCATATATCAAAATAAAAATAACGTTTGTCTACATGAAGGCTCCCTCGACGTAACGAGTGCAAAAACTTAAGTACTTCCGGTTTCGACCGGACAATCCCTTTAAGCATCCTCTAAAAGGGTTCTTCGTAAAAGTCCTATGAGGGTTCTTTTAAGCTTATTTTTTGATGCACAAGAGTCGTTCATCAGTTGCCCCTCCAGTGCACCAGGGTGCGATAGTGCCTGAGACGAAACCGCTCTTCACGGACTGAAAGAGTTGTTGGGGCGTCGGAGAATTTTTAGAGAACTGATCTTTTTTTCTTTCGTGCAGATGCCCATAGCTGCTGTGACGGGCGGTAGAAAATTTATCGTCATTATCAATTAATTAGAAATGTAATCGGTGCTAACTATAGAAATTAAAAGCTTCGACTCGGTGGCGCAAGCCACCGCCCGAGTAGAAGGGTTCAGCCGTATTCATCCATCCGATACCACCTAGAGTAAAGACGTGCTCATTAGGGCCGTGTTCCAAAATTCACTCGATCTTACTCCAGGGTAAGGGCTTTGTTCCTTTCCGTTCGAAAACCTACCCTCGTCCAGCGTCGCTTTATCTGTGTTATCACATGACATGACCCTCCGGAGTAACTTGGATCTATTTGGGTAAGATTTGGATCACAGCATAGAGTTATTATAATGTATGCTAGAGGTTCAAGTGGCGCTAGTGTGCTGCTGCAAATTGAAGCAGACAGCAACCAGTCGAAAATTGACTTCCGGAAATGCATTTCTATGGGAAAAAGCGAGTGCATTTTATCGCTGCGCTCGATTATAAGAGCAAATATCACGAATATTTCGTACGTACTGGAACATTGGAACATTTATCAGTCCCGCTGAGGAAATGATTGGTCAGTTATGACGTTTTTATTTGAAATTCGTGGCATAAAAAATGGTGCTAAAACCGCTTCGTACATGTGTTTATGTGCACTGTCGGACACTGTTAGCGCGAACACGGTGTCGGCGCTTTCCACCATGGAGGATATACGTGTCAAACGAGCGAAGGACATGTGGAAAACCAAGAGACGGCAAGAACTACGCAGTAACACTGGATAAGTAACTCCTTGTGCATGCAGGCGATCAAAATAAATTGAAAGCCACGTAATATAGGTCAATTTGCAATAAATAAGTACTGCCTTATTCTTTCTGCTCCTGAATATGTGCAAAGATGCATGTTATGGGTTCAAATCTTCAACCACACGCTCCAAATCTTTGCAAATAGGGAGAAGTCAGAAAACAGAGGTCCGATAAAAACTGCTCGACATAGGACATAATAAAAAACACACCTTTCGTAGTCCACGTACTTTATTTTTTACATTCGAATGTTTTTTAACTGATCGTAAAGATTCACAACGGAGTCATTTTCATAGAGTGACAGGACGGGCATATTAGCAATATATAAGCGCCACCGCAATGCTAGCGAACCTTGAACACACTATACATTCCTTTCGATCGTTAGTTTGCTTAGAATCGTCGCTCGTGTTTTCATGCCTGCCATGGAAAATAGGTTTGGGACTGAAATTTAGCGAAGCTTAACATCGTTCAGTGGTAAAAAAAATGCTGTAATTAAAGCAATTACACTTTTACAATATTAATAAATGTGCATACTATCCGGTACAACCGAAATAATAAAAGCTGTTCATGTTATTCTCCAGCAAAGAGACAAATTTCACGCGCGTTTTCCCATAGGAATGCACAGGAGCACCGCAAAAGTAGACTGGTTCCTGTCTGCTTCACTTTGCCTCCCGGAAGTCGCATAGACACTAGCGCCATTTGAACCTCTAGCGTATAATATAATAACTCCATGGATCACAGCCTACGTCCCAGTTGGTGGATCCCTGAGCACCTCCAAGCGGCTAACACACTGAAACGCGCCGAGAGTAGGGCGCAAAGCGGCAGATACGGGTGCCTTGGCGTCTTCGCGTTCTAGCCTCGCGCTTGTTGCGAGACGCTGGAAGACCCGTTGGCGTCGACGTTGACGCATTTCGCGCTTCGTCGCAGAAAGAACTCAGAGGTGCATGCACGTGAGAACAAGGCCAATAAACCTTTTTTTTTTAATTACCCGAACATAAAAAGGTATGCCGGGAACGTAGGTACACGCGCTGCGCTGTGCTGGCGTCTTCAGTTCTAACTTTTCGAAAGCAAAAATCTACGAATCTTTTCTATAGGGATGGCGAGAAAGTGCAGCGCGTGCTTCTACGTTCCCAACATTATCTTTATTGTTCGGGTAATATAGGGAAATGACTAGTTAGCCAACGACTTCGCAGTGGCGCGTGGCGGAGCTGTCACAGCGGCGCCGCGCGTCTCCTGAGCCGAAATAAATATCTATCTATCTCTCGATCTATCTATCAGTAATTTAAAAATTGCTGCGCACAGATTCACGTGTTTCTTAGCCAATTGAGGACACAGACAATACGTCTTAGTAGAAATCGGCAACGTGGGAGTCGCACAGTTCTAATTTCTCACAGTTTTAATCTCTTACAAAGTTGAGCGCCGAAGACAATAAAATCGGAAGTTTAACACATTTTCATAGTTTGCTGTTTATGAGGACATGATCTCTCATGTTTCAGCGTTGCGCTACGAGCTGTTTATTATTTACACTATTATGTACTATACTTACTATTTTGACGAGTAAGAAACCTGCTGCCCTTACCTGAACGCAGATTCCACAGTGAAGGTGATTTAAGACCCACTTCTGGGGCCCTAATCTGGACATTGGGCGAGAAAGCCGGCGAGAAATCTGGCGTCCGTGATTGGCCGACGCCGCATTCGACCTTGGCGCCCACCGATCATAGCCGCCAGATTTCTCGCCGACGTTTCCGCCAAGTGTCCAGATTAGGGCCCCTGGACATGAAGAAACAAGGTAAACGAAGTATGGGGTGATGAACATTATTAAAATATTTTGTTCTGCCTCCTTATTCAAGAAATATACGCAGCATTGGGATGCAAGACTGCAGTATGGCGCTTCATGGAGGTTTCTTGCACTATATCACTGATGGACAGAGCGCGACACTGTTAGCGCGAACAAGCGATCGCCGTTTTTTCCAGTTTTTCGCTTTGAAACCAAGGGATGTCACCCAAGTTATTATTGCAACTGAAAGAGCTCATTTAGTTCTATAACGTAAGCGATAACATTTCGTGCTCGCTAATACTATTTAGAAGTAAAATGCGAAAATGCGCCGATGTCGTGTTCGCGCTAAAAGTGTCGTGATGTGTACATAAGATACATTTAAACTGAATATACAGTTCTCATCAAACTTCTACACAACACACGAATTGTGTGTTTTCTTATAACGGCATTATTTGGAGGAAGTTTAACAACGGCTTATTCACGCAAACGTTCCGGATGGCTTGTTGAATGAGACGTAACGAAACATTTGCACGGTTGCCACCAGGATAGCTCTGCCATTAGAAAAAACAGCTTGTGTGTTCCCTATGCGGAGAGCAAGTCGTCTGCTCCTTGCACAGGAGTTGCGGTGACGTCAGAGCGACGCCAAGCTTTGATTGGCTTTGATTGAACACATGATGGGTAGACCTCAATGTTAGATGACTTGAGGTCCACTCACTGTATTTTTCAATCACGCAATCAGAGCTCGGCGATCTGACATCATTGGAACCCCTGTGCAAGGAGCAGACGAACTTGCGCTCCGCATAAATGTGGTGAATACTGAACTCCTGTTACCAGTTACACATTCCTAGTGAGAAATGCCCACCGTTCTAGTGATGAAAACGAATGGGTCAGTGAGAATTTGCAGACACTGTGCTATTGAGCTTTGATATAAAATTAAGAGTGCTAACGAAGACAAGGACAAAAAAGGAAGGCGAACAGTACGAGCGCTTACTCTCAACTGAACAATTATTTGAAAACAGCTACTCCAAAACAACCTCCGATAAAAAATACACTCAAACACTCAGTGACGTCATTCATTACAACGTGTAAAAAAATCACTCTCTTTTTGTTGCAGAAAAATTGACGGCTGGCTGACGCAGCCTGCAGTGCCTTCTTTCTTTATGGCATGCGCTTCAAGCAATTCCCTCGCAGCTTTTTCACGGGCCCTCCCCAAGATCGTGGTATTTTGAAGGTTGGGCTGGTAACATACAGTCTCTCCAATGAAGAGGCAGGTGTCCTCCGCTTGTTGAGAAAAATGACAGGTCATGCTCGCGCATACCTTCATTTACGTACCGTCCTGTCTTGCCGATGTACACCCCGCCGCATATCAGTGGTGTTCTGTACACCGTAGGATACGCGAGCATGACCTGTCTTTGCGTTCAACAAGCGTAGGACATTTGCCTCTATATTGCAGAGATTGTCTGTGCAAGCCCTAGTCTCAAAATACCTCGATCGTGGTGAGGGCCCTAGAAAAAGCAGCGAGGGAAGTGCTTGAAGCCCATGCTATAAAGAAAGAGGTCACTGAAGGCCGCGTCAGACAGTCGTCAATTTGTCTGCACCAAAAATATAGTGATTTGATGACACGTGGCGATGAAAGAGTATTTGGGTAATTCAGTGTATTTTTTATCGAAAGTTGTTCGCATTAGCTGTTTCTAAAGACATGTTAAGTTGAGAGTAAGCGCTCGTCCTGTTCGGCTTCCTTTTTTGTCCTTGTCTTTCTTAGCCCTTTTAATTTTGTGTTACGAACAAACTCGCCCGCTTTGCCACTTTAGAGCTTTGATAATAGACGACGAAGGGGAGCGAATAAACAGGGCATTAAGTCAGGAAGCCACCAGCCATTCTCTTTGTCATTAACGACTATCAACACAGACACGTTGAAGTTTGACTCAATTCTGTCTGTGGCATTTTCCGAAAACTCAGGCCGGGGCTTCGCAGCACCTAAATAGCCATCTCTTAGTCGCCTGTAAAAAGGTGTTCGAAATGGACGCGACCCACGCTTGCGCCGATGTCGTCCGCACCATCGCGGCCAATGGCTCGAATTCACAGGACACTAGAATGTGGCTCGCGCGGGAGGTTATGAAACCGTATGTCGTCTGCGCTACTGTATACGTCTTGCAGCATTGTCGCACAGCGCACACGGTTAGCGTGGCGGTCGTTGACACGTGCATACAACACACGCGAACGGCGTTAAACACCAACAGAAACCTAAACATTCCGCGAACAGAGGATGAGAAGCTAAGAAACGACAAGACTAGCCGACAGAGCCGCCGCAGCCACCGTTGCCATGTTACCATGGCGGCAGAAGACCCGGATGTATTTGAAACCAAAACCAAATCGTAATCACGTGATGTATTATCACGTAAGTAATAAGAGCGTCCATAGATGATTTTTTGCTTTCATCATTTTCAGTTTCTTTTTTGAACATTAAATAAATTTGAATATCTCTTCCACTTTATATGATTTTCTATGATGACGTTTTGTTGCCTCTGGTTCTCACACAGTGGGAACCAGAGGCAACAAAACATATATATATATATATATATATATATATAATTAAGAAGGGCTCGATGCATTTTTTTTTTCATAACCCCTTGAAACAATTTGAATATTTTTGAAAATGAGACCGAAGCTTGTCTTTTTAGCTTTAGCAAAAGACGTTATTTTTTTTTTTCTAGAAAAAAATTAATTAAACTCAACTGTTTTTTTTTTTTTAGCCCCTATTCTGAAGCAAACAGCTCAAAAGACTGGTGGAGGGAAGTTTCATTAACGTTGTTGTAAAAAAAAAAATAATTTTAGGGTTCATTTATTAGTTACTATTGGAAGGGACATTTCAACCAGGACTAAGATATGATCGTTCATTTTATCAAGAATATAAACCTATCTCACACCGTCAACATTCGAGGTAAAAACTAGATCCAAAAACATATTTATTCTTGTAGGTTCTAGAATTATTAGGGATAGGCCACTGCTATTCATTGCGCAATCAATCAGCAAACATGCCGATCTGATTCGTTCCCGGCAGTCGCATCGGGTACGCTTCAGAAGCATCGAAAAATGACAGAAGTCGCAAAGTTAATAATAATTAGTCGTTAGTTCTTCATACTGCGGGTGGTTAGTCTGCCTGAACATGGCGACATTGTTACCCGCTGTAGATGGGGAATTTAGTCCTTGCAGTATAACTCCGAATCTGGGGACTTTAACGTGCATCACGCAGTAGTGATGGTAGTGATACACAACCTCACGCCGGCACGATGCTCATCCAGATCGAAACGGACAGGAATAATGATTGAACCCAGGATCCCCGAATTTTTCAGCGTCAGCTTTCTCTCTATGTACTCCCAGCTGGTGCGGGCTAGCCCACTCGGCCACCGATTCCCCAGTCGCAAAGGTCTGTTGCCCAAGGGGCCCTATGTTACTCGGCGGAAACAAGCGGAACAATGGGAAAGGAACAATTTCGTCTACTGCGAACGGTCAGCGCCGCGCCGCTGACGAATCGCAGCAGACGGCCTTGTCCCGGTTCCTTCTAAGCGCCGTGTAGCATAGGGCCCCACGTGTGACAATTACAGACGATCCGGAAGAAGACGACAATGAAAGCAGCCGAACAGACGCCCACCAACGTTTGCGACTTGTGTTTCAGAATTTCAGGAACACGGTCGCCAGTCGAGGGACGGTCACATCATAGGACTGAGGATCTCATGATTTTCTACAAGCGTGTGCACAAGCAAGACGTTGTTTCTGTAATAAGATCTTTCACATTCAGAAAGGATCCCCCTTTGGTTGTAAGCACAGGAGGAAAGTTGCTGCCAGATGGAACCTAAAGGAGTTAAAGTACGACTCAACCATGGCCATCTACCTTAGAAGAATTGAGAATGTTATTGGGCTATGTTAGCTCTTTCACTGTTTGTGCTAGATATCCCCAGGAATAATTTCAGACTGTAAGAACCTCAACAACCGCCGTCTTGAATCGGCGGTTTCTAAAACGGGTGGACTTGCAGCTCAATATGATATGATATGATGTGATATATTTATTTCAGCTCAGGAGATCCGCGGTCCTCCAGAAAGGCAAATCGCCCATTCCTTGAAAAACTGCGGCGCCGCTGCTGATAAAGAAAAAATGGCATTGTAAAAATGAATCGTGAGGATGATGACTATGATGATGAGATAATGAAGAGGGTGAAGAATAGAGCGTCAGGCCTAGCAGCGGTCTTCATGGGGCCGCCATGGGCCCACAAAGACCGCTACTTCTAGCAGGACAGTCTTGAAAGCCTGGCGAGGGCTCCCTGCTTGCCCACCATGCAGACGATTCGGCCGAATTTCTGGTGACGCAGGGAGTCCAGTACCCCAATGGTGGAGCCACAGGAGTTGGCGCCGGTGTTGGCTGGTCGGCGGTTTTCACGAAAGCGGGAGCTGATGTCTCCCAGCTTTTGGTCGAGCTTGTAACCGAGCAGCTTGAACACCCTGTCGATCGAATACATAGTGGGTGCCACTGGTCCGGTCGGCTCTCTGACAATGGAAAAAAAAAACACTTCTTCTGCCCAGCTGGCTTCCTCTACTTGTCGAAGATGAGTTTATCATTGCAAAACCTATGAACGCTACCAGAGGATTCGCAGCGAATCTGGCAAAGCTCGCAGCAGACTATGCACGCAATGCAAGTGCAGCAGACGACGGAGGGAGAACCGATTTCGCGGAGACAACAGCGTCAATTTCTCGCCCGCAACCGCAGCGTCCCGCGCTCTTCCGGTGAAGGCCGCTCAAGTTCCTAAACTAACCTTCTCTGTTAACGTTGGCTCGTGCCGTCAGCTACTCTCTATCGAGGCCATCTTGAAACGATATGATATAAGACATGTTTGACCACGGCTAGACTAAATTCGTCTGCTTTTTTTTTTATACGGCCTTTTCCGTCACAAAAGAAATCATGTGAATCTTTCTTCATGGGGGGGGGGCGCTGGCAGCCTACTAGCCTTAAATATTTTTTCTGTTCCGCCCTGCTAACCCGGTGACTCAAAGGTGTCTGTTTCTCGTAGCCTAAAGGTGTATAAGGTGTTTTAATCGACGTCATTTTGTCCACCATTTTGTTGTTTGGAGCTGCCTGGCGCGTGCCAAAGAAGAGCGTTTGTAATATTAAATTGCCACTTTAGATACGTAGTTTACCGAGGCCTATAGCGTTCATCGCGGGACAACAATATGGCGGATTGACGTCGCAAGCATACTACGGCGTGTATTTACACCAGCTGCCCAGCGAGGAATCTATAAGTACAACGCGAAAAAAAGGGATACCAAGAAAGAAGATTCTTTTCAACAAGTACCGATCTGCGGTGTGTACGTAAGGTCCCCTATTGCCTTAGTGAAGCAGCTCGCAGGTTAATGCTTTAATGGCAATCAAATCACTAAACAATAGAATGCGCAAGCCCTTCAATTTTTGTGCCGTGGAGATTCAGCATGCAGGTCTTTGAACAGCGCTGTAATTATTATTTTTCCAGCGATTCTTACTGTTCATGTTCAGAATTAACGTTCATCGGCAGTAACCGAGAATCTAGCAGCACCTTACGTGCATGCCGCTTTTCCAGCCGAATGTAGGAAAAGGGAACAGCAGGCTTCGCGATAATTTCCGAATGATTTCCGCGTGCGCTTCTTTTTTGCGGCTTCTCTTGTTTGTTTTGACCAGTGTGTACACATTTTTCGTTTAGCCTCGCACCCAGCCACGTTGTCCCCCTATCCGGTATGCGTTCCGAACAAAAAGCAAGACATTACAACCCCGAACAGGTACAAAAGTATAGAAGGGTCATAACAAGAACGACTGACGGTTGCAATTAAAATGTTAACACGTTCTACTGTTGAGGCGAGAAGAAAGCAATGTTTTGACGCATACCGCAAGTTCCAGAATTGAAGATGGCGGCGCCCTCGTAGAAAAGGTGTTTCTGTGTACTCTCGTCCCCAGCCTTCTAATAGGCATATCCGGTATGGGCGACGAAAAAATACTAAAAAATGTCATCCTGTAACTAGTAAAAAAATAAGTGCGTGGCAAAACAATAATGTGTGACGGTTGCGCTTATATCCTAAGAGTCTACTGGCGTGGCGACGGCAAAACAATGTTTTCGCCCATACTGGAAGTGACGACAATTCAAGATGGCGGCGCCCTTGAAGAAAGGGTCTATAAGCTTTCATCAGCGCTCAAGCACGCGCTCCCGTACCTTTGATTGCAGCCGCGCCGTGGCGCCGCTCTCAGCCGCTGGGTGGCACTAAGAGCCTACTATGTGCAGAACCGCTTATACTGAGAGAGTTTGGCCTTCTTCTTAAGATTTTGACAGCCCGGCAACCACAACAGCGTAGTCTGACAATCGGGGAATGACTACTTCTGCCCGCCATTTTGGGGCTCTGATAGGAATTTCATGCGATTTCTCAGGAATAAAAAAGACGAAGAAGTAACGCCATTTTGTGTTATCGCGAAATCCGCTGGTTCTAGCGGGCAACAAAGCTCCGCCCACTGGGCAAACTCACGTAAGCATAAACGGCTCTGACTATGTGTAAAGCGCTGGATGGATTTTATAAACAAGCACCGCCGAGCTGGTGCACGCTGGTATGCACTTGAGTCAAAAATGGTGGAGCGCCGCCGGTAATATAGTTTGTCGCGGTGCCGCGGCCTCGGCATCAGGAGTGCCCCAATGGGAGCGTGCCCGCAAACGGCGGCTCGTCACCGGCAGCCGCAGCAGACCAATAGGAGCGTGCGCGTCTGCATGCGGGATGCCCAATGATCCTGAAAGGGCAACGCGTCGCCGATATCCAATAGGAGCGACCGCGGCACGATCAAACGATGGCTGTACTTGGATAAGTGAGGATATCCAGCGATTTAACTATGTGCCAGTGCCACTTTGGAAACATAGGTGTCATCATACTTTACTGGAGTAGCCGTAAGTCTGCGAGCGTCTTTCCAGTCCAGCCGTGCTTTGACTACTGGCGGCGAGATGTTTTGGTGGCGCCTTCCTGTGGTTCCCTCTCTTGACGTCATTACATTCTGAACAACAAGTTCGATGGTGTTTGTAATAAGCACGGTGGAAGCTTGAGATCATTACGCTCTGAAACTGACACTTCCAACACCGTCAAAGTTTTAGTTCTTACATTACACTTATTTCCGTCGATGAGAAATTCTTCGCTGAAGTCACAGTCTGCATTCGGCCAATCGTGAAAGGCAAATCACTGCGACGTTTTCGATCGCCCACGTTGCCAATGGTGACTGAAAGTATGAAAACAAAAAGGGGGAGTTTCTGTTGTCCCGCCTACAGCGCGAGCTTTCTATCTTTGATTTAGTTTCGGTGTCTCGTGAGCATCGGGCGTGCGCGCGCAACCAAAGCAAGGCAAAAAGCAGCAAGGGCGCTGGGCGCCAACCCTTCCCAGGGGAGGCCCTGTCGTTCTCACCTTCTTGGTTACAGAAGTGTGTTTCGTGATCCTTTACATTGCCACCTGAACCGGCTTCTAGTCATATGAACACTGAGGAATATGTCGGATCGTCGTGGCGCTGAGGGGGGTACGGCGGGGGAATGGAATACGCAGATGCCTATCTCACTGAAGCCCGCTGTACAGAATGTCAGGCGACGAAGAGTTCGACAGGGGTGACGCGAGACGCCGTGATGCCACGGACGCTGAATACGGATCGTTTACGCGACTGTCGCTCCTACCAGCAAGACGCCAGGGTCGCTACGATATTGTATACATAGCTTGCACTGACGTCACCCAGTACCCAGCAATGGCGTCCTTTGCACGTGCGGCCAGCCTTCTACAGAATAAAGAGCACGATGTGAGACGCTCGCAGAGGCGCGTACAAACCTACCTTCCACTGCATTAATGGGACGCTTAGTACCTGGGAATGGCGACTAGAATGACGTCGCGTGAGAACTATGTACATTGTGTAAGACCTATTCTGTGACGTTTTGAGGTTACTACAGTGCATTAGCGGAAGCTAAGCAGTCAGGTCAGAGGTGCGTACCAGCCTTTGACCGAGTTTCAGCAGACTTCAGCGCGCGATCGTTGTCTTTTGCCGTGCTTCGGCTGTGCGTTCAGGCTTAAAGGGATTGTCCGGTGAAAACCGGAAGTTCTTAAGATTTCGTGATGGTTACCTGGTGGGAGCCTAATGATTAACATAGGCCATTTTTATTCCATTAAACGACACCCCAATTTAGTGTAATCAACGACGGATAATTGAACGAAACTCCATGCCGAATTTCGCAAGTATCAACGGCTGCACTCCCATGCCTGACGTGACGTCACATCAGTCTTGCAATTGTCATATCCTATGCCTCATTCCTCCGTGGGAACACAGTGCTCCCGACGCACCGCAGCATTCCATATTACTCGCCACTGTAAATGTCTCGAAGAAGTGTGGAGCGTGACAACCGCACAACGAAAATACCCTTTCATTCTAAAAAAAAAAAAAAAAAAAAAAAAATCTAGCGCAGCAGCGAAGGTGAACCACGTCGTACCGCTCACGCGGAGGACAAAATTCGAAGTGCGCTTCAGTTCGGCGCGTTCTTTGCCTGATGTTACCTCAGAAACTCTGCTTCCCTGAAGGTGGAAGAGGAAAACGCCGTTTATGCACGCTTGGGTTAAAATACAATTACTCCTCCAGGGAAGCACACAAAATTCAGATTTGTCGTGGAAGATGCTCCTACAGCCATTGACAATGAGGTCTAAATGTTTTCATGAATACGAAATTTGACCGGATAATCCCTTAATAAACGAGATGGCGACACTAGTATTAAAGGCCTCAAACCGGAGATTTTCTTGCTGTTGCTGCTGTTGTTTTTCTCTCGAGCTCGAATTCGACCGCGATGTCTCGTTGCTCGTGGATCGGTAGCACGTGTAGCGAAAGCTCACGCTGTAAAGCTCACTGATCGTGGATTTAATCCACCGCCTCTGCCCGTTTCAATCTGGATGAGCATCGTACCGGAGGGCTGTCATGTATCCAGTCTTGTACACGTTACTAAAAAAAACGTAATCGATTACAATTACTATTACTCTTGGCTAAAAAATATTCGATTAGATTACTTGATTACTCGACAGCAAAGGTAATTGGACTTTACTTGAAGAAGTAACCGTTACTTTTCTGAATTCTTTATTGTGAGAAGACTTACATGTTTAGCGCTCATAACAATGAACTACTTCGAACCTATATGTCACATTTTCACAAGTATTGAAGAAGAAAAAACGGGTTCCCTCTTCGTGGTCGTTGCACCTTCACAATGCGGACACAAGCATAGAATTCGTTTGAAGAAGTTTATTGATTTGAGCGTTCGCCAATTTGGGGGGGGGGGGGGGGGGGGATCGGAGGGGGTTCTAGATCTTGATTGTCACTCATTTTGCTATTCACAAGTGGGATGAACTCGCATGTTATACAAGAGAGCAGCAGCTCCAGGATTTGAAACGGATCATGTGTAGTATCCATTAGCGGAAGAGATCGCCTCGACCAGTTCTCAACTCGAAACCTTGCTTGTCACAAAGTCTACGTAGGGGAAATATTTGAACTGGCTTTGTTATATTTTGCATCCGATTTAGACATCCTTCGGTTCTGGTTCTCCTACGGGCTGCGTGTAGGTATTACTCTGTGTGTGTGTGCGTGAGGGGGCTAGTTTGAACAAAGGACTTACAAAGCTACATTCTGTTCCCTCAACTTCACCCTCAATGGCCTTTGCACGCACTGGGGCTTGCCTGGGGCTTCCCAGCCCCAGTCCTCAGCGCGAAAAAAAACGAACATTCCACATAAATTGTACATACAAAGGGGTTGACCTCGTTTCCTACAGCTCCGCAAATATCATTCTTTTTTCTGTTCGAAAAAAGAAGCAAATATTTTTTTTTTTCATTTCAGAAAAAGGTGTGTTCAGGGGGTTAGAAGTAGGGCTGGGCAATTTATCGATTAACCTTCCGATTAATCGATTATGGCTTTAATTGCGATCATATTTTTTAACCGGTTAATCGGTTTTTAATCGTACTCAAAAAGAAGTCAATTTGGGTGCACGCATGGCTCTATCCTGGACGACCTGCCCGAACTAGGAGTGACCCCCCCCCCCCCCCCCCCCCTTAAGGAAAACGCTGCGCGCATCCGGTCGTTGTGTCCTGAGCGGTTTTCTCTTCCCAGCCAGGGCTATGAGTATGAGCAGGTTCAATTCTCGCGCTCGCGAAGCGTCACGTGTTTGAGGATATACATTACAGTTCTACCGAGGCCAGACGAACAAGCCGGGCCCGCAATTGATCCCTTTATGACCACGAAACTTCATGTGTTGAGGGTCTATTACACATCCTGCCCAGGCAAGACAAACAAGCAGAAAAACAAGCTGGGAAGCTACACCACGCCATGGTTACTTGTTCCAGTATTCGCCCGTACAAATAGACAGTTCACAAGGTATGAAAGGCAATCTCGCTGGAAAGTTTGGGTTTAAAGTAACTCCAGCGGTGAAGTTTTAACTGAAGGAAGTCCACTGCAACATCTGCAAAAAGCCGTTTCATACAGTAGAAGTGCAAGTTCGCTTCAGTATCACCTACGAGCGAAGCGCCCATGTACGCCGCTGCAGCAAGGACCATCCGCCAAAACGCGACACAATCAACGCCTTCTCATCGAGGCCCCTTTCGCTGAAAAAATAAAAAAGCATCGCCCAAGCCCTCACTTCTTGTCTTCCGGTCGGAGAATGTGGACAGACTTCTTATCTTCGGGAGCTGGAGCAAAATATATGTGAGTCTTTGAATCGTTGAACTATGGTATCCTCATTGTAAATGTCCTTTGCGCCGTGTAACAGAGTAAAATAAGTCTTCAAAGGCAAGACGAGTTTTGCATTATTTTTAATATATTTTTATAAAATCAACGCAACGATTAATCGATTATTAATGCGATTAAGGGGGCGATTAATCGGGGTAAAATTTTTAATCGACGCCCAGCCCTAGTTAGAAGTAATTTTTATTACTTCAAAAAGAAATCAGATTACTCTAGTGATTACTGCCTAATAGAAGTAATCAACGGATTACAAAATTACTTCAAAGAGTATTCGATTACAAGTAATTGGTTACTGTAGTGCGTACGCTACAAGTCTGCATGTATCACTATTGCGTGAAGCACGTTAAGACGTCAGACAAGCAGTGGTATACGCACTGTCTTTCATCTCCAACGAAGACACCAGATGCCCTCAGAGCTGACTAACTTCCCGCTGTATAAACATAGACACAACAGAATTACAATAGATGGCTCCGTTGGTCGGCACTTTTTGTACGTTGCAAAAAAGGTGTAACTATAGACGCTTTAAACACGCGTTCGACTCGCGCTAGAGTGAGCCGCCATTGCCGACCTTCTCCTGTCTTACCGAGATTCCTAGCCACTGAAGCGGGCGTTGACGAGCCTCCACAAAGGCATATGCTGGGGAGAAGGACGCAGTAGCAGCTAAAGTGGCAATAACCTGTCCTGCTGTGGTAATGATGATGTGAAGCGAACGAAATAAGAGGAAACAAAAACTGAAGGTCGGTTATGGCGGCGCCCATGCACAGCTGCCTGAAAGCGTCTATAGACCTTTCCAAAAACGAGCTTGTGGCCGGTGCCATTTTGAGCGTTCGTGCGAATGGCGTGTGCTTCGCTCGCTTTCCGAAGCGACGAACACGCACGTGCTGGACTGTGAAGATCGCACGCTGGACTGTGATTTTGTAAACATTGGAAAGGTCTATACTCCGTTTCACCTTATGTTGCACCGCAGCGAAGGCTAGAAGCGCGAGCTCATAGCGTTCGCAGCTGCTTTTGGTGCACGAGAGCTTGTGCCGCCGAGATGTGCCCTAGAACAAGGAGCTCGCGCTTGTGGCCTTTGCTGCTGTACAACACAAGGTGAAACAGAGTATAGACATCAGTAGACTCCTAGCGAAAGGTTTGATAAGGCTGTGAAAGCGATACTTTTGTTGATTCTATTTTTGTGTGTGTGCTATGTTAGCGCGCGTGGTCAAAACGCTTGTATACGCTACAAGCCTGGCTCGTAAGTACCCTAAGATCGTGCAGGGTTGAGCAGAGATATCGTAGGGTGCCTCAATGTCCTTCTTTTTAGGGTGATGCCACCCTTTGTAGTACCTAGGGTGCCTTCGTGTGCGCTTTGCTTGGGGTGGAAACGTCTGGCCATTTTGTCCCACGCTTTTATTTTTGTTTTTTGTTCAGAAGCGCTTGAAAGAGCGTGACCCTGCACGCGTTTGTGGCGCTGACTGTGCTATGGTGACATTTTGTCTTCGTCAATTTCAATGTATCATTCCCATGAGCGCGTGCTGTCGGCATCGGGTACTACAAAGGGTGGGATCACCCTAAACAGAAGGACATTGGGGCACCCTAGTAGTACCCGTTGCCGACAGCACGCGCTCAGGGTAAAATACAAATAAATAGACGAAAACAAAATGTCGCCATAGCACAGTCAGTGCCACGAACCCGTGCCTGGACACGCTCTTTCACGCCCTTGTGAACAAAAAAAAGAAAAAGAAAAGTGTGGGACAAATCGGCCAGATGTCTCCACCCTAAGCAAAGCGCACATGAAGGCACCCTACTAATATCTATTTGGAAATAAAAACAAATAGTTGAATGAGTTGCAAAGAAGGCTAAAATACTTATTCCGAACAACTTTTATTTTATGAAACATTATTTCAGGTATTTTCATTCTCTGTAGACCTTGGTTGGTGGCTAGTGGATATAAAAACAAAAAAGAAGCATAAATTATATTATTTTGAACAATTACAATATATTTTCTTAACCAACAAACAGGTGCTTACTCTGAGATGCAAATTGAATTTTGACGTTACCGTTTTGGCGCCCGAAACAATTTTGTTTTGTAAATTTAATACTTCCCGTTTTGCGGATTACTAAGAAAACCAAACGGGCCATCAATAGGTAGAAAATACGTTTCTACCAAAGGTGAGGCGTACGTTTCTTTTTTTTTTCGATTCACCTTTCTAATTTTTAGGCAAAATCAAATGAACCTCTAAATAACTTTAGTGTCGTCATAAGTAACCTCGGGAGTTCACTATGCTATTGTTTGTTACGAACACCTCTTTCAGCAGTGATCTTACTATGTCACGGTGGAACGAAGTGGTGCTACCTTACCTGTCTGGAAACAAATTGGGGTGTGTGTATGTTTATACAACCTAGAACATAGTCTGCCTCAACGGGCGACTTGTCTCCCAGCTGTAGGTGATCAATTTAACCACTGCAGTACAACCGGTAGCCTGGGGTCTTTAACGTGCATCACGCAATAGTAATAATACACGACCGCACGCCGGTACGATGCTCATCTAGATCGAAACGGGCATGGGATTGAACCCAGGATCCCTGGGTTATGCAGCGCGAGCTTTCGCTCCACGTGCTCCGAGCTGGTGTGCTCTAGCCCACTCGGCCACCGATCCTTTTTTTTTTTTCTTTATTCCACTTGGCCACCGATCCCTCTTTATCTGTCTGGGCTCAAGCCTTTCGATGTGTTTGCGTTTGTCTTGCAAGTGGCGTCAAATGCGCCAGTGCACGAGGCCCGTGTCTCGAGCAGCTCTTGGAAGCAGTTGTCGGCGCAGCACTGAAATGAGCGGCCCTTGGAAGCGAATTGCAGCGGAGCACCCGGTCCTCGCACGTGTCTTGCGCATTTCCACAACAATGGTTGGCGGTTGTGCCACTAAATGAGCTACGCTTCAGAGTAACGACACTTAGCCATATTGTGGCTTAAAATCATGGTTGTCAGTTATCTGAAGCTTTATCTGAAATCACAGGAAACGCTTTTCCCTCCTCCACAAATGTTCAAACAGTTCGCGACAAAGCAAAGCAATATTACATGAGCTTCCTAACACCGAATCTAATGCTCAGGAAGTCGCACTTTTGAATCATGACGATCGGCAGTTGCGTCTTCTCTGCACAAGCCCCAAAATAGCGGTGGCCACAACAATGTCGGGGAACGGAGTGCCAATACTCTAAGCGAAGATCATTTAGTGGCTCTAGTTGGCGGTACTTGAAAGCGTGAATTTTATGAAATGAATTTAGTCGGCAGTTGTCGGCGCAGTACTGAAATGAGCGGCCCTTGGAAGCGAATAGCAGCGGAGCACCCGCTCCTCGCACGTGTCTTGCGCTTTTCCACAACAATGGTTCGCGGTACTTGAAAGCGTGATTTTTATCAAATAAATTTAGTCTGCACTAAAGACCCTTCATGTTTCAAAAGTAGCGCAAGGTGCGTCAATGCACGAGGCATGTGCAACGCGCAGCCCTTGGGAAGATCATGGTGCACAGCGCAGTGCTGGGCTAGATTTCAGATGCCATGAATTTCCCAGAAGTGGCGCGCGCCACGTGCCTCGAGCATTTCTACAACAATGAATGGCGCCACTTTTCCCAGGATAGAAGGGCTTTAGTCTGCACTTGCCGGCAGCGCCTTCAACTTATGGAATTTATGAGGATAACTCGAGTGCAAGATGGCTTTGTGTATTTGGGTGGTTCTGTTTCGCTGACAGGCAGACAGACGGAAAGTGTCCTTTCTTGCCATAGCCGTTGCCAATCTTGTCAGCTGCTGTGCACTTGGCGCACGATTGCGGACGAGTAGTAGAGCCGCGCCACTGGCTTGGACAGAAGACGCCTTGGTACAGTTTACGGGTGGGAAACGGTTGCTTCTTGTTGCTTTTGACTTGGCGCGCAGAAGTCTGGACCTCTTCGACGAGGTCCACACCTCTGGACGTGCAGAAGTGTGGACCTCTTCGACGAGGTCCACACCTATCGACGTGCAGAAGTGTGGACCTCGCCACTAAATGAGCGATGCTTAGGGTCGGCACTCTGTTCCCCAATATTGCTGTGGGCGCCGCCATCTGGGTGCTTGTACAGAGCAGACGCAACTGCCGATCGTCATGATTCAAAAGTGCAACTTCCTCGGTATTTGATTCGGTGCTAGGAAGCTCATGTAATATTGCTTTGCTCTGTCGCGAAGCGTTTAAACATTTGTGGAGGACGTAAAAGCGTTTCCTGTGATTTCAGATAAATTTTCAGATAACTGGAAGCCATGATTTTAAGCCACAACATGGACAAGTGTCGTTACCCTGAAGCGTAGCTTATTTAGTGGCACTATGGAAGATCATGGCGGAACAGCGCAGCACTGAGCTAGATTTCAGGCGCCATGTTCTTCTATATATAGTTCCACTAAATAAGCTACGCGTCAGAGTAACTACGCTTGTTCATATTGTGGCTTAAAATCATGGTTGCCAGTTGTCTGAAGAATTAACTGAAATCGCAGGAAACGCTTTTCCGCCCTCCACAAATGTTTAAGCAGTTCGCGACAGAGCAAAGCAAATTTATATGAGCTTTCTAACACCAAATCTAATGCTGAGGAAGTCGCACTTTTTAATCGTGACGATCGGCAGTGGCGTCTACTCTGCACAAGCACCAAAATGCCGGCGCCCACAACAAGGTTAGGGAACAGAGTGCCGATACTCTAAGCGCAGGTCATTTAGTGGCGCTAGTTCTTCCCAGAAGTGGCGCACGGCACGTGTCTCTAGCATTTCCACAAACATGATTGGCGCCACTTTCCCCAGGATAGATGGGCTTTACTCCACACAACCTGAGAGCGGGTTTGCAAAATAGTATTCAGACGAAGATCAGGCCGATATACGACATAGGAAGTGCAAAACTGCCACTTTATTTCTTTTTTTTTGTTTTCTAGCTTTAAATTAAGCTCAATATTTTTTTTTTTTTTTTTTTTTGCAAAAGAACGTTTGCGTGTTAATTGTGGTGGTCCAAACGGCCGCAACGCCGCACCTTGTGCTTTCGATAATTTCGACCGTGGATGGAACTTCGAATTCATTCGGAAATCAGAGCTTATTCTATGTTTTGTAAGCCACTGCAATCTACGTGTGTACTGGCTCGTATCCCGCGCCGCCTGTTGGCCGCTTCCTCCAGCGGCAGACGCAGAGCGAAGAAGATCTAGCTCGAGATCGGTGGCGAACAGCCCGTGGCCCGAGCCCACCCCGAGCGCCCGACCTGCAAGCGCAGCTGCGAACATGCAACTCGTTTGTTCCGGAAAAATTCTGCGCCATCTATGAGGAAAAGGGTACAAATAAATAGCGGTTGAATTCCCCTTAAGGTTTACGAGACGCCATTATCAGAGGTAGGAAGCACGCGCTGGGGCAACTATACTTTGTCCGACCTTAGCATTGACTACCTGCGAAGGCTCTGCAAGCGCGAGTGGCTAGCTTGACTGCCTTAACTGGAGCACTCGCTGCGCGAGCACTCGTGCAGCCACCGAGATTTTATCCAAAACAACTAGCTCGCGCTTTTAGCATGTGCGGCCAGCAATAGTCTATGCTAAATTGAATACCTCATTCACACGGTCAGCATGAAGGTGCCTTTAGGGGGGATCGGTGGCCGAGTGGGTTAGCGCACACTAAAGTCACTGGATCCTGGGAAAGTAACGCCAAGCTCCCCCGTGTTGTCGCTATCTTGGTCCGTGGAATGAGCAATTTCCCCTTTACCCCTCCGTTCTTGGTGAGCAGATCTAGATTCGCTGGTGACGGGTAGCTTTATGGAGTCGTTTTTTGTATACTGAGATTTTGCTAACCACACACCGGCGAAACAAGCGTACACCTTCGTACCACCCCCAGATGCTGTGTCGGTGCTTGGAGGCACTGAAAAGTAAGTTTACTGATTAATAAGTTGATCGCATTCAAAGTGCCAAAGACTCTTATATTGGCGAGGAACGCTTCCAGTACGATGATGCACCATCGTGATCTTGGCGCGACTGGTTTAGAACGACCCCCTAGAAGCTTCGAAGATTTAAATGGACTAAGATGGCGATTTCCATGGCAACGAGGACCGATTAGCCAATCGCCTGGCGAGGTTTGGGTCGTCTGTATGTTAGTATCCGTTTGTGTCCGGCTAGCAGGTAGGGAAGGCAATGGCGCTACTTTCCCAGGATCCAGTGACTTTAGCGCACACCAGCTCGGAGCACGTGGAGCGAAAGCTCGCGCTGCAGAACCTTTGGATCCTGGGTTCAATCCCCACCCCTGCCCGTTTCGATCTGGATGAGCATCGTACCGGCGTGCGGTCGTGTATCACTACTGCGTGGTGCACGTTAAAGACCCCAGGATAGCGGTTGTACTGCACTGGCTAAATTGCTCATCTACAGCGAGTGACTCGTCGCTACATTAAAAATGGCTGACCAACGACTCGCTGTATAAATATCCACACAACCCCAATTATTTAAGGTGCCTTTTGCAATCGGCGAATCAGAACGCGCTCTTGGGTAGCGAGCATAGGCCGCGCGCGGAGGACCGTGAATAGTCCTAATTCAGAGCCGTTTATACTGAGAGATTTTGGCCTTCTTAAGGAGATTTTGACAGCCTGACAACCACAGCAGCGTAGTCTGACAACCGGGGGATGACTACTTCCGTCCGCCATATTGTGGCTCTGACTCATAGGAACTCTACGCGATTTCTCAGGAATGAACAAGACAAAGAAGTAACGCCATATTGTGTTACCGCGAAATCCGCTTGTTCTAGCGGCCAACAAGCTCCGCCCATTGGCCAAACTCTCTCAGTATATAGGGTGTATTCACTGGCGGCCATATCCGTGTGCGCTAATGCTGAGCACGTGCTGATGCCTAGCTTCTACAGTTATTTTGCAATGTGCACCCCGCACCATCAAGATTGCCGGTCTTGGCAGCCTATTAATGTGAGCTCGTTCTGAGCATGCGCTCTAAACAGTGACCTCAAATATGGCGGCCAGTGAATACCCCCTATAAACGGCTCTGACCTAATTCAGATTCGCGCTCCATCTGTCGTACGTTGCGCCAACCTCCTTCAGCAGCCTCAAATATGGCGACCAATGTTTCAGGCTACGGGCAGAACGCTGCTATAAGGAGTATGCACTGGGCGCAATATTTGTGGGTGATGTCTAGAGCGCATGCTCTGAACGAGCCCACATTAATAGGCTGCTAAGACCGGCAATGTTAAGGGTGCGGAATGCACGTTACAAAAGAACTGTGGAAGCTCGCCATCAGCACGCGCTCGGCAGTCGTGCACACAGCTATGGCCGCCAGTGAATACCTCCTATTGGCGACGTCAGCGATCAAAAGCGTCGCCGTGGTCGGCCCACCACAATTGGCCGAATGCTGACTATGACGTCAGCAAAGAATGTCTCATCGAGGGAAATAAGAGGAATGTAAGAACTTCAATTTTGACGGTGTTGGCAGTGTTGCTTTGAGAGCGCTATGATTTCAGGCTTCCACCATGCCCATTACAAACACCATCGAACTTGCTGTTCACAAGGTAATGACGTCACGAAAGGTAACCATACGAGGACGCCACCGAAACATCTCACCGCTAATACTTCGTTTCACCTTATGTGCGAGCGAAGGCAAAGCTGGAAGCGCGAGCACGAAAGCTCCGTGCGTTCAGGCTTTGCTCGAGCGCGCGAGCTAGGGAGAAACGCAAAAAGCGCTGGTCTCGCGCTTCAAGCTTTGGCTTCGCTCGCAGATAAAGTGAAACGAAGTATAGAGGCTGAACGTGATGCCGCACAACTGCTCTGTCTCGTTGTGAAACCAACGGAAAAATAACTAGTCAACCGAAGTAAATTTACGAGTTGTGTTGTTTTCTTTTGCAATCTGAAGTTGTTAGAGCGAATCTTGAAATAATTGTAGCGTTGAAGAGAAATAATTGTAGTGTTGGAGTCACCGAGTGTCAAAATGACAGAGCTGCCTGCTTCCACTGCGGGCTCTGTCCAAGTTTTTCGATATGTGGCACTCCACATGATTGTATTAAAGGAGCAACAACACCGGGGCAACAGCTGTTCATGTTCGTCTCACGACTCATGCATTGCTTCTTCTGTGCGGCAGTTTTCCCGGTGAATATGTCACTGGTGTTGTTGAGGTCATTCTGAACGCAAGCCACGCAACCCTTTGCTAATATAATGCACATTCGAATTACTAACGCCACTACCCCACCCAAAAAAGCAACACCATAAGACCTAGCGCACAGAACGCTAAGCAGGCAGAGCCGAGACGGCGGGGAAGCCTCAAAGATGGCGCGAAAAGTGCACAGGACCGCCGAGAGATGGCGCTAATAGTGAATAAGGTCTATTGATTCGCCGCAGGGAGTAAAGTTCTTCAGCTAAAGATACCTTTATGAATGTGTGAATGGGGTATTCGCAACTTTCAGCAATAATGGTACCGCAATGTGAGAGTTGCACTCCCTAGCTCTTGGATGACAGGCTTCAGACTAAAGATGCCTGCCTACACCATCCTGAGGTGAAAACAATTAAGTGAAAGCTCTAATACTGCTCGTATATAACAAAACTAGAGTTTATCACGTGTCGCCGACCCAGCCTCGTAGTGCTGTTCTACGACAATCATCCAGATGACAGCCATTTTTATAGGCACCAGTGCGCCCCCTATAGGTCGTGAAAGTTGCGAAGTCTGGTCCCGGCCTCTCATACTCTCAGAGGCTAGAGAAAAGTGAAAACACAAAATTAGAGTAAAAACGGTGGTGGGCTGGTGCACATTTATAATGAAGAACGTACATACAAGAAACAGAAACGACATGGACGGCACCGTCTCAAAACCAGCAAAAAAAATAATGTAATTTTATGGCAAGCATCTTTCTTATTTTCATTGCATCGCACGAACCAAGTGAAACACATTAACGCATCAGTTCCAGTCTCTACACCATCGAGGTCTCAAGCACCCAAACACAGGCTTAAAGGAAGTGCGAAAAGTTCGGTGCACACAACGCTTTTAAATGCTTAAACCGTCACCCCCAGAGGCTAAGGTTTTGTATAATTTGATTACAAAAAAAAGAGGAAGGTGAACATCACAACAACTATCAAAGGACACAAAGAAACTAGACGGACAAAGACGCAGATTTCTAGTCATCCAAAGTCTAAAGTCCGTAAGAGTATACATAAAACAACTACCACATGACATAAAGAAACTAGATACACAAAACCACCCGTTATTGTCTATCTACTTTGTTTTTTTCAGAGAAAACAGGACCCGCGTTCGACGTCATCTCTAGTGATCCACGACCCGCCTCGAGCTGCAAACACGCTTCGCCAATTAGAAAGCACGCGAAGAAGCAGCGGCGTGCGAAAGTACCTCGGCCTCTCGGCGTACCGTCATTCCGTTTGCTGCGAGATGCAGCCAAAGCCAGCTTGCATCGGACGCCCTGAAATGGGCGCAAGATAAACGGTCTTGCAGAAATTAATTCGATAGTGAAGCTGAATATTTACAGACTAAACATTGTCATTGATGTTGTAATGCAATATCCATGATGTGTCTATGTGCAAAATAGAGAGCCGAAAAAAAAACTGCGTAATTACTTATCCGTAAAGAGCCATCCTGAATTATTAGGTTCGGAATATTACAATATTTTATATTAATAGAATTAGTAAGCAAACAACCAGATACGCTACGAATGATGCGGGGATGAGGCATATAAGATAGAGTACTACTTGCGCTATCGTAACTCTTGATTTTGCAAATTGCTTGCTGTCGTAGCCTGGTCCCGCGCAATATAAGGGACAGTATCTACTCGGAATGGTTTTATAACCAACCGAAGCCTCAAGAGAAACTCGTTTGGATGGCGGCACGCTGATCCTATCAGACGTGTCGAGCTTAAGCGAGAGAAGAAAAGCTTGCCACGAGCCGCTCGCGAGAGGTAAATTTGTTACATCGTGCGAACGATGTCGCTTAATCCTGTCGCGGTCCACCAAGCACCCGAGGCACTCTAATTTTAGAGCTAGAAAAAAAAAATAGCCGCAGCTGGGATGAGGCTGAGCCCATCCGAGGCCCAAAACATTAGCTAATATTCAAATTTGATCGTCGGCGTAGCGTTGGTGGCACCTCTGGGTACCTTGCTCGCTTTCCACTGGCTTTAATGTACGGGCGTCCCGAATAAAGTATTCCCGCGCTGCAGGGCGCTTTTCCTTTTGTGCTCCAACAACGCCACGCGATTCTTTTGTATGGCAATGTAGTCGTTTGAAACGATGCTACAGGAAAAAATGAAGATAGGGATGCTTTTGTTCCGTTGCAGCTAAACATTTTCGCGTTTGTGTTGCGTAAGAAACAAAACAAAAAAACAACACTAACTCTGTTGCGTCGCCTCGGGGTGCTCGGTGGTGGTCCGCCCGCGCTTCTACACTAATCGTCTCCCGGTAATTACGGCGTTCGAACGACAAGTAAACAATCAACAAAGACACAAATTGCGAGAGCTACACAAAGCTAAACGAGCGGCTCACAAAGAATAAGCGAGGCGGTAGCTAAAACGAGGTAACATAAACACATTCCGCTGTGTGTTTTAGGCGGACCGCTAACCAATCAGTTTTCTGCACTAGCAGGTTATCTTCCCTCTACCACAGTATTGATTATCTTACCACAATGGTTCGAAGCAACTTCGCTAGCCCTTATATTTGTTTTTAGTTTCAGTCCTCTCTGCGATGTTCGCTATTTCTGTAAGGATACGCTCAGTAAAGTTTAAAGAATATATAAATATAGTCTTTGTTACGTAAGAATGAACTGTTAAACGTATAGGCGACACAAACAGGCGAAACCCCGGGGTGCCTTAGACCATATGAAAAATTGTTCGAACGCCTGGGAACACTATGTACGCTGCCATATTTGCTGTGGCGAGATTCATCAGCTGTTTGTCTATTTCGTAGAGTTGTCGATAACAATCGAGGCCTACTGCTCATCGTCATTAATCCTCACCCACACCTGCTAGCTAAGGGTTAGTATGCGGAGCGCAGGTACGTCTGCTTTTCTTACGGGGGTTGCTATGATGGCAGAACGCCGAGCTCTTATGGGCTTTGATTCGAGGAATAGTGGGCGGACCTGAAAAATCAAGCATTGAAAGTCTACCCATTATCCTTTCAATAAAAGCCAATCACAGATCAGTGTCGTTCAGACGTCACCGAAACTCCTGTGCAAAAAGCAGACGACTTGCTCTCCCTATTGTTTCGCACTCTTCTTGTGCGTGTACGTGCTAGTCGCCCTGCCGGTCGCTGGTTTCTCGCCAGAACCAACATGGCGGACGTACACTTCAGCTCGAAATTTGTCTTTGAGTGCCGGCAAAGGCACGGGTGCGGGCGCCTGGTTTTCAAAAGCTTTCTTTGCGCGAATTTGTGCGAGCGAAGGATTCTTTGGAACTTCGCTTTCGCGGCCTGGCCTTTGCCAGCACCGAAGGCAACTGGTGAGACAGAGCATGTTCTTCGGAACCCCACTAGATGGCTCTGAACATTTGACCAATGGTGTATTTTGTGTCCAGAAGGAAAAATGCGCCACCTGTCCTGCCTCCGTAGCGAAGGACGTGGAGGAGGCAGGAAAGGTGGCGCAACTCCCTTTCCGGACGCCAACCTTAGTTCGAGTTTTCGCCGACACGTGAGGAGGGCCTGCGTATGCTCAGATCTCTTTTTGAGAAAGGTTCACTGTTGGAGAAACTCCGTCACTATGAATTTCTAGTAGATCGTTTCAATAACAGCAATAGCAAATGCAATAACAATACGATGCACGCGCATGTGCTCCGGTAGAGTATCGTTTTATTGGTATCCAAGTTGTTGTAACGCTCCACTAAAACTTCTTAGTAAGAAACAACGCCCCGCTCATTGCCTGGATACGAAGGAGCTCTGGTTGTCTCGGTGTTAATCTCGGAAAAGGTGTGATGAATAAGGATGCCGGGAACGTGTATCGAACCTGAGGAATTGAGTGGATCGTTGAACATTTGAACCTTGGCAGGAAACGTTCAAATAAGTTTGACATTTTAAGCAATGTCTTCTGCAAGAGATTTGAAATAGTGTAAAAAAGTATTATTTTACCCGCTTTATGATTTATAGCATTTACTAATGTTTACCTAATATAAGAGATAACAGATAAATATTCATTTTGTATAACACCCCACACTGTAATTAAAAAAAAACATTTTTTTCAATTAGAAAAAGACCAAGGAGGGGAATTAAAAAAAAAAAAAAGTGATTGTTAAAATGCTGTAACCTGCATTTGCCAGACGGTGGCAAGTGGTTTTTAATTTACGAGCATTAGTGTAATAGCTGCAATTTTATAGAACTTGAAATTAAAATCGAACTTGCTAAAATTCTAACCTTGGCAGATTCCTCTAGTGCGGACGGCTGCTCTTCCCTTTCCACGGCGTCAGAAGAAAATGGTACGTATAGTACTGCGTGGCGGGGTGACGCCATTCTGGCCCGGGTATTTAGAGGCACAGTGTTTTCTCAAGCTGTTGCGCTTCAACTATAAAAGAAGACGTCGAAATTATTGTGTACCTTCGATAAAAAATTAGAAACGACGGTTTAGGGTGGACTGTTCACAGCGGTGTCTGGATCTCGTCACATCCCCAATGCCATTGCGCGTTTCACTGAGCCCTTTTCCAGGGCAAGTGGTCCTACGCCTTCTAATCCATTCTATTTTATTCTATTATACTCTATTCTAATCCACTCAGACATCTCGCAGGCACGAGCTTGGTTTCAACGTAAGTCCACACGCAGCCGACGCAACGAGCTGAGGGCTCCAATCGAGCAGCGTCACAAGCACACCACCTTGGTGCTCCTCCTGTTTCTGTGTACATGCTCTATCAGCGCTGAACGAATCATAAACAGAAAAAGCCGAATGACTTGTTCTTTCGCATCTGCTTGATAGGTCTCATTAGCTCTGAGCGTCGGCGGTGTCTGGACTTAAGCCGAAACGAAGTTTAATGACGTTGATATCAGGCTGTTGAATCGGTCATTAGACTCGTTGTCTTTTGGTTCGGATTTAGTAGCTTCGCAATTTGTTCCGGTCCGGCTCTGTTTCCGTGATTGGTTCAAAATATCGGTTCTGTTCCCGGATTCAACAAGCGAGAAACCGCTTGAAACCGCTTCATAACTCTACCTGAGGCAGTGCCCGCCCGCGAATTTCCTGTGCTAAACAAAAAAAGAAAAGTTCACGGCTTCCAGGAAACACTTTTAAATATGCTTCTTAAAGTGAGAAGCATATTTCGATGTGCTTCTTGTATTCGTGCTATCGTTGCTGGTCATGGATATTTCGAGAGTCAACCCAATGAAGAGAATAGAGTAGTAGCAGATTACAAAAGACTCGTAAGTCAGCGCGTATGGTTGTCCTTCTCCGTGTCGTTTTGTGTGATTGATCTTGCGCTGTTACATTAAGGTATAAATCACCAACTCGCCCAAGTTTCCATTTTATCAACATGTTACTGCCTCGGCGTTACAAGCGTCCTAATAGTGAGATTTAGTATTACGTATACGAGCAAACGCAAGCGCTATGCGTTTGCGTTAGCGTGGCGTGTTCCACGCTGCGCATGCGCGAAGTCGCCATGCGCCAATCCAAGGCCATGGTTTGGTTCCGCGCACGCGCAGTGTGGAAAGCGCAACGCTAACGCAAACGCGCAGTGCTTGCGTTCACTCATATACGCAATACTAAAACTCACTATTTTAAGAAAGTGGGAGTGTTTACGTTGGGAAGACAGGCAAATGAATTCTTATAATTACGCGCCTAGAAACACAAAAAAGAAATGTGAACAGCAATGACGTTGAAGGTTTGGTAAGAAGCTGTAAAAAGTAACTGAAATACGCCGCCCCGTTATTCGAAACAAGTTAACTAAGTTCGTTACTCTTTACTGTTTTGAAAAAGTAACAACTACGTTGCTACGTTAGCAAAAAGAAACGCGTTACCGGTAACGATAACGCGTTTTTGCGTTATTGTTGTATTCACTTTGCGCGTCGGTTCCTTGAGCCGGCCTGTTTGGCCGGCTCGAGTTGTCTTTAATGTTGAATGGAGGGTAGCGCGTTTTATTACTTCCGAAAAACTCCCAAAATAACCAATCGAAGGTTATTTTTTATTTTTCCTCAAGTTCAATCGTAAAAAAAAAAATATATAAGAGCTCAATTGACGAACATTCAGATAGCAATAAAAAGGAAAGTTCAATGGTTCTAAGTTTATTTTAGAGATTCAGCGGTGATTCTGAAGACATATCCATCTCAAATCGCAAACAGTACACCTCAGACGTAGACGGCTGAAATGGAAGTCGCCCTTTCTGAATGATATTTAATTAAATCAGAATAACTATGAGTTCATGTTGATATGAGAATATTTCCTGATTCTTGAGAGCCTCTGCTCGTTTCGGCAGCAATATCTATTTCCTTTTTTTATGGTCAGAGGGAAAACTCGTATCTGTGAGGCATTTTTCGGGATGCAGTTTATGACTGTTTTTTTTGTATAGACAGTATCGAAGTGCCCGATTATAGAGTCGAAGTAAACACACTATGTGATTGTGCAGATTATTCGTGTCGGAACATCTTAGCTCTTTGCTGCTTAGAGACAGAGACTGGATGACAAATGGCGATTCCGTTTTAATGCCTCTCGCGGGAGATAAATTTGCACGTCGATTCTAGCTCTTTCTGGTTCAAACCACGCCCTTGCTTTGAACCTGACCTAAAAACTCGAGTTTTCGGAGAATTTAGAATTGCATAAAGTTAATCTCTGCGTTTCTATACGCGACGATGACGACCTCTAGATCCTGAAGAAAGGATCTGCTGAGAATATCTTTTGCGATATCAAGCAGAGAGACCGGTGGCTGTTTGAAATGAACACGAATATGTATTTATTAAAGTATCGCGCTAGGAATTACGGCATAGTAACTGCAGAGGGTGGATCATGTGTATCAAAATGTCACTGAACAAATTAACTTGAGTAAAACGTTAGAAATCAAGTACTTCAAATCTCGACCTACAGCATCAGTCGGCTAACAAAGGCGTCTGATTAGCGCAGCAAATCTTTGTACAATTGACTGATAGCTCCGTGTGTCCTATATATATGTGTATATATTATACGTTGTCGTAGTGGTTTTCTATGATACCCAGCACGTTATCAATTAAACCCATACTTCGACTTTACTAATTAAAACAAATTAATTACTGAACGCAATTAATATCCTGTATACCTAACGTCATTGGTCATTTTAAATACGCACTGAGGTGAAAACCAACAGGGTATCAACCTTTCTTCTGTGATATGTGTAGTTATTGCAGGAGCCATTTGGCAGGAATTCAGAGAAACACACCAGCACAACATATAATTTGTTTAGGTTTTGTTATGTTCAATAGACAAATTACAAGAGAAATGTATATGTTTTAAATAGTAAACTTAATGTACTCATAATGTACTAAACGTTTTTCAAAGGGGGCGCACGCTGCCCCACGCAAGCTCTCTCCCACTCTCATACGGCGACACTAAGATGGTGAGGAGTTATGGCTTCTCGCCTTCCCTCAAGCTGTTTCTCTAAATTACTGTTGCTGGGGCATCTTTTTTTTTCTTTCGTTGTTGCTAATCGCAGCGGAGGACTGCCATTTTCCGCCTTTCTAGATCTAATCGCTGTTTTTTGTCGAACCTATTTCTCACTTTTTTAGCACCGGCTCCTACGCCCTTCCTTTTCCGCGATCTCAATCTTTCGTTCGTTGATCCTCTCTCGCTCGCCATGCGCCATCTTCTTCCGTCTTGAAAACTCAGCCTGGCGTTCGGGCCCCAGTGAGTGCGTAGTGTCCTACCGTCGTCTGTTCCGAGAACAAAATACCCAACAGAAAATACGGAACAGGACTACCCTATTTTCTCGGATCTGGTGCGGGGTGACTCCAACCACGTCCATTTTTGTTTTCTTCGTCATTCCCATTATCCCTTTTTTACACATCAGTCCAACAAAACGTGTATAACATTTTTGTTTCACTCTTTTCTGATAAGTGCGCCGATACCGCAGCACGAAAAAAAAAAAAAAAAAGCGGGTTCGCTGAGTGCGAAGCATCCACCTTTCCGAGTGTTTTGAAGCCATCTCCTCTCCGGGTGCAATCCCAGCCTCGGCAAGAGTCGAAGGAAAACTCCAAATCCAAGACCGGTTCACCTTTCCTATCTTGAACAATCTGAGTTCATTCTAGCACTCCTTTTTTTTTTGTTTGCCTATCTGCCGCTTGTGGAAATCCTTATATTCTCTCTCTTACTGTCATCCTGTATTTTGTACATACATTTCTTACGCTTATTTATGTTTCCATTTCTATCTAGCTCCTTTTTTGCCCATGTATATTTCTCCCAATCTCGTTCTCTATGTTTTTTTTTTTTTTATTTTTTGCTCGAGAGTGGTTATTTATCGCGGAAGTGGTGATGGGATAACGGTCCTCCTCAGCCGCTGTTCGCAAACACACACCCGCACGAACAGATGCGCGCGCTGGCGCAATCCCTTACGCACGATCACACTTAAACGTACGCGGGTCAAACTGGAACGCACAAGCAGTCCGAACGCGCGCGTCTTTTTGCGTGTTCCCACTGTTGCCGCTCTCCCGGAGTATATCTCATCCGGTGCATTTGGACCGCGCTCCGCCCCATCCCCGGGATCCTCCCGCGCCATCTTGGGGATAACGCGGCCCGAATAAGGGAAGTGGCTGAAAGGGGAAGGAGGGGCGGGGAGGAAATAGGGAGCTCTGAGTGCCCCTGACGATTGCATGAAGAGCGCTGATCAGTACCGTCACGCTCGGGTGGTTTGCAATGGCAGCCATCGGATTCCGAGTCAGAGTTGAAAATATACGCACAAAAGAGAATGTCAGCTCCGTATATGCCGAGGACGAAAGCTCAGGTTCGGTATATATCCGGTAGCTGCCTCATATGTCGTCGCTGTCATCCTCTTTAAGCCGCCTATCTTTCCGTCTTCGTTCTCTTTTTGTTTGCTTTTTTTTTGTATCTGCTGATGCCTTAGCCGCCCTAAAGGACCTGTGATTGGAACGACGAAAAGATTAGGAGGGTCCACGCGTGAAATGTTCGATGAAGATTCTTTCGAAATACTGGGTTATACGCGGTCTTGGATCCACCTTTAATTTTGTCGGGAACAATCTCCCATCACCGGTTCTTTCCCAAGCTCGCCTCCAGACTTTGTATATTTTCTCTATCTGCCTTTCGAAGGAAGAAAAAATAGTACAAAAACAATGTGCGACTCTTCTTTCTGACTGGCTAAAATTAGTAATCGGCGCCGGCTTTTAAACTTTCCTCGAATAATAAGCGAATCGTCTCTTGAGCAATCTCGAAGGCTTCTAGGTTATTAATGGAATGGGGCCTTGACAAACATATTATAATTTTTTTGCTAGCCAGTCATTGTAGATGATAGTAAGGACTGTATAAAAGAAATATTGTATATCTACACTTAGTTCATCACTAATCTGAGAGAGCGGTGGAACATACTTCCCAGCCGGACCAATCAATCGACTGCCTTTCTTGCTTATAATGCAATTAAAGCAAGAAAGAATTAATGTATCGGTCGCGCACCAGTCACCTAGCTGTGTTTGGAGATTCGTGTTTGTCCTTTGTCCCTCTTGTTCCCCTTCTCCAGGGATTATTTTCGTCGCCTTTCTTGCGTTACCTTATTTTTGCAGGAGGGGGTGTGAGTTAGATCACGTGGTGCAGGGCCGGTTAACTAGTCCAGAGAGGCACAGGATTTCTACTGCCCTGGATACTTCGCGGCGAATCTACTACTGCTCAACGCGATGCAACAGTGCGCCCTTTTGCAAGTGTGGAAATTCTTTTGGTTAAACACTTAACAGAATATATAGCCATATGATTATCTCGAAGTGCATCTTACCTTCCAAGTTGCAACCATGAAGCTGATAGGAGCAAACTCGTAACCTATAACCTGGAAGTAAAGGACGGGGAGGAACCTAATATTTGCAAACAAAAAAATGATAACCAACCTCTTTCATGACATGCTACAAGAAAACGTCGAGACTACCGAACGGCTACACGGAATTAGTAAATGATTTGGGAGTCGTCCGGGCCTAGTAATAGTCCAAGTCAATGATTTCAACGAAAAAAGGACGTTCCTGATGAACTTTCACAAGTTGAAAAGAAGACAAATTTCTATATACTGTTCTTTCGTCGCGGCCGCCACGTTGAATTTTGACGTAGCTGAGTTGGGGCAAAATAGCAAGGGAGTTTATTCGCCGATTGGAAGGCGCTAGACTTGAAGGTGTTCGTGTAAATGGTTCTATTTTTTTTTTTTGCTATACTTTTTATTGAAGTTATGTTAACACTATCTTCGTTACTGTTGTCTCCCAACGCAGCTACGTTATATTTAAATATGGCGACCGCCACACACAAACGAACGTTCGATAGAGCTTTCCAATAATAGCCTTCTGTGTGCTGCCACCTTCGTCTATTGGGCTGTAGAACGCCTTCTGGGCTTCTGCAGCAGCTGCTGTTTCACGAAATATATGACGTCACACATGCGTCCACAACCCAATTACTCAGCATTTTTTCCTGTGTGATAGGTGATGCAAAGCTCGATATTGGAGGACGTTTTAAGCAACATACGGGTCAACCAAAGCAACCTTTGGAAAAGTGATTTTCCTAAACGAAAATTACGGCGATAAAGTAACACAATCTCTTGATAAGGTGGAGATAAATGGTGACTTCTACGTTTAACACCCAAATCAAAATGATTAGATGAAATGCCACATGTGCAGCAAAACTACTGCCAGAGCCTTTCGGAATAATAAAGAGTGACACACCAAAACAAACTTTTGCCACTCTTACGAATAAATGCAAGAAGCATTCTTAATAAAGTTCACAAGTTGAAGAAACTGCTGTTATTACACATCCTTGACGTTCTGGTTATCACTGAAACGTGGCTATACACTGACAGTCATGATATAGAGATAGTTCACCCTAGAGACCGCATTATCTCTGAGGATCGGGAAACCCGAGGGACGGGCGTAACTATTATTGTAAAACACGAGATTCCTTTTACTAAGCTAGAGGAAATTCCAGACCACGCGAGCGTTTGGTGTAAAATTAACGTAGTCGGAAGCATTATATTGGACGACGGATTACATAGAAAACATAGGGTGCCCGTTGAATACCTGAACAAGCTGCATGAATATATCTGTAAAACCGTGAATGAAAAAAAAAATACTTCTACTAACCGGATATTTTAATCTACCAGGTATAAATAGGGAAATGCTTCAGGATGACACGACGGATTTAGATACGTCAGATCGACTATTGCACATGTGTGCCAAGTTTTTTTTTTTTGTCTGAAGTGGTGACAAAACCAGCACTAATGGAACGCTTTCGAAAGTCACGTGCCGATTATTACAGGTTCACAACCGGCATACAATGGCGGAGCAACTGACACCGTGGAACGTGCAAGTCATTTCATAAGGTAGCTAACGTCAGAGGGCGGCCAACACTCGGAGCCGACAAGTCAATCAAACAGCATTGAAAGGGCAACGGCACTGCTCCGCTCACCTTTTTGTGTGGGTGTGGTATCGTTTGGTAATCCAACCCGACGCATACAGTGTGCCGTGACGTTGCAATTTTAGTCCGCCATTGGGCAGGGATTCCACAGCTGCCAACAGAGGTCGGTCTTTCGGAAGGTGTCTATTAGTGTAAGAGCAAAGCCCGTTTAATGTTTTTTTTTTTCTTTTTTAGTTTGATCCCAGTTTCACAGCCTTCTGTCAGACATGTTTAATTTAGAGCTTTGATTAAGACTTCATCTTTGTGAGCGGCAGTTTAGTGGACTTTACATTGTCCGGAAAGGATGGTATTTCTGACTACATACCGATTGTCGCCACATGTTTGTTAAGTATCCACCAGTATCGAAATCTCAGCGCTGCTTCGGTCAAGGGTGATTCGAGGGCTGATGACACGAGTGGGCTTGATTATGTATACGACGAGCAAGTGCTCCAAAATGCGTCCTTTGGCGCATCGGAATGCAAGGAGGACCACGCCGATCAGAGGGCAACATAGAGAAGGTGCAGGAAACGAGCGATGACGAGGCAGCCGAGCGGACACCGACATTGGTCAGGCGTAAACAAAAGCACGCGGGTGCGTTTGAAGGGGGGGGGGGGGGGGTGAACAAATGCACGAAGTCCGCAAGTAGCAGAGGAACTTGCAGCCCATGTACTAATTTTGACAAATGTTGCAACCTCGGCGACGTGGGCGTTGTGCGGCGTATGTTTATAGCAGTCTTGTGCCTATCTCAAATACTCTACTCAAGATACTGTATCTTAAATACTTTTTGGAGTATCTTGGTATCTTGCAAATACCTTTGATAGAGAGTATTTAATACTCTATTTTAATTACAATTTCGAGTATCTTGTACTCATTATCTTAAATACATTTTTGACATTCCGCCATTTTCTGAGTTTTTCGGTATGAAGTGGCGTGGGCGTGGCACGAGCAAACGTGAACATTCTTTCGAGCAACCGAATCCTGTTGCTCCGATTAGCTACGGTGACTTTAACTGAGCTCGTGAAAATATCGCTTTTTTGCCGACTGTGACTCATATTTCAGCCCAAAGTTCGTACAATGAAGGTTCTCCCCTCGCCTTCCCAAAGGCGCCTTTTGCTTCTATCGAGTTTCCCCCAAAAAAAATCCTCAAACAAAAGGTGTGGTTTTACGGAAGTAAAATGCCACCCTGAGGCGCAAGCAGACCGGGAAACGACCTACGAGAACAATGCAGACTTGAGTATCAAGAAAATAACAAATAGAAGAAAATGAGAAGTGGACACACACAAAAACGTAGGCATTTTTGTTTCGCTTTTTGTATATTTGATCCTGCTAAGGCAAAACGTCGAGGTTTTTTTTTGGTTTTTTTCGTTTCTTTGTGTTGTCAGTACGGCACTTATTGCTCTCGCGAACATTGATAAGCAGAGAACGGTACAGGAAACGAACTAGGAGCTGGATGGCCTCTCAAAATGCCAACAAAGTGTACCCCGACGTTGAGTGCTTTTCTGAACGCAACCTACTTGAAGAAGGTGCGACCACTCCCGTGGCTATTATGTGGGTTCTCTTTGTTATCCATTCACTCATATCCGTGTCCCAAGTTTGTTTATAGTGAACTCCCCGTATGGAGAATATGGATTGTAGTTAAACGATGCGTCTAAGGTGCGCCGCAGGATGTGATATTCAGTGATGTCACTATTGGCGAAGTGCTCTGACCCATTTGTCACCCCCACACCTCGGTGTTTACCAACACAAGGCCTGTGCACATCCCCCCAGGCCTTGTGTGCATGTTCGTGTCATCTTTTCTAATAGAGCGCAGAGCACAGTGTAATGAAAAAATACCAACAATTAGTGAAGTGACGTTAAGTGCCGGATCTCCCCCGAAAGCAGTTGTCAGAGGATGCGAACTTGACCCACTTGGGCTTTTGTGCTGAGCTGGGCACAGTGCATGCTGCATTGCTCAAGCAGGCCGGAGTGGTAACAAAAGAGCCCCCCCTCCCCCTCACCGGAGAACACGAACTCCAGCTGAACACTGACGCCGCGTTCGGTTAAGTCAGCCGAGCGCTGAGCCATTATATTTGTTGTCCCCATCTATCTAGTTCTAAAGTTAACCGCTTGGGGTGCCACGGTCTGATCTCCTCCCCAATAGCTAAAGCGACCTTTTGTTGTCCCAGAAATGTTTTGTAACATCTATCAGTGATATGGCCACGCTCGCTGCCCAGCGAGCGCGTGGCCGAATGGTTACCGCGCTTGGCTTTCGCGCGGAGGCGCTCGCGTGGAGGCTCCGGGTTCGATACCAGAAAGCGGACTTCTCTTTTATTTATTCCTTCAACTTGACATTCTGGTAAGTTCGAGAATTTTGCCGTCTGATCGAGTTACGAATGTTCTACGCGCCGAACTTTCTACACCGAATGTTCCAGAAACCCACGCGGGTACAAAAGGTGCTCCGAGTGGCGGTCCGGAGTCAGTCTCGCCCCAGCGGTCGATCCTGCTGTTTCGCCGACATCGACGCCTGCAACGCTAGCCCTTCTACATTTTGTTTTGGGAACAAGTTCGCCCCATTAAACGTTTAGTTTCTTCAGTTATTCGCTGCCTCATATTTCATCATTCGTGACAATATTTTGCTCTTTATAGCGGACTGCATAAAATAGCCCTACGATAATTGTTTTTCCCCATTTGTGTTGTTGCGTGCTAATAAACCATTATGGTAACCCAGATTTGCGGAGCTGCATAATTGTCGTTGTCAATGACGTCGATAGAAATTAAGCAATGCGGAAGTATCTTCAAAAGTAACTGAAATACATTTCTAAGTATTTGTACTCTACTCAAGATAGTTTACAGTGAAAGTAACTTGAGTAGTATTTTAAATACTTTATGAAGCAAGTATTTAGTAACTTAATTTAAATACTTTTATCGAGTATTTTGTCCAACACTGGTTTATAGATATAGTTAATAATTGTGAAGCAGACTTTATACTTATCCAAAGCAACAAAGAAAAAACTAATAAAGATAATCCCTGGATTATCAGAAAAATTACACACCTAAAACGTAATAATAAAATGAAGCGAAACTGAAAGACGTTTACAGTTAATTCTTTGTAATTCCGAATTAGAACACAGCTCTTGAGGAGGAGGAGGGAGGGGTGCACGTGTGACGTCACGAGGGTAAAATGTCTCCGCTGAATTTGGCGCAAAAACGTTTCCGCTTAATTTAGCGGGATTTGGCGCAAACTTGTTCCTCTAAATTTTGTGGGAAAATTTTCCCGGTAAAGTTAGCGGAACCATTTTTCGTAAATTTTAGCAGAAAACGTTTGCCTTCATGACGTCACGTGGGACGTCATTATGGGAAACGTCCCATAATGCAACGCGCGGTCACGCCGACGGTGACGGTGACGCCGCTCAAGCCGGAATCGGGTGCCTAAGAGCTGCGCTTTAAACATGCAATCCAATGCAGCGGCGGTGTATGAATGATCACGTTAACTAGCATCACGCATAAAATTGGCTAGAGAAAGGCACTTATATGTCACCTTGCCCAAGGTTCTTGCGAACAGCGCAACCAATCTCCCCCACGATTCGACCTTGATTTCTTTGAAAGTGTCGAAATTATTGCCTTTTAGATTAAAAATACTTTTTTTTTTTTTTCAACCGAAAATCACAGAGGCTTCGCTTTCTGAACGTGGTCGTATTGACTGCCTGTAAGGAAAGGAAATCTCGGTTTTGACTTCCGCCGTGGGGAAGAAGCTTCGATGATATTCATCGCCTTTAATGCAACATGTTGGAGACTCGGTGTTCCTCTGTTTTTAAATGATTTTCGTAAATCGATAGCTATAATAAACGCAAACTTACAAAATCGGCTCCTATGTGAGCTTTTGTTTTAGGCACATCTTGACGCCATGTAACAAACTGCCTAGGACATCTAGCCGTGGTGACGCCAGAGTGCACATCGTGCTGGCGTCAAGTTGCGTGTAGACTACAGTTTTATTCTGATAAGAAGGAGTTTTAGAACTAGCGCACGCTAAAGGTTTGCCTACGCAAAGAATAGCGTCGTCGCCACTGCGCATGCGCCGAACGCTAACCACGTTTTGCGCGATGCGTGCGCTATTTTAGCGTACGCTATTTCTCGGAAATCGCGTGCGTGCGTGAAGAGTCTTTGCGCTCCTCCAAGAAGGATTCGTGATGAGAAGGACGAGCACAGTTAAAAAATGGCGGTTCCCAGGACCATGTTTGCGGCCGCTTTGGCGGCGTCGTGAGCGCGACGTCGGCGGCATTCTCGCGACTGCGATTTTCAATACGGGACGGAATTGCACTTTGTTTGGCAACAATCACCGGCAAGTTGATGCTTGCGACGCGCGAACATTTCTCGGTGAAGGTACGGTGTGCAAAGGTCAGTACACGGGACCTCTCTTGCCGATGCGACGCAAGCGGACACGACCGGTCGACCGTTTGCGTCGCATTCCCATGTTTAAACAATTCGAAAATGTGACTCTGGACCACAAAACTTGCTTCTTCTCAAGTTACAGCATTTCGTCTGTAAAATAAAAATTGCGACTATATATTGGTGGCGTTGCAAGTGCGAGATGCTTGAACTTTTGCGTAGCGCTGTATAAACGCTATTCTAAGCCTCTCTTGCGTAGCGTGCGCTAGCGTGCGCTAAAATTCCGAGCGTTATTCTAAACCTTCCTAATAGGAACTTTTAGCAAAACGCTGCCGTATTCCGCGTACTACACTACCAGATTCTTTCAAACGTGCTTTTAAGCGCGCGCCACGTAATCTCTGTACCACTCGGGCGCTAGCTTAAAAGCATGCTTCAAAGGCTCCGGTAGTGATGTACAGAACACCGTAACGGTTTGCTAAAAGTGCACAATATTTAGCGTACAGTGAGACAGCAAATGCGTTAATGTATCAGTTATTATATTATAGGGTTTTCTGAACTACGACTGAATAATGCAATGCTTTGTCGACCTCTATGCGAACGTGAAAATATAGTTTGGTCACGCGTGGGCTTAAAACCAATATTTAGCCCACCTATTGTTTTATTTATTTCCCCTTACTTTTTGTATTGGAATATGTCTTTAGAAACTAAAACAAACAAAAAATAAGACTTCCGTTTCTGCGTACGAGTGAAACAAAAAAGCCAAAATCACCCCGGCACTTGCAATAACCTCAAGTGCCGAAAATCTGTCGATGCAAGCGTCTAGAACTTGGAAGAAAACAAAAACAAATAAGAGAACTTGTAGGCATGAACCGATAAAGCAGGGAAGCAAATTGCAGAGTAGAAGATTGAGGCAGGCAAGGTAAAAACTACAAGATCCGAGGCAATTTCCTGTCTGACGCCAGCGCGTCTTCCAAAACCACACCCGTTTTTACGTTTACCATAAACACTCTCTATAATCGACATACGTTTTTGTCGACATATTGTGGCAATATGCAGCTTGTGCCGGCCCACTTTGTCAGTCACGGAGTGCGAGGCTTGGGGAGGACGACGACAGAAACCGACATGACACTAAGCGACTTGAAATGTATGGTTCGCTCTCCTAGTCTCTCACCGTGTGCCACTAGCTCTTCCAAAGCATAGCATCAGACTATATCCGAAGAGCAGGTTTTTCTAGCCATTTTGTTTGTCCCTTGGAATGAGTGTCTGTGTGTGAGCGCGGCGGTTTGTGTTTATGTGGGGAATTCGGCCACCTCGATATTGGGGTTGCTCACACCTCACGCCCGTCGCAATAAACAAACACAAAGGTGTATAAGGCAGGTCCTAGAACCAAGATACCGACAGGCGCCATGACTTAGAACAAGAACATAAAAAAATGTAAATCTTCAAATGTTTAGGTTTAACACGAGGACATACTGTTATTTTGGCTGTGTTCCATATCTTACCCAAATGGATCCGAGTTACTCCGGCAGGTCGTGTCACGGGACAACACGGATTGAAAAGCGCTGGCCGCGGGTAGGTTTTGGAACGCCAAGGTACAAAACCCTTACCCTGGAGTAAGATCGAGTAAATTTTGGAACACGGCCTTTCAGTTATCAAACATTGAAGTAGATTTTAACCTATTATTTAAGACTGAATATCATCAGGAATGAAGGCGACGAGAGCATGAGCAGTGAACTGAAAATAAAGGTTTAATGGGCGAACTTGTGCCAAACAAAATAAATATCGCGCGTCGAGACAGCAGAAAACCGTGCGACGATTATGCGGCGTAACAAGTGAGAGGGAGACTGACTCGAGAAGGTGCCGCGCAGCTCCTTATCTAATGTGCGTCACATCGAAAATTCGGCGCAGAAGGTTCGACTGTAGCGCATTCGGGGCGAGAATTAACGGCCACTTTAAGGACCAAGAAATCAGGACGAAATGATTAAAGTTGCGAACCAAGTAAGAATAAACGCGAATCCTGTAGAAGTCCGTGACAGAGCGGCTTGTGTCCCTCACTTTAAAAGCGCATTGTCCCGATGCAGCAAGAAAGGAAAAGAAAAATTTCGTCTCACCAATCTATACCGTGAGACGAAATATGCATGCAGCGTCACAGTCCCAACGCGCATAAAATGACTTGGTTCGAGCGACGTGGACCACTTCGGGCCGTGGCTGGCGGCGTTCATACGGTCGGGTTCCGTAGGGAGCACATCGTAGTACAAGTCCTCAAGGCGGCGAATGACCTTGTAGAGTACGAAGTAACGTTTTAATGGTTTCTCGCTGAGGCCGCGGCTGCAAATGGGCGTCCACACCCAGACCCTGGCTCTGGGCGAGAGCTCCACGTCGCGACAACGAAGGTTGTACCGGTCAGTGTCGACATTTTGCAGTTCCTTTATTCGAAGGCAGACTAGCTGACGTACCTCTTCTGCCCGTTAGGTCACCACCTGGGGGTCGTCGGTGCCGTCGTCCGTCGGCTCGTGGTGGAGTATGGCGTTGAGCATCGTGGTCACCGTTCTGCCGTGCACGAGCTGAAAAGGTGTAATCCCAATGGTTTCTTCAACCCCCATGTTTTGCGCAAACGTGACGTAGGGCAACACCTCGCCCGACGTCTTGTGTTTCACGTCAACGTACACCGAGATCATGTCGGTGATGGTCTTGTCGAGTCGCTCTGTCAGCCCGTTGGTCTGCAGGTGGTATGCCGTGATTCGCCGGTGGTCGGTGTGACTGAGGCGGAAATGAGCCTCGGTCCGTAATCAGGACTTGGGGTGCGCCGTGTCGCAGGTCGGTAGAATCAGCGAAGAACTTGGTTACGTCCACAGCGGTTCCCGACGGGAGTGCTTTAGTCTCGGCTTACCGGGGGAGAGGATCGGTCGCCACGATTATCACGACGGCGGGAAAGGTTTCAATCGATCCACTCCAATCTGCTGAAACGATCGGCTGCAGGTGACCTGCCGGCTTCGTCGGCTGTTTCCTCCGTCGCTGGCACTTGTGCCACGATCGTGTGTAGAGGTGGACAGTCCTCGGATTCTTGGGCCAGCGGTACTTCTCTCGAAGTCTTGCTAGAGTCTTGCTGTGACCAAGGTGACCAGATGTCGGGTCGTTGTGGCGAGCTTGGAAGATTTCTTCTCAAAGGCTAGTAGAGATTACCTGGAGCCACGCGGAGTTGCTCTCCACGAAGTTCTCTATGTAGAGAATACCTTGCCGGACGGAAAATGTTGGCAGGGCACGTGAGAACGCTCGGGAAATCGTACCCGACGTCCATCCAAGTTCTCGATCAGAGCGCGCAGTTCAGGATGTTCCCGTTAGAGCGCTGTTATGCCGTTAACGTTCACTGCGCCAAGAAAGCGATCGTCGTCGTCCTCGTCTTTGACGCAGCCGGTAGCTGACTCGACGGGGGCTCGGGACAGGCAGTCGGCGTCGCTGTGCTTTCGTCCTGACTTACAGACCACGGTCATGTCGTACTTCTGTAGTCGTAGGCTTCATTGGGCGAGGCGTCCCGATGGGTTCTTTAGGATCGCTAACCAGCATAGCAAGTGGTGGTCGGTGACCACTCGAAAATTTCTCCCATATACATACGGGCCAAATTTCGTGAGAACCCAGATGACCACGAGATATTCCTTCTCGGTCGTCGAGTAATTTTGTTCCGCGTTAGAAAACGTCCGTGTAGCACAGGCGATCACGTGTTCTATACCCTCTTGTCGTTGGCCCAATTCCGCGCCGAGTCCTGTATTGCTGGCGGTCTGGGAACTTCTGTTTCGGCTGATTGGTCGAAGTGGCCAAGAATCGGTGGCGACTGAAGTCACCAGTGAAGCTCGTCGAATGCCTGTCGCTGTTCTTATCTCCATTCGAAGTTCACGGCGTATTTCATAATGTCTGTGAGCGGCGCAGAAACCGTGTCAAAATCTCAAATGAACCGCTTGTAGTACGCGCAAAGCCCCAGGAATCTTCCTACGGCCGTCTTGTCGGTTTGCGGTGGAAATGCCGCTACGACGCGAGTCTTCTCCGGGCCAGGACAAACACCTTCCTTGCTTACAACGTGGCCTGAGAAATTCAGTTTGCCGTAGGCGAACCGGCATTTCGTCGGCTTGAGAATGAGTCCGGCGGTCCTGATTGTTTGAAGAGTGGCCCGGAGGCGAAGCAAGTGCTCGTCAAAGTTGACCGAGAATACCACGACGTCGTTGAGGTAAACGAGACAGCTCTGCCATTTTATGCCGCCAGTACGGTGTCCATGACACGCTGTAAAGTTGCCGGCGCCATGCACAGTCTGAAAAGCATCACCTTGAACTCGTACAGAACATGGGGCGCGGCGAAGGCAGTCCTCTCTCGGTCCCGTTCGTGGACTTCGATCTGCCAGTAGCCACTCTTCAGGTCCATCGACGAGAAGCATCGGGAGTGGCGCAGGCGGTGCAGTGTGTCGTCGGTGTGGGGGAGCGGATGCACGTCTTTCTTCGCAACTGCGTTGAGCCGCCGATAGTCTACACAGAATCGAAGCGTTCCGTCCTTGTTTTAGAACGCAGCTCTTTGACTCCTCTTTCCGGGTTGAGCAGCGTCGCCGTCGCCGTCGGCGTAATAGCATTTTGCATCATGGGACGTTCTCCATAATTACGTCACGTAACGTCATACGTGACGCCCCTCACCCCGTGAAAAGTTTTCCGTTAAATTTAGCGGAGAAATGTTCCCGCTAAATTTAACAAAAACGTTCTCCGCTAAATTTAGCGGAAAAAATTCCCGCGAAATTTAGCCGAAAAATTTCACCCTCCTAAATGTCACATGTGACGTCACGTAAAATTTAGCGGACAAATTTCCCTGCTAAATTTAGTGTGGAGATTGACGTCACGTGACCTCAACACCAATTCTGTTGTCCCGCTAAATTTAGTGAGAATATTTTCTCGCTAAATTTAGCGGAGAAATCTTCGCTAAAGTTAGCACAAAATTTAGCGAAAAGGGTGAGAAGGGGCACACCCTTCCCTCTTTACACTCCCGTCCTCCTCCTCAAGAGCTGCGCTCTAATTCGGCGTTACAGAGGAGTGTAAACGTCTTTCATTTTTTTACCAGTACGACTGGAGAGGCCCATGGGCTGCTTGAAGGCTTGATCATATCGTCGTTGAGCCTTTCTTGCACCTGTTAATGAATGGCCTTCCTTTCCTTTAGAGAGACCCGGTATGGCGGCCGATACACAGGAAGGGCATCGTCGTCGGTAGCGATGCGATGTTTCACCACTGTTGTTTGGCGCCCTTTCGACGTCGTAGCGAAGCAGTCGCTAAATTCAGCGAGGAGGTCTCTGAGCTGACCTTGTTCCGTGGCACAGAAGTTGGCGTTAACGGAGAGCTGCTGCGGCAGTCATTTTCACCCCGAACGCGCGGCGATCGAACCTTCTGGCCGGATTTTCCAGACGCTGACGCACACTAGATAAGGAGCTGCGCGGGACTTCGTCGAGTGAGTCTCGCTCACACTTTCGGTTACGCCGCCAAATCGCCGCTCGCTTTTCTGCTGTCTCGACACACCATCTTTTTTTTTTTTTTGGCTAAATTCTCCGAAAAAAATTTTATTTTTGAAGTTGAGTGTCCATCCTCTCATCGCCTTCATCCGTGAAATGTCTGGTGGATATGCGGGGTAAGAAAAAACAGGCACTTTCGAGAACAAGAGAGCAGAACAAAATGATAGAAGTTAAGTCGCGAGTACAAATAAACGCGAATCCTCTAGGAGTCCGTGACCAAGCGTTGCTTGCATGGTCCTGCGCGCGGAAATATGTGTAGACAGTGTGATCCCGGGGCTATGCTAGGTGCCCAAAAGCCCAAATAGTACAAAGTGGGCTCTGAAAAAAAGGGCTTCGGGGCTCCCACTTGGGCATCCGGGGTGGATCTCACGTCGATGGGATCACCTGGGCCGCAAAGCATTAACCTGGGGGTCCTATTTTATGGAAATCGGCTGTATACCTTTCATTGCTGTATCATTCGTTCTAATAGCCCTTAAATAAACCTCCAATTTTATGGCTTCTTTAACTGTTGCTTTTATTTGATTTACTTTCACCTTAGATTGTCAAGTTTGCTCTCAGAATGCTTTTGGGCATCTGTCCGAGGTCTCTCATATCGACAGTTTTGCTTCTAGAATTGCCCACTTCATCGTCTCTATTGAGGCGCCACTGCTATGTTCAAAATCATGCGGATCCGGAATTAGTTCAATGTCGCCGCTGAATAGAAAACAACATCTGATACAAATACGCGTGTTGAACGAGTTTGAGAACGCGAATCAGCGTGTATGAAAAAAAAAATGATCACCTTAGGTGTTGTTATTAATTGTGTAATACTAGCAGCTATCGTTTGATCCCTCGTCGCAAATACCTACACTCGATATATTTCTTGTTTTCCTGAACAAAAACAACTGAAAATAGAAAGAGATAAACGCATCTTATAAGTTGAAAAGTTCCGCAACGTTTTTAAAGCCGGAAATATTCACGATTCCTTTTTCGTTGTGGAGAAACATATTCAATTTAATCATAATTCAATATACCGGCCTCGGCAGCGGTTGAATGTTTCCTAAACTGTTTTCAAGAACAATAAATAAATAAAAACATTACATTTCATATATTCAGTAAAAAATCGCAGCAAAAAATACTTTATTTAAAAAGGGAATATTGAAGAAATACTGTAGCCTAAAGGGAAGACAGGGAAAGGCGAACCTGCAGTAAAATACTTGTAAAGACTATGCAAGCGTAGCGATTGAGAGAGCTATCGCGGGTATGCCAATTGGCTTTCGAGAAGATCGCAGTACAACAGACGAAACACCTCCAAGAGGTCACCCGATGCCGATCACGTTTCGTGTTCTCAGCTAAAACAGCACTCTTGGCCGACGTGAAAAGCATCGGGAAAACAAAACGGCGCATGTTGGCTGCACCTCTAAATATAGGCCCGGTGGCATAGACAACCTTCTCCAATCCTCTGCCTTCTTCTGGCAAGGCCTTCCTGCTGATGTTGCGAATTTGGATTTTGTATTTTGTACGAATGACACGCGTAGTTGTTGAAATTATATAAGAAATCCAAACTATCTTGTATTTCTATTAAAACATTAACATATAGGACTCATTTAAGCCATACTATCCAAAACCATATGAAAGCACCATATGACATTTTGCCAAGTGTACACCTTGAGCTGGGAAGAGCAAATTTTATATTTTACATCGTTTCTCTGCCATGCGAATAATTTCATACGGCATATACATTTCAGCGTTTTACGTTGCTTTAATAATTTTTCAAAGGGAATAGTTTTAATTCGTTGAAGGTAGCGGATAGCAGAATTCAATATATTGTGCGATGTATATGTTGGTACCTGCACATAGAAGGTGGAACATATTTTTTTAAAGGTGGGAGAGCTAGACAAATGTCGCAGCTTTATCTGGAACAGCAGATATTAGATGAGGAAAGTATCATCATGGCAAGTTGGCTGCCTGAACTCAATTTTTTTATTTTTCTTAGTAAACTTTGGTTATAAGGGGCTTGTTGCAATTTCGGTATTGACGGCAATTACTAAATGAGTACAGACCTATTAAATTATTTACGAAAATATAATTGTTTTTAGATAAATATTGAGGAAGTTTCCCCTTTTTGAGCCGATTTAAAATTTGCGCGTACAATGAGTGCCGAAAGCGCTACCGACAGTGACGTTAAGAAGAATGACGTGGTCGTTTCAGTCACGTCGTCACTTCAGTCGTCGGCACACCCACCAATGAAACGCTGCCCTGATAGTGATGACATGATCGAGGAAAGAAACGTCGTTATCCTTCCACCCAGCATTATGGCGATGGTTTTCGTCATTCTTTTGCGAGCAATTTCTAATCGGATTAGAAACGGGAAAATCGGTCAATTAATATCTCAAAAACCATTATATATTCGCCACCATTTTATAGGTCTGGACTCTAATAACATTTTCCGTCTTCTTCATTGCAACATGACCCCCCAAACCATTGTTAAGATGGAACCTTCTTCGAGTTCGTGAGAGTTCATATTGGTAAAAACGGAGCGTGATAAACAACGACAAAAGCAGAGGACACGTGAAAAGTCAAGCACCGTGCTGACTAACAACTCACGTTTCTTCTACTTCTTTGAATGAGGCAGGACCACGGTATAAGTAAAGCGAAAAAAACACCCTGCTAATCTTCGCTCAGTTCACTGAATACTGCGCCAAGTAGTATAGTTATTGGGCGGATAAAGAAACGGAAGGGGCACTTAAACAATTGTAGTTCAGTCGGGCAATCGTCTTGGCCTCAATACTTTATCTAATTAAAGGGTCGCCATTTCGCGCCAATACAGTACAACTTGTGTATTAGGGATTACAACCACAGCGTCTGCGGTGTACCCCTAGATGAACGGAAATAGTCTATTTTGTGTTGTGGTGTTGTTGGAGCCGAGCGTTCAGACATCTGCCCGTTTGCCCGACGTACTGTTTGCCAAATTATAGTGCTACGGAATATAGCACTCCTTCTGTACACTGAAAAAAATGGAGATTGGTGTTGCTTTTTTTGTGCAGCTTTGTCTTGATTGACTGCGCTGTTTTCTTTTTACATAAAATACTCAGCTTCTTTGGTACCGAAACAAACAACATTTATTTTATAAGTGAGAGAGTGCAGGCGAGCTGGTTCGGAAACGACATATTTGTAAACACTGAGATGGGGAAAAAAAAGCGGACGAAGACAACAATACTTTGTGGCCTTCGTCCTCATTATTTTTTTTCCATTTCAGGGTTTACAAGCAAGTCAGTTACGTTAGTGAACAAAAGGTAAGGGCGCAAACGAGCTGGTGGTGGTTAAACATTTCGACAAAAACCCTGAGACTGGGACGAGAAGGGACGGACAAACACAAAGTCTTAAACACAAAGACTTTGCGTTTGTCCGTCCCTTCTTGTCCCAGTCTCAGGGTTTCAGTTACGCTAACCCGTTTTGCTACCTTTTTTAGCTTTTGCGAAATAGTGTGTAAATACGGCATCACTATATGCCCTTTTTTACACTTTACGGTTCTTTGTTATTGCAAAATGTTACTTTCTTAAAAGGCATTTTGACTGCAGATAATAAAATGGTTTCTGTGTATCCTACAGACTGGAGCCTTGAGAGTTGCGCATCGAAGCATAATTTAATAGAATATGGGCAAACTTTTCTCAAAGCATTTGGTATGCATACGTAACTATATGCTTATTTGAACTAATTTTGAAGGCTCCGCTTGGTAATGAAAGAGTGTTTTTTATTACTAACACACATGATATTTTTGCAGCAGTATATTGAGATCTAATAATTTTATGGATCCTTCGTTTGGTAGCTTATGAGTTATTTCCAATTGAGTTAAACTGGTTCTGAAGGTAATTAGATAACTTTGAAAAATGATAGAAAGAAATTATTATTAGCACAATTTAAACTAATCAAAAAAACATCTACAAAGAGCAAACAAATGCTGCAAAATGTGGCTGATGCTGCTAAATAAATTTAAATGTGAGCTAATCCAGTTTACTAGAAAAAATATATCCTATCTTACCAGTACTAAGTATAGATTCTGATGTGATTGAGGCCGTTGATTCATATAAATATCTGGGCGTCAGACTAACATTGGATCCTTCCTGGAATAACCACATCGAAGCCATCTTTGCTGATACATCCAGAACCCTAGGACTTCACCGACGAAACCTTAGAACTGCATCACCCTCTGTCCGCAAGCTGGCATACGACACATTCATCAAATCAAAATTGAAATATGCCGCCTCCATCTAGAACCCTCATCAAATTTACCTCATCAGTCATTTGGATGCGATTCAAAACAAGTATACTCTGGTAATACTATCCAAGTATGACATTTTCGGCAGTTGTTTCCGCCTTCAAAAGGCCACTAGCACTCCCCCCCCCCCCCCCCCACACACACACACACAGCGTCGTAGAAACGACCCGCAGCTCTGCCCTCTTCATACAATTTATTATAATTGTCTCAACCTTAAGACAGGCTTATTATCATGTCCTTGCCGAAAATCGTCGCGCCTTAACTATGACAGTACCGTAAAACGCATTCCTGGCTCAACAAATACCTTCAACCGATCATTCCTTCCACCAGACTTCAATGACAGGAAGAGCCTCCCATCCTTCTTCGTAACAACCGTCGTCTCGGAAGAATTCAAGTCATCTCTTCAATCATAATTTTCATATCATTAATATTTGTTACTCTTCACGAGTCATTCATTTATTCTGAATGTATCTTTGTGTTTTTGTGCCTGTATTTCAACGTATGATACGAATGACCCCCCCCCCCTTTTTATGCAATGCCCTAAACGATATCTTAAGGCAAAATAAATGGAATTAAATAAAATTCTATGAACGTTTTAAATTACTGAATTAACTAGGCTACCTATAATAATCTTGCCAATATGCGCAAGGTATATGTCACCGAGAATTGGGTCAATGCATGAACCAATGCAAACCATTTTCTATTTCAGGGGTGCATTACTATCCCACATGGCAAAGGTAGATCGAAGATAAACATCGAGCAACTCAAGGAAACTACCCTGAGACACGCCTGAGGCATTATAAAAAGCAACATCGGGAACGCCTTGTAGCTTTTATCCATGTGTGGGACGAGAAAACTGATGAGAGCATTTGAAACACTCAAGTAGGAACGGATCATCTTGAGTACGAAGATTTAACTTCGCTTGTATGTAAGACGCCAGAGCCTTCTGCCAAGCGCCCCTGTCTGAAATGAGGACTACTAAAGGACGGTCCTCTTTATGAGCTTTTGCATTAAAGCATAGTTCGAAACTCAGGCTAATGCTCTTGTCAATGGAGGAACACCCCTGCTTTAAAGATCACCGACAGGCAAAAATTTTTCGCTTCAGTTGCGCCTCAGGTTTTCGCCTCAGTTCGCCGCATAATGTTGCTAAGGAAATGTTACTTTGGCGTTGGAAGACAGTCAATTGCTGCGAGGGCCTTGGTGCCGAAGATATCGGTAGTCATGACCAAAAACCCACCTTGTTTGTCCTCTTGTAGTTGAGATGGGGACTGTTCTTTCAAGAAGGTATCAAATTGTTTGACAGGCAAGCCTCTAACACAGTGGTTCTCAAATGGGGGTCCGCGAAACCCTCAACAAATTATTTTTTTTTTTATTTGGCACGTTTTTTGTAGTTCAGTCCGGCCGTGACTAATTTGCAACCTGCTTCCGGAACTACGACAGCAATAAAAGGCACCTGTTTCATGCTCCAAACGTGTTAACTTACTTACGTACCCCCCTCCCCCCCCCCCCCCCCCCCCCCCCCCCGCTGGAAGGGGTACCCCATCACTGCCAGCGGTCCGCAAGGAATCCCCGACACATCCATGGCTGAGAACCACTGCTCTAACAGATGGCCCACACTGTAACAAAACATCCACGCCCTCAGAAGTGCACCGGTAACATCAGCCTCAAGCGCCCTTCGCGACACTTGCCTCACAAATGACAGCAGTTCCGGTGCTAACGTTTTAGGCTGAACTGTGAACTTAGGACCATTGTGTAGGACTCGTTGCACTTGTTCGGGTATCTGAACGTCATTGATTATATGAACTGGATTGCTAGAACCTGACAGGATATTTTGTGTGATGCTACGAAGCTGAAATAAAGTTTGTTGCCACATAAATTCCGTCGTTCTGTCCGTGAAGAGAAAAAAAATCACGTTATTTCCTCTTCCCAGTGTAATGACGTGCATTGGTGCTCAGTTTAAGGTAAAGGCACTCACGGTAATGACGAGCTCGTCGTAACCACTAAGACCGTAGAATCTTGCAGAACCTTCTCCCATGACCAACAGAGGGATCGAAACCTCCAAAGAAGGCTTTGAGCTCTGGAGGGAGTAGGTTAACACGAATGCACAAACCGAAACTTCGCGCACGGCAGACCGAGATGGAGATGAGGGTGGCAATGAAGCACGGATTTATGGGTGAACATGTAAGAGGGCTTGACGTGCTAGAAATATAACTTCTTAAGAAGGAAGCTTGGACCAGTTGGAGAGAGTACATATTGGTACATACTTGATCATATAAATTCGTATTAAGTCCAATAATTCAAAAGTTAAATACAGGGCTTTACTTAGTTAGCCAACTTACCATGCCGATCATTCCTCATCGGATGCCCCCCGAATGTTATGGATACACGTTGAAGACGGCTCTGGTCAACTATAACCCTCTTTTTTAATATTTTTGAGTCATAACCAAAACTCTGTATGTGGTAAATTGATTCCAGATGAAGAAATAGCGCACAAAAAGGCAAAACAGGGACAGGAACGAAACACAACAGACAGACAAGCGTGAGTCTTCTGTGTTCCTTTCTGTCCCTGTCCTCGTCTGTTTGTGCGCTATGCTTCTTCGTCTGTTCTCGTCACAAAAGACGACAACAGGGACAGGATCAGAACGCAAAATACAAACAAGCGTTTTAAGCGCCTGTCGGTCTTCTCTGTTTTGTTCCTGTGCCTGTCTTTTCCTTTTTTGTCGCGTTATTGTTTCATAAAGTTCAACCCGTACCAACTCGCCCAGCTTGCCACCACACTTCGATTGTCTCCAAACACTTACAATAAAAATGTTCTGAAAATTCTGCCTAATTTTTATATTGCATAGTTTTATTTTATAATCGTTTAAATTGCATTGTGCTTTGTGCATCATAAATGAGCATGTTTTTGGTGTTTGTTTGATTTGTAACGGAAGAAAGGTGTTTTCACCGTTTTACTGCTTTGAATACGACATTAAGAAGACGTTGAATTGTAGTGCCTCTTTTCATAATCAGCCTACATTACCATGTCGAAAAACAACCATCTTGCCAGCGTCAAAAAAAAAAAAAAAACCCGAGCATTTAATTGTGGCTATAGTAGTAACCAAGATTCGGTTCTGTGGCCCAAGAACCGGGATCGCATCTCGCCCGCACGATCGTCACGCAACCATACCCAGTCTCACTAGCATAGTGCGTAGGAGAGAGACAGACTTGTGACAAGCTTCTAGCTGGTGGCATGGCAGTGCGTTATTTGTTGAAGTGCGAAGAATGTGCTGTCCACGGCGCTTACGCGCGTTGCCCACATCCGCCACAGCTACACACATTCATAGACGCACTGGCTATTGTACGCCCACAACATTATTAACCGCGTGCGAAGGTGACTATGACGCACCGATTTACCGTGCGCCAGCTCCGATCTCATTAGGGGGTTCAGTGGTTCCCGTAGAACGATGCTTGAATAGGGAGCTCGCGCTGCCATTTCAAAGAGCGCGTTGAAGCCCGCGCCTGGAGCGGTTTCAGATCTGTGACAAAGCTTTGCTGAAACAAACTCTTGACTTCGAAACGAGCAGACGCTCAAGCTATGAGCAGGGGAGAGGACAATGTGTAGTTGGGGACGGGGAAAAGAGAGGTCCCCCCAGGTACTGTTTTCAGGGGCGCCATTACGGCCAAGCTCCGCTCAAATGCACGAGGTTATTTTTTCTCTAATGCGTAAAAGAGACCGCCAAGTCTTATTAACGGCTTCAAAAAGCATTATTTCCTTTTTTTCTCCTCTACCATCGGCCTGGGGAAAGGGTTAGAAGGGGGGATGGCAAGAGCGGCGACTCAAAGCTTTGGGAAACTGGAAAGATCCGAAAGCAAGGGCGAGCAGGGAGGAACTCACGATGGCAGCTGCACAATACAGTTCTTTCAAAATTTGTCTTCCTCCGCGTCCACTTTACCTTGTCGTTGTCGTCGTCGTCAACTTTCGATTTGTTTAGGGGAAAACGAAGCATCTATTAGAAAGTGGATGAGTTAAAAATGACCGGAACGAAAGCGTTCGCCGCCGAGTCGCACATGGCTGCAGGAAACAACAGCAGATGACAGAATCGGCCTTAGGATAGAGCGAGGGAACAAAAGCAATTTCACGCGTCTGCGAACAATCCGGTTTCTCCACTTTTTATGGGACAAAATATCCCATTCTTTCCCATAGCGAGTGGCTCCTGTTGAGTTCGCGCTACGCTTGATTTTCTAAAACTTTACCTCGTATGAGAAAAACTGGACTGTCTTCCGGCCTCCTTCAGCTTTCTTTTTAAATCTTCCTTGAAAATCGCAAAGCGGAAAAGTGCGTGAAAAGATATATCTGCTTTTTTTTTTAATGTTCAGCTTAGGTTGCTCTTATGTACGTCGTATCGTAACACCATCAGAGGTACTATAGTAAATCACAGGTTTAGAATTAAGTGGAGCAGTCCGCCCCACAGGCGTAATGCGTCGGCAGCAACTAGCCCTGCTGCCGAACATCAGTGTGTCGCCTGCTCCGCGACGTGGGCGATATGGCCGCAACGGCAGCGTTGCTTTCAGCTTAAGCTGAGAAAGCAGACATCGTCGCTGTTTTAAAGGGACGACGTTGGCGCGAAGCGGCAAATGTACCTTTGTTACCTCGTACGATGCGATGTGCTGGAGAAATTTCTACCTTATGTTGGCAACGGTTATAACAGGAGATCTTCATGTGCGACAATGGGAGGACGAGGCAATTCCTGCTGCTCTGATTTGCCATCCGACTGGCCAGAACGACCAGACTGAACGAGAACGCCAGCTTCACATATAAATAAATACCTATTTGAAGGTGTCACACCAGTAGGTATCTTTTATTTGGTAAAGCGACCACGGAAGGAGCACGGTGGTGGCATCGCTTGAATATTTCACGCGGGGTATCGCATGGACAGATGTGGCCGCAGCATTGTCACGCCACCTCGAAGAGACGCGTACGCCACCACGATTTTGCGACATCCCCTGCCACAGGGGCCAACACAAGACGAACGAGAGGAAGGCATCGACATAGAGGAAGCTTGCACCAATCTCGACGGGTGAGGCTTAAAAAAAAAACGCGATTGCCCAAGGGGGGGCACAGAGCAAAGAGAAAAACGACTGTACATTTTTCACAATGTCTCACAAGAACTACCACGAAAAAAACGCTTACATCGTTACGACTTTGCAAAGCAACTAAAGGAACACAAAACGAATGAAGACAAGAGATCTGCAACGCTTTCGTCGGTCTCGTTGAGCGATGCTTACACGATTGACCAAGCGGGGGCACTTAGCACGTCGACGGCGACTAAGTTCGACGGCAACACAATCGCTGAATTCTCACATCACACACAGATACTACCGCGCACAAAGGAGGATTCCGGCACAGCTCTCCGACGCAAACCCGAGTCACTTTGAGTAGCCGACGTCCCACGGTGAAGGCGACGTAGAAAACAAAGCGCGTGACCTGTTGAAAATATAGTTTGTCAAGCCCAGACGTCAATCAAGCATCGAGGAATTAGTGAAAGCGATTGTCTTGCAGAGGGGTGTGAATTACTTTGAGGAGCACTTTCTACTGAATTCTTAAGCTGTCACCTTGTATATGGGCCCGCAGCAAGCTGTTAATGCATCTCGAACGCGCTTATGGCGGGTTTTTTTTGCTTTTCATTTATAGGGCAAGCCAGCTTGTACTAGCGAGGTTTCATTCCGTGGTCAAAACGAACACTTATTTGTCTCTGCTCGTACAGAAATACGCTTGCAACAATAATGTATCCTCATGTGTTCGTATCACGCATGTCCCATTCGCGAAATGCATGTACTGGACATGACCATTGACCCCCAATTGTTTTTTACAAAATGAATAACATTGCGGCTTTTACGTTGCTGCAACTATTCCCTAATGAACAAAAAGTTGGATGATTAATAATTATGCTGACCAGGACCCGTTCGCTCGCAGCGCTAACCGCGGCTGAAGTTAGCCGCAGTACCTAGGAGAGGGATTTTGAAATCACGTGACTGGCTCGGTAGGGATGCGGGGAAACATGGCGGTGCTCCGGTGAGTGAGCGCCGCTCGCTTTGGAACTAATATGTTGTTGTAGCTGCAATATCGGGCGCGTTAGTCAGCATTGAAAGGTGCAGGAGGCTTTCGCTTTGCCTTACCTCACTTAAATCGCAAAGCATGAGCAATGACCTCGCCGCAATGTTTAAATAGTCTTTTGATTCTGGCCATTTCTAAGCCTAAATGAACGCGATAATTGTCGGCATGGCAACGTCTTTGGAAAGTGGCTTGCCTTGACTCAATCGGCCGGGTATTCATAGCACAAAAAATCAGACAGCGTCCCAATAGATCGTTTTCTAAATTTCTCAAGCACCGAGGTTACACCGAGGTGCATGCTGCGAGTGTAGTTACACGCGTTGCACGTGCTGGCATCTGCAGTAGTAATTGTTCTAAAGCAAAAAGTCTAAAACAAACTTTGCCTTGCACACGCGTTCTTCAAAGCCTTATTATGATTATTTACTTCGAATCGTTTATAAGAGGAAGACCAGCGCATGCGGATCGTAGAATTGAACTTCCAGCGTTCTCCTCGATGCTTGGGTAATTTAGCAAAAAGTCTATTGGGACGCTGTCCGCTTTTGTGTGCTATCAATACCCGGATGATTGAGTCAAGGCAATCCGCTTTCCAAAGACGTTGCCATGCCGACAATTATCGCGTTCATTTAGACTCTACAATGGTCAGAATCGAAAGACTATCTAAAAAATGCGGCGAGGACATTCCTCATATTTTGCGAATTAAGTGAGGTAAGGCAAACCGAAAGCCTCCTGCACCATTCATTGCAGACTAACGCGCCCGATATTGCAGCTACAACGACATATTAGTTCCAAAGCGAGTGGCGCTCACTTACCGGGGCACCGCCATTTTTCCCCGCGTCCCTACCGAGCCAGTCACGTGATTTCAAAATCCCTCTCCTAGGTACTGCGGCTAACTTTAGCCGCGGTCAGTGCTTCGAGCAAACAAGCCCTGGTCGCCACCTGCGCCAGTGTGGCGCACGTAGAACTAGCGCCAAAGCTGCCCGCTGCTATGCCATCTCTGCCAGTATAACACTCGACAGGAGCCCGTATGTTCATTTCCTTTCAGGACAGGCAGGCAGCCAATCTTCTAATACATAAAAGATACCATCAAATGACATCACTCGGTATACGGCTGGAGCTAAAAAGTGCGATGAACACAGTGACAACTAGCATGTATCTTTATTGAACCTTTATCAGCTCTCCTACGTCGTACTTTCAGGTTTAGTTGTTTGATGAACTTTGTCATCCGCTGGGGTGCTCTGTTTTGTGCAGCTATTGGCCCTGAGCAACAAAGTGGAGAGAAAGCAGCCAGTATGTAATGTACGTAGACAAAGCACTCTACGGTAGTCTGAACCGAAATATTTTTCACCATTGTAATCACATAATGTTTATAAAAAATGAATTCAAATAAACTCGCTAGTCATGTGTTTCTTAAAATCGCAATAAGCATTGGAGACCTTGGTTCCCCATCATTGTTATCTCTGAGTGTTTAACCATGCAGCATATATTTTATAATCATGATGATCATCAATATGAAGATGTGCAAGCAGGGATTTATTTTAGGCATACTCCCGATTCTACTTGGTTTTATTAGTTTTGCATAAATATTCATTACACGCTCACTATTTTTTTCTTGTATGCAATGATGGAAAGACTAAAACTACCTGTATTAGAAAGTGGAGTTGTATTCCCTTCTTTCCTCGCAAACTTCATAATAAAAGACTTCTCTCAGCCAAAACTACTTGTAGTATTTTTTGTCGTTATGTTTTTCATATGTCTACATCCACAAAAAAAAATTCTGGCTGCGTAGCGTCCACCACCAACGAGAAAAAGCGTAATGACGCACACACAAAGCGTGACCAAAATATAGATATCTATATTTTAAACTTTGCTCGCTGGAGGTTCTACTAGAATTTGAGAGCTGTAGACCTATCTCGCCACAAGCTACGAAAGCAACGTCAGACAGTGCACATAAACTTGGCCGTAGTCCTTTCACCACCAAGGTGACAACGCTGTGCGATGCAGCGCTCGGCGGACCCAACAACCGCCTGCCCTTCATCACCTGAGCGCGCTTCTATCGAGTGGGTGCGTGCGAGAATACGATCACGTGACGAAAGTCAAAGGTATCACTGCGCCAACGAGCTCGTAGATTCCACCGCATTGCCAGCTTGCGGGCGAACGCAGCGGAAAGAACTCCACGTGCCGAAGCCGAGCGTTTTCCCCAGAGGATGGGGCAAGGCGCCCTCCTCTCCGGCGCAAACTCTCCGCGCAAACACCCATATTGGACGAAAAGCCGGCCCGAGGTTCCTAATTGCGGCAAATGAGACGCTACGTCTGGGATCTTCCTCTCTCGCCCACTCATTACCCCGAGACTCGTTTACTAAATGTGTAACATCTACTGTGTCTCGAAACAAACCCAATTTCGAAGACGGAGAAGATACCGCCCATTGCCTCGTGTTCCACGATCTCCTCATTATATGGTGCTTTATTGATGATATCTTTTTGTTCTGTCGGTAAATAAACATGTTCCCAGTTTTCTCGGCTTGCGTTGCTTCCGTGCGTGCCTCGTGTTTACATTTGCCGGCCAGTAGTGTCGAATTTGAATAATATAGGCGAATGTAACAGAACGCGTTTAACACGGGAGGGCTGAGACATTCTCCAAAAGCGAGAATGCTGCGTGAGAGAACGTCAATATTTGTTTCTATTTGGTTCTTATTTTATTAATTTAATATTTCGTACATTTTGAATAAACGGCCTCCTTCTTCAGCCTTGTTGTAGCACACGTCAGGTAAAAAGACCTATATTTAGTCAGGTATGTTTGCCACCTCTCTCGTATAGGATGTGCACAGTAAAACTTTCGGCGAATGTGAATTGATGTGTTTAGTTTTAACGTTATAAATATTCAAGGGGTGGTACTCTTGCTGAACAAAATGGCACCAAGTAACTCGCCAATCTGAGCGGCGGACGTGTTCGCAGAAAATCAAATTAGCGTTGAACGTAACTTTTGGCGCACTCTCCCAACAGGCGCTGCTAGTAGGCGAAATAGTGTCGTCTGCTCACTGCGTGAATCAGGGGATAGCGCCATAAGTTATATTAATCTGTATTCGTTCGTCTGCGAACAAGTCCGCTCTTGATTTTGGCGTGCTGGTTGGTCTACGTTTTCTACGGCAACAAAAATACGCTTTGAATGTTTGCAAGCTAAAACTGATCAGCTGAATGCGCTTTGTATGAAAGACCTCTCTATGCGCAGGCACCGATTTTGTCTGGCTCGTTTTACATCATCCACGTTTCGCACCCTTTATATCGGGTTAACTCCCGAGTGTACACAATCGAGGGGTACGTCGCCAGACTGAAATTACCGTTGAAATAACCTTCGTAAATATTTAGAATATTCCGTTTTACTTTTTTTAAAGACTAAAGCGATATCTCTTCTGGGAAAAATAATGCCCTGGACATAGGGCAGTATTCTTTTCAATAAAGATGTTCTCTCTCTCTCTCTCTCTTCCGGGACGAAAGCAGAATCCTACCATCATTAGTCTATTTGATAACGTATTTTTCTAAGTTCTACTTACAACTGTAAATATTAAAATTGTGTTTGAAACTGGGTGGCGCAAAAATTGCCAGCCGTGCTGCCGGCCTATTTCAAAATATGACATCTTTTTCATCTCCATGTAAATGAATATTCCTCGTTCAGTTTGTGTCTTGAGGTGTGTAGAAATTGCGATTTGACAAACGTACATAGATAAGAGCGTCTTTTTCCAACTTGCATCGATCAACACTATATACACCCACGCTATGCGCTGACGTCATGCCGCTGCGGTGGCGCTGCTATCGGCAGGGTGCATTCGCAGACGTTCCACTAGACGCGGTTCCTGCGCACGCGCATTGCCCATACGTCGTGATATCTTGTTAGTAAACAGCGCGTGGGTCCATACGAGTATGCACTGAAAGGGCAAGAGTGGCCGTACGAGCCGTTAAATAATTGACAAAAAACGACGAGATTTCATAAAGGAGCGGTGCAACGATATTCAATTGGAATATTTTTCACTTTACACGAGCTTACTGGCACACCTGGGACTGAAGGATACTCACACGCACCACCACTGGCCAAAAAACTCCTTTGTTGCGGTGTAATTTCAAGGACAAAATCGATCATTTTCATTCAATCTCGCCTTTGCAAAATTTGATGACTTAACGTGGGGATCACAGTACACCCCAATGACGATATTCGAATGCGGTTTATAGATTGGACTCGAGCATTACGTGGGCACTTGGCTCGGGCTCGTGATAATTACTAGCTCGAGAAGCATTCGGGTAGTGGCCCGTGTCCAATCGCTGCAACGACGACAATAGCCTAGCCATAACAATGTCTGTAACTCAGCGCGTGTCCTGTGCTTTGCCAACCCCAGCGCGTGGCTATGATCAACATTGGCGGCATATAATCGGCTCCAGATCACGTGGAACCTTGTTCTGGCTGCAAGTTGGGGGGGGGGGGGGGGGAGGTGGGGGGGGGGGGGTGAACGGCGCTCGTTTTTCTTCAATTTTGTACTGGGAATTCTATTGCGTGGGGTGAAAAACGAGCGCGTGTTTCATATGTCATTAACGTCCGTTTTAAGCGGTATTTTCGCAAAGTACAAAAATTGTTGCATCGCCCCTTTAATACATTTTTGGGACTCATTTTACACCACGCGAGCGGAAAGGTTGAGAAGAGGCTGCACAGACGTCTTCGAGGCAGAACTCTTCCCAGTGCAGCTGCTTTAGCTAAATATTGAGCGCCTGTATATCTTTAACTAAAATAGAAACTCACGAGAGGTTGTTAGGGTACAAAAGATTCTTCCGCTACCTCTTAGAATGTTGTTTTGATGAATCTTGGTTGCGGACGGTTTCTTATAGGCAGATTCATATGGCTTCTTGTTATACAGAAAGTGAATCTTAGAATCACATTTCAGCATCACCAACTCAATGTAAGGCTGGCAGGAGAGGAACGCTGCGTAAGTGCACCGTCGGTGCACTTTGCCGAGAAGGAATTCGCCTTATTATGCGGGGAGGGCGATGGTGTCTATAAATTATTGTGTTTTCAATAAAACGTACAAGCTGTAAGAAACACTCTGTACTGTCTTGTCTTCTTTGTCCCCGTTTTTCTTAGGCTATTTCATCCGAATGAACATGAACAAACTTGCCCAGTTTGCCATTTTGTTGCAATTTCATCTTCTGGAAGTGGGGCACACGGACCGAGGTTGTCTCTGAATGATGCAGTATAAAACCAGCCACTCGAAACAGCCAGAGGCGGACGAGAGGTTAGCTCCCCTTGTCAAAAAGCAATACACTAGCCGTATTCTGGTATTGTGGTTCTTGTGAACAATGATGTAATTGTTAGGGTTCATTTTCAGGTAGCTTCACTATACTTTCAATACCCGACGCATACTTTTGGCCTACCTTTAGTGCGATTGATTAATATTTGTGTTTCACTACGCCGGCGTTTCTTCCTAGAATACGCCTAGGCACAAAACACAAACAAATGCATCTCGCATTGTGGGACCTTTGGAGAAAGGGTTATAGCTTCGATGCCCCATTTGTAAGCCGGGAATTACAAGAACAACATACCTGTCGACAAAGATGCAGCGATTTGTATCGCCGGAAGAGCAGAAAGAGAAGGCAGACCGGCAACAAACAGAATCAGAGAACTCTTTCTCGGCAAAGTCTCCAGTGACCGGCCCATGCGCCCGACGATTACAAGTCTTTCTTCGTGTTCGGCTAGCACTTTCGGCACAAATGAACCCAAGTTCGAGTTACGAACTACCTTCTTCTCGCTTAGCTTCAAGAACAGAGCAACAAAATTACACCAGAGCCATAGGGGGAAAAAAGTGGAAAAAAAGAGGCAGGGAGGGTTAACTAGAAACATTACATTTTTGTATGTTGTATTTCCGCCTTTATTTATTTTCTTCGTCCGAGCTCCCTTTCAACTAGTTCTCGTTTTCTTCTTTTCCTTTTTGCCTTTAGGAACAATCAACTGCGAGGGTCCGGTCGAGAGATTGCTCCTCTGCGACCGCTGGAGAACTTACGTAGCGCCGCTTTCCTTCTTGACTATCTCAACGATCTCGTTGCGTGTATTTAGTTGACAGTGTTGACGCGTCTCCAATTATGCCCCATCGCACTGCCCCTCTAAGCTCGCATAGGCTGCGTTTATAATCTCCTTCGCTGCCTATACTGAATGTGCTGACTTGTTCCGCAAAGCGCGCTAGAACTCGAGTGCCTTTTCCGCTTCATCATTTTACCACGTTCAATCATCCGTTTTTTTTCAAACAGGCGCTCTTATGGCATCTGTAAGCCTAAAAAACGTTCGCAACAAAGTACACTTACGCTACCTCGAGCGCGAGCTCTGCAGCTTCCGTTAAGGTATCGCGACGCGTTAGCTGCCAGTCTGCTCGGGCCACATAAAAAAATGAAACCACTTGTTTGGGAAGGAAACATGCAAGGGGGCATAGTCAACGGGTCGTATTCTATGGGACTATATTTTATGTTACAAAGCATACGAACACGCCCGTAAAAAAAAAAAAAAAAAAAAAAAAAACCTTCATCCTTAAAAAGCCTCTCTCGGAGTGCGTGGCCTAGACAGCGGATGGTGGTGACGCTGCTCATGTATTCAACATTTACATATCGCTCGAAGGGGAGAGGAGCGCTTCTTCGCTGCGAACCGAGATAATTTGGCCACGTTAGTGGGTTTTTACTTCTCGGAGCGATATGGAAGTATCAACAGTGCACGCCACGGTCTCATCAGCCACTGTCTCGACTATGCGCTCCAAGTGGGTCTTTCTTATATGTAGAGACAGTACCTTTTTAATCACAGAATGTGTTTATGGGCTGGATTTAATAGTGAAACGTAACGCTCAAGTGTGACGAAAACACAATTCATGCAGATCAAGGCAACATTAGCTATGCATAGCCCATAGCCGGCAATGCATAAGGATCCAAAGCAATTAAAAAAACATAAGTGTTCATCCAATTTTATACTTAACCATAAATGCAAACAGAGAATCGAAACCAAAAATATTCACCAAGGGTATCAGCGGGAATCAAGCCCCACACCAGGCGGCCCGCAGTCCGCTATCTTTGATTGGCCCTACGAGTAGAAGATGAACGAGAGCGTAAGCAACTGGAGTTCGTATGACTTGCCAGTGAGAGTCGCCTGCAATTGCACGCGACTGTCCACGGATAGTGTTACTTAGTCCAACATACTTAGTCCACAGGTGACTGTGGGAGGGAAGTTATACTTAGTCCTGCACACTGAGTACGGAAACGACCATTGGTGGCGATTCATACTTAGTCCATCGTACTCAGTCCGGAGCCGACCGTCGCCCACGTGTTATACTTAGTCCAACGTACTTCGTCTGCAGATGACCATGGGTGGCGAGTCATACTTAGTTTAGCGTAACTATACTTAAATCATATCCCTGCCAAGGCTACGACCCCATGGAGCCAATCTAGCAGTGAAAAAATTGCATAATCATGGCGCTTGTTTAAGGGTTGCTCTCAGCTGCTAAAGCAATCACTCAAGAAATAAGCGCAGGATCACGGCGCCTTCATTGTGCGTGCTTTGTTTATTCGGTGATAGCAAACGCACAAAGACAATAAGCGCCGTCGCGATGCGTTTTTGTCCTTGCTTGATTGGTTTCATCAAATCGTAGCGTTTTCTGCGGTCGGACATAAAGTGAAACGGAGTATAGTCCACAGTTGGCAATCGGAGGCCAGTGATACTTAGTTCAGCATACTGCGTTCGTGACAGTTGGTGGTAGGTCACACCCTTGCCTCCTATAGACCTTTACAGCGTCAGTCTCGAACGAAGAGATTTACAGAGAGCGTCCCTGGTTTTGAGAGTGTATGTCAGTGTTGCCCGACTGCACTGGACTGTGGGTTTCTTCTCGTCAGTGGACTGTGGCAGCCTGCGCAGGCGCACTCCCAGACGCTGGTGGCGGCTAAATCGCCTCGTTTTATCTTTTATTTCATGTTCTATGGCGAATAGAATTTTTCGAGGTTTTTAAGAACGCATTGTACTATTGTTTAGAACAAAAACAAACAAATGAAAGCTGTTTTGGTGAGTCCGTAAGCGACATAACAAATGCAACTAAAATGTTTTTTTTTATGTTGATCTTTTTACGGCACCTTATACTCAGCCGTGTCAATCTACAAAGGTCTTAACTGTCGAAAATATTTGACCACAAATAATAGCCTAATGGTATGGGCATTCCGCGCTCACAAGATGAAATTCAACGAGTCTCATCAATTGAACAACATATATTGACGGATCTTTATTGGTCTGAGATTGATGCTTTGATCTAGAAAAAACAAAATAATTTAATTGTCCAACATCGGGTACGGAATTGCCAACGTCGTTCGGGAGCCATCGCATTTTCTTTTTCTCCTCGTCGTAGTGGACACTCGTGATCAAGCGGCCGAGGATCGTGGCAGCTCCAATGCTTTGGTCGCATGCTTGCTCCCTTTTTCCGGTGTCCTCGCGCGCTCTGAGTAGTTCCAACATCCACCCCCCGGAAAACGCACTTAGTCCGTTTTTTCACAGTCCGTGCTCAACTGCTCCCGCAACGTCGAGAGATCCTGTTCTTTGTCCTGCAGCTGCTGCTTCAACCCAGCAATCTCGGCCTCAGCGGCTGCTTTCCTTGCTGCAAGTTCTCGCGTGGTTTCCTCCATTCGAGTGCACTTTGAATCGAAAGCATTTTAAACGCTCTCCAGCAGCTAACACTTCTCTTCCAGCTGCGACTGCAAAACAAACACCTCGTTTTCGAGATCACTGTTTTGCTCGAGCAACATCTGTAACTTCACTTCCGTCTTCTTTTTGGAAGTAAAGAGAGCTTTATTGAGCCAACCCATGTCGTCGTGAGCTTCTGTGAGTGCCGCCTTTTCTTGTGCCGTTGCTGACTTGGCTTCTGAGCTCCAAACTGTAGCTGTTTGCAGCTGTACCGTCGTATTTGCTTCATCAGTGACAGCGGCTTGAGGTGTCACGGGACTGGTGGAGACTTTACTCTTCCGTTGTGTCTCCGGGTTCTGACTTGATCTCGAGAGGAATTCGGGATCTCACATAACGGTGGCGTGTCGACCTTGGCGCTCAGAACATGCTATCATACTTCTGCACTTCTTGGCGAGATGATTTCGTTTTGTACAATTAAAGCATCGTCCAACCTTTTGCAGGATTTGCCGTTTTTCAGAGAGTGACATGGTTTCACTGCACACCTCGGTGTCATGATTTGGCGACTTGCAGAACGCACACTCCTTGTTGTCTGTTCGTTGTAGGAGTGCTGCTGCCGTCCCTCTGTTTGTCCACGACCTCGCAGGTTCTTTCGATGTAGCAGGCGAAAACTGTTTTTCTTCTGAACTGTCTTTTAGGCGATGATTCGTTTTCTTCGTGCAGGAAGTCCTCTCTGCTTTCTACTTCTACGCGCAGAAACCTCAGGAGCATTGGCAGTTGACTCTGTCGACCTCGAACTTGGTCACTGTTGTTACTCGACAGGGCAGCAGATTGGGTGCTCAGTCGTCGGTGCTCCTCGTCGCGTAAAGCAGTTCTATCGTAGGCAAGAGCAAGGTCTTCTCTTTCCATCGCCGCGTTGTTAGGTCTCGCTGTCTTGCTTCCCCGATGTCGAGACTTGAAGCTCTGTTAAATTGACCCTGAGACTCACCGTCCAGCCCAGTGAAGGAAATTCCCGGGTTTTGGCACCAAAAGATGACGGATCCTTTTCGGTCTGAGATCGATGCTTTGATCTAATAAAAACAAACTAATTTAATTGTCTGACATCGGGTACGAAATCGCCAACGTCGTGCGGGAGCCATCGCATCTTCTTTTTCTCCTCGTCGTAGTGCACAGCTCGCGATCAAGCGCCCAAGGTCGTGGCAGCTCCAATGCTTTGGTCACGTGCTTGCTCCCTTTTTACGGTGTCCTCCCGCGCTCTGAATAGTTCCAACAAATATTGTACGTACCCCACGGTGCCGCGTTATCAGAACAGGATTTGAGAACGGTCTCAAATAACAAAGCATATCCAATATACGGCGTCCACGATAGTCACTTCACGACGAACGGACGGACTCCGGCTTGTAATGGGGCACGTCTTGAAGAAAGCTGCTTCTTTCGCACAGCACCAAAGCAAATGAACCAACGTGTGTATTCTGTCCCCACACCCCGGACCCGGCCCTATCTGAGCATTCGCTACACGTGCTACCGATTCTCGAGCAACCAGACATCGCGGTCGAACTCGAGCTCGTGAGAAAAACAGCAACAACAAGAAAATCTCCGGTTTGGAGCATTTAGTACTAGTGTCGCCATCTCGCTTAACATGTTGGAAATAAAATTCACAGGGTGATTTTATTTACACAAATACGCTAATACAACAAGATTTCGTTTTCTCGTCGTGGTCTCAAGATTAAGATTAGAGGCAACCCTAGTACTGTACGGCCAAGCCCTTTGCCACGTTTGTCCTCTGAATATTTGTTTTTTTTCAAAAATTCCTCAAAACGCGCTCAAAACAGTCAAAATGGTCATATTTCTGGATTTCATTAAAAATGTTCAGCGCCCGCAATGAAAAAACCAAGGGCCGCAAAACCTTCATTACGTCTTCAGACTTAACCTCCAAAAGAATGAATACTCTCGTGCATTCCTGAAACTCAGGTTTGAGTAGTGAAATTTGCCCACTGAGTGACGAGCTGTTGAATTCACCTTAAACTTGGCAAACTTTAAGGTTGATTAGGTAGAGTCGAAACACTCTCGGCAGCGGTATAAAAGTTTAAATAATACAAAGTCGGTGACAAAGACGAAAATACACAATATTCCAGTAGCGCCTCCAATTATCACTCCTCTGAAATAGAGACGCTGCCTAATCGCCTTATTCTTCTTCGTCACATGTACTGCGTTGATCATTAAGTAACACATTTACTTCGTAAAGCATTGAGCATTGAGCATCATCGGGAGTCCTGTATTACACCTGCTCCAAACAAAAACAGACAAATCCCTTTCTTATATTCCCCGTCTGTTTTGCTTGTTTTCACGCTGGCTTACCCCAACTCTATATAGTTCCCGTCTAAAAACCTACCCACATAGGATGTACTCTCAGCATATCTACGCTTTAATGGAGAGAAGAGGAAGAGAAGGGGAAAAGGTAACCAAACCACACACGGCGTTTTTCGGGGACATCTCATCGGCGTTTGGCCGGTTTGATGCACTGTGGCCCGACTCGCGCTTTTAATTAAATGAGGCACAGTGTAGATCATCTGCTATATTATCGCTTTTCGCAATGGGACAGAAATGACGAAAAGTTAATCAACCACGAAAGCCTAATTTGCTAACGCTTGTTTCAAAAATGTTTCTTGCAATTCTTGCAATAGCCACGTTGCCAAATATCCCTGCGGGAGGACGGTCGCGATCTCAGCTCAAAACCCTTTTATCATTTTTTTGTTAACATCGCCCGCCACGTCGATGGTTTTTACTTCTGTGTGTTTTGTTTATCACTCGTTCTCAAGAGATATAGCGAGTTCGTACAGTTCGGCGATAAACCGTTGAACGCGACAAGCGAGAGCTCATTCCGGCGGCTGAGTCAAGACAGCCAGCCGCCGCAAAGCTAGGCAAGCCAATGCACGAGCACCTTCCGGCTGTCAACTAGCAAGCTGATTGGCAGGCATAGCACCGCACGCTTTTGGATACGCGACGCCGAAATAAGCCGGAGCGCGAAGGTCTGTCTCGGTCGGATCGCCGAATACGCGCGTATTTACTCCAACCTTGAGGCGTCGAGGAAGCGCTCGTAGCGACGCCCGCTACACGTATGGATTACGTCCGCCGAAAGATAACCGCCAAGTTTTCTTCTTTCATAAACTCGTAGGCCGATTTATCTTCGTGGCGTTTTTTTATCGAAGGGGTGACTCCCTAGGCACTGGACAAGAGCAACCCGAGAAAATAGCGCAGGGAGACGGATGTGTGTTATTCGAGTGACGTCACGACAAAGATTATCAGCGGCGACCAACATGCTTGATGGCCTGTAAAAACCGTGGCGGAGGCCTGGGATAATTTTGAAATCAGTACAGTCGAAATCGAGAGCCTCATATCGTTCTTATTACTGCCGGTAAAGTAGAATTTACTGCAGAACGTCCCTGCCTTTCCTTTCATTTATCTCGGCCTTTTAGATTCGATAAAGTTCGCCCGACGTGGCTTGGTCAGTACTAACCGACGTCAGATTTCACCACCGGCCAGTTCTTGCCCCATCGGCAAGATAACATAATTTTACTGCATTTTTCTAAGTACTTACTATTGGCCACGCATGCTAGCAAAAGCGTCGGTGTGGTAGGCTTTCAAAGATTAGCCAAACTGGGATTAATTGTGCTTTAATCAATATAAATAAGAGTAAAGTCAGGTGGTTAACTTTGACGGTGCTAAGAACGCGATGACTCCAAGCTTCCATCGTCCACAATCAAACTTGTCGCCGTGGGTTCAAAGACGCGCCATGAAATTTGTTGTTCGCAATAAAGCCCCGTTCCCAACTGATCATTCTGACCCTGACGTCAAGGGTAGCAACCCGAGCACGAGCATCACGCTTGGAAGTCCATCATGGCCGTTCGTGAGTTCATAGAACGGGATCCGTTTTAATTCCGCGATTTCTTCCCCCCCGCCTCCCCCCCCCCCCCCCGTTCATATCGAGAGAGGGGGCAAGGGGCATAAAGGGATAAGGAAAAGAGGGGGGGGGGGGGGGCGTTGTCCCAGCCACAGACATCTCAGTAAGGTATTATAAAAAAATCGCAGGAGGGATATCCCCCTTCTCAACTAACGTAAACCCTTCCCTTTTCTTGCCCCCCCCCCCTCCCCCCCCCCCCCTTCTCTCCCGGACATTTTCTGAGGCACTTCCTGATCCCTACTTTGTGCCAGTGGGTGTGTTGGTCGTATACCTTTTTATTTCCCTTCCCCGTTTTTTTCTCGCCACTCCCCGTCACCCCCCGTAGTCCTTTTACCACCAAGGTGACAACGCTGTGCGATGCAGCGCTCGCCGGACCCAACGACCGCCTTTCTTTCATCACCTGAGCGCGTTTCTATCGATTGGGTGTGTGCGGGAAATCGATCACGTGACGAAATTCAAAGATATCACTGCGCCAATAACAAGCTCGTAGATTCCACCGCATTGTCAGCTTACGGGCGGAGGCAGCAGAAAGAACTGCGCGTGCCAAAGCGGAGCGTTTGTGAACTTTGTGAACTTCACAAAGTTCACAAAGTTCACAATCTTCGCCTCGATTCCGAAGCGAAGGTTTTCGCCATAAATAACTCCTTCCCAAAGTTGTAAAACGTCACATTGTCGTCACCAATAACTTCCACAAGCGACGATTTTGCGACGAGAAAGTTCAGAGTATTTACAGCCCGCCTAGGGACAATCTACACATCGTTGACTCTAACGTAGCGTAGGGATAAAGGGACACGCAGGCGCGACGTCACAAGTGCAGCCGTTCAATCGGCTGGCCTCACGGTGTTGCTCGCGCGGGCTGCGATGAAGCTCGCTACTATTCTGTGTTTCACAATATCGCTGAAACAGAGCGATCTCACCAAGCGTTCGGCGCATGCGGGAAGCCAACGTAACTTTAGTAAAGAGGTTGCGCGCTGCAGTGTTGGAAAGAGCTCCTGCCACCTCGCGTTCTGCACGCCCAGAGCTCCTGCGAGGTTGTCGCTCGTGCAGGAAGACTTAAAGGGGCTGTGCAACGATATTCAATTGGAATGTTTTTCACTTTACTCGAGCTTACTGGCACTTGTGGGACTCAAGGTTACTCGCACGCAACGCCACTGGCCAAGAAACTCCTTTGTTGCGGTGTAATTCCAGAGACAAAAGCGATGATTTTCATTCAATCTCTCCTTTGCAAAATTTGATGACGTAACGTGGGGATCGCAGTACACCCATATGACGAGATTTGAATGCTGTTCATAGATTGGACCCGAGCATTGCGTGGGCACTCGATTTGGGCTCGTGATAATTACTAGCTCGAGAAGCATTTGGGTAGTGGCCCGTGTCCAATCGCTGCAACGACGACAATAGCCGAGCCATAACAATGCCTGGAACTCAGCGCGTGTCCTGTGCTTTGCCAACCCCAGCGCGTGGCTATGATCAACATTGGCGGCATATAATCGGCTCCAGATCACGTGGCCACTTGTTCTGGCTGCGAGTTGAGGGGGTGAACGCTGCTTGTTTTTCTTTAATTTTGTACTGGGACTTCTATTGCGTGGGGTGAAAAACGAACGCGTGTTTCATAGGTCATTAACGTCAGGGATCCTTTCTAAGCGGTATTTCGCAAAGTACAAAAATTGTTGCATCGCAACTTTAAGGCAGGTTCACACATACAGCGGAGCGCTAAGTTAGCGCTACGTGAGCGCTCCAAAGAGCGCTCATGTGGCGCTTCCTAGCGCGTGATGTAGCGCTCGGTTAGCGCTTCAGCAGCGCTCTGTTACCGCTTCAGAAGCGCTTTGTTAGCGCTCTGTCGCTCTCACGCTCTTTGTGCCGTGCTTACTGCTGCGGAATAGCGCGTGCACGGCGATTCCTTTGTTGCTGTGTTCTTTGGAATTAAAAGAAGAGGAAGTAAAAGAGCCGCTCTTTAAGCAAAGGGTCGGGCAGGCGATCCACATTCATGGACTCTGAGTGACTAATTGATTGGGTACGACCTCATCGCTTTCTATTCGATATGCGTGACCCTGGTTTCAAAGACACGCAGTTAAAAATATTTGCCTTTGAAAGAGCTCTGTGTCTCGGTCCCTCAGCTAGGAACAACTTTCGCCGGGTACCCGTCGGTATCTCGGTGGCGAAAGATTTCGCGCACCCAGAAGGCTCTTCTGGGCGTTAAGCCGTCCACACACATATGTACTAATCGCGTATGTAAGAGCATTTGTCGCATTTCTATTTCAGCATCCCACATGTCCGCCAAGGTGCTGCTGATGCACACCCAACCACAGTAACCGGAACCGCAGTGCACGCGCTAATCCGCAGCACCACGGAACAAGAAACGCTACTGAAGCGCTAACACAGCGCTACTGAAGCACTACTGAAGCGCTAACAAGGCGCTACTGGAGCGCTAAAGAGGCGCTACTAAAGCGCTAATCACGCGCTATATTAGAACGAAGTCACGCGCTAGGAAGCGCCACATGAGCGCTCCTTGGAGCGCTCACAACTCTCTCGATACATTTCGGAAGCGGTGGCGTAGCCAAACTGGCTGATGAGATCGGTCAGTTTGAGAACCGAGAAAGTTTGGATGATCGACATCTTATCCTGCGTGACGCCATCGTCGCGAGAGTCCAATCAGCGCGCTCTGGGAACTTCAGTCGCAACTTTATGTTTGACGAGTTTAGCGACCCAGGAGAGGCCCTTCTCACTACCGAGACCATTCGAGTAATTAGAAAGAACAGCGATCGCAACCGCATTTCACATTTCGACAAGTCTGCTGTAGAACAATACAGCGATACTCCGAGGCGTTTTCGTTCACAACTCGACAAAGTGTCCTGTCGCCACTTAACGGCCCGGCGAGCGGCTGGAGTTGTGAAAGTTGACTGCCTTGGGAGCATTGACAACGTCGGTAGTATCAAGGACTTTACTATAGGTTTATAATGGTGGAATAGACCTGTACGACTGATTACAAAAACCAAAAAAAAATGTCTGCGGTCGTCGAAGCCGCATGAGGGAGAGAGAAAAACCCTAAACCCTGACAGGTGTGCTCCTCACAGGGTGCGGTATTAGTGAATGTGAAGCACCGGGACTCGGGAACATCTTATCCTTCTTGGGGAATTTCCGCGGGCAGGGAACCCGCTGTCATGAGGAGCGTCAGCTCCGCGCTGGAAGCCCCACTCCCGCGTGTCACGGACAGGCCGTGGACGCCGTCGGCTTGTTATGCCAGCCAAGAAAAGCCAGATGGACTTTTCGTAAATCGGATATAGTGCCTTAGAGTTGGAAGCAGCCCTAGATTAACCATGATGAGTGATGTCGTTATTTCTGAGTTTTCCGTCGACCAACAAGCTGAAGTTTGCGTTTTGGAGATGGAAAGCAGGCCAGTAAGAAAAACACAAAAATGGTGTAGATCTTTTTCTTCGTTTAGTCGGTTTTAAGTTCAACCGATTAACCAAGTATTCGCAATTATTCGCAAATACAAAATTAATAAATTAACCAAACAGTTAATTTATCAATCGCCCAGCACTACCATTATGTGTGAACGGAAAGTTCACAAGGCCGATCATCATCTCGTAAATCGTTTATTACAGAAGTGTCCTCATTCTTTACAATAAACTACCATTGCTATAATCACGTAACATTAATAATTAGCAACAATATTTCAAAAACGCTTTTTGTAATTTTAGATAATCGCAATATAAAAAGGTGTTTTTGTATCCTAGTTTATTTATGTCGGTATCATAATACTGGAAATAATCACAACCATTTAAACGAGAACGAATTCACCTTATTCCGCAAATTGGTCTCAGAAACCTCCAAAAATTAAATTTGGAGAAAAAACAAAAACAAAACATGTACTTGGCACATTATCGATTTTTCTGGTTTAGTGCAGCCAAACGGCAAACCTTGTATTTTGTTGTATTTTCAAATTGTGCGCGTTTAAACTTTGCTATTTCACAAAAAAACAAATTGCTTGGAGTGATTCTGAAATTTATTTTTCTACAGATGTAATACACATTTTAGAGACTGCAAAATTCACCGTACCGTTCGGGGGTATTACATTTAATTTATACAAACATAACGAGTTTTCTATACCGAGGGATAAGCTGTACACTTCGACTATCTTGGATAGTATCCGTAGTGGAAATACGTCAACAAGTATATTCCACCAAGGAACCTGCATTTTACGCGTCATCATCTTGAAAAATTTGGCGCAAGAATCGCGGTATATGACAGAAGAGATTAGTAACATGAAAAATTGTTTAAGCCATGACGTTTGGCTTCTATTGTCATATTTGTTTATAAATGCATGGGCTTCTCTGGAAGCGCCGCCGTAACCCGATCAGAGATGGCGCAAGCATACGATGACACATATAGCACTGGATGAATATGAATTTTGTAGAAGCACCCGCGGCACGATCAATCGATGGCGGTACTTGGATAAGTGAGGATATTCAGAGCTTTAATGGCGCACATTTCTTGAGTTGCTTGTTCCTCCGTGGTGACGCACTGGCTAAATTTGGCAAAAGGTGGTACTGCACTGACTACATTTCTCATCTACTGTATAAACCAGCATCGCCTCACCTCAAACACATACTGACATTATGCTGTCTAAACACGAAGGTCAAATTTTCTTTTTGTCACTCCTATTCAGCTAGCTCCTCTTCAGCGTTAACGAATGCCGCTTACGTGGTCAAGTGGACAGCGCACCCGGCTCCCCCGCACAGGTCTTCATTAAAGCTACTCCTTTTGTCATTTGCAACTCATTTTCACTTCATTCCTTCCTTCCTATTGCGAGGCGTTGAGAAGGGACGACGCGGACACCTAGGAAGCGCCTTGTCCCGCAACCCGCTCATGCTTGTGATAAAGAAAGGAAAATAACACATGCACCTCACCTTCCGTGACCTGCTCACGCACGCGATAAGGGGAAGAGGAAGGCCCGCTATCTCAATGTGCCGCTCTTGGGCATACGTTTCGATGAGGCAACCCGACAGATAACAAAGCCTGAGGGTTGAATTTTCCACGTTACCCAATGCCCCCCGCATTGGGACATTATTTACAAGATCATCTGCTTTTTTTGCGAGTGTAGCAGTGACGTCAGAATGCCAAGCTCTGATTGGCCCCGATAAGAAGGATAGTGGGCAGGCCTCAAGGAAGCTTGTATGGAGGTCTACCCACTATCCTTCAATCACTGTCCATCAGAGCTCGGAGTTCTGACGTCACCACAACACCTACAAAAGTAGCAGACGAACTTGCGTTCTGCATAGGAAAAGGGGCAGTTTGATACTTTAGACCCATGTTGCGGATAAAAAAAACAGGACGCGGGATGGCCAAAAAAACGTGCTTTTCGTGTAAGGCTCGTCAAATTATGAGGCGCTGAAGAAATTCAGCCTTCTGCGTTAAGTCCTTATTTCGAACTCTTTTTGTTCGCCTTCCGCCCATTGAAAAGCATGCGGGAAGGGCCTTAGAACGCACCTGGTATCGCTGCGCATGATTGATTGTGAATCGATGCCGACACTCGTGTCCGATCCGTGCTTACTCCTCTTTGGATGACGTCGAAAATTCAGCGCCAAGGTCTTGTTCTCCAGACGGCCACTGCAGTTTTCTGTGGACGAGAGTAACTTAAAATCATGCCACCCCATCTAAAGAAGTTTAGGAGAGAAAAAAAAGGGGAGCGCTCCGTCTCGGGCGCCCTTCGTGTTGACGATGCAACGCGGTCCCTGGTGAACACGCACGGGAAAGCTGGGCAACCGAGACAGGAAATGAGGAAGAAACACGCAAACCCACTCTTCCACAAAGTTCCAAGTCCAGCTCGGGGAGAAGGGCTAGCGCAGCGTCCACAGCCATTCAAAACGCTGGCAGAGCCGGGAACTCGGTTCTTCCCTGCACTCAGATCGCTCGTTACGAGGAGAGGTCGGCCCCCTCTTAGTCCGGCTCGGTTTATAAAGCCCATTTAATGGCATTTTGCAATTAGGACCTAGCTCCGGCCATTAGTCGTCCATCTGGGGCGCAAAGGCGTTCTCCTTTTCCTGGGGCCTACCCTCGCTCGCAGCTCGGTGCTCCAAACGGCTCTTGAGCGAATGCAGTCGTTGCTTCCTTCGTATCAACCTGAAACTCCCTGCGGCGTTTCTCTTGGTTGGGTTCTGGGCGCTTTGCGAGCTTTGAAGTGAATGCGATCGACTTAATGCTAGATTGGACCTCTCTCAATTGTAGCGAGTGTTGAGCGGACATTGGGGACAATTCTTTGTTCATCGCCTACGCAAAAAAAAAAAATAAATAAGATGAATACCTTTCTAAAAACAAATGTTTAACCTGTTAGTGCGAATACTGGATAATTCTCTTGCAGTAAACTGGTGGATACGTTCGGAAGTTTTTTTGTTTTTTTGTATTCTCAATTGAACATTTGGAAGATGTAACTACATGTCTTTGAAAATCAATGCACGCAGAGTTTCGGTGGCGAATAATTTTAAGCATTTTGTATTTCAAAATCTGGGTAGACCACGTCTCATTTTTTAGTTCAGTTTCGACCAAATATGATAGAAAATATTTATTTCGTAAAGTTCAGGTATTTTTCTTGCCTCTATATTAACTGCGCACATTTTGCTCCCAAACTAAATTGATCATGAGTATGAGACGAGCTATAGACCCTGTAGCAAAATTACGCTCAATCCTAAAACTTCTTAAACCAGGGAAAGCCTAGACTCACCCTAGTTTACCTGCCAGCAATTTTAATATACAGGATGTTTCCTGAAACGCGGGCCATATCGTTCCTACAAAAAGGACGCATCACACAGAAAAAAAAGATTCATATTCAATTTGTCATAGTGAAAAAAACCTCGAGACACGGAACGAAAAAGGGCGACAACCACAACACCGTCAGTTGTATAGGTATACGAGTAGGTATGCCCTCGCTTATGATGGACCCGGAGATACGGTCCTTCCTCTGTGTCTAAATTTCAAGGTCACTGTGTTCGGCTATGCATTGTTATGCTGTATCCGAGCTTGGGCCTGGACCAGTTGTCATGACGGTGGGGCTGACGGTTTTCGGTGTCAGCGATGTAGATGGGTTGCCCTTTATAAAAAGGGTTATGTAAAAGTACATTTTGCAGCTGTTGTTAGAGAAAAAAAAAACTATGATCGTTTACCAGCTCGCCTGCGCAATAACTTTTATTTCAGTAATATAATTGGTATCTGTCAAAAGGTCTATTTTGAAAAATTAACGTTTTGTCTAGTAAGGTTCTTAATTAGTTCTAAATAATTAACGTTTAAAGTAGTACATTTAAAGGGATGGCTTAAGTTCAAAACTCCTCGCGCATCACCAAAACACCACGTAATCAGCGCCCCTTAGAATGTATATGGTATGCTGAGCATTTAACAGCGTTAACAAATTTAAATTTGACGGGTTTTCAATTTTAAGTTGCCTGCTGAAACGCATCTCAGAGCCAGCAGTCCTGCTCCCCCATAGCTAAAGCGCGCAACTAAGGTGCGCCACCCCTCATTCTTCGCATTCCGGAGGTAAACTGAATATTCCAAGCTTGTTCTTGTACGGTCATTAGAGCAGCAAAGCGTTCCCTTTCGCCGTTTCATTTCCTTTTACACTTCTTTCTCTCCGACAAGGAAAGCCAGGAAGTAGTCGCGCGCCTTTTTACAGCGGAGCTGTTAAGGGCTAGTATCCCCACTATCGTGTCTGTCAGCTAGTATCCCCACTATCATGTCTGTATATAAGCGACGCGGCAACCAGACAACCGACTTTCCGGTTGTCTGGTTGCCGCCGTCCCTCATAGATGGTGGTAGCAGTGCATCCTTTCCGCTTTGGTTATCTCACTTGCGGCCGGCCATTACTTCGTTCAAACCATAGTACAGCTTCGCTGGTCTTCCATCTTTACCAGTGTGGAAAGGCTTAATTTTATACCACCGTTTATTGTGCGATGCGTACTGTTTGCATGTGCGATTTTGTCCTCGGTTTGATAAACACCCGGTATGGGCCTTTTTCTCTCGGCCCCTGGGCGCAAAGGCGTCCGTAAAACGCGAAATGTAATGCCCGCATTAAGCATTAAGCGGAAATGCAGCGTTCAATAATGCGTAGTGTGCGAAACGTATTGTGTCAACTAATGCAAAGCGAAAGAAATGTCTGTACAGAGCGCGACACTGTTAGCGCGAACGAGCGATCGCCGGTTTTTCCAGTTTTTCTCTTTGAAACCAAGGGATGTCATCCAAGTTATTATTGCCACGGAAAGAGCTCATTTACTTCTATGAAGTAAGCGATAAAATTTCGTGATCGCTACTACTATTTAGAAGTAAATTGCGAAAATGCGACGATGTCGTCTTCGCGCTAACTTTGTCGCAATGTGTACATAAGATTAAGTCGGGAAGTCATTATTTCACTGTGTTAAATAAGTGCTATACTCGAACCGCCATAAGTTGGAGCTGGGGTCTTGTCAAGCTGCATTTGCTGCAGCCTTTTGCCCCAGCTATTATCTTCCTCTGCGAAATAAAATAAAATAAAATAATTTATTGATTGACTGATTGGTTGAATGGTTGATTCATCGATTAATTGATTAGTGACTTCTTTATTGATTGGTTGGTTGGTACACGAGCCACGGTCGTTTATAAGCTTGAGTCATCATTTGTCTTCGCGCAGTAACAAAGCGTCTCGGCGTCTCTAAAAACTAAGAATAGTTGAAACAAAAAAAAATGCAGAGGCTTAGCTCGGTTGTGCCAGGATATACGTAGCGTGAGCTTAGGTTCAGCTGGTTATTCTTAGCTTTCCTGGTTGTCTAGGATTAGCTTGATAGTCATGCTTACTGCTGCTTCAATGACACACACGGTATACGCATTATGTTACTACTTCGGGATCCGATGAGTTAAGCTTCTCCGCTCTTCTACGCCGCTGGGCAGGAATTTCGCTCTCCTTCTCCGTGGCTATACCACACTGGCAAACGCCCCGCTATATATGTATACCCCCACTGATACCTCTGCGCATGCGCACAAAATGAGAGGCGCTATCAAGCGGGTCCGGTGCAGCGTCAGACTTGGCTACTGCGCAACGGAGGCGCACAACTGGGCACGCGGCGGCGCCAGTGCGTCTGCCGCGGCTATGACGTCACTCCTCTGGATTGCGCAGACCGCCGAGGCGCGCGCGGCGGCGGCGGAGCGCGCGGCGGCGGTGGCTCTGGCACGCCAGCTGTGCAGCCGCCTCGGTGGCTCCGAGGCGAGAGCGCTGGCCTACGGATCCCCATGTGGCGGGTTTGAATCCCGGCCGAGGTGCCCGCAATCTGACGGAAGCTTAATGCGGAGGAGGCGCCGTGTAACCGAGCTTTCGGTTGCACGTCGAAAGATCCCCAGGTGGTCCAAATTAATCCTCAGTCCTCAGCTGGGGCGAGCCAGATGCCCGTCGTTGGTTTGGCACGTAAAACCCCCAAATTTGACTTTTTTGCGCCAGCAGTGCGCCGTGTGACGTCACTGCTCCTCGCGCATGCGCAGCACGGCTCTCCAGGAACCACGCGAAACTGCTCAAACTCGGCCAGTGTACGAGGGGCGTTCATAAAGTTCGTATTATCGGCACACAAAATCGAAAAAAAAACGGAACAAAACAGGCATCAGCATGAGCGTGCGTCCTCTAGTTTCCGCACAGTATAAACATCGCATGCTATAGTAGCTCGGAAAGCCGCTAGGGAGTCTAAACAAAAATGGCACCGCCCGTCGGTGCCAAGCACATGCAGTGATCCGTCTTCTCCATTTGAAAGGAAGCAATTCCAAGGAGATTCATTCCGAGTTGGTGGCGGTGTTCGGGGACAACGCCCCAGTTTATGACACGTTGGTTAAATGGCGCAGACGCTTCCAGTGTGGCCAAATGAGAGAAAAGCAATTCAAGGACGGCGACCAAGTGATTGCTGAAGTGGAGCGATTCCTGAACACTCAAAACGAGGAGTTCTATAACAATGGCCTCCGGCATATGGTGCATCGCTGAAAAATGTGGGTAACTTTTGGGGGCGAACATGTAGAGAAAGTCTCAACTCCTACTCGAGTTTGATTGCTCAATCTCTATTCCTTCGTGACAATAACACGAACTTTATGAACGCCCTTCGTAGCTCACGCTACAAAATATGTGTTCTTTCCAAACGCACTGCTTAATATGACGAAACCATATATGTCAAAGTAATTGTATTGCATGAATAACAACATATAGAAAGCTTTTCGTATAAAAAATTAGGAAAATACATATTTTAATATTACATTAATGTTTGTATTTTTATCATTTCTTCTCATGTTTGGAGTGTAGTTTCTTCTGTATAAAATAAACCTAACTTAAATGTGATAATTTTTAAATTGGCTTAGATAAAAGATTTTATTTTATATGTATCTTATGCCTTCAATTATTCTACATCGAGAGCTAGCTCGATTCAAACTTGGTCTATTGTTGTCAAAGTTGCAAGATTCAAGAATTTCATTTTATAAAATAAAATAATAAAACACACTTCCAGAGAACTTTGACCCTCCATACAAAATCTTAAAGCAGTAAAAAAGTTATAATTGTTATCAGAAAAAGAATTTAAAAGTTTCGAAACACCAAATCGTGCCAGTCGTGAAAACAGCAAAAATCGCAAGGCGCAGCTTCTGCCCTTTCGCAGCCCAAAACTCCAGAACAAAAACACACTTTCCGTGGGTCTAATTTGCAGTTTTGTTCTAGTCACAGATTTTCCATTATTATATAGTCTTTTCAGAATTTATTGAAGACCCATCATTTTGTCTTGCACGATTTGAGATGAAGTCACACATTGGTATCCGCCAATGTAATTCTGAAAGCGTAGTGTCGCCGAGCAACGTGAAGAGGCGTAATGACCCACTACCGAAACACGATCGAAACGTATACAAATTTGCGACCCAGAGGCGCTGCCACACTTGATAGCTACAGGCTTATAGATGTTCTCTTCAAACATATTTCCTTGTCTCACTGAATACGAACAAATGAATACGTACTTAAAAACATTGTATTGACGCTATGAGGATTCATGTCTCACCGAGGAGTGCACCGGGTCATCTGCAAAAATAGACACACGCGCCAACGCTTTCGCGAACGGAGACTGTGAACACCTTTGGATCCAAAGCGTTCACGCCTGGTTGCCCGCACTCCGATTCGTCAATGGTCCTTTCGACCGCGGGAGGGCCAAGGGTACTGGCCATGCGAGCGGTGCTCTGCCGCAGATTAAAGACCGACGCAGCGTATGCGCGCGGGCTCTTGGGATTGCAGCGCGGGCGATAACGGATATGGGCCTGCGTGTTGTTCAACCAGTGCGTTGGGTCCTGCTCTGAGGCGGGTAGCAGCAATGGAATTCCTAGGAGACATCCACACGAATAAAGTACCACTTTTGTACAGACCACACAAAGCTACAAACGAGTTTCACTAAATGGGAATACAGTATCGGAGGAAATATTAATTGTCTATTTGCACCGATCATAGCATATGCGACGCGCATACCTAAAAACGTGTCAAGATCAGTTTGATCGGAGTTTGTAAGAGGCAAGTTGCTGGGAAATATTCGCTGCGGAGGTCGAGGATTTACAGTGCTGTGTAACAAGTAAGACATTGGCACCAAAAACACAGATTGTCTACTTTCTTCTCGTCATTGACTGATCTTCGAAATATTGAATTGATGTGTAGCAGCATCTTGCCTGTTACACATTAGTCACCATTGCATCATCGCAAACATCATTGGAAGGGTGTTTGTTAACAAAAGGTTCACCAGATCAGGTGTGCCGTCCAGCATGACCACTGACCGGGAACGACAGTTTTGAGTCGTCTCTGTTTTGTTCCTTCATTCAACTCTTCGGAACACATCCCATTCACAGGAGGTCCCACCGTCTTAGAGGCAAAGGCATGGTCAAAACGGATATCGATCGATACCTCAAGGGCTTTGGTTAATCAAAAGACACACCCATGTAATCACCATTAAATCTTACACAGATGTAATACTTCATGCTGAACGAAAACACGACAACATCCAATATAATTTTCAGAGGCTGCAGGTGGCGGAAACGCAAACGAACGTCCTCAAGGCTGTAAGGAAATATAGCTTTCTGACTTTTCTGAAACTGACGAAGCGTTCTAGCATAGGAAACACTATTGCGCGGTACATACCAAATGTATAAATCGCGAGTTGTTTTCAAAGAATTGATTTAACGGGGTGATTTATTTCAGAATTCGAATATATCCTAGAATGTCAAATTACTTACAAGAAGTAAGCGAGCGCCATCAGTCTTCAATTCTAAGTATATTAAATAATCACGATTTTTTTTGTGCACCAAAGTTTGTAGAGCTCACAAGTGTGTGTCAGCTGTGCAATTTGTGGGCTTTGCAGCTGTGCAATTAAAATTCGCGTTTTTACCAAATAAGTGAAGGGATTTTAAAGCTTTTTAAGATCCCGTAACGACATGATCGGCAAATTGTGATTGACTCAGTACTCGAGCGATTGCTTTAAGAACATTTCAATCGATTATATTGAAAAGGCCAAGATCCTTGACTGAATTTTCTAGTAATATTACAGAGATACCAGTCGTAACATATGACTTTAAACTCAAAATAAATATCAGCAATCATTTCGCGAATGCACACAGACCGACTGTCTCAAAATTCGATATGGTATTAGTTCTCACGCAGTCCTTGAATAGAAAGTAGTGCACCTGTTCATTTTTTTTTTGCTGTCCAAAAGGTGTTTCCGACCGCTTTTAGAATTTAAAAAAGTGTGATTATTGATAGCTTCCTATTGCAGCCGTCAAACAATTTTTTCTTAAAAAGATGCGACCAATTACTGTTTGACGAGTATGAATCTTCTCAAACAGGAACACCAAATTTTCTTTAGTAAAAAAGTAGAATTAATTAATAAGAAAACGACATCAACGCCACTCTAAATGCGCCAAGCCACAGAAAACCTCATAAAAAAGGCTTGCAATATGAACTAACACATGGTAATCACCGATCTCCGAAAGGTCAGCTTAATGCGGAACACCTCGCTGGCATTGCGCTTCGTGTATTTTGCGTCCTTACGACATTTCTATATTTCTAAAGGTAATGTAACGCCCTGCGATGCCTTGTTTTTATTTTCCATTAGAAGCAGAGTGCAAGCAAATGCGGGGTGGCCTGGCTGAGCCCATCTTTAACAGCATTATTTCGAAGAGGCCCGACCCGGGGAAGCTAGCCTTCGCGCTAAAAACTATTATTTCCTCACCGAAATTTCCTAAACTAAAAAGAAATGATGGAATAACGATGAGCCTTCTCCACTTTTCATTTTTCTCTCGCTGCCTTCACTTCGTTCTGATGTAACCATTTGGGATGGCGGCAAAAAAGCCGGTGTCAAATATAACAGGAAAGAAAGAACACCGAAAAAAAAATCAGTTTGTTTCAGGAGCGCCAAAAAGCCTTATATATGATATAGCCTATGTAAGTGCAGTTAGTATTCCATTCCCCATCCCATCCCTTCGCTCGCATCTTTACGAAAGGAAAGTGAAAAGAGCTCTTCACCACATTGCTAATATAAAATTGTTCAAAGAGGAGCAAGCACCAAAATTTCCTTGGCGTCTTCTTTTTCTGTGTCTTTTAGTTCTGCCCGAGATGAAATTTATTGGTTGTGAGCCGAGCAGGCGGAAGACCTTATAAATACCGGTCAGGAAACGAGTCTCTCTAGACTTGTGTGTTTTGTACTTTTATTAAAGGTTTTGTCCAGTGTTTTGATACTTATGGATTTTCACCATGCCTTAACATTTTTTAAAGTATAGGATTTTTTTTTCATCTTTGCTCGAGCTGAACTCGAAAAAACGGCGGTTCTTTTACTTTTCATCCAGCTCACACGTGTATACAAAAGCACTGATGATTCTGCCTTTACTTTGGTGGGTTTTGTTTCGTCTGTTTTACTTTACCAGGTGAGACGAACATTAAACAACTGTATTTGAAGTTTGCTGCACATTCACTTTGCGATACGCAACTTTTCTACAGAAAAAAACCTAACGTTCGAAGTTTTTTTTTTCCTGTTTAAAAAACAAATTGCCAATATAGAGTCGGTATAAATTGTGGCTAGAATGGAAGGAACGATTTTTACGCCTTGGTGAACTGTAGTAACTTTTAAGTGAGCTTCCTTCAGGTCAGCTAAATGTTTAGGGTTCTTTCGATAAAATTAAATAAAACGTAAGTGTCAACGTTTTGGCGCGGAATACGTGATGAGCAAACAATTTATAGAATTCCTCGCTGATGCACCTTCTCAAATAAAGGGTTTCGCGTAGAAAACGGCATGCTGTCACATCAGTTGACTCCATAAATTATATACGAATACATTGATTTGCATTCACACAATTTTCTTTTCAATTCATGAAAGAATTTAAGACTTGTACGAGACGGCCATGAGTTAATTAAGAGGGTGTTTTTTACTAAAACGGAAAATATCCAAAACGTACACTGTAAACAAATAAATTATTTCTGCACTTTCCGACCGCTGTAACGACCACGGCGAATGTCAGAAAATGAGTATTAAAAAAAGTCAGAGACTTAAGTAACTAAAATTCATTCGCTAACTGTGTATGTATCTTTAGCTGACATAATTCAATTGGAAACGTGTAGCCCCTCGTCAGTATCAGCCAAATAAGTTGTTATATCGAACAAACTGCATGCAGTTATGTGTACAATTCGTTTTTTGCCGCGTGAAAACATAAATAATTTTTTTTTTAAAGCTAACGACTTATGCATACAGTATTATCGATGGTATACATATATTCAAATAAATATGACAACTAGAGTATCTACAAGTTAACATTTTAGTTAATTAAGTCAGACATTTTATAATTCCGTTCTGACGTACGCCGCGATTGTAAACTTTTTCTTTGTTATATTAGCAGAAATGTATTTTCTTGCTTCCTCCGGAGTGGTTTCTGTCTGGAGAGTTTCGCTTAAATAGTTTACAACACGCCACCAAGCCAACTCAGTCACTTCCAGTACAAGTGCTTAGTTTTAGAAGCTATATGCATCTTCAAGCTAGGTTTTCAGGAGCTTCAAGATCATGAAGAATAAACATTCCTATTTAGTATTCTTTGATTTCTTTTAGGCGGCTAGATTATATCATCTATTTTTATAGGCCTACTTAATCGGGTAATTCTAAATTAAACACGAGGCATAGATGATGATAAACTTGGTTCTAATGACACTTCTAGAGCCAGAGTTGAACGTATACATAGAAATGTTTTAACTCGTGTTTCAGCTTTGTATGGGCAACCTCACATTCGCGAACCTTAAGCACGTGATGTGCATCACACTGCACTAACGTCACCGCGGCGCGCGCCGAAACTATGCTCCCACAAAGTGAATCTCCGTGAATGGCTATCGAAGCCGTATTATTGGTTGTCTTTTCGACAACACAGGTTGAAAGAGATTATTGTAGAATGTGCACAGAAAGATAATGCCTGTAGGTTAAAGTTGTCTTTGAAGGCCGGCGTACTCTTCGCGCTTTCCACTTTTGCCCGTCCCCTCCTCTCCTATATCCTCTCCATTTTTTGGCTTGCCCAACCTTGGCTCCCCTCGCAGTTTAGGAGAAGGGAGCGCTAAGAGGATTATCTTCCATGCAGAAAAGCGAAGTCGTACGTCGGCCTTCGATAGAACGCAAACGTTTTATAGTAAGCAACAAGTCGAGGTGCATTTTCTTGTCGTTTTTTTAAGTGAGTTCAGGCGAGCAGTGGTCTTGAAATTGCGTTTTCAGAGAAGAGAGAATTCTGATTTGAGCGTCGCTCTATGGTAATGCACCTCGACTTCTGATTTAACGAGCATCGCTCTATGGTAATGCGGTTCATTAAAAGGGAGAAGTGGCAACTGGTTTTAGGGTCACTCAAAGGTTTTGGTGGAACAAATAATGCAATGTAAAAAGGTTTGCTCAGGCATGTAGTGTTATTTTTCAAAAATAAGAGTAGGAAGAGAGAGTATCTGGTCGTGCCACTTCATTAGAAGTCTATTGTCGTTCGACAACCGGGATCAAAAGAGAGAACTATAGTGAGTTTTACAATTACTAGAAAGTCTATTTAGTGGCTCTTGTGGGCTAGACGGGAAGGTGCGACAATCGCCTTATCTCTGGATGTACCAATCAGGCAAGAGTGGTCCCTTGATTTTATCAGCAGAGAAGACTGTCCTCTGCTAGGATGCGGCAGCGCAGCAACTGCAATCCGTGTTCGCGAGCTACTCTCCCTTACAATCTCACTCTTGCGCTTTCTCCCACTCACCAAGGGTGCAGGATGTCGTGGTACTTGACGTACAGATGATATTTTGCTCTGCAGGGTGATTCGCGGTACCGTTTTCAGAAGCGTGATTGTCACATATTATCTGCTAGCTCAACATTGTAGGGGTGAAGATATTGTCACGAATAAGAAGAGCAGAAGCGGTGAAAAGGTTGTTTCAAACTGCAAATTTAATCGGCGAATTTGTGCCAAACAAAATAAAGACCGAGCGTCGAGACAGCAGAAAAGCGGGTGCCGATTTAACGGCGTAACAGCAGGCGAGAGCGAGACTGACTAGACAAGGTCACGCGCAGCTCCTTATCTAATACAAGTTGGCATCTCGAAGATTCGGTCCAAAAGGTACGAGCGTCGAGCGCTCAAAGTGAGAATGGACGGGCACTTCCGAGAAGAAGAAAGAAAGAAGAAATGAAAAACGTTACGTCCCGACTAAGAATAAACACAAATCTTCTAAATGTCCGTGACCGAGCGTTGCTTGCTACTCCCCGCGGGAAGCGCATCGTCAAGTCGCAACGCGAAATGAGAACAAAGAAATGGTAAAACAAAATACGGCAAGATGAAACAAGCATGTTGGGCGTCGTCGGTGCCGTCGTTCGTCGTATCGTGGGGCAGCATGTTGTCGAGCATCATCGTCGCCTTTCTGCCGCAGCACAAGCCGAAAAGGTGTAATGCCAGTAGTCTCGTGAACCGCCGTGTTGCACGGAAATTTGACATAGGGCAACATCTAATCCCACGTCGTGTGTTCGACGTCTACATACATCAAGATCTTGTCGGCAATTGTCTTATTTAATCGTCCCGTCAGACCGTTGATCTTCGGGGGGTATGCATTGGGACTACAGTGGTTGGTATGACTCAGGTGGAGTATATCTTGTGTCAGTTGCGGCATGAACAATGAGCCTCGGTCCGCAATCAGGACTTGGCGAGCGCCGTTTCGGAGGACGACGCACTCGGCGAAGGACTTGGCTACTTCCACTGCGGTTCCAGAAGGGAGTGGTTTCGTCTCGGAGTACCGGGTGAAAAAGCAGTTGGCACGATTATCCAACAGTTTCCATGCGTCGATGGTGGGAAATGTCCAAGTGGGTCCATTCCAATCTGCTGTAACAGTGTAGTCAGGGGCGAGATCGACTGCAGGAGGCCTGCCGGCTTCAGGCAAGGCCAGCTGAACTAGAAAAAAAACAAACCTACACATAAAGAGAAGACCATACACACCGCTGGACCCGCTGGACCAACGTTGAGCTGGACTAACATCTGATTTTCTTTTTCCAGTGAATTAAGAGGCAAAAACAAAAGAAGAGGAAAAGAGAATATTTCCCTCAAGTGGGGCTCGTAGTAGAAGAGGAGGAAAAAGAAAACCAGTTGTTAGTCCAGCGGTGCGTATGATCTTTTTTTATGTGTATGTTTTTTCTAGTTCAGCTGGCCTTACCCAAAGTATTAAACAACTGGCTCAGCCCAAGCCTGTTGCTGCCGGCTTCGTCGGCGGTTTCTTCCGTCACTGGCAATCGTGGAACGATCGTGTGACAGGTCGATCGTGCGACAGGTGGACAGTCTTCGGGAGCTTGGGCCAGGAGTACTTACCTTGAAAGATCTCTTCGCATAGACTAGTAGGGACTACCGGGAGCCACGTCGAGTTGCTCTTCCCGAAGTTATATTCTTCGAGAATACCCTGCTGGACCCCGAATACTGTCAGGGCACATGAAAATGTTCGGGGAACCGTACCCCTCGTCCCTCCAAGAGGTCGATCAGTGCGCGCAGTTCAGGATCGTACCGTTGGAGCGCTTGCCATGCTCTTAATGCTCACTGCGCCAATAAAGCGATCGTCATCGTCGTCGTGTTTGGCTCAGCCAGTGGCTTACTCGACGGGGGCTCTGGACGGGCAGTCGGCGTCGCTGTGCTGTCGGCCTGACTTGTAGGCCACGATCACGTCGTACTCTTGCAGTCGTAGGCTCCACCGAGCCAGGGTGGTTCAATTCAAGTTCGCTGACAAGCGTAGCAAGTGATTGTCGGTGACCACTCGAAAAGGGCTCTCGAATAAATACGAGCGGAATTTCGGGATGGCCCAGACGACGGCAAGACATTCCTTCTTAGTCGTCAAGTAATGTCTTTCCGCGTTCGATGACGTCCGACTTGAGCTGTCAATCACGTGCTCTGTACCCTCTTGTCGTTGGACCAGTACCGCACCGAGTACTGTATTGCTGGCGTCCGTGTGCACTTCTGTTTTGGCTGATTGGTCGATGTGAAGCAGAATCGGTGGCGACTGGACTCGTTGATTTATCTCGTCAAATGCCTGTTGTTGTTCTTCTATCCATTTAAAGTTCACGGCGTCTTCCGTGAGATACGTGAGCGGCGGAGAAAGCTTGGCGAAATCACGGACGAACTGCCTGTAGTACGCGCGAAGTCCCTGGAATCGTCGGACGGCCTTTCTGTTGGTGGGCGATGAAAATGCCGCTACGGCGCGAGTCATCTCAGGGTCAGGACGAACACCTTCTTTGCTCACTACTTGGCCTAGGAACTTCAATTCGCCGTAGGCGAACCGGAACTTCGTCGGCTTTAGGGTGAGTCCGGCGGTCCTGATTGCTTGAAGAACGGCCCAAAGACGTCACAAGTGCTCGTCGAAGTTGGCCGAGAATACCACGACGTCGTCGAGGTAAACGAGACAGCTCTGCCATTTCAGGCCTGCCACTAGGGTATCCATAACACGCTGGAAAGATGCTTACGCCGTGCACGGTTTGAAATAGATCACCTTTAACTTGTACAGTCTATCGGGCGGGACGAAGGCAGTCTTCTCTCAGTAACTTTCGTCGACTTCAATCTGTCAGTAGCCTTTCTTCAGGTCCATCGACGAGAAGTATCGGAAGTGGCGTAGCCGGTACAGTGTGTCGTCGATGCGGGGGAGCGAATACACGACTCTTCTTCGGCAACGCTTTGATCCTCATGTAGACTACGCAGAGAGTAAATGTTCCGTCCTTCTTTTCCACCAGTACGACCGGTGAGGCCCACGGGCTGCTTGCAGGCTAGATGATGTCGTCGTTGAGCATTTCTTGCACTTGTTCATGCATGGTCTCTCGTACGTTTAGGGAGACCCTGTATGGCGGCCCTACGCACAGAGAGCGTATCGTCGACGGCAACGGTGCGAAATTTCGCTATTGTTTAAATTGGACGCACTTTCGACGTCGTCGCAAAGAAGACACTGAATTCTGCGAGGAGGTATCTGAGCCGTCGTCGTTCCGTGTAACTGAGCTTGAGGGTAACGTCGAGCTGCGGCGGCGGTGTACTGTACGGCTGAGATGAGGTGGGCTCATCGAAGATCGCGGCCATTTCAGCGGCCTTCCGGTGTTCCTCGACGTGGCCAACAGCGGCACTTCCCGCTAGGTGCTGCGCATACTGTCGAAAGTTTGTCACGAGGACCACAGTACGTTCATCTTGCAGCTTTGTTACGTCCCTTGAGGCGCCTCATCCTCTTCAGAGAAGCAGTTGGACGGTGCCTTCCAAAATGACATCCCCGAAGGCGACTGCATCGGTCCCGACGGGCACAAGAACACTCGACAGCGGCGGCAGGTTCACGTGGTCCGCAATGACTCAGGACGGCGGCTGGCGTCGTTTTGGATCCATCCGGAGATAGGATGGTCTTTCGCAGCGTCAGCCTGTTCTCTCCTAGGTTGATGACAGCACCTTACTCACATAAAAAATCCATCCTGAGGATAACGTTAATAACGCAGTGGTGTTTAACGGCGAACTTCACCGGGCACGTCTCGCCGTGAATCTGGGCGCGAGCGATGCTCCTCCCAACTTGTTTAACGAGGTGCCCTCCGGCGATTCATATTTGAGGTCCGTCCCATGGCGCCGTCCCTGTTGATAGGGGATAATGCCGCGCGCGGGGCCGAGCAAGCACTGCTCTGTCACAGATTTCTAGAAGATTCGTGTTTACACTGACTCAGGATGTAACTTTTATCATTTCGACAGACTTTCTTGTTCTCGAAAATGCCTGTTCAATCTAACCCCGAACGCTCGGCGCTCGAAACATTCTGGGCTGAATTTTCACCGCACTAGACCGAATTCCGGCGGCAAACCTTGAACATGGCGGCTTCCTCGCGTCCCAGTAGTCTCCACGGACGGTCTTCTTAAGCCGGGGACTTGGCTTGCGCTGCTATGCCTCGGAGGGGTACGTTTCATGGACTGCGGTATCCGGCACCTCCAGCAGAAGTGTCATGAATGACAGGAGCGGAAGCGACGCATATCCGGTTTCAAACTGAAAGTGCAATGGGGCAAACTTCCGCCAAACAAAATAAAGAATGAACGCCGAGACAGCAGGAAAGCGGGTGACGGTTTAACGGCCTAACAGCAAGCGAGAGAAAGACTGACTTGACAAGGCCACGCCCAGCTCCTTATCTAGTGTGCGTCGGCACCTCGAATATAAGTCCAAGAAGGTTCGAGCGTCGAGCGTTCGGGGTGAGAATGAACACGCATTTTCGAGAGCAAGAAGATGGCACAAAATCATAAAAATTACGTCACGTCACGAGAAAAAGTAAATGCGAATCTTCAAGAAGTTCGTGATCGAGCGTTGCTTGATTGGTGACGAGCCCGGCAATAAACAACAATCATATAATAGTACAGCAGAGGTTTCTCCCTTCCTGCTGCCTTTGGAAATTCCCTTAATCACGTTTCACTGTTTGTTATTCGCGCATCGAGCATCTGAATGACTTGATTCTTTCGCCTTATTATTACTTAACTGGGCTTGTACATTCTAAATTTGATTATAGTGCAACATTAGCATGAACAAGATGACAGACGAAAGAAGATAAAGTGCATGTTATAGGATTCCGTAGCTGTTGTGAATTGCTTGAGTTTTGAGGTTGCAACGAGCGTCGTAAGAAGAAAGCAGACGATGTTGCCCTCGCAATCCATTGCTGGATTGCGAGGGCAACATCTTTCGGACCTTCCCTGTAGATATTAACATATCCCGGAATTATAATAAATAGAAGCGTTTTACGGGTTGCGCTAGTTGGTACACTGTTGGCCATCGGGTCAGCTGAACACGAACTATATTGGTAGGTGTGATGTACCGGTTGATTTTGGATGATGCAATGAAATATTTATGTAACTGTTTACATTAGAATCGGTTGATGTTATAGAAGCGTCTTTTCTGGTCTCAGCCTGTCTTCTAGGCGTCCCGCGCTTCTCCATGGTTCGCAGCCCTGCTCTCCTCTCCCGGTGTCTCAGGTTTAAGCCGCCGTTGTTTTCGTCCCAATAGGTCGTGTTCGCTAAACACGGCGAGCACACACATAATACATGGCAGTTCTTATTGTTGGCTATCAATGGCAACAGCATGCACCGAAATACTCATTGCATGAAAAAAAAAAACGGTGTTTCCATTGGTTCTCGGGTCGCTTCTTATCTTTGTGATTTGTTCCTGGCAGCTGCCGGCACGAACATCCAAGCGAACCTAAATGATGCGTGGTTAAGGCCACCTTTAGGTTATGTAGATAAGGCTTTGGTGCTGTGCGACACTGACGTGAAGATCCGGGGAACAGATGTACAGATATGGATTTTAGGCGTTTGTGAAAAGGTTGCGCGAAATTGGTTGTTACTTACGAAGAACCACTGGGTAAGTCAGTCATGTTTCTGGATCTTTTTCTGGAGTTCAAAGCAAGCCACATATGTTGGCGGTGCGAACCCCAATCATGTAAGGGCCGTGTTTCTTCCCTACACGTCAGGTCATTCGAAGACTATCAGGATTCAGGAGTGTTGCCAGTACAACTTTTGTTTCTGCGCTGAGCAAGTCCTGCCACCATCAAGTTGAGACAAGTTTGAAAACACAGATCGCCCAACTACGTGAATCTGGTTACCCGAGTGCTCTCGTGGAGGCGTATGTGAGAGCATCTTCAAGAAACAGCAGCAAGCGGCGAGGAAGCGGCGAATCTACCAATGCGATGCAAAATCGCAGTTGTGCCCTACATCCATGGAGTTACCCACAGGCTGAAAAAATCGCAGGCAGACCAGATATTCAGGTTGTTCGGCACCGAAAAAACCCTACTCCATGCGCCGCAGGCTCAACAGTTTACGTCACCAACAGAGGATGTGACACAGCTTATAAAAATGAACACTATACCCAATGCGAAACGGAGGTCATGTATAATATCCCCCTCTCTTGCGGGAAGAGCTACATTGGCCAAACTAGCCGATATGTAAACGAAAGAGCAAGGGCGCACGCCGCGTCCTTGGAGAGTGCATCAGCGGGACATCTGTCATCTCATTGTCGAACCTGTGTATGGGATGCAGGGCTCACCAGCATAACCGTCCTTCAGAGGATCAAGAACTCCTTCACACGTGAAGTGCTAAAGGCCTTAGCCATTTTAGAAACAGGTTAAAGCGGGACCAGCACAAATATTCTTCAGCCTGGCGGAAAGTCCTCCTCGCCCTCTTTTTAGGGGCGAAGCTTCTTAGGGGCTATCCATGTCCATATGTCCGTCCGCCGTCGGGTGCTCGTGCTCCTGCTCGTGAGCTCAGGAGCACGAGCATCCGACTGCTGGTCCCCCTTTAAGATATCGTGAGCACCTTGTCGATTACGGTCCACGAAAAAGAATCACAATGTTGGCGGTTTGCCACACCCCGTTGAGTGGTAGGCTAAAGGTTTTTGAATCATGTTCAATGTGCCGTAGAAAAAAAAAGAAAGTTCCTAGTCTGGGAAGAGGATGAAGCAAGAGTCAGTTAGTCAGCGGCAACGTTACTCAAACCCTTAGTTGGGAAACTCACTCTTGAAAGCTGGGCCGCTGTCGTACACCGAGACCGAGATAAATACGATAACGGCGCCACCCTTTATCGACGAGTTGAAACATGAAAGTTGCTTTACATAGCTACTGCGAGATGTCCCTGCGAGATGGCGCCACCGGCCCTTGCCCGACTCTACGTGCAGCCGTGCAGTTCCCGGAGTGGACGCTGCGGGAGAAATGGCGGCGTTGCGATCGCCATTAGATCGGTTCTCGAGTACGGATCGGAGCCACTTTTCTAAAGCAGGCTCTATGGCAGTTTCTCAACTGAGTGGTTCTAGTAACGGTGGTCAGTGGTCTATTTGTCAAATCTTTTTTTGTGTGTTCTCGTTTTTCCGTGTTCAACTGACGCGATCAATACCGATAAACCCAGTATAACTTTTCACTATCCGGATTATGGAACTGGAAATTTGTTTCTGGAAACCCGAAATCCAGATTGTTGACAAATGAATAATTTCTGAAAACCAAAACTCCAGATAGAGTCCAGATAGAATCCAGTTATATTTCCAGTTCCATAATCCGGATAGCGAAAAGTTATACTGGGTTTTCAGTAGGGATAACCAACAGAAGCGAAGTGTCTTGTTTCGGAAACCAGATTGTAACCGATAATTCCGCGATTATTCTAACGGTCCCCTCGTCCCCATCAGAGTTTCACACCTGAGTCAAAAGCATCGCCCTCGGGGTGTCGACCTACTAGGCGATGCCCCAAATAGTGGAAGGACTTTCTGGGGCATTGCCCACGTGATACCCAATTATTTTTACCCCCTTCTTTCCCTCCTTTCCTTTTCCCATCTTTCTTTTCGCTCTCTGCTTCATTTCGTTCTTCTATTTATATTCTGAGGAAGTTCTGTTTACATAAACCGACTGCTTTTGTTTGGTCTAGTGACGCACCAATACCTCTGTTATCCTCTGTTATTGCAAGTCTTCAGCCAAACCCCGATTCGTCAGTGTTTTCGCATCCCTTTTATTTGCTCTGAGATCTTATTTTGTCAATACCTTAGTCCCGTTCTTTCGTAATGAAAGTGGAACGTTTATAGTGCGCAACAACAGAATTAAACAGGCGGTATTAGGAAAATAAGTCAACTCCCAGCGACTTACTTGGCGCCTCATCGCGAAGTAGATCCAACATTATGAGAAGACAATACGGGAAGTAGTCATTGTTGCCTTATCTCTCATTATCTATTTGAAATGGCGTTTAACATGTATAGTTAGATACTAGGGTGTTAGTTTTAAGCTTTACAGATATGTTTTAAAAAAAGCCGTGAAAGTTACACTGTATGCGGTTTATGCAGGTGCGTTATACAGCCAGGGGGACGTGGTATAGGGGTTAATCGAAACGATCAGTATGCTAATTAGGTAAAATTTGTTAATTAACTTTATATTTAGTGGAAATAGACGTGTAATTGTAATTAGAAAGTTGCCGAACGTTATTAAAAGCCACTAACGCATTAATTTTGAAAGAGATTTCGAGCGCGTGAGATGCGGATTAGTGCGTTAATTTACCACTCGTGCTGCAGGAACAAAGCTACCGGTGCGATAAGGCGCCCGCGCGAATTTTCCGTCTCTTACCGTAGCCCCAGCGCGCCTGTTGGTTGAGTGGTACCTTTAGCGCACTACTATGCTTCCAGCGCGCTCAAAGTATTTCTAAAAATTATTTATATAGTGGTTTTGGATGACGCTCAGAAAGTTTCTTATCGGAAACATATATCTATTTTCAATAGTTACATTGTTAATTATGTTTTTACTGAATTAGCCGACTGATCGTTACGATTAGCCTCATATACTATGTCCCTATGGCCATAAAACTCATTTGCAAAAACCGCCATATTTTGGCTTTTATGTTTTATTTTATTCAGTTTGTATTACTTAAAAGAAACATCCCGTACGGCGCATCTTCCGGCGGATACGTCGCTGTTTGTTTTCCACAAAAGTTTGCATAGGTGCGCCTTGTGCAATGGTGCAACATGTATTTTGTTTTCTTCTTTTTACGAAGCAATATGGTGTTTAACTGAGCAAGATGTCGGCAAGGTTTCTGCAAAACGAAACAACGGCAGAGCAGCCGCCAATGGCTCTTCAGGTGTCCCGAGACGGCCCGAAGCGTGGAAGTATTGGTCACAGGTTTCAATATTAAGGGCAGGTACTGTTCAAGGCTAAATTATCCATGCCATCTTCCGAAAACAACGGGCATTCGATATATTCGCCATTCATATTTCGCGTTGTTTTCACAGTAATTCGCAAATTAACCGAGAATGATTGAACCATGATGCATAAAGCCAATATTCAAAAAAGTTTAGGAACATATTTTAGTTCAGTAACCATCTCACCGTGATGGTTATTCCCTCGTATAATGTGCGTCGAGGCTGATACATAATCAAATAAACACCACCCGCATAACTCTCACAGATTTAAAAAAATATGCCAATTTCAGCTGAACTTGTGGCGATAGCCACTGAATGAGGGAGAACATCTTGTGATATTAAAAAGCACGAGAGACAGCCGCCTTTTGTCTGTGTCCTCGAATTGGTGACCAGGACGTGTTCAGCGGCATCGGACCAATCAACAGTTTCTTTTCCGGCTTGGTAGTTTGTAAGAGAGCTTCTAGGATAGCAGCGAAGCCTGGAATGAACCGCCTGTAGTAATTTACCAGGCCCAGATAATGGCGGAGCAAGCGTAGCGATTCTGGACGTGGAAAGAGGGAGATCGCCTTCACCTTGTAGGGAAGAGATCGGATGCCACCGCTGTCTACCTTGTGGCCAGGAACTGCAAGGACGGAACGCCGAACATACATTTCTCTGCGTTGACGATCAGGCCATGCTCAGCAAAACCCTCGGAAACCTAGCCCAGGTGACGTAGATGTTCTTCCGGCGATGAGCTGACGACGAGAATGTCATCGACGTAGGTGAATACGAACTGTAGTCCGCGTAGAATGACGTCGATGAAACGCTAGAAAGTTCGTGCAGCGTTTCGCAAACCGAAAGGCATCCGGGTGAGCTTCGAAAAGTCCGAACGGTGTGACGATAGCTGTCTTTGCGACATCTTCTCGAGCGACGGGCAATCTGATGGTACGCTTTTTTCAGGTTGATCTTTGAGAATATGGTGCATCCGCTCGGACTGGTGGTAAAGTATTGAATGTTGGGGATGGGATTGCGGTCGGAGAGTGTGCCCACGTTCAAACTGCGATAGTCGCCGCAGGGTTGCCAGTCGCCTGAGTTCGTCGGGACTAGGTGAAAGGATGAGCGAGCAATGCACGATCTCAATCATCTGTTGAAACTCTTGCTGAGCGACGGGAAACACGCTAAGGTGCATATACCTTGTACACCGTGTGTCATCGCAGGCATTCAAAAATTAAAAAAATAGGGTGGTAGAAAAGAATATAAACTCTTTCTCGGTAACAAAGTGTCTGTCACGGCGGACGTCAAGAATTGCAAAACGCATATTATTAGCTAAATAATTAACAAAAAATATTAATTGACTTTTACTTAGTGGAAATAAGCATTTAGTTCCAAAGAGAAACTTCTAGTCGTCATTGAAACACCTGAATCGACTAATTTTGGAAAGATAAACGGCAAGGCCAGCACTTGACGGCGGCCCAAAAAAATAGTCAATTTGGACGTGTTTCTATGTTTCGGTTTCTTATCGGAGCGCATCCTTCCAACCGCGGGTGCGACCCAGGCTCGAGCCTCGAAGCCACCGCCTCGCCTCCCTCGTAGGATGAAGGGAAGTATGGCGCATGTTCGCTGCGCGCCTCGGTCGCTGGGGAGCAGGACCGCTGGCGAAAAGATGCGCTCCGATAAAAAGAAATCGAAACCTAGAAACGCGTACAAATTGGGCGTTTTTTCGGAACGCAGTGAAATGCTCCCTTGGCTCTATAGTTTATTAGATTGAGTTTAGTTACTGGTTTTCTATGATACTTAGCAAGTTTCTCAATAGAAATTTATGTTGTATTTTCACTGATAAGAAAAAAGGTAATAAGTAAAAGTTAGGTCATTATTTAGCTCATTAGATTTTAGCAATTCCTGGCGTCTACCATGGCTGGAGGTTGTTTCAGGAAGAGGGTTACACTGTGTCCCAACAACCCTATTTTTAGGGATTTTCTTTTAAATCCTTAGTTGAAGCACACGGCCGGTATATATTGGAACAAAAACATGCGTCTTCTTCGGGAGCTTAATTTGAAATCGACCACTAGTATCGGAATGGCTATTTCAATTTGCCTAAACAATTATATAATATAGCCCATTTCCACAAAAAAAAAATCAGTTTTAAACATTTTTTTTATTTTTTTATTTTTTTTTACAGAATGTTTTAATGGCAAGGTAAAATGCAATATTTTGGGCTGCTTCATTTTTGTGTACAAAGTTCTGTTGGTTGTTATAAATAGGTGGAAACCAATGCATTCACAGTAATTTTTTCTTGTAAATGTACGCCTTATGACATGTTTATACTTTAAGTTTAACTCCTTTGGCATATTTGATGCCCGAAATACAAATATGGCAAACATCGCTTATTTGCCATTTTGGTGACATACTAAGAGCCTTGATTTTTAGCATTCATTTTGCTTATTTACTATTATACGCCTGTAGGTACATATATGTGCTATGAACTGGCACCAATTTAGTTCAATTCATATCCACAAAATAGTTTATAGAATTGTTTAAATAAAAAAAAATATGTAGTCACAACCTGAACCCGCTCTATTAAAAAAGGGCATTTCTTCCTTCTTGTCTTTTTTCTTTCTGTTGTTCCCAATATATTAACATTTTGTGGCCATAATAAGTTATCATTTTTGTGTTGTATTTTTTGTAGAAATGCTCGAACAGAGATACCTGCACCCGTATCGGCAAAATGGTAGTTTCAAAAGTAAGATTTACTGCAAGGCCTTTTAGGTAGAGTAGGGAGTTGGGGGCGGAACGTTTTGGCCCGTGAAGTGGCGACCGAAAGGGCAGGTGAAAGTGGGGGAGGGAAGAGAGTTTTGTGGACGTGCCACCGTCAGGAGGGAGTACCGTCCCCTACACCTTCGCTGTTCCCACGCCTCTGGTAACACATGTTTCTCGTTGTTGCTGTTCGTTTTTTCGGAGTAGGGGGGGGGGGGTGGAGGGCAGGGGCGAGGAGGGGGGGGGGGGGGTTAAATAGGACTCTTGGGTCGTGCTGAATATTTTTGTTTTTACCAATTAGTGTGTATGGTATTCCTGAATCTCTCATCTCTTCTGTTTTTTCTCTGCCGTTAAAAAGCATAGGACGAAATCTACACCCAGCAGTCTCGCCACCTTAATGGTTCCGAGCCAAAGCGGCGGCCTACAGAGCCCCAGGTGGCGGGTTCGAATAGCGACCGACGTGCCCGCATTCCGACGGAGGCTTATAGCAGAGAAGGTGACGTGTAACCGAGCTTTCGGTTGCAAGGAAAAATATTTACACGAGGAAACGAAACATGACGGATATGGCCTTGTGCCTCAACTTTGGACGGTTTGTATGTTTTGGCAGGTAATACTTCTGATATAATCAAGGGGCAATAATTTGTGTGCTCTTCATTTATTTATTTTTTCTAGTGATTAAGAAACAAAGTAAAAGCTATATGAGATATTCTGCCCAGTGCTGTAATTAACTTAAGAACCCGCATCTGAATAATTGAGAAAAGCATGCAACAAACCGATCGATACTCCCGGGTACTTTTAACACAAAACAATTGGCAGCCACCTTTATTTCCGTAAACCAATAATGCTTGAAATAAATTATTTTTGGATGGGGTCGTTTACGCTAGTTCAGATGATATTAAGGAGTCATTTCAGGGAATGAAGTAGAACGCCTCGTTTATTAAGCCACCACCCTTCTCTAAATCATCACCGTGCTCAACATAGAGCGTCGGCATTTGCTAACTGTAGTAGGAGACGCAGGACAATAATAAAAAGAAAGTAGGAGCCACAGGCACTTACCTCATCCGGCGCAGCGGAGAAGAATTGACCGGCATACCAACAGACTTGGTTGCAATTTTCAGTGAGGAACATGTAAGTATCGATTTAACTCTTAGCAAGGGCTTGTGTATAATGCTTTAGACTTGGTTGCCATGTCTACCAAACCCGTTGCGTTGACATGCCCTGCCGCATATCCGCCGTGCAGTGTATGCGCGGATGCATGGAGAGACGGCCCAGACGGACAAATATCTGAAAGCATGGGTTTGTATCAAAATGCATTCCATTCATCAAAATAGATTTTGTTTGTATTTTGTGACGAAACTATGTATAGTATCTGACACGAGGGAGCGACCTTCTTAATTTACTGAGACCGCTTAAAAGTCTTAACACTGAAATTGTAATTTTAGTTGCACAATGCCTTCGCCGCAGTTGATGCAGAGCTCTGGATATGGCGCTCACGTGATCACACATTTTGGCGCACATTCGAAAAGAAAAGAAACACGAACACAAATAACCAGAAACATCTAAAACACAATTTAGTTACAAAGAATTACAATGTTAAAGGGAAGTGCTCATTGATTCTCTTTAGTAGAACGAAAGTTACGAAGTTATGTGCTGCCCTTGTGAAAGTATTGCTAGTAAGAAGACCACGCAAGACTGCACGGAACTATGGACGCAGAAAAAAGGAAGTAGAAACAAGATTTACAATTGATTTTCTTTTTGATGGCGAAGGGTTGGGTTCTATGTGCCAGCAAAAACACGAACAAAGAAGTAATAGTAAAAATACAAATATTTGAACACAATTATGTTTGCTTTTTCAGCCCACGTCAATGTTCGAACTTCCGCAAGTGTTTTCCCCTTGCAATTCGGCAATGCCCAAGAGAAGGGAAGCTACAAAAACAACTACGCGGGGAACGGGATGGGAGAGGCCCACGAAAACAGACCGACAACCGAACCCTGCACACAACAGTGCGCGCCGAAATACCGAGGAAAATTTAAAATTCGAGAAACGAAGAAGTTAGTCGGACAGCAAACTTGGCCGGGGGACACAATGGCTTCCTTGTTGTAAGTCAAATTAAGGGGCAGGAAATTGCGGAAAACAAAGGGGAAGTTAAAACATACGCAAACCGGTGGATAACTTGTAACAAATGTTTACAAATACGCACGTATTGTAATTTTTTAGGGCAATAAAAAGATGCGTCGCACACCTTGTTTCACATTTCGACTGAAATGCGGTAGCGAAGGCAATGGGTACAGCAAACACGGAACTTAAAGGGCATTCAATGGCGGGAAAGATTAAATCTACTCCAACAACGCCACTTCCTTGGAAAAAGAACGTCAAGCGACACGAGAAACTCTGAAATAAAATTATATGGGTTCTGCTTTCTTACTGAAGAAATAAGTACACACATACAAAGATGAAAACGGAGCAGGTGAACAAGCACTGAAATAGATGTTTGCTTCCGCAGTGGTCTGAGCCGTGACCTGGTTGTATATTCGCTTACATCAAGCTATTACGCAGCGTCACTAGTCTGTTTTACTACACGATTTGTTTGTTTATATCCGCCTATTTTGTTGCCAGTATACTCCGATAAATGACCCAGGAAAGATCTGGAAGCCAAAAGTAAGAACAGCCATTCGCGGAAGACGACAACGATGACGACACGTCTCAGCGGACTCGGAAACAAGATTGCCGCACTAAAGTAAAGTTTGGGTCCTTATTTTAAGTTTGCTTTTACGCCAGATAGCTTGCCACGGTTCAATTTGTTCGTGTGTCGTGCCTGTTTGTTGTATCGTGTGCCTGTCGTTGTGTTCTTTTTGGTTCTTCGTGCAGAATTTTTGTCGGGCGGATCGAAAGTTTGGAAAACCCGGGAAGCTTCGCGTCGGTGGCGACGCCGGTTCGCCGTTGCAGAAGCGTACAAACAGCTAGCGTATCCGACCGTCGAAATTGGCTGTCGCTCCCCCGCATTGTTTGTTTTTGTTGCTGTCGTTGTTGATCCTGAATAAAAGCTTCTTTTTTATTTTTACTTTTTTAAATGTTGTGAGGAAAAACTGTTTCGGAAGGTCAGGACGCTAGATGCCTGGTCCTTTCACGTGTTTTATTAGGAAGAGCTTGGCACCGCGCCGTGGCAGAGCCCTTCGTGCAATAGGACGCAGGTGGGGATGGGCGTTCTTCACGTAATCAAACTCTACGTCACATGCCACTCACTGAGCGAGAACTGAGAATAGTAAAATAAAAAAAAAGCGGAAGAGAACGGGCACAAGCACCGCGATTTCGAAGTGCCAATCAATCAAAGTCCTATTGATGTTTGCGGTACCACGCCGTGTGCAAAAATACTAATATTTCGATATTTCTTTTCAAACTTAAAAGTACTAAAATGTTTGCAATACTGACATTAAGAAAACGTTTGCGTAAGTGGGATTTCACAAAAACGTTTTGCTAAGTTATAGTCTAATGCAAAATAAATTGAAATAACTGTATGATACTGGTCAACTTTATTTCAAACCGCGCAAAAATAAAAGGTCGAATATTAAAAATAAAAATATATGTTACTCATGTAGGACTGGCTTTTTGACGAAACGTGGTTTGTGTCTTGAAATGTAGGGCCTTAAAATGCAACAAGAAGCAAAGGTTTAACGAAAGGTGACCTTTTTTGTCCAGAGTAATGGTACCATGACTCTAATTCGCCAAACAGGCGTCATTATTAGGCTTCCCTGCTGGTTTTCTGGCTTTCATCTGGCACCGTTTGGCTTGAATTGCCAAACAAGTTCCAGACTTAGACCCAATTTTGGTTTTTCGGTTTATGCAGGCATATTTCGATCAAGTCTGACGCTGTGCCAATTATGCTGCGATTCGGAGAAAAGGCATAAAAACTCAAAGAAGAGTACCCCGGCACGAACTAACGCTTTGAGGCAAAACCATATTAGGCCCAAGTTAGGCCCTAAGATTTCAAAGCTTGTGCCAAGTGAGGCGCTTCTGTAACGTGCTACGTTTTGACCAGAAGAAAAAAACTTGACAATATAGTTTGCGGCAGAGTTCTAGTTGTTGAGTTTTGGACTCCCAAAAAATTAAAGACAAGTTTTGATATTTGTGGGATATTCATAGGTCCATCATATCAGCATTTCGAATGACTCAGATATATTTCGCACGAGGCAATTTTGTATATGTTTTCTTTTTTTAAACTACCAATGATGAGCATAAGTAGCATGCAATCGCCTAAATCCTTTGAGAATAATTTACCTAGTTTGGATAATAATGACGAGTGTTACATTCATTGCTATAGCATAAATTATATATCATATGATAGCTTGCACACTTATCCAGAAGGTGCATTATATTAATGCATTTGAACGTTATTTCTACGAAAAGCAACCAGGCATGATTGATTGAGTGATTGCTTTGTCTATTGGTTGATTGATTGTGACTTCCCGGCGGAGGAACTGCTAAGGCTAAAATGCGTCAATTTTGTTAACTACTGTCGTAGTAAGGATCAGAAGAAAAATAGCTGTGGTAGCTTCTGATGTTGTAAAACATTAACATGAAACGTGCACAGGTGTATATGGGTGGTCGTGAGTTTAGAGTACAAATCAAAATTAGAGTCGTTGTATTATTCGGAAGATTAAATATACAAGTGTTCAAAATCAGCGGCTCATCACCAAGTAAAAGGACTAGGTAGAGTTAAATGTAACCATTATGTATTTAAAAAAAAAAAACGTTTTGCAATTGTTGGTAATACTTTGTGCAGTCATGCAGGATTTGGGAGTTAGGGAAAAGTAGCAGCGCTCACACTGTTGGGTATCTTCTCGACGCAAGAGGTGACAATGAGTGAGATGCAAATCTAGCGTTTTCCCGAAAAATCCTCAAACAGAAGGGTGGTTTTACGGAAGTTGGGATTGCCACAATGAGGCGCAGCGCAGACCGGAAAACGAGCTACGACAACAATGCAGACTTGAGTTGTCAATAAAATAAAATAAATAAAGTTAGAATGTGGACAAAAAAGAAAAGACATTTTTGTTTGCTTGTGTATTTGACCCCCCTACAGCAAAACGTTGTTTATTTTCGTTTTGTCGTCAGTCCGTCACTTTTTGCTCTCGCGAACACAGTTTGTAAGCGAACATTGATAAGCAGAGAACAGGACAGGAAACGAACTAAAAGCTGGATGACCTCTCAAAATTCCAACAAAGTGTCCCCCAACGCTGAGTGCCTTACTGAACGCACCCTACTTGAAGAAGGTGCGACCACTGCCGTCGCTATTTAGTGGGTTCTCTTTGTTATCCATTCACTCATATCCGTATCCCAAGTTCGTTATAGTGAACGCCCCATATAGAGAATCCGTATCCCAAGTTCGTTTATAGTGAACTCCCCATATAGGGAATATGGATTGTGGTTAAACGATGCGTCTAAGGTGCTCTGAAGGACGTGATATTCAGCGATGTCACTATAGCTAAAGCGACCTTTTTCTTTCTGTCCCAGAAATGTTTTGTAACATGTATCAGTGATATCGCCACGCGCGTCGCCGAGCGAGCGCGAGGCCGAATGGTAACCGCGCTTGGCTCTCGCGCGGAGCCTCCGGGTTCGATACCAGAGAGCGGACTCCTTTTTTATTTATTCTTTCAACTTGACATTCTCGTTACTTTGAGAACCTTGTCGTCTGATTGAGTTACGAATGTTCTACGCACGGAACGTTCCACGCCGAATGCTTCAGAAACCCACGCGGGTACGGAAGGTGCTCCGCGTGGCGCTAGAGAAAGCTTGCGCTGGGAAACTCCTTGGTTCGAACCCCACCGCCCTCGCCCGTTTCGATCTGAACGAGTTTCGTAAAGACACGCGTTCGTCTAGTCACAACTGCGTGATGCACGTTAAAACCCCCAGGTTAGCGGTTGTACTGCACTGGCTAAATTTCCCATCTACAGCTAAGCGACCGGTCACCCGTTGAGGCGTACCAACATCAAGGCTGTATAAACATACAAAAGCAAGCCAATTCTTTGTTTTTCCCTTTTTTTTGGTCCGGAGTTAATTTCGTCTTAGCGCTCGACCTTGCTGTTTTGCCGACATCGACGCCTGCGACGCTAGCCTTTCTCTCTTTTGTTTTTGGCACAAGTTCGCCCCCATTAGACGTTTGGTTTCTTCAGTTATTCACCGCCTCATCATTCGTCATTCGTAACAATATGCTGCTCTTTGTAGTTGGACTGCATAAAATAGCCCTACAATTTTTTTTTGTGTTTTTGCGTGCTAATAAACCATTCTGGTAACCCAGATTTTCGGAACTGTATAATTGTCGTTGTCACTGACGTTGATACAAATTAGGCTGGGTCCGGACATTTCATCGAACGCCGTTTCATCGAACACCGTTTCATCGAAGTCGTTTCATCGAAGCCGTTTCATCGAACGCCGTTTCATCGAACGCCGTTTCATCGAACCCCTTTTCATCGAAACTGTTTCATCGAACGCTGCCTACTTGAGAGGTAGGAATTCTACATCTAGGAAATATTTTTTTTTAGCACCGGGAGGATAGCGGTGTTTAAATATTTATTATAATTTATAAGCCTATACATGTATAAAGGAAAGAAACCTTTTTTGTCAAGTTTCTATACTTTTTTTTAGTAAATGATGACCTCTGTTAATGTGGCCAATAAGAAACGGGAACACTGACGACACTTTTTGAAACTGTGTTCATCAGATGCAGTGATGAACGCACGTCCGTTCAAGGGCGTATATCTTCGTCCTTGAAGATACCTTTTCTGCTTCAAAACGAAGTCGTCCTTGAGGCAGTGATTTGTCTCCGTGTCCCATGATACGGAAAAAAAACGTGTCTCCCCTTTTTATTAATTTATTAAAACCGACAAAACCATGGACCTGTAGGATATTCGACGTACAGTATATACACTGCATGTTGAAGATCCGACCGGTCCACGGTTCTGTCGGTTACAATAAATTAACGAAGAGGGGAGACGCGTCTTTTTTAGGAACATACATGTTCCTAAGAAAGACGCGTCTTTTTTAGGAATACACCCAAAGCGGGATCCGGCCAACTCGTCGAAAGCCAACTCGTCGACGGCCAACTTGACGACGGCCCATTCGTCGAATAGGCCAATTCGTAATAGGGCAATTCGTCGAAGGGCAACTTGTCGAAAGGGGCAATCTGTCGAAGGGCGATTCGTCGAATGGGTTGAATGACGGTCCGAGGTTAAAGTTCGTAGTTCCTTCTTACCTTTTGACCTAAATTTTTATTTGTGTTTGAGCGCCCTTCTTAGATTACAAGACGGAAAGAAAAATGACAAGACTGCGAAGACAGGACAGTATCTTGAGACAAGTTGAGAAATGTTCATTTCGGGATCGTCCTTTTGTTTGTTTGTTTTATTACTTTTTGTAATGAGCCGTCGCAGACTGTCGCCGCGAAGCGGCGTGACTGATGGGCCAGGTGGGTTAGCATTTCTGTTACGAGCCGCCGTAGACTGGCGCCGCGAAGCGGGGTGAACGGGTGGGCCGTATAGGTTAATACGTGGCCCAGTGATACACGCGCGACGTAGTGATCGCCTCCCACTGCACCGTGAAAGAGGCGAAAGCTGCAAGTTGTTATCTTCGACAAGAAAGAACACACTGGAGGCTATTAACGCGCCGCTTGCTTCGAAATTTCAGGACAAAATTATATATTGTGGCTTTGAAACAGCGGCGACCAGTTGGCCTCTTCGACAAGATTTCCTTCGACGAGTTGCCCTATGACGAATTGGCCTATTCGACGAATGGGCCGCCGACGAGTTGGCCGTCGACGAGTCGGCTTTCGACGAGTTGGCCTAGACCCACAAAAAGCGTGTGGCCGAGAACAGCCGCCTATTTCGCCAGAAAAAATTAAGTCGCATATCCACTCAAGTTTTGATATAAATAGCTACCCTCTATGATTCAGTAGCCAACGTTTAGGTTGAGAAGAAATTGACCGTGTAGTAACTTTATTTCTGGTGAATTTGGAGCGGCGTCAAAACTATTTTAAAAGCGTAGTAAATTATGTAAAAAGTATTGTATTGCTCTAAAATTCAGTAAAAGGAAATTCGATGAAACGGCATCAAGTGATTCGATGAAACGGCGTTCCATGAAATGTCCACTCTTTCGATGGAACGGCGTTCGATGAAATGGCGTTCGATGAAATGTCCGGTACCCGAATTAGGCAATGTGGAAGTATCTTCAAAAGTAATTGAGTTACATTTCTAAGTATTTGTACTCTACTCAAGATACTTTACAGTGAAAGTAACTTGAGTAGTATTTTAAATACTTTATGAAGCAGGTATTTAGTAACTTAACTTAAATACTTTTATCGGGTATTTTGTCCAACACTGGTTGAGACGAAGTATAGCATGCAATTCGATTTTTTTTTTTAAAGTCTAGGGCCTAACTCTTTTGAGGACAATTTACCTAGTTTGGATAATAATGACGAGTGTAACATTCATTGCTATGGCATAAATTATATATCATATGATAGCTTGCACACTTATCCAGAAGGTACATTATATTAATGCATTTGAACGTTATTTATACAAAAAGCAACCAGGAATGATTGATTGAGTGATTGATTTGTCTATTGGTTGATTGATTGTGAATTCCCGGCGGAGGAACTGGTAAGGCTAAAATGCGTCAATTTTGTTAACTACTGTCGGAGTAAGGATCAGAAGAAAAATAGCTGTGGTAGCTACTGATGTTGTAAAACATTAACATAAAACGTGCACACGTGTATACGGGTGGTCGTGAGTTTAAAGTACAAATTAAAATTAGAGTCGTTGTATTATTCATAAGTTTAAACACACAAATGTTCAAAATCAGCGGCTAATCACCAAGTACAAGGACTAGGTAGAGTTGAGTGTGGCCATTATGTATTTAAAAAAAAAAAACGTTTTGCAATTGTTGGAAATACTTTGTGCAGTCATGCAGGATTTGGGAGTTAGGGAAAAGTAGCAGCGCTCACACTTTTGGGTATCTTCTCGACGCAAGAGGTGACAATGAGTGAGATGCAAATCCCCAATGTGTTGCCCGGCACAGGACCAACTCATAGAAGAGTTCCCGATGCCGGAAATACTCCCATCGCTTATAGATGGTTTCACCATGTTTTTTGTTTAGTATGTCTCATTTTCTCTCGTATTTTGCCACTTTGCTTGAATACAATGTCTCAAAAAGAGATGTGGTGTCCTTTGTAGAATATTTGACGGTATATATGTCTTCCTCAGCAAAACTCGCTGTTCAATCGGCCTTTTTATTTCCTAGGAGGGCGACATTGTTTAGGCCTCAACAAAAAATTAATTCAGCTTTTTATATAAAGCAGTAATAATATTTTTTTTTTGTGTTCAATTACACGAGGGATGGCTACGCGCTTCATTCAACAACTAAGTGTTGATTTTTTTTATTGCATAATCAACAGCTAACAGAGACCATGCAGCTCGCTGTTCGACTGTTACTATGGTAGCTGTACAGCCGATTCTCTTGACCTTTTTTACAGGTAATCATCTTATAGAACAGTCAACAACAGAGTCTCTATTAGGTCTATTATTATATAAACGTATATCATATTCGTATGGGGTTTGAAGCTCATAACGTCCTGTCTCATAACTTTATTTGAAGTATCTTTTTTTAACAGTTTGGTGTGTGTCAAATCATAAGGAATAGCATGATACTCCCTCGGGGATTTAGCGGGTAAGCATTGGACCAGTGGGGATTTGTATATATTCCAACATACCCTAGTAGACACCTATTCTCATTTAAAAAAAAAGAGGAACAACCAATGGTTTGTTTTGGAACGTTTTTTCGAACCTTATATCTTCGAGGTTATCAGGAGGGGGTGCTGAGGGACTGAGCAAACTCTGATAGAGTACATTAATCCAAGAAAAAACCTGTTTTGGAATAGGGGGTCATTAGCTTCCGCATGCAGACTAAGTACTAAGGAGATGCGAAACGTACCAGTAGCTAATCGCAGTCTCTTGTAATTGATGGGGCGCAACAACTTAAAGACTGATGACGAGGCAAAAACATACACATTGAACATTGCAACAATAATCCAGCTGTGAACGAACAACTGCTCAACACGCGTGTTATATACGGAGTCTATCAGCATCCCATGATACTTAATTTTAGTGTTTTGAGACATTTGACATCTACGTTCCTCATGTGTGAAAAAAGGTAAATTTCATGTCAAATATGAGACCATAACATTGTGTTCACTTTTTCTGTCTATTTATACACAGTACATATCTTTAAAAAAAAGTTCTTGTAAACTTTCACGCGGGCGAGAAAAACAAAGTCAGTTTTGTTTTGTTTAGAATATTTTAAGCCCTTTGGAACTGCGCATTTGTTAATATTTTGCTTGGAAGTTTCACCCTTGGAAGTTACGCTAAGAAGTGCGAAATTTTGTTTTCTTGCAAAGCTTATTCGAAAGGGTTTCTGTCAACCGTACGCGAGAAGTGTGGTGTTGCAATTAACGCTTAAAATCACTAACCATTTTATCTCAAATACAAAGACTGAACAAGTCCTGCATAATTTTAAAGGCCAAACCGTATCATATCTCTTCTCTGAATGATAAAAAAGCGAACAAACATGATTGGCTATGTACTGTACCGCTTTAGAGGTTTGATAAATATTCACTGGTAACTTCAACTGTCTATTCACAGCCCGTAGTAGCGTTCGTTGGCTAGAGTACACCGCTTTTGCGTTTTTCATTTTTTCCCTGCGCTACGCTCTCGTACCATGGAAAGTTCGCATCCCGTGAAGCAATAAAGGAATACATTCTTAACAACGCGTAGTCCGAGAGTGTGATGTGTGATTAAGGATCCTTTGAAAACCAGTGCTTGATATCTTATTTGGCACGCATCACGCTTGCTGTGGTATTTCCACCTGTTCGTCCCGAGTCCCGGCCCTCCCATGCGACGATGCTCGATGAATGACTTCTTTATTAGAAGGTACAATTTCTTGGCTAATAATTCGATCACTTACTTCCTCTTATGGCTGATTTGAAAGGATATATTGTGTCGTGTTACAGTTGGAATGGTCGTCATTGCGGGTTGATTCGAAGCTGTTCTGAGGGTGCATTTTATATTTACCTGATCCGCACAAGTCAGGTGAACAGTCATTTTTTGTCACAAAAAGCTGTTGGTTATCTTCGAAAAAAAGGAGCATCGTACGTCTCTCCAGCTGATTCACAATATTCATGTGGGCGGCCACTACGTGTTGAAGAAATAAGCTGCGGTTCCTGTCCAAATGCATTTGGAACGTGGTGGGGCTCTTCTGTTATACATTCGCTAAATAGACTGCTGTCGTTTAGTTGCGCGAAGCACCCAGATTTGGGGGATTTCTGATAAGATTTCAAGCTATTATGATCAACGACTAGCATATTGCGCTTCAAATCATCAAATTTAATTCAAAATGATTATTATGAAAGCTTCTTGAGAACATTGTCTGGTCCCTGCCATGGCTAGAGAAGCTTCGACAATTTACCTACTTTTATTTGGGGGGCAATGAATAACTGTATTGCCAACGCTAATATTATGTTCATGAACGTTGCGATCGCAGTATTTCTTCTGACGACTTTCTGCTTCGGCGTTGTGTAGCGCAGCAGCCGTGATGCGCATTCTGTAAGCACTTTTGAATTTGCCAAACGCGCTGTCTTGGTGCGTTAATGATGTGTTCCATTGTACCGGTTAGAAGATATGTTATTAGTTTAACGTATCCTCCAAACACAAGGTAGTGTAGTGTAAGCTCATAGACGCTTGACTTTTATGTCACTGTAATCAAATGAAAGCTAAGATCCCAATTCGTTTGTGATTGGTAGACATAGACACTTAGCGTTGACAAAGGTGTTCTGTTTAAACTTTCTGCCACGCGATTTGTTTTTTTTTTTTATTTCGAAATGCTTTTAGGCCATTATGGGACTATGATAGGAAAGGGCATATGCACGTTCTGGCAAAATATAAAAAAAGAAAAGCAACACACACTGGGGTAAGAAAACACAATTAACTGTGTTCGCAGATTTTAAGGTGGGTTGGCAAAACTGCCGGAAACCATGCAAGGATTTATGCAATAGTTTACTAAACGATAAGCTAGAATGACACAGACGCAAGCGCAAAGCGCACACAAATAAAAGACAATGCTTTTCGGAGTTTTTTTGTTTCTTATTTTACAGGCAGCAAGATATGTCGTAACATGCAAGGAATGAACAAAACAATCAAAGCGAAAGACACGGGACAGCGTCTTCAGGAAGAGAGTTTCAGTCGCTGATAGTTAAAAGGAGAAAAATAATATTTAGAACAGTCACTGAAGCATCCATGCTGACAAAGTGCATGGCTATGTTTGCTGCGAGTAATTATGGATACGTCAAATGTGACATACGCTGTTTTATCAGTCTGCAGGATGTCGTTCAGAAGCATGGGAAGTAACTTTAACCTTTTCTTTTTCTTACGTCGCGTCTGGAGTATCGGAAAGTCAGCTTTCGAGTACAGTTCCGTTGGAGAGTCCAATCAACGGTATTTGGATTAAATAAAAAGCAAAGCAAGCCGCTGTGCTCTTTTCAATTTATGCACGTCTTGAAGAATGTGAGGATCAAAGGTCTCACATTCTTATACCATCAATGGACGTATGGGTGTTTTATATTTCATAAGTTTTTTATTAGCTGAACTTAGCTTCAAGGACCACCGTAAGTACCAAAATTGGGAATTTGCGTTTTTTACAACATTCTTTATGTGGGTTCCCCAACGTATATCGTGTGAGATGGTTACGCCCAAATATTTGTAATAACTAACCCTTGCCTCCAGGTAATCTTCGAGATTGTATGAAAATTCAGAGTTTGGTTTTAATGCATAATTTCCCTAAAGACGCTCTTCTCAAGATTTTACGACATTTACCATGTGTTGCACCATTCGCCGAAGCGGACTAATCCTGTATTTAAGCTAAGTTAATCGGCGGGCGTCTTAACTTTGGTATACAAAATACAGTCGTCTGCAAACAGTCTTGCCTTAACCGCTAGATTATTCAGTATGCCATTGATAAGTAGTAAGAAAAACAGGGGTCCAAGTACAGTACCTTGGAAAACGCCTGATTTGAGATTTCTCATATCGGTGTGCTTACACTTGATTTCTACAAATTACCTTCTTTTGTACATTAACGTATCTATCTATCTGATCAGCCAAGTAGTTTTTTTATGTGGATCCTAATTTAATTAGTAACTTCATGTTGTTAACTTTATCGAACGCCTTCTTGAGGTCTAGAAAACAACATCGACCTGGCGCTTACCGTTCAGAACTTCGGAAAATATCATGCACCATGTCCACCAGCTAGGTGATGGTGGACAACACTTCACAAACGCCATGCTGAGAGCTGTTGAACAGGTTGTAATTTGCCAGAAAAGAATGTATATGGCTCGAAATTATGTGTTCAAGAAAGTACCCATATCTAATTAAGATATCGGGCTGTTGGTGTTTCCCAGATGTTGTTGTTAACAACTACAGGCCTATCTATTAGGAGACCGTCCTGTAGTTGCTAGCATAAAAATATTTACCGCACCTCAGCACAGGTGCGACCTTACCGATCTTCCAGTCATTTCAAAAGAAGTAAACATTATTTCTCAAAAATGATAATAATATAGTGCGACACTAATTCAGCATATCATCGCAGCAACCCATTCAGTATATTATAACGTCCGGTTGCTTTCCCGAAATCTGGGTTAAGAAGAAGTTCGACAATTCCCCCGCGAGATATTTGTACGTCCGGGATAAGAAGTACATCTTCTAATTTACAGAATTCAGGCGTTGCTCCATCATCATACGAAAAGACGGCAGAAAAGAAGTTATTAAAACAATTAGCCATTTCAAATTCATTTCGGATAGCACGAACATTAAGATTTAGTTTTAGAGCGCAGCTCTTAGGCACCCCTTTCCGGCTTGAGCGGCGTCGGCGTCGCCGTCGGCGTCGGCGTCGCCGTCGGCGTCGGCGTCGCCGTCGGCGTCGGCGTCTCCGTCGGCGTCGGCTTAACCGCGTGGTGCATTATGGGACGCGTGGCGTCACTGATGACGTCATCGGCATCCGCATCGTCATCGTTGTCATCACTGATGACGTCATCGGCATCCGCATCGTCATCATCACTGATGACGTGATCAGTGACGTCACTAATGACGTCATCGGCATCGTCATCGTCACGTGAACCCCCGAAGTCACGTGACCCCCCCCCCCCCTTGAGGTCACGTGCCCCCCCCCCTCCCGAGGTCACTTGAACCACCCCCAGTACCCTTCCCTCCCCCTCCTCAAGAGGTGCGCTCTAATTCGGCGTTACAGGGAGTTGTAAATGGCTTTAACGTTTTTTTACACCCTCTTTTGTGGATGAAAGAACCACCAAAATTTGTGGGGGGGATGAAGACAAGAAGGCTGTCGTAGTTTTGTGATAATATTAATCTTTTGCAACGTTAATTACCTTTTTTTTTAAGTTTGGAAATATGTTCGAGTCCGAATAGTAAGCGGTTGTCTTTGTTATATTCATTCGCAGTAAGTCACACACTTTTTTTTAAAAAGCTGTCTTTCAAATATTTCTTTCTTGGTACAAGTGAAAATTCGTAAGGACTCCAAATAGCCAAATATTTAGGGGCAGGGAAGTCAGCAACTTCGCGGACCCCTTTGCTCTTCAACACAAGAGCCTCGACCAATCGCATAAACTGATCTTTTACAAGTATTGACTTGTTTCCTCGTGCTGTAGTATAAAGCGGTCCTCTGATGTCCTAGTCTTTTGAATGGCATTCTTGTTGTCTGTCGATCTTTCCAAGTGAAGTGAGGAGGCTTCCGCGCATTGCATTCGTTACAATTTGATTTTCAAGGTGCAACGTAACATTCTCTATAGAAAATTTCCTTTCTTGTGACACTGTACCGCCGTTCCGTCTTGGAAAGAGAGCGGCATCTATTTTTAATGTCTGTCTCGTCACCACTAACATTTTGTAGAAGCACCACTCCAATTCCATAGTCGCAAGCATCAGTGTCTAAGATAGATAGAAAGCTGAAGTGGGTGCACGCCCGAATGGTTGGGCTTGTCAGGCGTCTCTTCAAGCTCGTCGAACGCAGTTTGGCAATCCTGCAACCAAGCAAACAGTATCTGTTTTTCTAGACGTCTGTTTATCGGAGCGGCAAGTGCCAGAACGTTCTCGATGAAGTTTTGATAGTAGGAAGCGAGGCCCAGAAAAGAACGGATGTCAGAAAACACTTCTTGAGAGAAGCCAATATTAATATTTAAATAATTTTCGCTACATCGGTTTCGATTTCTACTGCAGATATCTTATGCCTGAGATATATTGAAACAGTGTTTGTTTTTTTATCATGAGCGTTGAAGGTGCCGAGGAAAAAGCTGCTCTTATGCATCTTGACGAGCTTTCGGTTCCCCTACAAGGCAAACAACGACAACATCACATTAAAAATGAACATCAATAATAGTAATACTAATATTAAGCGCATCAAATATACAGCTCATGCGCGTGGTTACTGCAGCAGCCAATAATGTTGGAGCTGCAATAAGTACACTGCACACGACATAGAATGTCGTGTCAAATCTAGCGATGAAGTGATCGAGCACTAGCGTGTCATTGGGCACTTGATACAGTGCAAGGCATGCTTTAGAGAACAGGTGCATCCGGTCATCATGTCATAAGCAAACATATCCAACTGTTCCTCTGAACGATGTGTACTCGGTCGCAACGTGCGGCGGCAACTTGTTGAATGGGAGAACCGCATAACTCTGTCATGGTGGCAGAGAGGCTGGAAAGCGATGAGCGGTCTTCCACATTCAGGAACTTGTGGACACGAAAAGCTCGCCGGCGTATTCACGACGTAGGAAGAGCAGCTTTTTGCTGTCATTCCATTTGTTCAGAGTAATACAGACGTTGAAGTGGCGCTCCCTGGTATTATGTCCAACATCTCCTGATAAAACATCGGAGACTGAACTGTATACGGCTCGAGTGGTGTAGCAGTCGCCATCCCGCCGCTGCCACCGCTTTGTCGGTTTAATAAGCATTCCCTGGTGACTTAAACGGTCCATCAATTTCGTAGCCCAGAGCTGCGTTCATCGGCTCGAGCATGCTGCTCGCGCGTTTTTCGTGTCGTCTTTTTCCCGCGCTACAGTGCAGACGCCTCTCCCACGCACTAGTCTCAAATCCAACCAGGTGAACGACTCTGGATCGAGAGGCACGAAAACCACACTGATATCTGTCCAAGAGGTTGGTGTTCTGTACAAAACAAAAAAGCCTTTTGATTATCATCCTCTCCAAAGGTTTTGACAGACAACAACCACAAAAGTCCGACGAATTGTAGCTGTTTGAAGGGACCGCCTACATTTGTTTCTTCAAATATAGCGCTGAGGTTCACCCCATAAGTGCCTGAAGCAGATGGCTATTGTGTAACAGCATTTCATAGGACTAAATTAGGTGAGCAAAAAGTTAGGTATAGAGAACTTGAAATCATCTCCTACTGTGTTCGCCGGCTGACGGAAGGCGTCTCATTGGCGCAGCAACCGAGACTATAGTAGACTACAGCGCTCGTTGCGCCGCTTTTCACTTCAGTGTCGTTTGCGTGCGTGACGAGGCAAACTTTCGTAATGTTCGTTCAAGCTGCGAAGTATGGTGAGTTGGTTGTCGCATGATAATAACTCCGAGCGACGCCGAACTCGCTGCGGCAAAGTTTGCGATTGATTTATGTGGTGTCATGTTGCTTTCACGGTTCCAGGGAGCGAAAGGTCGCCCACGCTTGCACCGCGCTAGCTTCGTCAGTGTGCGGATTCGGGGTCCTTTTGCTCTCGCAAAGTTCACTCCCACAAAATAATAAGCAGATTTTTGTTATTTTTATCCGTGTTACAGGAGTAATCTAGTAAAACTTCCTAATCAAAAATGAAAGACGCTTACAAACCCCTGTAATGCGACATTTGAGCGCAGCTCTTGAGGGGAAGGAGGGGAGAGTATGAAAGGGAGGGCATGCCCCACCTCCTCCTCCGTACCCTCTCCTCCTCCCCTCCTCCTCCACTCCTCCTCTTCTGCTCCTCCTTCTCCACCATCCTTTCCCCTCCTCTTCCCTCCACCTCCAATTCAGTGTCCCCGCTAAATTTAGCGAGTAAAATGACGTCACACGACTTGGTGGCACGTCACCTATAAACGAATTCAGTTTCTCCTCAAGATTTAGCGGGAAAATTGACGTCACGTGTCCTCCACACCGAGTGAATTCCACGCTAAATTTAGCGGGGAAATTCAGAGTTCTCCGCTAGATTTAGTGGACAACTTCAGTTTCTCTGCTAGATTTAGCGGAAAAGTTTGCATCACGTGACCTCAAGACGAATTCAAGTCTCCGCTAAATTTAGCGGTGAATTGAATTCGTGTTGAGGCCACGTGATGTCAATTTCTCCTCTAAATCTAGCGGAGAAACTGAATTTGTGAATGTGATCATAGGTGACATGACACCAAGTCATGAGACGTCATTTTCCCCGCTAAATTTAGCGGAGAAACTAAATTGATGCGTAGGACACGTCACGTCAATGTTTAGCAGGGAAACTAAGTTGGTGCGTAGGTTTTTCCACAAACTTTATCCGGGAAACTTTTCTTTACGCTCACACCGTCGCGCAACCGGGTGGACGAGCCCGTAACAGCTACCCCTGTAAGATACACTGGATAAACAGTCCTGTGCTTGTCTCTTTGTCGTCGTGCTGTTTTTTCGCTACTTTGTTTATTCTGATCATGCACATGCTCGCTCCTTGCTACGTACCTTCCTTCCTCTCTAATAACGCTGAATAGACGACACCCAAATATATGTTACACCAGGTAAATTGAAAACACCAAAAGGGTTATCAAAACTTAAAAAAACAAAATGACGCCACTGAGTTATCCGAGGGTTACATTGACACGTCAGGCAACGCTTTATTAGACATTCATGTTTTGCATTACACTCGGCATAAACGACAAACGAGGCAGTCTACGTTTGGAATAGCTCCCAGCAAGAACGAGAGGAAAGTGCTCTGGTGCCACTCGACCTCGCCCCGGAATCATCTCCTTGAATAAGCACTCGGCTCTGTCTTGCGCGGCCTTTCAGTTGAGAAAAAAAAAAAAACCTTGAAGATTGTCGGAAAGCTTGGTGTTATGTGAGAAGCCCCGACGCGCGAGTCTTTCCAACAAATCCGTCAATTTTGGAAGCCCCGCCCTTAACTGAGCGTGCTGTCCGCAGTGAATTCCTCCTCTTCCCGCTACCCTCCGGCAATGTTCCATCCAGGCTTTGGAGCAGCATGCCAAGGCCTTGCCTGCGTCAAATTGCGATTGGGGGTAATCCCTTTCGACACACCGACGGATTAATTAGCCAATCTTCCCCGGGTCGCCGCCCTCCCCGCGGGCTTCCCATACATTTCGCTATCGCTCCCCTACTTCTCTCACGTCACCTCTCTCTCTCTCTGGTTGGCTTGAACACAACAAGATTATATTTCGTTCTTTCTGTACTCGTAGTGTGCATGCTTCGAGCTTTCGCTCGCTCAATCGCTCTGCCTGTTTGTTGCTTTTACTTTGGTCAAACGCCTTTTTAGCTTCCTCCTACTCTCTCGCATGTGTTTCTCGCTCATCCTTAATCTGACAGATGTTGCCTTCTATCTCCCGAGCTCTCTTTTTCTTTTTCTCGCTGTCTTGGTCGTTATATAGAGTTCCGCTTTGTCCTCTCTCCTTATCTCATTTCCCACTGTCCTTGTGTGTGTCTGTGTGTGTGTGCTTTATTCTGGGTACTTCGTTTTCTTTATTGTTATTTTGCTGCGAGCACTAAAGTTGTCCGTTAATGTTACCTGGGAAAGCCCACTTTCACCATGTCTTTTTGTTTTTGTTTTGTTTTGTTTATTTATTTGAAATATCAGGGACTTTTGGGGGTTCTCTTCACGACCTGAAAACAGTTTCGTGCACCGAAGAGGATGACAATAAACAATATCCTGTAATCTTTTCTTTCCTAGATATATTCCCTAATTTCTCGTTCGAAATCTAGTTTTATTTTAAAGACGGTTCAAACAAACGACTCTCAGCATCGTTCACAAAAGTTGCTTTCTTATTTGTACATTTACTGTTAGTACGGTGTTTATAGAAAATATTAAACCGAATTTTCCACCCACCACTGTTCAATTATCGTTTGCTTTCTAATTTTGATAGAGTCCTTGGAAAATATTATGTTGATATTTGTCGCCTTGTATTTAGAGCGCCGGCTCATGAGCTCGGGGTGGCTTGCACCCTCTTGCGTTTTTTTTTTTTTCTTTGGTGGTACGAGTGTCAGATTTTTAATTTTATTAACTAAGTTTGTTGCTCTTTACATTGCTTCAGACATCTGGAATCTCATCATCGTCCTTTCTCATTATCGCAAGAAAAAAGGGTATTCTCTCCGCGCTTCTTTCGGGTGGAAATATTTAGATTGACTGAGATGCCACAATGGACGGGGCGCAAAAAACAGAAAAACCAAAAGTGCGGCTGCTCCACCTGGCGTATACTCTTGGTCGCAATAAGCCGATTAATGTGCAAAATAAATTATCATCTGTGTGACATCATCATTGTATTCGCCTTGAGAACCTTTTTGTTAGGGCTAGACACACAGTTCGTAATGTAGCGGTAACTTTCGTTTTCATGGAAAACTTCAAAGTAATAAAACGTTTATAATGAAACCAAACGTACCACGTCATTAATGAGGTGCTCAAATTTAAAATGGTAAATTTTAGATCGCAGGAGAAAAAAAAAAACGACGTTAGAATGCAGCAAGCGTACGCTCAGGAAGCAGTATAAGCGAATAAAACTTCAGGGATTCTTAGTGCCTGGGTGTCAAGCATATACAGTCAATCCTCGATGTAACGAAGTCGGTAAAATTCGGAATTTACTTCGTTACATTAAAATTTCTCTACATAGAAATTCGGGGCAAACGTTAAAGAAAGTTTTCACAAATGTTTCTTGGGTGCACAAAACTCACTGAGGACGCCTCTATTACAGTAGAAAGTAGTCCGTCGCCTTTTGCTGGGCCACTCTTGGCATTATTATTGGCATCACACGACGTTCGCATACCCAGACGGCCTGCATCGCGTCTTCGTCTTGCTGTGTGCTCGCGAACCGCCTCAAGACATCGATGGCGTCCACCACTTCACGGTTACTGGGCACATCGCAGGTGTCTTGCTCATCAGACTCGATGTCGTCCGCGTCTTGCGAGTTTCCACGAGGATCGCTAGCTATCGCCTCGTCGGTCACCTCCTCTGCCTCATTGACAGCAGAGTCGGCATATAGAAAGTCGTCAAGGTCGACGTTGTCAGGGGCGGCTCCATCGCCTTCAAGGCTTCATCACCCCGGACAACGAGAAACGCACGCTTTCAGGGCGCGAACAAAACCGACGGTCGAAACGGCGGCGGCTCTAGTGCCCTCTGGTGGCCGTTCTGTACACCACACTCGCCAGAGCCGGTCTGTTTACCCTTTGCACTTTATCGGGGGTCCGTTTCAGCGCGCGTGCTTCCCAAAATCTTTTTTTGGGACCCAAAAGTTTGGGCCGAATTCGAGGTTTGACTGTATGCTAAAACTAGGAAAACCATAGATGCGGAGATTTCAATCCAGGGAGGGAATTTCTTTTTATAAAATGAGCAGAAATATTTTGTGACATCTGAAGTTACCTTACTGCTGCCCTACAAAAAAGCAGATAACAAATCTGAGTCACAAAAGCCGATTCTTGTCAACCTGATATTTTTTTTTTCAGTCTCAACTAATAAGGGATGTACCTGTAGGCTTCCGGTGTAGATATAATTCACGAAACTACTGCATTACTTTAGAGGTTGCCGGTGTTAGCGAGGTGGTGATCCGAGAGAGGCTATCGCCTAGTCAGTGGCGGCGGAAGCCATGATAGTCGGAACTCGAACGCCGGTAATGATGATGATCTGGCCTAGTCACTGTCAGAATAAAGCTACACCTGCTCCTGCAGACAGGGGTCACGGCCGAGGTTGAGGCGCGTTCAAGATATCGGGGACCCGCGTCCTCTTGCGTCCCACCAAGGGCGAGGAAGGACACCAGTGGCTTTCGGCTGATTTAATCAAAATCTCAAGATCAACTGTCCGAAAGATCCCAGCACGAGTTGAGCACAAGCCCCTGCGTGTGGGGCACGCGCTTCTCTCGCTCAGAGTTTGTGCCGAAAAAACCACTAAACCCAAAATACTACAACTGACTGGTTTCGTCGAAATGTTGGCAGGAGCTGGCTTATGCCGAAGAACTTGTGGCACGTCTTTTAGTTGTTTTCACACATATTCCTCGCAAATGCAGGTAAAACCTCAAACGCTGGAAACAAATCGGCCTCTGAAATTGCTTCAAATGGAGAAGATGGTTTGTACCAAGCTAGCACCCATTGCACGATTCAGAGAGGTGTATCTTGGACACATTTGGATTCTAAAGAGACGGAAGACAGAGTTGGAACAGCTCTTGGCTGATGAAGGTGTACTGAGGTCATCTGTCTGAGGCCCGAGAGGTGCGCAAATTTGATTCCGACTTTGGGCGGCACTCCCGTTTACTCGTCAAGGAAACGAGTTTAGCCTTTAAAAATCTTGGCCCAGCGCTGGCCCCGAGTGTTCTTGTAGCAAGAACCGCACTCTTGTTTTTTACGAAGGGACTACGTGCATCGTAGAACTCCGCTGTAGATGACAACATTAGACCAGACATGTGGAGCGACAAATACATCTACGCGCATCAGTCACGTAGCTGTATTTGGAGACTTGTGTTTGTCTTTTATCCCCCTTGATCCCCTTCTCCAGGGATTTATTATCTTCAGTCGGGAAGAATGTTTTTTTGTTTACTTTTACGGTGATTTTTCGGACGATAAGGAAATGATTCCTTTATCGCAACATGATTTATTTGTGATCTATTTAGTTCTAAATATTCGTTCTAAATATATTTTAAAAATAATGTATAATAATATTTTCTTTCTTTTGCTCCTTCGCACAAATAACCACTCCAGTCTTCCGAGTAGTGCCCACTTTGCTGACATTAAATACAAAACCAGTATTAAAGGTCAAAGCACAGACGCTAGAGAAACAAAACTAAAACAGCTACGAGACACGCATAGGCATACTCAAACATAAAACAACCATTTTTTTAGGATCATGAAAACAGGTAAACATGTCGGAGTTTTCTTGGTGTACAATCTTATAATCATTTTGAATTCTTCTCAACGGGGACAGGGAGGACGTACATGACGGATAAGATGTTAAAAAAAAACACCGGTTGACCAGTGACGGGGCATGAAAACCTATCGACCGAAATGAGTCGATTAATTTCACATTGCCACGAACAACTTTGTACAGATATAAAGAAGTCTCTGAATTGTAACGCTTCAGCTAACTAAGAAAACAAAAATAGGCCTTATAAAGTTTCACATGGTCGAAACATCTCCCGCTAACCAAATTGCCATACACTACTCTAAAAATTTAATTTTGCACAGTCTCTAGTGCTAAATTTTATGATAGTAAAAACATTCCAAATTACAAAGCCAAATTCCAGCCGTAATGTTACTAAACATCTGTGTAGGTGGAAGCTGAAAAAATATCAAGGACGTTTTCGCCTTACCTGAAGTACTTAAATGAATCAATCTAGGTAGAGAAAGTGTGAAGGCGCTTTTTCTATCCACGCAACCTGAAGATCATGACCACTTCCCACATAACGGTGTATCTAAATAGCGAAGAATATCTCCCGAGACATAAACAGGCTCAGAAATCAGGCAGAAAGACTCCGAAACCCTGGCCGCTTTCAATCTGAGAAGTCGACTCCCCGCAGTACGAGCTAAAGCCCGCTTTCCGCAGCGGTCTCTCGCAATGTACACTTCGCATTTTTGTTTCATTTTCCTTCCCTGGCAAAATAAAAAAAGAATATATATATATTTTTTAAAAGAAAAAGAAAAGAGGGGGAAAAGAAAAGATCGGCGCGAACGCTGCTTTGTTTGTCGCTTATCACTCTTCGCCAGGCTCCGAGAATAACTTTTACCCTGTGATGTCCTCTTTTGTATGCTTGTCCCGTCCGTTTTAGCTGCATTTGTTTTCAGGCTGCTGTATTTATTTCATGCACCCTGCTAGAATAAGAACGAGTCATCATTTTTTTTATAAGAAATATTTGTATATATTAGGGCGTCTCTCTTTCTTCTCTGTTTTATACACTTAGTTATTCTAGCATACGCGGAGGTAGTACTGGAGTCGGGGGAACAATATTTTCCAGTGTGTGCTAAAACCATTCCGCGCCATGCACTATTATTTTTCCCTATCTTTTTATACTTTGTATTTTTCCCTTAAGATTTTTTTTTTATTTCAGCTTCTACATTTTCACAGTTTCAGTTTTCTTTTTTTTTTAATTTTACATTTCCAAGAATGTTTTTCTTTCTTTTTTTATGACCCCAAGTTTCTTTATTTATATATTTGTGGAAGAGCAGAAATCACTTCTAGAAATAAGCATTTCCCAACGATTAAAGAAACGAGCAAGCTAATTCGTAAACACAAATAGCATCGGCTGAAGGAAAAAAAAAAGCTTTACAAGCTTCTCACTTTGTTTTTGTTTGCTTCATCTAGAGTTGTTGTGTTACTCATTCAATCACTTCTCAAGGTGAGAACGTCGTACCGTTGCCCAAACACTAAGTGTGAATGGAATATGCGTGAGCCGAATTAACACCTTTCTTGCAGAGGAAGAGTTGTATGGTTATTACTACCCTTAGCAAAAAGAGGCCGTACTTGAAACGAAGTTGAAATATATTGAATATGAATATTCGTTTTGTATTCATTCTGTATTATTTTGGCCACATTCAAAATACGCGCGTAAGGCATTCAAAATATATCATAAATATTGATCAGAAAAGATTTTAGATATACCAAAAATATAATTCTTTCTTCATCAAAATGCCATTTGTGTATTAAAAACGGGCTACAAAATTTTTTTATTTTTTTTATTTTGGATTTTGTTAGTATATGGCGTCCCTGTGGTATTTGAATGCACAACTAAATACATCTCACAACTACGCATTAGAAGCAAACACAAACGCCATGACGCACTGAACATCTGAACCACAGTCCCGTTGACTGCTCTAGAGCCTTATATAGCCTACATATTGAAGGTAATCATTAGGGCGGTGCCCCTCTCTGCACGTATTAAGGTTACAAGTAATCAATCTTCTCCTCGGGAGTTTCTCAAAGGGGAAACAGTGTTTTAAGGTTGGTGGACGATATCTCTTACTAAAAAGCATTGGTACAACTAATAATAATTCGACGCAGTACTAAAACAATATCCACAAAAACGGCTCCTAGAAGAAATGTTATTGCTTCTCTGCATAGCACCACTCAGGACGAAGCGAGTCAAGGCAGTTTCTTCGCTTTAAAATAGTTATTTTGCTTTTCTTTACTAGTTTACTATTTAATATGGTCTTTAATGTCACTATATTAAAGTAACTACTCCCATCACGTACAATGGTGAGTATACATATTCAGTGAACTAACATTGTGCTCATACAACCACGCCAAACATATCTGCTCACAGCACTTGCTGAAGCTTTCCAGCATCAGCAAGTGTTGTGGTTGTAGTTCCCGAACCCCGCTTGTGATTGGTGTGCAACAAACTCATCAGGTGTGTTCTTGATAGAAAAAAAAGGAGACAATAACATAAACTGGGCTGATTTATCAGTGCGATGCTGCACAACTCAATTGACAAACTAATCAAATGTTGTATTTAGGCACTTCAGCGTACTCCCAATCTGCTTGAAGTGAACTTCTGATAGGCGAGCTTTTCAATACTTTGGTAGTTTAAGTCAAATTACCAAAGTATTGCAGTCAAAAAATACTTAGAGTAAAACACAACATTATTTACGATTTCCAGGTATTTTAAAAGTATTCTGCACATATGTTTGTTCGCTGCATTCTCATTAGGGTTGGAGTATACTTTGCTTGAAATAAATAAATATTGTAAGAAATCTATGTGAAATGTATTTTCTGTCTACTATTTTAGTATTCACATATATCAGAACGCATGAAGGGAACTTCAAATATAGTTTAAATAAATGTATTTTAAAAATATTGTCTGAAAAATATTTTAGTACTAAGTAAAAAAAAAAGAAGTGTATATTTTCGGTCTATTTTTCGCGTACTTACAATTATGAACTGTATTTCAAATACACTCAAATTAGAATGTGGCATATTCCAAACGTCTTAGTTTTCGCTAAGGGTAGATAAGAGAAGTTAAAGGTGAGAATACATTCAAAATAGTTCTCGTTTGAATGGCTACTATTGCGATACCACTTTATTATAATAATAGTAATAATAATAATAATAATAATAATAATAATAGTAATAATAATAATAATTTTTTATTCACACAACACATGCGGTATATCAAATGACGGGTTCGTCAAAGCCTATATTCCCTGTATGACTAAGCCAGCAAGTCATCTGGGATGAAAAAAGAAATTGTACATAGCTATTAATACGCTAAATACAAGCTTTGGCTTGCCAGCCCCCTCCCCCCCCCCCCCTCCAAACACATACTCGCAAAAGTAAAAAAGATTAGTCTTCAAACACATGACGACATGTCACTTCTTTAATTGTCCTTTGTCAGTAATACTACAAATCTCTTCAGGAATTGCATTGAATACATCCGAAACGTAAAACAACCGTGTCCTTTTTCCGTATTTGGTAACACACCTTTGAACTACATACCGAGGAGACACTCTGAGGTGGCAGATGCCTTACCAACTCGGTAATGCCTTACCAACTAGCCCAATCAGCAGTATTATGAGGTGGCGCGGTAGCTGCATAACGCGTCTTAAAGTTCTTACTCCAAAAGTGGTGGAGCAGAACTGTTCTGGTACATAAAACACGTAGCCTCGGCATCTACAACTCCCCGCCCCCCCCCCCCCCCCCCCAAAAAAAAAAAAAAAAAAAAATCTTCGCCAGACGAGAAAGCAGAGTTGTACGCGACACTCCGCGAAATTCCTTTTAACAGAATATCTACCTTAGCGTGCCACGCAGCTGAACAGTGGGCAAGGAGCGTCACGCCATATCGTAATACACTGTACGCAAGTGCGTTGGCAATAATTCTTTTTACATTCAGTGGAACAAACACTCTCATACTGTACAACATGCATGCAACTTTCCTTAGCACGCTACATATAGGAGCCATCTGCCTGTTCCAGGACATGTCATATTCGAAAATGAGACCCATATATTTTGTTTGGTCAGCACAGGAAACAGGTGTACAACAACCGAGTTTACAGGCAGAACTGTGTAGGAAAAAGAGGATACTAAAAAAAATATTTTAAGGAATTTCGGAAGCAGATTAGTTTAGTTTTCAAAGGGTTAACTTTAATAGGGTTGGCCGCATACCAGTCCATAACCTTCAGGACAGTAGACTGCAGAGCGTCTACAGCCTCATTAAAATTGACATGGCGTGTAATAAGCAAGGTGTCCGTCAGCGTACTGAAAAACAGTACATCCCGAAACAACAGATGCTCAGTCATTCACATAGATATTAAAAAGCAATGGAGGTAGCACTGACCCCTGCGGGACACCGGTTTGGAGAAATTGCGCTGAGCTCTGGGCCTTATCTATAGCCACTCAGGCCCTTTTATCCAACAGGTTTGCCAAAAGCGAGTTAAACAACCCACGAAAACTAAATCCCCAAAGCCTTATTAACAAAATCTCATGATTGACCGTGTCAAAGGCTTTGCTAATATCTAGGAAAACGGCGCAAGAAAACATGTTTCCCTCGAAGGGCAGAGTACATGTCATCAACTAAGTCACCTAAAAGCAGCTGCCTACTGCTTCTCGAAATGAACCCATACTGTCTAGATGATGAAGGCAAACACTCCTCGATGAAACTGGTCATGATGTGAAAAATGTGTTTGACAAAAATATGTTCCAGCACAGGCAGAATTGAAATCGGTCGGTGATTTTCTACCTTTCTGGAATCCCCGCCCTTGAAGATCGGCCTAATAGCAATTTTAAGCTTGTTAGGGATAATGCCCAACTTAATAAAACTGTTAAGCATAGAAGTGATTACATGTTTAAGATATTCGAAATTTCGCTGGAGACATCTAACAGTCATACCCTCTACACCTGGTGACCTAGTAAGCCTAATGCTGGAGAGCGTAGAAGCGCACGTCCTTCCAAATTCATAGGGTAGAGAAAAGCAGATGCAGCGTTCATCTCCAGTACTTCTTCGGAGTCACAAACAACCTGTGGAACGGGAGCGGGAACAACGAAAAATCGAATTAAATCGCTCGGCTATATCTGTCAAGCTAAATCCGAAATTGCATTTTATGACGTCATCCAGGGAACGTTTACGGTGATAACCACGAAGAGTGTTCACGAGGGACCACGTCTCTGCTGAGCTAAGTCAAGCCTTCTCGAACTTTTCTTTGAAATACTGCCATTTTGCTAATCGAAGTATAGCACTAGCTCGGTTCCTCGCACACTCTAAACTCAGCACAAGTCCATCATTCACAGGTGCTCGCCGACTTTGTGCCCATAAGAGTTCCTTTGTTTTTACAGCGGTAAATACCTCCTTGTCTAATCATACATGATCCGGCCTCCAGTTTTTAATATTGATTGTTTGTTCGAATTTGTCAATAAACGATTTGATGATTAGTACTTAACTCCTTAAACAGATTAGACCTTGTTGTAGACTCACAAAACGAAACGCAAATCAAATGTCGAAATGAAGTGGTCTCGTATGGAGTTGGTGATAATCTCTATTTCTTGCAATGATTTGGCCCCTGTCTTTGTTTCCACACCGTTCACAAATTGACATGCTACAAACGTGTTCTGCTAATTTTTGCTTGATGACTGAATGACATGACGACGGTAGTTCCAGCTCGAATGCAGATATGATCCATGCATTATTATAGAAGCCGACCCGCTAGTACCTCTTCTCTTACAGGTGTAATAATAAAGTTCTCGATGCCTTCACACTACCTGAGGTAATAATATTAATAATAATAATAATTTTATTGACACAAAGCATCAGATATATCAAATGACGGGTCCGTCTGAGCCGACACTGGCGTGCAGGCCTGTACCAGCAAGTACGCATAGGCGAAAAAAGGACACAAAAATAAACCAAACCATAAACAAGACTTCGGCTAACTAGCCTCCCAGTCAATTCATAAGCAAATACGCCTAAGCGAGAACAAAAAAGGTAACGCGTATAAAAGCAAACGCGCGAACATAAGCTTCAGCGAATCAGCCTCGCAATTCAAATCAAAACGACAATACCAAAATAACAACTTTCAAAAGCATAATGACGAAGCCACTTTTTTAACTGTTTTTTGCCAGAAATCCTGAAATTGTTTTCAGGAACCGTATAAAAATATATGAGACGTACAACAACCGCTTCCTTTTTCCATATCTATTAACGTATTTGTACTTCATACCTAGGAGACGCCATGATGAGGCGCGATGGTTCATGAACGTTTTAAAATTTTAAATCCAAAAGTGTCGTAGCATAACAGTTTCAGTATACAAACTACGTAATCTTGGAATCTGCAAATATCGAAAAAAAGTCTTCGCGGGATGGGAAACTAGAGTTGTACGGGCAGACAGCGTTTCAAACCTACCAGCAAGTTCTCTCAAAGCCACCGTGGCAGATAGTTTGTGTAACACGAACGGGAAAGGAGGGGGGGGGGGGGGCACAAATTCTGCATTAACATGAACCTGTGAGACAGAATTCCAGACCCTGCAATGTCAGCAGCACGGCACGCGAGCCCGAAATCGTCTTCGCGCGACACGGACACGCGAGCCCGGACAAAAGCAAGTCGAACTCTCCTTGCCAACGTCCGGAGCGGGGATGCCGACATCGCGTCCATCCCCGTTGACAGGGAAGCGGCGCGAGCTCTTGCCGAGCGGGCAGAGCACGTTCCGCGTTGACACGTCAGCAGCACGGCGCTGGCGGGGAACGCGCGGGTGAGCGGAGGCTCGTTGACCGGCCCGGACGGCGACGAGTGCTGGGGCTGACGGCGCCGAAAGCAGCGCCGTCTTCGTCCCCGCCAACGTCGCCTGACACGGCAGTAAGTGAGCGGGCGGACGCCTCCACTAATTTGCTGCGCCCTCGGTGTCGCGTCACATTCGCACTAAAACACTCTGAAAACGAAGTGGCCGGACTCCCGTCTGCCCCTTCCTTCTCTCGGTCTTCCCTCTTCACTTATCCGCCTTCCGCACAGAGCGCCACTCTCGCCGACTGACTGACGGCATTGCGAAGAAAGTCAATGGCTTCAACGACGAACAGAGGGAGCTCCGTCATACTGGGTTTCCTTCGAAGCAGAACGTACCATTCACGCTATTCCCGCTTTTAGAGCTTCTCTCCCCCCCCCCCCCCCCCCCCTCCCCTTAGTTCGCCCCTCTTTGCTCCTGCATTGTATTGAGTTGTACAGACGCCAGTTAAACGGAAGGCCGTTATGGCTCTTTTTCGGTGTTCCGAGGTGAGGGAGGGGCGCACGCTGGACGCGAGTGCTGAATCAGCGATCGGCCCTGGCCTCGTGTTCTCGCTGATTGAACACGAGCACCAGGCGACTGCTCACTCAGAACGCGGCTTCCATCTTTTCCCAGCACCGGTCCGAGGTTGATGACGCCGCAGACCCAGCAAAACGGCATTCGGTGCAGGCGCTGTTTGTTGGGCCCTCCCGAAGCGGAGAGCGCGGCCGTCATTTGTCCTTTGTTCAAAAATTGGGATTCTTCTCATCAGCTTCTCTCGTCCTTTGGAAGAACGCAGCATGAGGGTCGTCTGTTCGACCCACACGCCAGGTATCCCTCTTCCGCCCTTTTTCCTTCATCCCCGGTCTCTGGCCTATCTCTTGACCACCATAATACACACTGTAGAATAACCGGCTCTTTGCATTTCGTCGCAGATTGTCTTAAAACGAAGGAGTCCTAAATGTCGAACAGGCTTTCTGTTGCAAGAAAGACATACTACCCCAAGTCGTGTCCAAGTATTGAAAACCCGTTCTCGCAGTTACAGTTGTTTACGGTACCCTTTTATGTACTCCCTAGATTTTATAGAATTTCTGCCAAAAAAAAAACCGCAAGATATAATTTTATAAATTTACACAATATGTGTGCTTCTTCGCATTTTATTTTTAGCTTGCATTGACGGGTGCATCACTTAACAACTCAGGTTGATGTCCCAAATCAGCACTTTACAGCGCACTTGTAATTTTAGTACAGTCTTTTGATTTTACGACACAAAGTGCGTCCATGCTAACCCTGAGACGCGCATCGCCGTCCGAATAATATCGCGCCATGTAGGCAGATAAATACAAAAAAATGGCCAACATACTGCGGACAATGTGAGCTATCAAAGCGGAACGCCGACCAGAATAGAAAGGAGTTCACATGAAGCTCTTCGAACACTACGGCGTAACAGCGCCTAAATATTGGAACAAACCTATTTGAAGCAGGGTATGAATCTGGCTCGAAACGAACATTGGGAACAATCCTTGAACCTACGCAGGCTCAAGTTTCTCGCTAAATGGGAAAACAGCACCCTTAATTGAACGTTTCTAGCCCACCGCGGAAAGAGGTCGCGTGCGTAATTCACATCGGTTTAAACCTGCAATTGCCGCAGCGTCACGCTGGGGTGGTGGATCAGGCAAAACATTTGTACCCGAGCAGGTCCGGACGTTTTCCAACCTGTGCTTATCTGAGACGTGAACCATTTATGGTATTCGCTTTTTCCGTGGCAGAGGAAGTTCCACGCGTACGCAGAGCGCTGGCGTCGGAAGATTAGAGTCAAGTATCTGAAGCTGGGAACTATTATCAAGTCATTTTTTTAACATTGAAATATGTTCCGAAGAGGCGTTAGCGCTATATCGAGGACTAATAAAAAGCACGGTAAGGACAAATCAAGTTTTAAGTTAGGTACAAACAGTTCGAGGCAGGCCGAATAATTGGGAAAGGTTATGCAAGAAGTGGATAGTCCCCGATACAAATCGCCGATGCAAATATGCACTGAGTGCAAAACACTGGTTTTCTCATATTGAAGGCTAAGATGTGACTATTAGCAGAAAATGTTAATGTGAAAGGCAGGCGGTACAAAAACGTCTAGCCGATGATATGGAACTAAGAACTTCTGCGGCATAGTTGATACCTAGAATCTGGCGTGGATTCTCTGACATGACAAATGCCTCGCGTGCGATCCGTTAAGATATCGCCAGTCCTGGCTAAGAATTCTGTAAACTAGAAATTCACTACCCACCTTTTTTACCTGAATTAGCACCTGGGGTTATTATCTTATTCACACGTGAAAAAAGAACAGTGCCCTACAAAAAAAATATGACATTCCTGATAAGCAGCGCAGCGCAACAACATTAGCTCAAAATATTCCGGACACGAAATCCAAGAATGTTTTCGGCAGTTGCAATAACGTGTCACGAAAGGCATCGTTTCACAAGGGGAGTGCTGTGAAGGTGACGAGCCACTAGTGCGCAGGTGAGCCAATATGGCGTCCCCAGGGCAATTCGGGAATTACATTTTTACACCTCGTAGAACGACGTTTTGACTCACCCAGTCACAGTCCCATACACAGCTGTGATTTTGGACGCAGTCGCTCTATTTTGTTTTATAAGGTTATTACGGACTCTGACAGATTGAAAATAGCAGGGCGTTGTTTTCGAACAGCCCCGATTCTAGCACGACCCGGGGTCCTTCCGCCGTTATTTAGCTGCGCTCCCGCGCTGCGAGGTGCACGGGAAGCCGAAGCGTCGTCGTATGTGGGAGGCCTGCACTAAAGTCTGGACAAATGAAGCTCCTCCCGGTCCTTCTCGCCCTGTAGATGACTATATCTTCTTTGTTTCATCTCGAGATAAGTTCCAATTGAAGATGTAGCATAACTAAATAAATAAATAAAAAAATTAACGACGTTTACAAATCTCTGTAATGCGGAACTATAGCGCAGCCCTTGAGGAGGGGGAGAAAAGGGTACGGAGGGGAGGGTATGACCCTCCTCCTTTTCCTCAGCACCCTCCCCTTCTCCTCTCATTCTCCCCTTCCTTCATCCTCCTCCTCCTTTCTCCCATCCTCCTCCCCTCTTCCTCCTCCTCCTCCTTTCGTCCTCCTCTCCTCCTGCCTCTGAATTTGTTCGGGACGTGACACGAAGTCGTGATGTCATTTTCCCCGCTAAATTTAGCAGATAAACTGAAACGGCGTTGAGGACAGGAGACGTCGATTTTATCGCTAAATTTAGTAGGAATATTGTCCCGCTAAATTTATCGGAAAACGTTTCCCATTAATTTTAGCGGAAAAATTTGCCCGCTAAATTTAGCGGGAAAACGTCCCATAATGCAATGCGCGCGGTTACGCCCACGCCGACGCTGCTCAACCATGACACGGGCGCCTAAGAGCTGCGCTGTAAAACGTTAAGTCCCGATAGAGCGACACATCAGGATACTCGGTTGCCTTGCGGCTTCCAACTGCAGGGGGTGTGAAACTGTCGTTGTCCGTGCAGACAAATGGTCCTGGTATTTGGTCGCATCCTCGGCGCCACCCTACCTCAAAACCTAATATAACTTTCCGCTATCTGGATTATGCTACTGAAACTCTGATTGGATTTTATCTTGATTTCAAGTTTTCGGAAATTATTCCTTTGTCTGCAATCAGGATTTCAGGTTTCCAAAAACAATTCCAGTTAGGATTTCAATTTCTATAGGGTGGTTCAAGTCGCCAGGCTCGATCTGAAATGGACTGTAAAAATCGACGCCTCCACGTAGCAATCTAAACTTTTCGTCAAAGGTGTAATTCACAGGTCGGTTTTCTCTTGTAAAATCACAAAGCGTAGCTCTTTTTCTGTAAAAAATAAGACCAAGAAACTTGCCAGGGTCTACGGCGGGCAGCAACGCAGACGACAGGGGTCCAGTGGCGGGTTGTGTTTGGCCTTCATATTCATAGATGGCTCTACTTCCTTATCGCGACGGCTCGCGTCCACCGTGGTTTATTAAAATGAATACAATTTTTTTTTAAATGTACCTTCGGTTAAAAAATAAATGCGAACAATAAAAGCAACACTTAAAGTAAACAAACGCGCCTGCACAACGGCGGCGCTTTTGCTGCCAACGGATTTCGTCTGCGTGTCGTCTGCTATCTTTCGCTGGTCGGCTGCACCTTCAGACGCTGCTCCCGACGCCATCTATCAATACGAACGCCAAACACAGCCCGCTACTTGACTTGGTCGTCTGGGTCACCACCCGTCGTAGACCCTGGCAAGTTTCTTGGCCCTATTGTTTACTAAAAGAGAACTACGCTTTGTAATTTTACAAGAAAAAACCGACCTGTGAAATACACCTTTGACGAAAAGCTTAGATTGCTTCGTGCAGGCGTCGATTTTTACGGTTCATTTTACATCGAGCCTGGTGACTTGAACCACCCTATATATTCCAGGGGGCGAAACGTTACACTGGGGTTTGGGGTAGGGCAAGCAGCAATGACAATTTTACCATGGTCAGTACAACTTAGGGAGCCTTCATGTGCGCTTTGTACAACTGAGTTTGGCAACTTCAGCTTGGCAGGCACCGTACAGCAAAAGATCCGTCGTTCGATTTGTCTTTACCCCTAATTACACGTTGCATCAACGTTGCCAGTAGAAAAATGGCTCTAGAAGGATTTAAGTACTCGGGCTAGTTAGTGATTCATTGTATTAGGATAAAGGCGCTAAGAAGACGACGGACAAGTTAAAGGACGACGAATACCATGAGCACTCTGTGGAGTCCGTCGTCTTTTAACTTGCTCGTCGTCTTTTTAGTACACTACTCTATCCTATACCAATCAGTGTCCAATCAGTTTGATTAATATGTGCAAAGTTCTCGACGTGTTTAACGTACCAACGGAACATGCACTTCACCATGTTCGATTCAGGCAATGCCACTAGCAAGCTCGTGTCACCTCAAAGAAAAACGTTTGCGTATATTTCATGCACTGCGGAAACATTCGTTTTTGAAAGATTTGATTGCCAGTCTAAAAACAGATATTATTTTGTGCCTTTAAACTTAAAACGTATTATTAAAATAACAAAGAACCATAAAGTCCCAAGAGAAATATCATATTTGTATGAGAATTGTTTTGGGTTCATAAGCGTATATGATCAAATAAGATCATATAGGGACATAGAATAACTTTATAAAAATAACATGCAATGACAATACAATATTTTAAAAGAAGCTATAACAAACTTCTCATAAGCTTCTTATAAGTTATATGTTCTCATTAAGGATCTTATATGTTCTAATACTATATTATTTGATCGTACGCGCTTATTTAAACAAGACATTACTTATACAAATACGATTTTTCAATAGGCTTGTACTTCCCAGATTATTGTTCTTATCCAATTTTAATGCGGTCTCTCCATTTGTAAGTCAACGGCTCTACTACAGTCCAACATAGCTCTTCTTCGATCGAGCGGACTTTTGTGCCACCAAGAAACCGCCGCTTTAATACCGGTAGCGTTTTTAGTTGATTAGAGTCACGAAGCAGTTTTCTCTAAATTTCACCAGATTCTGTCTGGTTTTATGAGCCAGGACATGAAGCGTACCTGAATATGTCCACATTTCAGAATTCTGATAAAAACAAATATGCCATCTATGAACACTACACCGCATGTAGTATTCGCGACCTAGTGGGAATGATATGAACACCGAAACTTCAATCAACCAAAATGTATTGATATTTTTGTTTTGGCACGTTTTATATTAATGTAATATTAACCTAATACATATGAAACCACCACTTATGATAGCGATGTGTTCCTGAAAATAATCAAAGTGTCTAAACCACGAAACATTTCTTATACCGCGCGTGTCAATGGAATCTTTCGTCCCGTGATGGAACCAGAAGCATCAGTTCTTTAATACATACAACTAAGATTTCGCAAAAAGGTCCTGATGATGATTCTTTTTTTTTTTGTAATAGAAGTTTAAAGAATGAACTTAGCTCGATAAGAAGAGGCAAATTAAGAGCGTGAAGTTGCTAGCTATGGCACCCCTCTGCCTACGAAATGCGTTCGATTGGCAAGCAGACGGCGGCAGCTTTTCAGATATAGTCGAAATAGCCGGACAAATAATCTCCCTTGCAAATCGTGCGAAAATTCAGTACGTTTTAGTAATAACAAAAGCTTGCTGTACACCGAAAGATCACTCACCGCATTTGACTGTAAAAGATCGCCAGATAGCGGCGAACAATCTCCGCTCCCCCCTGTCACCAGCCTCCATCTATCGACTGATCCGCCAATCAGACACCTTTTGTTACCAGATGGCCGCGGTGGGTAGCCAATTCACTCTCTTAAAGTTTTATACTTTACTCATGTAAGCTCTTTTTTTTTAATTTCGATATACACAATGCGCCATCTTTGGGCACCACTGTACAAACTCTTTGATCGATACTTTAATTAAGGGACACATTTATCTGTTCCCTTCATTTTATACCTTAGATTTTGAACCTTAGATTTCCTTTGCACTATGTAGTTGAAATATTTAGATTACGTTTTGACTGAAGCTGTATCAACACATCCGTAGCACCAACACAAAAACCTGCGATCATATATTGCAGGGGTGGCCAACCTGCGGCTCGCGAGCCGCATGCGGCTCTTCGCGTATTAAAGTGCGGCTCGCGGCTCCCTCCCATACTACCCCCCCCCCCCTCCCCTGCTTCCCACCCGGTCGCACGAGCACTTCCCCCAAAAAATTAAATGGAGCGCGTTTGACATCGACAGACAGGTTGCGGTTTGGTTGTACTGTGCTACTGATACCTTGCGTACAGTTGGACTGCTTTTGGCTCGGATAGATTGAAAGTAGTTCGAGCTTTGTTTACTGCTCTGGACCAAAGTTCGCCCCTCACCGCCCCGCACAACCCTCCCCCCCCCCCCCCCCCCCCCTTTGCGGCTCTTGAAAGTTTCGTGGTTTTGTTTGCGGCGCTTAGGCCGGGTCAGCTTGGCCACCCCTGATACATTGGGTTAAGAAACTCTGATGTCTTATGCCGAAGCGCTCGAAATTCAAGTAATATATATATATATATATATATATATATATATATATATTTTTTGTTTTTTGCAGCTTTGCAATGTCTAAGATAATTTTTTTTGCAACACGCGAAAATACTGTTTGAGGTGCATATCACAAAAATATGTTGTCAAACGACCCACGTGATTTTATGATTGTCATTCTCAAGAACACTCTTTTCTTTCCAGTGGATTGCACGATTATAATTGCTCGACTAGCCGCAGCGTTCATCCGTAATACAGCTCTAGTTCCTCGTGCATACCAGCCGCACCGCTCGTTCTCGTCATGCAGCCATTGCATCGAGTGGAAGATTACGCCGAAGTAGAAACGAGACGAGGGCCCCGAGAGATTAATGCGAGCCGTTAATCAGGTCCAATTAAAGCCGGCCGTCGGCAATAATTAACAGCGGTCAGGACGCCTGCCTCTCGGAATCAGAACAGACGCTCCGTCGAAACGCGCCATAGAAGAAGAGCGGACAAAGCCTCGGCACGAAAGAAAAACGAGGCCTAGAGGGTTTGTACGGCTAAAACCAAACCAGCAAAAGAAGCAATAAGCTAAAGGCGGAGAGAGAGACCGGAGTCACAGTAACGGCAAGAGGAGTGACAAACAACGAGACCACCATGCAACCGGGAGGGGGTAAAAAAGGAGGAGCCAGCTGTCCAATTAGAAGCAGCCGACTCCAAATGTCCTGGCAGCGTACAGACACGAGCGTCCGTGGGATTTTCTCATTTATTTTGCTCCTTTATAACTTTTGGGGAAAGCAAACGCCAAAAAGGATTTATTTTGACTGGGCTTTTTTTTTTTTTTTTTTCCTTCTCTCGCTCGAACGCTTGCGAACGTGAGCTGTGTCAGGATTGGGGAATGGTTGGTCTCGGCGAGAGACACAGCGCCTGTTTCGGTTTTACGAGGCGGTTTGAACGGCACCCGAGATCGAGAGAGGTCGGGGTGCTGTCGGGAAGAATAAGGTAACTGTCCCGGTAATGACGATGCATTCGATATTTAGAATGCGAAAATGTGTGATATTCCGGGTAATCGCGTACAAATGACTAAATGGAGGATTTTCATATTTTCATGATTAGTTATACGTACCTCCCAAATATGCGTAAGTATGATATCTATTTGTTTGATGTTCCATTTCTTGATACAATCGTCTGAGCTATAATTTAGTTGATAAAAGTATATTATATCGTTCCCTAAACTAAACTTATGATTACAGGAACAGTGAACTTTGTATTCACAACTCGATCACTGTGATTCACGCATGGTAGAGCTACAGAGCGTGTGTCCTTGGAAATGTTTCTTTGTGCTCGATGTTTGTATCACACATTTTCTATAGTTTTTTTTTTATAGCTTTCGTCGCCTATCTGTGACGTGGCGTGTGTCTGTATTTGTAATTAAAACACTATTGTTTTCTACTTTTCTGCGCTTATAGCGTGACTGTATTTGTCTCTCATGATCTTGATTCTCGCGGTTACCATTTTTTTTAGAAGGCGCTTCTTACGCTCTATTCTAGGCAGAAGCCAAGTTACTTTTATGTAATCTATTGTGAAGTTTGGGGGCTTCCCCTAAAATATTTTATATGAAATTAATTAAATGATACAAGATAGAGCAGGGCAGCAAAACAATTTAAATGCACAAAATCGATGAAGTCTCCCCCGCGTGAACAGAAAGCAGCCCGTGCCCGGATTTCGAGGTGGAAAGCGAACAAGATGACAGCCAGGACGAAGAAGGAGGCGACAGACGTGGATCCATCGATGCAAGACGGCAAGACGGCCTGAAAAGAATCGTGTACCGAACAATGGGGAACAGCGACATAAACACATGAACAGCTAAGGACACCCTTAGTCGATAATAAAGACGTGACAAAATTCAAGTCATCAAGCCGTACTACGTTGCAAACGAATTCGGCACCCCGTACAAGATAGCGTATAAAGGAAAGAAGCTATCTCTGCGGCAACAAAATGTAAGCAAAACGAAGCGTGTCTTGAGAGAGAAGGACGACGATTTTGGATTGCTCGCAACAGAGGGAGAGACGTAAGAATGATGAAGAGCACCGAGGAATGAAGACTCGCTTTAAGCACCGCTCAGGCGCTGAGTAACACACACAGCCGTGCCCTAGCGCGTCGTGGACAAAAACAATAAAGCGCATTTCAAGTTTCCGGCGATGGTAAGGAGCAGGGCTAAAAATAGCGAACACGTCGACTCATCGTTAGACGTCGTTATCCGACAGTGAAACATCAAAACGGCATTAGGATATCTGCGCTCCACTGGTGAGCGCTTCTGATACAATCTTTCGAAAGTGAGATCAAAAACCAAAGTGCAGCGAAAATGAAAGCACTCTCTGCGACTCGGGACTGAGTTGGGGTAACTGACGTGATCGTTTGACGTAATCTTTTTTTTTTCTTCCTAAATATCGACACAAGTGTAAAAAAAAAAAAAAAGTTGTGTTTTGGGCTTCCTAGACTACTTTAAGGCGTTCTCCTTGAAGTCATGGTGTTTGTGTGTATGTTTGTGCGGATGTCGACTTGCTTCTAGAACGGTACATTAGATTTTTTTTTTTTTTTAACAGGCAGAATGGGTAAACAATTGTTAAGCAAATATATCATTCAGTATTGTTCCCCTGGTATTCAAGATCGACCGAGTTTCAGGAACTATGTTTTTATTTTTGTATGGAGTTTGAACTAAGGTCACTGCACTTTCGAAATGTTTCTATTATCCGCAGCGCATGCGCTGTAGTTGGAGTACAATTAAAGTCGTAATTCAAATGAAGGCACTCAGTATGCAGATTTACTTTTCGAATATTATTTACATCTGCTCTAGAGGACATATTAATCAGCATTGTAGCCGCAGTGCGGAATTGTTTGCGACACTAAGAAAGCCCAAGTGAAGTACATACTGGAAACAATTGTTGCGTCACCCTTTGACTGTGAGTGCAAAGCGCGTGAGCGGCCTAATCATGAAACTTCCTAGTTCTCTTAAGATGGAAGGGAACAAAATGTCGGGAATATTTGGCCACCCTGTCGTGGGTGACCTAAAGGAAACAGGCCAAAACAGGTTCGACACATTAATGTCAGTAACGGAAATTCGGAATGGTTTCATTACAATTCACCTGTGTTTGTAGCTTGCAGCATCGAAACGCGAAGAAATTGCATAAATCTTGCGTTGTGTCGTGGTGTGCTGATGATGTAGCTATTTGTGATATTTTTCATCTCCACTCTAGCGCTTTTATACTTCGGTTCTGCCAGATTGTCATAACAAAAAATGCATATTTTGCTGATCGAACAAAGCGCAAAGTAGTCCGGTGACCACATTCACGTACACCAAACAGTCCCGCGTCTGCACAACCTGCGGAAGTAGAAGTAGCCGGTCACTGATGTTGAATTTTTCAGACTGAAATAGAATCAATATTGCTCGCGTCTTAGCGGAAACGTCAGGGTAAAAAATGGAACATTTACAACTTTCTGTAACGCAGAATTAGAGAGCGGCTCTTGAGGAGGAGGAGGAGGACCTCCCCTCCTCCTCTCCTACTCCTGTGCTCTTCCCCTCGTCCTCTGCTCCTCCTTCTCCCCTCCTTTCCTCCTTCTCCTGCTCCTCTCTTGAGGTATTTCGATTTTGGGGTATACCGTGCTAAAGAATCTGAGAAAGATATATATATATATATATATATATATATATATATATATATATACATATTCTGGTATTCTCGCTCACCACTTGTCCGGAGAAAGGAAAATGTAGTTCTCACATCTCGAAGCTCCACTATGTCTAACGTCTGCCGGTGCCAGGAACGAGAGAACGAGACAGCGTTAAAGTCAACACTTTGACGAAGCACGTCATACTTTCGATGTCGTTCTACTTGCTGTCGGCTCTGTCGATAACTGCTCGGCTTTTTGTTCTCCTCAGCATTAGTCTTGAGCGTGCTCCCCGAGATGCACAGCAGAGCAGCAAGTGCACGTCCCTCGGGGCCAATGGGATGTTTTCCTGCATGACTGGTATAAAGTTCTTTGTCGTGCATGAAATATTCGGTCAGTGCCGTAGGCGAGAGATACAGAGCTACAACGAGCAAGCCGTTGTCGACCTTTACGGCACAGAATTTACCAACTTCGTCTGACGTGCCGCAGAGACCGATGGGTTCAGCACATACCCGTACCCATGTAGTGGGCCTCTTGGATAACTAGTACACCACGTTTTCATGTGTGCCTCTGTGATTTATGAATGGTGATATCACTTGCCTACACAATGGGTAGCTGGCATCTCCCCTCCTCCTCCTCCTCTCCTTTTCCCTAGTCGTCCTCCTCCCTCATGCGCGTTGCATCATGGGACGTTTCCCATAATGCACCGCCCGGTTATGCCAACACCAACGGCGACGGCGACTCCGACGGCGACGCCGACGCCGTTCAAACCGGAAACGGGCGCCTAAGAGCTCCAGTCTAAACGAAGGTGGTGGTACATGATATGGGAGGCTGGTGGTACTACAATCCCTTTATACTGAAAGTGAACCATTCTCCTCAACTTTCTTCCTTGTCAAGACATCACCATCAAGTATTTCTCATTTCCCTCGCGTCGGACGACGCCATTTTGTAGCGCACCAGGAGGAGAAAGGGACGAATGCTGCGTCAACGTTAGGCCAAGACTCTTGTCATCACTGACTGGAGACGAATATCCGCCGAAGGCTGAAACGGTACTCGCATTCAGTCCATGCCCCACCTTGGCGTCCGTCAACTGGATTATTCGAGAGTGCGACCTTGTGACCGAAAAGCTTGGTTGCATGGTCACGCTGGTCAATGGCGTCTTCTGCCAGGAGGTTAGATGGGCTAGGGTGCCTTCATAGTGCGCTTCGCATAGAGTGATGCCAACTGCCTGTTTCCCTTTCCCACACCCTCTTCCACCGCCTTTTTGTTCCTCTCATTGTTTCCCGCGCGGAAAGTGGCCTTTGTGTCCGTTAGTCCTCCCATCCGAGGGGGAGAATGCTAATCCTCCCTTCGTGGGTTCCACAACGCTGATCCGAGATTGTGAGATAAGGTGCTTGTTTCCGGGAGGGTTATAAGCCCCACGGATTATCGCCGAGAACCAAAATGGCTGCTGGTTTGTCGGCGAGCGGTATTACAAAGGGTGGAATCACCCTAGCAAAGCGCACATGAAAGCTGCCTAAGATGGGCAAAAGTGTCTCCCCCATGGACAGGAGGAAGCGGCCTGCGGAGAGGAGGTTCGTGTCACGTTTTCGTATGCAGGAACTTTGGTTGGCACCACCCCAAGCAAAGCTCGCATGAAGGCACACTAGCCCGGTTGACCCACTTTGACCAGTCAGTTTCTCTTAATTAAGACTCGTAGAAGAGACGATAAATCGAAGTAGATGCTTCGCAATCATCTCAGGTCAGAAACAATGCTCCAAACTACAAAAAAAGGCGAACGACGCTCACATTTACACACGACATGCAGAAAGAAGAATCTTAAATTAGATAAAACGCTTATCTAATTTCCACCGCCAGCCACATTAACCCGACGCACAGACGACGAAGAAGCCGTTATCAGAGTGGGTTGATTACAGCGAAAAAAAGAGGAAAGAACTTCTCGCACCGAACACCGAGTGAGAGCTGCCGCCGATATTCCCGAGGCAGGAGAGTTTCGGTTAAGTTCCATCTTTTCTGCAGCCTTTACTTCTTTTTTTTTCTTTTTAGGCCTTTGTTTGCCAACGGCTAAACCTGATAAAGTACTACAACGTGCGACCTCAATAATATTGTCCCCCTCTTGGGCTTTCCGTAGTACCCCTTTCCTAATAGGACTGCCCAGCTCGTTGTCCTCGTCTATCTCTCATTCGCTTCGGCCTTGGAAAATACTTTGGAGTAGAGAGCATAAATAAGATAAATGCGATTAAAGAGGACGAATATATACAAAATGGGCGCGGGTGATTGAGAAGGAAGGAAAGAGGGCTCCTTGCACAAACACGCGAAGGCGCACGGAGATGTCTGGTGCCTCTTGTGCGTTCTCTCGCCCCCCTTCCGCCTCCTCGTTCCATCCTGGGGCCCATCTAATGAATATGGATTAGTTTCAGCTTTGTGCGTTTGTGCGGCCAATGCGTGGCGCTAGACAGTGGCGATGCTCCGTTCCTCTCCCCCTCCTCCTCTCGCTCTCACTAGTTCCCTTCCCCTGTTCCCCTTTCCCCTCGCCGCTTCGTTGCCAAAGGGCTGTATGGCAGCCACCGGCGGCAGACGATCGATAGAATCCAGACGAGATTTTGGGGAAAACTTTTTCTTGTCTTCCTTCCTTTCTGCTCCTCTCAACTTCCCTTAGGTTTCAAAACTTTTCTTTATAGGTTTCAATTTTCTTCTATTTAGTTTGCATTTCTCTCTTTTCTTATTTTTTTCCTGCAACCCCTCCAGTCTCGTCAGCATCTCATTGTCTCAATCTGAATTATATATTTTCTTTCTCGATTGGAGTAAGTCGCCGCTTTTTCACTGGTCACCCCAGAAAAGCCCTTTGTTTTATTTTACTGCCGTCTTTTTTTTTTATTTCCTCAGTTTTCACGTTCTTGCGATATTTATTTGTCTTCGTTACACTGTCTCTTGACAATTTTTTTTTCCTTTTTCTGCATTTTTACCGTAGAATCTTTCCATTATCTCATTCGGTGTTTAATAGCACGGTGAATGCTCTGCCTAGCATCCTCCCAATCGAACTCTCACAAACATCTGACGCGCATCAAACTAGCATCCCGACACCGGTCTCGCTCTTGTGCTCCGTCGCACATGAGTCCTTGGCTTCTTGGTTTAATTTCTTTCGGATGGCAAATGCACAACCTTTTGCTCGTTCCGATCTAAACCCCTCTACTGTTTCGTTTAATCTGTATTAAGCTCCTCAGTCTTCATCTTGATACAATTTTTTTCTAAGAGAGAGCTGAAATCTGTGTGGAAGCTGCCTTATCATTCTCGTTTTTCTTGTGGACGGGGAATATCTCAGCGTTCTCCTTCTCCGTTTGTTTCCTTTCACGCGGGATGTAAACACTGGAAGCCCTGTGTGTAAACAATAAATCGACTGAAAACCTTTCTTGTCCGGTGCTATGCAGGTTCACTAGTTTTTTTGTTTTTTTTTTATACCAAATATCGAGCATTATTTGAGAAGTTGTCGTCACTACCAATGCCCTAATAATGTCATGCTCTTGAGAAAAAAAAAAAAACAGATTGTAAACGAGTTTGAAATGTATGCGTAAAGCATCAACGATAGATTCACCCAGATTGTGTTACTAATTAAAAGAAGACAAGTAGAATGATATTGGTGGCAGTACATAAGTGTAGCTATCACAAAGAAGTTAGTTTTCTTTTTAAATTTAGATTGTCAACAAATACCTCACCACAATGATAATAAAATGCATTTTCACCCAATCATAATGTAACACCAGAGGTCATTGTACTAAAAAATTAAGAAACTTTCAATTCAATGTCAATGACAACAGTAGGAGAACGTCTCAATAAAAGAGCGTTCTGTGCAAACAGAACCGTGGGGTCACGGTTTTGTTGAGAGACTTTCTCCTAATGCACTTTTTTAGACTTGGAAATTTTGTCATTTTAGTCAGAACAATTTCAGGTGTTACATTATGATTTATTACCAACAGCTCGCCTGTAACTCACTGTTATTTATTCACCGTGTTTTCCCGAGAATAGTGCGCGAGCTGTACATGTTTAGAAGTTCAAATATTAATCAGTGCGCACTATCTACTGGTGCATACTTTAAAATGATTTATTTAAAAGGGTAACAGCAGTAAATTTTCTTGAGTTTAGGGTTACGACTGCCTTGGTAATTCAAATGTCACTGAATTACGTGGTGTAATGTTTTTTCGATGCCTTACGCACTTTTGTAGGCATATCGTACCCCAAAAGTTTTGTTTCGGGGGTACACGGCAAGACATAAACTACCGGCTCGAGCGCTAAGTTCGTACCGCGGTATCGGAAAGCGTACGACTCACCGAGTGTCAAGAGCAGCTACGATAAGTGAGGCAAAATGCTAGGGCTCTTTTACTGTTTTCTTCTTAGATATGAATCATCTGTAGCAAATAGTGACACACGCTTATAAAGTTCCCGGCCAAAAAGCGAGTTCGTCACAAAGAAACGCGGGCTCAGCGCAGGCTCCTTCTGAGCCTGCGCTGAGCCCCTACTTATCTTTTGAGACTACAATCTTGGTGGTATTCAATGCACGTTTTGGAAGCTAATCGTAAGCTCGCGCTGATCAGGAACTGTCTAAACTATGGCCGTCATGAATGCCACCTTTGGCACCCCGACGCGCTTGAGCGAGGAGAGAGTCAAATTTCAATTGATGAGTACGTAAACATAGGAGCTGGTTGATTTTGCACGTTTTTTGAAATCGCAGTCTCGAGTTCATTCAAAATGTGTAAGAAAGTCAATAATCTTCGTACGCAATCGTCGACGAGCTCTTACAGACAACGGCCGCTAAAACATATCACAACAAGCAAAAATCGTCCGCTGGGACGGCTTAAAACAGAGCAGACAAACACAGAGAAAGAAGTGAAAATTTTTATATAACATTTCAGCTCTGATGAGTTATAGGACGCTCTAAGCGCTTCAGACCCCTTCAACCCATCAAACCCCCCAGCCTTTCTACCCCCTTTAGCCCTTTAAAGCCTTTTGCCCGTCAGATCCTTCAATCTTTCGGACTCCCTCACCCTTTTAGAAACCCAAATGACTTTGAATCATAGACCTGAAATGCAGTTTTAAAACGCTCTTGAAAATGTATTGCAGACATTGAGCTTTACACGTATATGTAATTAAAAAAAACGAGAACAAACGTTTACTCAAACTCGGGCGCAAGCAATAGTAGACAAAAGCGATCAGACCATATTGGGACAACCGAGGTCTTTGTTCCGAAAAATACCTTTGAAGATACAATGCATTTGCGTAAATTCGTGAGATGTACGGTTGTCCAACTCAAAAAAAGAGCAGGTGCACCAAACGCACACACACACACTGTCAGTAGCACGTTTAGCAAAAACCATGAACACGCAACCTGAGAAATCCTGAGCAGAGTCACGGTGTCGTTCCTTGGCACCTTCACGTTGGCGTCTCCGACTTCTTTTTCGCTCGCTGAATGCTTCTGAAGCCGGACGGACGAAGAGGCGCCAGAAACAGAGCACTGAGAAACCTTCTTGATCCACACGCCGATAGGTCTCACGCATGGGACGGGAAGCCGACACTGAGTGTCCGCTCGTTGTTTGGTATTTAGCTTGCTCTCCTCGATGGAGAGAAAGCCAGGGGAATAGCTTCTGATGAAGGGTGTACTTCGACTGACTAAAAGAAGATTGTCTTCAAAAAAACATAAAAAAGTCCCTCTCCCATTTTCCCCTCGTACCCTTTCTTCTTCGTGAGCGAGGAGTTGGCGGCTTTGGGTGCTCCTTGCCCGGCACCTAAAGCACGTGCACCGGACACAACGACACAGCGATGGGGCCGCGTCAGCCGGGGTCACGGCAAGATAGGGACGGGGGAACGTTTCCTTAATTTCCACTATTCGTTGTGGCCACCCAATACAAAATGGCCCAGCGGCTTTCCCGACGCACATTTAGTAAAATGTCACCTCATCTCTCCTATAGGACCCGTCAAAGCGATTCATTTTGATTGGTGCTGTGATTTTACGGAAAAGTTTTGGAAATACGCCAGTGCCCTAAAAAAAATTGTCGGGTCACTTACACCCTTTACGAATTCTGGAGGGGTACGTCATGCCCCTTAGAAAATTTGGACAGACATCTTCAATCCCTCAAATATTCTTAACGGTACGTCAAAACATTACAGAAATCCTGGTGGACCCTATAGACAGATTTTCAATACGGTACGAAGATGACATCAATACCCTAGGTTATTTGACAAACAAACTAGCCCGTTGAATTCCCTCTAAGGGACTGACGGTGGCCCGTGAGTCCCTCCATCCAGTCCGTACATTTATAGCTAAATTTACCTAACTAAATTGGAGTTAAGGTCATTTGACCTTTTGTCACGTGATCCATAAACCAATTAGGTTTACCTCCCAAAGACGGCGGGGTAAGTGGTGCCACGTGACCTAAAGTCAAGTGATCTATACACAAATGCATTTTTCCCGCTAAATTTAGCGGGAGCACTGACGTAACGGAACGTGATGTCACGTGACCTTTACACGAACTCACATTCCCCGACAAATTCAGTTAGAAAATTTATGTCACGTGTTCTGTCGTCACGAGAATTTGATACCAATTTAATCAGCGCGCTAAATTTATCGAAAAATTTGTTTCACGCAACCTCATATTACCTGACCTATACACCGATTCAGTTTCCTCACTAAATGTTTCAAAGCAATTGGCGTCACGTGACCTGACGACACGTGATACACCAATAAAATTACCCCACTACACCCACAAGAAAAAGTAAAGTCACGTGACCTATGCACGAACGTAGTTTCATCCGCTAAATTTAGCGTTGAAATCGGTGCCACGGGACCAATGCACACAGAGCCCTCGATGAACGTACCGAGAAAATTGATAGAAACAAACATTATTCTTCACTTCCGGAAACGACGGTTTAAAGGGACACTGCCGGGGTATTTATGCTCACCGAGGTTTTTAGTTGTACGTGACATATGAGAGCCCACCTTCCCAAAACAGAATTTGCGGCTCGAAATTCGGTTTCTTTCCGCCCGAAAACCGCCGATCGAGAACTGGCCGGTTTGAGTCACGCTTACTCTCTTTTCCGTGGTCACAGGCCGTTTTCTCAGGTTTAGACGCGACCACCAAATTTAATCAAAGTCGTGTGTAATTGAAGCACACAGTCGATACTAGAAAAAAAAAAAATATGAAACCCATTTTTTGTGGCTTCCAGAAAGCTGCAAATACGTTGATTGAAAAAAAAAAAAAGGTTGCACAGACAACCGGAAGCCTTCTGTGCGTTCACTGTATAATTTTTAACGTGGCGTCGTTTCGCGTTTCGTGGGACTCGCGGGTGGCAGCGGACGACGGGCGTGGGACCTCTACCGCCTCTACTTCAGAACTGTCGTTCACGGTACCGGCAAATTCTGTCTTCCTTCGAAAGAGAAGCGTTGGACCGATCAAAAGAATTGATATTCATCCCGTACGACACGCCCGACCAGCAAGCCGATTGCACGAAGACGTCGCCGAGCAGTCGTCCCTTCTCGTGGCTAAAGACGTCGCTCGCTCAAACATCAAGCACGAAGTGCGTACTTCGAGTTGAATACGCACGCGTACGCTTGTTTTACTAGGTGCGAATGTGGCCAATGTGATGGTGCCCGACTTCTAGCCGGGAGTGCATGTATTAGAGGGAAATCGGCAGCAAACTTTCCGACATACAGTCGACCGGCCGGGTTACCACGAACGAATGAGTTTTTTCAGTAGCTCAGTGGAAAGACGTCCGCTCTTCACGCAGCGGGCACGGGTTTGATCCCTAGTGTGGGCGTACCATTTTTTGTTTTGTTTCAAACATTTTTTGATGTTTACATTTCTTCTTTTTTACAATTATCACTGAAAAAACAAGTGTTGTGGACGATACGTCACTGAACTAAATGGTATGGGATCCCATTTTCGACACCTCTGCCGCACAATGCCACTTTCAGATGCAGGACATATGAGGCAGCTCTTCACGCAACATCTTGAAACTTGAAAGTATTCTTTTCGGAGCCGATCACGGGAATTCACCACGAGCACTCACTACTAATTGCCAACACTTAAATGTACAAAACAACTTATCTTGAAGTACAGAATAGCGAGCGGAACAAACATAACTGCAAAGGAATCGCACGGCGAACGAATCCCGCAACGCATTTTGTCTCCTGCGCACGATATATATATATATATATATATATATATATATATATATATACCACAGTCGGGTGTAGCCACGTGACTCCCGCCACTCACTCTCACCTCTCCATTTCTCCGTGCGGTGCGGGGGTCTCGCTCTCGGTTTCGAGCAGTTGCGTTTTTTGGCTTTAATAAAATAAAAAAAATGCGTGACTCTGTAGCAAAATATTAAATGTGTAGTATTCCCACACCATAATAAATCGCCTGGCGAAAATTGACAAAACAAATTTGGGGGGTGTCAGTGTCCCTTTAATGTCTTCCAAGTCATTTTGAACAATCGCACCTAAAATACTGCATTTTGTGCATTACGAGATTTTGTAGATAAAGGTCGCTGCCAATATTTAAAGCATGACATGCTCTTCAACGGAATCTCTCTGTGGCGGTACGGTGAAGGGTAGACGAGACGGTGCAAGTGCAGGACTACGCTCCCGCGTATTTCAGAATAAACTAGTTTGCGAGCGGACATTGCACTTGTTGGACGTCGACACACCCCCAATCCCAAACATTTATCCATCCGCCTGTCATTACCGCAATCTATATGTAGACTACACGATTCTCCACTCTATCTAGAGGAGAATTTGGTATCACGTGACGTATACACAGTGGGGAAATTGACGCCACGTGATCAATGCATCAATTCAGTTTCACCGCAATATTTAGCGGGATAATTCACGTATTAAGACATAAACACCACGAAGGTTTCCCCACTAAATTTAGTTAAATATTTGTCATCCATGGCGTATACAGCACTTAAGTTTTCCCGCTAAACTTAACGGGAGAAATCGACGTCACGTGACCGATGTCACGTAAAGTTTACAGTAGTTACATTTCCAGTCTACATTTAACGACAAAATAAACGCCAAGTGACACACCAATTCCCTCTCCTTACGCTCTCCTCCCTTTTTCTTTCCTTTCACTCCCTTTCGCCTTCCCGCTCCTCGGTCATGTGACGCAACAAATCAGTTTACCCGTAGCTTTAGCGCGGAAATATACGTCACGCGACTCAACAATTTCCTCTCCCCGTTCCTCTCTCCTCCCTTCTACTCCCACCCTTTCCCAATCCAAATTCTCAACCTCCCTCTAGGGCCCCTCTCCCTCTCCCCATCTTCCTCTTTTTCACTCCCTCTCCCTCCTTTCTCTTTCCCTCCCGCCTTCATCTTTTCCTTCCCTTTTCCTCTCCCACCCCTTACAGTGCCATTTCTCCCTCATCCTTCCCAGTTGCATTTCTTCCTCCGCCCTCGTCACGTGACATACCAATTCAGTTTCCCGAATATTATTAAACTATAGGTTCTTCAATCCCGGAACGACTGTTTAATGACTTCCAAAAAATAGACCGATCTCATAGCCAGTTTCATAACGCACCCGCTGCCGTCATGAATCGGAGGAACTGTAGTCTTTCTGCACGATCGAAACCCCCGTTGAGGGTCTGCGCGAACAGAGCACGAAGCGGCACGAGCTGCCTCGTGAACCTGCCTCCTATAAACTACAGTTGTAATGCGGAACGTCATATCGGCCTACCGCAACGGCTCGTGCGGGGACGCCGGTGCAATGCGGAGCGCAAGTTCGTCCGCTTCTTTTTCAGGGGTTGTGGAGACGTCAGAACGTCGAGCTCCGATGGACTCTCATTGAAGGATAGTGGGTAGGCCTCAAAGCAAGCTCCCTTGAGGTCTACCAAATATTATATCCTTCATTCAGAGCCCATCAGAGCTCGACGTTCTGACGTCATCATAACCCCCGCAAAAGAAGCAGACGAACTTGTGCTCCGCATTCCAGGCTTGTCAAAGCTACGTTGACGGGAACGCTGCGTGTGCTTGCACGCATGGGGCACCAGTCGGGGCTCCATGCTTGCAATTGTCTATTAAAACAATCGCTACTAAGAACTGCATATCCAGAGGGGAGGTGAACGCAAAGGCGGAGGTCTAGGCATGTTATTTAAAGGACAAGACTGGGAAAGAGAGAGGGAGTGCTGCAGAGAACACTTATGACTGAAAGGTAGGGTAACATGTCTGAACATTATTCTGAGGCTTGCTTATCTAAAAAGAGAAAATGACCCAAGGGAGGAAAGTACAGAACACTTTACGTGCATTTCGAGGAACATCAAAGAAATTGGCCTTAATCAGGAAATAATTATCATACGAGACATGAATGTCCACTTAGAAGTGTTTGACGCATTCACAAATACAACCTGAAAATTGCTAGAAGGTTACTGTGATGCCCTGGACCTAGTGTTAATTAATGCACAAAAAAAAATGTGAAGGGAAAAGCACTTGGGAACGAAACCTCTTACACTCAACAAGAGACTGCTGCAAGATGTCCATCCAACTGTATGACAGGCAAGGAAGTATGGAAATAAATAAGGAAGGTACAAATAGCTAGAGAGTGACCACAAAAAAAAAATCAAGGTTAAATTTGGCGCAATCGAATCAGAACAAGACGCTCAGAGACGAGCGTGTAAGCCGAAACTAAGTTAGGCATAAATACTAAAAGTATCTAAAATTATTGAGAACATAGTATCGAAACAACCAGAAAGACAATGTACTACATATAGGGATTTAATGGGCATCTTTAAAAGAGAAATAAAGAAGCTTCGAATTAAGCAAAAAAAAACAAAAAAAAAACGAAGACCCAAACCAAAAAGCTGGTGGGATAATGAGGTCAAAGCAGCCGAATTGCGACGCTAAGAGGCGTCAAGGGAGCATTGCTGGGTAAAGAAAAGGGGAGCCTTGCCAGCTGAAGTAGCATCAAAATGGGAGAGCTTCCAAGAACGGAAAAGGAAGACATCAGCTGTAATACAGGCCAAACTTGGGAATGCTGGAGTGCAGTGGATGATGGAATAAATGAAAAAGATAGGAATGCGGCAAAACGTTTTCAGGGCGCCATAAAGCGCAGGGGAGTAAGAAAGAAGGTTTCAAGCCAGGCACGTAGCCAGGATTTTGTTTCGGGGTGGGGGGGGGGGGCCCGCCCATGACAAAATGCTGTATGAGGGGGAGGGGGGAGAGGAGGTCCCAGCAAAATGGAAGATTTCGGGGGGGGGGCCCGGGCCCCATGGCCCCCCCCCCCCCCTGGATACGTGCCTGTTTCAAGCACATACTGACCACACAGGAGGGGAGAAGAGTAGAGGGAGGAGAGGCACGGGAATATATCAGGTGGACAATCGAAGAGGTTTTCTCCCAACTTTGGCAGAGGAGGACAGTGGATAGCACTGACAGCATCAGTATAGTGAAGAAGAACTGTGTAACAATGGAGACCACCACAAGAGAATGAATAAGGCAGAAAGTACTGTTCCAACAGGTACAGCGACAGGCCCAGACGACATACGCATACAACTCGCTAAGACACTACGAAAAACAAGCTAATCGAAGTCACGGCATGTGATTAATCAAATACTTATGTTAGGAGAGCTACCGAATGATTGGAAACTAAGTAAAATGAGACTAATATACACAAAGGCAGAGGAAATAAAGGCAGCATTAAGGCATATCGCCCAATAACGGCAACATCAGTTGTATACAAATTAGCTATGCAGATAGTAAAGCGGAGAATGGAGGAATGGGCAGAAGATATGTAAATGCTGCGTGAGCTCCAAAGTGGATTCCTAAGAGATAGAAGACTGGATGATAACTTATTCGTCGCCACACAACGTATAGAAATAGCAATCAAGAACCAAACTCCTTGATGGTTAGATTTTTGTGCATCAAGGGAGCGTACGATAATGTGAGCAAGGAAAACCTGTTGCATCATCTGAAGGAGTATAACAAAGATGCAAATTTGGTTAGGTTTCTTCAGCAGGTGTACACAGACAATAAGATCGTTATAACATGGGAAACGAAACTACACAACCCGCAGAAATAAAAAGAGGGCTCAGGCAGGGATGTCCACTGTCACCTCTGCTCTTTATGATATATCTCAGTGAAATGTAAAATGAATTAGAGCAGAGCATTTTAGGCTTTGATGCGAGTTAAATGGAAGGTTGGAAAAATATAGCACAGGTAATACCAATACTGGTGTATGCGGACGACATAGTACGTAAGGCAGATAACCAGGATACGTTCCAGAAACTAGCTGGAATATGTGGAGAGTAAGAGGACACCGTGGGCATGAGTTTGAGAAGTGACAAGTCTGGAGTAATTGTGTATAACGACAAAAAAAAGAGAACCTATGAGTATACAAGACATTGTAATATACCTTGTAGGAAAATAAATATATCTGGGAGTCTAGCTCAATGAGGGAAGAAAATATCTAGCGGAGCATGAGGAGAATGTAATTAGAAAAGGGAAAAGAAATTCATCTATTATGATGCTCAGGGTAATATTAAAATATAAGATATATGAAGTAGTCAGAGGTATGTGGAAAGGAGTGATGGTAAAAACACTGTGTATTGACAACGGGGTGCTGTGCACGAAATCAGAGGTTTTATCAAGATTAGAAATTTGACAAAGAACCGTAGGCATGTTGCCACTGAGAGCACATGAAAAGACAGCAAATAAGGGAGTACAGGGGGACATGGGCTGGTCGTCTCTTGAGAGTAAGGATGCAATTAGTAAGTTGAATATTGAAGAAAGGTTGACTAAAATGGATGACACGCGGTGGACACGGAAGGTATTCAAGTATTTATACATAAAAGGTTTACCATAAAATGGACAATCCGAACCCGAAATATTACTTTTAAATACCAACACACTAGTTATTGGGCTGAGTTTTCTACTTCAGTGGAAGAGGGATTGAAAGAGGCAGGAGACATACGTATTATACGCCGCCTGCCCTAATGAGAGCGATACACTAGAGCACTTGGTTTTGAACTGCACGGGGCTTCGCCCTGCCCTCCCAGCAGGCGTAACATATTTTGCCAGGGTCCTGGGTTCTCCTGGCGACGATGGATTAACGGAAGAGAAAATAGCTACAGTCACAAAGAGGGAATTAGAAGATTGCTGTAAATTATCTAGGGAAAACTGGATGATGCACAACTAACTAGCACAGCTGGGAACAGGCGGCACAGAGGAAAATTGGGATTCCCGGGTGGTTCCGGCCCGAAGTCTCAACCCTCTCCCCCAGTGGGTCCGGTGCTGGTGTAACACAGACAAGGTTTGACCAGAGGAAAATTGGCGACTCCCTTGTCAGGGGAAAAGGCGAAGGGTGATGTTGTTTTTGTTGCCCGATTTCCCAAAGGTCATCCTGGTGATATACCACACTGCCCGGTGATAGGTTCAGAAAATTAGATTAGAAGGGCGGGAGGAATCATATGTTTGTCTTTTTAGAATTAGGCAAGGTGGCGCAAGCTGCCGCCCGTTGCAAAGGTTATAGCCATTAACATACGATCATCCATTCATCCTCCATTCATTGTAGAACTTCGAACGTAAAGGTCGCCGCCGATTTTTACAGCGACTGCTGTTAGTTGCATGTTAACCGATTTCTCAAAGGCGTGAGCCGCAAACGCTCTCAGTTTCCCCGTTAAATTTAGCGAAGAAATTGACGTCACGTGTCCTATGCAGAAATCCAGTTTCCCCTTTAAATTTGTAGTAAAAATTGATGTCATGTGACCTGACTTCCCGGGAAGAACCGACAAATTCAGGTACCCCGCTTAATTTAGCGGAAAAATTGACATCATGTGGCCTAAGCACCAATTCAGTTTCCCCTCTAGATTTTGCGGAAACATTTATGTCACGTGACCTGACTTCATGGGACTTACATGCATATTAAGGTTCCCCGCTAAATTTAGCAGAAAAATTTACGTCTCGTGACCTAAGAACCAATTCAGTTTCCCCGCTAAGTTTAGCGGAAAACAAAAGTCACGTGACCTATGCACCAATTCAGTTTTTCTGTTGAATTTGGCGGGAAAACACGTCACAACCCTAAAATCAGATATTTATCAACAACGTATGGACGCTAAATCAACGTAATGTCATTTCAATATCCGATCACCTTATGACGCACGACCGCGGAGTGTCAACAATCGGTCGTCATCGTCAGATCGTCAAATAAGTAGCGCAGCTATCGCTCTTTAAACGGCTCACGTCGTATGACCCTCGCGCAATTCTTTATGATAGTTCGCCACGACGACAAGTGGCGTATTTTGTAATTGAAAGATTATGTTAATAATATTTTCTGTGTGATACAAACTTATTATTGTGCTCTATTAAAGCATATATCCTTCAAGGTTTGCCGCGCAGGGTAAATATGTTTACGTGTGGAATGTGGACTATGTGCGAACTGTGCTCAAGGCTCGAACTATCCAAGGAAAACCTTTTTTATCCGCGATTTGCACCTGCAGACGATACGCGGGGTGCTGATTAAAGTAAAAAAATACGTATGTTTTTAGGCACTGTTTCTATTAACTACATTAGAAATTATCTTTAGAAACTGAGGTCCGCTGCTACACACCAAAACTATGTGAAATGCTTTTACTAGGAGCTGCATCGTGGCACCACTGTCTTGTCTCACGCGTCCAATACATTTGGTGTTCTAAGTCGAGAAACTCCCTCTACAACCAGCCAGAAGAATAACCGCCTCTGGTCAAACAGCCCAAACTCCCATCCAAAGCCTATTTTTGTGGCGCATTTTTACTCGTGTTTATCTCCTGCGAAAAAGGAGTTGATAAGCACACGTCATCTTCAATGAAAGACTCAAACCCAGACGTCCGACTCAATCAAGAGCGGAGCGCTGAGCTTAAGTTTCAATTAACATTTTCAAGTTGAAAGCAAGAGACATAAATTCACAATCCCCGTGTGGCATCGCACTGAATTCCGTTTAAAACCCGTATCCATTGAAAATCGAATGAAAGCGTGTTCAATTTGGGGACCTTTTTCATCTTATGCCATCGAATCCCTCTGATCCTGTCTGCAACCGTCGTCTTTGCATTTCTAGATTTTCTTATCGTTACTATTCAATCTCACACATTCCCAATCAGTGTGCACTGCATTATGTACTTCCATCGTGCATCAACTCTTCTTAGACAATTAACGACTGTATGAAAGAGAAATCTTAAAATTCCCCGCTCTCATCGACATTGGCAAGAAAAGAAAGATGGCATTTCTGAATTGAGTTTGCCCTCAGGCTCTTCTCACAGGCGGAGGAGGAATTGTTGTTCATGCACTCGTGGCACTTACACTGATTTTTATTTTATTTTTTTTTAGCCAGTTTTACTTGAAAGGAGGAAGGAGGGACGCAGACTAGTTCTTCGGAATCGCAGAGTAGAGTTGTACTGGCGGATTGGGTCAGTACACAATACGTAGAGAGGGAGAGAGAAAGAGAGACGGCGTACCCACATAAGGTTTTTTTTATCTCTGTTGATGCAAGCAACGTGCACTAGCGTGTTCAGTTAAGGCCCTGTCACACTGAGGTATCAGTAGGCAACTCCATCCGGCAACACGGGAAAGTCGTGTTGCCGGCGACCCTGTCACATCGCGGCAACAACAAAAGTCGGGGCAACATGTTGCTGCCACCCGGCAACCGTGTTGCCCGATTTGTTGTCCGACAACCCTGTCACACCGCGCTGACGGCGAGGACAACACGGGGAACACTCCGCCATCTTGATTGTTTACCCTCGTTCGTGTGCGGCGCGGAATCGCTGGAAATGTGACTCGACAAAGTGCTAGGGCGTTCGAAGGGCCGGGAATTACCACGGTTTGACTTTCAACCAGTGACTGTGATTAGAAACCTTGACACGGGGAGTATTTTCCGCTCTTTATTTTATCGATATGTTCTTCATTCGCTGACAAAGCAGATAGCCCTAACCGAGGAAAGTGACAACGCTGATATATTTTTGGGATTCACGCCACCGTATGAAGTGTTTCTGTCCGGTTCTTTCATGCAATTCCTATGTCTACTGTAAAATTGAGTTAGCACTGGCAGTACCCCAAAGCGTCGTTTGTAGCGTGGTGTTGAGCTGAACTGACAGTGCTTCAAAACTGCGACACCGACACGATCGGCCTTCATAACAATCGGTGGAATAAATATTTTTCAACGCTGTCTACTTGCCTATCGCCTGCAATGTGATCGCTTCATTCCCCCGAAACGTCCTGGGTATTTTGAAAATAAATCAGGTGCCTGGTAGCGGCGGTTTCCAAGTTCCAATCATCAACAACCATGATCAGAATGGTCGAGTTAATGCATCGATTTTTTAATCATTGGTTTCCTGGGTTATTTTTATTACCAGTCGTTACCAGTTACCAGTCGTCGTGGTTGGTGGTTGCTCTCTCTTTCTCCAATAATCTCTTGGATCGGAGGTAGCCTCGCCTAGCGGCATAGTTCCTCCGCTCTCCTGTGCTTAGGTAGCCCTTTGATGCCTCGTAAGCTCTCTCGATGTAAAGTCTCTATAAACTATGGTGTTGCCTGGGCGTGAAGTTAAAACACACATCTCCATAGCACGCCTTGGACGCGAGAACGGCTTGAGTAAAAATGCAATGTATGAGCGTTCCAGCGCCACCGAAACGGTTGCCGATTCGCTTAATGAAGTGCAGTTGCTGTCCCCAGGAAAGCTTGAGTTGCCTGAGCCATTCGTCGGCGCCTCCTTCTTCGTGCAGTGGTACACCGATCACTCGAATCCATCGGTCCGCGGCGTGCTTGATGGGTTGTCCTGAGGCAGTCAGTTGTATTAATGATCTGTAGTGGTCGAGGCCGCCTACGACGATAACATTTGTCTTCTCAAGACGTCTGCATGCCCTTGTTGCGTAGGCATCTGTCGATGGTACCCGGCGCTTGTTGCATCGTGTTCTTGACGTCTCGCGTGTCGCATGGACAAATGGAAAATGACAATGCTTCAAAACATTGCCATTTGTTATTTGTTGTTTGCTTTTATGGGGCGCTTTTATCCCAGGGATTAGGCAAGATAGGCAGGAGTTTTCACGCTTGTGTGCTGTGTTGACCGCTTCGGTTAAATCAGTTGAAAGTTAACGCCAGTCCATGTTGTAGGTGTCTCCTCCTCGTCCGTGTTTTTTTTTTACACTTTTAAGTCCTCCGGATTACAATGAACCAACTAGTCCAATCCAAAGTTTTAATTCGGTGGTGCGAAAGTGGACCGTTGGGCGATATTATAAGCGATTTTTGGCCGGTACTGGGGCGACACTGCCAAGTTTCACCGTGATAATTGGGAACGAAGGTGATGGCATCTGACCGTCGTGCTTCGAAAGCTTTTTTAAGTTCATTTTTTTCTGGCCCTTCTGAAAGAGCACTTTTGTTGCACACCAAAGAAATGCCAAACTTCACCAGGCCTTTGGGCTTTCTTTGTCACTTTTGGTACAGATATAGCACTCCAGTGACCAGTCAGAGAAGAGCCAAACTATGGCATGCCCCTACTCCCCTAATAAAATTTTAGTTTGGCAGTTATAGTTCAAGTATGGCACTCACTTTGGTGCTCCTTTGTGGGACCAGGGAAAAGCTGAACTTTGGCATCCCACGAACTCCCAAATTGGTCCACCTGCCGGCGCCGCCGGTACATAACACTTCGACAATTATGGCTCAAGTTGCACTTTGGCGCTTCTATGGCGGACCAGAGAAAAACCAAAGTTTGGCAGGTCTGAAATCCTCAAACTATGCTTTACTTTGGTAGTTATAGCTCAAGGATGGCACTTACTTTGGCATTCTTGCGGCGGACCAGAGAAAAGCCAAACTTCGGCATGCCCTTGGATCGCACAACTAGGGCTATAGTTTGGCAGGGATATGAATTGAAAGATAAGTGCCAAAGGAAAGGAGGGGTACCACGTTTGGACCAAACGGTCTTCTTCAGGTAAAAGGGGAGATGACAGATCAGAATAAGAAAACCGTATATACAAGAGGCATAGGTAACACGTACTTTGGCAACGTACTTTGACACTGACAAGCGCCATGGAGCAAAACCTTACCGTGCCCAAGTTAAGCCTTTACGTTTGCTACACTTTTTGCCCAAGTTTGGCGTTTGTCTGGCGTGCTACCTGGGATCAGACCGAATAGCAGCAACAAAGAGCTTTGTCACCAAACATGTCTTTTGAGGTGCTCACAATGCTGCTTGTTAAATTCCCAAGATGTACCGTATTTGCACCACTCCACAAACCGAGTGGATTCACCACACACACACACACACACACACACACACACACACACACACACACACACACACACACACACACACACACACACACACACACACACACACACACACACACACACACGCACGCACGCCCGCACGCACGCACGCACGCACGCGCGCGCGCGCACACACACACACACACACACACACACGCACGCACGCACGCACGCACGCACGCACGCACGCACGCACGCACGCACGCACGCACGCACGCGCACGCACGCACGCACGCACGCACGCACACACACACACACACACACACACACACACACACACACACACACACACACACACACACGCACGCACGCACGCACGCACGCACACACACACACTCACCCACTGTCAGTAAGAGGTTGAACGAAATCCACGATAGCGAAACCAACATACGCCGCCGTTGACTTAATCCTGGGGGGCACGGTCACGGTGTCGCCCTGGTGCCGTCGCGTGGCGTCCTCCGGCTTCTTTTTCGCTCGCTGGACGAGCTTTTAGAGTCAGAAGGATCCGTAGACGCAAAAAACAAGGCATGGAGAGCCGTTCTGTTTTATCCGCACACTGAGCTGCTTTAGAAGATTGATCAACAGAAAGCTGCTTTAGGAGACCAACACTGAGCGATCATGCGTGGCGGCCGCCGGACACAAAACGGCCAAGCTGCTTCGCCGACACATATATCCTCAATGGTCAAGGGATCTTTCCCGCAGCCCCATTAAAACTATTTTGACGGGTCAAGTGCTTTTTCGGAAAAGATCGTTACAGACCCCACAGGCCTCTGAAAAAGATATGACGGGCATCTCACTCCCTTTAGAAATTTTGAAAGGATCCGTCAGGCCTCTTTAAAAAAACTTCGATGGACAGCTCAAACTTCTTGGAAATTTCTAAAGGTTATGTTAAGAGCCGAGATCTTTCAGAAACCATTGTGGGGCCCACAGATGGATTTTTAATAAGGAACTTCTTAGAAGAAACTGCTGCAGTTCGTCGGAATTGCCCATCCTCAAAGAAAATTAAGTCGCTTCTGAAGTTGAAACAGTTGGTTTTAAAACGTGGGGCTCCCTCACTTTAATTGCATTTTATTATTATAACTTGCTTACTGAATCTTTGTGCCTTGTAAGCTCCTAGTTTGGGTGGCCTGCGACACGAAATTATCAATTATGTTACTTACTTCAAGTTTCATCGCACTTTTTTAATAACCGATTCACATTTTTTCTCCTTTGAAGGCAGTAATATTGGGTACTCACACATTGGGAAAAGTTTAATTTTGCCCTTAATGTCACACACAACTAAACCAGCCACAAATAAAATTGAGTTATTGTTGCATGACTAGGCACATTTATATAAGGATTTTTTCGAAGATAAAACGTGATCAGGTTAAATATAATGTAACCGATTTATACCGTATCAACAGTTAATTAGAATATAAAACGTAGTAATGGCGATAATGCATGCCGGATATATTATCGTTAATGAACCGCAATACAACAAAGCAATTCTCTCAACTTATCGTTGCCATTACTATTTTGCCCAAACCACCAATGAAAGAGTGTGTAAAATGACGAATTTGAACTCCAGCATACAATATATACCACATCAATCCTAAATAATACAATGAATTTAACATGCGTTTTCCAGCAAATATCAACAATATTAGATACCTAGATGGTTGTCTTACTCAACGTTCTCTAGCCCGACACTCTCGACGTGAAAGGAAGGTAAGCTGAACGAGAAAGGTGGCTGAATTCGCACTTGCTAACGTTGGGCGCCATCTTACATGTTTTAGACCAGGAGGTGATAAATAACCTCAATGATCTGATTGGAGCACCAGCGTATCATCGTCTGAAGTTTCCATCCGAGAAAAGCACAACAATATGCAAATAAATGAATTGAAGAGGATTCAGAGCAAGGCAATTCGTTAAAAGTACTGAAAAAAAGTAGCGATGGTGGCTTGAGGTACGCTGGATGTGACTGGTGTAAAATATAGTCGATACCTTCAACGGTAACAAATTGATGACAATGCATGATGAAGCTTTCTATAGTCGGTTACAAGTCAAGAAGGCAGGAGACGCTCCTCCCACAAGCGTGATGCGCCCGTTTCAAATCCCTCCGCAGTCGAAAGAAGAGTACACTGGAAACGCTGCTTGTTCCGCTTCAATAAATTTCAACTTGTCTCCGATCCCACTTTTTCAGAAAGCGACCTTTGTATCCATCGGACGGGGAACCTAATCCCCGAAAGTTATATTTGTTTCCATCGGAGGGGGAAAACTCTAATCTTCCTCTCGTGGCTTCCGCGATGCTAAGTCAAAGTCGCAAGATAAAGCGAATATGTACAAAACGGCAAAACCCTCCTCACGCGTTGGCCGCGACGTCACGGAAACGATGGGACGCTATTAGATGCGGAGGTGGGGGAGGGATATATGATTCCCTTTGAGGGCCATTTGCCGCTACCTTCTTGACCTGTAACTTACTAAAGCCCTATTTATATATTACTTTTATGGCTTATTTTTTTCTTTTTTGTTGAATAGTTGGAGTTGCCATGAGAAGAAAAAAAAAGGAATCTATATAGGATTGGTTCTTGAGTATAATTTTTATATTTTAAGTGAGTGAAATGTAGTTGGCGACTTAAATAAAAATAACTTTGGAAACTTATGTTGGGCAGCGTAAGAACACGAGCTTTTTCGTGACAACGACCCATAATATTGCATGTTTGGTAATTAATTTTATAAACATCATTTTAGACTGATTACCTGGCATCCGCCGCGGTCGATATCGTTTTCTCGAAGTAATCACCTCTTCATTTCAGGTGCAATTGTTTATTAATTTTCAGGCGCTGACTAAACACCCCGTATGTACTGGGTGTTTCTTCTAAAAGGAAATAAATTACGCTTTCAAAGGAACACTGGAATTAAAAAAATAGCATTTCATTGTCATGTTCTACACCGCGGCGAACATCAAGCGACCGTCAGCAAATTAGCAAATTAACGCACTATACTCCAGAAAAACATATTGAAATGTTTTCTTCAGCTGTCTCATTCCAATTAAAAATTTGTTGTTCTTCGTCAAAATATGTTATAGTCGTTGAAATCGGGACATCTAAATTGTGCCTCGTGCTATTATTTGGTGAATTTATACTCTCTAGCATCTGCCATGCCGGAACGAAGAAAAAGAGATCCGAAAGCGGCCTGCCTGAGAAGACAGCAGAATAGGGAGCGCATTTTTTACGCTCAAGAGACTTGTACGTTACTCATTACAAGTAATCAAAGTAATACGGTTATTTTAATTAAGTGGTAATCACAATAGTAATGAAATAACTTTTGGAAGTATTAAAATTACTTCTAGCCGCTCCCATTTTTCCAGTCCTCGAGGGCTTTTAATGTTCGTCGTTGTTACCACATTTTGTGCTAAAAGGCATTGATATGTCCACTTTATTAGCTTCTACGTCTTCTGAGAAAAAAATATAAAGCAATTGTTATCGTGCTGAACGAAAGAAGCTCATACGTTTTGTCTGACCAGCTTACACAGGTATGTTGGATTCACGTTGGAACAGTGAAGTTTGAGTTCTCTACAATAGCCTTTCAGTGCGAAGAGTGACGGTTAAGGTAGCGTGTGCTTTCGAACAAACCGCCCATCTCTCCTTCAAAAAAATAAGAGCACTCCTAACATATGGTACCAACAAGATAACCGAAACCATATAATGTTAAAGTTAAGGTGCCAAAAAAAAAACGTGACCTCTTGGCCACATTCAAGATAAGCATTTAGAGTGCATAACAATGACAAGACTAGTTTTTAATTTGGTAATTTTATTGATAATCTTTAAACAGAACTAATATTGTTTTCATACCGGCAGCACTATGCGCTCGCTTGCTTGTGGACTTTGCATATCACCAAAGCTCCGCAGGAGCGAAATTGGCGAAGGGGGGGAGGCGCGGCTGCCGATCGAGAGCAGCGGGCCCAGCCGCGACATGAACCCAGTTGACATCAGGCAGCGCCCGTCAGAGAGCTCAAGCGGCAGTTCACGGAAACTCCGTTCGGTGCGGCGTGTAATGTGTGAGACTAGGTGTCGTTTAGGGTGGAAGTGAGTAAAGGCGTTCTCAATTAGGAGAGGTTGAGATGATTTGAAAAAACGGGCTTTTTTTTTTTCTTGTAGCTGGGGAAGATCGGAAAATTTGTTGGCACTGCGTCTTTCGCCAGAGCAGCTTTTCGTGGCTGACTTATTAGAGCATGGCCCCTCTGGACTGATTCCCTCGGTTTGTTAACCAACTTTGACTCAAAAAGTCTATCGCAGAAGAAGTCTGTAGGCTGCAGCAGGGACCTTCGCTTGGGATGGCATGACACAGTAGCCCGATACCTTCAGGGGGTCCTACTCTCAGGGAGCAGCAAAAGGGACACCTTCTCCGTGCAGGGTTTGTAGCCCGCGTTTAGGCGTGGCACGAAACACTTTTTCTTCATGGCCGACAAATTCTGGTTGCAAACACCGGCCGGAAACAAAGCGATATAACCGCGGAAAACAGCGCAGCGCTGCAGGCCAGCGCACACTGCCGCTCACAAAATGGGAAAGTATATTATTTCAATCTTCGACACGACGGATCTAAAGCAGAGGAGCAGCGTTACGCCACCTGAAGTAAGCTAACACCGTGTTACACATCATCTTAAGAGGGCAGCGCGTCTAATTAGTCCGCCGTAAAAAACCCACTTCTGGAGCGTGAGATGTGAGCTCATTTTAAGCGCGAGTAAGAATTTAAGCGCCATAATAGGATACCTGCACTGGCTTTTTTGTTTCTAAGTCATCTACGACAATTGAAGACGAGCCACAGCTTGAACACGACTGCTGTGTGAGCGTTCCGTCAAGGCACATGTTTCGTCTGTGCTGCATTTAAGAGAGTTGTGTAAGCCGAACGCTGTCACAAGCAGGTCAAGTATTAGGTATCCCAAGTCACCAGGCTCAATCTAAAATGGACCGTAAGAATCGACGCCTGCACGTAGCAATCTAAACTTTTCGTTAAATGTGTATTTCACAGGTCGTCTTTTTCTTGTAAAACTACAAAGCGTCGCTCCCTTTTGTAAAAAATAGGGCCAAAATACTTGACAGGGTCAACGGCGTGCGGCGACGCAGACGACCAAGTCGAGTTGCGGGGCGCGTTTGGCGCTCGTATTGATAGACGGCGCTACCTCTTTACCGAGACTGCTTGCGACTACCGTGGTTCATTAAAATGAACCTAATATTTTTTGTACCTAAATGCGGACTATAAAATTTTATAGTAAAAAATACGCGTTTGCATAACGACGGCAATTTTCCTGCCAACGGATTTCGTCTGCGTCCCTGCTTTCTTTCAGTGGTCGGCTACGCCTTCAGACTTATTCGCACGCTGCACCCGACACCGTCTATCAATACTCGCGCCAAACACACCTTGCAACTCGACTCGGTCGTCTGCGTCGCCGTCCGCTGTTGAGCCTTCAAGTTTTTTGGCCCTATTTATTACAGAACAAAAGCTACGTTTTGTAATTTTACAAGGAAATAGCGACGTGTGAAATACACCTTTGACAAAAATTTTAGATTGCTACGTGAATACGTCGGTTTTCACGGTTCATTTTAGATCGAGCCTGGTGACCTGGGACACCCTATTTATATTTGCCGTCCTTCCAGCAGAAGCTAACTGCTGGATACGCGACTCTTGGTTACTTTGGCTGCTCTCCAAAACGGCTGCATACGCGTTGAGACCGACCAATCCCTAACAAATAACAAGGCCGCAATGCTAGATTTTCTGCGCCACCAGCAGAGGATAGCGCGATCACTTGTTGGACGTGTCTCAGTGCTCGGCTGAGTCTTATCCAGTGAGTGAGCACGTCTGTCCCAGCCGAACCCAGTACTCGTGTACAATTTGTGACCCTCTCTGGCCTCCGGCAGTGACGTAGAAAAACGCATAACTGCGGCCTTGTTATCAAGAGTTCTGGCCAAGCTCCTGATTAAAGGAGCTGTGCAACAGTTATAGTGATTTGCTTAAATAATTTGGGAGTTGGTGTCTCGACCTTTCTGAGTGAAGAACAAAATCCGCTTTTGCTTGCATGTCCTAGTTTTTATTTTCAAAATGGACAAAGATTGAGGTTTGCGGCGCCTCTCAACTCCTTCACTAACTTCCGAGTCACGTGCGCTGTGACGTCAATGGGGAAGGCGCGGGGTTCCGGTGAAGCTCTCTTTAGAGCCATCAGTAAGCAGCGAGAACTCATCCGCTCGCGACCGCGTGACAACGTGCTAGCGGGCGCAGCGCGAACAATATGGTGAAAGGAGGAAAGTCTCATCCGGGTCCGGCCATACCTGTCCGGCCTAGTCTGGCCCTGTCCCCCCTCCCCCTCCGGCCTCTGGCGGCTGTTCCGCTGCTGACGGTTTTGTGGACCTAGGATAGATGGCGCCACTGAAACTCCGTATAATAAAAGTTTTGTCGATGATACCAGGTTTTCGACGCATTTATATTTATGTTGGAACGACAAGATTTATAGAAAAGTTACCTTTTATCGAGCAGGTATTCGTACAACTTGCTATCTTTTACAAGATTCCCCATTGACGTCATGCCTTCTGTTTCTCATGGCCGCCACTGGCGGCTGCAGGTCGAGGAATATTCTAATTTTTGCTTCGCGATTACGCGGCGGAATCGCAACATTTCGAAAGAAGGAGGTGTGTTTTCTGTCCATTATGACAAGGTGAACCATGTCAAAAGTAGAAAACGCCAATTCTTTCAACGTTAAAATCGTTGCACAGCTCCTTTAAGTTCGTGCCGCCCACCCTTCGACTCCGCTCACCCCTAACCTGACAGCAGGCACGTAGCCAGGATTTTGTTTCAGGGGGGAAGGGGGGGAGGGGGGGGCCCGCCCATGACAAAATGCTGTATGAGTGGGAGGGGGGAGAGGAGGTCCCAGTAAAATGGAAGATTTGGAGGGGGGGGCGGGCCCCATGCTCCCCCCCCCCGGCTACGTGCCTGGCTGACAGTGACTGGTATAGATGCTAAGCACTCACCGGACCAATCAACACCTCTCCTACATTATTTGACGTCACCCTCTGCGCATGGGTATGGACGGTAGCCTGATCACCTGCTTACAGACAAACGTATGAGTGTTTCAACGAGCACGTAGATTTAACCGCACTGTCAGCATAGGGATGAACAGAGTACACCTACTGCTGTCACTGCACTGAAAAGATGCGTCGCCTTAAATTGTGCTTGTCGTCGTTCACTGGCAGCTCACAGAGAAATTCGCGTGACAGTCGGCTTGGTTTGATTCATATAGAGGGTCTTTTGAAAATTGTCGAGTAACCGCCTATTTTAAGAAACTTTACCGAAGCTGTTAACTGGAAGGAGGGCAACGCACAATATCCCGACATATCTGCCTCGGAGAGACACAGTCTCTTCGCTTCCCGTGTCACTTTGTGGGAAAGCGATAAGAACGGCGTGACTCCATGGCGCGTCGAATCACACCCGGGCAGTGACGCGCATTTCCGCCTTTTTTCGGAAATAAAGTACAGCGACCGGCGCCGGCTGCGCTACCGACCGCCCAGGAGACAACAGGCGCGGCGATTGGGGCCTCCAACGGCACCGGAGCTGCCCCGCGTGGCGACAGCTCGCGCGGTTCTCTTGAGGCGGACCGCTCCCCTTTCAGCGGCCGCGGATCCGTGGAACAATAGAGAATTAATTATGCGGAGAGCTCGCTCGGCAGGGAAAAATGTGACTCTCTAATCTGGCATCCGGATGCATCCCCCGTGGTGCGGAAAGGAACGTGGGCGACTATACATCACCGTCACCGGAACAAGATGTGTCGCATGAACTGCCCGGTCGCTGCTCCTCGTCCATTTCGCTCTTCCTGGGATGCAGTTGGGCGTCTTCGCGCCCAGCGTCGACCCTTCATATCCGCGGGACTTGCGGTGAAACGAACGGCAGAACCCCTTCTACTCTAATGGTTTCAAGGATGACTGGGATTGTGCCCACGTACGTGATCTAAGTACCATCGAAAACGTTTGACAAAAAACTACTATTTCTACGCTACGCCTAATGTAGATCGTCGTTTAGTCACAAAGTTGTGTCGAAATGAATAACACTCCTTTATTGATCTATTATAAATACGTTAGTAGATTCAAATGAGGCAAACAATTAACGCACATCTCTGCGTGTGTTCTCAGCTCGCGGCTCATTTCATAATAGTCATAAAGACCTGCAACTCTCCCTGTTATTGTTTATTCCCTGTTATTTCTGTTACTATTTTTTTTTATTCTTCCTAAGAACTGTTGACTTTGATTGTTGGCATATTTAAAGATTTTGCTCCATACGTGAGTGCGCGATTCAACAGCTGACAGCCGATTGTCCGAGATGATTAAGAAAGCGCAATGTACCTCACTGTAGCACGCTTAAATGAGCGCAAGCTGGACAATCCTATACAGGCCTAACTTGGGCCTAAAGCAATTTTGTTCGAATCTATTAGGTAGTACAAAAACTAGTTTTCATTCGCGTTTTGACATTTCTATGGCTTTTATTTGACCTGCCACATCATTGCCAAAATGTCAGACTTGAACCAAATATTCTACGCATGAACCACAGAACCAGCAGCTAAGAAGAAATCTGGAATTTGTTCGGGAAATTCGGCCCGATTTCGACTAAAACAACGAACAACCAGAAGTAAAGCCTTGGCACTTGTTTGGTGATTTAGGCCCAAACATGCCAGATGGCAGCAAAACTACCAGAAGTGACCGCTAACTATGGCACTTGTTTGGCGAATTGCCGCCAAGATGTCCAGATGTTATCCTTTATTATTTATTTCTTAATCTTCAACCATTTGTTTTGAAATATTTATTCCGAAAAAAAAAAAAGGCAGGGCCTCTTGGTCAATATTTTAGGGGACGCAGTTAATTTGAATTCAAATGAGAATTCTCGCGGCACACTTTCACTCGTGATTAATTGCACTCAAAAGTGGTAATCAAAAAAGAGCGTTTAAAATGTTTGTTTTGGCGGGAAGCTTACGTGAACGCATTTACTAACATTCAAGTACATACATTCTATTACTAGTACATCACGTCTTAATTCATCTGAGGTAACTCACAAGATATGCGCAATCTGTTTCACCAGACACTCTACTGTATAATACAGAATCGTCCTCGAAAAGACGCATTATAGAGTGGACTCCAGTGTAAATAATATCATTAAAAACAAAAAAAAATATGGTCCCAGAACGGACCCTAGTTGAAATCCAGTGGTGAGAGACCAGGCCCTAGTATGTTCCATTTACCACTAGTTGCTGTTTTCTTGAAGTTGAGTTGTCCCCAGTGCAGTAAATCACAGCCATTTCAATACGTGCGTTCCTCACTCAGACGAAGCCACGGGAAACCCCGAGGCCGTAATGTGCGTTCAAAGTGTAATTGCTCAATGTGTTAACACAGAAACACACATTTAGCATGTTTATCATGATCAATGTGCCCTGCAATACACACCAAGTGTCGCAGCTGCCTGCGTTCTTCATCCACCCGAGAACCAAGCCATGTTTAGTTTTAATAATAATAATAATAATAATAATAAATCTTTATTTTACGTGCCCACAAACAACTTTACAGTCTATGATGTGGTGCACACAAAGAAAATTAAAACACAGCACTATATCAAACATTAAAATACATGTCACAATGAAAATATAAACAGATAACAGAAACTGAAAGACTATACAGAACCCGCCTTACAATAGGTAATTCAAGGACATCCACTTTCGCACATAAAACATAAACTGGTGTGAACAAAGAAAAATGTCAAGATGGGTCTTATTAAATGCTAATTGGATTCTCGATAAAGGAGACACAGATGACACACAAGATGGGTAAAAGGTTATCACATTCCTACTGACCCTTGACGGAACATGAAAGTCTATGAAACGCAACAGATCAATTGAATTCACTTCTCCGTGTACAACTTTGTGAAGAAATATGAAATCTCTGTATTGCCTCCGCACAGCAAGCTTGTGCAACGCAAATCGAACAAGTAACGTTTCATAATGGTAAAAATATTTCCTTCCAATATAACGGTCATACACAATTCTAATCATTCGTTTTTGTATATTTTCTATTGAAAGAGCCTGAGATAACGTTAATGAATTCCAAATGATTGAGCCAAATTCTAATCTTGACCTCACTAATGTCTTAAACAAGTGCAGTAAACAACGGGGCGTAGAAAACTGGCGACACAACCGTGAAATCATTCCCAACACTCTCAGTGCTGCATTAACGGTTATAGACACATGATTATTAAAGGATAGTGAACTATCGATGAATACACCAAGATCCTTGATAAAAGAAACCCGAGGAATCGGGGCCCCTCCCAAATTATATAAAAAATAAAGTATGTCACGCTTTCTGGATAACACAATTGATTTAGTTTTGTTGGGGTTAAGGGACAAGCGGTTTTTGGCACACCATTCAGAAACACGTTCTATGTCAGCCTGGAGACGGGAGCAATCAGATAATGACCTCACACTTATAAAAAGCTTAACATCATCGGCAAACAAAAGAATTTTTGCATCTGTAATACAGGAAGCAAGATCATTTATGAACAAAAGGAATAAAAGTGGTCCCAGGATGGATCCCTGGGGTACACCAGAACTTGAAATAAACTCGTCAGAGTAGCTATCAGAAATGCGAACAGAGTTTCGACGACCAATGAGATACGTGGAAAACCACGCGCAAAGATGCGGGCTGAAACCATGCAAGGCAAGCTTCTGTAGCAGTAAATTATGACATACACAATCGAACGCTTTCGACATGTCAAAATAAATTTCATCTACCTGTCCCCTACTTGACACCACTGGTGCAGAGTAACTTAAAAACGAGCATAAATTTGACTCAACTGACCTACCCTTCAAAAAACCATGTTGAGATGCAGATATCATTGGGCTAAGGTAAAAGTAAACACGTTTATATATTACTTTTTCAAAAACTTTTGCAAAACTACATAACAATGACACAGGACGGTAATTATTAACCAATGTCGAATCACCGTTTTTAAAAATAGGAACAACTACAGACACTTTCCAAAGCTCGGGAAAGTGTCCTTGTGCAAGAGACAAATTAAAAATGTGCATCAAAACAGGGGCAAGTAAAGTGCAGCAGCCTTTAATAATAAACATAGGTATGTCATCAACACCGCTCGATAATTTGGGTTTCAGTTCCTTCACGGCTTCTACGATCTCTTCTGCGCCAACAGTAAACGAAGACAAAAAAGCATTACAACCAGCATTAGTGGCACTAAAAGAACTACTCATAGGAGGGGAATAACACGAACTAAAGAAGTCAGCAAAACTATTCGCGATTTCAGCCGGCAAACAGTGGTACCCATTATTATCTCGAAGACAAATACTTTCTTTACTTCCATGCAAGTGTTGCTTAGCAAAGCGCCAGAATTCTTTCGGATTTTTTCCAAGGCTTTGCTCGACGCCATCGAAGTGCAAACGATTATCTTGTTCATAAAGTTTCTTAACGAGACAACGATGAATACTGAACTTTTGATACCATAAACTTAGCCCTGTTTTCTTGTATAAGCGATGATAGTGCAGTTTCTTTCGTAATGCATTTTTTAAATCTTTTGAGAACCAACTGGGATAACGGGAGTTGCGCGTCAACCGTTTAGGAACGAAAGCATCCACAGCTTTCTTAACTATCGCGGTCAACTTTTCTGTAGCGGAGTCAACTATGCCATCGTTTAAGACAACTGACCAGTCATAGTTCTCTAGAAACTTATATAAACCGAGATAATTTCCGTGAGAATAAGAATACCCAGCAGAGGTGCGTTTTACACGTGGCCTACATGATAAGCAGAATTTTGTTTTGAACGGTGGATGATAAACATCAACGCGTACGAGTGGTTTTACAGCTGATACCGCCGGCTCGAGCGGTGCGTTAGATAAGCACATATCTAGAACATTTCCACAAGAATTTTGAATTTCATTGTACTGATAAAAATAAAAAAAAAGTTTATACACGAAAGTAGCCAGGCGGCTTTTCTAGAAGTCACGCCAGTTGTGCAAAAAGTAATGCCAGCGCCCCAGTCAATTCCAGGCAAGTTGAAATCGCCTAGAATCTGGACACGAAACTTAGAAAAGTCGACCTTTTTCTGCAGTGATTCAAAATGTTCGATAAATTCAAGATCGCTGAAAAGAGGAGGGAAATGGTAATTTCCGATTAAATAGTTAAAACCATCGCTGGCAGGTAGTTCAACCCAGACACACTCAGCGTAGGATTCGAGATCTTTCCTTCTGTGGCACTGAACTAAAGAATTTACAGCAATCAGTACACCACCCCCGAGTTTCATACCCGTGTTAGCATAATCTCTGTCTTGGCGAAACACCGTAAAAGTTGGAGGAAAATAGCTATTTATAGAAATGCCGGGACAAAGCCAGGTCTCAGTTAAAGATATGATCTCAGATGGGCTTAACAAAATATCAGACATAAACTCAACGGCCTTAGAACGGAGGCCCCGAGTGTTTTGATAATATATTTCAAGTGTTTTAAGCATTTACAGCTGGTGAAGATGAAGATTCAGACCCATGTACTCTCGAGTGGTCTAGTTTGCCGAAAAACTGGTGGAAGATTGAACCCTCTGGCCACACTTCTGCTTTGTTCAAGATTTAAAAAACTGAGAAGTCCCCTGCGAGATGAAACGAAGAATATGAATCGAATTTCGTCTGCAACTTCGTGACACTAGCACTTTTGCTGTCCAAGAAAGGGGCTATAAGGTTTTCGATGTCTGCAACTGATGTTTTTGGGTCCAATCTTGATATGAAGAGAGCCTTCGTGTAAGGCTGGCGAGCCACGGCAAGTACCTTATCAGACTTTGCAGTTCCGGATGACGCCGGAGCCCGCCGTTTTCGCTTCACGAGTGTGAAGCCGTTGTCGTCCAACGCTGCAGCTGCCCGACCAGCATTGCGCCTGTCACCGGCATCCTGTGCTGAGAGGTCGCCCACAACGTCGTCTGCCAAGGGGAAGGCTGACGTGGCGGCTGCACCCTTGTTCCATGCGGTCTTGGGCTCCGCTCCCGATGCTGGCGTAGGCCTTCCGGCAGAAGATGCGTCTCGCCGCATGCGTTCAGCATCGTCCACGGTCGTCGTAAACGACGTTTGAGGTTTCAGAGCAAGAGGCAGGCGTTCGAGCACCCTCTTGCTCAACAGGCCAATTTCGGAGCGCATTAAGGTATTTTCTGCCTTAAGGCTCTTTACCTCGGCGGTCAAGATGTCCACTTTTGACGACAGCTTACTCAGAAGTCGAACGAGGTCGGTCGTTGCCTCCGGCGTCCAACCAGCAGCGGCACACTCCGCTGCTGGTTTGCCTTCTTCGGGCTTTCTAAAACCCTAAGTTCCCAGACAAAAAAAAAAAACAACAAATATTGGCCCAAAGAACTGTGCTCTCCGGTTTAAAACTGAGCGCGCTTACCTGCGTCAACGCAATAAAACACATTCATTTTGCCGTAAATTTAATAATGGCTATGCGTGCAGCCAATGCTGAGAGCAAGTCGTCTGCTTCTTGTGTAGGAGTGGCAATGACGTCAGAATGACACCGAGCTCTAATTGGCTGATTGAAAGAAATAGCGGATAGACCTCAATGCTAGATGCCTTGAGGTCTACCCACTATTTTATTCAATTAGCCAATCAGAGCTCGGCGTCAGTCTGACGTCACCGCCACTCCTACACGAGAAGCAGACGACTTGCTCTCCGCATAGTCTGGCTTCTGCGATCAACTTCTCTCCCCCGAGAGAAACAGGAAAAGAAAGCCGGTAGAATGTATGAGAGGAAACACTATGTTTCCGTGTAATTTCTTTGTGTGCCACTAACTCCTGAGATGCATGGAATAGATACTGGTACCGCAAAGTGGATTGTTAAGCGAAACCGCTTATGAATCTCCATAGATCATGGTTAACTTTAAGACATTGCAGAAATGGAGACGACTGACAAAACTTGGGACCGAAATGACATGTCTACTCTAAGCTGTTTCCTATATGAACATGGATATTTCATGATCGTTTACTGGGCCTCAAATAAAACGAATATCACTCTCATTTCACAATCTAGTGTTCCGATTAAGCGGAATAAAAACTTATGAAAACCTGCATCTATAGAGTATGCCAGGGTTCGGCAACCATGAGTTGCAGCCGGACAAACGGAAAATGAAGGGGGGGGGGGGGAGGGGGGGAGAGAAGGTCAACTTATAGAAACGAGAGATTCAAAAGAGCCTTCGCGTACTAAATGTGATACACCAAGATACTTTTTTGACTCGGGCATATGCAAAGCAAGATTGCTCGAGGGCCCTCTCAGTAAGAACTTCCGTTTTCAAAATCGTTTGCTCAGATGCCAACATTCCCGTTGAAACTCTTAAAGGGGCCCTGCAATCCTATTTAAGCGTCTACCTTTTTTTTGCGGTTTCCACATCTCTTGTAGTTCGGGCAACCATGCGAACACAGAGAGAGTAGCTAAATAACAGTGCGTCATATTTTAACCGGACGACGAGGAAACCTCCTCCTCCTACGGGGGCGCCCCGTGGTGTCGAACGCGCGCGGCATGTGACGAAATCGTGACGTAGTTGGTCCTGGTCAGCCGAGGAGAGAGAGCTGCCCCGTTCCCGGGCAGCTCTCTCTCTCTCTCTCTCTCTCTTTCTCTCGGCCTCACCTCCTTTCGCCGTTTATTCGCCCTCTCCACATTGCTCGGTCACCGCGGTCCGCGGGTCCGTGGGACAGAGGACCAAGGACGCCACTGAAGGAGGTTATTTTTTGCTTGTTTTTGTAATTTTAATACGCCTATTACATTTAAAATAAAGCAAATTTCGAAAAAAGAAAATTTTCACTAACTTACTACGTTCAGTGCGCTCAGGTTCTGTGCAAATTAAAAAAAAAAAAGAAACAGCAGAGAGTCGTTGCAGGGCCCCTTTAATCGAGAAACGTGAAACATTTTAGAGATGCTCATCTGTCATTCGCAATAATCACGTTTGACTTCACAGTCTTCATCTTGAAAAAGTATGTTCACAGATCTGGCCAGCTGCAGGAACACTTCGTTCAAGGCAGCTACAAGATTTCGTTGACTTAAAAACTTTAATTCAGGGAGGCCGGCGGAAAACTTAACAAATTATTTCACTACCAATACAGGCTTCTGCTTATTGGCTGTTTGGTTATCGGCTGAACAGCGAATTCTATCTGGCGAAACTCTTGAAATTGTTCAGGGTTAATGGTGCCGGTTTACCGGATTTGCAACCAGACATACCTCTTGTTATTGTAATTTTGTAATTTTTTCTTTTTCTTTTTTTTTTTTGGGGGGGGGGGGGGGTATATGTTTGGTGGGTGTTGGGGGCTGTACAATATTTCTCCGCTCGCCACCGGTTTCCTGCCCCTGGGGTATGGCATAGTCGAATTTATAAAATGTTGTTTTTACGGTACTTGGGAGTCATCTGGTTTTGACTGTAAAAAAGGCACTTCAAATCAGGTAGTTTTAAACATGGGCATGTGCGTAAGCGTAAGCGAAAAGCAACGCAAGCAGCACGTGCATGAACAAACGTAAGTACGCGCACAGTCATTACGTCAAACACAAAAACAAGTACCTCAACGCTTACACAGTTACCTAACGACGAGTGGAATGCAAATTAAGTTGACTGACTGAATCGAAACAGATCACGTTGAGCAAGGAAAGCAAATTTTAATCTCGTACACCTGCCGTACTCATCTCTTGATGACTGCATTCCGATCTAAAACTATGCGACATATACATATATTTTTATCCCGCAAGCATAAACCAGCATAGAGTTTCGTCCATAAAAAAAAAAGAACTTGCCAGAAAGGTGTGATTGACCTGAGGGCCAAGGAGCGGAACACACAATTGTGTCAAAGCAAACACGTGCTAGGTATTCACGCCTGAAAATTTCTGAAGGGTAGACGCATGATATTTCTCGCGCCTTTTACCCTAGCCTTGAAATGGTGTCGAAAGTCAACTTCTCGCCCAGGAACAGTTAAAAATGCAGCCCCATTTGTACCTGCTTGACGAAATTCTAGTAGAAGGATTCGTATAAAACGTTTGTACCTTGAGTCAACAAAATATTCTGTATTTGGTGGGAGATGTGTGGCGAGACACACATTGCGGTTACGCTTTCACGCGGGGAAGAAACGAGCGGGCGGATACGGGTACAAGAACGAGTAATACGTTAAAATCTAAATGTCCTGTAATTTTAACAACAAATGACGGGTAACACGTCTGAAATGGGGAGTTTCAGAAGTATCTAGCATTACTTAAACTGTGAATGTACAGATACACACACACGTGAACACGTGAAAGTAGAGAAACAAAATCTCAAGAACAAACACGTCGATGCTCGCCAGCAAAACGGAACGGCAAACCCCGCTTCAAAGTCCCCACAGAGTTCCAACACGTCCTAAGATAGCGGCACACTGACTATAGGCGCCGCAGTCACAAGTTACTCCGAGTTCCGGTACACACACAAAGTCGACCAGGGAATGGAACCAACTTCCGGTGGGTGCTGGCGACGCGACCGGAAGCAATCGGCTGCCCACCGATTTGCATGTCCGGCAGTGGTTGCTTCAATAGGAAATGGATTGGGGGAAGCGGCACACAAAGTGTCGGTCGGAAGCGGAAGTGCCGACCGGAAGTTCTTTCCGGTCGACCGTCCACGCTTCAGGCTTTCCCTCCCGGATGAACTTCCTAAAAAGGGGTGATGCCCCGAACGCCGGTTTAATCGATAGTCATTATAACAACCTCTTAGCGGTGGCCGCGACATTGTGTTTGTGCCAATACACCTCGTTTGTTGCATTCCAACTTTACAAACGGTATCGCGTAACCCCGCGCTTCGTTTCGAAATGTTGGTAGCTACCTGTTGTGTTAAGTAACTTTCCATTTCTATTTCACACCGCGTGTACTTTATCTTTGACGGCGCCAGCAGCTTCCCAATAAAGGAGCCATGAAAAGATTTTTCTAACAAGAATCATTCCATAACGTTAATAACTGAATAAAGTTGCCTTAGTTTTCTTTCAAGGAAATGGGAATTGGCAAAAAAATTCGACAAATATCAGCACCCTTCATCAACTAAACTCGGAGCCAGAACAAGCGGCCAAGTGGCCTGGTGCTTATCCTATGCCGCCGACGTTAATCATAGCCACGCGCTGGGGTTGGTGAAGTAGAAAACGCGTGTTGAGCTCCAGCCATCGTTAGAGTTCGGCTATTTTCATTACCAGAGTAGTTGCACACGTGCCACTACCCGAATGTCTACTACCGCATTGGTTGTTACGAGCGGAAGTCGAGTGCTCACGCAGTTCTTGTGTCGAATTCATGAGCCGCGCTCGACTGTCGCCAGGCGAGGGGTTTCGATCCCACAATAACGTCATCAACCTTTGCGAAGTCAACTGTCCTTGCAATTTTATCGCGACAAAGAAGCTTCTGGATCAGTGGCGGTCTGGGCGAATACACTTGGCCCAGACTAGGACCAGTACACCTCTGCAAGGTCATGAACCTTCCAACCCGACATCATCGTTTCATGACCCCTTTTATGAAGAAATGGTAACATTCACCCGCACTTTAAGGGCACAGAAAAGTGTTTCATGTTCGAATATTTATGAAATGTATCACCATCTCAAATCTGTAGAAAGAAAGAAAGAAAGACGGACTGGACGGAGTGATTGATTGATTGATTGATTGATTGACAGACAGACACACAGAGACAGACAGACAGACAGACACACAGACAGGCAGACAGACAGGCAGACAGACGGACGGACGGACGGACGGACAGACGGACGGACGGACGGACGGACAGACACAGACAGACAGACAGAAGGAAAGACAGACAGACAGAAGGAAGGACAGACAGATAGAAGGACAGACAGACAGACAGATGATTTAGTGCAGCCATAAGACCTACTGAACTCATGGCTGTTTATTTGCATCCCATCACATTGTAATGGGACGCTACTACACTCTGTTTCATACTTAGTGTGCAACGCTATCAAAGCAACTGGCGCGAGCATTTGCACGCGCTCTCGCGCAAAAAAAAAAATCATATAAAGTCACGCGCTCGCGCCAGTAGCTTTGACAGCGTTGCACACTAAGTATGAAACAGTGTATAAGTGTATATATACCCTCACTTATCCCTATTATTATTTTATTTCTAGTCTACCTTAATGCGCTTGTCGCATGAACCAGTCCTACATATTTTTACTGATGAAGGTACCGAGACCATAAATATTGAACTGAAAAAAAAAAAAAGGATTCAATCGTCAAACTTCTGCCAGTAACAAAAGTATGAAGTACTCACGTGAAGAAAACAGAAGCCAACGTCAACGGCGGCAGTAGCAAGCGACGGGGTGCGTCGGCGTGACAGCTGGATTTCGCGCGAGGGAATCTGTGAATCAATGAATAAATCGGCAATATCTCGCTCGGCTTCTTATCATCTAAACTCGGATTCTCGGAGATTCGGCCTAGAATGCTCAGGAACGACCTAAGGCGAGACTGACTAGTTAAGGTCATTCCGGCCTCCTTATCTTTTACGCTCGGTTTAAGAATAAACACGAACCTTTTAGAAGTACTGTGTTCCTCCTTGGTCATGCACGCGGCATTACTCCCCGTATAAAAGAGCATCGCCTCGATGGAACAGGAAACAAAACGAGGCAAGTCGAAAAGAACTGTAAACTGAAAAGATAAGGGGAACGCAAAACGTGCACAGTCCTGTCGAGTGTAGAATGGCTTGGGTCGAACGACCGGAACCACCTCGGGTTGTGGTCGGCGTCGTGAGGATGCTTGTGTTCCGTCGGGTACCACCTCGTCGTTGAAGCTCGTCCAGGTGGCTAAGTATTACGTAGGTCCCAAAATAGAGCTTTAGGAGCGCTCAGTCCCCGTCGTCATATCGGTATCCGAACCCACACCCGGTCTCCGGGCTAGAAGTGGACGTCGCGACGACGAAGGTTGTGCCAATGAGCATCGACACGTTGTTGGTTTTGTAACCTGAGCCTGGCGAGCTGCCGCACTACCTCTGCCTTTTGAGAGATGATCGAAGAGTCGCCGCTGTCGTCGTCATGAGGTTCGTGTTGCATCATGGCTTTTAGCATTGTCGTTACTTTGCGATCATAGATAAGCTGGAATGGTGTGGCCCCTGTAGTCTCCAGAACTGCAGTATTGTAGGCAAACGTCACGTTCGGCAAAATTTCTTCCCATGTTTTGTGATCTATGACCAATTACATCAATATCATGTCGGCGATGGTCTTGTTTAGCCGCTCAGTCAGACCCTTGGTCTGCGGGTGGTACGCAGTGGTTCAACGGTGGCTCGTGTGGCTGAGTTGGAGAATTGCGTCAAGAATTATGAAAAATGCGTCAAGAATTATGACCCTTGATCTGTGATCGTACTTCGGGAGCACTATGCCGGAGGACAATGTACTCAACGAAGAACTTGGCAACTTCAACAGAAGTCCCTGACGGAATGGCTTTCGTCTCGGCGTACCGTGTGAGATAATCGGTTGCGAGGATTATCCAGCTGTTCGCCACCGACGACGATGGGAAGGGACCATGTAAATCCATTCCGATCTGCTGTAAGGGTACAATTGGGGAGGGGAGGAGCGATCGGTTCGAAGAGGCATGCTTGTTTCGGTACGTGTTTCTTGCGTCGTTGATACTCGTATCATGATCGAACGTAGAGATCAACGATCTTCGGGAGCTTGGGTCTGTATTACTTTTCGCGAATCATTGCAAGCGTTCTGCTGTATTCCAGGTGTCCACCTGTCGGGTCGTCATGACCGGCTTGGAGCACTTCCGCTCGAAGACCTGTGCGATAACCAACAGTAACATTGAGTTCATTTTGCTGAATATTTTTTTGTAGAGATACATTAATGAACGGCAAATGTTGTTAGGGCTCGTGCGAATACTCGCGAAATTGTATTACTATGGGCTTCTAAGTGCTAGATGAGCGCGCGCAGCTCAGCATCGTTTTGTTATAGTGCTGCCATGTCGTTGAAGTTCACGGCGTCAAGAAAAACGCCGTCGATGCCGTCGTTGTCGGTGAGCTCCGACACAAACTCGACAAGGGCCCTCGATAAATAGTCGGCGTCGCTTTGCGTGGACGTGTAGACCCCATGTATGTAATACTTTTGAAGTCGGAGACTCCACCGTGCGAGACGTCTTGATGGGTCCTTCAGGTTTGCAAACCAGCAAAGCGAAGGGTGGTTTGTAACCGCGCGAAGACTTACGTACAGGTACGGAAGAAACTTTGTTATAGCCCAGATGACTGCAGGGCGTTGCTTCTCCGTCGTGAAATAATTGCTTTCCGCCTTTGGCAGCGTCCGACTTCCGTAGGCAGTCACTTGCTATGTACCCTGTTGTCGCTGGACGAGCACCGAATCCCGTCCTGTGCTACTGGCGTCCGTTTGAATTTAAGTCTCCGCAGACTGGTCGAAAAGGCCGATTATCGGAGGTGTCTGGAGGCGTCGTTCGAGCTCGTCAAAAGCGTGATGCTGCTTTTTCTCCATCTCGAAATTCATGGCACCTTTTGTGAGGTGTGTCAGCGGATCCGAATTTTTGTCGAAATCTATAACGAAGCATCCATGGTATGCACAAATTCGAAGAAATCTTTGAATCGCTTTCTTATCTGATGGACGAGGAAATTTGACTACGGCTGATGCTTTCGCAGGATCAGGGCGTGCACCTTCGCTGCTCACAACGCGACCCAAGAACTTGATTTCACCCTTGGCAAGCGAACATTTCCAAGGCTTGAGTGTGAGTCCAGTCTTCTTGATGGCCTGCAGAACAGCTCAAAGTCGTCTCAGGTGCTCGTCGAAATCTCTGGAAAATACTACAACATCGCCGAGGTGGACGAGGTAGCTTTGTCATTTCAGGCCAGCCAGCACCGTGTCCATGACACGCTGGAAGGTTGCTGGTACCGTGCAAAGTACGAAATACATGACTTTAAACTCGTGCAGCCCACCGGGCGTGACGATGGCAGTCTTCTCACGCTCCCGTTCATTGACTTCAATTTGCCAGTATCCACCTTTCAAGCCCATAGACGAAAAGTAGTGAGAGTGGCGCAGACGGTCAAGAGTACCGCCGATGTAGGGCAGCGGATTAACGTGCTTCTTTGTTTCCTCGTTTAGTCAACGGTAGTCTACGCAGAATCTCATGGTTACGTTCTTCTTCTTTACCGGGACCACTGGGAAGGCCTACGGACTGCTTGACGGCTGGATGGTGTCATTGTTGAACATTTCTTGAACCTGGTCTCGGATGACTTCCCTCTCTTTCATGGAAGCATAGTACAGCGACTGGTGGACCAAGTGCGCATCCTCGTCGGTAACGATACGATGCTTCGCAATCGCTGTTTCGCGCACTTTCCAAGACGTCGCAAAGCAGTCCTTAAATTATGCATGAAGGTCAATACGTTACAGTCGTTTTGGAGCTTCGAGTTCGGGATAGACGTCGAGATGCGTGGACAGTGAACTCTCGTGCTGCATTGACGAGAATTACTCTGAAATTGCAGTTGTTCCGGGTGGGTCCCGGAGGCCAACAGTGGTGCCCTAGCTTAGTAAGGTGTTGAGCCTCCTGTCGGAAGTTTGTCCCAAGTACCACGCTACGTTCAATAACAAGCTCCGCCACACCCCTGGCTACGCCGATTTCTCTTCCCAAGAGAAGGACAACGCTGCCTTCTATGATATGATATAATATATTTATTTTAGCTCGGAAGAGCCGCGGCGCCGCAGAAAGGCAAATCGCCCATACCTGGAAGGCCTGCAGCGCCGCTTCAAATGATGATGAAATGGTATAGTACAAATCAATCGTGTGAACGGTGACAATGAAGATGGGATAATGAAGAGGGTGAAGAAGAACGTCAGACCTTGCAGCGGTCTTCGAGACGACGGTCTTCGCGGGGCTGCCATGGGCTGCTGACCTCTACAAGGCCAGACTCAAGCGACTGGTGAGGGCTCCCTGCATGCCCAGAATGCTGACACTCCAGCCGAATTTCCGATGACGCAGGGAGTTCAGCACCCCCGCTGTGGAGCTCCGGGTGTTGGCGCCGGTGTGGGCCGGGCGGCAGTGTTTGTGAAAGCGGAACTTGATATCTTCCAGCTTGCGATCGAGCTCGTAACCGAGCAGCTTGAGCACCCTGTCGATCGACGACATATGGGTAGGTGCCACTGGTCCGGTTGACTTTCTGACGATGTAAAAAACACGTCTTACGTTAGCTGGCTCCTTCTTGATATATTCTTCTTCTCTGAAGCTCTTCTAGCAGAGCTTCGCCGCAAGTGACCACATCAGTTTCAACGGGTACAAAAATACTTGACCGCAACGGATGGTTCACGTGGTCGGCGAGGACCCGGATGGCGGCTGACATCTCGTTTTATTTCTCCGGCGACAGTACAGGATTTCGCAGCGCCAACTGGTTTGCTCCAAGGTAAATGGCGGCGCCAGACTCACACCGAAAGTCCATTCCGAAAATGACGGCCCTCTCCCACTCCTGTAGAACGACGAACTTCACCGCGCAGGTTTCACAATGAATTTCGACGCGAGCGGCGCAACCTGCCTCGAGAGTCATGGGCTTCCCTCCGGCGGTTCGTATATGCGGGCCATCCCACGGCTTCGTTACTTTCTGAAGGCAGGGAAAGAACCTTCCACTCAAGACAGAGTAGTCCGCTCCGGTGCCCACGAGTGCCTATGCGTCGTGGCCGTCGACGACAACGTTTAGGTTGTTGGGAACCGTTGCAGGAGCGTCGTTGCGATGCGTGGCGTCGGGACAGTAGGAGCAATCCGGCGTTCATGAAGGCTCTTTACTTCTGTTGTCCTCGGCAACGACACCTCCAGGCGTTACGGCACTTAGTTTTCCCGGCGACGCAAAGGAGACAGGATCTCTTGCCGGGGTCGTGGTGCTGGAAACGTTGAACGTTGTGGCGATGGTGAGCGGGATTCACGGAGGATAGAGACTGCTCTTACGATGGCAAGCGTCGAAGGTACTCCTCAACGTCACGAGGGCGTTCCCCGTACCTCTCGTGTGGATCGTTCAGGTGGAACCCGTGGAGCCCAAGTCGTGGGTAGGGGCATCCAAGCTTGATGTGGTCGGCTTCCCCGTTGTGGTATCACTGAAAGTGTCAGACGGCCGCTCGCCACATTTCGGACTTCCTCTGCGATCAGAGCGGACGTACTGGGATTGTTTGTCCTGGCGTCGGAGATACCGCTGCAGGGAGTGTCTCGTCGGGGTGGCGCCGGTGGTTGGCGGGATTTTGTGCGGTCGTCGGGCCATGGTGGCGTAGTTTAACGACTGTTCCTTCGGCGTCGTCGTGTCGATGGGAACTTCAGGTTACAGCGCCCGTTGGACTTCCTCTAGCACAGTCTCGGCGATGGAAAGAGTAGTTGAACGACTAGCGACGGGCAGCAACCTTCGTAGTTTCTTTCAGATGACGTCCAAGGATAATTTCGAAAATGTCTTAAGTACTAGGACATCCGCAAAAAAAAAAAAAAATTAAACGCTTGTGCGAGAAACAAAAAAGGAAAGAACACTTTTCGAGAAAGCTGCAGCGAGCGTCGACAGTGAGCAACGGTGCGTCCGCGTATCAGTAGGCTATCGCGAGAGTAAATCACTAAATCAATGAATGAATCAACAATTGGAAGTGTGAGCGCCGTCCAATTTCCTAAAAAAAAAGAAAATAAGCATAATATTGATAACTGCCACCCAGTATCTTTAACGTGGATAGTATGCAAGGTATTTGAGCATATTACTTCAAAAGAATTATACAAGTAGTTCGCATCCTCCTACATTTTTCTCTCTAACCAACATGGGTTTCTACAGCCCTTATCGACAGTCACGCAACTCATAGAAGCATTTTACGTTTTTGTTGCTTCTTCTAATGAGCGAGGACAGATTGATGTGGTAGGCCTTGACCTTTCTAAGGCGTTTGATAGAGTGCTACACACTGACGCACTTCATAAAATTGTTTTTGGTATGGTGAAAATCATCGCGTGATATTGTGATCAGGGCGTATTTATCTAACCGGGTGCAGCATGTAGAGGACAACAATGCCTGTTCTATAGTATCCGAGGTACACTCAGGCCTCCCTCAGAGGTCAGTACTCGGACCAGCATTACACAGGTCAGTACTCGGACCAGCAGTACTCGGACCAGCATTACCCAGGGTTACTGTGCGGCTATTTGCGGATGATTGTCTGGTATATTCAAAAATAAGGGAGGAAGATCACCAGCGCAGATTAAGTGCATCCGTTGGGTCTATTCAGGATTGGTGCTCAAAATGGAAGGTGCAAATAATACACAAAAACAATTTTTGCTTGAATAACTAACAAAACTATGAATGTTTTTTTTTTTCCTTTACTTACGAGTTCGGTGGGAGTCCATCGGTTGAATTCGATAGATTAAAATACTGGGTAGTGAAAATATCAAAAGTCTTAAGTTGGAGTAAGCATGTAAATGAAATATGTCACAAGGCAATGAAAAGGAGACGAATACTTGATAAAACAATGAAGACGAGGACGGAAATAGGACTTCTTGAAAGAAGTTATGTTTCTGTCCCCGTCCTCGATGTTCTATAATTTCAAGTATTCTTCAATTATCAATAAAAAAAAGCTTTGGTTTTTAAGACAAAATATGAACTGTGCTCCACCTCAAGTGAAGTTAATGGCCTACAAAACGTATATTAGGCCAATCTTGGAGTCGCTGCATTGGTGGGACCACTATAGAAAATAAATAAAATTGGTGAAGTCGAAAAAGTTCAGGGGAAGGCAGTGCGTTTTATTCTATCCAAATACAAGCGACTTTATTTCGTTGCAGATATGCTGAACAGCCTCAATCTCCCCTTACTTTCGGACCATCGAAGAATCGCTCGATTAAAGTTTTTTTTTTTTTATGTTTTCTCATCACCTGTGTAATATTAACCCGGATTCTAGATTAACACCTCGCGTATCGAAAGAACTGAAATACGTTAGCACTTATCAGTTTGAAGAACGCAAATGCAATATTGAAGCTTTTAAGCTTTTTCCCCCAGAACTGTAGAAGGTTGGAATAATCTCTCAAACAATATTTTATTATCGACTTTTTAGATGAATTTGACCACGCACTTGTGGATATGTGTAACATAGACTGACAAATAGTAGTTCTAATATTTTGCTAGGTAGTGGATGTTGAGTGCTGATAATTTATTTTGTTCAGTGCTAGATAATATATTGAACATTTGTGCTATCCCAGCCTTCTAATTATAAGTATATGTCGCGGCATGCCTGATGTATTAGAGTATTTACGTTGTAAGTTTGAGTATTATTTTATACCCCACACCTGTAATAGCCCCGTACTTGGGGTGAAGTGTATTTTATTTTATTTATTTAGGAATACTACTGGCTCCACTCAAGGAGCCATGGTAGGAGTGGGTACAAACATGTAAACAAGATGGAGATTTATAAATGAAAACTCAATTAAGTATAAATTCAACAGCAGATACAAAATTAGCAACAGTTGTGTTGACGACAACATCATTTGGTAACTCGTTCCATTCTTGAATTGCCCGAGGGAACAAAGAATATCTAAAACAGTCGTTTTTGAAACTGTATTGTTTTAACGCTCTTGCGTGGTTTAGAAGTGAGGCCCCGGTCGATAATGGTTCTATATAGTTAGAGCTTTGAACATGAAGAGTGCCATTAAGGATATTGACCAGCAACTTTAATCTATCCATTTTCGCTCTTATTTGCAACGGTTTGAAGCTTCGCTCTAATAACTAATTAAGTGGACGATGTTTCTGTAAGATAATCATTAAACATATACCGAGCAGCTAACTTTTGGATACTTTCAAGCTTGTTAATACCATTTTGTGTGAAAGGGCACCACACTGAACTAGCATATTCAAGCACAGGCCTAATAAAACTTTTATAAGCAATAAGTTTAGTGTCAAAATCAGCAAATTTTAATTTCCTACGACACGCAAAGTGCCCCTCGCTTTGTTAACCGTTAATTCTAAGTGCTGGCTCCAGTTCAGTTTATTGTTAAAAAGAAGTCCTAAATACTTGTACTCCTCGACCCGCTTTACTGGTTGTCCATCAAGTAACTAAATTGAACTGGCCTTTTTTTTACAGGACACTGTCATGACCGCTGTTTTCAAACAATTTAGCTTCATTGGCCATTTTTTAGTCCAACACAGTATCTCATCTAAATCCTGCTGCAATGTAAGAATGTCGGTATGGCTTTTTATTGTTTTCTATATAATACAGTCGTCATCGAACAATCTAATCCGGACATCAATATTGGTTGGAATGTCATTAATGTAAAGCAAAAACAAAAGTGGCCCAAGTACGGAACCATGGGGCACTCCTGAAGTAACGAGCACTTTGTCCGAATCAATTTTGTTATAGGGAACATATTGGCTTCTGTTTGATAAATACGCGGTTATCCAATTTATAATTTGTGAGTTTTTGTGTATGTAGGAAAGTTTTGCCAGCAGCTTTGGATGAGACACCGTGTCAAACGCCTTAGAAAAATCTAAGTATATTCTATCAGTCTGGCCTCTCTCGTTAATGGCTTCAGCCAAGTCATGCGTAAATTCTATGAGCTGAGTTGTAGTCGAAAGTGATTTCGTAAACCCATGCTGATTTCTATATATTAGGTTATGCTTATCTAAGTGACATGAAATACGTGTAAAAATAATATGCTCTAGCAATTTGCACGTGGTGCTAGTTAAAGATATTGACCTAAAGTTTGATGCTAGTACTCCAGTCACCCTCTTTATCTATCGGAATTATTTTTGCTGTCTTCCAGTCATTTGGTAATACTGCATGCTCAAGAAAAAAACGAAACAGAACATGTAAATATTTGGACATCCATTCTGCGTACCTTTTTAAAAAAGTGTTTTGTATCATATTCGGCCCAGTACTTTTCTTAGCGTGTAATTTATTTAAAATTAAGTTAAAAATTCCCTTCTGAGTTATGAAAATGTCACTAATTACGTCAGCATCGTTAACTTCGAGGCGCGGGATAACTCCGTCGTCAGTAGTAAATACCGATTTAAAAAAAGAATTGAACTCAGTCGCGGTAATATTACTTTGGACAGATGACTTATCCTTAGGTGAGATATAACGCCAGAACGTTTGTGGAGCACTTCTTATGAAGGCGAGGAGCGAAGTATTAAAATATTTTTTCTTCGCTTCTGAGATTTCAAGTTTATGTCGTGCATTTAGTTCCGAAAGAAGCTGGCGACATGTTTCTGTTCTATTAGATTTAGAATTCTTTCTCACTCGGGCAATTCTGCGTTTCAAATGCAAGATATCTCTGTTAATCTATGGATTATGAACATTAGTCCTTTTCTTTCGATGAGGTATATATTTCAATATACACTTGTTTACAATATTCGTAAAGTAGTACCGCAACGCTTCAATGTTATAGCGCAGTAGTCATAAATAAATACTGCGCTCGGCTCTTTATCTAGTAAACTCGGTTTCTCAAAGATTCGGCCTCGCTTGTTCAGAAATGAGCTAAGGCCAGACTGAGTAGGCAAGGCCATTCCGGCCTCCCTATCGGTTACGCTGGGTGTAAGAATAAGCATGAATCTTCTAGACGTACTGCGTTCCTTCTCGGCCATGCACACAGCATGACCGAAAGGAAAGCTCTTTTTTTTTATAAATGCATAATCGCCCTTTGGCAGAGTGGAGTTAACTTCTGCCAGACATTGTAACAATAACAGACTACAACTTGTTCCGTCTATGACTTTTTACAGCGAAGCTGTTTATGGATAGGGTTCCGTGGATTTTTTGTGTGCATGACCAACAACTATACGCTTGCACCGCCGCACGCGCCGCACGCGCACGACTTCCCCGTATAAAAGATTCGAAGCAAACAACCAAAATAAAGCGTTGACGAACCCGCGTGCAAGATGCCATTTGTTTTAGGCTTTTGCTTTAGAACAGTAAAGGCCGGTTCAGACACTTGCGGTTGAGTGCGTTTGACTGCGTTGCGTCGAGAACCGAAAGCGAGTCACCGGCACACCTGTGCTTCGTATGAAGCGTAGAATCCAATTCAAGGACTCATCTTGGCACGCGATATTAGCAGCAGGGATGTCCTGGTTTCTTGCAGCCGCAACGCAGTCAAGCGCAGTCAAACGCAACTGTCTGAACCAGGCTTTACTGCTGCAGACGCCGGCATGCGCGCCGCGTGGAACATTATTTTCTGCATTCTCCTTTATGCTTGGGTAACTTAGCTATGCAGAGCGCAAGTTCGTCTGATTTTTTTTTTTTCAGGGGTTGTGGTGACGTCAGAACGCCAAGCTCTGATTGGTTCTCATTGAAGGATAGTGGGTAGACCTCAAGGCAGCTTTCTATGCGGTCTACTCACTATCCTTTCAATCAAAGCCAATCAGAGCTCAGCGTCTTTCTGACGTTACTGCAACTCCTGCGAAAGAAGCAGACAACTTGCTCTCCGCATAGGTCTATTCAGTAGGTTAGTTATCAATAGGCATTATTTTCAAGATCAGTGAACTGCCAGGTAGATAATAAAGGTTTCTCAAAGATTTGCCGCTGTGCGACCCGCGTTGGCCTGGTATACGCTCGCAGCGCCCTCCCTTGGTCGTCGTTCCAAGCTCTTCCGTGCCTAGTTTCCTTTCCTTCAGCTCTCCCAGGGTGGCGGTCCCGTCGCGCGTGTCTACTTTCCGCCGGGTGGCGGTCCCGTCGCAGGTGCCTAGATTCCTCCGGCACCTCGGGGCGGGTCCGTGTCGTGGGCTTAACAGCTTCGCTGATCATCCACCTTCACAGAGTGGAATGGCTCATGATTTTTTAGTTTCTTACAAGCTAATATTTATCGAAATTTGATATCTGCATTCCATGTTGCATTCTTTTTGTGAGTCTTTTGTCATTATATTTAATGTACTTGTTTGTTTTTAAAAAATAGTGTTTTATATGACTGGTACCTAGGAATTTTCGTGGCTCAACCAGGGACAGAAGTGGATAAGCTGACTGCTAGCCGAACACTGATGCAGCGCTCGTCTTTTGTCTCTTTGAACACCGGTGTCAGACGAATGTCTTCTTCGAGTGCATCACTGTTATTCCATATGGAGGGAAACACCACGTGTTCAGACATACAGCAGCATTCTGCTCCATGATACGAGCGCGTTCAGGGCTTCCAGAAAGAAACAGCGCAATTGAGAGAGCGTCAGAAAGGCAGAGAATAACAGAAGCAGGGGCTCCGTTAGACGTGCTTACATTGCCGGTACCAACGGGTTGAGGTATGTTCAAGTAGCCGTTTCACTTTCGCCCTGAGCTGGCGCTAGAGCTCTGCTCTGCACCGCAGCGCTTTAACTGTCCTCTTTTTCGTGCACTCCGTCTACTGCGTCTCAACGTTCAGCAGGCTCTTAGAAAGTCGCGCTTACATTGCCAGCGCACAAGATGGCATTAAGCTACCCTTCGGGGCATCGAGTCTACATAGAAACGAACAGTTTCTCGACACTAACACATCTCATTTTATGTTACCACTACATTTGCCGCTTTCGCACGACAAAAGGGCGACTTTTAAACGTGAAACGTTTTTAGGCTACGTTTTCAGATTAGGCGAGGCCACAAAAGGGGTAACCGCGAATTTCACAGCAAAATACAACGAGTAAAATGACGTCAAACTGCTTGATGTCACGTCTTCTAGAGACAAATTCTGTTTTCCCTCAAACGTTAGCTGGAAACGTAACAGGTGACCGGCCGCAGCCCGTCAATCCCTATATGCTGTGCACAGAGGCCGACCGGACGGGGAAAGTCAATAGACCTTTTCACCCTCCGCCGCATGGGCGCTGCCATCTTGGAATCACGTGATGTGGCCGCCATTACGTTGCTTCAACTCGTCGCTCCGCTCTCCCTTCCGCGCCTTGGCGGATGCGTTGTATTTGTGTTTTTCGTCGCGTTTCACCGAGGTTCTTGCCTTACTCCGTAAAGTGTCTTCCGATACTTACACTTACCATGTAATTGCATTTCATCATCATGTGCGCAACATCTGTAGTTAATTTTGTAACACGTTATGACTATTTTTACCGTCGGCGTGCGGGGTACGTGTGAAAAGGCTATATAGGAACAGGAATCAGCCTTAGCACTTGCGCACATTGAATAGATATATGACTTCAAGTAAGCCCGAGGGTTCAAATAGCATAACTTATGAGAACTCAGGTTTGCTCACTAATAAGGGCGGAACATTTTCAATACGAAGCCCAATGTAATTATATATATATATATATATATATATATGAGTGCGCATTTAGGGTCTCAAGGAAGGAAACAAAAGTACTCAGGGTATTAGCCACGTGTTTTTCCTGAAAGCATGATGTTTTGTATTTACAACAGATCCAAAACAGCTTCTTTTGATTACATCAGGGAACTTGTGGACAAAAAGAAATAAGAGTTGTGGCGCAGGCTAGCTGGTGAACGTCCATACTTGAAAAACCCCGAGACAAGGGGAAAGGAAGGGACAAAACGCAACGAAGTCTCAAAACGCCGCTGCGTTTTGAGACTTCGTTGTGTTTGTCCCTTCCTTTTCCCTTATCTCGGGGTTGTGGACAAGATGCGAGAACAAACGTTAGTTCGAATTATTTTTTTTTTATGCTAGAAATAATGGTAAGTCAACATTAGGCAACTTGTTTGTTCGCAATATCACACCTGTATCTGTTTGACATTCTTAATCGCGTGTGCGATATACGCATTCGTTTGATCTGTTTATTCACGAATTCCATGAAATTGTATATCGGGGTTGGTCCCATGTTCATAATTTTTTCAGTTGCTTAAGTCATTTTTTTATATAACCATGCAGTTTCATTTAATTCATTTCAACACAAAGATTGGGACTCCCCGCGTATGAAACTGTCACAGACAGCTTGATAGTGCCTGGGATTCACAATATGTGACACCGAAGAGAATCCTTTACCCAAGTGCAGCGTTGTCGACGGCGAATAGGGCTAATAGGGATTTACTTTCAGTAGCTGGCGAGGTCAAAATGTGCAAAGCGCATCGTTGCAAATCAGTAAACAGCTTTCTACACAGGTCCATGGGGTGGCGCCTGGCGTTCGACTTCAGCCGAATTCGCCAGATATCACTTCTTTTGCGCTCTTCAATTTCATTTGGCAAATTTTACGGAAGATGAGTATCAGACTTTATTTGAAGTCTGACATTCACTTATCTCACCATTCTCATACCTTGAGAACGTCGTAAGCAAAGGTCCATATAACAAATAGTTTAGTTCATAAGGCCAATATTTAAAAATGCTCTTAATGATTACTTTAGTTAAAAAAACATTTCTAGTCTGCCTAGGTTGGTCTAAAAAATATTTCTAGAGAGCTTAATTTATTTAAATCAAACAGGCCGAGACAATATAACTTCTTTTTTATATTATATACGTCATTATATGAAACTTTTCCAGTCAATATATGAGACTTTTCCAGTCACGAAGTTAAAAAAGGTTGGTGTACGAAAGCCAAACATCGAACCGTAAACTTGTCAGTTCATCTGTCTTTGGTAATTCAGCACATTGTTAATCATGTTGTCGACCTGCTTCTTCACTAAGCGCTCATGCAATGTAGTCTGTTGCAATCTACGGTTAGCAGTAGCAGCTCTGACTTGAGCGCTAGCTGTCCTTCCGTACCGCTCGGTGCACGCGCAGCCAGCACGGCGGCAGGCAACGAATGCACGCTGCAGGCGGAGCTTGTCCTGCTCTTTTATTTATTTTTTCTTCTGGAAATTAGTGTTCGCGGGTACGGCCGTGGACAATGCTAATCTTCCCTGTGCATCAGTGCAGTTGTTACACCGCCGAACTTGGCCAAAATTAAAGATGGACGTAATCAGACGCATCTGGTGTTCGTAAAAAAAGATCGCAATTTAGGCTCGAAACCACTTCGTACTTCGCCAAGTGGCTCAGTAGTATTGTTTCATTCGATGTGTGCTACGAGAAAGAAATTTATATCGCAAAATTAAGCGAAAGCGGCATGAAACAGCAACACAATTGCGTGCACGTTGAAACCAAAACCGACCAAATTGAAGCAACCTAATGGCGGCGAGTATGCCTGCGCCCTCTACCCGCCAGTCAGGCACCTACTGAAATGAAAAGGTCTATAGGTGAATGAGTCGATGAGTCAGTGGGATGGAGAGGAGTCAATCGGTTGAAGAGGAGTGGGTAAAGTCCTGGAGGCAGAGCTTGAGAAGAAATGACTGCAGGTAACTAGCGCATAAAACAATCTTGCCGCTGATTGGTCAATGGGGCGGAGAGAAGTGCGCGGAGTCAAAGGGGTGGACAGGAGTCAATGGTTCAATGGGTCAATAAGTCAATGAGTCAATGTGGTCGAGAGGAGTGGGTGGAGTCAATGGAGAGAGTCCGGGATGCAGAGTTTGAAAAGAAATGCATGGAGGTTAGTAGCGCTAAACCAAGCACCTTTCACACAGTGTCACAATTGAGGCGCATTTTTCGGTATTTTTTTCTACGGCCCCCTCTAATGCTCTTTAACTTAAAGATAAGTTTTAAAAACATTTTAGCACGACGTCACTGGAGAGTTCTAGGAAAACGTCTAGATGGCCTAGATACAGCACCAGATCCGAGTCGGAAAGCGTTCTTCAAAGTGGCAGTGTGTGTTATTTCTGTTATAAGGTATACTGCGCTGCGAAGTTACACTGAACACGAAAACACGTAAATTATAAGACGATTTTGTCCAAACAAAATCTCGATAGCTTTGAACCAAAAAGAAAAATAAACCTGCTTAAAAAGATCCCGCTGCACAAAACGGAAAACATCAGCTATTGGGTACCAACATCACAGACACCATCGATACCAACTGTATTCAAATGACAGAAAATATATTATTCGTCCCAGTCCTTTCCACGATTTCACAAGTTCCAGATTTCTCGTCATACAAAACTCCAGTACGTCTCTGTTTCCTAGAACACATGAGTGTACAATTCTGCGCGATGACATTAATTTTCCTGTCTCTCACTGCAAGAATTATTAGGCAACCTTAATCCTTCAAAACAAGGGTATAGGGCAGGAAGAAGAAGAAACAAAAAATTAACACTTGTTAGTCTGCGCTTGCACACATTCATCTGGTCTTTTCTTTGTACCATATCGTCTCCTAATTTACGGGTTTTTGTGTTTTATTTATTCATTTTCATACTCTCAAGGCCCGGAGGCTCTACAGAGAGGAGTGGGTGGCACAGATCAAATCGTTGGCAAACTTCTTGAAGTATGTGGCGTCCTGGATGGACACGATGGAGGCAGGGAGGTGGTTCCAATCGTTAGATGTTCTTGGAATAAAATAGTCAAAATATATGTTCGTATGACATGTCGGCGTGCCAACCTTACACTGGTGATTGTTGCGAGGTGACACATATGACGCATGAAAAAGTAGTTGATCTTTTAGAATTGGGTTAGTATAATAGATTTTATAGAAAAGACAAAGACGAAAGTATTTACGGCGTAAAGCGAGGTAAGGTAAGTCCAAAGTTGTCTTCATTGATGAAACACTAGCAGTACGAGAATAATTAGGAAGGATAAAACGGGCTGCTTGGTTCTGGACTGATTCGAAAATGTGTGATAATTTTACATGTCCCGGATCCCAGACGGAACAGGCGTATTCGAGTTTTGGCCTAAGGTTTTATATAAATGCAGTTTGACCGGAAGATTAACGGAACGGAAGTGGCGGCGCAAAAACCCAAGCATACGATTAGCATTATTAAAGACATAGTCGACGCGCATGTTCCAGGAAAGGCTCCAAAGTTCCAAGATACTTATATGAAGCAACAGCATCTAATGGTATATTATTAAGGATGTATATGGCAGGGTCAATGTTTTTGGAGAGTCGGGAAACACGCATGCTTTTACATTTAATGCAAATCATTTACATTTATTGTAAGGCTGCGAATTTACACTGACATGTAATGACAGTGTAAACTCGCAGCGCAGTATACATTTTAATGTCATACCAACTGGCCCAAATCCCAACATTGTTGTCTTTTCTATACTATATACACACTCCATGTGAAAAACAATTTTCTAAAATGTTCCGTAGTAAGAATTTCATAGTACTCTGTCATTAGCTAATAATTCCTCCCTCTTGGAGTGTCGATTTCGAGGATGCCTCAACATGGTGCAAATGAAAGTCATCCATTTGCACCACGTTGCATAATAGCCTATACAGATAGTCCGTCTCGATCAGACACGTCCCCATATATCACTTTATTGCTTTCTAAACAATTCTTAGAACACTCCCCAAAATACACCACAAAAAAATGTTTTACAGAGGCGTGGGCCGACAATGGCACAAAATACCTAATTAGGGAAACCTGAAGCAGTTATTATGACAGATAATTCATTAAAGGTGTTCAAAAGTTTCTGAAAACAGGTTGGTCAAGAAACAAAATAGCATTTTTTCTGGAACACACTGCCAGCCACTGCGGACATAATGAATTGCAGAAAGCATAATTTATAACTTATATATTTAACTAAAATATGCTCATTAACATTTGAATGAGTCAAATTAAACAAATGGTTCCAGGGAAAAATGTGCTAAGCACCATCAAAACCACAAAAGCAAATAATTTTATAAATATATAAGGTAGGGGCAGCATTGTATGGTGTTCTGAATAAACGCTCAATTAGGACGCACTTTTAGATATCGGTTTTCTAACGGAGCGCACCTTTACGCACGCTGTCGTGCTCCCCGGTGGCCGAGGCGCGAAGAACCGCATCGCCTCCCTCGTAGGATGGAGCGAAGTATGGAGCATGTGTGCTTCCGCGTATCGGCCACTGGGGGGCAGGACCGCGGGCGAAAAGATAAGCTCCGATAAAAAAAAAAATCTAAAAGTAGAAATGCGTCTAAATTAAGCAGTCTTTTTCTTTCTTTTTTTTTTTGGATTGCGGTAAAATGCAGCAACTGCCTCAGATCGTCCTAAAATGAGCCGATCTAGTGGTATTCGATGATGTTTAGCAAGATTCTAACCGAAACCATGTGTATGTTTGCTAATTAAAAACTTACTTATTCGATGCTAGTTAACAATTTAGTTGATTAGTGAGTTTTCGCAATCCTTGATGTCCGCCGTTGCTGGCAGTTTGTTCCAGGAAAGAGTTTCTCTTTTTCACAACCACCTGATTTTTAGGGATTTGTTTAATCCTTCGCTGAAACAGGCAATACATTCTCGAAGATTTCTCGTTGGTTTCCGATATATGTGATAAATCCTTCTAAAAATAATGCCGCGCGCGCAGCTGGCCAAGGAGGCAGCGCGCGCGTGGCCTAACGGTTATCGTGCCTGCCTCCCACGCGAAAAGCCAGGGTTCGATCCCTGGGAGCGACGCATCTTTTGTTATTCCTGCAATCTAGTTTTCTGGTAAATTCGAGAATCCTGTTGCGTGTTCGAGGTCCGAATGCTCTACGCGTCGAACCTTTTACGCTGATTATTCCAGAAGCTTACGCATGTACATAAGGGCCTCCGCGTGGCGAACCGGAGTCAGTCTCGCCCCAGCGTTCGACTCTGCTGTTGCGCCGACTTCGACGCCCGCGACGCTCTGTTATTATCTTTTGTACCCTTTCATTTTTCGGCACAAGTTCGCCACATTAAACGTTTATTACTTCCTGTTTATTTATTGTTCTTTTGGTCACCACCCGTGACAATATTTGCTTATAATGTTTTTTAATGAACACAGTGCGTTGTCTCAGAAATGGATTGCTTAATTGCAGGAAGAAACGTTATAAAACTTATAAAGGAAAATTGTTTTTGATGTCCCTTAACAGGAACTGACATTCCTTCCAACGCCGTCATTAAAGACTCTGGCATTCGAATTGCGCCGTATGCTTCCATGAATAAAAAAGGCCCGGAGCTATTCAGGAGTTTTATTGGCATCTCGCGCGCACGGTGTCAGCCTGACCCCTAGAGAGCGGTCCAAACGAACACGTATTTAAATTAGGTGCGCCGCAACACGTAGAAAATACGCCTTCCGGCGCACGTATATCGGCGAAAGTTTACCTTTTGCTTCGGACGGCCGTTCTAAAAGGCGTATTCAGAATACGGCTGAACGGCAGCGAGGGACGCTGGCGGAGGTATTTCGGTGACGGGTGTAGTGCGGCCGCTAGACGTTTTTCCACTGTCGAGAAAATATCGCGTCGTCTGCTCCGTGACATGGCCACCATGGCGACAACGGCAAAGTCGATCGGCTCCAGGCGCGAAGCGCGGTGCCAATCAAACGGAACATCGTAGTTGCGAGGCGGCAAAAGTATCTGCGCTCTTTGGCACGACACGGAGAACAGGCACGAGAATGTTTCTGTTTTATGTCGTCAAAGGTGACGGCAGGGCACGATTGTAACTTTATCCCACAAAGCCTCCTAGTGTGACAATGGTATGACGTGGCAATCATTGTTTACCTGATTTTCCACGCGACTTGTCGTGAGCTACGAGACTTGGCATGAACAACTCGTTCTACAGATAAATAAATACCTCTTCTAAGACGTCATTTCAGTAGGCATCCTTCATTCAATAAAGCCAGCAAAGGAGTAGACAGAGTCCGGTGACGCAAGCACGTTGTTGACGTTACTCGAGCATCTGACTCGGCGAATAGCACCAGTAGTGGTGAGCGCAGTATTTTCACGACGCCCGCAGAAACCACCGCGAGGGAAGCTCATATCAGCGCGAGTTTGCAGCACAACTTGCCAGAGGCCTACCGCAAACGAAAAGAAAACAGCGACGCCGGCAAACCTTCCTCAGATCTCGACGGGCACTCCGTCTAGGAGCTCGATCAAGCGCAAGGACATTGAACACTCGTCGGCTGCACAACGGTCAAATTTTCGCGTCATCACAAAGAAACTACCGCGAAAAAAATCGAATAGCGACATAAATGTGCGACGAAACGTAGAAAAATCAAAGCGAGAAGCCGGCAGCACCCGGCCAATCTGGCGCTCTGCGACCCAGGCGTCGCAGATCGCGTTGACCGGGTTCCTTCGTCAAGCCCGTGAACAGCGAGTGAACTGGGACGGTGGAGCGGTAGGGAAGCGCGCCGAGCTCGCTCCGTGATAGGCCACTTTATCAATACGGGAGCTCACGTCACAATATGGGCAACCGGAAAAGTTGAAATTTGTTTAGCTTTCGAAGCGCCGATCGGAACGCGTAAAAACAGGAGCGGTGTCGTCTGAACCGGACGTCGGACTCTGAACGTGCTCCGGCGCTTGTGAGAAATACGTGTCTGTTGGTACCGAGCTTAACTCCCCTCTGACGGGCCGGCGGGTTCTTTTTTGTCATCGCCGAAAACGGGAAGAGTGCTCCCCTCCAGTGGAATATTGTTGAGTCACGCGTGTGCCCTTATGACCGGGCACGCGCAGTATCAATCTTTAACTAACCATGTTTGTGTCGCTTGTCTCCAAATTATTTTCCTAAACGTCGCTGTCACTTTCAATTACATAGTGCCTTAGGGCATACTTTCCATCTTAGAATTTTAAACGCGTGCCTAACTTTTTTCACTTATCTCCTTCGCTTCGACATGTTTCGTCGCGTCTTTATATGCTTAGTTATAGGCCTGGAAACATGAATTTGGTCCTGCCCACATCGTATCAATAATATGGCAAAGTTGCCGAACTTGGGGGCTTCTGCCCAGTGCATCGTGGTTCCAATATCCGAGCTGCATTTCTGAGCTTTCAAATACTTAAGAAGGGTCTCTACAACGCAATTTGTGATTGCTGACTCAAACGCTTACTACGGACAAAACAGCCAAGCGTCTCGGCAGCCCAGAACGTGTGTCCAGTTCGCACCATTCTAATAGTTATAACTTCACTGCCCAGCGTGAGATCTTTCTTACTAAGCGCGCAATCTCCACAACCCAGCGCATGCATGCCTCTTTGCCTATTGTTTTGAAGGGCAAACGAAGCGTGGTATACGCCCTAACGCAGAGAACAGCACCAACTCGACCCTAGCCATAAACCCTTGGGGGCATATTTGTGGTAGGGAAGCGGCTCTTACTCGTACGTCCTACTTGCTAGGCGTAAGCAAAAGGTTTTACGCGTGAGAAATATCTTGACTAGTGCTAAAATGTCCCTTAGCAACACCAGCCGTAGGGCGGAACTTCAGTAATTAAAACGACCTCGATTTGGCATGGCTTTATATCTACTCGTACATTTATGGCGATGGAAAGTGTATAATTAACATTACATAATATATCTTTGCGACCTATGAAGCTGTCAGTGCGATCTTATATTTGTTTTGTAATTACATTATATTGAAACTTTTAAATCCTAATAAGCGCAACTAAATTACAGCCCACAATTAGAGCACGGTAAATTTTATGGCACATATCAATTTCTTATTAGTTTTTCAAATTGAGAGTTTTGATCCGCTTTAGGGAATTTGGAAAAGGTCTGGAGAGGTAATCATGCTCACTATACTTTTGTCATTTTTCCTGAAACTTAAAACCAAAATATTAAAAGAACAAAGCAAGAGAGATCATATTTCTTGTAAATTCAAGGGAATATAAGCGAAAACGTTCCTGAAGTCCTGATGTGCAAAGTTGCGACTGTGGTTAGGAAAATAAAGAAGACGAACCATTTGAGACTAAACTCAAACGTTCACTTCATGTGTCTTTTTTTTTTTTTTACTCGAACGTTTCTTTTTTATTCTTACCAATGCCTTGGGATTTACAGGTTATGATAAACTGCCACCGGCTCACTAAAGCACTCAATATTTTTACGCTCGTGAAACCTAATTCCCTCTCTTTTGCTTGCTAAGCGTTAGGCCGACATGTCTTAAATCCCGTACAGAAGAGGATTTTTTAAATTATTTTATTCGCCTCACGGGCATATAGAGGTTGCAATAAACGAGAGGGATTCAAAACAAGTTATACGCATATCTCATTAAAAACTAAAGAAGAAGAAAGGACATAAAGAAAAACAAACGTGAACAAGCGAAACCAAATTGAAACCGATTTAGCAATGGTTGATAACGTGAGGAGAGAATAGAAACAAAAAAATCAGTAAACTCTTTACCAGACTCGTACAATGATGGATTGAAGAACTCGTCACGGTCCACATTTATAGAATCTTCCTTCCACTGGTCTGTGCATAAAATGGAATTCCCATCGGTTACACTGTGAAAGCGTAATCTGTCCCAGTCTCTGATGAAAAGCACTAATAACTTGTTTTGTTCTCTCCTTTCTTTCCCGCCTTCCCTTCCTGCACTTCCCAACATGGCCGGGCCCACACAGTCGGCAGGGACGCCGTCCGACTTCCGGTGATGATGTTCATCCACGGCGAGTCGTACGAGTGGAACTCTGGCAACCCTTACGACGGCACCGTTCTAGCCTCCCTCGGAAACGTCGTGGTGGTCACCATCAACTTCAGACTGGGCATCCTAGGTGAGCAGAACTACCAACTACCAACACTGCCTAGGCAGAAAGCCGTAATTCCGAGTTTTGCAAGTCGCCCACCGTGAACCAGCTCCGGTCCGAAATTGGCCCCGAGTGCTACGCAGCTTTGGGAGTCGTGTTCAGGCTTTGAGAGCGGCAGTAGCAACCGAATGATTACGCAACACTCATGTGCAATACCTGCACCGTGCTTGCTCATCTTTGCAATATTAGAGCATCATGACCCCAAAAAAGCGCCTCATGTTCTAAATTATTCCTTGCATGATTGCGCCATTTCTGGGGAGGAGCGGGAAAGTAATTAGGAAATTTAAAATATTATTTCTGCAGAGCAGATTCAGTATTAACCTGAGTAAAGGAAGTTTCAAACGATGATCCCGCAAATATAGCTGCCGACAAGAAGCCAATTTGTTTCTTTTAAATGTCGTTCCTATATTTAGGAAATGGCACTGAAATCGGGAATACTCCTAGCATGGGTTTGGTTACTTCTTTCGAGGGGTCAGACCTTCGTGTCGCTAGTCCTTGTGCACTCTACAAATAAATAAAACAAAAATCATGCCGTCTGATTAAAAAGGCTCGCAGACATCCAGAACATTGGGGCGATTGAACGACTAAAAGTGTGTTTTTTTTAAGAATAATTTTTATTAGAGTCCCGCTAGCTTGCACGCAGTGGTTGTAAATTTGCAAGCACTATATTTTCTGTGGGTTATGCGCAACCGCGTCTCGTAAGCATCCGTGTTAGCGTGCAGGTAATCCTGATCTACATGCGGAACATCCTTTATGCATATTTACTATAAACGCAAGGTCAATATACTAATGATGGCATTAATACACTTTGGAATTAAGCTTAGATGACCGGTAGACGCTTGTCAAATCACAAAGAATTTGAATTCGTTCGTTTATTTTATATTCATCGCATACATTTTAACGTGTTTTAAAGCCGCTCTAATTATACTTTTTTCCTCTGTATTGTTTAGACCGTTTTTTTTTTTATTTTTACCAAACACTTTGATGGTGCATAAGTACTCAAACAACCGTTTCTGATTGTTGCATTATTCTTAAGTGCTTGTAAACTTTTTTAAATAACTACAGCTATAAATGCAAAAAGTAGACACGTTTATCCGCAATTTTCCGCGTGTTTTTCGGTGCACGCATTCGTGTGTCGCTAACTAAGGTAGCACATGACCGCAGTCTGAATCATATGGTGTCCAGGCTATTTCTTAAAACGGTAGTTCCCCAAAATGTCCCTTCTTTCTCCACAGTGCTCATTTTCTTTTCATTGCTTTCCAAAACTTTAGTTGTAGTTGTCCCCAAATTATAAGGAAAATAAGTTCAGCTAGTTCGATTCCTGCTGAAACCCGAAGACGCACCCTTCCCCCGGCCGCACTAAAATTAACACAGACATTCGAAAGTCCAGAACAAACAAAACTAAGAGGGCGCCTAAAATAGCTACCCCCCCCCCCCCCCGGGCTTGACGCAGTAACACCAGCCGAGCCAACGATCTCCGACTCTCCATAACCGAATCAAAAGAACGAAGAGAATGCACGAAACCTTCACCCTTACTCCACGTTCCCAGACTATAGTACGCTGATCCCTAACGATCTGCCAGTGTGACCACTCCCGCCCCTCTTCCCTCACTGCCGCCTTCTCATCAGCCCCTCTCTCTCTTCCTTTCCCCATTTCCCTTTTACTCTTCTTTCATCTCTCGCCGAGGGAACCCGACCCACACCATACGTTCCCCGCGGCTGATCTGTTCCTCTGGAGTGTACGCTGACCGCCAGTTACAGACACATCCCTTTTAATAACAGTACCATTATAATCGCACCACCCTCGTTTTCTAGGTTTCAACGCGGTCGTGAATCTCTATCTGCACTTTGAACAAATGGTGTAAAAGGGGTGTAGCCTTACACCCCTTGTCACGTATAATGCACCCCAAAACGTCAGTTCCACATGCAGCGCACTGACGTCAAACCGACGGCCCCAACTTTTATGAGGGGCTTAATAACGGTTTGATATACCATATTAAACAACTGAAATACGTATCAAGGATAACAAAAAAAAAAACAAAAAACACTCGGGTTTTGCAGTAGGGTAAAAAAAACCTCGATTATTTTTTTTTTTTTTGCAATCAGTCCCATGTACATTCTCTATTTTATTATGTTATACAACTCGGCTATCATGCCGCTCGCAAACGTTGTTACCGTCAGAACAACGTCAGTGCACTGTACCTCGAACTGAAGTCCTTAGGTCTAATAGGCGACAAGAGGTGTAAGAATGTACCCTTTTTTTCAGAGTGTATATACTAAAGTCACGTTCGCGCCCCATAGACATTTATTTATTATTTTGCCAATCTGTACTCCATCTCACATCCCGTACGCAGCGCCATCGAGAATACAGGGGAGGGAAAGCGTAGCGCAAGCAGAAGGAGAGGAGGGAAGGGAAGAATGCCCCTTTTTTTTTTTCGGAATTCAATATTACGCTAAAGGTCTTTACACGATGGTTTTCTATGAGAAACAGTCACGCTCGGCTGTAACACTGGACCGTTTCATGTACCCTCAAGGACAGTATGATCTGAAACACCCGATCCGGCCCTCTGCGTCTGTGATCAAGCCCGATTTATTATTTCTCGATTTGTGATTCATTTCTAAAAATGGGATATAAACATTACGTACCATCACTAGTATGCACGAAAACACTTTCAAGAACCGGATGCTACGCCAGCGAAAGAACAAGAAACGTGTCTGCACGTATTGTGTGCGATAGCACGCCAAAGTCCTTTTTAAAGGCCCCATGGGGGCCATGCTGAAACACAGATCCAAGAATATCCCGATAGTGTTTGAGCTTGAGACCAACAGATTCCCAGAAAGATACTACAACGACTGGGTTAAGCAAAGGGATTTTATAGTTTTATTTTAGAAAATCGGAAACATTCAAGATATCAAAAATGCATTGCGAAACTATGCCTTGCCACTCTGGTTCAGCTGGTTGAAGGCTGAAACTGAGTTAAAAGGGTAATGCACCGATATTCGGTTGGAATTTATCTGACTTTACAAAAGCTTACTGGCACTAGTGGGACATGAGTGTACTCGGACGCAACACTACTGATAAAGAAATTTTGTTGCGGCAAACTGTCAAAGCCAAAAGCGAGCGCTTTCTTTCAATGTCTTCGCAAAACTTGATGACGTAGCTGGGCAGTAGTAGCCTACGAAGAGACTCCCGAGGGACAACATTTTTAACGCGGTTCATATATTGGACCCAAGCATCGCGTGAGCACTTGATTCGGGCTTGCGGTATTCATTTAAACTGCGATACAATTTAATCATACGAGGTAAATCGACTCGGACACTGAAACAGTGCTGGTAAATGTTAAGTAAAAACAAAACTCGTGCAAAATGTGAAATTCTAAGTTTCAAGACCTGGTCTTTGTTACAGTGAAGTGTAAAGTTAAAGTGAAGAAGAGGAGCATGCTTTTCTTCTTAATACAAAAAAAGGCCGATGTTATTACTGCTGGGGAATCCTGGCTTGACGTTTCCAAAGAAAGTTTCGAAATATTCCCAACTAAGTACGAAGTAGACAGTGAAGACCGAAAATTACCAGGTAAGGGTCTGTTCTTACTCGTGTCGAAAAACCTACATGGCACAGCCTTTGAACACAGATTGTATGTGCAAACCTGTTTGGTGCAAGAAAAAACTTCAAAACTGCAATGTTTCCATAGTCGACTCATTTTATAGACCGCCGGGTAAGAATTTATCGATCCCCTATTGTATCTGTCTAATAAGTTATCAGCAAGAGCGCCCAACGACGCCATCCTGTGTGGCAACTTTAATCTTCCGGATATAGAAGAGGTAGATAATCTGCCACGTTTGCGTAATTCATCGCATCTGTATAATACGTTTGAGGAACTTTCATGAGTTGCATCAGTTTGTTTCGCTTCCAACAAGGTATGATCCGTCGTGTGAACCTACCCTACATTTTTTTCTTTACAATCACATTTCGTGCGTCTGCTCGGTGATAACAATATCAGGTATCAATGACCACGAGGTTGTGGTGGGATATGTCATATGTCAGAACGCTAAACTTATTAAACCATGCCGCTACAAAGTTTTTTTTTTTTTTTTATGGTGGATTTTATGACAGCTTTTTTCTCGATCTCCTAACATATCTCCCCGAGTTTGGGTGCGCTTGCATGACGCTTGATAGAGAAATCTAGTGAAATTTGTTTAGAAATTATATATATATCGCTGTCAACGACCCTCTTACGATAAAAAAAATATATATATATATATTTTATCGTAAGGGGGTCATTGACAAGTTTGGTAAAGTGTAAAGAGATGGTGCAACAATTCATGTGCTAATATTACGGCTGGCAACTGTGGCTCTTCAGACTGGCTCAGGTTAAATTTGAGTTACAGGCGACACGTGGTTCACGCTCGAGAAATGTTTAAAGAAAGTACTTCGTCAGCTACGACGAAAACTAAACAAAAAGAAAACTACTCCTCGTGGGGATTAAACACTTCTATATAAAATAAATGAACTGCTGCGCAGTTCAAAGCCGAGTTTAACGAAGTTCACGGGGGTCTGCACCAACGTTGAGGACGGTCTATTTTTTTATCAATGAGTTTCAACGTGGCCGAAAATTAATTGAAGATGAAGCGGGCTCTGGACGCCCAGTTGAGGTCACCACGAGGGAAATCATTGAAACAATTAACAGAATCATTTTCGAAGACCATCGAGTGGCAGTGCGTGAGATCGCTGAGGCGTCTCAACAAAACGTGTTGACAATATAATGCATGGAATGTTAGACATGAAAAAGATGTATGCTCACTGTCGACCAAAAACGTGCCTGAAAGGACACTTCAATGCAGTGTATGATGGTGTTGAATCGCAATCCGAAGAACGCTTGGCGTCTTTTCGTGACTCTAGACGAAAGTTTGGTCCACCACTCGACACTCGACACAAAAAAAAAAACGGCACCTCGTTTTTCCTTTTCTTTAATTTTAGAGCTACTGTTGTTGCGTGGGCGAAAAAAAAGAACACGCGTTTCCTAGGTTATACACGTCAGGGATCCCTTCTACGCGGTATTAGAGCCAAGTACAGCAATTGTTGCAAGGCCCCTTTAAGCAGAGGAGGCGCGTGGAGGCAGTTCGCAGTTGGTTCATGAAGTCTAAAATTTACACTAGCCATAATCATGCTGACAACGACCGAGGGAGAGAGAATCTGTTGAAGCGAGTGGGTTGTCCCTATTCTCTGCTGAGCTCTCGTGCGCGGGCCAATCGCAACACACTTCATGTTTATGGTAGCTCCACACGTTTTACGTCCACCGGTTTTTGTGAGCAAACTCGCGCTATACGGCGCGCAAGTGTTCTGAAACGCGTCTTCAGCGCATCTGGACGCAAGCAGGGGTACGCCGATTGAGAAGCCACAAAGAGAACGCGTAGAGAACATGCGATGACGAGAAAGTTAAACTCGAGCCATCATAGGTGGAGTTCGTGGGGAAGCAAACGCACATGGACCCATCGGGGGGTTAAGCGAACGCACAAGGTGCACAACGAGCGGACGAACTTGCTCGCCGTATACTCCGTTTACATGAAGTCCAACTGCAGCAAAAGCTAAGATCCGATGAAGGAAATGAAGCAGCGCCAAAAGAGTATCGTTAGGTGTGCGCTATTGCCGTCTAAACTAATCACGAACAATAAATTCGTCCTTAGCCTGTACGTTCTCCACGAGTGTATGGTTAAGCCCGTGGTAGCAAATGCACTACGATCGCCGTGACTTTAGCGATGGTTGATCATCAAAACGCAGTGTTGGCTGCGGTCGAATTTAAACTGAGACTGAGTGTGCATTTTGAGTATTTCACCGATTCCCGTCGTCACAAATTGTGTACCGGAGAATGGCTTGTCGCACAATATTCGTACAACAGCAGGGCCTCCTAGATGGCAAGGCCGGTGTTCTACGTCACCTACAAGGGGCCAGCGCGGAACACAGACTCAACAACAGTGCCGAGAAAGCGCTCAGCTGAAACTCGTGGTATTGAACACAAACACCTATCCAAGACTGCCGTGGCACTTGTGTTCAATCTGTGTTTCACGCGGGCCGCTTGTAATTGACGTAGACCTCCTAAATAACGAGGATGCAGATCGAGATTTTTGACTCCATTAACCGGAGGCCAGAGTAGTGCGCAGGCTGTTCATCAGTGCTGCGTGAGCGCTCTTCTGCAAGTCATTGAGTAGGAACGCGAGCCCCAGATAATAGTAATAACAATATTACTATTTTTATTAGCAATTTTTAAAACGATACATCCATTCGGGCCCGTCAAAGACTCAGGGGCTTGTGGGACGGAGCCCGATAGCCAGCTTCGTGCTCATATGTGGTTTCTTTTCTTAATGTTATTTTTCTTGCCCCATCTTGCGGTAAAACACATATTAGCAATAACAACCCAACAAACGAAAAAAGAAATAATAGTCTCATTCCCTGACCAAATGATGCCTCCACTGAAGAACATGCGCAGCTTATCTGTAGACGAGTCTTACAAGTGTCAATGAAAATTATACTTTTACATTATCCCCAACTTTTAGTGACATCGTCCCCTTGGGCCATTTATCTACAGACGCCGGTACCCTGTAGAAGCTTTATGGGAAAATACGCTTTCTCGCCAAAAACTAAAAATCGGGGAACAGATATCCAAGGGCCTCAAGACATGGAATTTTGATAGGCGTTGACATCGACAGGACATAAAAAGAGAGCCTAAAACAAAGTAAGAGGTGGTTCCAAATGCGATTTCAATTCTGCTTAGTTTGTGTGGAAACCCTCGCAAGGGAGACGGACTCTGTCATATTAAATTTATCTAGACAGACCCCTGAAAAATGTAAGCGTTGATTAACGAGGCCGGGACTATGCACGACTCATTTAGCAAGGTATCGTCACGGCAGTACCTTGCAGAAACGTTCCTGAGCTCATTTTGCGCAACAGGCCTTCATGGGACGCACTGAGCGAGCTTACCCAGGGTCATAAGTATGATTTATGCTTCTCACGCTGTCTGCGGTGTAACCAAGGGTGTAACCCAGCCGCACTATCAAAAACAAAATGCGTTGTGGCGCAGTCGTTATAGCGCCGGACTTGCATTTCGCTGTCCCGGGTTTCGATCCCACACAAGTTCATACAGTCTTGGGTGCATCGCGGCGCTATTGTGGATTTTCGTGCTGAAATTGAAGAAAAAGTGAAAACCTTCTTTGTTTCATAATTTATTTCTCAGTACTCGTATACGATCAATACGCAAAATTTATTTAATTTGGAAGGCAATGAAAGATTCTACACGTGGTATTATTTTAAAAGCGATACTAACCATAGTCGACTAAAAATAAAATCCGCAGTTTAGGTCACAGTTGTTCGTGGAGGCATGTTTGGGGATTTTTACAAAGACTGGATCGACGAATAATAAATAGTAGTTAGAATGTCGTTTTACCGACTTGCATATATATAACAATAAAAAAATAGAGAAGCTCTTTTTTTATTACTTTGAGATTGAGAGTGGTTCAGAAAATGAAAGCTGTTTACAACTCCCTATAACGCCAAATTAGTGCGCAGCTCTTGAGGACGAGGAGGGGAAGGTAGGGAGAGGAGGCTACGCCCCTTCTCCTCTCCTCCTCGCCTCCCATTTAGGGAAAACATTTCTGCTAAATTTAGTGGAACAAATTTTCTGCTAAATTTAGCAGGAAAAGTTTTCCGCTAGATCTAGCGGGGAATTTTTTTCGCTAAATTTAGTGGGGATTTTTTTCCGCTAAATTAAGCGGGGAAAAATTTCCGCTAACTCTAACGGGAACGTTTTTCGCTAAATTTAGCGGGGAAACGTTTTCGCTAAATTTAGCGGGGACAATTTTTCCGCTAAATTTAGCAGGGACCATGTTTCTATACATTTAGATGGGAATTTTTTTCGCTAAATTTATCAGAGAATTTTGTCCGCTAAATTTAGCGGGGACAATTTTTCGCTAAATGTCACGGGGAACTTTTTCCGCTAATGTTAGCGGAGAAAATTTTCCGCTAAATTTAGAGGGTGAAATTTTCTGCTAGATTTAGCGGGGAAAAGTTTCCGCTAGATTTTGTGGGGAAATTTTTCCGCTAAAATTAGCGGGGAAATTTTTACGCTAAATTTAGCGGGGAAAATGTTTCGCTAAGTTTAGCGGAGAAACTTTTCCGCTAAAGTTAGCGGGGAAAATCTTCTGAAAAAATTTAGCGGGGATATTTACCCATCATGCACCGCACGGTTACACCGACGCCGACGGCGACGGCGACTCCGAAGCCGCTCAAGCCGGAAACGGGCGCCTAAGAGCTGCGCTCTAAATTGCCACACACGACAATCGTCAAAACCCACCATCGGCATTTCCTCCTTTTTAGCATATTTAGAGGCTTAAAACTCGAAACCAGTGCATATACCTCTAACGGAATGTCTTCTGGGTAAAAGAAGAGTGTGAAGAGAACCCGACGCGAGAAAAATAAAAGAATGTATGTATATATATATATATATATATATATATATATATATATATATATATATATATATATATATATATTATACAGCACGCTAAAAATGAACGAAAAATGGAAACCTTTTTTGTTCATAATTTATTTCTCGGTACTCGTACATCATAATGGCACAACCTTTTTTTTTTAATATGGAAGGCAATAAAAGGTTCTGCACGTAAAAAAAAAAAAAATACTAAACATAGTAGACTCAAAACAAAATTAAAAAATCCGCGATTTAGGTTACAGTTGTTCGCGGAGGCATGTTTGGAGATTTTTACAAAGATTGAAGCAACGAATAATAAATTGTACCTATAATGTCGTCTTACCTACTTGAATATATATCACACTAAAAAATACAGACGCTCTCTTTTGAATATTTTGAGACAGAGAGTGATTAAAAACACCACGCACGACAATCCTCAGAACCTCGTCGTCCTTTCCCGCTTCTTTGAGATGGGTTTTCTCAGAAACTAAACATGTAAGGACATTAAAAAAAAAGGATTGTTCTTCTTAGAACCAGCGCTACAAAATATAAAAATTTGAAGCAAAATAAAAAATACGATGCACCTCGTTGCCTCAATCCAAATGAAACCTCATATATATATATATATATATATATATATATATATATATATATATATATATATATATATATATATATATATATATATATATATATATATATATATATATATATATATATTGCCCCGCGCGCAGCTGGCCAAGGTGGCAGCGCGCGCGTGGCCTAACGGTTATCGTGCCTGCCTCCCACGCGAAAAGCCAGGGTTCGATCCCTGGGAAACGTCGCATCTTTTGTTATTCCTGCAATCTAGTTTTCTGGTAAATTCGAGAATCCTGTTGCGTGTTCGAGGTTCGAATGCTCTACGCGTCGAACATTCTACGCTGATTATTCCAGAAGCTTACGCATGTACATAAGGGGGTCCGCGTGGCGAACCGGAGTCAGTTTCGCCCCAGCGTTCGACTCTGCCCTCACGCCGACCTCGACGCCCGCGACGCTCTGTTTTCTTCTGTTTTTATCGTTTTTCCTTTTTATTTTTGGGCACAAGTTCGCCCCATTAAACGTTTAGTTTCTTCAGTTATTATCGCCTCGTCAATTGTCGTTCGTGACATTTTGGTGGAGGTGCGGGGTACCTGCATTCTATGCCCGTGGACCGTACCCCAGCGAAAACACGCCGGCCAAGTGACGTGCTCAGCCCCGGGAGGCTAGCCTTCGCAGAAGACCAGACCAAGGCACGGTCAAGTCGCCGTAACCAAGGCCTTCTCCCGGAACTTGGACCCCTGCTGCAGAAATCAAGGAAGCGGACCGCGACGATGACTACGCCACCCGTCGTCATCCTGCCCGTCACCCCCCGCACTCCGACGCCCTTCCACGGTGAAGCTCACGAAGACATAGAGGACTGGCTGCATCATAATGAACGTGTAGCCCGCCACAATGGATGGACGGATGAGCACCACCTCCAGAACCTCTACTTCGCGCTTGAAGGTACCGCGAGGAACTGGTTTGAGAACCACGAGTCCTCCTTTACTTCGTGGGAGCCATGCGCCGCCGAACTGAAGCGGACGTTCATCAACTACCACCGTCGACAGCGAGCGGAGGACCTTCTTCGAACAAGGGTGCAGGGCCCCAACGAGAGTGTGACAAGCTTCGTCGAAGAAGTCTTGCGTCTAAGTGCCCGGGCCGATCCAGATGCCACCGAGGAGAAGAAGCTTCGCGCTCTCATGCGTGGCGTGAAGGGAGAACTTTTCGGAGGATTGGTACGCAATCCCCCAACGACTGTCAGTGGTTTTGTAACCGAAGCCACCAATATCGAGTGCGCCCTGACGGCCCGAGAAAGCCACTACCACCGAATCGCCGGCGCGCCTGCTGCTCCAACTATCGCTGCTTCCCTTCTGGGCCTGGATACCAGCGGTGTCGACAGCCTTCGGGAGATCATCCGTGAAGTCGTCGGGGAAGAACTCGGCAAGATACTCCCCGCTGCGGATCGCCCGTCCTCACTGTCGCTCGCCGAGGTCGTCCGAGAGGAAGTTCACCGGGCCTTCCAACCTGAGGCTCCGATCAACACGGCGACGCCAGAAGAGCCGACGTTGAGCTACGCCGCCGTGGCCCGACGACCGCCGCAAGCTCCTCGCCAGGCCCCGGCGCCACCCCGAAGAGACGCCCAAACGTCGCGGTATCCTCAGCGTCAAGAGCAGCAAGCCCAGTACGTCCGCCCGGAGCGACCCTCAACGAGGAAGACAGACGTGTGGCGAACGGCCGACCGACGCCCGCTTTGCTACCACTGTGGGGAAGCCTACCACATCTACCGCAGCTGCCCCTACCGTCGACTTGGGTTGCGTGGTTTCCACCCGAACGACCCACGCCCGAGGTACGGCGAACGCCCTCGCGACATCGAGGAGTACCTCCGACGCTCGCCCCCCTCAGTGCCATCTCTAAGCCGTGAATCTCGCTCCCCATCTCCACGAAGTTCAGCGTCCCCAGCGTCCCGACCCCGCCGAGAGAGTCTGTCTCCCCTGCGTCACCGGGAAAACTAAGTGCGGCAACGCCTGGAGGTGACGTTGCCGAAAACGACGGAAGCAAACAGCCTCCAAGAACGCCGGAGCGCTCCCACTCTCCTGACGCCCCGCATCGCACCGACGCCCATGCAACGGTGTCCAACAACCTAAACGTTGTTATCGACGGCCTCGACGCATCGGCACTCGTGGACACCGGAGCAGACTACTCAGTCATGAGTGGGAGGCTCACTCGCCGCCTTCGGAAAGTCACGACGTCGTGGGACGGACCGCAGATACGAACCGCCGGCGGACATCTCATCACACCTGTTGGCAGGTGCACCACTCGCGTTGAGATCCACGGTGAAACCTGCCCTGTGAAGTTCGTCGTTCTGCAAGACTGTTCGAGGGACGTCATTCTCGGAATGGACTTCTTGTGTGAATACGGTGCCGTCATCGACCTTGGTGAGAACAGATTGACGCTGCGCAAGACTGCTCTGCCTTCAGAGAAATCCCAAACAGCGTCAGCCGCCGTACGAGTCGCTGCCGACCACGTGAACCTTCCGCCGCGATCAAGTGTTGTCGTATCCGTCGTGACTGATGCAGCTACCTGCGGCGAAGTTGTTCTGGAAGGCAACCTCCAGTTGCTTCTAGGAAGAGGGATAGGCGTCGCACGAGGAGTAGCTGAACTTCAGGATGGCCGCACTGTGGTCCTCGTGACGAACTTTCGGAATGAAACGCAACACCTCACAAAAGGTGCAGCCGTTGGCCAAGTCGAGGAACTCCGAAACTCCGCCAAAATCGCCGCCATTACTGACGAATCCTCGCCACCTCAGCAAGACAGTACGTCGCCAGCGCAGCTTGACATCGACCCTAAGCTTCCGGACCCGAGACGACGGCAGCTGATTAACCTCCTCGCCGAATACCGTCACTGCTTTGCGACGACGTCGAAGGTGCGCCAAACAGCCGTTGCGAAGCACCGCATCGTTACCGAGGACGACGCGCGCCCTGTGCATCGATCACCGTACAGAGTCTCCGTTAAAGAAAGGGAGGTGATTCAGGAGCAAGTTCAAGAGATGCTGAACGACGACATAATCCAGCCATCAAGCAGTCCGTGGGCGTCTCCAGTCGTACTGGTTAAGAAGAAGGACGGAACACTTAGGTTCTGCGTGGACTACCGACAGCTGAACGCGGTGACGAAGAAAGACGTCTATCCACTCCCCCGTATCGACGACACTTTAGACCGGCTGCGCCACTCCCGATACTTTTCATCGATGGACCTGAAGAGCGGCTACTGGCAGATCGAGGTCGACGAACGGGACCGAGAGAAGACAGCTTTCGTCATGCCGGATGGACTGTACGAGTTCAAGCTGATGCCTTTCGGACTGTGCACGGCGCCTGCAACTTTCCAGCGTGTAATGGACACAGTACTGGCAGGACTGAAATGGCAGAGCTGTCTCGTCTACCTCGACGACGTCGTAGTGTTTTCCGGCGACTTCAACGAGCACTTGCGAAGACTCCGAGCTGTTCTCCAAGCCATACGGACCGCCGGACTCACCCTGAAGCCATCAAAGTATCGGTTCGCCTATGACGAACTGAAGTTCCTAGGTCACGTGGTTAGTAACGAAGGCGTTCGCCCCGACCCAGAGAAGACTCGCGCCGTCGCAGCATTTCCAGCGCCGAGAAACAAGAAAGCCGTGCGACGGTTCCTTGGACTATGCGCCTACTATCGGCGCTTCGTTCGGGATTTCGCAAGGATTTCCGCACCACTAACAAACCTCACAAAGGACGCCGAGAAGTTCGAATGGGCCGAAGAACAGCAGCAGGCAATCGACGAATTGAAGCGACGACTGCAGACTCCTCCTGTTCTTGGACATTTCGATCAGCATGCGGAAACCGAAATTCACACGGACGCAAGTTACGCTGGACTGGGCGCGGTACTGGTTCAAATGCAAGAAGGCACCGAGCGAGTTATCGCCTACGCGAGTCGGACACTGTCCAGGGCGGAGAAAACTTACTCCACGACCGAGAAAGAATGCCTTGCGGTCGTCTGGGCAATCACGAAGTTTCGTTCGTACTTGTACGGGAGCCCGTTCCGTGTAGTCACCGACCATCACTCGCTCTGCTGGCTTGCAAACCTCAAGGACCCGTCAGGACGCCTCGCTCGATGGAGTCTCCGATTGCAGGAGTTCAACATGACTGTGGTCTACAAGTCAGGCCGCAAGCACAGCGACGCCGACTGCCTGTCCAGAGCCCCCGTCGAAACGCCTTCCGGCAGCAGCGACGACGATGACGACGAGTGCTTCCTAGGCGCAGTAAATACAGACGACATGGCACGACGTCAACGAGACTATCCTGAGTTGCGCGCGCTAATCGAGCACCTCGAAGGACGAGGGGGAACTGTCCCCCGTGTCTTCTCGAGAGCCCTGACAACCTTCGTCCTCCGACAAGGTGTGCTGTACAAAGAGAACTTCGGGGACAACAACACACCGTGGTTGCTGGTAATCCCGACCGACCTTCGGGAGGAGATCTTTCAAGCATGTCACGACGACCCGACGTCCGGACACCTCGGTTACAGCCGAACACTGGCCCGTATTTGTGAAAATTATTACTGGCCAAAGCTCCCCAAGGCCGTCCACCTCTACACCCGATCGTGCCACGAGTGCCAGCGACGTAAGAAACCGCCGACGAAGCCAGCAGGTCTCCTGCAGCCGATTGCTCCCCCGACCGCACCGTTCCAGCAGATCGGAATGGATCTACTTGGCCCTTTTCCGCCGTCAACGTCGGGAAACCGCTGGATAATCGTCGCCACTGATTATCTCACGCGGTACGCCGAAACGAAAGCCCTTCCTTCAGGGACTGCTGTGGAAGTCGCCAAGTTTTTCATCGAGTCAATCGTCCTCCGGCACGGCGCTCCCAAAGTTCTGATTACAGATCGCGGATCATCGTTCATGGCACAGATGACCCAAGAGATCCTCCGGCTCAGTCACACCAGCCATCGCTGTACCACTGCGTACCACCCGCAGACCAACGGGCTGACGGAGCGACTCAACAAGACAGTCGCCGACATGATCTCTATGTACGTCGACGTAGAGCACAAGACGTGGGACGAGGTGTTGCCCTACGTCACGTTCGCCTACAATACGGCGGTTCAAGAGACCACTGGATTCACACCTTTCCAGCTGGTACACGGTCGGAAGGTAACGACCATGCTGGACGCCATGCTACCCCATGAGCCATCTGACAATGAGAGCGACGACGCCCAGGCGGTTGCTCAACGGGCCGAGGAAGTCCGCCAACTCGCCCGACTCGTGATTCAAGACCAGCAACGCGTCGACGCGGGCCGCTACAACCTTCGTCGCAGGGACGTCCGCTTCCAGCCCGGAGACAGGGTGTGGGTGTGGACGCCCATCCGTCGCCGCGGCCTCAATGAGAAACTGCTGAAACGGTACTTTGGACCATACAAGGTACTTCGTCGCCTCGGCGAGCTGAACTACGAGGTGATGCCTGACGGAACACGAACATCGTCACGCCGCCCACCACGACCTGAAGTCGTACAAATGACTCTTTAGTTTACCGTTCTTTTTATTTGCTTTGTTTTGTTCTGGTTTGCATCGGGGCGATGCACCTTTTAAAAGGGGGGAGTAATGCCGCGCGCGCAGCTGGCCAAGGTGGCAGCGCGCGCGTGGCCTAACGGTTATCGTGCCTGCCTCCCACGCGAAAAGCCAGGGTTCGATCCCTGGGAGCGTCGCATCTTTTGTTATTCCTGCAATCTAGTTTTCTGGTAAATTCGAGAATCCTGTTGCGTGTTCGAGGTCCGAATGCTCTACGCGTCGAACATTCTACGCTGATGATTCCAGAAGCTTACGCGTGTACATAAGGGGCTCCCGTGGCGAACCGGAGTCAGTTTCGCCCCAGCGTTCGACTCTGCCCTCACGCCGACCTCGACGCCCGCGACGCTCTGTTTTCTTCTGTTGTTATCGTTTTTCCTTTTATTTTTTGGGCACAAGTTCGCCCCATTAACGTTTAGTTTCTTCAGTTATTATCGCCTCGTCAATTGTCGTTCGTGACAATATATATATTTCGCCACGGCAGATTGATATCTCTTTTCGTATTTAAATTGGTTTTGCGAGTAAGTGCTGAGGATTTATCATTTTAGAGCGCAGCTCTTAGGCGCCCGTTTACGGCTTGAGCGGCGTCGGCGTCGGCGTCGGCGTCGGCGTCGCCATCAGCGTGCCCGCGCGGTGCATGATGGGTAAATTTCCCCGCTAAATCTACCGGAAAATTTTCCCCGCTATATCTAGGGGAAATTTTTCCCCGCTAAATCTAGCGGAATATTTTCCCCACTAAATTTAGCGGACAAATTTCGCCACTAAATCTAACGTAACATTTTCCCCGCTAAATCTAGCGGAAAAGTTTCCCCGCTAAATCTAGCGGAAAATTTTCCCCGCTAAATCTAGCGGAAACTTTTCGCCACTAAATTTAGCGGAAAATTTCCCCCTCTAAATTTAGCGGAAAAATATTCCCGCTAAATCTAGCGGAAAACTTTCCCTGCTAAATCTAGCGGAAAATTTTTCCGCTAAATATAGCGGAAAATTTCCCCGCTAAATCTAGCAGGAAATCTTCACGCTAAATCTACCGGAAAATTTTCCCCGCTACATTAAGCGGAAAAATTTCCCCGCGAAATCTAGCGGAAAATTTTCCCCGCTATATCTAGGGGAAATTTTTCCCCGCTAAATCTAGCGAAAAATTTTCGCCGCTAAATTTAGCGGAAAATTTCCCCCTCTGAATCTAGCGGAAAAATATTCCCGCTAAATCTTGCGGAAAATTTTCGCCACTAAATTTAGCGGAAAATTCCCCCCTCTAAATTTAGCGGAAAAATATTCCCGCTAAATCTAGAGGAAAATTTTCCCTGCTAAATCTAGCGGAAAATTTTTCCGCTAAATATAGCGGAAAAATTTCCCCGCTAAATCTAGCAGGAAATTTTCACGCTAAATCTACCGGAAAATTTTCCCCGCTACATTAAGCGGAAAAATTTCCCCGCTAAATCTAGCGAAAAATTTTCCCCGCTAAATCTAGCGGAAAGTTTTCCCCGCTAAATCTAGCGGAATATTTTCCCCGCTAAATTTAGCGGACAAATTTCGCCGCTAAATCTAACGTACTATTTTCCCCGGTAAATCTAGCGGAAAAGTTTCCCAGCTAAATCTAGCGGAAAAGTTTCCCCGCTAAATCTAGCGGAAACTTTTCGCCACTAAATTTAGCGGAAAATTCCCCCCTCTAAATTTAGCGAAAAAATATTCCCGCTAAATCTAGCGGAAAACTTTGCCCTGCTAAATCTAGCGGAAAATTTTCCGCTAATATAGCGAAAAATTTCCCCGCTAAATCTAGCAGGAAATCTTCACGCTAAATCTACCGGAAAATTTTCCACGCTACATTAGCGGAAAATTCCCGCTAAATCTAGCGAAAAATTTCTTCGCTAAATCTAGCGGAAAGTGTTCCCCGCTAAAATCTAGCGGAATATTTCCCCGCTAAATTTAGCGGACAAATTTCGCCGCTAAATCTAACGGACTATTTTCCCAGGTAATCTAGCGGAAAAGTTTCCCAGCTAAATCTAGCGGAAAAGTTTCCCGCTAAATCTAGCGGAAATTTCGCCGCTAAATTTAGCGAAAAGTTCCCCCTCTAAATTTAGCGGAAAAATATTCTCGCTAAATCTAGCGGAACATTTTTCCTGCTTTATCTAGCGGAAAATGTTTCCCGCTATATTTAGCGGGGAAATTTCCCGCTTGATTTAGCGGAAAAATGTCCCTAAATCGGGGCAAGCAGGGGGGGGGGAGGGGCATAGCCTCCTTTCCGTGCTTCCCTCCTCCTCCAAAAGAGCTGCGCTCTAATTCGGCGTTACAGGGAGTTGTAAACGGCTTTCATTTTTTTTAGTAAACATTAATTGCATGCACTTTTTTTTTCTTCTTTCATTCGCCACTCTAGCAAACCAGCACGAAGTTACTTGTCGCAATTTCAATAGGGTGTGCTGCGTGTTTTCGCTTTCGCGTTTTATATTTTTTACAATCGAGGAGTAAAAATCGAGCGCTATTCTTACACACGACAATCCGGAATAAATCGGGATTTTCAAGGAGTAATTCTGGAATTCGGGTCTAATGGGTTATATTTAAAAAAACATTTCCATATTTCAAATAGAATTAATTATAACGTGTCGGTTTTAGTGTGTGTTCTTTTTTTTACTCTAAGAATATTTAGCAATGTACAGGTAATACGCAGAACAGTGTTGGAGCTCACGTGACATTTCTCGTTTCTCACATTTTTGTTTTTACTTATACATGATGTCTATAGGGATGTCTAAAGGCCCGGCTCCGCACCACTTTTGTTCACCTTACTTCCCACCGCGCTCCCCATCCTTCATTTCTTCCACAAATAAGCTTGCGTCAGGGTGGGCGAGAGAAAATTAGTATACGTTAGAGAAACAAAAATAATTTCCTCTTGAATTAGCGCAGGTATTTTTTGTATTTCGAAATATTGTCGGCGCGTTATTGTTTAGCTAGGTATCGAGCATTATTGTCATGCCAACAAAGCACTGGGTCAGTACTTAGCTTCCATGGTCTTGCTTCCAGGTACCATGTAAACTCGTATGGAAGCGAATATGTATCGTTGGTCACGAAAATTAGGAAAACTATGTGAACTTGCCACTACAGTTTTTATAGACAGATGTAAAAGTGACCCTGGAATTTCTCGTAATTTTCAAACTTTCAGCTGGTTTTCACCAGGGAAAGTTGATTTTCAGGTAGAAATCAGGTTTACTGGTTTTACCCGGTTTTCATAAAAACATGTTCCGGTTGCCAACATCGGGATTATCGGGTTTTACCCAAAAACAAAGGACCCTAGGTCTGATTCATGGTGTTTCTGCAGCCATTCTACTGTCCTATTATTTAAGATTGATCGTGGAGCTCAGATATTATTAAAAATAAATCTGCATACATTGGAGTTAAAAAAAATGCTCTATATGATTTTTTCCTAGTTCGCGTCAGCTAAGTTAATGTAAATTGATGCGTGAGTAGATATCTGCAAGCTACACGTTTTGTAGGCTTGTACGGGACGTCTGCCATGCTGGTGTCAGAAGCCTGCCGGTAGTGCAGTGGAAGGTGCGGTGTCACACCTCACCGAGCGTCTCGCTATCTATAATTATACTCCAAAGACTACGCTAGCTGGCACGCGTCCAGGCAACATTTCAACTTCAAATGTAGCATTTTTACTTTAGGCACCTATTAACTCATATATATATATATATATCGATGTAATAAACATTCCTTACCTAAGTGCTCAAAGGGTATCAATTGTGCCTTTGTTTTATTATAATTTTGAGGTCGTTCTGTATGTTTGAAACTCGAAACATGCAACATAAGAAGCTTTATTCTACAACTTAAAGCATTTAAAATTGATCTGAATACCAGAAAGTTGGTCTTGAATGCTTTACACAATACTCTGTACAACTTTTATCTATAGACTATACTGCTATTTAAAAAAAAAAAAACGATGTCTCACGTTTAATAATTATCGCTCTGAAGGAACCACTTTCTTACCAAAATTTTAACCTCCTTTTTGTGACGCAATACTGCTTAATCACGCGTAAGTTTATAAGGGTGATAAGCTATATAGTAATTGCATGGAGTTTTTCGGTAACTTGTGTTTATTCGTGGTAACGCATACTCATGAGTGTGTATTAGAGGTTTTGTTTTTAGGAATTTCTGGGATTCGCTACTCGAATAATAATCTTTGGTTATAGTAACGAATTGGAACAGTTTCTAGAGCGGCATTATGTTCACACCTACGTGTTTTTGAAGTGGTTCTAACTCCTCATATTGTGATTCGTATGAAATATTGTTAACTATTCTTAAATTGATTTTGTTAACACCTTGTATTCTGCCAGCTGAACATAATTCGTTTACTATGAGGCCTGTCGGAGAACAGACTCACCCGATGCCTAGTAAACCTTTTGGCGTAATCTCAAATCCGCACCACTTTGAAATCAGTGTATATATGTTAGAGTAACTGATATTCTACTTTTAACACGCTTCATGTGTTTTTCCCAATTCTTGTACTCATCAAAAAATAATCTTACGTTCTTTGCATTAGCTTCATAATTCATCTTGGCATATCTGTTCTTATCACGATACGGATTTAAAAACAGTGATTTATCAAAAAGTATACGTTTTTGTGGGTTTTGATACACATAAGTTTATGTTTATCAAAGTTGACTAATTTTAGATTACTTGAAAATCAGTCTTAAATCGCTTCTATTTTATTCTGAAATAATGAAACGTCTATTTCATAGTCCTCATGTGGAAGTGTGAGCTCAGTGTCATCTGCACATTGAAAATAAGAGATTTAGTTTTTGCTTTCCTATATCTTTGATATAGATGTTGAATAACATAGGGCCAATGACGATCTGTGTGGTATTCCGAAATTAATTTTATTTGCACATTCATTTCAGTGTTTATCTTGACTGATTACGATCTGTCTGAGAAATAGTTAACAAAGTATTAAAGGAAGTCATCTAAATCCGATCTCTTCTATTTTCTTAGCATGTTTGAATGATCAATTGTGACGAATGCTTCGATACGTCCAGAAATAAAACAAATAAGATTGTTATCATTTAATGCTTTACTAGCAATGCCGTTAAATCCTCACGGAGTTCAGTAGTACTATATTTTTAATCCATATTGTGGTTCGCATATAGAGAAACTTTGTCACAGAAAGAGCTTATTATTTTTACTATATATTTTCTATCGCATGAGAAATTACTGCCAGTATTGAGAGAAGTCTATGATTACCAAAGTTGTTTTTACTTTCACCTTTGAAGAGTGGTCGTACAATCTAGCCATTAGTTAAGTGGAAAGTTTTCCCCCTTTCAAATATCCCATTCAGAATGGCGAGCAGAACATATTTTATTTGTTCAAAGTTCGCAAAAAGGGCTTCTAGACGAATTGGATTGATGCCAGACGGTTTTTTTTAATGACATTGAACTTACTATTTTACACAGATATTGTCCTGTCATAACAGGAAGACTGGCTGAATTAACATTTTCCACCCGGTTTGTTGACGTCGTTTGATTCTGTTGTGTCATTTTACCTCTAAGCTCTTTACACCTTTTAGAAAACTGTCTCGCACAGAAAGGCTACATCAACTAATAACGGAAATGTGTTTTTTTGTCATGGATGGTCGCTTCTTTGCTTTTGCCAATTAGCTGGTTAGCATGTTAAAGGTTAGTTTTTGAATTTCCCGACCTAATATCAAATTTGTGAACCTAGTATTTTCACCTTGACAACTTGATTTTGGCGCTACGTGTTTTTCTTATTGAACGAAATTCAGTTGTCAGAGGGGTACAGGCAGGATTTTGTTTACATCTAGTCTACATTTTTTTTTACGTAACATAATTATAGTATTTCTTCTAATATCGAACTGACCCTCATTGAAAACAGCGTATCGACATTATACACGCGATGGTCATTTGTCAATTCTTTAAAATAAACCCAACGAAAACTAATCCTATAATTTTCCGCTTTAAAGGAATGCCTGTAATGAATCCCCGGCTATATTTTACAGCGGAGCTGTTAAGGGCTAGTTTCCCCAGCTTCGTGTTCGGTACCAAAGAAATGTCCACACAAAACTACACATAACTCTGGACAGCTACCGCCAACTATGAGCGACGGAGGCAACCAGACAACAAATCCGGTTGCCGCCGTCGCTCATAAATGACGGCAACCTTTCCAGCCGTTCCGTCAAAGTGCGCGATGGTCCGGTGGACGCCCTCGGGTGCGTCCCCCCCCCCCCTCCCCTCCCCCCCTCCCCCCCGGGACGCCCAAGAGAGACATTGAAGCATTCATGATGGACGTCTTCGGCTGGGTCATGCTCGGCGACGACAGGTCTGCCGTAGTGAGGGGTGACTTTAACGTTGGCATTGCACGCCAGGAGGAAAAGGGGTTCACTTCGTTTATGCTCGAGCGCTTCGGGCATGCGTGTGTGAACGAACCTGCGGTGCCCACGACCAGACATCGGACGTGTATAGAACACGTCTTCCCGAAGAACGTGCCTGCCGTCAGCGTACATCCTATGGCGGTGTACCGCAGCGATCACAAGGCCATGGTCCCTGTCGTTAAGGAATAAATAACAACCCCAGATCGTTATATATATGTCTGATTCTTTAATCGTTCAAATAACCAATTACCCAATCACACCTTAATCCTTACATTTATAAATACTTCATTCCCACCATAGTACAGCTTCGCTGGTCTTCCTTCTTCACCAGAATGGAAGGGCTGAAAGTTTTTTTTAATGATACTGTAATTGTACTTGAGTACTTGAAATGTTTCCGATCCCTCGATGTAACTTTTTTCTGCCACATAAGCATTGGATGTCCATATAAGCGAGCTTTGTATTGCCCTCCCTACAATAGTTCGTATTGCTTCTTTTCATAGGCATGTTTTACTTATGAAAACAAAGCTGACTCGGTATCATGCTTTTTTTATTCATACTTAGAGTAGTTTTCTTGCTTCGGGAGACACTACAGTACCTAATACACCAAAGCACATATCTTTACAAAACAAAATGCTTCGTGTTATTCCAAATACCCCATACAATTTTCCTACTAGGCAGACTTGCTTACAGTTTAAAACTGTAACTGTATACATTTGATGTAAACATAAATTTGCCTCTTTTTACAAAAACCAAAAAAAAAACTATGAACAATGATATTTTTAAAAGTTTTGTAGCATCTATACTTTACTTGCCCCTTATGAAACTAGAAATAAAATATTTTTTTTTACTGCCCAGATGCAGAATGAATTATGGCTTTGATATGCTGAGTTACATCTAGCCTAATTTTTTTAAGTCTCCCTTGTGTAACCTTTTTGAACCATATTCCCTCTTCTACTCTCCGTGACTATTTTTTGTAACTCAATATTTGTTTCAGCAGTATGTTTACTAGTCTCCTTATTTTTGTAAAAGTTAAATTTGTGTATTGCGTATTGTGTAAATAAGTTACTATGTTACACAGTACTTTATGTGTCAATTTTTACAGCTGATTCGTAAATGGTGGTTAGTCTCGTCAAGCAGACTAAACTATTTTTTTTCTCGTCACCCTAGTTTATCCTTCAAAATTTAATAAAGGTTGATTGATTGATTGATTAATTAATTGATTGCTTTATTAATCCACTGAAATTCAGGTCGTCCTTGCTTTAGTTTTACAGTTATTATTAAGTGATTATAAATATCATCAAGCACAACTACTAACGTGACATGTAATTGTAAGGGAGTCAGATAACACCTAATCCCAGTCATACTGCACCATCAGTTTATCTACACTTCTTAGTCAATTATTATACTCTCTTTAATCTGCTTCTGTGTTTCAACAAGCACAATATATCCCAAGGTCATCAAAGCCATAAACTAATGATCGGCTCTTTTTTCTAATCATTCCAGCGAATGCAGTGAGGTCATTCATCCTGACTAAAATATAGTCGACACAGGTTTCCGTAGTTTTGTTTTCTATGTATTCTTCCCCAGTAATGTAGGCAATTATATTTTAAGGCCGTAACCTTATAATAGATCAACATAGGCTTTCATACTTTGTTTTGAGTCATTCAGAACGTGTCTATTAATATCCCCAGCGAACCTTAGGCGCTTACATGAATTTAATTTGTCTAAAAGCTTAGCAAACTCGTTGCAAAATGAAGTTGTACTTATGTCCGAGGGTCTGTAAACCACATGTACTGTAAATAAGGCTGTTAATTAATTCACTTTCAATACCATCGGTTCGGCCTGACTAGATGTTATTTCTAGTCGATTATACAGGCAGCTGTTATTGACAAATACCGTCTCCAATTCGTGCTTCTTCTGCGGGAACTTGAGCAGAAACTCCCACACCACGGCCATGAAGCAGGCCTTGCTATCTGGGAGAACAAAGGGTTTTTCTTCTTCTCCCGCCCGTTACTTCCTCGGCGCCCCACGAAATTTCTTAACTTAAGATCACTTACGTGTTGTTTTAAGTGTGATTTTTGAAATTCATGGTGCGATCTCAAAGGTATCTTATCCATGAAGTATCTGGCCACATTCTTGATTTTACTTCTATACCTCCACTACTTCCCAGTGTAAGTAAAACAGGAAATTACAGTTATATATTAGCCAGGTATACCAGATTAATTTAACTATATGTTTCTGATCACCCGAAGAAAATAATTCGCGTCTGAAACTCTGGTATCTGCTTCCCGTAGTACGGTGAAATACTGAGTTCAAAGTGTACCTTTCTTTCATTATTACTGCCCTCCAGTCAACACGTTCTTCGCTACCAATGATGCAAATCGGTGCGTGAATACGACATTTCCGACACGAAACATAATAGTTGCGAGAAAATATGAAAAACAAAAAATGAAAAAAAAAAACACAGATAAGCTAGGCACTAAAATGTTTTAGAAAAATAAATTGTATCTGAATTTCTACTAACAGATCATTTGAGAACTCAAAACAATCGGAAGTCTCATATTTTCTTGTAACAAAGAATATGACACTCATACGTTGCTGCAATTTGGGCACAGGAAAGGCATTTTCGAACGAAGTGATTTCTATAAAGAGTCGATCGCAGTGCTGGTGATTTGAAGTCCCATTCACCCATGCCGCGCAGCGCTGAGATGACCCAAAATAAGCGCTGCATTGTGTGTGTGTCTAAAGCGCTGATTTAGCGGGGCGGTGGATGTGTGAGCAAGCTTATCAATCCGATATTATATACACAAGGTATTCAACAAAAACAAGATGACGTTTAACGGTTGACACATTCATTTCCGGTTGCAGGGTGTAGACGGTGGTTTCCTACAGGGCTCGCGTGATTACGATCGCGTATTAACGAAGTTTGCTTCGGAACGATCGAGCTAAAAAAGATCATCCTAAAGGCGTTTACCTGTCCGACCCAACAAATGCAGGAATATTCATGAAGACCGGCGTTGGTACCCGTAACTGGGCTGACCCAAGACGGCGTGGTGTTTGACTGCGTTAGGCGGAGTTTTACGAGGTACTACGACCGCGAGAAACGACCGCTTCACACAGTTGTGTTTTATTACGGTACGACGAGTTACAACCGCGAGTTGTTGGGAAAGGCGTGTATCGTATGTAGCGTGCAAGTATACCAGGCGTCATACTAAGCAGGGACGATCCCGGTGGCTTGCGTTCTATCTCAAGGTCAATTCAGACAGCATAGACGCTACTAATAAACGTGAATGGGCCTTTATTCGTGCTTTGTGTGAAGCACAGCGGCACTGCAATCAATCTTATAATTAGCTTGACAGGCGGCGAATAAAGCACGGATTCGGTAGCTTGTAGTAGTATCTTGACGTAATCAAAAGTTCTGAAAGGCTGCGGCGTGAATTTAGGCATACTAGCCGAGAAACGGGACGAGCGTGCGACTGATTATTAGACACAAGGCTGTAAGCAAAAATATATCAAGTCGCACAATGTACATATTATTTCTCGCGGAGCAGTCGGGCCCTGTCCTTTACGGGCAGTGTGCGATAAAGAGTAAGTCGTTTTTAAGCAGTTCATCTTATAATTTACAAAGGCCTGTCATTATAAGGCGCTCATACTTCCGCACTAATAGACCCAATGTAAACAAATGAAGAGACTACACCCCTTTTTTGTATAACTTTATAATAAAGAATTTAATATCCTAATAAAATCCTCTTGACCTGACAGATGCGGCGTCCCAGTTCGGCGATGAGAGGCTCATTAACACACGCTTCATGCTTGATGTTCAACGACGTTTCATTTACACGACTGCGTGTCGTCAACAAAACAAGATCTCTCTATCGTTCATGTGCGACGGTGACGATAGGAATGTTTATCATGTGGAAACAAAACAAATTTACCCGCGAGTGTTGGTTCACGGCTTCTCGCAATCGCGTAGTGCATGGGTAAGAAACAATACCGTGTACCTTGATAGAACTTACCTTTGCTAAGCAACGCAAAAAAACACTTGACACAGAGTAAAATCCCACAAACAACAGCACGTTCATTTTGAAACCGTGAAGCGTTTTGGCAACGAAATACCGGAGAAGAGAGAACCAGAAGTCACCCAAAATTTTCTATATGCAATCACGGTGAGGTTAATAATAATAATAATAATAATAATAATGTATTTTTATTCCTTTGAAAAAAAAACACTTACAGTAACTGCCCCACAAAAGCAAAGAAGATTGCTTGTCCTTGGAACCAGGCAGACCAAAATCTTACAAATAAAAGGAATAGAACACAGTATTGCAAGTAGCACTATAAATAAAGAAATTAAACAGAATTGTAAAACAGAGCAATATTTGCGCCATGCAAATGAAACTACTCTCCATATAAAAATCAAACAAATCACTGAAGACTGAAATACTAACGAATTCTAAACACGTACGACCTCACGTGAAACATAAAAAATAGACAACAATTGAAACATCAATATCGCATGACTCAGAAATGACTCGGGAAAAAACACACTAAACAACAGGGAAATCAGGTTTTACACTCTAGACACCACTTTTTAAGAGCATTCTTTGCCGTTCGCATGAATGATATACTAATCAAATTATCGGGTAATTTATTAAAAATGGAAGGAATATAATGCCTTTTTATTCTCTTTCCGTAGTTCGTAAATATTCTGGGTATTAAGTACCTTTCAGTGCATCTCAGATTTCTCTTTTTGACCTCAATCTTCGAGCTCTTAACGTAGTAATGCCGCGTTAATATTACATATTCATACAGTTTAGAAAAATACATTATATTTAGTTCATTCATTTTCATATCTATAACTAGGTTATCATATCTGGTTCCGTACGCAACGTTACTCGCAATCTGCTTAAGTAGTCAATCTATTCCTAGTTTTTTTATTTCCTGCACATTGTCCGAAAACAGTAATACTTTATCGCAGGATCGACTCTCCTAAGGCAATAAGAATGTCACGAGCGGGCTTTTTTGTAATTTATTTTCTGAGTTGTCTGACACGTTTCAGCTTTTAGTTCAATCGTAAATGGACTATAGCCAGAGACTACTTGAGTAATAACCCTCTCAGAGGGCGCCCCAGAGCTCTTTTTCATGAACTATGATTTCCGCTAAACGAGCTGCTGTTATACGGCTGGCCGAATGCTATTTTCCACCGATATTGATCTCTTTGAGACTGTCCACATGAAGTTAAAACAAACAAAAAAAATTATTTTGCGCAGGTTCATATTTGTTTAAAACATTACAAGTTAATGCTTCTCTTACGGACAATTTGTGAAACGCATATAATTCCAATAACACTGAAAGGAAACATTCGCAAGAAGCTTTCGTGTCATAGCCAGAGACTGGCAACCACGACAGTATACTACATTTACAGCGCACTAAATTATTGCCTGCTTACTGAAAACTATACGTCATTTAAAACTAGTAACCTATAATAGTTAAAATCTTAAAATTAATTTTATCCGAGTTTATTGCTTTATTGCGGCAATACCCGAAAGAGGTATTCCAGAAGGGTGAAGACTAGGTCGAGTTCTGTTGAATTGAGTTCAGTTGAGAGTCGGCGCTCTGTCAGTCCCCGTCTCCGCTTGTCCCTCGTCGTATTCGCGCTGCTTTTAATTCTTCGATACCCGAAAGAGGAGTGTGCGCACGCGCGAGTTGTTGGATACCCCGAGATACCTGAGAAGGAAGAAGATATATATATCATCTCTGACACAGTTAAGATTGTAATTACCAACGAAAGCTTTTAAAGGGTACAGTACCGTCAGCCAGTGCTTGAAAAAAAAGAATTCGGAGTCGCGACTTTCAAAGTTCTAACCCCAGGGAAACGAAAGGATGCGGCAGCTCCCCTCCAATGCCGTTAGGGCCTACTGTCGAGAGTACTTTCTTTGTACCAAAGTACGCTAGCGAGCCCTTTTCCCGCAAAGGATACTCTAGGAGCAGGAGCATTTGCAGCGCCGTGTGGCACGAACTCCCTTTACTTTTATGAGATTGTCCTTTTTAGCAAAGGTCCTTAAGCGGTCCGTCTGACAATGTTATAAGACACAATAAAGTTTTAACAGATTGTTCCAATAACTCCAGTAACAAAACCGATAACAATACGATCCATGCGCAAATGTGTCGGCGGAGTGTCGGCTATCGTCATCGAGGTTATCGCAACGATCTACTAAAACTCCCAGAGTTGCAGAGACCGTATACAACCCATCGCAGTCTTTCTACGGCGACTAAATAAATGGCATATAACTTATAACGGAGGTGAATGTATGCGGCGTTTTTTTGTACCGCAGCGAGCCACCAGTCTTCGCTTGCTGCCATTGGCAATGGAGGGGGACAAAAGGATGAACTGCGGTGGCGCATTACGCACAACAACGGACCGGAGAAAAAACGAAATGGAAGAGGATGACAGTCCAAACCGGAAACCGAGGCTGAAGCGGGTTATCGCCTCTTTTCCGGCTTGGTGAGCTTCCGCGGAACTATGTTCCCGTAGATGATGGCACGTATACACCAACTCATGTTTACAAACAAACCGGAGCGCCCGGAGCGCCCCTAGCGGACGCCACCGGCGCCGCGCATGCGCGATGGGGGTGTGGGCAAGAAGTTCGCCGTCGCCCATAAACAAACCATTGAAATGCGATGTTGTCGGCGTCTGTGTGAGTCCCCCTGCCCTTTTTCGCGTTCGAATTGTTGGTTCTACGTCTTCCTGGCGATGTCTGACTATCTTGAGCGGCGTCAGCGAAATTACCGAGGCTCGTTACACCGCAAAACTTCGCGTGAATAATGTGACATGTGGCGATTCATTCCGCGTGGACGCCGCAGATTGTACGCTAAAGCCTGATTCGCATGATGAGATTTCGCTCGGAATTTTCAGTCGCGACGCCGCTCGGGCTGCAAAAGCGTGAACCGTAGCTGAGATGGTCGACGACGATACTGAAAATCGCAAGCAGAATCGGACCAACTGAATTAGGCATAACAAGTCGGTGTTGGTCACTGGTAACAATGACCAACATTTCCTTGTATCTACTGTTTACATCGAGCCTGCTTACCAACCTTCAAATTCAAGTCTTTTGAGGCCTGCACTCACTTCTTATCGCAAGTACCGGTCCAACATTTGGTCTACGGACCGGCGTCGTCTAAGAGAGCAGACGACAAGCAGAAACGTTTGAAAGAGCAGACGACAATTCGAACAATCAGGCGGCCGTTTGAACTTGAAGACGCACTGAACGTAGTCCGCGGGTGGTCCGCACGACTTAGCGGTTTTCCGGCGTTCATGTTGGAACAAAACAAATAAATCTGATGACCACAAGTATCCGTGAATTTAACCCAAAGTGCTTCCCGCCCAAGCAATCGTTGTCCGACGGCGTCTGCTTTTCCCTTTTCACGGCACATATCCAGATTCTCGGACGAACCGAGCACTTGAAAACTGACCTTCAAACCTTTCTCGGCACTTTTGGTACGGCCCCAGTCGCGGCGTTTTGACGAGAAGGCAGGTTTTTGTCTGGTTCCTTTCAAAACAACGCAGGAATACACGTCTGGCATGGGGACTTCTGCCCACAGCCCCAGACCGGAAGTGCGACCGACGCGCCACCACCGCGCCGTGACGTCACAGAGATGAGTTCGTGTATAGACGCGTCGTCGTTCTTTCCTTCTTTCTAGACGGGAGGTTTTCGTCCTCGACTTGTATTTCGCCTAGTGTGTTAGTCGTTGAAGGTCATTTATCAATCCTTCAATTTGGAGGTTGGATAAGAAACCCCGGCAAGTAAATATAAAACGCAGCTTTTCACCAGTGTGCGAAGGTACAGAAATAGCTGCTATTTCACAATGTAAAACGAAGTTATTTGCATAATCACATTTTATTCACTCGATCACACTCAACGCAGCCTTGTGGACACTGAAGTACGTAGGAAATGTAACATGCTGCGTACATAAGTCAACCTCCCTGCCAAAGACTAAGGGCGACAGACAGGCACGTAGCCAGGCCAGGACAAAATGCTGTATGAGGGGGAAGGGGGAGAGGACGCCCCAGTAAAATGGAAGATTTCGGGGCGGGGGGGAGGGGGGGGGGGGGGCGGGCCCCATGGGCCCCCCCCCCCCCCCCTGGATACGTGCTTGGCGACAGGTTAGATTACGAGTTGTATGTTGCTTTACATCACACACTGCACGCAATTCGAGTTATTCGAGGAGGAATATGCAGCTGCGTACCCCGCTTAGCGTACACGTTTAGAAAAAATACACCGTTTAAGTACGGGACACATGCAAGCTAAGCTTGGTGACACAACATGTTACATACTGAATTACAGTGCGTGTCCAACAATATCTTAGTACGGGGCATGTTGTGCCACCAAGGTTAGCATGCATGTGTCCCGTATACCGCTATGATCATGCAAGTGATGTTAGCTGCTGGCTACGAAAAGTGGGCAGTCTTGTTAAAAAAAAACACATGTTTTGTTGGAAACAATGTCAGCACATGCTCCAGTTGTTCGTGTTAGTGCACACCTTCATTTTTAGAGCGCAGCTCTTAGGCGCCCGTTTCCGGCTTGAGCGGCGTCGCCGTCGCCGTCGGCGTGACCGCGCGGTGCATGATGGGTAAATTTCCCCGCTAAATCTAGCGGAAAATTTTTTCCGCTAAATCTAGCAGAAAATTTTCCCCGCTAAATCTAGCGGGAAATTTTCCCCGCTAAATCTAGCGAGAAATTTTCCCCGCTAAATCTAGCGGAAAATTTTCCCCGCTGAATTTAGCGGAAAATTTTCCCCGCTAAATTGAGCGGAAAATTTTCCCCGCTAGATTTAGCGGAAAATTTTCCCCGCTAAATTTAGCGGAAAATTTTTCCCGCTAAATTTAGCGGAAAATTTTCCCCGCTAGATTTAGCGGAAAATTTTCCCCGCTAAATTTAGCGGAAAAATTTTCCCGCTAAATCTAGCGGAAAATTTCCCCCCTAAAGGTCGAGGTCACGTGACCCCAGGCCACGTGGACCCCCCCCCCCCCCCCCGTGCCTTCCCCTCCTCCTCAAGAGCTGCGCTCTAATTCGGCGTTAAAGGGAGTTGTAAACGGCTTTCATTTCTTTATTTGATTGCACACTTGCCATTTTATTCATGATGTCTCCCCAAACATTTTTGTGGTTTCTTTACTACAAAGAGATGATATGCATTGCCGAACGCTTAGTTTTTACCCAAATTTATCACAAGCAATCTAGACAAAATGACAAATTTTCAGAGCTTGTCATTATTTCATTTAAACATTAGAAGTGACTTTTGAAAATTTTATATAGGGGCTTTACATCCCAGGATTATATGAAGATAAATGGCATCAACTTAAAGGAACGGGCAATACTATCCAATTTAATCGTTGCGAAAATCACAAAACTTTCGAATGAGACGGCAAGTTCTGAATCATTGGCATGTTAAGCGGACTGTTAGCGCTCCATTTGAGTTGAGATCGAGCCTTTTTTTTTAATGTATAGTTTATTTTTGCTGTGAAAAAAACGCTGTAAATATTTTTAGGGGACACGCTGCATGATTGCAGGTTTTTTACGTCCAGTTCTACAGGATTACCATTTTATGAAGGTACTTTTTTTATCCTGTTGTGTCACACATATATCCACAAATCGCTGATGAAGCTCAGGTTCCTCACGGTGTGGATACGGCATCTTCTGTACAAGAAACTTCAGTAGTTGCCTGAAATATGGGCATCTACCTAGGTGACAATCATTCCAAATTTATAAAATCTCTAAGAAAGGTGAAATATACATGCTTGGGTCACGATGGTATTGAACCATTGCGCAGTGGACAGATTGTCAAGGAAATCAAAGTGTTTATTGCCCAATATTTCACAACATTTATTTCCAAAATTAATAGTTTCAGCTTACTAGAGTATAATGATTTGGTATCAACTTACAACCTTCTTTAGAAAATAAAGTGTAAAACGATATGCTATAATGAAATAAAAAGCAAAGTACACCTTGCCTCAATCACAAAAACCTCAATCAAGTGAACAGTTGGGCTGGTTGTTTGGACAGTTGGGCTGGTTGTTATACATTCATAATGAAAAAGAGCACGAAAATGAGACAACACGCAGGACATGGCGCTATTATGAAAAGGCCATTTTTGATCACGCGGGCACAGGATCTTTTGCTTTCACTGTGTGGTCGCTTCTTCTTTTTGGTTTCTTCGAATGAGAAGTTATTCAAAGCCCAAAAGTTTTAATATGTGTTTTTCATAATAATAAAGTTGATAGTCAGCGCCTTGTCATGTGTTTTCTCTTCTATGTGTCTTTGTATTTTCACGCTCTTTTTTGTATCAGTAAAATCTTCACTTGGGGGTATGTAGTGTTCATAAAAAAATGAATGAAATATATCTAACCTAAATTCTGTCAACGGGGCATAAACTTGGACGACTCTGTTGATCATCTTGCAAGATGAAACAGCGCAAAAAAAAAACTGAAAACAAGAAAGTCACAGAGCTGACTTCCAACTGAATTTTTTGTTCTAGCGATCTAAAAAAAACACAGAAAAAATAACAAATATCGAAAATAGGCGATAAACATATTTCTACCGCGTCCTATCGCCCTCATACAAATCTTCTACATGGCTCGATAAAACCGGCAGCATCTTCAAGTATTGAAAATATATTCCAATGTATTAGTTTGTGACTTCATCAGCCAATCTAGCTACAGTGAATCCCACGAGGGCGAAAACCACCCTAAGTAGAATATTTCCTAAAGAGGACAGGCGGAATGAGTACCTGCATTGCATATGCCCTATGACCGACATACCCCAGAAGTTAAACCTTTCACACCACTCTATGTTAGACAGTCCGAGTGCATATCATAAGTTGTACTAGTTCGAGGTTTTACTACAGTTTTGTTTTCGGTGGATGCTGGAATCAAGCTCACAAATCAGCGTCACCTTGTTTTAAATATAATGTTATGGCATGACATCCTCCCTTTCCTGTTAATTTGGTTAGTATTTTATGGTAAAGTTGTCAGGGTTGTTATTCAATTGAATCGCTTTGAAGTACCCTTGAGAGAAACCAAAAATTACGTTTAACGCAATAAAAAAGAACATTTCTAAAACAACTTTATCTTTCATTCTAAAGGCCGGTTCACACATACAGCGGAGCGCTAATTTAGCGCTACGTGAGCGCTCGAAGGAGCGCTCATGTGGCGCTTTCTAGCGCGTGATGTAGCGCTTGGTTAGCGCTTAAGTAGCGCTTAATTAGCGGTTCAGAAGCGCTTTGTTAGCGCTCTCACGCTCCTTGAACCATGCTTGCTGCTGCGGAATAGCGCGTGCACGGCGATTCCTTTGTTGTTGTTTTTCCTTTGGCATTGAAAGAAGAGGAAGTAAAAGAGCCGCTCTCCAAGCAAAGGGTCGGGCAGGCGATCCAGAGTCATTGACGCTGACGGACTAATTGATTAGGTATGACCTCAGCGCTCTCTATTCGATATGCGTGACCCTGGTTTCAAAGACACGCAGTTAAAAATAATCGCCTTCGAAAGAGCTCTTTGTCTCGGTCCCTCAGGATGGGAACAAGGTTCGCCGGGTACCCGTCGGCATCTCGGTGGCGAAAGGTTTCGCGTACCCAGAAGGCTCTTCTGGGCGTTAAGCCGTCCACACACATATGTACTAATGGCGTATGTAAGAGCATTTGACGAGTTTCTATTTCAGCGCGTCACATGTCAGCCATGGTGCTGCTGATGCACACCCAACCACAGGAACCGGAACCGCAGTGCACGCGCTAATCTGCAGCACCGCGGTACAAGAAGCGCTACTGAAGCGCTAACAGGGCGCTACTGAAGCGCTAACAAGGCGCTACTGAAGCGCTAACAAGGCGCTACTGGAGCGCTAACAAGGCGCTGCTAAAGCGCTAATCACGCGCTATATTAGAACAAAGTCACGCGCTAGAAAGCGCCACATGAGCGCTCTTTCGAGCGCTCACGTAGCGCTAACTTAGTGCTCCGCTGTATATGTGTGAACAGGCCTTTATTTTGCGTATCTTTGGTTAAGATTGACTACTGTCCTACTGAATTAAAATAGGATGCATTTTTCGCTTGTCCACTCCTCTGAAACCACTCATCAGCTTTCATTGTTTCACCTGGACCCCCCCTCTAAATCCGCCCCAAACAGTCAACTAGGTGTTAAGTCATGCTTTAAAGCACTCCACAGAGCAGCAAGAACGTTGTGACAAGCACCATTTTACGCGAGACTTCTTGTTTTGCTTTTGTTTTCCTCTGAAGCGCATGAAAGAGTGCCTACCGGAATAAGCTCTTCGTATTGACAGTGATACGGCATTTTGTTTCGAGATCTTCTCGCTTCTAATAATTGAAGTGCCGCTTTTTGTTTTTAATCCGAGAGTCCCTCGATTTATTCTAACTGTTCTCCAAGTTAATACTAGTGGTTATCAATTTAATCCAAGCACCAATTAAGTTAATCGAGATTGTCACCAAGTTAATCCCAACGCGATCCCTTTTAATCCACGAGCCACTCAATCTCCTGACGAGACCGAGCCTCTCGACGAAACTGTTGTAATATATACAGTAAACTTCCTAGCATAGCAACTCCGAAAGTACGGATTCTTGACTAAAACAGTTATGACAGATGAGCAGGAATTCTTGTTAATATATATATATATATATATATATATATATATATATTAACAAGCGTTTCTGCTCATCTGTCATAGCTGTTTTAGGCGTCTGAGATACTTGCAGTGAAATAATAAATTTTTATAGTGTATGCGCGTGTCAGGCACGTAGCCAGGATTTTTTTGAGAAATGGATACGCGCCAGGCACGTATCCAGGGGGGGGGGGCGCCCGCACCCCCCCCCCCCCCCCCCTGGATACGTGCCTGGCGCGTGTTATCATTGCTTTCTCATAATCCAAATGCATACCTTGGCGGTACGCTTGCGCCGTACCTTGGTTGCAGACGTTGCATGTCGACTACACGATCTGTCCATGAAATGTCGTTCGAGAAACGGATTCGCCACCGGAGTTGTCATGCCTATGAGTCGGCGCAAAGAGAGGTTCAATATATCCGTTGCGTGAAATGCGCCTTGGTACAAAGTGTTGTAGGATCGATAGTCACTAATTTGTCTCTTGGGTTGAAGATCATTGATAGGCCGAAGAGGGGACCGGGCGCCTTGGCGATGACCGAGGATCATGCCGAGCCCACCTGGCCCCTTTGGCTTGTGGTTGTAATCCGCGATTGTTGTTGGTGCCTGAGGATTGTTCATGCCGGGGCTCATTGAGACTGTTAGGCCTTGCTCGTCGTCGGGCCCGACAGGGCTGAAAGCCCGACATTTAGACCAATATTGGGGTGGATTCTCCTAAATCTTACTGAGTGTAATGAACGGCTGTCCTGGAGTCCCACAGGCGTCCAAGCGACCTTCTAAGCAGCCAGCAGACATGGGAAGACGTCCAGGCATTTCGACGTTCGGAGAACCCAGAGGGCTCCAGGAAGCCCACGGACAAGCGTCCGCGGCGAGAAGAAAGTACTTGCCAGAGATCTTCCAAGAGGCCAGCCGACGTGGGGAGAAGACCAATCAACTCGGCCTTCCATGAATCTCAGTGGCCCAAGCGGTCAACGCAGCCTTTCCCGCACTACCCAGGCTGACCTCCTCCTGCCGGGCTTCCCGCACCTTCCTGTCGGAAGAGGAAGCCGCGGCAATCATGGGTGTGCGCGTCGCGCCGACCCCTTGGGGGACAAGCGGAGACGTCCTTGCACTCTAAGAAAAAATGGAGGAAAAAGGTAGCAACGGCGCGACTTCCTCCCTTTACTGACGCGCCCCCAAGCGGGCACGAGAAGAAGGGAGGAACGAAACGTTTTTCTCCTTCTCCAGGCAGACGGGAGAAAGCTTTCGCCCTCCCGACTCATCTTCTTTCGGTTTCGTTTTTCGAGCACGTTGCGCACGTTGTTTAATAAATGTTGTTGAGATGATTGAGCTTCAGCGGCAACGAAGGCCGCCTGTAATTCCGTCTTCTAGTCCAAACGTGCAGGACATTTCGGTTGCATTGATGTTTATACCACTCATTTTATCAAACGAGCAAAGGAAGCCGCTAGAAACAGCGAAGTTCCGGAGCAGTGCCAGCAGCGCTACATACACTGGGAAAGATCGCCGTCTCCGGTTTGCGGAACCCTTGCCCACGCGGAACTACGGAAGTGGAACCACGCGGAACTGTGTCGACGTTTTCGACGTTATGGAAATCGCAGGAACTGCGTCCAAGACAGGCAGGTTTTGCTGCCGGCTGCTTGGGTGCCTTCCGTACTGAGTTCGGTTCTGTTTTTCCATGCCGAGTGCGAACCGGCAATCAATGTGGTTTTGTATTTCTGCGTGTCAGCAACACAGCAGCATCATCGCGATCGCAGCGTTGTGCGTTGTGAACGCAAGACTGGAATTATCGCCGATGTGACCGTGTGTTCGCGTACCAGTTTTGTAACAATATGAGATGACGTAAGCTGTCGGTCATCGATGCCGCTGGTCGGGCCGCGATCGGAGGGGGCGGGGTGTCGCAGGTTGACATTCCGCTTTACATTACATTAAAGAACTTGAGGGATTAGGTGCAATCAATCGACGTGCGGATAGTCATGTTGGAACGCTGGTCTGAACAGTAAGCTCCTATCGTAGAGAGGCCAATGTGACTGTCGGTTGTCTCCTCCCCGAGAGCGATCGCGTTCTGGGGAAAGGACTGAACAGTTCGAAATTATGACGGAAAGTACGTATATCTACAGTCTGGAATTTTAGCATTAAAAAAGAATAGTAGGTAAAATCGAAAAACGTAAAGTACCCTTCATTTTGCTGTTTAAATATACTACGGTTCCTGGAGAAACTGCCCTGCAAGTGGCGCGCTGGAATGAGCGCTAGGAGTTTTCGAGCTCGCCACGGCGTAGCTCCGTACACTTAACATCTGCCGCAAGTCGCGGCTTTGACTGCATTTAAGTTGATCGAGAAGCGATTTCTCTGCCCGTGAAACATCACTTCCAGCTGAGTGAATATCCGCTCTACAGAGATTAATTCAAGACGGCAATTGCAGCCGTGCGCAAACAGCACAAGTAGAAAAACAAACATTACAATAGAAATACTGGCTACGACGTGCCGTGCGGGGAAACAAACTCATGGCTTGGAGCCGCATTGGAGCGGCTTGATTTATCGGCTTTCAAATAATTACGGCATAATCGAGCGTTTTCGTTTTATTAAGAGATTCATCCTCTGAGAGATTCAAAATACTCTCAGAGGTATGACATTGCTGAAAAAAAATCAACATGCTGGGAACATTTTTTATTGCTTAGGCAGTCACCGAGAAATTCCGTACGTTCAAAACGACCAGTATTAGCGGCGAGATGTTTCGGTGGCGCCCTCGTTTGGTTACCTTTCGTGACGTCATAACCTTGTGAACAGCAAGTTCCATGGTGTTTGTAATGGGCATGGTGGAAGCCTGAAATCATAGGGCTCTCAAAGAAACACTGCCGACACCGTCAAGATTAAAGTTCTTAGATTCCTCTTATTTCCGACGTTGAGACATCCTTTCCTGACGTCATTGCCAGCATTCGGCCAATTGTGGTGGGCCGACCACAGCGACGCTTTCGGTCGCTCACGTCGCCAATAAAAGACGGAAATACTGAGCTCAGGTATAGTTTTCGGGTTAGTGTGCCGTTGTATTGATGTTTGTATGTGCAATGTATGTGTATGTGCTCAATGTATGTTCACCTGAGGATTGTAGTATGCGTAATGAGTCCACATGTGTGTATAGTAGAGGTTCCCGAAGATTCCAAAGCGCAATAATGGCCTGAGAAGAAAAAACTTTTTTTTTTTGTAGAACATGAATTGGGTGGTACCTAGCGCCACCTAGCCTAGCTACTCGCAATTACTCTGCTTGACCCTGCCATCTGGTGGCAAGCGAGTTAACCTTCTTTCACGCTAAGCGATAAACAGCGGCTTCGAGTTTGTTCTTTCGAGAGTGGCTTTTGGTTTCGCGGATTGGTTGAATTGGTTTGCCATTCCACCGTGATGTGCGGTTGACGAAGGAATTGTGACTCGAGGAACAGAAAAGATAAGACGTAAAGTGCGCGAAGTAACTGGGTATCGGTTGCCTCCGTTTAACATCGTAGTGCTGACGACGAGAACACTGAGTAGCTGCTTTCGAAACACAAGTTTCTGTACGTGTGGAGGGAATCTGGCTTCGGAAATAAACACAGTTCGCGGAAAGCTCGTGTTACGCTTCTATTTGCTGCTCCTCTCGTCCCGTACAAGAGGCGTAGCGTCCTCGTTAAGCCTTATTGAGCTAGATTTGCTCGATTTAGGGCCACCATAATGAGAGGCAGGCGACGGAGGAACTATTTGCTCCCCTGCTTCAGGGGTGAATGTTTCTCTCTTTCTAAAAGAAAATAGGTTACAAGACCGTTCCTCCCCTTAAGTAGGACTATTGATACCCTTTTTTCTAAGAGTGTGGGACAGCTAGGGTCTGCATGGAGGTGGCGGCGTGTGTGGGTGGAGGCGGAGGTGTGACGATGTGTGCGGGGGAGGAGCCGACTTAGCTACTCGAAATCCCTGCATGGGGTATGTAGGGAAGAGAGTTCCGTTAAAAGAGAGCGGACTGCTTCGCGACTCCTCGTTTTACGATGCTGTTTTTCGATCCTGTTCATATGCATTGTAAACCCGTTGTCAAAAGCGGCCCTGCTTCCGAGCTCCTTCTGCCTGATGTCCTGGGCGGCGCCTGGCTCCAGCGGAGACCGACAACAAGGACGACCCCGTCTTAACTTCCTGTAGCATGTAGCGTACAAGATGTATGTGCTAGCGGTCTTAAACTGCTAAAAAATGCAATTTTTCAGAGTCCAATGGAAGCAGTTGTTCTGCAGAGTGAGCGCGTTAGCGCTCGCTCTGCAGAAGAGACGTGCACATGCAGAAGAAGAGGCGCACATGCACAGTGAGGTCTCATGAAAATGGTGGACTGAATGTATACGTATACTGTTAGCAAAAATAACACGCTCAGACGTGTAAACCGTTGTCCCATAGCGGACACGTCGAAACGTGTTCGATTTACACGCAGCCATGTGTGTTATTCGTCTACACATGAGGTGCCGTGTAAACTTAACACGATGCACCATGTCTGCCTTCGGCAAAACACGGTTCAGCGTGTAGCTTATGAAACATGGCGGCCAGCAACCGAGAGCAGGCGAGAGACGAGCCCAGCGAGCCGCGCTCCTTTCCGCCGAATCGAGAGCACACAGGGCGCGTCTGTTCTCGTTCGATGTCTTTTATACACAATAAACAGTCTCCCAGCGTGCAAAGGTAAACGTGCAAAGGTACGTACGTGCGTCCATCGGCGGCGTCGGTACCTACGACGGAGCCGCTAGACAAAAAAAAAAAAAAAAACGAATGCCAAACTTACATGGATAAATAACTCACTATTTGGACTAGGGTGGTAACTTACGCCACCTAGCGAGATTTCTAGCAGCCTATAAAAAAGAGTCTGCTAATACGCTGCGAACGATCACGAGTAGACACCAACCCACATACATCACGGACAACATGAGTAGCACGTATTACACAACTCTGACATATGCACAAACACATCACACACAGCACCCGACACTTCCTACTCAATGTTCTTTCTCCTCGCGGCGTATATCAGCTTGACATGTGCGGGTGCGCCCTTTGGTCGCTGCCCGTTACAGATTTATAGAAGACACAAAACACGGCGCAATGGACAGCCGTATGTAAGAACTGTTTGCATTTAAAAATTATGGAGGCAAAATGTATAATGTTATTCCGTTGCGAAAAATAACGATGTATTAACAATAAATCTTATACCGGTCGTGAAGAAGTTGAATTTTTTGTTATTTTCATGCTAGACCAGTGTTATGAGCAGCCCGACTAGCTTGAATCAGATAAAAAAGAACACAAATTATTGGGATTTTATCATTATGTAATTAATAATAAATGAAAATGATCCTCAAAGCATTTTTTATATATTCTCGTGAAGGACATCCGCCCAACACTTCACCTCCTCTGGTTGCAGTACGGGAGCAGACGCCTTCACTTTAGGGGCGTTTTGATGCAGCTTGTTGTCGTATGTCGTGTCGGTGTTGAGTGGAGCGGTGGGGCTCGGGAGTTTGTGACCGGTGTTATTCGTGATCACTGGTGTGGCGCTGAGGCGTCTTTTTTTTACACCGCCACCACCCCGAAATTTGAAGATTCACGGGCCCGTTACACTGCCTTATGCTGAATCGCGAGCTCCTTCTCTGTTGACGTCGTTTTCTTGCTACCACTCGTGGATACTGCAGGCGTTTAAACAGTGCGCACCGTCTCGCCTACATCCCCCGTGACGTACTCGACCTGTTGAAACATATTGCTTCCGTCATTTTGGAGTACGCAAGGCAGTTATCTCGTTGCTCTGGTTTCGGTTATAAAAGCAAGGCAAAACGCTCGTAGTTCCCGCCCTCAGTACACGTTGGACATCTTCCATAGTTTGACTCCGGATAACTGGATGAACGAGGATTTACATTTACTTCAAAGGTCACTCTCCCCGCTTCCTCACCGTTGAGCAGCAAGAGCAGCTGGCGACAAGCCGCGGATGAAAGGCTTGAGCATCAACAGCCCAAGTGCACTCGGTGCCGAACCGATGCGGGCGATGCGGGTTTCTGTCAACCGGTAGGCTAGCACAAACCGTGACTGTTCCAGCTCTTCGTCATGACACGGTGTTGCAGAAAGCAGTGTAAAATACAACTACACGGACCACAGAAGGAAACGCACTGTTATCGTAAATCTTGGCTTGTGAATTGCGCCTTTGTAGATCATCTTATTCGTTTTGCTGGAGAGACGCAAACGACGGGCGTAACAAAATCGCTTGCATATTCCGCATACCTCGCAAAAGCATTTACCGTAACCTTGCGAAAAGCGCACTGTCCTGACTTCGCCTGCATTTTACCTGCTTTAGAGCAGTTTGTACCTGCAAGTAGGTATGCCTACTGAAACTACAACTTTAGAAACTAGGGGCAGTGCCAGAGAGAAAAAGAGACAAAGTTGGGAAATCTTGCTCGCTCTCTCCGACTTCTCAACTCTCAAGTGATTGTACCATATTAAATGCACCAACGCCTCTTACCAAAATACGCCTCTTCCCAAAATAAAGAAAAAGCACTATGTTCACTACGTAAAAAATGGTCTCAGTCCATGCATCAGTGGGCAGGTAGGAAATCTTGCCCTAATTTATTCACACCGCATGATGTGCGCAACAAACTCACACGAGATTTACAGGAAAATATCGGTGGTGACTTAAGTTTTCCTGAAATTCTGCATAACCGGTCGTTTGCAGGACCGAATCATCTACTCGAGCGGTGTGCGTCGCTGTGCAAACACCTCGCTGTGCAAACGCAGTCCAACACGAAGCATAAAAACGGCAGATTTAGGACAACAATCCGGAGTCTATTGTTCAATTAAAACGACGTAATTTTGTTGAAAACACCCGCAGATTTTTACTCACGCTATTCGTCGGGATACTTTCACATTTTGAAACGGAACTAAGGAAGATTTACTTTTAAAAACTCTCGCTGCGTCCACCGGACCAGCTAGACCGGATCAGCTGACGACGACCCCACAACAACCAATTTGCGCTCCGTGTTATTGTGGGTTTCTATACCTCGAAGCACCGCACCATACACCACGAACGTTTCAGCTCTTTTTCATATCGCCGTGTTGCACCAAACAGAACGAGATCGCCGAAGTCAACGCAGCGCTGTCGTGAACCTTGGCTTGTGATTGCGCACTCGTGGACCCTGTGACTCCCTTCGCTTTCCAAGCACACACGACGATAACGAATGATACTTTCCGTCTCCCGGGAACATCACAGGGGCACTTCTCCGGTCACGTATTCGCTACATGTGCTTGCAAATCGAGGAGCTTCCCCCATTCCCGTCAAACCAAAACAATATCGGCGCCATGTTAAACGTGCGTTGCTGCGAGAGTTTTTCCGACCAAACAAAAACAACGAAAGCAAACCGGCTCTCGCTTCCAGCGTACATTGGCGTTGCGCCATGGCCAGATTTTTTGTCAGCTCTAACTTAAAGATGACCAACAGATGCAGCAACACTGGCCACCACGGAGCGCCGTAAATTCTGAGGAGGTTGCATGGGAAGCGGCGGCACCTTCGCTTGCAGTTGAAGGGTTGAAGCCAAAACGAAACCAACTGCGATGACACGTTTTCAAATCGAGGGCACACTTTTTATATTCATTTTAACTGTTTAGAACGAGTAATTACACCCATAACTTTATTTGTGGTGTGTAAGAAACTATTATCAAGACCCCTAAATTAAATACAAACCTCGGCGACAAAAGGGAAGCCGCATTGCCATCGACCAGAAAAAAATGGCAGCGAGCACGGTAAGCGCCGAAAGCGCGGGGTTTGCCCCGTCCCGCGACATGCCGTAATTGCATTTGGTGCCTATCTGTCCCCGAGACATGTTTCTTTCCGCAGCATTTGTCTCCACGGACCTTTCTAGGTGTGTCCCCAAGCATTTCGATGCTTCGATAGCCGGCAATGCTGCGGTCGTCGCTGGGGCTGATGCGTGTTTTCGAGGTCGGCTACACGGCTATGCGTGTATAACCGAACCAAAACACGTTTTTTACAACCTCGCATGATTTTTGAACGAATTACCCATTACTCAACGTGTAAATTTATGGTAATTTGTGTAAATAGCGTGTTTTTCACCCGAAATATTCACAAAATACACGGGACTTGCTAACAGTGTACATTTAGAAGACAGCAGTTCAAGACTTGAAGCCGGAGCACGCCGTAACTTAATGCGTTTTCCAATGGGCTTCAGGAACTGGTTTGATTCGCTTGAGTGGCGTGATGTTAGGGATGTTGCCCTCCGCCCTCTACACTCAGCGCGTGGCGGTTTTGCGTGGAGGTGTACTCACGCGGAGTGGTAACGTTTGACATAATTAAAACATTTTTGAAGTTCTTAGAAGCGCTCTTGATTTCGGGAAGTTGTAAAAATCACATAGAGGTTCTTCTTTAAGGTCCTCGTTACTCATTGAGGGAAATTGACGCTAATTACCGGAATAGCCTATTTTCGCTTATACGGTACAGTTCGTGTTCGCGAACGAAAACAGTTCATTGGATGCAATATCGAAATACGGGACTTTTTTATTTGACTCTTCTAGGTAGATTGATACCTTTTCTATTAGTGCAAAAGAAGCGCTGCCGCCTCACAAAAGCCGAGTGCGCGCGCTTTGCTTAGCGTCACAGGGCGGTGAAGGCGCTAGCCGACATAAAACGGAGATTTCTGCCTGGCACAACGCTCACGCGACAGATTCAACTCACTATAACAATTATCGCTGTAAAAAGAAAGTTCAGTACGAAATGCTAAATCATCTTAACAAATTTTAATATATTTCTTAAGATGTCGTTTGTGAAGTGTTCAGATTCGGTGATAGGATATTTGTACAGAAGCCAAAGAGACTTACGCAACTTAGTGGCAGACCAAGGCGTCCCTGGCAGTTAAAATAACGTTTTCATGGGGAGGGCCCGAGGAACCGACGCGTTGCGATTGCATTGGGCCTAGTTTCAAACAGCGAATCGAAAGTTGTGCCATCCTATGCAAGATAATTGCAACCGAGTTGGATGAAATAATGCAGCTGAAAACTTGCCTGGTACGACTTCTTTCGTGCTTTTCGCAAACTTTGAAGAGTTCTTAGAGGTGAGCAACCTGTGTGGCTATTGCTTCATTGCGAACTACTTTTCTGAACTTCCAGTTTAGTTGTGCCTCATGCTGCTATCAATTAATGTCACGTTTTTTTGGTTTTTTTATAACGCCGCCGAAACGACTTGAACACGCCTATCAAAAGTCAAACTCAGCAGAAATATTTTGCTGGCAATTAACGTGTTCATTGACGTCTCCAACGAGATAAAATGAAACGAACCAAATCACGAGCGACACGAATGTCTCAAGAACCCGAAATGAGCGCTGCAGCCCAGTTTTTGCTTGCTTCGTGCGGCATTCGGTGTATAAATAAAAGCGACGCCGACAACAATAGGCTTTATGTAACGCAAGCAAACACAGAGTCCTTCTCGACCGGATCGTCACAGAACAGCCAGATGACTACACAGATCAGCGTCATTGTTCAAAGCGAGCGATTCTTTCGGGCTCTCGAGCAAGGACTCCAATGAATGCGACGAATATATGCCATTGTCAACTTAGGCAAGTGAAGCACTGAGTGCATGTGCGGAGCGCGACACTGCTGTAATTAGAGAGTTTTAGTAGGTAGTGCCACTGCTTACGATTACGGTAATCAATAACCATACAATGGGTGCGCAACAGCGTTAACTGTGTACCGTAACTCCCTATTATTATGCGACAGCCGTTTTGTTCTTTCTTTTTTGTTAAGCGATAGATATATAGGAATCCTCCACGGACTTTGCTCGGTCGTGTCGGTCGCAGCGCAGAAACGCCATGATAGAGACTATTAGCGACGAATCGCAGGGGTTGGTTTGACGTCGCATGTAGAGTTTGTGGGTTAGAGGTGCACAAACGCTTTCTATCTCCGCTCTCTGCCGCGCAGGAACGGCGGCTGCGTAGTTGGCCAGGAACTGTATGGCGTTTTAGGGTCGGATTGTGTGTGTCGTGGTATTCCAGAGAAAAGGAAGCAATTCTCCCAAAAAGTGGCCCCTTATACATACACAATCCCTTCGCCATATGTCACGTCGCATATCATTTCGATAGCGTGTGTTGACGCCTTAAGGAACCCCATGAAGTTATATCGCCATTCCATTGCATTTGACTGAATTTCCAGGCCAGACGAATGTCCTTCCAACTAAAATGCTCTATTCAAAGCATCTGGTGTGTTGAATGGATTAATCGGCCGATAAATATTCGTGTTCGTCAAGGCCCTGTCCCAGGAAACTGGGAAACATCAGACATATCATATTCGCGGTAACTTACTCGGGCGGGGTACGCATACATCCATGGCTGTTTCACTGTACGCGCATACACATTTGATGTGCGCGTACAGTCTTCTTCTTTCTGCCACTTGTGCGCAGACATGTTGCTATTTACCTGATAACAAATAAAGTGTAAACAATTGCGTGGGTTGGCTCGGCATGCATACGACGTAAATGTTTGGTTCGCTTGTGCTGCTATTGTACCAGAACCCGATGCGTCTATTAAGCGCACGTGTTACGCATCAGTACGGGTCGCACTTTTTTGAAGGCGCAATGGGGGAGAGCGGGTGTATCACTGATCGCATGTTGACCCACCCAGGCCCCTTGTTTACGCCGCTTCGCGGCGACAGTCTGCGAATCGCTCATTAAAAATATTAACCCACCTGGCCCACCCGTAAACGCTGCGTCGCGGCACACCGCCGGCGAACCTTGCCCCAATGTCCCCCATTGCACCTCGGGGCGCCTCTTCTAGAGACGCAGGCCAGAACTTAGGCTTTCTTATCTAGGAGATATTTATCTGCACAAGACTCCATTGACTGCTGCAAGGAGATAGGCGTTTAAAAAATAAATACGGCAAATGATTTCGTCTTTCAGTTGGTTAAAAGATTAATATATTTTACAAATTTGTGAAAGGAAGGTATGATGGCAATCGCAAATCTCTCTCGCTGTAATGAATCAAGCTTTGTTTGACTTTTTCCATATACCGGAAAAGAAGCAATGTTGCCGTACTCCCAAGCTGCGTGTTCACCTAATATATTCGTTATATTTATAAAAACGCTCACACCAGCCTTGGGGGCAAACGGGCGAGTTTATACGAGGCCAAGTAGCATGTTGCTCTGGCTCGACATGGTTAAACTGACAGCTCTCACGGGACGGCACTGATAAACACGCGATGCGACTAAGTGCTGTCTTTTAACTGTTATCTACATAAAGCTCAGTAGTCTAAAAACAAAGATATAATATTATAACGCACACGACAGGACATCTTCTTTTGATCGCGGCCGGAACCTAAACCTAGAAGAATACTTAAAATACTTAGAAAAGCTAAGCTATCATTGTCTTTAAAAGGGCGAACTTACCATTTTTCAGCTGAAACCACGGTTAAAGCAATTGTTATCATCCCTCGACTTTTTTTTTCTGTTTTCTTCAAAACATCAAAACACTTTGTGCATTCTATTCGCTTTGACATTTGGAATAAGCGTTGCTCCTAAAAACCTCGATAATTGTACACGTCCTCTGTAGGCCTCGTATCAAGAGGGTTGCCTTATTTTTTTCGTTCTCTTTCAAGGCGGGCTTTAATAAAAATGGTTGGTCTTGCTGGTGCTTTTTGAGCTAATTTAACTTATTCGCTAGCATATTACCCGATTTATCACCTTTACGAAAAAAACGCAATTGTGAGTGCGCGTTTATGAATTGTGAATGTATCCCGACCGTCCACGGCTTTAGCGCGCTCTAAATTCACCCCGCCAACACGTTTTGAGCATCGCCTTGTGTCGGTTCCCTGTTACTGCCTCAGCTGAAATGCTTCAAATTCATCCTAATAATTAGGCTATACTTATCATCTGTTAAAGAAAAAAAAAAACAGGTATGTTTCAATTCGAACAAAACTGAGTTGCACGGCTTGTTCTAAATGCAAATGGTGTACTGAAACTTCTATTAGTACGAGAGTGTAGCCATCAAAGATTCTTATAGAAATAATAATAATAATGTCGATTTTTGAGATTTCAAAACGAGCAGGCGGCCTCCTCTCGGGTGCACCAACGCAAACATGAAGCAGATAAAGAGCCAACAACTAATTCTGTTCACAAAAACCCAGCATTGAACAGAACTAATAAAAAAATTACAAACTATAAAGTGAGCGCAACCTCCTTTATCAGGTGACAATACCTTGATACCTAGAGCACCAGATTGGAAGCCAAACTGTTGTGAGAGGATGCTAACCCCTCACATGACACTAACACGATTTCGAAAGAGTAACAGAGCGTTCACATCCTCATATGTCTGTATGAAGCGGGAAGAATCAAAACCGTTACGCAGAGCGGATCCGCGCTCATCATAAGCAATCATAATGAATTCCAGTGTGAGGTGCCCTGGGTCCAAATCACACACTTCTACCTAAGCAACCGCGCCATGAACACACCAAGACGCGCTCAACGATTGCTTCACTAAATGTAAGGGAACGTTTTTTTTTTATGTATATAAGCATTTTAATGGGTAAAAAAAAGACACTCACAAATTTGAGGACGAGTAAGTATAGCAGCTGCAGCTGTAATGAATGTCCCCTAGAGCGTGTTTGCCTGATTCCCTGCAGTGCTGCATTTTTTCGCGCAACTCGAAACTATAATTACAGGCAGCGTTTTTTTAGAAAAAAACAGTCCAGGGGGGTAATTTTGTCACTTCATTCGTCTTCGGGAATCGCCTTGTTTTTTCTTATTCTTAATCAATAAAATGACTGGAAAAATTATGGAGAGCATCATAGTGGCATGCTCAGTGCAAATACTTTAACATGTAATTTTTACACGTGAACAAAAAAAATAATAAAACATGAAATATTGGCCGAGGTAATAATGGCCGAGGTAATAAATATGAAGTGCGATTGAAACTATCCTGACGAACAAATGCAGCTAGAAACATTAAAATCCTAAAGGGTCACTGATATCCCCAAAATCGATATTTTTTTTTTTTTTTTTTTACCGGCGAGAAAGTTTCGAAAGCGCGTGGCCGCACACACACAAAAAAAGAAAAACAATTGTTCCGAAAAAATAAAAAAAAAACTTCTCTTGCGCACGAAATATTTTGTCAGTTCGCGTTCTGCTCCCCGGATGTGAGCTCCTCCTAGCTTCTTTTTTGGCGACGTAATTGGCGAAGGCATTTTTAAAGACATTAAGACGTTGTCGCAAGGTGCGTGTCTGTAATAATTATTATTGTCATTCATAAAGTACGTTTTTTTTTTACGACGACCGTAAGGGCACTACACTGCTTACTTCGAGAAATAGAAATGAGAAACCCGAAGTGTTAATGACAAAACTTCGGCCGTCTCCTGTACTCCGTTTCAATTTAAGCGCATGAGAGGCTGAAGCTGCAAGCGCTAGCTTGTGGCCTTGACTAATGCTCTGCAAGAGGGCGCGTTCTTGGCAGGGATGCTGAAAAGCCCGCAGATTGCTTTTTTAGCTTCTGCCACGCTCAAACTTAAAGTGAAACGGAGTATCGCCTTTTCATCACACTTTCAACATGGCGACCCCCGGCGGCTGTGCTGCGGGCGTTGAGAGGGGTGCGCACAACGGGGAAGACCAGGACGGCTAGGACGAGTTACTTTTTTCGGTGCCGGATAACCTGACGGATAACTTCTCACGCAGCACCTTTGCGGCATCTCGCCTCCCGTCGCTCACCAAGGGCTTCTACGCGTCGTTTTCTTCCTTTCCTTTATAAAATCGCTTTATGCTACGTTTACACCTGCGTTTGAAATACGCTGTCGCCGAAGTGCAATCGCCCGTGGTGGTGGCGACGATGAACAGGAGGTGTTTACGTCTATATTCCCAGCGGCGGTGGCGGCGGGGGCGACCGTTTTCTCGGCGGTTTTTGAAGATTCGCGTTCTTGGCGTCAAGTCGCGAAAGCACGTGTCTGGGCAGGTGACTTTGTTTAGGTTCGTTCTCGTCTTGGTTGTTTATGCTGCGTTGCTCAGGGTGCTAACATCGCAAACAAGATGGGTCGGGGCGACTGCCTGGACGAAGAGGAGAAGAAGGGGACGATTCTTCTCTCGACCACCCTGCTTGCTATGCAGCAAGAGGAGCACTGCGCTCTAAAAACGCGGCGGCGCCGTCGGCGGTGGCGGTTTCGGCTATGACTGCAGGACCGCCACAGGACATGGGAGGCGAGCTGAATTTTTGCTCATCTCCGCTCAAGCAACGTGGTGTATTAGAGAGAGTAAGTGAATTCATGATATTGTAACGAATTTACAAATTGTGTATACTTTTACATGTCGTCCATGATCGAATCCGTTCCAATTTTGTCCGTACGTGCCATTCGGCCATTCAGCGTCATTTGTCTTGGTTATCTGGGTTGGCTGCATCGCAACAAGATATGTAAATGTGCACTATGCTCCGTTTTACCAGGAGGGCGAGCAAAGCTGCTGCTACGAGCAGCAGCATGTTTGGCTCTAATGACGCTCAAAGGGTTGCGTTCGCTCTTGTAACTTCTGCGATCGCGCAGTTTACACGAGAAATTGAAATAGTAATTCCTCTTCGATCAATGGACCTTTTTCACATACCGACGGCACCAGGCGGTGGCTGCACAAACTAAAAATCGAGGAAGTGACCTACCTGCGCTACCAATCGATAATGGGAGCTACGCTACCAGTTTCTTCGCTCTCCGAGCAGCGGCGCGTGCCCAAGGCGACTCTAAAGAGGGGGATCTGTGGCGTCCGCCCAAACGTCATGTCTTTCTTTCCGTCCACTTTCTTTTTTTGTGTAACGCAATTATATATATGTTGCAATTACGTGTTCTACTCGCTGATCCACAGCCTCCTTCCGAATTTCCTCGATTTCTAGTGCCGACTTCCGCCGCTTGGCATCGAGTGCTCGCGCGTGCGCAGAACGCTTCTCGGAAAAGGTCCATTGCGATGAACCTGGTCGATCGCCTCATGTTTCTTCGTGTACGTGATCCATATAGATTCCTCAGGATGCCTCCGCGTACCTTCGACAACTTTTTGAGCCACGTAGGTCCCGCATCAAGAAGGAGAAGACAGTTTAAAGTCCCATCGCCCCCGACATGCGGGACCTTATATCGTGTCAGCGTGTACTTCATCACAAATTCACTGGCAAGCGTGCATACTATGTGAGACAGACGTTCCATTCGAAGACAAGCAGCATAAAGGTCTTACATAGGTTCAACGGGAAATGCTTATACGTGTATGTAAGCAATTAGCAGTTCATAAAGAATCATCCGCAACTGGGCACCTGAATGCCCAATTATTAGTTGTATAGCGCCTCTGAAACGACAGTCAAGGTATCGATTATGGTTTACTTTGAAGTCATGAACAGTGATTAAAGTAAGGTTTATATTGACTGCAGGAAAAATCTGGTTAATGCGAGTGAATATTAGGTAGCCTTTTATTACTGTCCAATGCGATTTCTCTTTCAACGATAAAAATTATTTTATTGCTCTCCTTGTAGCTTCTATGAATGAGTGTAGTATATAGATCCACCAGTACTTTCTCAAATAAGCAACATATTTTTTTTGTATCTCCAGCCTATCCTATCCAATGAGAGAAAAGCTGTCTCATCGCTTTATTGGTGCTGGTAAGGTGTCGTGGCAAGACAAAATGATGCGACGTCTGGTCAGAAAGAAGCAAGCAGGATTTTTCATTAATTTATTTGCATATTGAAATTAGGTGCTCATGTCATACATTAGTTGGGCAAAGAGGGGCGCACTTATGTATAAACAAAAAACAGCAAGGACGATACAAAACAACGAGAAGACAAACACACACACACACAGTGCTGACTTTCGACTTGATTTGCCCTTTACTTCGAGATACATATAAATGAATGACGAACAGACATAAATAACGATCAAGTCAGGTGAGCAAGTTTGCTTGATGTCGAATGTTTCATTTCTGTTCATTTGATCATCTGGGACAGCTTGACTTCGTGCTTGTTCTTCTCCGATCTGTCTCGTCTTTTGCTCTTTTATCTTCGTATATTTTGAAGTAAAATACAAATCGAGTCAAGCGCAATCACTGGGGTCGTTCGATTTACTAGGGCGCATCTCTCGGCGGTACCCTCGCGCAGCAAGAGCAGCCGCCAAAGCTTTGAGCTTGCGCTTCTAATCTTGACTGCCATACAACATAAGGTAAACGGGGCATAGGAGACAAACTCGCTATGTTTACCACAACACAGTGGTTCATGGTTACGCGAAAGAATGTAAAAAAACAACCATGTACTCACCCTAGCATGGCCTATGCGCCTCGAGATTCGATCGCTACAAGTTTCGTGGCAAAAAGCCGAACTACTTGGAGCGAAAAGTGCGCTAGCGACGCGAGGACCAAGCCTTGAGGAGCGCCAACGCAGAGCACGCGAGTTTGCGCGCTGAAATCAACTGCCAACGATGAGAGCTCGAGCTCCTACCCTTCTCCTTCTTCCGTTTAGATAGTGCCTAGACATTTAGACATTTAGACGACACATTCCCGGCCTTCGGCGCCTCGTGCACGCATCACGTCGTTCGTTCCCTTAGATCTTTGAGCTAGACCAGCTAGCTCAACTCTCTACGTTTCTCGATTTTGATTTAGCACGACCGCGATCGAAACAACACGATCGGCATATTTTAAGTCACCAAGTGTTACTACGACGCGGTTATTAATTTTGTTTGTCGCGACCACCCCCATTCGAATCTGTGAAGGCGCCCTGGAACACGCCCAGCCCGCTTTCGGCAAATAGCGCATTTTCATTCGCCTCCTATACTTCCCAGTGGATGGCATAGTCTGTCTCAGAGCCGTATATGTAGAGAGTTTGGCCATTCGTTGGGAAGTATAGGAGACAAATGAGGAGGCGCCATTGGCCGAAAGCGAGCTGGGCGTGTTCCAGGGCGTCTTCAGAAATTCGAATGTGACCAACCAGAAGCCGGGAATAATGCCCTGGCGGTGGTCGCGAGAAACAAACCTGATAACTGCATTAGAGTAACTCTCGATGACTGATAATATGGTACACGTGATGTTTCAATCACGCTCATTCAAAATGATGGTGGAAGAGTGCGACTAGCGGAACGATCGACATAATCCGTACGCCAAGCGCCGAGTGCCGGGAATCTGCCGTCCGAGCGGTCACACTCTGTCCGAGCAAAACAGAGTTGAGCGGCGCATTCGTTTCTTACGTCTTTCTGCATGATCATGATGAAAACAACACGTGTACCCTATTTTCAACCACAAAGAGTTACTACACATCCCTCTTACGCGCTTATTAAGACCATTTACAAACATAGACCTTTGATCAGAACTGTAGGGATTCTTTTCGGCTTCTGGTTGGTCAAGAGAGCATGCCAAGCCCTCTTTCTGAGTCTGCCGCACGCCCTGGCTCTGCCCGCGCCTCCCATTGACCAAACTCTCTACATATGGGAAGCGAGCATGCCGGCCGCGTCGCGGCGGTCGCCTATTGTTTGCCGCATCAATTGTTGTGGCTTTCTTAGAGCGGAATAGCTACCTTGGAAATTACAGCGCTAACGCGCTACAACGCACAACCAACGCAGCGACTGGCAGAAGTTCCAAGGAAGTTCCCCGATGAAACGGACCGTTCGCCACTAGGGGCGCCCTGGTCGGGGCCTGAATTAGATGTGCACGGTTCTGGGAAGCGAGCATGCCGGCCGCGTCGCGGCGGTCGCCTATTGATTGCCGCATCAATTGTTGTGGCTTTCTTAGAGCGGAATATATCTACCTTGGAAATTACAGCGCTAACCCGCTACAACGCACAACCAACGCAGCGACTGGCAGAAGTTCCAAGGAAGTTCCCCGATGAAACGGACCCGTTTGCCGCTAGGGGCGCCCTGGTCGGGGCCTGAATTAGATGTGCACGGTTCCTATACTGGCTCTGGTCTGTCTATATATGGCTCTGGAGCGTGCCATCGGTGACTCCATGCTCCTCGTGGCGCGCTCTATCCACCCGACAATCCGAGACAAGAAAGCGCAAAGAGCTGCGCTTAAGGCTGAACTCCATGGGACGAATAGGCTGCGAATAGCCGACGAATTTTGCCCGGCGGCTTTTGCTCTGCGCGTGGAATCAACACAGTGGCTGCTACGTCGCGCGCAAAGCGAGCGTGCCGTCGGGCGGCGTTCGCCAGTTATTCGTCACATAATTCGTTCCATGGAGTTCAGCCTTTAGAGTATCGGCACTCAGTTCCCCGACATTGTTGGGGACGCCTCCATTTTGGTGCTTGTGCAGAGCAGACGCAACTGCCGAACGCCATGATTCAAAAGTGCGACTCCCTCAGCATTAGATTCGGTGTTAGGAAGCTCATGTAATATTTCTTTTGCTTTGTCGCGAACTGTTTAAACATTTATGAAGGACGGAAAAGCGTTTCCTGTGATCTCAGATAAAGCTCCAGATAACTGGCAACCTTGATTTTAAGCCACAATATGGCCAAGCGCCGTCACTCTGACGCGTAGATTATTTAGTGGCACTAGGTGGCCCTATAAAAGCTCCTCATTTATAAACCCCACAGCGTGTTTTTGCTTTCTACACTCCATCTCATGAGTGGCGCGCAGCAGAGGCAAAAGCACAGGTGCGAGCGCATGGCTTTCAGATTTTCCTTCCTTTCACGAGCACTCGCGAAAAAAATTCGAATCTAAAAGACACGTACCCGCGCCTATGCCTTGGCCTTTGCTGCACTCAACTTCAGACTTTATTTTAGGTGGATTGGCTTTGGATCTGGCTTAGGTTTAATATGGCAAGCTGTAAGAGCCATACTTCGCCAACAATAGGTGAGTTATAGAATACCTTAATAAATTATATACGTCACACTCGTCTCCCGATGCGCGTCGCAGCCAATAACATTGTCCATAAAAATTAAGTTTTGCCCAAAAAATTCTCGTTTAAATCGTTTCAATCGGGAAAAAGACACTTCGTAAATGAACGTGCCTTAAATTGGAAGCAGGGATAAGCGAATGTGGAAATAAGAAATACGAATCCTAAATTCGACCCTCACGGATTTGGTCCTAAGAAACTTGTGTGTGGTATTGGGGATGTAAAAGTGCAGTTTCCAAAATATTTTGCAATACCTAAGTTTTTTTAAGACACCTTGAATTTTGCAGAAAACAGGCCCCAAAAGGATAACACGATTTTTTTAACGATCGAAAGTAGACAGGCGAAATAGGCGCTGTTTCAATGGTTAGTTTGAGCTTAAGTCCATACGCAGCCGACGCTACCAGGATAAAGAAGCTAGCGGCGTTCATGGAAACCTCGCTAGAGGCCGCCAAGAGTCCTGGTGACGTCACGGCGACGTCAAATGTGTTAATAACCTACTCCGGCTATCAGGACGGGTGCAACTCTTAGCATTCATGCTACATAGGGGCGCTTTTTCTGCGCTCAAGCGTAGAGTTCTTGGAAACGGCGCAACCGGCGCAATGGTCATCGACATGCGATGTGCGTAGCCGTCTGCTCCGTGCCCTTACGTGTTTCTGGTGCTATCCATTCCGTTTTTGCTGAATTTTATTATCTGTGTATATCTTCTATTTTGTGTACGAGATCTGTGTAAATAACAAAGAAAGTATGGAAAGTAAATCTGTGCTCCGTGCCTCCTCCCCACTTGATAAGCAGCTTATCTAATGTTGGTCTGCGGTGATTAATATAAAAATAAAAAAAAAACCTCCGAATATGCAAAGGAAATCGAAGAGAAATAAAATCAGGCGAGCAAATTGGAGGGTGGAGGGGGGGGGGGGGGGGGGGGGGGCGGGCGGGCAAAGCGAGTGGCGGCGACCCGGCCACCCTGGACTCGACAGTATAAGTTGCGCCATCTATAGTAGGTTACAAGTCAAGAAGGTAGCGGCAAATGCCCCTCAAAGGGAATCATATATCCCTCCGCCACCTTCGCATCCAATAGCGTCCCATCGTTTCCGTGACGTCGCTGCCAACGCGCGAGGAGGGTCTTGCTTTCTGTACATATTTGCTTTATCTTTCGACTTTGACTTAGCATTGTGGAAGCCACGAGAGGGAGATTAGAGTCTTCCCCTTCCGATGCAAACAAAGACGACTTTCGGGGATTAGCGTCCCCCTCCGATTGAAACAAAGGCTGCTTTCAGGGGCTCGGTTCCCTTCTCCGATGAATACAAAGGTCGCTTTCTTAAAACGTGGGGGTCGGATTGTTGTTGAAGCGATGTTTATTAGAAAATCGACGTTGTAGTTAGTTGCGCTTTGGGCGCACATGTCACTGTCGATGGGAAAGGGGAGTAGGGGAAAAAAGAGATAGAGGAGTAGAGAGGGGGAAGAGGGAAGGGGATCTTTTCAGAGTGTTAGCTTTCCTACGGCTTTCGGTACAGAATCGCGACTCCTCGAACTCCTGAAAACCTCTGTATGTAAGATCCCCAGGAGCCCCAGGAGCCGCAAGCAACCCAGATTTCTTGGAAGTCTTAGAGGATCTCGAGGAGTTCCGTGCTCCTTAAGAAGCTGACTACACTCTTGAGTGCCTTGTCTGTAGTAGCTCGTGACGCTCTTGGACGCAGAAGTTCCTCCAAGTTGGAACTAGGTAGCCCTAGGTGGGAAAAGGCATCACGGAGGTTGGTGCGCTCCTCTTCGTGATCAGTGCACTGCAGGAGGAGATGTTCGGCGTCGGCCGTTTCCTCGCAGGTCTCAAGTTGCCACCACTCTGTGGCCATCATCTATCCATTGAAGCGGAACAAGGAGCGTTTCCAGTGAACTCTTCTTTCGATTGCGGAGGGATTTGAAACCGGCGCACCACGCTTGTGGGAGGAGCTTCTCCTACCTTCTTAACTTGTAACCGACTATAGGGGCAAAGAGGAGCCACCCGGCAGCAGTAGAGGTGGCGATTGTAAAGCCATGGTTTGAGGCGGCGGAAACAGGAACCCTACGCTTGAGCGCAGAAAGAGCGCCCCTATGAAACATGAATGTTAACGGCTGTACCCGTTATAATGGCCGGGATGAGTTATTCACATATTTGACGTCGTCGTGACGCTACCCTTTTTTTCTTTTTTCGCTCATCCATCGATCTTTTTCTCGCTCCTTCGCTCGTTCGGACGCCCAGAGCGCGTTAGAATAGCCAAGGCTACAGCTGCGCCGGTCTCACGCTATGAGATAATGGGACCAAACCAGCAGCGTGAAAAGCGCAATTTACTGGGTCCTTTATGTTTATAATTTGTTCAGTGATGATACAATGCGTCCAGAAACATGAGAAACTCCTTGATTGTAGGCTTTTGACGCTGTCTGATTAATTCCATCGGCTAATAGCGTCGGCTGCGTCTGGACTTAAGCTCGAACCAACGTTACTAGAACCACTCAGTTGGGAACCTACTGTGAAAAAGTGGCACCGATCTGTACTCAAAAACCGAGCTAATGGCGATCGCAACGCCGCCACTTCTCCCGCTGCGGCCACTCGAGGAACTGCACGGAGTACCGCGTTCGACAGCGTCCGCTGTGACTTTTATTAAGGCTTTAATCGGTCATTTTGGCGCCAAAACATATACGGAGGAAGGGTTTCAGGGGTGCCATCCCCGTCTCCCAAGCGCACGCGTCGCGAAACACTACCGAAGGTACGATGCGCCCCGGTCGGGAGGCGCTAAATGAAATCACGGCTGAGACGTGGTTCTATAAAAACGATAATAATTTTGCCGCAAAACCTTGTAAATGCAAGATTTTAGAAAACATCACGCGCCCGTCATTTTGTACTAAACTCCAATAAAAGTTACTACAAAAAGAGTTTTTCTCCGTTTTTTTTTCTCACGCAAAAACAAGCTTTTTGAAAGCTCAAAGTAGCCACCATAAAGAAAAAAAAAAAGATTAAGAGTGGCGCTGTTGTCGTATTTAGCTCGGTCTTGGTGGACGCCAATGGCCCAGGTTTCAACGATGAGTTTCCCAACTGAGTGTTCTACTAGCGTTGGCTCAAACCAAGTAGAGGAAGTAGAATGTGCATTTATATTACCCAATGTGTGTTCTTAGGCATTTCCGGGTGCTTTTAAGGGTGCAGATGCGGCAAAAATGTTGTGAATAGCTGCGACACACTGTTTATTTTTAAAAACGCGCTTCCATGTGAATATTTAAAACGTGTGCGCGTTAGAAGCAAGGGAAACAATGTATACAAAAATATTTTGATCAAAGTAGTATAACTCTGTGTCGTCAAATAAATGTGTAGTTTAAAGAAAAGTATATATATAAATCCTAAAGTTGGCTAATCTACAAACATATAGTCAACGGTAATACATGTCTAGAACACGAAAAAAAACTTGAAAAGCTTACAAAAAACCGTGTTTTTGTTTTTTTAAGCGATAAATCAGCGTTGATTCTGGTCTATTGCCAGTATTGAAAATATTGCAAAAATATGAGTTTTCCAAGCAAGAACTAAAAGGTGTTCGGTCTAAAAATGCTTAGTTCACGGTTATGCCCATTTCCCACTAGAGCGACAGACAGAAACGAAAGACAGCGACAAGCCTCAAACCCATGCAGCATGCTCGCGATGGTACCTTTGGCAGGCGTTTAGTCGTTGGGTGCTCGTGAAGTAAGCACGAGCGATTGCCCGCCAAAGATACCCTCGCGTGCATGATGCTCGTGTTTGAGCATAGCCTCCTTTATTCTACGAAGCCTCTCAAATCGCGAAAGACTCTGGTCTGAGGCTTGTCGCTGTCGTTTGTTTCTGTCTGTCGCTCTAGTGGGACACGGGCATTACGTGTACTTAATAACTAAAAAAAAAAAAAAACATAAAAATAAAGATTGTAAAACATTTCCTAAAAGCAAAAAAAAAAAGCTGCTTTTAGGTAATTGCAGACATTGAACACACCGCAAAACACTCAGTTGAAAAAAAAAGTGCTTGCTCTGCAAAAGCATACTTAACGGTTGTACATAGTTCAGAATTCACACAAAGACCAGAAATATTTGAGCAAAGATGTAATATCTTTTAACATTGAGAAGATAATATATATACAAAGGGGAGAACATCAAACATCGTTTGATGTTCTCCCACGTTCAATCTGCTGCCATTTGGGAAAACGTCTGCTGCCAGCTGGGACGGACACACGCACGGACGCTTGCAGCAGACGTTTTCCCAAATGGCAGCAGATTGAACATCTCCTGCCAGTTGGGAAATCGTCTTATCCGTCCGTGTGTTTATTGTTCTTTCCCGCATTTATATTATCCCCACCGGCACACTCTCCACTCCAAGTTGGGAATAGGATTTTTATTCATCTTGTTCATCATCTTGCCCTGAGGCAGAGACGCGCATTATTGCGCAGATTAGCAAACGATGCTAGTGAAGTACCAAACACACGACGGCAGTTTAGTAACTGGTAGAATGATAACCGCAGGGCGTGTCCCTAGAAGAGCCGCCCTCCAGCTTGCGCTCCACGCTTTCCGCCATACTTTGGGTCCGCGCACGCTATCGAGGCACAGTGAAGCCCGAGCCTAGAGAAGGTAGAAAGCTGGAGGTGGGACGACTGAAGCTCTTTCATGCCGTTCTCACCTACCCACTGACTTTAGTCGGATATATGAAAGGGACGAGGATAACAGGCGCTAAGGCTGCCGTCAGCATCTTCATGCGAACAGTCTCACGCCTGCGCTGTTATTTTGTCTTAAAGGGGTGGAACATCGTTAATCCATTTAACGGAACAGTCATTAATCTTTCCCAAGAGTGTCAAGTTGTGTTTCAGGCTATTTTCATAACGTTTTTCTATCGCTAAACAGCGAAATGAAAGAGGCGACACCTAGGGTGATTGGGCCTGTCTTATCGCCTTGTACAGTCAGCACAAAATGAAACCAGAACGGCGGAACGCGTGGCCATCGACACAGGCTGCTCCACCTGGAGGGACCCTGAGAACTAATGAAAATGCGCCGGGGTGCGGGGGTGCGGGTCCCACTAAGATGTGCTCGCACCTCGAGCGGCGCGTCTGGGACTTCCGCGTTTCGCCGGTAACGCGCTGTTTGCGCCGTCCCTCGGGGTACTTGTGTGTCGCCGGACTGTCGCCCAGTCGACACCGGGTGGCCGCTTAACCTGGCTATAGACCTTTTCTGTGTACTGTCGTCCCCAGCCACCTAATAGGCGTATCCGGTATGGGCGACGACAAAATACTAAAACGTTTCAACCTGTAGCTCGTAAAAAAATAAGGGAGCGGCAAAACGATAATGTGTGACGGTTACGCTTTTATCCTAAGTGTATTCTACAGGCGTGGCGACGACAAAACAATGTTTTCGCCCATACTGGAAGTGACTACAATTCAAGATGGCGGCGCCCTTGAAGAAAGGGTCTATATAGTTCTTCGCAATAGGCCCTGCTCAGACAGGGTGATGCATTTATACCGCTCCGGAATTGACACGCCTGGCATATCGGCAGTTACCAAAGAGAGCGTCAGTGAGCAATTCCTCGCTTTTGATAAGAATCGACTGATAACCTCGCACGAAAACATGCGCATTGCTTACAAAAACCGAGGCATCTGCGTCGGTCTATTGCAACATTCTTTTTCTTTTCATAAAGAGTATGGTTGTGCCAATAAACGCATTTTATAACAAAGCGATAATTAATGACAGCGCTGAAGAGATATCGCTGGGCATCCGACACACAAAGCGAGTGACGGCGCTTTGTGTATCGGATGTGACGGCGCTTACAACGTGCCACCGGCTGAACGCGGAAGTCCCAGACGCGCCGCGCGAGGTTCGAGCTCATCTTAATAGGACACGCACCCTCGCACCCCGGCGCATTTTCATTAGTTCTCAGGGGTCCTCCAAGTGGAGCAGCCTGTGTGGATGGCCACGCGTTCCGGCGTTCGGGCTTCATTTCGTGCTGACTGTACCTTACCCTCCTGGACGTTTATGATAATAAAACGTAATTGTTTTAGTAAATAAATGGATTGATTTGAAAGTGCACCAAAGAAAAAATCTAGAAAATAAATAATCAATGTTGTTTCGAACTAGCTATTACAAAAAAAAAAAAAATTGTTCCAGGACGCCATTTTGAGTCGTGCTCCTTGGGACTGGAAGGCCCCTGCCGAACGCGACACTAGACGAAATAGGGTTGCATTGGGTTAATGAGAAAAAAAAAAAAAAAAAAAACTTTGTCGCTTTCAGGAAATAATATTAAAAAAACTCTGTTCGTTTTTTGTCTTACAAGTTACATTTAGGCGTAAAGTATGTAATTTCCGACCGTGCACCTTTTGATTTTTCTTTAAAAACTGAATGTTTCGCAATATTTTCAATACTTACAATGTGCCAAATGAAAAAAAAAAATATTTGTTCGATTAAGAAGTATTACGTTCTCTAACTCTGCTCATCTGTTGTGTAGGTTCTAGACTATATATAACCGTTTATTACATATTTTTAGACCGACCTACATTATTACTTTTATTTTTTTAATTCAATAATTTGCTATATGTTCAATATTGTGCGTTTATTTTAAGAGGCACAGTAACAATTTTTACCAAAATACTTTTAATATACTTCGTTTATCTTGCCACTAACGCACATGAGTTTTACGCTTTGAAATAGTAGCGTGTTTTTGAAAATAAAAGGTGAACCTCAGATTTTACGAAATTTTTAATGCAACTGCACCATTAAAACACTCTGACACAAAACATTGAATTAACATAAGACCCCATTATAAACTTCTTTTTTTTTTTTGCAGTGTCGTTTCACGCTTTTCTTATGCGTTTGTTACCCTTTGAGGTGTGTTTTGTTGCAAAACTCAAGGTGTCGTCAAAAAAAAATATAGAGAAATGTTTTGAAAATTTAGCTTTTATATCAGCAATAACACCTAGAATTGTTTAGACCCATTCCGTGAAAGCTGAATTTAGGCCTGCATAGTTTGGCGTGAAATGATCCCAACCACTTCTTGTTTCATGCAAGGTCCAACGAGGTGCGCAATGTCACCTACAGGACAAGGCTCGCGCATGGCGCCATCGGGTTGGGGATCCTCGGCCCGATCGGCAAACATAGTGGAGCTCTCCGAGAGCTCAAAGAGGCAGACGCGCTCGTAAGTCACCAGCCAGGCAGCGCTGGCTGGACCACTTGGAAAGACATTTTCAATGAGCCAGTATGTATTGCCCTGGTCTATATAAAATCGTTGTTTCTTTCTTTCTTTTTTTTGAACTGGAAGGAATTGGTTTTGTGAGGCCGCTTCGCGGTTAAAGCCGTGCTCTTTTGCGTCGTTCGTTCTCGCGTCACGTCCACTTTCTTTCCCTTTGCTCTTGCGGTGGACGCAACGGGTGCGACATGAGGCACGGTTCACCTCGCTTGTGCCGTTGTGTATCTACCAAAACACTCAGAAGCACTCGCGACGGCTTGTTCGTCTGCATGATTGTCGTGTCGCCTACTACACTCACGGCCAATTTGAAACGGCTCTTGAGTTGTAAAATTGAATGCAACCACACATATTTAAGTGGCGCACTCAATCTCCGAAGGTTCAGAAAGCTTGTTGCCCGTCATAAGGCGGTGTGAGATCTGCATTTCGCGAACGCAGAGCGAACAGCAACGAGGACCGTAGGCGGCGGTGGAGGGAGGGTGTGCTGACCGCCGACGTCCGGTAGAACAGACTGGATCTCCGAAGACGACAATACGAGGGCCGTGTCCAGGTTGGAAGTCCCATCCTTCGCCAAGTCGGAAAGATGGAAATCCTTTGAAAACTCGTTGACCCAAGATGATAACATAATTATTTTGATAACAAAAATATTGATAGATTAATACAAGAATACGATTGGAACCTGCTTATTGAAAGTGATCATATTGCTACATATCCACGACTGGTTGATAAATTCCAAGAAATTTATTCTAACTCAAAAAGAAGAAAAAGACTAAAAAAAGAATAGATAAAAACGTATGGATCGACAAAGATATAATGGAACTCTGCTATTAAAAAAAAAAGCTTTGGGCAAAATGTAAAAAATCACCGGATAATGTACTTCTTAAAAATGAATTCCCAAAAATGAGAAATGAAGTAACCGCTACTATACAACAAGCAAAAAACAAATTATTACCTGAAGGAGTTTAAAGACTGCAAGGAATATCTCGAAGAGTATGGCAACTGACACAGCAGTTATCAGGTGTAAAGGCGAAAAAAAACATTGCTAAAAATATTCCAAAACGCTTTGGAGAAACAACGAGTTTTTGAGTCCTTACAAACTCTTTTAACCATGCGTTTATTGATTCTGTACATAATTTTAGAACCATGATAAATAAAAACAATGAGAGTCCTGTCGATATCGTAGCTAGTGTAAATTCAGCGTTCTTAGTTTTGATGATAGAGTACGATCTAGAAAACATACTTTCTAGTAGGTCTTTATTGAAGCCAGCTGGACATGACATAATAACAGTGAGGGATTTTCCCTGTAACTTTTATAACCTGAGAGGTCTTCTGCTTTCAATTCTCAATGGCATATTTGTAAGCGGAAATATTCCAGACGGGATGCAATTGTCTACCACGCCAGTACACAAAAAAGGATTTAAAAAAAAAACTAACAAATTATAGACCAATATTCATACTTCCAGTCATGACAGACATCATAGAAAAGTATTTAGCAAAAGTGATGACCTCATTCTGTGACAATTTTTTTTAATACTCTCAGCACAGTACGGGTTTCTACAAAAAAAAAAACAAACACGACTTTGCTGATTGAAATTTTTTTAGATATCATTAATAAGGCTTAAGACAATAATCAAATCACTATCGCACCGTTTCTTTACCTATCCCGAGCCTTTGATACCATAAATTATTCAGTCTTGTTACCAAAGCTGCTGAGAATAGTATTTAGAGGTGCCATTTTATACCGTTCTGAAAAGTTATTTTACTAACACATTTCAAATAGTGAAGCTTAACGGTCAAACAATGATCTAATTAAAATGAAGTTTGGTGTTCCACAGGGATCTACACTGGGTCCTTTACTCGTTAACATACATATTAATGGCATAGGTTACCTGAAACTCAAATCAAATTTATTTCATTACGTAGATGACACTGAATTCAAATTACCACACAAACAATACAATCTTGCTGCTCCTATATTTCAAAACGATATAGTGCAATTAATGAGCTGGTCACAAACAATTGTATCTTTGTATGGCAGCAAAACTAAACTCATATGCTCCCGAAACCCTCATAAACAAGTTCCGTTTCATGTTCCCATATTCCTTCATGATCAACATTGGGATCAGTGCAACTGCCAAAAAAAATGCATACAGTTAAAACAACACCCTACCTTGGTTTGCATTTCGACGAAAAAGTTCTAAAGAGTACTCAAATTGATTATGTCACACGAGAACTTCGCGTTGTTTCTGCATATCTATATAGACTTAAAAGTGGGTGTGACGTCAGTGTGAGGCGTGAGGTTTACCTATCAGTGGGGAATCAGTAATACGTTACATAATTACTATATATAAAACATTTCCTAACTACAAAAACAAACAAACTTTATAGTGTCATTAATATATGTGTTAACAATATAGTATACAGGTCAAAACATGGACTGAATGAAACTTAGTAAAAGAAGAATGCAGTCGGATTGTTACCGTTTGAAAATGTTTTTTTTTTTAAATTTGTCGTTTTAACCGGCCATTATTTTTAGAAGGAATTCAAAGAAATACCCAACAGCATAAAAACACTCCGGCGCACAGAAACCTATGCAATTCCAAAAATCTATACCAACTACGGAAAAAAAAACAGAGAAACTCTTCTGTTCCTGAAATATTTCATACCTCGCCTAAATACATTCAAAGCCTGCCATCTAAGAGGCAGATGTATAGAAAAATAAAAGAGCGGTAATTTTTGTCGAACAAAAATGCTGAACAATGAGGTATTGCGTAAAAGCTAAGTGTCCTCTATCGAGTTTCTCTCGTTATATACGTGTGGATTCTTGCCATAATGTGTTTAAATTCGCAATGTTTCTTTTGTAACCATTGAATGATTATTGTTGTCGAATAGGGTGTTACTTAACAAGTCAAGTTTCTTTTTGGGCGTAAATTTCATTGTCGACTGTGGTATTTGGAATGTTTCTTTCATGTTTCACTTACATTTAACCATCATTTGTGTCTACATGATGAAAATGACTGTACTGCCATTTCCCGCATACAAGCGTACCTACACTTAAGCGGGCAGGATTGTATGAGAGTTTTTTCTGTAATCAAATATACTTATCTTAAACCCCCGTCGACAAGAATCAGGAAGCGACCGCAGCGAATTTGACACAATGTGTTCTTTTAGAATCATAATGGCGTCATCAAAACTGCGTGTGTGGTGCAAAGTGCTCATCTAGGACACTATCGTAAGGGGTAAATATTTCCACACGCCAATATCCTTTCGAGGTGAGATACAAAAAACGTGCGGACATCGTGTTCGCGCTTAGCGTCTCGCGTAGTGTACACGATCACGACCAAGCAACGGGACACACAATCAAGCTTCCCCCAAAGAGGACCTCGTACGTGCAATACGAAGGACGGCGATGCAGAAAAATAGAGGGCTAAGAAAGAAAAAGGAGGGAGAAGTCGAAAAGAACGAACGAAGAAAGACATCTCGGACAAATTAAGACGCGCTTCCTTCAATTGGTTGCTCTCGCTGTTCTTGTTCGCTTCGTCCGCGAATCCTAAGAAACGAGCGACTCGGAACCATTGTCCGCGTCGCGCTCTTTTATGGGGTCGCCAGTGAAGGGCACCGCGGCAGCAGCGAGAGAAACGCGCTCAACGTGTTTCCAAATGACGCCCTTTAAGTGGAACGACAACGCATCGGTCACGAAAGAAGTTAGAACGCAGACGTGACTCAGTCCCAGATAGGGTTGAGGCTCAGGTAGTGGTATGACACGCGCCGGGAGACAACGGAGAGGGCGATCTGGTTGAGACTTTGTCTAGGCTTTGATATGCCCGAGTCCCATTAAAGCGACAAACAGAAACAAACGACAGCGGCAAGGCTCAAACTAGGTTCGTTCGCGATTCGACAGGCTTCGTAGAATGAAGGAGGCTATGCCCAAACACGAGCATCATGCCCACGATGGTATCTTTGGCAGGCTTGCAATCACTCGTCCTTACTTCACGAGCGCCAAACGACTAAACACCTCCCAAAGAAACCATCGGGAGCATGCTGCATCTGTTGGAGGCTTGTCGCTGTCGTTGGTTTCTCTTTGTCGCTCTAATGGGACTCGGGCATTACGGTTACAAACGAAAATCGTTCAAGGATCGGTTCGCGGCAAAACATGATTTCTACAACGTCACTGTTGTCCCGAGCGTATACTGTTGTTAGCGTGATCTTTACTTCGTTCCACCTGATGTTTTGTTCGCAAACTATTTAGGTTTCAGAAAAAACTGACGAAGACGCTCGGCTTCTAAGATTGTTAAGAAATTTTCTGAAACCGTTTCTACATATTTTAGGAGAAACGTATATCCGTTGTTGGTCGCTTCATCGCACAATAAGTTCTTTTTCTTTCCATAATAGGTATCATGCCCTCCACAGCACCGAAGTGCTTGTAATCATTCTCATTAAAAGACGGAGGAGATTCGAGAGGAAGTTCATATTGAACGTGCTTCTACCCTCGCCTGATGTGCTCTTCAGTGATTGAGTCACGCAGCGAAATCAATTAGGAAGCATTACTTATATCCAAATTTTTTTTTCTGTTAAATTGCTGTGATGAAAACTCCCAAGGCTGTAGCCCCTATCGCTCTCGAACGCCAGACTCAGCACTCTAAATACCACATATTGTCAGTTTACGATTTCCTATGGGCCGTATGACAATACTCTCGTTTCCGTCATCAGACGAGGTTCAAAGACACATAACGTTAAACCTAGCTACTAATGGGACGCGATAACTTATGCGTTATGTATTTCGTCACATCATCTGGAAGGGACATCTTAACTCCATAAAGCATTCCCAAGTGCTTTGATAGGACAGGCATGTCACGAAATATTTTCATGGAAAAAATATTTTAGCGCCGTATTTACGCCGCAAGATACATATTGAGTTAGGAGCGATTCCGAAATATACTTCTTAGCCGAGACTTAGGGCCCAATTAGAAGCGCGATTTCGAATTTGTCCAAACTCCCTACGGCTCTCGCGACGTATAAATAGCGCACTATTTTTATCATTTATTTATTGAGGGAAAACTACGAGTTTATCTTCATTTTTTATTTGAACGTACCAATTATGAAGGAAAAAAAAACACTCCTTCTTTGGCAGTTTTTATTGTAGGAAGGCTCCAAACACTCTATTCATTTATGTTACAGGGTACATTCCATTTCGTCGAGATCTTACAAAAAGCTAGAACCGATTGCCGGTTCCCACAGTCTCTCATAAATTCCAGCTGCACTCGAACACAAAACGAGTCCACAGGTTGGTCCGTCCGCCGTTACAACCACAAAGGACTGTGGGAGAAAGCGAGAGGATCCGTAGTTCGAGCGCTAGTAACTCCCGATAAAGCAGAACCGTATACGGGAGCGCGCGACACAGAATACGCATTTGGGGAGGCGTCCGGAAAAAGCAGGTCCGTCGTGAAACACGGATCTCCAATCTGGATTTACGCGGATGCGCCGGGTCCAGGCGGCGGCCATCTTGCGTCTCCCAGAGGTTTCGGCGTTTCCTCGGGGAATGCATCGCTGAGCGTGTGGGGCGGATCTCGGTGGCCTTGGGCTTATGCCTGAATAACATGCTGGTATTTTACTTGCGGGTTTTGGAGTTGCGACGTCGCTTGCGCGGCAAAGCTAGCGCGGAGGCGGCTGCGTTGTTGACGTCGTCGATGAAAAATCGCACCTAAAAGGGCATCATGATGATCAGGCTTCGGGTTCTTTGCGTTGAGAATGCATCTTGGAATGGGTGAGGAAAAACGACTGTGCTAAAGTCGCAAGGTCTTGCCACACGAAACTAGGACCTTTGTTAGCTTGAAAGGTACGCTCAAGCAAATGTTAGCATAAGAAGGTGTGTGCTTTGTTTGTTGTCAAATGTGTCGCTAGTTGTTGAAACGCAGAGAGTTTAGTCTGCCAGAGTGTGGCGACATTGTTACCCCCTGTAGATGCTACATCTAGATAGTTCAGTACATATTTTTAGATAGCCCGTACCTGGTGCAGAATTCACACCTTTACATATTTCGCACTGACCGTCTAAATGGCATTTTAAAATTTTGATGCAACGCACACCTTCAGAAATGCCTGAATGATTAGCTCACAAGAAGCTTCCATTTACATTAATCAGCATTAACATCATTTCTTATTCACAAAATACGCATCAACTTGTTATAATGATATATAAAAACAAAATAAATTGTTGTATGGTCCGCATCTATAGAATGCCCGCTTAAAAATTATCCCCTTAGACATTTATATTCTGCGGTCCAGACTAGAGAACACAGAAATCGAAGTCGCGTCTCGTGTGTTCTTGTTACCTTGTTGAATAGGCCCTCACTCTGATGTCTGCTGTAGTCTGTTCCAACACTAGATTGCTACATTGCAACCACTTTGAGATAGAAAGACGCGTTTCAGCTAAAGGCTGAAGGCTTCCCGTACGTGCTAGAGGCTTCCGTGCTAAAAAAATCGCGTTAATTTTTTTCTCGTCATATGCTTGACCGGTAATATAACCCTAAAGAAAAAGCAGTGGAAAAACTGGCTTGGCCTAGAATGGCAAGTCAAGGGTCCTATATTATCCTTAGCAAAGTTTTAACTTCAAGAAGCTAGTTAGGACCGTCCTTTGCTTAACTAGGCCTTTACATTGAGAATCATGTCCGTGTCAAAAATGGTTTCTCCTGGCGATGGGGTCTCCATCTGTATGAATTAACAGTTCGCTAGACCTTGAAAAGATTGTTTAGATGCATGGCAGATTTCACTCAGGTTTAATATTTTTTGTCTCTTCGTAAGTGTTTTAAAAACTCTGATGAAGTTTTCTTCTTTTTTTTTTTGCTGTAGTGCACGTTAATATCCGCAGCATATACGTAAGCACTTTGCAGAATTTGAGATTATCTCAAGAGCTATTGCTTCTTCAGTAGATGTATTTGTCCTAACAAAAAGTAACATATCCTCTTCTGCCACAGATCAGTTCTGTTTCCCTGGGTATCGCAGTACTTTTCCCCCTCGATATACGGGTGATGGTCGTGCTATCGAGGTTTCAGTGAGTGAAACGTGGTATTTTTAAATTATTTTGTTGACGTTCACTCACGCCGAGTTTCTTGCACTTTCTGTGGAGAGTTAAATCGATTCTATATATTTGTTCGCAGTGTATAGACAACTGTCAAAAAATACAGGGCCTGTTCTCCAGGAATTGTAAAAAGAACATTACGGATTTTAGTTTGTATGGTAGATTTTGCATTATAAGAGACTTCAATATGTACATCTTAAGTGGATCAAAATATAAGATATGCAGCTCTGCCGCCAGCAAATATAAGATATGCGACGACAGCTCTACCGCCAGCTGCAGCCGTCGCAGCCATCCGCTGTCCCGGCCGACCGCCGGAACGTCGTACGTCGTTGGCGGCGTACCGCATCTGTGCTGCCTGCGGTACCCGGGTCGACTCTAGTCTGCGTTGTGCTATTCACTGATTGGAATGCGTAAAGAGTCGTAACCAGTGTTGTGCACGTTCCTTTAAAAAGAGGAACGAAATCTCGTTCCTCTTCCTCCTGATTCTTGGAACGCGTTCCCATCACAAGTGCCATCAGACAGAAAAGAACCCGTTCCCGATACAGTTAAAGAAAAGGTAAGGTATCGTTACTTATACGTTACATGTGTAGTTTGATAATTACAATATTTAGTTAAATCAATTTTTTTTATCTATCCCATCTATCATCGAGCTTGTGAGGATGAGCTCTCTGAAAGAACAGTAAGACGTTTATGCTGCAGGACGAGTGCTCCACTTATAGAGGCTATTTTTTCTTGAATCCCGGCCAAAAGAAAGCACGGCACTCATGCACAAAAAAAAGTGAATGGTGATCATTCCCCTCGAGATGAACTATTTAGAAAGGTAAGCAGCGTTCAGGATCAGCAAGTTTCAATTACACACTCCTTGGAAACCATCAAAAAAAGCAAGATCACCCCATTTTAGAAAAATATTAATCTCGTCTTTTCGTGCAAAACTTTTCGGCGCATGAATGTTCTGTTTCAAGCTTCGGATCCACCATAATTAAATCGATTTGGTAGTAAATAAATTCATGAGGTGGTAACAACTGGCGTTATCGAGAAGAACCTGCTTCTTTAAAAGCTAAAAGGAACTCAGCACAGCCCAGACAACACCACTTCCGCAAGAGCAACTTTAAATATGCGCTCATGCCTTTAAAAAGATGAAGCTGGCGAAAACGGTACCTAACATGAATGTAAAATAACCTAGACGCGGAATGCAGAACGTCCTCGAGTTGCCGAACATAAAAGTTCGTCCGTGCTCTCTCGGCGCGAAGTGCTTGGCCCGAAAAGCGCAGGCCATAGGCGTCCCTCGTCGTTGCTCAAGACCTGAGGGACCCAGATTGACGACTCGTTTTCTTCCGCTCAGGGGCCATGAGCGAAGAGAAGTATCCTGCAATCTATGTCCGTCAGGTGACACATTAGCGATAAGTAAACATGGCGCAAACTACCTTGCTAAATTAAAAAAAAAACAAAAACGATCAGCATTTTTTAACAACAGCAGCATCCGCACAAGCAATAGGATGACTTCATTAGCCGAGTGACCTGCTTCATCCATCCATTGTGCCCCAGGCAAAAGAATAAACTTTCTTGGGCGGATTTCCGACTACAACTAGTCACTGGTCGTTTCGAAACAATACTCTTGTTTTAGAGCGCAGCTCTTAGGCGCCCTTTTCTGGCTTGAGCAGCGTCGGCGTCGCCGTCGGCGTAACCGCGCGGTGCATGATGGGTAAATTTCCCCGCTAAATTCATCGGAAAATTTTCTCCGCTAATCTAGCGGAAAATTTTCCCCGCTAAATTTAGCGGAAAATTTTCCCCGTTAAATCTAGCGGAAAATTTTCCCCGCTAGATTAACGGAACATTTTCTCCGCCCTCCACCCTTCGAGGTCACGTGACCCCCAGGCCACGTGACCCCCACCCCCCCCGAGGTCACGTGACCCCCCCCCCCCCCGTGCCTTCCCCTCCTCCTCAAGAGCTGCGCTCTAATTCGGCGTTACAGGGAGTTGTAAACGGCTTTCATTTTTCTGCCCTTTCTTACCGTCAGTTCTTTCTATTTGAAACGCCAGTAGGGATCTCGCTCTAGAGTTATACATTTCCCGAATACGAGAAGACCCCGTTAGGTGATGCCGACGCCGTTAGGCATCAAGTTCAGTAGTGAGGAGAGCTGACATCGGCACAACAGGCGCAACGAGCCCGCTATGCAGTGGCGGGGCATACGATTATTACACCATATCCGCTTTTGTTTGCGATACAGCCGAAAAAAAGGACGAGTGGAAGCGGCCGCGGCAAACCGCGGTGCGCTTTGAGCTGTAAACAGTGACTCCATACACTATGCAGTTGCAAGTCAAAAATGCGCATGCGTAGAACCACCTGTGAAGATCACACTCCCGACCAGCAATTGCCTTTCGTCGGCGCAAGGCTACTCAGCTTTCGTGCCAGCTCTCGTGTCAGGTGCCGTGTTGTGCTGCGAAGAGGCGCTAAGAAACTATGCCAGGTTGCGACGCCGGACCTCAAATCCAAAATATTTTTTTTTTTTGCCACTTCAAAAAAAAGCGCGCAAGCAACCTGATACCTCTCGAAGGCTAGATGCAATTTGTATGCAAAATCTTCCAAAATAGGCTGGGCCCCACGCCCGTTGACAAACCCGTATTGATTGGGCGACAGAATATTAAAGCGATAAATAAAGGTCGTCATAGTTAAAAGAAAATGTTTTACTAAGATTTGGACAATAAATGGCAAAATGGAAATTGACCGATTATTGTCAAGTTGTGTATGCCCTCCCCTTAAATACGGGCTTCACTAGCGCAGCCTTCAAATCAACCGGGATTATCCCGGAGGAAATAAAACCATTTAACGTGTGAACTCGCACAAATATTGAAGAATCATAATTTCGGCTTAGATCATCCGCGCTGATGCCGTCGATACCAGCCGCCTTGTTATTTTTCAAACTGAAAAGCAAAGTTCGTAGATAAAGTTCAGATATTTGGGGAAGGAATGCCGAGGAAACTTTTGAATCTAGAAAATCTGCTGTGAACATAGTATCGTCACGAGCTACTCCGAAATATGTAGCGAAGAACTTATTGAAATTCTCAATTATTTTTGTCCAGATCAAGTCGGCGATTGTCTTCTTGAGTTTCTCAGTCAGCCCGTTGGTCTGCGGGTGGTACGCAGTGGTATGATGATGGCTGGTATGACTGAGCCGAAGGATCTCTTGGGTCAGCTGTGCCATGAATGATGATCTCCTGTTTGTGATTAGGACCTCAGGGGCATCGTGCCGAAGGACGAAGGACTTGGTGACTTTCATTGCAGTTCCCACCGGAAGTGCTTTTGACTCGGCGTATTGTGTGAGGTAGTCGGTTGCCAAGATTATCCACCGGTTGCCTTGCGTCGACGGAGGAAATGCTTCAAGCAAATTCATTCCGAGCTGCTTGAACACTGTGGTCCGAAGCGCAATTGGCTGCAGAAGTCCCGCCGGCTTTGTCGGCGGTTTCTTGCGCCCTTGACACTCATGGCACGCTCGGACATAGAAAAGAACAGTCTTCGGGAGCCTGGGCCAGTAGTCCATACTTCTCGCGAATCCTGGCGAGTGCCCTGCTGTATTCAAGGTATCCAACTGTAGGATCATCATGGAAGGCTAGGAAAACTTTTTCACGAAGGCCACGGAGAATCACCAATAGCCGCGCTGAGTTTCGCTCGAGCGTCAGTCCCGCAATTTTGATGGCGTGAAGCACGGCCCGAAGGCGTCTCAGGTGTTTGTTGAAATCCCATGAAATTACGACGACGTCATCTAGGTAGACGAGGCAGCTCTGACATTTAAGACGTACCAGCAAGGTGTCAACGACATGCTGGAAGGTGGCTGGTGCTGTACGAAGTCCGAAAGGGATCACTTTGAACTCGTACAATTCGTCGGCCGTGACGACGGCAGTTTCCTCGCGGTCGCATTCGCCCACTTCAATCTGCCAGAGCCACTCTTCATTACCATCGACGAACCATATTGAGGGTGGCGCAGCCGGTCCAATTTGTCGTCGATGCGGGGAAGCGTATACTCGTTTTTTTGGTCACGGCGTTCAGTCGACGGTAGTCCACGCAGAACCTCAGTGTTCCGTTCTTCTTCCTTACGAGCACAACTGTTGAGGCCCAAGGGCTGCTTAAGGGTTGGGTGATGCCGTCGCCTAGCATTTCCTGAACTTGCTGTTGAATAACCTGTCTCTCTTTCAAAGAGACTCGGTACGGTGACCGGTGAACAGGGATGGCGTCGTTGTCGGTGGAAATGCGGTGCTTCGCTACCTTCGTTTGTCGAACCCCTGAGGACTTGGCGAAACACTCGCTGAATTTGCCGAGAAGCTCAAGCAGCTGTCGTCGTTCAATAGCAGGAACCTTTGGGTCGATGTCAAGTTGCGATGGCAGCGTTCTCTCGTGCTGTGAAGAGGTCGGCTCTTCCGAACGTACAGCGATGCTGCTGAGTTCCGGAGTTTGTCGAAGTTGCCTGCGGTGATACCTTTTGTCAGGTGTTGAGGCTCTGCTCGGAAATTAGTATCCAGGATCACAGCACGCCCGTCTTCAAGTTCTGTTACTCCTCTGACGACACCGATTCCTCGTTCTAGAAGCAACTAGACGCTTCCCTCCCGCAGAACTTCGCCGCAGGAAGTTTCATCGGTCCCGACGAGTACGAAAATGCTCGACTGCGGCAGTAAGTTCACGTGGCTTGCACGGACTCAGACCGCGGATGGCGTCCCGTTGGATTCCTCCGGTGGAGGGGCAGGTTTTCATAGCGTAAACCAGTTTGCTCTGAGATCGATTATGGCGCCGTACTCATATAGAAAGTTTATTCCGAGGATAATGTCCCTCGCACAGTCTCGCAGAATAACTAACTTCACGTGGCGGGTCTCACGATGCATCTCAACTCGAGCAGTGCACATTCCAGTCGGCTTTATTGGTTGGCCTCCGGCGGTTCGTATTTGAGGGCCATCCCACGGCGTCGTGACGTTTAGAAGACGGCGTGAAAGTTTTATACTCAAGACAGAGTAGTCTGCTCGGTGTCCACAAGTTCCGACGAGTCATGGCCGTCGATGCTCACGCTGAAGCTCTCGGTCACCGTTACATAGGCGTCGCTCCGATTCATGGCGTTGGTCGGAAGGGAAGTCCGGGCGTTTTGGTGGCTCTTTACGTCGACGGTCTATGGCAACTCCAGCTCTAGGGGTTGCCGCGCTTAGTTTTTCCGGCTCGACAAGGGCGACAGGCTCTTAAGACTGGGTCGGTGCATCGGCGAAGCTGGGCGTCGTGCAGACGGCGACCTGCACCCCCAACGAGGTGCAAACGGCGGATACTGAAGTCGTCGAAGGTACTCTTGGATCTCCCGCGGTCGCTCACCGTAGCGTGGGCGTGGGTCGTTTGTGTGGAAGCCGCGCAGCCCTATTTGTCGGTAGCGGCAACGGCGGTAGGTATGGTCGGCTTCCCCGCAGTGATAGCAGAACGGGCGTCGATCGGCCGTCCTCCACACGTCGGTCTTTATTGGCGCTGCTTGTTCTGAGCGGACGTGCACCCAATCTTCTGGCGTCAGAAATACTCCGGCGCTAGAGGTTCACGTCGGGGAGGCGCATGTACGGACCCAGGGTTGGTGGTGCTTGTCGGATCATTGCGGCGTAGGTTAAAGCCGGCTCCACCTGTGCTGCTACGGTGACGGGAGCCACAGGCGGGAAGGCTCGGCGAACCTCGTTTTGGACGACCTCGGTGAGTGAGAGAGAGAACGGGCGATCAGGTGCGGGTAGCATCTTGCGGAGCTCTTCCCGGCCGATGTCGCGGACGATTTCCCGAAGGCTGTGGACACCGGCGGCGTTCAGGTCCAGTCGGGAAGATGCGACAGTTAGAGGAGCAGGCACGCCGGCCAGTCGGTGGTAATAGCTTGCTATGGTTTACAGTGCGCGCTCGATGTTGGTGGCTTCAGTCAAAAAACCTACGAAGGTCGTAGGGGGATTGCGGAATCGGTCCCCCAAAATTCCACCTTTCACGCTACCCATAAGGACGCGAAGTTTCTTACCCTCGGCGGCCTGCGGATCGGCTCGGGAACTTAGGTGCAGGCCATCTTCAACAAAGCTGGTCACGCTTTCGTTGGGGCACTGCACCCTTGTTTTAAGAAGGCCCTCGGCTCGCTGCCGACGGTGGTGGTTCATGAACGTCCGCTTAAGTTCGGCGTCGCAGTATTCTATGTAGTGAAGGAGGCTTCGTGTTTTTCAAAGCAGTGCCTCGCAGTGCCTTCAAACGAGAAGTAGATGTGGCGGCACAGCTCAGTCGTCCATCCGTTGTAGCAGGCTACGCGTTGATAGTGTTGCAGCCAGTCCTCGATGTTTTCGTGCACCTCCCCGTGGAAAGGCGTCAGAATTCGGAGTGCGACGGGCACATATAGGACGGAGGCGGCGGCCGAGGTTTCCGACGACTTGTTGTCCATCGTCGGCCTCGTTGGCTGCTTGGTCCTGGGTGGCAAACGTCTGAATTCCAGGCATGTTGAGTGGTCTCCTGTTCAATACCAGCTGCAGGCGGATTTTTTTTTTTTTCGAGCTCCAGTTACCTAGCTGTGTTTGGAGATTTGTGCTTGTCCTCTGTCTCCATTGTACCCCTTTTTGGATGGATTATTTTTGTCATTCTTGTCCAGCTCGCTTGCACCTTTGCATTTAATTGCATTATAACAAAGACACCTTTTGTACCCCGCACGGGTTTCTTGGATATTCAGTGCAGAACGTTTGGCGATTAGAACATTCCTACCTCGATCATTCGACAAGGTTATCGAAATTACGAGAAAGGTAAATTGAAACAATTAATAAAAGAATTCACTCCCAGGCACCGAACCGGGGACATCCAAGTGAACACCAAGCACGGTAACCATTCGGCCACGCACGCGCTTTTTTTTTTTTCTTTGATGGTCACGCACGAGCTCGCTTGGCGATGCGCGTGGGTATAAAATGTTATATTTGCCTACGAAAGGAGACTTAGAAATGTAAATATTTTTTTCCAATATACTAGCGAGGCATGGTAAAGCAGATATTGGCCGATAGTTTTCGATCTGACAACATTGGCCTCCCTTGAAGAGAGGCGTAACAATGGCAGTTTTCAATTTTATGGGTTTGAACCCTGAATCGATTATTGTGTTGAACATAATTAAATTGTGTCTTGTATGTAAATAATATTTCTTTGGATATTGCTAAGATGTAACCCATCATAACCTAGTGCTTTGTTTGGTTTGATGTTTAAGATTATTGATTCCAGGCCGTCAATTGTCAGTTAAAGAAGAAAGGCGGAACCTGAGTTTGGTGTGGGAAGAGGAAGGGACAATGGGGCAGTTTGTCGGGCTCTGCCTGAGAACGGGGAAAATAAATTGTTGAAATTAATAGCCGTACCCAACGAATCAGGTCCATACGTGTCCTCAAAATTCGGTACAAGCGGGGATGCCACTTCACAAAACTCGTTGATTAACGACCAGGTATTAACCCAGATCTACAATCCGACACCTGGTTGTGGAAGTACAGTCTTTTAGCCGAGCGTATTAGCGCGTTGATCCTGTTCCGCACGAATTTTGATCCCGCTTTTAGGCTGGTGTTATGCGGCGACCGACGGCATCACGTCTAGGTTATTTCTATAAGTTTTGTAGCAGTCAGTACGTCGTTATTTTACCACGTAGGTTTTCTTTTATTTGTTTTAGTACCATAACCTTTTTCGAGGCTTCTCGAGCTTTTTAAACAGTTTCCCAAAGGGTTTATAAAAGTCAGAATGTGGCGTGGATTGGCTAAATGAATGCAGGTTGTAATTAGAAACAAATTTGTCAAATTTATGACAACCAAAATTTCAACCCGATGTTGTTTTATTATTTTTTATTTTTTTGAACTGGGAATTCATGAATCTCCAAGAACTTCGAACTGACATCCTATAAAGTAATGGTCCAAACATTTTTGAGATTACTGCAGCCTTGGTTCTAGATGGTTAAGACCCTAAACTGATATGTTCAATCAATGAAATTACGAGTCTCTCTCCTAGAAGTTCGTCTATTCTGGGGCCGAGAATTACAGGTTCCATTCCGTGATCTTCCAAAAGAGTTAGGTATTCTCAAACCACTGCTGTTGAAGGTTTCAATAATCAATGTTAAATTCCCCTGCAAGAGAGAGGATCGCAATATCAGGCAAACTTGGAAACAGTCTTGCAGGTCAGAAAGGAAATCAAAAGCATTTTCAGAAGGTGGTCTATAAAAGGCTAGCAGGTACAAGTCATAAACTGAAGTAAGTATACGCATATATATGGACTAAGATAAGCGGAACGATACCTTTACCTCCGAAATGAAAAAAAATCATCGTTTAAATATACCGCAATACCACACCGCGCTTTTTCGCACTCGTATAGAAAACGCTGTCAAATCCCGTCAAAGAAAATTGTCCTACGTCTTCATCATGAATATAATTTCAGTCAGCATGAACAAATCCGCGATTGAAGGCACAGAATAAATGACTAGCTGAAATTCACTCCCGTGCTTTCGACTGCTTCGGATATTTGCACGTAACTAAAGTGAAATAATTGCATGTCATTCTCTTGAAAATGTCTTTACAAAACTCCAGGTTTTTTAGCTGAAAACAAAACTGTTCATATATACCTAAGCAGTTTTCTCCAGTGCATCAGTGTTCGTGATGCGAAGGACTGATAAATTTTGGCTTTGTTTGTTGCGAAACGTTTTCTATGGCGGACCCATACAAACTTGTAACCTTTTTCCTTTCCACTCGTTCGTGCCATCGGAAAGAGCTTTCTGTTGGCTTCTCTTAAGTTATTATTAAAGTATATCCTAGGCTGAGATTGGTCCTGACGCATGGAGCCAAGTTGTCCACGGCAAGCCATCCAATGTTCTGTTGAGGAGATTGTAGGGAATCGAATTAGGATGGGAGGGAATGCACCAATTTTGGTCGGTAGCCGATAAGCCGCCACGCCCCTGCGCGGGTTCAAAGCAATCCAGGCCCCCTTGTCCAACTAGGTTTGTAATTGTATTCCCGACGTTTTCCTGAGGTGAAACCGGTATTTCGTGTATCTCTAGGTTCAATAGACTTTGCTTCATCTCACTCATCGTGGACTCAGTTGAGCTGTCGGATTTTTTTTGTCTGCTCTGCAACGATGGATCGTATTGCGCTTGTTTTACTTTGAAGTTTGTTTGATAATTTTGTCTTGGGACTTTGCTGATAACAAAGCAAATCATATTCAGATGAATAAAAATTAATGGAAGCTTACATTTTATTGATGGTAATTCGCATTGTGTCAACTGTCTCCTTCAGTGATAACAGCGCATCAACCTTGGGAGTTGGTTCGTGCAGAGCACCAACAGTATCTTTCCACAAAATTAGGAGGTCGAGTGTTTGACTGACAGCCGATTGTTGCTACACGAACGAGCTAGACTCGGCTTGTAATGGTGTAAGTTTGCCTTCAGTGCTAAACTTCGTTGCCGCTCCACGACAGGCAAGACAACGTCATTTCTCAAGTTTTGAAGTGCTCATTCATTTAAAAGTGCCTACAAATACTCCAAAGCACTTCTTTCCTAAATGGTGTGCTTTCTTGTAATCAACACACTTCATGAAACGACCGTCATTTGGCGTAGATTCGCAACAAACTGCACTGATTTCCGGCGCTGCCATGGCCCACAATTCACAACGAAGAAGTTGACGATAAAAGTGGCAGACCAAACAGAATGCAAGCAAACCAAATTGTGGGTATGTTTGTACTGCCGGAAGTTAGTCTGCCTCAGTCGGCGTCTGGTGTCTCAGCTGTAGATGAGCAGTTTGTCCAGAGCGGTACAACCGCTAGCCTGGGGTCTTTAACGTGCACTACGCAGTAGTAATACACGACCGCACATCGGTACGATGCTCATTTAGAGTGAAACGGGCGAGAAAATATAAAAAGTTTCAGATTCACCCGCGAACCTAAAACCACAGTTAGTGTTGGGCATATTGCCGCGTGCATCACCGAAAAGATACGCTTCTCCGTTCATCTAGAACATTCGCGTACACCCTTCCCCCTAAGCCTAAACGATAAAGAGGTCAGAATGACCGCGCCTAGTCGGGTTTGCCCTAGCTCTTTTCCGAACATTCTAGGCCGAAAATTCCAGCTGACGCGCATAGAAGACAAAGAGCCTTGCACCGTATTACCGATTCATTGATGTGTTCTCTCTCGACGGCGTTCACTTGGAAACGTCCGTTGAAGAACCCCTTTGAAGAGTTCCCAAGAGTTGACCGTCGTCTCGTGGTTCTCTTACCAGTGTCGTGCCGTTCCTTCAAGGGCAAAATAAACGTTCTGCAGGCACTGCTCCGGCGTCCATTCATTGTGGCGTGCCACACGCTCGTAGTGTTGGGTCTAGTCCTCGACGTCCTCGTGGCTCTCACAGTGGAATGGCGTCGGCGTACTAGGAGCGACGGGCAGGTAAACAACGGGGGTGGCGGCAGGGGTCTGCGACGACTGGTTGCTCATCGTCGGCTTAGTCGACTGGTGGGTCTTCTCCGGCAGTAGCCTAATCCAGGGGCAAACCATGAACACGGCGGCTTCCTCGGCTCTCGGTAATTTCCACGGACGGTCTTCTTCAGCCGAGGGCTTGGAATGCGCTGCGAGGTCTCGTATGTGTACGTTTCATGGGGTGCGGTACCCCGCACCTACACCAGAAGTGTCACGAAGGAGAGATGACAAGGAAAGAAGAAAACGGAAAGAACAAAATATTTAATGGGGGGGGGGGTGAACTTGTGCCAGAAACGAAAAAGGGGAGAACACACGTGGAGAAAAAAGCTGCGAGCGTCGACGACGGTAGCAGCAAGCAACGGTACTTCGGCGGAACAGCTGGCTAGCGCGAGAGAGAACCCTTGAATGAATCGGCAATACGGCGCATGGCTCTTTATGTTCTATGCGCGTCATCTGGAATGTTCGGGAAAGAGCTAGGTCGAGCCTGACTAGGCATGGTCATTCTGGCTTCTGTATCGTTTGCGCTCAGGGTAAGAGTGTACGCGAATCTTCGAGATGAACGGAGAAGCGTACCTTCTCGATCCTACACGTGGAAATATGACCAGCCTCCAAAATTCATCGTTTCGGCTGTTCCGATGTATCCTGGATACCGGCCTGTTGTGGTGGGTAAATGTCGGGTATATTGTGGTGGAGAGAAGCACCAAAGTTGAGGAGGCACAACAAATCGATGTGGTTGAGCTGAACGTGATTTGTTGAAAGAATGGATCGTCAACTATATTGTGCTGTGTGTGTTTGCGGAGGCCACAAGTCTTCTTCGCTCGGTGGGAGACAGTGTTGTCTATCACTGACAGTTCTCCTGGAATCCCTTCGGACTTCACGAGAGATGACCGAGCGGTCTCCCCAGGTGACCTCTTCGACTTGAGCAGATGGAGCGACGTCGCGAAGAGGCCTGCACTCTATGAAATCCTTAAAAGGGATGTAAATATCCCACTGTGAAAAATATGAACGTCCGCAAGAGACTTCTTCAGGTTTCTATTATTATGATATATATATATATATATATATATATATATATATATATTAAGAAGAAGAAGAAGCAGACTGTGTTCAGTGCGTATTCACGAAGAGTCACTGACAGTTTTGTTGTTAACCGATGAAACATTGATATAAAATGAATAAAACGGCGAAATAAAAGCGTACATTGTCTACTCTGAAGCAGCACAGAAACAGGACTGTTTTTGGTTACATTCCTGCAGAATCGCACACTTCCTGAGTTGGCACACTTTTTTAGCAGTTATAAACTCTCTCACACCATGCTAAGCATTAGTATTATGCCGGTTGTTATAAACGAACACGCAAAACAAAGGTCATATAGGCTCTTTGGGGTGAATCAAGATGGCGAACGCATCGCCGAAAGAAAAAGTGGTCAATTGAATATTAATAAAAGGTATAAAGAATAATAAAAAAAAAATCTGAATAAAAATGAAATCACTCAAAATTAAAAAAAAATACATAAACGAAACCAGGAACGCTATTTAACAAGGGCTACATGTTTTGCTAATAATCCCGATAAAGTTCAAAGAAAGGCTCGCCGGCGATTTTTCGGCAATCCAGATTTAATCGGGAAATTCCAAATTTAAAAGTTATTGTGGCCAAAAAAAAAATAAACAACAACAACGGCAAGTGCATAGTATTCTACAAATGAGCCTTGTCAGAGCACTGGGTCAGTGGTCCCAAGAAGAAACGTCTCCAGCTTTTTTTTTTTTTTTTCAGATTCCGGACTATTCGCAAAAGAGGGTTTAACGTTTATCTTGTTGTGTTTTGTTTAGAACGACTGGTCCCAGTAACTTAGTTTCACGACATGGTATAGTTTTTAGTTTGTATTTCTCGAGGAATTGGCGGAGTTCTGTTTTTATATCAGTGAAAGCCTCTTTCATAGGAGGGATGGGAGCAGCTAAATAGACCTATCTCACTACTAGTAAACGAATTTTTCAAAGACTACGTTGAGGATTGAAGAAATTTTGAAGTATCGATGTTTACTAAAGCAACACGTGTTTGCAAGTTTTGTAGTAGGACAGTTAGTATGAACAATGACAAGAGCGTGAATGTCAAATAAAGCTGAAGAAATTCCATTCTATGCAGGTGAGTTCTTATAAATTGAGGGCAGGCGGATACTATTTTGTGTTTATACTAAATTTTGCAAAATTGGACACCGTAAATTTTAACGCAAAACTAAGAAAACGATTATTTATTACATATAAAGTTCGATAAACTCCAAATGTTTGACAAACTCCGAAAAAAAGCACCGAATTTCACCGGAAATGAACTCTGAATACACCGAATCAATGTGTTTTGCCGGGTAAAGAAATGTTGGGCTGCACTTCATTTGTAGCACTGTTGCTGAATGGGAACCCCGATTCCATTCAAATTCCATTCTGGGAAATGAGAGTTTAAACAATTCCATTCCTTTCAATTCCTCTGAATGAAGACGGTGGGGCCATTCATACTCGAGGAATGGCTGAACTCCACCATTTAATTCATTTAATTCCTAAACATAGAAAATAGCAATTCCAGACATCCATCGCGCGATGAAGCGTAAAAAACTTGCGAGTCGCAACAGTCGCCAAAAATTAAAACCACCTAGTTTCTTCGCGAACGGACCGTATACCCTCACAGATGCATGGGTAGCGTGTTGTTTGTTTGATAATGCCCTAAAAATGTGTAGTTTGTGCGTGGCGCAAGAAGTTAACTTGCTTCGAACACTTGCAAAAAAGCACGGCTAGTGAGCAGTCAGAAGCGACGGCGCGTATCTGCTTTAAATCTCTACGCACTGCGGAGAGAAAAGAAAACACGATGACAAGGTGCAATCGGCATACGGCGCCAGCAGAAGGCAGTGTAGTAGCGCATGGAACCTGCCTTGAAGCGCAAACATTTCCGTTTCTGTTTGATTCTTGAGATTGCTTAACACATTGAATACAATTCTTAATTTGTGTTCCTCGCTAACGCTATAGAAGATCGGCTGGGTTAATGGCAGGGAGTTGAACCGGTCATTATTCCGGTTCGGTTCGGGTTCAGTAGCATTGAATTTTGTTCCGCTTTGGTTCCGGTTCAGTGATCCTTTTGAAATAACGGTTCGGTTGCCGGTCCCACCAAGTGGGAACCAGTTTAGACCGGTTCTTAGAAAAGGCCCACAGCTCACAATCGTTAAAAAAAAAGACTGGTAAAACACTGCGCCATCTGCATTATAGAAATAGGTCATCAGAAGCCGTGCTTCAGAAACGGGGACAGCAAAACAAATATATACTTAATTTCGTTTTGTGATCTTAAATGTTTTAAATAAAACACCGTCGAATGAAAATTACATGAAGATACAGGCAGTTGGAAACAGTACCAAAGTAGAGTACTCACATGTGAAGTAAATCAGCCAGCACGCGCGGTGACACCGTGACGGTAGCACGCACCATATTTGCTACCCACAAAAAACACCTGAGTCATTAGTCGTTTAGTCTGCCAGAGCATGGCGACATTGTTACCCACCGTCGATGAAAAATGTATCCAGTGCAGTACGACTGCTAGCGTGGGGTCCTTAACAAATATCACGCAGTACTGATACACGACTGCACGCCAGTACGATGCTCATCCATGTCGAAGCGGCGAATTATACCGACACCGTACGCCCGAACGACTAAAATTGTAAAGGAGAAAAGCAGCGGAGGTGGCGAGGGCCCGTCGAATGACGACTAAAACCAAAAAGGACAGAAATATAACGGGCGACTTGCTGTTTATAGAAAACGCGCGGACACACACACACACAAAAGAGAAAGACTTCAAGCAGCGTCCAGGGCTCTGGACGGCTGGCGTACCGGCGACCGGTGCCGCAGTGTCGTTCTCGTCGAGGCTTGGGGATACCCAACCTGCGAGCCAAAGGGTAGAGACCTCTGGGAACAAATCCAGACACACCATTTCGCACTAGAAACAGGCATCAATACCCCTACACGCATCGGCAACAGCGCCCAACGCGACAGCACCCCGGATCTCACTCTATCCCTACACACCAATAGGGTAAGATGGAGGGTTACCGACCAAACACTGGGTAGCGACCACCTCATAATCGAGACAGAGATGGTACCCAAACACAAACTCACTCAAACACTCAGACAGAAAACCCTGACCGACTGGGATAAGCTCAGAGCCCTCCGGGAATCCAACATTAAACATGCGGACGAGTGCGAAAGCCCAGAATGCATTACGGATAATCCACAGATGTTCGAACTTCGAATCCTGAAAAGTCAGACGTTCGTCGAACTTCGAAAGACCGGCGGACGGTTTCATTTGAATTCAAGTAGTGAGGTACATTCGTAATTTTTTTTTTCTCGAACTTTTACATGCGGTGTTCCGTTCTTTACGAAAGACAATGCCGTTTATTTCAATGTTCTGGCATGCTTAGTTTTAAAGAAATAAATTCTCGAAGGAGCGAGGAAGGACGACGGGTTTTTTACGATTATCGTTTATGCCAGATTTGAAGCGCGATGTAGCCGAAGCTATTTATGGTAGAGATTTTAAACTTTTTAAGAATGATCTATGTATAGCCTAGATAAGTGTCGTCTTAAGATATGACTATTGTTATTCGAGGTGAGTTTCGAAGAAATGTCCAAACATGTATCTACTTGCAATTATGCCCTAAACTTGGTATTTATTTTCGTCTAAGTTGTTTGAGGTATCGCATTTAAATTAACACCACAGCCAGAACATATCATTGCCATCTGCAGAATACAAAATAATGTATTTATTGTTTTTTTCACGTTAAGGAATAAATTAACTCATGGGAGAAGATTTCTAATATTGTTCAAGTTCAGCACGTCATTAAAAGAAAACATTTTTTTTTTTTTCGCTTCTCGTTCCTGGGACGTGTTCTTTTAGCCTGTACACATTTTGGTAGGAGAAAGTTGTTTCGAAGTTCTGAACCTCTGAGTATACAAGAATACAACACATCCGGCGAGTTTTTGATAGTTTTTTTCTTTCTCCAGCTTTTTATCCCCGCATTTATTCTTTTTTTTTTTACCATTGGCACAGTTATTTAGGTCGTAAAGGCATAGCTTTGAACTTCCGAACCACTAGGCATGTGACGAGTAGTGCCTTCTGGCAACGAGTTTCTAACAATGACCATCTACGCGACCTTTTATGCAGTGAAGAGCGACAGTAGCTATACATAGGCATGAATAATTTCAGATTAAAATAAGCTCGACCACGCCCTCTTTCCTCGTATTGTTTTCTTTAACAGTCCGAAATACCTGGAAGGGGAGAAGGGGAACTGAGGCCCCCCCCCCCCCCCCTCCCCTCTTCCCTCCCCGGTTTTTCCTCTTCCGACGCCACTTCAGACTTGGACGTAGTTCAACTACTCTACTCAAACTACTGTCGTTTAACTACTTTTCCGAGTAACTTGATAACTTTCAATTACAACTTTATTGGGTAATTAGTAGCTGAATTTAACTACGTTTTTAGGGTAACTTCTACTTAAATTACTAACTACTTTTAAAATCTAGTGCAACTTTTGCTCATCACAAAAGTTTGAGCGCAGAAATAAATAAGACGCCGGCAGATGAAGTGGCATTCCCGAACAAGGGGCCCCCTCACTTTCCGTTCCCACGCACTTATACTCGGCAGCCGTAGATACTGCATCACAGGCGTCCTTTGTCCAAGGTGGCGACGAGCAGCGAAAACATAACACCGGCGCGCACGAACGCATTAACAAGCCTTGGTCGGGTATTGACCTAATCCGGTAATGCACGCAGACGCCGCGCCTCCAGCTGCAACCGTGAAAGACGAGGACACTCCGAGGGTTGTTGTTGTTTTTATGTTGTCTGCCTTTAGTGAGTTCTGACTCAAGCGGAGGCGCCACTGAAATGACCTCACAGCTGGGCGCCTGTTCCCATGGTCGCCTCGTCGCCAGCGCATACTCCCTTGCAAAGCCGGACTCCCCCGCGCAAAAACGCAGACACGGATAATCCGTTCATGGGAGCACGTTCCCGCTTCCAGCTGCAACTGTACAAGCGACGATGCTTGTTCACGTAATCCTTTGCGTCCTTCCGACCTTCCACGCCAGGGGGACCTCCTCTTTGTTGAAGACGTTTTACTTGTCAGGCGTGTTAGGCGTGTCAGGATACCGTAGTCGCCGGCGAGGATTGCGAGTTACCCTCGGGAGATCATTTTGTTAAACCTGGCGTCAGCGGCGAAGCATACTTCGTTTCAAAACTTTTTTTTTTTTCTGTAGCGTTACACTAGCACTGCAACGAGACCCGCAGTCGTCCGGAATATCTCATCATCGTGGCGCCAGACTTGAACCCTTGACGGTCAGGTGCACTCGTTCAGCGTAGGGAGCCTTCAAGCGCATATGAAGGCACTCTAGTTCAGCGTGCTTTCCAAACGTCGTGGGAATAAAGAGGGGCCAGTCATAACAATATTAACTTTCCGAATAAAAAAGAAAAAGGAGGAGAGTTTGTTTAAACGACCCGCTAGCCGAGGCAAACCTCACATGTTTCGCCATGGACACCAAAGGTGCCGGCACTCCCTTACCCGACCCTGCAAGCCTGTTTCTGAAATTCAACGCTGCCGTTTCATCCAGCGCGTCGGTGGAACATCTTTTTAGCTGGGCTGGGGACGTCTTTAGGAAGAAAAGGGAAAACTCTCCGATAAAAGCTTTGAAAGCCAGTTGCTTCTGCGAGCGAATAAACTATTTTGGTGAAAACGCAAGCCATAAAAATGACTGCATTTATTTTAGGCTCGCAGGATTTTACACGGATCAAAACTGCGGTTCATTCTGCTACCACAAAAATATAAAAAAGTAACTTCGAATGTAACTTCAAAGTAACTGGCTACTTTTTGTAGTAGTTAGTAGTTTACTCAATTACTATTACAAATCCGTAATTTATACTCTACTTCAATTACTTTTGGCGTCGATACTCAGTAACTTAACTTAACTACTTTTTTTGAGTAATTTGTACATGTCTGCGCCATTTGTATGGTAGAACGCTCCTCGACCTCGATTTGTTTCGGCTTCTGTGCTTTTTGCGAGGTGATTTCTCCGTCCCAGAAAATAAACCTCCAGGACAATTACAAACTTAACTTACTATATGCCAGCGTCACTCGGGCGACGTTCGATCGGATTACTACCAGCGTGCAAGGGGTGGGGAGGTAGTTTGCCAGGTCGCTTCAAGGTTTTTCTGAGCCTCAACCTCCTGCCCGCCCCTGGCCATTTCGAGCTGGATGAGTATCGTAAAACAGTGTGTTCGTGTGGTCACTACTGCGTTGATCACGTTAAAGAACCCCCCCCCCCCCGGGCTGGCGGTCACAATTACTGATCTATGGTCACACGTCACTCTGCACTGGCAAATATTCCAGCACATCCGGGACACTTGTCGTCTCATTTAATTGCCTGACCAACTTCGCAGAGCCTAGGTATCACACCCTAACTTTTCTAAACTTGATTTCGTGAAAACCAGTGAGTCGTGAAAACGTTATTTTAAACTGAAACTGTGGAGGAACTTGAAAACTGGACTTCGAACTTCGAAAACTTGGACTTGAAAAAAATTCAAAATCTTCGAAGTTTTTTTTTTTTTTTCGAATTCACCGTTAAAAGAGAATCGAAACTTTCGAACTTTTCGAACTTTATGCAGAAAGAAATTCGAAATATTCGAATTGTTCGAACTTCATGTCTATAAAAATTCGAAGCGTTCGAAGTTTTCGAATTTTATTTCCAAAGAATTTCGAAATCTTCGAACTTTTCGACCTTCAGATCTTAAGAAATTAAGATTTTTCGAATATCTCGAATTTCAAGTTTGGAAAGTTTGAAATCTTCGAATTTATCGAACCTCAAGTAAAAAAATATTCGAAATATTCGAACCCGAAATTTTAGAAACCGTGAAAGCTTTGAACTTTTTTAATTCGAAACTCTACTGTGATCGAAAGTTGCGAATTTTTTGAATTCGAACCTCGGTCGGTACGAAAATATCGAAATTTTTCGAAATCGAACCTCAGTTCGCTTTGCAAATATCGAAACCTTCGAAATCGAACCTAGGGTGGTTCGCGACATCCCTAATGACGACTAAAACCAAAAAGGACAGAAATAGAACGGGCGACTTGCTGTTTATAGAAAACGCTGCTTTCTCCTTCCTTGGGAGAAAGCAACCATAAGCTCCACACACACACTCACACACAAAGAAAAGCTCCTTAGCCCCTCGGAGGCGTGAAATATACTTACTTGTTGCATTATTAGTGAGTTTTTTTTATGTCGTCGCTGCAGTTTCTTTGGTCAAAACTGAGCCGCTGGCGCCACCGTCACAAATATTTCTTTGGCTTCGCTCCACCACCCGCAAGAAGGCTCGGGTCACATTTCATTACGCCAAACCGTTTCCAACGAATCGGCAACCGCCATAGAAAATTTCGGTCCTGTTTCAGTTCGGGCTCAGTATCAAATGTTTGATTTCAGTTATAATTTTGTTCTGGTTCAGTGAAAAAAATTACGGTTTTAGTCTGGTTTTCGGTTCGGTTAGACACCCTAGTCAAAAGCTACGTGCAAAACGCGGATTATTACAACAGCCGCTCCGTCACGTCTAGCGGCGCGAGGAACAACACTTTGTTCGTTCATACTTTTCAGTTTCTGTTTCTTCACTTCACTGAGAAGCGCCATCCTCATCCTCGAAGTATCATAAGGCCAGTGAGACAATCAAGCAGTCAGACACCTCCAGTGCAATGATGCCGTTTCAAGAGCAACTTACGATGCGCTAACGAATTGCGCCATCAGCTTGTCGGCCCTAGATTTTAAAATAGACACAGCTCGCATAAGAACCGAGCCCATTCCCTTCCCTCTCTATTTCGGGCAAAAGGCATCTAATTGCATTCCCATTCCATTCCCCCCAGCTCTGCCGCCATTCCATTACCATTACATTTTGGGATCGCGAAAGAGCGGAATGATTCCAGAATCGTTCCGATTCCGGGGTGGCGACTCCGCAACACTGATTTGTAGTTCTCAGACAACCTTCCAGACGGCGCTCGATACTCGACAGAGGCTCATTACCTACGTCTTGACCTTGTCATACGAAAAACACGAGACAAAAAGATAATCAATAAAATTGAATCAAATCTCGAGGAAACTCGTAAATAACTAGAGACCCGTTGTAGGGCAGGGGTCGTTGAGTAGAAGCAGTTGCGTCGTCTCACAGTGCTCGTTCCTTCGTCCCGCAGGTTTCCTGCCGGCCATGGAGAACAGCGCGCGCGGTAACAACGGCCTGATGGACCAGGTGGCCGCCCTGCACTGGATACAGGGCAACATCGCCGAGTTCGGCGGAGACCCGCGCAACGTCACTATCTTCGGGCACGGCACCGGAGCGGCCTTCGTCAACCTGCTCATGCTCACGCCCATGGCAAGAGGTGAGGCGGGCCAACGGTAGCAGGCGGTTCGCCAACAAGTCCGCCTATAAAATCTCCGGGCTTGCTCTCTGCCCGGGTCTAACACCACGCCGTGAGGCAGCGCCTTTGTCAGCATTGCGCGTAAACAGAGTCTTGCATATTGGCTCGAGGTGAGGTGTTTGCGCCTGCAACGTGCCAACCGCAGCGCCACCGCTGCAGTGTGACGTTGGAGGAGCGCTTTGGTCGCGGCCGCCGCAATGCGACAGGCGGCCTAAGAGTCCATGTTCATTATTGGTGTCGCGAACCTTCCCAGGTTCGAGTTCGACCAAGGTCGACTGTTTCGAACTTTCAACGTGATGTTCGGCAAAAGTTCGACTGAAGCTTAACTTCTGTGTGCATGCGCAAAAATTAAAAAAAAAAGCAGTTGACTCCACCTGGCGGAGGAAAAGTGCAATATTTGTTGGCTGTATTGGAATCACTGGTTCACATTACTAACCCACGATTTAATTAAAAGTGCATATTTCCGCTTTTATATGGTGTAAACATAGGTAACCATTATACAAGATATAAAATGCATTACTTTCAAAATTATTTCTTTCCCACAATTCGAAATATTTGTGTAGAAACCGGGCAACACTGACCATAAGGCGAACTTCTTCTAACTTCAGTTTAAAGTCAAAGGTCCGGCGAACCAGTCGAACCTTGGGGTCCGACGTCAACATCGAAGTTCGACAAAAGTTCGCGACACCCCTAATCCCAATACAGTGGAATCCGGATATATCGAATCCAAAAGGCATCGTAAAATAGTTCGATATATAAATAATTCGATATACAAAAATATGCTAAATTAAGGTCGAGTTGAAATAAATTTTCTTGGGTCTCTGCTCATACTAAAGGCCCGTTCACACTCTTGCGACCGAGTAAGACCGAGAGAGACCAGACCGGTTTTAAGCCTCTTGCGACTTCTTAGAACCACCTCCGCTGCAGCGCATCCGGTCTTAAGAAGTCGCAAGAGGCTTGAAAACCGGTCTGGTCTCTCTCGGTCTTACTCGGTCGCAAGAGTGTGAACGGGCTTTGAGGGTCGCGACAAACGGGAGCTTTCCACATAGGGCATCCAAGAGCCGCTGAACACAGTAGAGCGTAGTTGGCGGAGACCTCAGACACCGCCGCACTTACATGCCGGGACCTTCAGACAGTATAAGCGACAAAACACGAAACTAATAAAAAAATGAAAAACGCAAAAGCGAGACGCATAAAAAAATCTCTTGATCCATAGAAAAAAAAAAGTAAAGCAAGCAACAGAAGATAATGCTCGCTAAATTCAAGCAGCAAAATAAGAAAGACAAACAAAAAGGGAAAAGCAAAGCGGCAAGAGAAAAAGGTAAACGAAGATAAGGCGTTCAAAGTGCGATTGCGCAATCCTTGTTGGCGTAACAAGCGACTTGCCGAAGACTTTTTTTTTTTTTTGCTTATTTTATTTTAGGGATAGGTAGTCAGTCGCGCAGCATCAGTAGTGATCCGGGAAAGGGCGCAAACTACCGTTCCGAAAGGGGGCACTTCCTGCTCTGCCTACGCAAACGCGCGCGTGCCCTTCCCATTGCTTTAGCCATCCTCCACTTCTTTGTTTTTTTCCGGTTCATCGTCTCTCTTTTCCACAACTGCTCTTTCGCTGCGTATCTTCCTGCGTGTATGCTGGCTTTGGCGGTCTGCCAGCCACGCAACTCAAGCAATGTGCTCGCCAAGGCGCAATCGGATCGCGGTAAAAGCAACGGGCGGCCGGGGTTTTTTCGTTATATGGAGTGTCCCAGCCATGGGAGTTTGATACAAAAAGACAATTCTCCTAAACTTGTACATGTGATTTTCAAGGGGATGCTTTGACTGTTTGATATAAACAATCATTCGAAATACCCGAGTGTAATAAAACCGGGCTCGACTGTAGACCGATATCACCCGCAAGTGTCTCTACGCCACCGCTGCCGCGATGCATTGTGGGACCTTTAGTGTCTGTGCAGCGGGCTGGTGCGGTTGAGGTGGAGATGCAGTGAAGGTTTAGCTGACAGCCAGCCTCTCGCGGAGGGCGTTAGCGTGTTGTTCCATCTAATTGCTCTCTTTTGCTCCTCCGTTATGGCGGGTTTCGCGTATTGCGTCAGCAACAACAGCCCCATACTCAAGCGTGTCAAGCTGCATAGCTATCCGAAGGACCGGCAGTTTAGAGAATTTTGGATCGCCAAAGTTCGCGGGGCAGTGAGTAAGGAACAGTTAATCAGTCTTCGCTTGTTCAATAAAGCTACGTAATCAACGTTGTATGCGCGAAAGCAAACTCCCGCGGATTCTTATTGCCCTGTTGTTGAGAATGAGAACAAAACTGACAGAACTCTCGGAGTGACCTCCCGGGTGGAGGTGCCGTAAGATCGTGCTGGCCTCCGATCCTGTTTGCGTCCCGATGTGGCATCTCGTGTTCGGTACTCATTCGTTAATCACACGACTTGTGTTTACCACTTCTGCACCATTGTTTTCCACGCTTACATTTTTTTTCCAAGTTCCTGCCCACAACTGGTCAAACAGAGCGAAATTATCAAAATCTTTGTTTTGGTAGACCTCGCTCGCTTGCCAAGTGCACGCAGGCAAGAGACGCCTCAAACATCCTAACTTCAAGGCTGGCAAGCTGGTACCACCGAATGTTTTAACACTTGAGTTGAAGGTAGAGGCAATGGACAATAACATAACATAAACTACAGTTGGCGAAGCACATTTGCGACGTGTAAACAAATGCCTCGTTTACCAATATCCTAAACAAGTTTTTCTAAATAAAGAATAAAATTATAAAAAACAAACAAAAAAAAAGCTGGCGCAACGCGCAATGCATTTCAAAGGGGAAACAACGAGGTCTGAATGTCCACAAGGGCAAATATTGCTCAGAATGTTTGTCAGCGAACCATTCAAGTATATACGTTGCAATGGCTTCCACTACATGGTAGCTTTATCTTTAACAAACAATCCGGCGGGGCTTCCTAGTTTCAACGATAAATGTAGGGCACAAAAGATAGCGCAACAATGGTTTTTCCTTCCTGAGGCATATTTATAAACAAAACCACTCGTACGTGCAATTAAAGCCGCCATTAACAAGCGTGCCCTGAACAGCACTGAACAGCAAGGGTCTAATGAACTTGTGATTCGTTGCCCAATAGGGATTCAATGAACCCGTGGTTATATTTAAAATATTCCCTCCTAAACACTGAAATTAACTTTGGGGTAAAAGCATAAGACAAGCAGATGCCCATTCGAGTTGGTCGCGTGTTTAAATACCTGGACCCAAAGAAAATAACTTGGACCGCATACTTATGTTTCCTTAGGGTGGAAAAAGCGGAACCCTTCTGGCTCTGGCGGTGTGATGCGTCAAAGAGGGAACAAGGCGACGGCGGCAGCTAGGTTTTGGACCTGCGTGTACGCAGAACCTCTGCGCTTCCACCGCGTCCGTCGCGTCCTTGGAATGAAGTTATTGCTGCCTCCAACATGGCTTTGTTCACGCATGCACCAAACGATTGATGAGATTGGTCTATCTGGCCGAGTTGTCTGAAGAGATTTGTCAGCAGGAACGAAGAACGCGTGTTGTACTATACTTAGAAAAATATCATTGTTTGTTTTGGCAATTTTTCGACTCGTGACTTAGAATCTACTTTCAAGGCTTCGCCTTTAGGCCGCCAGGTGCTAAAATATCCCGTTCGCTCAAGAGGGCAGACGAGCGAACCTGCCGCCAAAGTATTCTGTTCATGCCTCTAGGTGTTTTCGATTTCGTTAATGTCGCCGATAGGTGTTTAGAGAGCAGGAAGCTACTTAACCCTTTGATGTTACCGCGGTACACATGCAATATGACCACTGTAGCTCGACTGTTCACCTTAAGGCTTTAGTAGTAATAATACAAGCCAATGTGAGAATGCAGCAGAATGTCGCCTTAGGAAACAGTAAGCGAAAAAACGGGACAGTCAGAAGTGCACTTGTCAAGATAAACACGACGCCAAAACTGCACAAAAAAAGAACAACAATTGTTCACAAAATCGCCCGCAGATTCTCGTTGAAATGCAACACCACTTTTCCATTATCTTGTACTCTCTGTATGTTTTCTTATTACACTACTTTGGCACTGTTAAAGGGGCACTCAAGTGGTTTTTGAGTTCGTGTTTTGATGATGACAGCTGAATTTAGACCCCTCTAAGTATCCCTAAAAACCAAAAAATATAGTCATACGGTGATTATTTCTTTAATAAAAATGTAATTGAAGGCCGCCAAACCTCGGATCCACCCGAAAACGAAACCACTCTCATTGGTCCTCGCAAGCTTATCAAAAGGATCTCGGGCCAATGGCGTTGGACGACGTTCCGTCGCGCAGTGATCCCGAGGTAGCCGCATCGGCCGAACCTCTTTGTCACTCGAGCCTCGATCATGGCGGAGTTCTCCACGCTCGAGGACCTGACGCCGTTAGAGGTTGAAATTCTTCGGCGGACAGCCGACCTGGGGATGATTTCCTATGACACCACTTCGACGTGCGATGTGGACGATAGCAGCGCTTCGGAGTCATGTTCGGGTTCCGGGAACGGCGAAACGCAGACCTTTTCGGGCATTATTCGATTTGCGGTTGGGGCAAGTCGTAACCGAACCAACGTTTGACATCGCAGCGTTACCTCTGGTACGTGATGTCAAACGATGTCGCCACGTTGCCTTTCTCCTCGGGAGGACGGGGCAAAGGCTGGTTCAGACATGTGCAACGAGCGCGTACCTACGACTGCGTTTATTGCGACCGGAACGACCACTCTGCGCCGCGCGTACACACACCTGCAACCACTACAACAAGCGCAGCGGGTCGTCAGCACGGCTACCGCTTCTATATGCGGCCGTCAGCTGTTTCAGCGGCCCCTCTAAAAAGGGGACGCACTGCTACTCAATGCCGTAACCGAATATAGACAGACAGTTGTCTATAGCCTAAAGCTTTATTATTATTTTTTCTTGATAGGCTTGCAGGGTACAGTGGATGAAAAAAATAAAATAAAAAGATGCAGTACGCCGTCTTGGACGATCACGACTCTAATACACGACATTGCAATAGTACAAATATCGCCACACGCCTTTTCTACGATTATAAAAGACAATGTAATCTTAGCAGCGATATAGCAACTTAGAAATATGATTTCGTGATCAAATAGACATTGCGAGCGTTCAGGATTGCTAACACTAATCACTTCTCTCCAGTGATGAAAACGCGTGAAAATTCGCATCCTTTATACGGTACGCGCCAGTAATACCTTGAACTTGAGCACACGCATGAAATGCGCCAAATAAGAAATTCGGGTGATGTTCGAGGACACAAATGCTTAGAAAGCACCACTGTAGTCGAAGTAAACAAACACGACGGCACGGGCGTTTCTGCTGTCTTGAGAGGGCCGCCACGACATCGCCGCACGAGTAGGTGGATCTTCCCTTTTAGTACGTGCTGGGTTATCATAGCGACACACGACGAAAATTCACAGTCAAGGATAGCGCTTTTACGCGGAACGATGAGGCTTTCACCACGCCGTCCACGTCGACGACCACCACCGAGGCCTGGCCGGCCCGCTACCGACACGACCGGCCCGACCCGGCCTGCAACGCGCGCAGATACGTGCGCTTCCGCGCATCCCGGGGGGGGCGGGAAATTCACCCCCCCCGGAGGAAGGCAAGGAGAAAACGTAGTCCCTTGTTTGTGAAACGATAATTGCAGTATCGCGTATTCTAAACTAGAAATATTTTACGTGTTTTGAAATTATCATGCACAACATATTTAAATGAACTGAAAATTGTTTCTTTAGCGGAACTTTACAAGGCCGCCAAAATTTTCAAACATACGATAATTTCATTGGTCCTCGCAAGTACAGAAAAGAGTCCGCACGTATTTTATTCCTGCATGCTTAATAGGCGGTTCTGCCTTCTAAAACTGAAGATACTCATTCACTGACACTTCCTTAACGACATCGCACCAAAAAGTAGCTTCTCCAAAAACTGCTTGAGTGCCCCTTTAAGGAGATATTAGAGCATTTTTCGTCAGTGTTCATAATGTCTACTATCAAAATTAAAACCAATTTGCTTAGTTTTCTAATCGAGATTTTTACGGGTTTTAGTTAAACAAGTTGACAGAGGTGCTCATTCTTTAATAATGAATTACTGGCAACATCCAGCGCATGGACCTTACGAGACAACCAATGACGTTTGCTGTGACATTACTAAAACTCAAATGTTACCGTCTAATATAGGAATATACACATAATATAGAAATATTTGTCTTGGTAGTTGTATTTGCCCTTCACATATATCAAGTCGAACAGCAATTTATTTAGTTGCGTCGTAGTAGTAGGTTTTATGTTGAACAATATAGTTTCAACTTTCGCTGCGATATTTAAAGTCTCGATCGACTAGAGGCTGCCCTTGAGGCAGCCTTACTGAAATGCTGATGTCAATGAAACCTCGGATCGACAGTGTGCAGCAATGTTTCTTCCGAGGACAATAGCCAAGTGAAACAACCTGCCGCAGAATACTTTTGAATGTGATACATTTGAAGGTTTTCAAGTTAGCGTGAGTGGCGTCGCCAAGCAATACACAATTTAGTTCATTTTCTGTGTTCCTCGCTTCACATTATCTATACACTTCTTAATGCTTCTGGGTCTGAAACATTCACGTGCGTTACATTCGTGGAAATTTGGCTTAAAATTTGGTTATTTTTTAATAACCTAATCTAGTAACGGTCATTCGGCTAACAGTATAAATAAATAAACAACTCAATTAATTATTGATAAACTGTGTACCTCCCGTGGACCAAGCAACGACTTTCGTTGTAGTATTACTGAAAATTCGAAAGTTTCTCTCTGACAATAGCCGTATAAACGTAAGGTGCATCTAAGCATAACACACTTGCTAAAAGCATTTGCCGTTCAGAAGCTAATATATCGCACCATATTTGTTGGACGCAAGCATACATAACTGATGTATAACGGATACGCGCCGCCTGCTTCTTTGGTTTATCGTGTGCAGACGGACACGAAAAGCGTGGAACGTTCGCTCAAAAGCGCAATCACATGTTAAAAAGCAGGAGACAAAGCAGTAACGTGATTGGACGGTCCCGAAGGATTATGCCGATGTAATCCCGAAAAAGATACGAAAAGACGGCACGGGTGCAAACCTTAGAGCGGAAAAACAGATGGATGGTATGTTGCCACGCACCGTTGCCCCTCGCAATGAACTGCAAAGCAAGCTACGAACCATAGGAGCAATCGCATGTCGTGTGAGTGCCTCGTTTCCTTCAGAGATGAGGGAAGGGAGGGGGGGGGAGGGGGGGAGGGGGGGGCCGCACCTTGACACCTGATTATGTTCGCAACGCTGGAGTGCTTAGGGTGACACATTGCGCCCAATGCGGTCCATCGTCAGATGAAAAGTACGAAACCTGAATCATTTGAACAAAAACTGAGTTAAATTCCTTTCCCGGACTAAGTTTGGACAGACTTTAATGTAATCCGCCTTAGTTTTAGAATAAATACCCGCGCAATTATTACCGCTTGGCATGCGGCGCATCGCTGCACCGCCTCTTATCTGGTAAAATCGTCGTATCGTCGTGACTAGTGACGTCCTCGCTGGCATCTCCCAGCCAGCTGAAATGCGAGCAAGAATTGTCTCACCCCACCGATGACGTCCCACTTTGCCTGGTTTTCCTTCTTCCTCGACTCCCTTGCGCTCAAAAGAGAGCAGAAGGCAAGGCTGCGGGAAAACCTTAACTTCTGAAAGGTCACCCAATATTGGCGTCGTAAAATATGTTTACACACATCATATTTTAACAGACATATATCCACACATTCGCCGATTTCCCAAAATGAAAAACCGCTCCCAGTTCCTTTTCGATCTGCTCTTTTCTTTATTAAAATAATTACTATCCGTTTCAAAGTTTCAATTAAAAAATTGGGCTTATGATGCATCATCTTGAAGAGACGACTTGAGTCGACAGCGTATTCAACAACACATGTTAATGGCTTGGCTCTGTCATTGCTTTTCAAATGTCCCGCATCAGACATATTCTCTAGATGGATGATAGTTACTCAATAATAAAGGACTGCCAGTAGCAATGTGGCTCTACTTGCGAACGGGCAAAACGGATTTGTTCACAGATACACAAGTCGAGTAGACGGTGCCAGTTGAGCTCTACCTGAGGTGTAAGCAAATCAATTCTTACCCATCACTCTTTAGTCAAACACCACTATATTCCTTTTCGGAGACTGCCTTCCAAACAGGATTGTCGCGTTGCATCCTACAAATTTGCGCCCATTCACAACTCCAGAGAAGGGAACACCACCCAGGGGAAAAGACGCGCATTTTAGAAACAGGAAGCCCATGCTGCCGTTATGTCCACAGAAAGCCGCCGCGGTCTATCGGCGGAAATATAAAATAAGGCCACGGGGAAACGGATCGCTAAAAGGATACAAAGCTCCATCACAAGCGCTTATTTTGCGCATCTTTCACTCCTTTTCATTGCCGCGAGCGCAGCTGACCAAGCAGGTAGCGCGCTCGTTGCCTAACCGTTATCGCGCGTGCCTTTCACGCAGAAAGCCAGGGTTCGGATCCTGGCCGCGGGGACGCATTTTTGTTGACTCTAACTTGATGTTCTGGTAAATTCGAGAGCCGTGTTGCTTGTTCGAGGTCAAAATGTTCTACACGCCGAACCTTCTACGCCGATTATTCTGGAAGCCCACGCGCGCGTGTACAAAAAGGGCTCCGCGTGGCGAGACGCAAACAGTTTCGCCTCAGAGTTCGATCCTGCTGTCTCGCCGACTTCGACGCCCACGACGCTCTGTTGTTATCTTCTTCCTTTTTGCTTTGGGCACAAGTTCGTCCCATTAAACGTTTAGCTTCCTCAGTTATTTTTTGTTTCATTACCTCGTAATTCTTGAAACTATGAGCTGGTTCGCGTGTGTTGCCCCTTTTCTTTTGCTCATTATGAGTATACAATAATAGAAGCGATTTCAGTTCAAATCAGAAAAAGAGGGGTCATCCCTGAAATAGTTTTGAAAAAAATATATGTCCTGGTCAGATTGTTTATTTGGACAAAATATATAACCGCTCGTTAATCATGTCTTCTTTTCGAGTTTTCGAGGTATAATGGACCAGAAACGGATTTTAAATTTTGGAGATCGTCAGACGTCGCCGACGTATTTGGGAGCCTCTCCAGGCTCAGATACCTTCCAAAAAACAAATAAACTGTTTACATTGGGTTTTAAAGCTATATTAAAAGAGAAATATATACGCAACAACTATTGGTTGTTGGTATTTGTTATTTTTGTATCCAGAAACTGGACCCTTAGACGATAATTTCCTGGATTTGATTGTTGCTAACTTCATAATGTGCAATATTACGACATAAGTTATGTACCAAATGAAAGCTTAAATAGCTACATATTCGACGAGAACAATATGATTGTAATCGTATAATGTTCCAACGGAGCACGCAGTACTGCGCCGATATTAGCGTCAAATCTGAAAGATTCTGCCGACTCGATTTTATTCCGGTCGATATCTGTGACGTATCGGATGGCTAGCGCCGACGCCATCTTGATATACCGTACCCGCCGCCGTTTTTCCTTGAGTGGTGTGGGCGGTCGCGTTTCAGTAGTGCCGAGGTAGCGGCCGACGGTCGAGCGCGTGCTCTCGTGAGCCGCGCTGAGCTCGGCTGTACAACCTTCGCCCGAACGGGCTCTGTGGCCAGGCGACCAGGCACGCACCACCGCACCTCGCCAGGCCGCTTCGTGCGCTGCGCCGCCCAGAGCCATTTATTGGGAGAGTTTGGCCATACATTGGTTTGAATAGGCGAGCATCTTGGGGCCAACCACAGGCCTCGAAACAGCCCCTAGCGGTGGTCGTGAGCTCTAAATATGTGACACGACTAATTTAAGCCATTTTAGCTTCGCTAGAGTGATAAGGTTTAGCTCTCGGTGACTGAAAACTTTGGGCATGTGAGGTGTTCGTCACGCCAATATTCAAGTGTAAAATAAACGAACGTGCGCTCCAAACCAGGGCGGACTCGCTATACTTCGTCTCACCCTAGCATGGGCTAACCGCAAAGGCTGTGCTAGCGCGAGCGACCAGCCTTGACTGCCTTGACTAGAGCACTTGCTGCACGAGCGCTCGTGCAGCCGCCGCGGCTTCATTCAAAGCGACTAGCTCGCGCTTTTAGCACGCGCGCCTAACAATAGTCCATACTAAGGTGAGACGAAGTATAGAAACAGCGTCTCAGCTGAGACGGGGAAAGAAAGCACTCCCAAAGCCAGCGCACGAGCCGAGCGGGACTCCGCGTCTTAAGACGCTCGCGCGCTCCACCATTTGCACTGTTTTCTTTCAGCCAGTCTCTGATAGCTGTTCTAGCAAGCCGGCCAGCGCGAACTGTCCCCGATACTCCAACTCACAAACATCAGCAGTGCAAAAAAAGGCATGAACACGAGCGCGTGGCTCTGGAAAGGGCCTCCTACACACGAGTTCTTGTACAAACAAAAGCATTTCGCTGAGCTAGGCTCACGCGCCTGTGACTTTGTCTTTACTGCTTTAAATGTCGTTTGCAATATTGTGACGTTGCGGTCTCCTGATTGGTCGACGCTGTGTCGTACCTTTAGTTAACGATCTAACCGCGGGGGGAGTTTTCGGCGCTGGCGGCGGCCTTTGCTCCACCCATTGTCCAAACTCTCCTAATATACGGCTCTGGCGCCTTCATGAAGAGAGCTTCTCTGGTGGCGGTTTCTGGAACTAAGCCGCACGAGAGCCAATGGGAGCCTTGTTCCTTGAAGACGTACGCCAGCCAATGGGAGCATAGTGGCTTCACTTCGCCTCTTTTGGAGAGGTGAATTTATCTGTCGTTTCGTGTCGCTTTTTGCGCGGCTTCAAAGCTGCGATGCTTCAGATCGCGGCTTCTTTTTGCTGCTTTGGGACAGGGGTATTTAGCTGCCATTTGGCGTGGCATGGGACGTCGGCTCACTTCATGAGACAGTTAATGCTCTCGCATTAAAAGAAGAAAATAAGGAACACGGACTGCGCTGACTTTTCGACCGAATAAGCACAGACAAAGCGAGCAGAGAGAGCTCGGCTGCATTGGCCATCTGCCTTCGACCTCGCCTTCTGTTTAGCCACCCCAGCTCCTTTTGTGTCTTCATATGTCTGGTAGATAAATCAATCAGAGGGGTGGAGCGAAACACGTGACAGCACTTCGTAGGACAGAACCGCTTGGACGAAACTTGTCAAGTGACTCGCTCTGACGCGATGATGCGCAGGCACACTGGGGCCGTAGTTTTCGCCGTTTGACAACTGATGGGGATGGGTGGAGGGCTGAGGGCCGCGTAGGTGCGATTTCCAAACTTCGCGCTTGTTCCGTGTTCTCCTGCTTTTCGTGCATTGCTGTTGCTTTAGTGGTTTTTCGTCGTGATCGGCCGGAATGCGTCGATGCCAACTTTTAGGTAATGGCTGCTTTCTCTGTCGGAGTCCGTGGATATATTGTGCTGTGTTTGTTGCTCACGCTTCCACAAAAAAAAAGTGCTAATCGGTGACAGTGATACTTCCGTGGAATTTGGGTGGCATTCTTCATTCTCGAGCATTGCACTTTGCTTCCGAAGCCAGATTATTCGTCTATCACGGATTGCATTGAATCGCTTTTGTTTATTTGTAAGTGCACTGCAGGTATGCTTCTAATTGTAGTCCTGCTTCAGCCTACCTCTGATACTCTTGAAAACGTTACGATATATGAGCGAAGGCTACGGCTCAGTATCTGGTATCGTAATCAGAGTCATTGGAATGATCTACTAAAACTCTCTCATCTTCACGGACCTTTGTGTTTGATTTGTGAGGCATTTATTTGAGTAAATTTCACTCCGTTTTTCTAAGAAGTATAACCTTTTTTAAGATGCGTCGAGAACAACCTGCTGTGTAATGACAGGGGTTTATTAAACTTCCTGGAGTAATAGAAAACAATTCCATTTATACGCGCACTTGTTCGAGGCGCGCCTTATATCTACGATTAGTGTGAAACCCAATACTGCCGATATAGCCGATACAAAGCGAGCGTATAGGCGACGTCCGGTCGTTAGAGAGCAGAAGCATATGCGACATCTGGCCAGTGCCTGGCCGACAGCCCGATCTGGACAGTACTCGCACGATATTCCGCCGATACTAGGCCTGCGGTTAAACGGCGGTACGCCAATACCCGCCCGATGTCGGGAAGTGGTGCAAAACCGCACATTCGGCCGATATTGGAGCCGGTTTTCGGCCGGCACTAGCACGACACTGGCCAAGTATCGCCGTGCTGCTTGGGTTCTTTTGGCAAACAACGTTGTTTTTTTTTTAGTACATGAATAAGCTCTAAAAGTACAAATTTGAAATATATATTTTTTTTTACTGGCAATTAATATCTTGATTTTTTTTTGGTGAACAGCCCTCAGTAAGGTCTGAACATCCAATAAAAAAATGAAAGCCGTTTACAACTCCCTGTAACACCGAATTAGAGCGCAGCTCTTGAGGAGGAGGAGGGGAAGGTACGGAGAGGAGGCTACGGTAAGGAGGCTATGCCCCTCCTCCTCTCCTGCTCGCCTTTCATTTAGGGCAAATTTTTTCGCTAGATTTAGTGGGGAAATTTTCTCCGCTAAATTTAGCGGGGAATTTTCTCCGCTAAATTTAGCGGGAAATTTTCCGCTACGGGGAAATTTTCCGCTAAATTAGCGAGGAAATTTTTCCGCTAGATATAGCGGGGAAAATCTTCCGCTAGATTTAGCGGGGAAATTTTTCCGCTAGATTTAGCTGGGAAATGTTTTCCGCTAAATTTAGCGGGGAAATTTTTCCGCTAAATTTAGCGGGGAAATTTTTCCGCTAGATTTGGCGGGGAAATTTTTACCCTTGATTTCGGCGGGGAAAATTTTCCTCTAAATTTTGCAGGGAAATTTTCCCGCTAGATTTAGCAGGGAATGTTTTCCGCTAGATTAAGCGGTGACATTTGTCTGCTAGATCTAGCGGGGGAAATTTCTCGCTAGATTTAATGGGGAAATTTTTCCGCTAGATTTAGCGGAGAAAATTACCCATAATGCACCGCGTGGTTACGCCGACGGCGACGACGACGCCGACGCCACTCAAGCCGGGAACGGGCGCCTAAGAGCTGCGCTCTAAAATTAAATGCGACATCTGGTTTCGACAAATACTTCAAGTTATTCTAAGACTTGAAGCTGGGTCTTCGTCACTTGTATGCCTATTAATTATTTAATTCTTGGCATCTTGTTTCATTAATCATTGGCTTCGATTTAATACGCAACTTAACTCTTAATCGGGCAGTTGTGTAAAGACATGACTGAAATGATGCGATAATCTGTACTTACTTATGGAAACCATTCGAGCACTAAAACAGTGCTGTTTTCGGAGTTTTGATTTGTGATCCAAAAAAAATGTATATGTATCCTCCGTGGACACTGCCCGTTATGGGAGAACAAATGTAAAAATCCAGCTACACAGTCGATACTACTTGTTATGGAACAGCCTAAAGCAGTTTCTTTGGAAATTTCCCATTAGTATGCGAAGCCTCACTTTGCACTTTCCGCCGGCTATTGATGTCTGCCCGCTGCGCCAGTAGCTGCAGCGACATTTGACTTCTAGAGCAGGCAGGTGATCCATACCGTCATAGCGGACATCGCTAAACCTTTTTGTCATACCTTGCTTTCAGTTTCGACTGAGTCATACGAAGCACAAGAGCTTGCAGGTGGTACTGTATTGTTGTCGGCCCATTTCACTACAGCACGTTCTGTCACGTTGTCCACCTTGAAGTCATACCTGCCTCTTCCGCCTTTAGAAGGGACTTGTAAATCTTTAAGCAGCAGCCTTGAAGCCTGTTTCTGTGAATGGTACCAAGACTGTTCAAAGTGCACCCTTTCCTTCACTCGCGAGATAAGTTCCAACGATGTGAAAAAAATTGTCGAAATACACGACGCTTTCATCTGCCAGAGGAATTCTGCCGCTCAAGTGCAATGCGACTTTTGCGCCGAGTCCAAGCATCTCATCTCCTTCTATAAAGATACTGCCCTCGAACATCGATGCACCAGTGGAAAGCATGAAGTCATGCACCATACAAAAAACACCAGCTCGTACAAACAGCTTGAAGCACGACTTCTTCGGTTTTTGGGCAATGTACTGCATCAGGTTCCCTACCTTCTTGCCCTTGCACGAAATAATTATTTCATCAATCGAGAATAGATTCTCGCTTTCAGTCGCTTGCCCTTGCTCCTAGTGTGCTCAAGCACAGGTTTTATCTTAAAAGCCCTGACTTACTGTTTCAATTGACTGCAGGTTATCAACATAAGGGATAAGCCTGCGGAGCTTCTTGAAGCGCTTCACCACAATCGTATTGGCTATCTATAGTGAGATATTGTCAGATTGTCCCAGTAGTCTTCAAACGATGGCATCCCTACCATTTCCATCCTTAAAAATTCCAAAAAAAGACCTCATCTCTGCAGCATTAGTGTTGATTGAGGGGCCAGACCGTTGAGTGAATACAAATGTATCTGATAAACCCCACTCTCGATTAACTCGCCATCAAGGTACATAAGAAAATACTGCAGTGGTGTGAAATGCTCCTTGGGAAGAGAAAACGTCGGTTCCGGAGCTCGGAAGTCGTGGTCGAAGCTCGTTTTTTTTTTAACTTGTACTTTTCATTTTGTTGAGACGGGACAGCCTTCCTGGGTCAATCGTCTTCGCCTTCCGACGACGATTCTTCCACTTCCGAGCTTATACTTCTTGCTTGAAGCTGGGGTCAATTCTCGTGTCCGTTTCATCATCAGCTGATGTGTCGATGTCGGACATTCCCACTTCAGGAGGATAACTGTCACTTTGTTTCGCAGTCGTGAACCGTTAAAGGACCTAGCAGCAATTTCCTGCATTAAAACATTTTTAAATCAAAATTAAAAGGAAGGCGACAAAACACAGTGGCAGCTGCTGGGTTGTAAAGGGAAAGAAGTAGGGTAGCAAATATAGTCATTAACTTTGTAGGCTGGCTAGGCGGTGCATGTTCCGCCCGTTCCAAAGGGTATAGCCACTATACATTCATCCATCTATGTGTAGACAGATACCTCAAACGGGTTAGTATATCTCATGGGAAACAGACAGACGAACACTCTTTTTTATATTTGTACACTGGTTTTTCTTTAAAAATGCATGTCTGCAAGCTCTTTATTAAAATCGAAACTTTACATTTTGGGTATCTGCTACAATTTCAGTATAATAATTGGTTCCTACCTTAGCCGTGCCGTCGCCATAACTGGACGCCGCTACCTTCTTTCTTCAACAAGAGAACAATTTCTGGGGGCTTCAACAGATGGCGCAAAGTGTTTCCGTTGCCGCGGAACATTCCCAGTTTGGGGAATGACATTTCTTGTGTGGCTTTTGATAGCGCATTGTAAGTCAGTATCCCGCAAATATAAAAACAAAAGATACTGATGCACAGACGGGATGTTATACTTAAATTTCGCCTGCTGGTGATGTATAATACGGCATTAAAACATAATAATATTTTTTTTCCTTTTCGCACTGTCAGGCTTAGCAAAACTAGATCATAAATATGTCACACGTCACGGCGAAGTTTGGAGCGTTTCAATACCCCGTACAAATTACGGCTTTGCATCAATAAAATACGCATTAACGACTTTACTTAATAAACTCGAAGCCAATAATGTCAGCATCTATGGGACAACAAATCGAATGTTGACAAAAATCATATTAGAGACAGAATACTTTTTACCTCCAGTTCTTGCAGTTTTTGTATCTGTGGTGAAAGTTGTTTCTACTTTAAAAATATTTATTTTGATGCATTCAAGCTGAGTGTAACCATGTGAATACTCGTGATTGTGTTTTAGTGCCCATTTTTGAGTTTGTTTTCGTTGTGTTTACAATGCTGCTTTCCCGCCAAAGTGTGTTAGGGCGCCAGGACCTCGTCAAGCTGCAACTGCAGCTTTTTGTCCTGACGTCCTCCCTTTTTGTACCAATCAGAATGGGAAATAAAAAATGCATTATTAAAAAAAAATATATGAGGGTTTTCCTTCACATGCCCAATTTATTAACATAAAATAACCTGAAATAACAACTAAGTCGATTCATTAAATCCTCTCATTAGAAATAAAAGCTTGCATATACTTACCTCCAAAAGGTTTACACGGAATGACATAGTAATTAGATTAAAGAAAATATTTCAGGTGTTCACTAAATGTCAGTTTTTTTCCAACTCAGCTTCTGTACGCACGGGAACCCTTGTAAAAATGTAGGCTTGTTTACACCTCTGATATTCTTTACTTTTGGAAAATCGAAGGCTTGCGTAGACTGTGGGGAAGTATTGCCGGGTTCTATAAAATATCTGGTAATGCAGGTTGACGAGAGCGTTTCCATGCGACCGAAAAGCACCGTTCAATCGAGATTACATTACTCACGATGCTTAGCTAGTTTCAAACAGGCCGTGCTACAATAGTGGGTTATAAAGTTTTCTCGGTTTACACGTTCTTACACTCTTACAAAAAGTAAGTAGTACGTCGTCCTTTTGAGGGACTAAGTCGTTTCACTGAGAGTAATCCCCCAGAATGGACAATCCCTTAGTTCAGTCCCTCGTTTTTCTATTAGTCTCTTTGCATTGGCCCCTTTAGGTCGAAGTTCAGGTCCGTTAAAAGGAGTGTTTTGATCTTGGTGGAACCAGCTGAAGAAAGAAAGGAGGGAGACAGGAGAAATGCATGGCGAACACCAAAGAAAAGTGTAACACCAGTCACCGAACACAATACGCTCATTGTGAAAAGGAAGTTATGTGGGCGCGGTTATATACGACATATCGGTCGATGTATTCCCGACAAAGCACGCAAACATGCAGCAAACCATAGGAACCTCGCGGGACGAGGACATTTAGCTGCCCATTGTGGGGCATGCCTGTGTAAAAAGAGCTCGACTATGTTCACATAATAGGACACCATAAAAACCAGGTTGCAATCGAGGTGTTGAGGCACTTGCTATAGACGAAGATGACAAATGCGTGAGCATCCCTTCAATTACCTTGCAAGCCAAAGAAAACCTTTTTTTTTCTATATAGCACCCTCCGTGAGTAGTCGAGTAAAACTAGAGGCAAAACATATGAGCAATTCGGAAAGAAAAAACAGAGGCAAAAAAGTGAGAATGAATATAAATTAATAGAACAGGAAAATGTAATAAAACATTTGGTAGTGCAGTGGTCGGTCGTCATTCTTTTCTCCTGTCTCCCTTCTTTGTTTGTTTAGCTGTTTCCACCCGAGATGTATTATAACCAGCAAGCACAGGTCATTCCCATATGGCGTATTTTTCATCCCTACAGTAAGGCGTGAGGGACTAAATTTGACTCTTCGGGGAATTAATTATTGTCGCTTAAGCGCCGTCGTGTCCACAATTGGAGGAGTATCTTTGATCCATTAGAGGATCAACAGTGCTATATTGGGAGGTAGCTTTTTGAATGGAGACTAACTTTTCCTCCCTTTGGGCATTAGTTTTGCCACTTAGAGGGGTGATATATATATATATATATATATATATAACAACTTAAGGTCTATTCCACTCTGCCAGTGAAGATTGAGGCACTTGACCAAGATTCTTTCATCTACAACAAACATGACCTCAGGTTCCGTTTAACAAAACCCAGTTCAAATTAATAACCGTCAGAAATTATCATCACTGCCTAAGAGCAGCTGAAGAGATGGGAGCGAACCTGAGCCTCTTGAACGAGTTCAGAAAGCAGCAGTGGTAATTTGATGCATTATCATAGTTTTGTAGCGCAATAAAATTTAGTCTCATTGCTTTATTTGTCCATATCCGACGGAACAGTCTACTTCAGGGGTCATAAACACGCGGCCTTCGACTTTTCTGGGATGCGGCCCGCAAGCCCATGGCTACAAGGACCCGTCCCTTTGTCTCAAGCGCTACGTAAGCCATAGGGGTCTCATGTCGTCGATTCATTTCCGCTCGAAAGGCAACTCTGCTGTTATGTGTACACATAATTTGCACTATTCTATATTTTGTTAGTAAGGTTTCATCGCAGATTTTTCTAATGCTACTTGACTGTGCCACAATTCTACTACTAGGTTACACTTACCAGCTCTTTGCTCAAGAAGACACCGCAGCTGCACCAACTCTCGCTCAGCAGGAGCAACTTGCCAAAAAATAGAGCTATAGCTCGGTTTTCTGGGTGTCCGAAAATATAACTAAAATAGAAGTACTTTCTTATAATACAGCTATAAATAGGCAAGCAAGAACTGTCAAATGAAGTGATATATTTATTTCAGTACATGTTGAACGTGAATAATCCCCATGGAATTGGGCAACATGGCGATAGCAGTGTGCTTGCCCTCTTATTCTGTTCAGAAATTCAAGTTGGTTGGCAGGGCAGTGCCATTTTAAACCCTGTTATTATGTTGGTTATGCTCTCAGATCCAGCCAGCTGTCGGTCATAAAACTGGTGACCATGCTTTCTACACATACTCATATGCATGAGGACAAGGTCAGGTTATAAAACATTTGTCTATAGAGCCCATAGTTTCTGCCAACCAGTAAGCTGAGCCCTTGGAAAGAAAGAAATATCAAGAGACGAGCAACTGCTTCATTTACTGCAAATGTCTGCTGATAAATAGAAGTCTAATACAACAAAGGCTAAACTGCACTTTTTTATATATATTCTGCATCATGTAGCCATATGATTATCTCGCAGAAGAGGGCCGGTCTTGGTTTTCCCTTAGTCGCCATGAGAATCGTTGGCAGGTTTTCCGAGGCAACACCGAAATATCGCTCCTTTGCCTTGACGCCACTAATACGAAAAAAGCTCTGCAAAGATCTGTAATAAAACCTATTTTCACATCTTTAGTGTTCTCGAAAATATTTATAAACTGCTCTTTTAAATACAAAAAACGCGAAAAAAATAATGAATTATTAGTTGTAACAAAATAACAATTCCCGTTAGTGGGATGAAAAAAGGAAACCCATCATGGTGCCAGGCTTCAACATGACACGACTAACGGGGCGTTTATGCCAGGAGATGAGCCGCAACCGCAAAGCAGATCCGCGCGTTGGGGCACATTTGTTTCCAATCGCTTTGTCGTTAACCAATAGGAACTCCCGCAGGAAGATTCCCTTCGCTAGCGGTGTGAATGCGCCATAACGGAGATGGTGGTGGTCTTATCAGGGTACTTACAGCTCCTAAGATCATGAGCAACATCGTTACAGGCAGATGGAGTTTTAGGGGTAGTAAGCAACATATCATCTGGTCTGTGCGCTTTAGGGCTGGATAGTCGTCTACGATATTGGAGATTGTGGGGCGTGTGCTGATGTACTCCCTTTGCCCAAAACGTCCTCTCCGTGGCATCTTTGACCATCTTCATATCCGTAGCCGTTTTATTCCTTTCTCTTCTCATTGCGTCCATGTGGCCATCTATGAAATGTCTATCGTCAGCCGTGGGCGAGGATGCTCACAGTTTCCGAAAATTAAAAGGAACGAACTAAACCAACCTTGAGCATAATAAAAACGCTCCGAGATTGCGAAAAAGAAAGGACGGACAGAAACTGGAGTCTCAACTACCACCGGCTCGTTTGCGCCCTAACATTCTGTTCATGAACCAACCCTGTGCGTCTGTCTGCCCTCCACCAGTACTCGAATGTCATTTCTTCACCACGAGCACTTCTGATAACATTCAAGAGACAGAGGAGTATAGAAGCCCGAAATCAATAGGCTAAAAAACTCAATATTCAGATACCGCTCACTTTTAGTTCAACACGTCCTAGGTCGCAAGGCCTTAGTGGTGCTGCATTCTGCCATCTCTCATAGGTCAGCTCAAGGCAAACTGGAATAAGTGCTGCATTAGCATTCAGCTATCACACGTGTTCTTTCCAACTAGACGCGAGTTCTAGGCCAATGACAACACAGCATTTTCCACTTTGTACCCTCCACTGAAATATGATATTTGACGCAGAAAATCCAGCACTAAGGTATATATTGGTATTTAGGAGGTGTTAGGCCAACTCAAACTGAAAGTGTCCTTTTAGTAGAGCCATAGAAACATTTTGTCTCCTGATGACAACTGCTCATGACAAGTGCAAATTTATTTTTACGAGACTTTTTTTTTTATGTGGCTGCCTATGTTTCAAAAGGACGATGCTATGTGGTTGAACCCTATGCGTTGTGTCAGATACTGTCATAAAGCATAGTGACTGTCATAACCATAACTTGTTAATGCAAAATTGAATGACAGTCAAGACGAGGAAATTGCACCTAAAGATAAAATTGATGACAAGTCGTTGATAACTGAAAGGACGTTAAAACCTTCGGGGCTCTAATCCACGCTCTGAGCGTAGTTGGCTAGCGAAGCTGCGGTGTCACCTGCAACGATTTCCCACTGCACTCTACCAAATGATTGACGAAATAAAAGTAAATGCGCTGCACCAAAACTTTTTTATATATGAAAAGCTTGGGACGTTACTCCTCACGTCGCAAGCTGCCGTCGCCGCGGCAGCTTGAGCAACAGTAGTCATTACCGTGAAACGTATGTGGTGAGCACTACGTGTTTCGCATTGTTATGAGGCGCGCCTCATCATCAATTATGTGGCTTGGACGCTTCTTTTGTACTTGTTCTTTATTAATACGAATACTGTGCCGTATGTTGTATCTGTGATGTGCACGTTTGGGTCCTATCGCTAAAGATTGTTTTTCTTTTTTTTATCTGTGAGGACGTTGACACGAAGAAATCCCACCAAAGAGTCATATATAGCTTCACTGTAAAACAGCCCCCCGGGAATGTAGTTACCACTTTCTACAAAAACATTTTCGCACTGGGCAAAGGTATCTACATAGCAGTAAGATTTTTAAAGTTAAAATGCGCTTATTATGCAAAATAATACGTTAGGCAGCGGTGTCCTGACAAGCTGCATTCCTTATTCATGCTGTATCTTTTTATATCATGTGTCAACAGAAGTTGTTAACGTGTGTGCGCGACTTGTATGGTATAAAACATTCACTCGAGTAAATCATGGTTTTATTCAATCACAAAATTCCACTTTTAATTATTTCAAGAATGAAATAGTTTTTCGTTATACACCTTTTTGGCTAAATGTTTGCCACACAACTATTCGATATTTGATTTGAAAATATTAGGCCAAAATAACTAGTTGCTTTGAACTCAACGTATGCTATTGCACAACACTAGTAATTATACTTGCACATACTGCTGGCTCCCTGTTACACTAGAGAGGGGTAAGATAACGGGCTCAAGTTGAGCTAGTTGATACATTAATACAAATGAAAGGTCAGCTAGAACGTTGGGGACAAAAACGTAGAGAGAAGAAGCAGTCACACACACAGCTGTCAGTTTCTCTGTGTTTTTGGAGGGGTAGGAACTCCTGCTGCCGCCTTAGTGCCTCTCGAGTGCTTCTCTTTGACGTTGAAAAGTATGTCACATTACCAGTGCCGTATCAACGAAATTTTATCGGGAGGGGCGGAGGTGGCTGGGATGTCCATGGCTTGGTCTACGGAGGGGGGTAGGGGGGGGAGGGGTAAAAATGCATGTTATGTATCAAATCGGCTGAATTTTGTTTTTCTTCTTCTTTTTTCCTTTTTCTTTTTTTTTTTTTGGGGGGGGGGGGGGGGGGGTCACATCTAGATATATTTCAGCTGGCGTAGTAAATGAGAAAAAGGCAATTCCACCCCGGAAAACTAATTCTAGCCGAGCTTACCGGCCAAATCTCGGCTGAGAAAGAAAAGATAGAGCCGGTCCCAACGCTGCAAGTTCAGAAGTTACGAGCTGACAAAGACGGGCTGTTTGTGGAAGGGGAAATACAAGGTGTACCATATAAGATGCTTGTTGACACCGGAGCCAACGCCACAATCGTAAGAACAGATGTATATGAACGAATAAAGACACCCATTACATCATACAAACGCCTTTCTGGGTGCTCGCTGCGCACTGTCACAGGAGAAACAGCACCAATCACGGCGTCATGCGAACTTACGTTTCTTTTTTTCACGCAAAAGTTCGTGCAAGTGGCCTTTGTGGCTGAAATATTTGAGAAATGCATCCTTGGACTTGACTTCCTAAAGGCGAATGGTTGTTCGTTGGATCTCAAGAGTCACACATTGGACGTAAGTGACGAACACGTCATCCTGTACAGCCAACGTGCAATTTTAGACAACGGCGGGGGATTCCTTCTATGGTCCAAATCCACCTTGATTTCTCCACTAAGCGAAAACGTTATCTGGGTGGCGGACAGCAATAACTGCTCGGATGGTATTGTGGTCACTGAAGGAGACGCCACGGGCGATACTGTTCAGGAATTATTATAGCAAGAACGCTAATAGATTTTGGCAACGAAAAGGTTCCTATCCGCATTGCCAACCTAACGGATAAACCTATCCACCTAAAAAAGGAATGTCGCATTGCGAAGTGGTCCCGTGATGTGAGCTTTGCTCCCCCCCTAAAGGATCTTGTCCACATGACACAAGAGGATTTGCCGGCCTCCTTGCTGGATCTAGCAGACCGCTCCAAATGCCACCTTGATCAAGCACAACAAGCACATCTCCTGAGTTTACTCAACGAATACGGAGATGTGTTTGCTTCTTCTTTGAAGACCGGACGGACAGGTGCTGCTCAACACCGCATAGATACAGGAAATGCAACTCCGATTAAGCAACAGCCCCGGCGAATTACGTTGGCAAAACTTAACGTAGTCGGCCAGATGATCCAAGGTATGCAACAACAAGATGTTATTGAGCCTTCATCGAGCCCGTTGGTGTCGCCGATCGTCTTGGTAAAAAACAAAGATGGCAGCACGAGGTTCTGCGTTGACAACCGACGATTGAGCGATGTCACCAAGAAGGACTCCTATCCACTCCCTAGGATTGATGACACATTCGACGCGATCGCGGGGTCTTCCTGGTTTTCCACATTAGACCTTAGGAGCGGATACTGGCAAGTTGAAATGGACCCAAGAGACCGCGAGAAGTCTGCATTCTCTACTGGAGATGGTCTGTGGCAATTCAAAGTAATGCCATTTGGTCTTTGTAATGCCCCTGCCACGTTTGAGCGTCTCAAGGACCAGGTCCTAAAGGGCCTGCCGCTCGACGTTTGCTTGGTGTATCTGGACGATATACTTGTACACGGCAAAACTTTCCAAGGAGCACTTTGTAAGTTGTCATTGGTATTTGACCGTCTCAGAAAGCCAAACTTAAAGCTAAATGCCAAGAAATGCGTTCTGTTTCACAAGTGAGTGCATTATCTGGGTCACATTGTCGCTGAAAAAGGAATGGAGACGGACCCTGAGTAAACAGTGTGTCAGAAACTGGCCTCAACCTCAAAATCAGCGCGGCGTTAAAAGCTTCCTTGGCCTGTGCACCTACTACCGACCATTCGTAAAAGGTTTCGCCACAATTGCCAAATCGCTGTACGTTCTATCGGAACCGAATACGGCGTTCGAATGGAGTGTACACGCACAAGATTCTTTCATCACACTCAAGAATGCCCTTAGCGCCCCTCCAGTTCTTGGATTTCCCCGACGAGACTGCAAGTTCGTCCTCGACACCGACGCGAGCAACGTCAGTTTGGGTGCTGTGTTGTCCTAGATTTAGGATGGCTGCAAAAAAAGTAATTACTTACTATAGCAATGTTCTAACAAGGGCAGAACAGAACTAATGCGTTACGAGAAGGGAACTCTTGGTAGTTGTAAATGCCGTGACCCATTTCCACTATTACTTGTACGGCACACAGTTCCCCTTAGGGACTGACCATGCATCCCTCACTTGGCTTTTAAACTGCAAGAACCCGGAAGGCCAAGTAGCTAGGTGGTTAGAGCGGCTGGCACAATACGAGTTCAGGATTAAGCATAGACCCGGCAAGGAATCATGCAAACGCCGACACACTTTCGCGGCGACCTTGCTTGTGTGCCAACTGTTGCCCATGCCTAAACAGCGAGCAGCGCCTCCATTAGACTGCCAACAGTTGTCGTCTTCCCAAACGACTACGTGCCCTGCGATGGTAGAGCACCAGCAAGATGACCAAGATTCGACAAACTGGACGGGAGATGTTCTCCGGGTGCTTCAAGAAAACGACAGCATTTTGCAACCTATCCTGCAGTGGAAGCGGGTGGGAGAAGTACCCAACTGGAACGTGGTTGCACCATATCACAGCGTTGTGAAAGCATACTGGGCACAATGAGATTCCCTCATTCTACAGGATGGATTGCTGTATCGTTGCTGGGAGAACAAAGACGGAAGAAACAGCACGCTTCAGCTCATTTTACCTCGAGTCCATGTTGACACCATCTTGCGTGAACTTCATGACAGCCCTGCGGGCGGACATCTTGGGATATACAAGACCCTACAACGACTTCGAGAAAGATTCTATTGGGTCGGATCAACTCGAGATGTGCGCGAATGGTGTAAAAAGTGCGACCACTGTGCGTCACGTAAAGGACCACCATCACGAAGCCAAGGGAGGATGGTAACCTACAACGTCGGTGTCCCGTTTGAAAGAGTGGTCATTGATGTTGTAGGTCCACTACCGAAAAACGACACAGGGAAATCGGTACGTCATAGTCATTGCTGACTACTTTACCAAATGGCCAGAAGCATTTCCAGTAGGAGCGTATGACGCAGACACTGTAACCAGGGTCTTGACGGAAGACACCGTTCCAAGATACGGGGTACCGCTGGAAATTCATTCTGATCAGGGTCGAACTTTTGAGTCGCAAGTGTTCAAGAGCATGTGTGAGACACTCGGAGTTAGGAAGACGAGAACCACGCCCTTACATCCTCAGTCGAATGGCATGGTAGAAAGGCTCAACCGCTCACTCAAGCAATACCTTTCGCTCTTCGTTGACGAGCACCACGACAACTGGGACACTCTAATTCCATTCTTCCTACTTTCCTACAGGTCAGCCGTTCATACTGCGACAAGCTACACGCCGGCGATGTTGTTAATGAGCCGGGAGCTAAGGCTGCCTGCGGACATCACTTTTGGCACGCCAGTGCTTCCATCGCGTGAGACCAACACGCAGATTTCTCTACTCGGACTACTCCCGCCACCTGCAGACGAAACTGAACTGTGTGCACGATTTTGCGCGAAGACATTTGAACCTGAGCAGGAAAGGTGTGCGAACCCGCTACAACCGAAGCTGCTCGGGTCGCATACTCCAGCCTGGGTTCAAAGTTTGGCTGCATCAGCCAAGCCGCACCAAAGGTCGCTGCCCGAAACTTCAGCCGAATTGGGAAGGCCCCTACGAAGTTGTCAAGCGACTAAACGACGTCGTGTACCGGGTTCGGCACCTGCTAAGCCGGAAAGTTCACGTAGTTTATTTTGATCGGCTGGTTCCCTATCAACCCGACTGAATATTTTTTGTACCACCTCGGGGCAAGGTTCATGTGTTCTAGGGGGGCAGTGTTGTGGCGGTTCTGCGAAGGGGAAGACGACGAAAAGGAGGACAGGAAGAAGGCGCGAGCAAAAAGGACGGATGGCGGTGAACGTTGACCGCAGAACGCAGGGAATTTAAACAGTCTTGATTTTCTTAACAATATTTTGAGGTCTTTCTATAAGGACACTTAGAGTGAAATGTGCAGTTGCGACCATGACAAACATGGCAAAAAGGTGCGCCATGTGGGAAGCCCTTCTTCACCGCACAATAAACAGCGGGAGTGGCCGACGCATGTCTCAAAGTTATGTCTAATGGCTTTCCATATACTGGATAATGAGGTCAAAAAAGCCTGAAAGTATATTCAAATTATACTGAGTAGCACAAAACGTGAAGTCACGTACTAGATTCAAGGTGTTGGCTAGTTAGGCAGCTTCACTCTGAAAAACAAATAACGACTCCTTGCTTTATGTAGAAAGAAACACTGGTTGAAATTTAACGTACAGACAGGTGGGATTTGAAAGGTAAAAGGAACACAAAGCGTACAGAAGTTTAGCAAGAATGAAAAGGCTCAGAGCTGCGACTCGACTTTCCTTCGGACCTCCGCCGTTGTCACGGCGACCCCAACCGAGGAGGAGGTGAGGGATAGAAAGGCGCCGGCGGGAAAAAACCGGTCTTTCTCCGACTCGCCAACGGGCGCTGCCAAGTTTTCCGAGGGAGGGTACAAATCTAGGAAGCAACATCACACCGAACTCTGATTTCTGGTATTTCAAAAAGAGGGGCCGTAGTGCGTTCGCAATTGCGTTAAAAAACATGTTTTACGATCGCCGTTATTAAATGTTATAGAAATGTCACCTACAAAGCTTCTAAATTTCCTGATTTTTGACGTCACCGATCAAAAGAAGCGAGGAGGTGAAGGCGGGAAATACAAATGCCAAAACTAAAAAGGCGCGCGCGCGCGCGGGAAAATTTTTTTTCGCGATGCGGTTTTTTTTTGCGTGTCTATGACTACAAGTTGCATCGTTTTAGACAATAAAAAAAAATACGACCTTTGGGTTGTCAGTGCCCCTTTAAAGCAAGCAACTTTGCCCTAATGGACCAATGAAACAGCGTCAAAATCGCAACTCACGAAGCCTTGTTTTGTTTATGATTGGATCAGTTATGATAAAGCACGCACAGAAATATGACGAACGTCATGATGGTGCGCCTTAACGTTGAATGATTAGTCCCCTGAGCCCGTGACGTCGTCTGCATCTGGACAGAAGGGTGAAACGAAGGATAGCCGATATCTGTGTACATACGCCCAAGCTAGGCCAAAGGAACGTTTAATGTTTTGGAAAGCCTTGAAATGTATGTTCAAACTGATCGATTTCTTATTTTTGGTGCGATTTTTACTGTGTTCGTACCGGGCATAAAAGAGCCAAACGGGCGCGAAATAAAGGCGCTAGCAGCAAGTTTTGTAATTCTATGATCGAACGCACTGAGTTAGAAGATGATGCACTTTGCACGTCAAGCGGACGAGGTGTACAGTACATGCATTTTCAAGGTACGATACACGGCCGTATGGATAAAGCATACATTTCTCTCGATCTTGTCAGACGGTGCAAGCAGTATGATTAGGTTGATCACGTGTCATTTAGTGCTCATGCTTTCGTATCCTTTACGCTTTGTTTCGTTAAAGAAACGCCGAAAAAGTTTGTTTGGGATTTATGGAAGTATAATGCGAAGCTTCTAATTGATACAAGTTTCGTAAAAACTGTTCGCAGACATCGTCAAGTGTTGGGAAGAGCTAATCGGGGAGAATACGACATTAAAGGGCCCCTGAAAAGAAAAAAAAAGTTTTTCAAAACAGTCTGGTTGGGACACGCGTGTCGAAAAATAAATTTTACGCGAAAAAAAATAAATTCTTTTAGAGCAATATTGACTGCGCCAGACGCAATTTAGTCGGTAGTCACCTTCTTTCCACTTGTTTTCTCTCGGCATTTCGGGCGCGTGGAGGAGAGGTACTCCCCGCCTCTTCGTAGTGGATCGGCTTGGCTGCTTGGCTGCGCCCCGTACGAGAGCCATTGCTACTTCCTGTGTCTGCCGGTCGCACATCGTACCGCGTCGTACAGCTGATTCAAACGACGGACCGAATCGCGATTTCCGTCCGCAGACCGTGTACCAAGTGACCGGCACGTCACCGATTCCTGCGTTCCGCGCCTCGTCCGCGGACGCGCGGACTGATAAAGCCGAGCGCCTTTTTCACTCGCGGATTTTTGGCGAGAGATTGACTTGAAAAGCGTTTACTCTGGCAACGGTACATTGTTTTCTTGTTTTTGTTTCTGGGAGATTAAAACAAAAGTCGCGCATCGTTGTGTTTTGTGCGTTCGCTGGTTTATTTTGTCAGGCGTTTCTTTGTTCCACGTGTGAAAGGAACTGCAGAAACTTTGCCTGGCTGACGCGACGCAGGTTCCGGTACTCCTCCGGGTCCGCGTCAAGAAGCTTCCGTCAAAACTTGTCTAGCACGCCGCGATAATTCTTGCACGTCCAATCAGGATTTCACCGAGCAAGACCTCTCTTGTGGCTGTGGTGAAGTTGAGTGTTGCGCACGAGCGCGGAGTGTGTGAAGGCATCTCCAAACGCCCCTTCGCGAGCCCAGAACTTCGTCGCTTCTACGCGGAACCCTTGTCGCGCAGGACCATGCCTGTGTCACTCTCATGCTTTGGGTTACTAAAGCTAGTGGCGCTTCGCGCGAAGCCTATCACGGTGTTTTGTCTCGATCTGTACGTAACAGCGGCGTACGATTCATTATCGCGGTAGCGAACGTCGATTTCTCTCTTGGACAACGGTGCCACGGTGCAATGTTGGAGTTTCGCGGCACTGTGGGGTGGCGACCAGGTTCGGTCCGTCCTCGCTGGCGTCTGCTCGTCGTCTCCCTCGTATGGATGCGCTTGGGAGACAGACGAACCGCGGACATGTCGTCACGTGATCAATCAGTCCGTCGTGTGAATCGGCCATGACTAACTAACACAATCAACAAGCCCTCTTCAGGAGGTCTTCCCATATAAACGCGATAAAACTATAAAATCACCCGAGGACGCGAGACACGTTGCAAGACAACGACCATGACAGAAAACAAAAAAAATGGCGAAGCTTTTGTTTGTTGTTTTATCCGAACGGAAATTGCGATTTTGTAAAACGTTTGTAAACAATTACGACGTTCATTCGATGGATTGTTTCTTAAACCTAAAAAAAATGTAATTCAAAAGGCGATTTCAAGAGATCACGAACATTTTATAACCAACATCTAAGCTGTCACTCATTCTGTTGGCCAATGAGAAGCTGATTTGAATGACCATCGTTACCAATGAGAAGCCGAGCTGAATGACCATGGAATTTGCGCGCAAAATTTGAAATAAATCTCTCGCCGTCAATATTGCTCTAAAAAAATTTTTTTTCGCGTAAAATTCATTTTTCGACACGCGTGTCCCAGCCAGGCTGTTTAAAAAAAACTTTTTTTCTTTTCAGGGGCCCTTTAAATGGGTATTGTTTAACCAGAAAGCGGAGTGGACTAACGTTTATGTTTATGATATTCGGTATTTTATGGTTAAACATTAAATACAGCGCGAGGACACGGTCTTGAACGAAAAATAAATACGGCGTTGCTTTCCGTTTTTCTGCTCGTTCTTTTCTATGTCTTCGCGCGGTTTTCTAAAGCACTGAGAAAACAGAACAAAAAACCGAGCTGTGTAAACGCAATACTTCAGTAGCTGATCAGGGAGGAATGCACTTCTCCCGGTTTGCTTGCTGAAGCAATGATCAGTATAAGAAAAACGCCTCGAGGTTCTTGATAACGAGCAGTATACACCAACTCACGTTTACAAAAAAACCGGAGCGCCCCTAGCGGACGCCACCGGCGTCGCGCATGCGCGATGGGGGTGTGGGCAAGAAGCTCGCCGTCGCCCATAAACAAACCATTGAAATGCGATGCTGTCGGCGTCGGTGTGAGTCCCCCTGCCCTTTTTCGCGTTCGAATTGTTGATTCTACGTCTTCCTGGCGATGTCTGACCACTTGAGCGGCGTCAGCAGAATTACCGAGGTTCGTTACACCGCAAACCTTCGCGTGAATAATGTGACATGTGGCGATTCATTCCGCGTGGACGCCGCAGTATGTACGCTAAAGCCTGATTCGCACGATGAGATTTCGCGCGCAAATTTCAGTCACGACGCCGCTCGGGCTGCAAAAGCGAGAACCGTAGCTGAGATGGTCGACGTCGATACTGAAAATCGCAAGAAGAATTAGACCAAGTGAATTGGCATAACAAGTCGGTGATGGTTACTGGTAACAATGATCAACATCTCCTTGTATCTATTCTACTGTTTACATCGAACCTGCTTACCAACCTTCAAACGTAAGTCTTTTGAGGCCTGCACTTACTTCTTATCGCAAGCACCGGGCCAACATTTGGAGTACGGGCCGGCGTCGTCTAAGAGAGCAGACGACAAGCAGAAACGTTTAAAAGAGCAGACGACAATTCGAACGATCAGGCGGCCGTTTGAACTTGAAGACGCACTGAACGTAGTCCGCAGGTGGTCCGTACAAGTTGACGGTTTTCTGGCGTTCATGTTGAAACAAAACAAATACATCTGATGACCACGCGTATCCGTGAATTCAACCCAAAGTGCTTCCCGCCCAAGCAATCGTTGTCCGACGGCGTATGCTTTTCCCTTTTCACGGCTCATATCCAGATTCTCGGACGAACCGAGCACGTGAAAACTGACCTTCAAACCTTTCTCGACTCTTTTGGTACGGCCCCAGTCGCGGCGTTTTGACGAGAAGGCAGGTTTTTGTCTGGTTTCTTTCAAAACATCGCAGGAATACACGTCTGGCATGGGGACTTCTGCCCACAGCCCCAGACCGGAAGTGGCCCGACGCGCCACCACCGCGCCGTGACGTCACAGAGTTGAGTTCGTGTATATAAGGGTTATGGTGCGAGCACGGTGGATGCGATTATCGTTTCGAGAGATACACACGAAAAGTGTGATAGGGGCGAAACAAATACGTGTGTAAGAATGAAGTCAGTCAGATTTTGCATAAGTGGTACTGTCGAGCGATAACGGAATCATCGAACGCGCTTTCATAGAATATTACGAACTTTTTTTTAATTACCACGCGTAAGAAAAAAAAAGTTCTGCCGAAGGTTTTATTTGCCTTTTTTGCTGAGATTCGATGCCGATTTAAAAGAAAAGCTTGGACAACCCATCACCTTATCGGAAAACGATGGACAATTTGACGCCAGGCAAAGCTCCAGGACTAGACGGTCTGGGCGCTGAGTTTTATAAAGCGTTTATAGAGAAATTTGCTCCTTCTTTGTACTGCTTATTTAGTGAAGCTTACAGACTTAAAGTTTTTTTACCATTACTTTGTATACTCTCACTTTTTATACTTCAAACTGAGGACCTGTCAAAACTTTATTTTGTTCGATCGTACGGTCAATCACACTAAATAACGCAGACTATACGATGCTAATGAAGGTTTTAGCGAAGCGTTTGCAGAGCATTATACACATGATGTACTGGGGGAATAGCGCAGCCGCAAAACAGTTACTCAAGTCCACGCACACAAAAGAAGAACACACTTACTCAGCGTTGACTAACTCCTTGGTATATTTACACTTTCTTCTTTTTGGTATTATAAACTATGGTCATGGTAGTCATAGAGAATAATTGGTCTTTTTTTTCTTTTTCCTTCAATGAGAAGCTAAACCATAAACCAAAAACTAAAATCGAAATTAATGTAAGGCTAGGTAATCTAGTTCTTTTTGTCATAAGATTAAAGACTGAGTACTCACACATTTATAGTTTTGTTTTGCGATATTATATGCCTCACTGATTTCTATTGTTAGCTGGTTGCAGACTTGTACACGTTACTGAAAAAAGTAACCGGTTACAATTACAATTACTTCACTGTAAAAAGTAACCGATTACAATTAGAATTACAGCCTCAAAAAGGTAATCGAAAATTACTCAAAAGTAATCGATTACTTCCCACCTTACTTGTCATTCAACTTCTTTTATCACGGTAGCATAATCCTTGAAGTCTCGCGCTCAGTTGTTCCGAAAAAAGAAAAGAAAGGAAAGCCTTGACCGTTTTTGCTCAGAGCTGAGTGAGTGACGCCAACACACCCCATCCCTCTCGTGAAAAAATAAATAAGAAAATAAAAAGAGTGTTGTTTATACACATTATACAAGACGCTGGATAATGTCAATTTTCATACCCAAACGTAGTCTCCGGTGTACCAAAAAACAAATGTACCCAGGAAACGAAGCATAGTGAAAAGGTCTACTAATCCTCGAGGTTCCGTGCTTAGTGGCTTCGAAAAAAACAAAACAAAAAACAATTGACCGTTGCCCAGAGCTGAGTGACTCCAGCACATCTAATCGCTCCCCCCCCCCCCCCCCTCGCCCCTCCGCCCCCCCCCCCCCCTCCCCACAAAAAGAAAATTGAGATAATTTGTAATGGATAATTTTGTAATCGATTACAGCAAAAAAGTAAATCAATTACAAGGATTGTTACTCCTAAAAGGAAGTAATTGAAGCGTTACAAAATTGTACTACAAGTAATCCATTACTTGTAACGCGTTACGTAGAAGTCTAGCTGGTTGTGCTGCTTGCAGGGCACGGCGCAGTTGCTCAGCAGCTCTGAGCAGTCACAATATTGAGAGTGGATGCCTAAATGTCCGGAGTCTTTACGCTCCAGGCTTCTTTTCTTTTCAACACTTCTATCCCTCTCCGGAGTCTTTGTTGGTGAAATGGGTCTTATGTTCAGGAAGACGATCGTTGAGACACCTTCCTGTCTGACCTATGTATAGTTTTTTACAAGATAGGGGAAAGGAGTGCACCACCTTCTCTGTACAAGAAACAAGGGTGTTCTTATGCTTCTTTTTGCAGCCAAAAGTTGTAATCAGGAGGGGAGGGGCGTATTTACTCTTATGCATAAGCTGTGAAGCTTGTTAGGAGCTGTGAAAATGACTTCCACGTTTGGGGCTCGGTGAGCTATTTGCTTCAGTCCGTGAGACAAAGTTTGAATGTATGGCACATTGATGGGTTTTTTGTTCTGTCCCTTTGCTTTTGTTGAGTGCAGACGTCTTGCCTGATTGCGTCGATGTGCCTTTCGGCAACTGATTTTAATAAGGAGATTGAATACCTTACGTTCGAAGACGGCAAAAATATTTTTTTTTTCCGAATTTAAGTTTTCTGAATTCAAATTAAGCAAGACAGCCACAAACACGATCGAAACAAACAAAACAAGCAAAGTTTTCATGCGTAGAAGTAGGAAAAGAGTCAGACGAAACAAGATGGCAGCAGGGGCGCGAAGCAATCTCCCGAATGCACGTGGATACATCGGAGACAGCGCGGCGAAATCCGCGCCCTCTATTAGCACCCCGCGAGATCATTAATCATTACCTGACGACGATAAACACCCCGCTCCAGTTCCTCGGCGCTTTCATCGGGAGAGGACATTTTCATCCGGGCATTCTGGCACTTTCTTTCCCACGACGAGCGCGCCAAAGGAAATCAGGCGGCCGGTTCCTTCCTTGCGGTAGGGGGAAAAAAATGAGGAGAACGGAACCAATTTGTGCGCGTGGAGCTGCGCCGTGGCGTCGACCTACGCTGCGACGAGGGGAACTCTAATAATGAACCTCGGGGACCTTCGCGCCGAACGACGAACGCTGGAACAAGAAATAGAAAGCCAACAAATAAATAAAAAGGGGGGTAAGAAGAACGCCAATAAGAAAGTCCGTGGAAATAAGGCCGACCCGGAATGGCGGAGTCTCATTACGCTCGTTAAGGCGTGCTGTTCCAAACCTGGCTAAGAAGCACGACGCGGCGGAGGGGGTGGCGGAGGCAGAAAGAAGCCAGCTAGGGTTCCTCTCATCGGAGTCCCCTCGGTGGCGGCGGCAGAGGTCGAGGGGTACGGTTACGCGAAAGTCGACTCTTCCTAGCTCAGAGGGCCAAACTAGGCCTAGGAGTCAGGTGAGCCCATGTAAGGTGAAGCCCCGGTCTTGCAGGTCACCGAGTTTTATTCTTTTTTTTTTTTTTAAGAGCGCGGATGTTAGGTCGAAGGGAAGCGCTTGGAATAGGCCCTTGCCCGATATGGCATGATTGCATTGCTTTGACCTCTTTAGTTTTGCGTTTTTGTAGAAAATTGAGGCTGCAGAAGGGTGATAAAACGGAAATTCCATTTGGCACTTCAATGTTATTGACTCCTCCCCCCCTCCAATAAAAGAATTTCGAACTGATGACGAACTGCCTTTTGTAAAACGAAAATTCAGAAGTTTTTTCCAGACAAAAAAAAAATAAAATAACGTTTTTTTTTTTTTGGGGGGGGGGATCTTTTTTCGTAATATTTTATTCTGCATTACAAAACGCCTACGCGTGCGCGGGAAACTGATAAGTGAGAAAATTGAGGGGAGCAAATTTTGTTTATTTTGCTCAATTGATTCTATTTAAATTACGAGCCCAACTCTCAACCAATGCGCCAAGGCGGAAACGTTTACAGCCATAGTCATAATATGCCGTTCTTCACTCCTTATCTCGTTCATGTGCGGATCGCGGGACGAGGTCCACACTAGATGTGTCGCAGTCTTCGCAATGTCTCGCAAGAAAAAGGAGAGACCTGAAAAGGAGATAGCTGAACAGAAGCGGCGGCGTGTTGAGTATGTGAAGACTGGAGCTGAGCTGGTTGGTTATTCATGCTTGTGAGATCTACCAGCTGAACGAAGGAAGATGTATACAAGATAGAGAGAGAGAGAAGGAACATATTCGTGGACTCTGCTGGACTAACATCTATTTACTGAATAACATATTTTCCTTCGTCGACTTTCATTGTTACCTAGATGAAATATTTCTCCATCGTCTTCATGACTCAAACCTTGCATCTCCAGAGGTAACGCCATTTGTGGGCTCATTTAGGTTGTTTACACAGAGGGCGTTTCCTGCAAATACTTTTTTTTCTTTTGTATGTAGCACGATGGAGGCAGTGCTTACACCTTCCTCCTTCTTCTCCTCAATGGCTAGAGACTCTAGAATTTCCCTTGCGATCTGTTTCTTGTGTCTAGACATGAAGGTGATGTTTGAGAAAAAGGGAGCACATTGGCATTCGTGACAATGCGCTGGAAGATGGCCGCTGCTGCAATTGTGAGCACGGAAGCGGCGTGATCTCGGGTACGGTTATTGACACTGCGCCCAGTTTGTCCGGTGTAACATTTCCCACATGACATTGGAGTGTTGTAAACAACAGCGCTTTCACATGGGGCGTAGTGAGCCCTGTGTGCGGTGCCGCACGTGTTCTTTTTGTTGTTGTCGGCCTAACCGTTAACCTTGCGGCACATGGCATATGCTTTGTTGGGAGCTGAGAAGACGACTTGTATTCCATGTCGGCCAGCGATCTTTTTCAGGCGATGTGTAACCCCGTGCATATATGGCAACACTACTAGATGTTTAGGGGGCTTCTTTTTTGGTGGTTGTGCAGTCTCCATTGGTTTGCGTCGTACTTGCTTGCAGATTTTTTCACAAACAGGTACCAGAAGTTTGCTCACTCCTGGTGCCTCAGCTCCCAACAAGGCATACGCCATGTGCCGCGAGGTTAACGGTAAGGCCGACAACAACGAAAAGAACAAATGCGGCACTGCACATAAGACTCAATATATCCCCTATGAAAGCACTGTTGTTTACAACATTAAGCTGTCATGTGCGAAATTTTACATCGGTCAAACTGGGCGCTGTGTCAATGACCGTACCAGAGAACACGCCGCTTCCGTGCGCACAATTGCAGCAGCGGGCCATCTTCTAGCGTATTGTCAAAAGTGCCAATGTGCTCCCTCTTTCTCAGACATCACCATCATGGCTAGACACAAGAAACAGATCGCAAGGGAAATTCTAGAGTTCCTAGCTATTGAGAGGAAGAATGTGTAATTGCTGCCTTCATCGTACTAAATACAAAAGAAAACAAGCATTTGCAGGAAACGCCCCCTGTGTTAAACAGCCTGAATGAGCCCACACATGACGTTACCTCTGGGCATGCAAGGTTTAAGTGATGAAGACGAGGGAGATATATTTAATTTAGGCAGTATTGAAAGTCGACGAAGGAAAAGAAGATATTCAGTAAATGAAAGTCGACGAAAAACATGTTATTCGGTAAATGGCTGTTAGTCCAGCGAAGTGCATGTGGATGTATGTTCCTTGTCTCTCTCTTTCTATCTTGAATATTTCTTTCTTCGTTCAACTGGCAAATATCATAAGCGTTGAGTATTACCACCTTTATCGAATAAAAATTTGCGGACATTCAATGTTTTGTTACCCGCCATGGAGCTTGTCGCACTTTAATCAGCGGAAGGTATCTTTCATAGAAGACCAGCAATGCAATCGAATTTCGACGCAGTTCACAGCAAATCGTTGCGAATACAATGTCTTATGTTTTTGTATTTCTATCACTTTTTTGGTTTTAAAAAAGACTGAGCGAGGAACCTTTCATTTATACGCTTACATTGAAATACGAAACTGGGACACATTTTTAGTACAACGTGAACTTTTGTGTCAAGGACTAATTGCTATTAATGTCGGTATAGATTGCCGAAATTATCTAAAATATTTACATTTGTGGTTGAGTATATAACACATATGATGTGCATCTGCAATGCCACTCTATAAACGGGAATCTAAGAGAATGGATCACTTCATCACGTATATGTAATAGCTTGTACAAAATCCACCGTATGACGGCGGTGTGATTCTAGAAACAAAAACAGAATGATATCACATTTATGCAAAACCAAATACAAAAAGTTGGAAAAGAACGGCACGGCTCTCTAATGGCCGAACCGAAAGTTAAAAGTTTGAAGCTATATACTCCCTTTCACCAGAAGTCGAAGCGCCACCAACGATACGAGCCGAGGGACCACACCAATCAAGCGGCACCGAAAGCCCAAAGTCACAAACTTTGCCGTATACTTATGTGCGCGCTCCTCCGCCGGCACCTCCATTCAAGTCCAACAAATGTGCCGTCACTTAGAGCTTTCAGTTTTTGCGTACGCGTTTCCGTGCCTTCTAGGATTTGACAGAGCTCCAACTTAAGGCGAAACGAATTATCCTGCAGTCAGCTGCCGCATTTCTGATGTAATCGTTAGATATACAATGTCTAAGACCTCCTACAATATGTGCACGGTTTTAGCCTCCGAAGGTCGTAAGCACAATATAAAAAACAAAAATTTTGTATACGTAGAAGTTGTACGACGAAAATTGCCGAGGCGTACAACATATCTAGATAGGGAAATGACGTGTGTGTAAGTGCGGCCTCAATCCCTCCGTTTGATTCAGAACTGGGGTTTCTGGGAGCACGTGTATGATAGACTTAGTGCATGACAAGGTGATAAGGATTGCTACCTATTTAATCACGGCAATTTTATGTGTTACTTTTCAATAAAAAGTTTAGTTGAGAGTCAGCGATCTGTCTGTCTGCGTCTCCCCTGGTCCTTCTTTAATCGTTAACGTGCAAAACCAACTCGCCCAAGTCTTCAGCCTACTGTTCTCTCAGGCGTCGGCGGTTTCGGATGCAGCCATCACACCTTCCCAAGACCGCCGCCTACACTCCGCAGACTGTGTCTTTGAGAGCCAATCAATCATTCCTCCGGGTGTCGGCAGTTTCGTGCAAAGGGCGTCGTCCCTTCGCTTGGATTTTACCTTGTCGCGTATGTTGCGCGTACTGGGGAAAAAAACCATGTTCCTACGCCTCGGTGCCATAGTCAGAGGAGTGCACGTCAACAGCGACACAGTATTGGAAGCGTGTAAGAGAAATCTGTCCCTCTTACGTAAGAGGGAAAGTTGACGTATCGACCGAACGAACGAAGTAAAAGGGACAGGCGGGAACCGCGCCGTGGCCCCGGGAAACCACTTCAGTATCCTTCAGTCCAAACCAAAGACGACTTTATACAGCAGAGAAATAAATGCTGACGTATTCAAAAAGAAATAACCCAATTCTTGCAAAACCGAATTTATATTTGATCAAACCTGAGACCCTCGGGAGATAGGTTCATGCCCTGGTGAACGAAGTTACAATGAGGAGAGAAGATCGATGCACAGACGTTGTTTTGTTAAAAAAAAAAAAAAAAAAATGTTTTTCTTAGAGAACTACAACACGAAAAAATAATGCGACATTTCGAAAGAAAAAAAGATACAATGGGCACAGCGTGTCTTCGTAGGGCAAAGACGCTCTTAATACCCAGAATAAAACAATAACAAAAGACGGGTGAAGAGAGCCGCAGGACAACAAGCTCGCACGGTTACTGCATCCCAGATCGTAAACACGGACGCAAAAATGTGTGGTGGTCAACACTATCCCCCAAGCCCCTGCTCCAACGTTATGTGAGTCTGCTATATAAAGGACTGCACTATGCCCTCACTCTGAGTTACGTTCCAAAACGTGACGCCATAATCGATATTGAAGAGAAACTCCGACATATGCACCTTGTCAGGGGAGAATCTCACGAGAAGCCGCGTTGTCAGTGTTTTCAACAATGCTAAACCGGCCGGATCGAATTTACACAAACAAGAACACATTGCCCTGAATGAGTTGAAGTCGGACACATCCATCATGATTTTAAAGGCCGACAAAGGAAAAAGAACGGTTGTGCTTAAGAAGGATGACGACATGATGACGATGCATGAAGTTATAAACGACCACAATTATTTTGTGACGCTAGCAAATGATCCTACTGCTAATTCCGAAAGAGGGTTAGTTGATCAACTTTGCGAGTTCAAAAAGAAAGGACGCTTCGGTGACGACTTACAAAGTCGTCTCTTTAACTTCATGTCGCTACACCTAAGTCGTACGAACTTCCCAAAATTCACAAACCTGGGTGCCCCCTTGCCCAATCGTATATTCCATTGGTTCGCACACATACAGCCTGTCCAAATAGTTGGCTGAAAAAGTGAATCTGTTATAGGAAACGGATGTATTTTTCGGAAATCCCGTGACTTTGTTTAACTTGTACGAGCGGAGACGCTTCTACCGCATGATACTATGGCGTCCTTTGATATTATTTATATTTTACGAATGTCCCTAACGCGTTGGCTGGTGATGTTGCCCGTGACCGCTTATTGGCTGACCAGTCGTTTTCCTATTACACAAACCCTCCTTGTTGACGACATGTACTTCTACCACGCTTCTGTCTCAACCGTGCTATTTTAGTTTTAATGGTTTCATCTATCATCCGGTTAGCGGATGCCCTATGGGTAGCCCAGTTTCCGTAACCATTTCAAATATCGTCATCGAATATGATGAGGAAAAGGTAATGTCTAGCATTAATTTCCCCGCGAAGTTCTACCAGGAGTTTGTCGGTGACGCTTTTGTAATAACTGACAGAAATAACGTAACCAATTTTTACCGCAATCTTAATAGTTCCTACTCCTCTATTCGGTTCACCTGTGAACTTGAAACCGATAAGGCCTTGCCGTTTTTGGGTGCAAGTATACGTATAACGAGTGAACCTGACTTTAAGATGGAGGCATCGGCATATCATAAGACATGTGACAAAGGACTTCCTTGACTATCACTTTCATCACCCCACACAACACAAATGCTCAGTTGTAAGATGGCTACTTCATCGATCATAAACAGTCCCATCTAACTCATCGCTTTGTAATCGAGAGCTTAGCCATGTGCACTCTTAAAAAAAAGGGTACTGTAGTATCCTCCTTAAGGGGGTAACTGACTTGCACACAGGGCAACCCCTTTTGGAGGTATCGTTACCCCCTGCATCGAGGGTGCAAACTTACCCCCTGGGTTAGGGTGCAACATTGCCTCCTTTTGGAGGTAACCTTAGTTCCTTTTGGTGTTAAAAGTGCATCCTTTATGGGTCAGCCTTTACCTCCTTTAGGGGGAATTCAACCCTTTTGAGAGGTAAGACGACGTAATTGAGGGCGCTGCTTTTACCTCCTTTTGGAGGGAACTATGATTCACTTTGGGGTTTATTGTAACTTCGCCTCGGTGGGCGTCGACCGGGATCCAGAGAACAGACAGCCGGCTTCGACGCAACCCGCGTTCCAACTGTCCGGGGAGTTTATTTAGAGACAAAGAAGAAAAAGACAAAACACGCGACGCCCTCTAGCGGAGGTAAATCATTCAGTCACATCATTTCCCCACACTAATTCAAAACACACGTTACACAGTACAACTAGCAACACTTCAGCTTGGTTCTGCCAAACCAGTAATAAGAAGCCTGTCGGGCTGCCTACTTATTCGCGTGCGTGCCTACAGAAGGAGCGGCACACCAGGTTCGTCCTCGTCCATGACTATTGAAGTGGTTTCAGGCTCCGAGTCCGAGTCATCCTGAATCCGTGGATGCTTCCGGCATCACCGTGGTCCCCGGCGAGCTCCGTCAGTATCAAATCCCATTTTGGGATCTTTGCCTCAAGGTGATCACAGTGCACAAAACGAATCCTACTAAAGACTCGCACCAAGTATGTAAGAGCACTAATTTTCTTCGTCACCTTTCCCTCTTGCCCATCCCGTTTCCTCCCCTCTCACATTTCGCACCCCCACATTGTCTCCGACATTAAACTCTCTCGGCTTTGCCTGTTGGGTGTCAACGGCCTCCTTGGCTTCATTTTGTTTTTTCTCGCAGAAAAGAAGCAGAACCGGGTTTCAACAAGGCAAGACGTGTCCGTGGCAAGCGCCCAAGAAAGAGCTCTGCCGGCGTCTTTCCAGTTACCCACGTGGGGAGTTGTTCTGTACTGGAACAAAAGTTTGGACAGCTTCAGCTGCAGATCCTCTTTCCACCCCGCTCCCTGTCCTCCAGCACTGTTCAGAAGGACTTCTTCACCGTCTGAACTGCGCGTTCGGCAAGTCCATTGGATGCCGGGTGGTAAGGAGGAGTTGTCGTGTGCAAGATTCCGTTTTCCACGCATGAAGGATCTGAAATCTTCAGGACACCAGCTGTGGTCCATTATCTGTGACCACTCTTCTGGCAACCCGAATTGCGAGAATATCATCTGCAGCTTTTCGATGGTGTGCCAAGATGTCGTAGACGACATTAGAATGGCTTCCAGCCATTTTGAGTGGTCATCAACTAGGATCAGTATGTTCGATTGGTCTTTCTGTGCGAAGTCTAAGTGCACGCGTTCGAAGACCCTAGTAGTCAACGGCCAATGTTGGACCGGAGCACGGGGGGAGTTGTTCTGCGTTGCTTGACAGACGTCGCACGTTCGCACCAGATTCTCAATGGCAGCGTCTAATCCATTCCACCAGACATGCTGTCTCGCCAGCATCTTCATTTTAGATGCTCCTGGGTGCCCTTCGTGTAGAAGACGGATGATGACGTCATGCAATGCTTTTGGGATGACCACTCTCGTGCCCCATACCAAGCAATCCTGGTCGGTAGACAACGCTTCTCTTCTCTGGAAAAAGGAATTAAGTCCGGATCGTCTACTTTCTTAGGCCATCCTCGTTTCGTGAGTTCGATGATCCGAGGTAGTAGGGGATCCTTTTTAGTCTCTTCCTGCACTGTCCAGCTTGTGATTGGAACCTGATCGAGCGGCGAAAAGTAGTTAACCTGGTCACAGTCTTCTCTTTTCGCGGGAAGGGGGAGCCTTGAAAGGGCGTCGGCGTGACTAATGCTGGTACCCTTCGCAAAAACGATCACAAAGTCGTACTCAGCTAACAGAAGTCGCCATCTCTGTATACGTGCAGCTGCCATGCCGGTTGACTTCTGCCCTTGCTTCAAAAGTGTGGTGAGAGGGTAGTGGTCAGTGACCAGTGTGAATCTTCTACCAAAAAGGTACTTATGAAACTTCTTGACGGCGAATACGATGGCAAGCGCTTCCTTTTCTACTTGCGGAGTAGTTTTGTTCGGCCGTCGTCAATGTCCTTGAAGCGTACTCAACCGGTCTGTAAACTCCCTTGCTCACTTCATGAGCCAAAACTGCTCCTACACCATATTAGAAGCATCGCAGGTCAACCTAACAGGCTTACTTGTACAGTACAAGGTTAAAACATCAGCACTACATAGAAGCTCTTTAGCTTCCTCACACATTCATCACATTCTTTTGACCACAACCATTCAGCCCTTTTTTTCTAGCAATTCGTACAGAGGCCGCAGCAATACTGCCAAGGTCTGGCAGAAAACTTCCGCGTTAGAAGTTTAACATTCCTAGAAAACTGCGGAGCTCATGTACATTTGTTAGGAGGGTGGAGCGCTTTTGACCGCTTCCACCTTTGTCGGGGCAAGGCCGGAGCCCGTGTTTGTCAAGCATATACCAAGGTACTTCACTTCGCCCACAAAAAACTTGCTCTTTTTCCAGGTTCAAGCTAACGCAATGCTGGGCAAGTCGTTCTAACACGCGTTTCACATTGTCAAACATTCATCATGGTTCCTACCTCCAATCAACAGATCGTCAATGTAACATGCAACCTTCGGCAACCCAAGCAAAATCTATCCATGGTAGCCTGAAAAATAGCTGGAGCGCTCGACACGCCGTACGGCAACCGCGAAAATTCGAAAAAGACCGAGGTGAGTGTTTACTGTCAGCGCTTTCCTGCGTTGCTATCAAGTTTCAGTTGCAAATACGCAGCGCGCAGGTCAAGAACCGTGAACACGCGGCATTCCGTGAACGTTGCGAACAATCGTCCACCATTGGCAAGGGGTAGTGTTCCGTGCGCAAGTTCGGATTTACTGAGACACTGTAATCGCCACAGATACGAATCTTTCCGCCGGGCTTCGGAACGATGACTAGCGGAGTTGCCCAGTCACTCGTCTTCACAGGAGACAAGATACCATCGTCAATCATTCTCCTCAGCTCGCAATCAACAGCGTCCTAAACGCAAAAGGAACGGTACGATGCTTGCAGAACACTGGCTGAGCATTATCTTTGAAAACAAGGCTTGCCGTGAATCCTGTTATGGCTCCGGATTCTTTCTTAAACACCTGACGGAAACAACACTTTTCAATGTTTTCAAGAGATTTCTCTTCTGCTGTAACTGCGAAAACTGACCTCCAGTCCAGCTTTACTTGCTGCAGCCAGTTTCTACCAAGCAGCGTTGGAAGCCGCACATTGCCGTTTCTCACCACCACTAAAGGCAGCACATGTTTCCCATGACCGCTAGCTACCTCGACGTCGGACACACCGACAACGTTACCTGTTCCCCGGTGTACGTACGCAAGCTGAGGTCACACCGTTTTAGCACTCCTCGAGGTAGAATCTTTCGATACGCCTCTTTCTGGATAAGGGTAACTGCAGAGCCCGTATCAACCTCCAACTCACCTCGTGACCTGCTATTTCCAACGTAGTCGTAACTGGTGGCACCCCCGCGACTACGTTACAACGCACAACGCACACGTCTCCGGGACCCAATTAGGCCGGCTCTTTGGCTTACCCCTGGTCTGTTCTCCTCTGCCACAATCTTTTGATATGTCCTTCTTTTCCGCACTTGAAGCACTTCGCTTTAAGGAATGGACACTTACAAGGTTCATGCGCAGAAGAACCACATCGAGAGCAGCCAGTTCCTGGCTGTCGCTGCTGTTCCTGGTCTTGTCTGTCCCACAACCGATGCACGTCGGTGGCGTCTGGACCACTCTGTCTCTGCAGCTCTTTACTCTGCTCTGTAGCCAGTTCCCTGCTAGTGCCACCTTGTAGATGTCCCGCGAATTTGGAACTGCCATCCATCTCGAGAAGCGGTCGCTGAATCTCGGCATCGAGGCAACCCGCGACGAACCGGTCTCGAAGGGCAGTGTCGAGGAATTCACCAAAGTCACAAGTCATGGCCAGCTTCTTGAGGGCAATCACAAAGTCTGCCAGGCTTTCGGCCGTCCTTCTGGTACCTCCGGTGGAATTTCGTCCGCTCCGCTATGGTAGACTTGGCCGGCGAGAATGGTTCTGAGTACACATGTCAATTTCTGACAAGCTCGTTCGAAATCGGAAGCGCGGGCACCAGCAATTCTTTAAGAGTCGATATGCATTTGTCCGAGGGAAGTTCAAAAACGTTGCCGCCTCATCCTCTGGTTCACAGCATCACTTGCACAAAAATCTGGAAGCGTTCCAGGTAGTCGTCGAACGTTTCCTCGTCCGGGCGGAACTCGTGGAACTTCGGCATGCTGTCTGGTTCACTCGCATCGTCGTCGCCAGTTATTGTAACTTCGCCTCGGTGGGCGTCGACCGGGATCCAGAGAACAGACAGCGGCTTCGATCGCACCCCGCGTTCCAACTGTCACGGGGCGTTTATTTTAGAGACCAAAGAAGAAAAGACAAAACACGCGACGCCCTCCTAGCGGAGGTAAATCATTCAGTCACTAACAGGGTTGTTGAATGCACCACGATGAGGAAAACAGCTCAGAAATCGCGAACTACGAAGAACAAACCACGCCAGAAACGTGCTGTCCTGTCATGTTTGTTCTTCGTAGTCCGGGCTTTCCGAGCTGTTTTCCCCATCATGTATAACAGCAACCAACTGGCCCAGTTCACCACCTTATTACAGGTTAAATGCACACTTGATGGAATCACTTTGGAATCACATGACAATGTTTTATTTTGGCTGTCACAAACAAAATGGCATAAAAATCAATGGCATGACTAGACATCTTATAAAAGTTCTAAGATTAAACCACTAAGCGCAATAAAGGCATCTGGAACAACACTTTCGGTCGGGGCTCTAGTCGTAGCTAAAGATGAACTAGAGGCAGAATGCAACCAGGACTGCCTCAGCAGGCGACGCGGCTTCGAGATCTCCCTCCATTGCCGCATAGCTGGGCGCCTCAGGATTAATTAGGCTTGAGCTGACAGCCACCGGGTAGATTGCACTGCCTGCCTGGAACCAAAAAAATGTGGAAATCATGTGATATGAAGTTGAAACATATCATCCCCAATTTAAAGAAACTGTGAAGAAATATTAGATTTTTCTAAGACGCATTTGGAGCATTTGATGGGCCACTGATTCCAGCATTATAAAACATCGACCATACTTACCGGACGTGACCAGTTTAACTGTTGACTAACTACCACTGACTAAAATTATCACATGGCGGGTGGTAATCATAGATTAGTAAGCACTTTGTATTCACCGGTCATGTTTAAATTTGTCACCCCGATTTACTTAGGTGACTAACAAATCTTAATCAAAGGTGTACAACTACTGTAGCAGGTTAGTATATACAAGTGCTGATTGTTGGGCGAGTTGGTATTGTACGTGAAAAAAACATGATTGCGCTTTAAGACAAGGACTGAGGAAGAACATACACCACTGAGCGCTACACCACATTAGCTACTCAGCACCACAGCAGATCCCTATGACCGCCAACCCTAAGTGCCGAACTTCGGAAAATATGCAAATATTTTTGCCGAAGTGCTCTGCCAGATGAAAATTGAATTTGTTTTATTCAGACATGAGAAGAACAGCACACAAGGACGAGAAAAATAAAAAGACCACGCCGAAAAAGACACACTCAAGCGCCTTGTGTGTCTTACTCTAATTTATTTACTCGAAGTATACCCTCAATTTTCTCTGGAAAATGAACGAACACCACACACACAAATAAAATTAAAAAATCAAGAACCTCATTTCAATTGCCCAAATGCGAACAAGAACATCAAAATAATATATCTGACTACGCTTACCTGCAGTTGCGTCCAAGGTAGCAGACATCCAGTACACTCGACGAAATCACCCTACAAAGTTGACGCAGTAGGAAGAAATATATTCAATCAACTTCAAATAATGCAAACTTAGCCATCTGACTCGCCTATTGCGATATACTTGCTAGTCTCTCTGCCGGCAATAACGTAATGACCTTATTCAGTAATATACTCATATTAATGTTTGCGAAGCGCACGAATAATTTCTAACTGCCGAAATGTCGAACTTCGGCAAATATGTAAAAAATTTTGCCGAAGTAATTTGCCAGATTAAAATTTAAAATTGAATCTATGTTTTATTAGACATGAGAAGAACAGTACACAAGCACGAAAACACAAAAAATAACACCGAAAAAGACACACTCAAGCGCCTTGTGGGTCTTACTTTATTTATTTACTCGAAGTATACACTCAATTTTCTCTCGGAAATGAAGAAACAGCACACACACAAAATAAACATAAAGATCAAGAGCCCCATTTCAAGTGCACAAATGGGAACAAGAAAATCAAAATAAAATATTGCACTACGCTTACCTGCAGTAAACAGTGTTAAGAACTGTCACGAGATGCGTCCAAAGTAGCAGGCATCCAGTACCCTGGACGAAATCACCCTGCAACGTTGCCGCAGGACGAAAGAAATATATTCAACTTCAAATAATGCAAACTTGAGCCATATCTAACTCGCCTACTGAATGATTACTTTTAAAAAAACCTGATCACACGCAAAAAAAAAAAAGCCAAGACAACACTATAATTGCTAGTCTCTCTGCCGGCAACAACTTAATGACCTTATTCCGTAATATACTACTTTTAATGTTTGCGAAGCGCACGAATAATTTCTAACTGCCGAATGTCGAACTTCGGCAAATATGTAAATATACTTGCCGAAGTAATTTACCAGATTAAAATGGAATATATGTCTTATTTAGACATGAGAAGAACAGCACACAAGGACGAAAACACACACACACAAAAAAAAAAGACACACTCAAGCGCCTTGTGTGTCTTGCTCTAATTCATTTACTCGAAGTATACCCTCACTTCCTCTCGGAAATGAACGAACAGCACACACACAAAATCAACATAAAAATCAAGAGCCCCATTTTAAGTGCACAAACTGGAACAAGAAAATCAAAATAAAATATCGGACTCCGCTTACCTGCAGTAAGCAGTGTTAAGAACTGTCACGAGATGAGTCCAAGGTAGCAGGCATCCAGTACCCTCGACGAAATCACCCTACAACGTTGCCGCAGGACGAAAGAAATATATTCAATCAACTTCAAATCATGCAAACTTGAGTTATATCTAACTCGCCTACTGAATGATCAGAGTTTTAGAAATGCCTGATCACACGCAAAGAAAATGCCAAGACAATATAATTGCTAACCCGCTGCCTGTAACAACTTCATGACCTTATTCCGTAATATAATACTATCAATGTTTGCGAAGCGCACGAATAATTAGCTCAGACATTTCTATTCGGTATTTCAAGGTAACGTGACATTTTACCAAACTATTTATTAAACCTCGTTAAATTAAAAAAACAAAACAAAAAACGTTGATATTAAAAATCAGTGTTTAACACTGATTTTTACAAATATCACCGACATTGAGAATAAATCGCGCCGGTTGGCCGGTGCCGCCAATGAATGCCTGATCGACTACTGCTCTGCGGGGAAAAACAAAATAAAACAAAAAACAACCACCTTATGAGATTTTCAAATATCTGATCAGATCCTCAATTTAACGTCCGACGCGACACACCAACGGCCCCAAAAAGAGAAAACCTCCTACCCCCTCACGCCTTAAACGTAGGCGACACCCGATTGAAAAGGCGTCTTGCTGCCCGGCTCGCCGAACCGCCGCTCTCCCCCTTCGTCCACCCGCACACACATACACCGGGAAAAGCTGCTGGCTAAGCCACTGGTTAGCGAATGTCAACCTTCTAAATGTGCGCTAGTGCAAGCGACAGTCATTCCTGTTCTTGCTCTTTATGAACTTCGATCTGTCTAAACCGTGTCTTGCGTTCGCGCCACACACTACTTTATCGAACGCTCGACGCCTTCAAATGTGCCAACATGTCCGCCAACCCTTTGTCTAGGAAGACGGGGGTCGCCATCCCGGGCGGTCATAACCGACGCCAACTGCCGACCCGCGCAGAACATTTCCTTACCTGCATACGGAGCACATGACTTGGATCTTCAACTGAAGTCAATGCAGCGCTCTCGGTGACCTCGTAAGAAGAGACTGAACCGAACAGAACGATAAAGAACGTTCCTGCACCGGGACGCCTCCGTCGAACGTCCGAGAGAAGAAACACCGTTATGCCGTCATGACCGGGCGCGTCGGCGGCGAAGGCGCGGACACTCTTCGGCGGGCAGGCGCTCTCCCACGCATGCGCGAATAATCACGTGTCATACGGGGAGACCAATTAGCGAACTCGTTTGCGCCTTTCCACAGCTAATCGCAGCGCCCAGGCTTTGGCAGTGCAAACAGGTGCACCCTCTGGGAGGTAATACATGCCGCCTTAGAGCCCCTTCGCGGCGAACTTCACCTGGTAGCACCGCATTCTTCGTGTTTGCTGCGCTTGAGGAGGTAAAAAGCGGAGCGCTTTACCCCTGGGCGGGAGGAGGGTGGTAAAGGCGGTCTGTTACCTCCTTTTGGTCCCCTTTTTTCAAAGAGTGTGCGGGAGCCTCTGCGTAAGCGTAATTACGCCAACCGTTTTATTCAACCAGGTTAAGAAATAAATGTCCCGTCAACACACGGATCCAGTTTAACGAACACGGGACGTCGTAAGCATCACTTACATCAAAGGAGTTTCGGGGTTGTTGGGAACGCGCGCTAAGGCCGTTAGTTGTACAAGGTGTGTACCGACCCTAGAAGACAACCGCAACGTTATCTCGAAAACCTTCAGAGACAAAAACGGGTGTGATCTAGCAAGTCCAATGCAAAATATGTTAAGCGTTCTACATCAGAGAGACGGGGCGAAACGAAAAACAAGACTAAAAGAACATGCACGGGGCATCGCCAAAGCCAACAATGCAACCGTTTAAAGGCCGAACTCGCCGACTAAGCATCGACCACAGGCCATACCTTTTCATATTGACAATTCGTCAACCCTAGCTAAGGAGAGAAGGTGGGGACCGAGAAAGCTACTAGAGTCTACCGACGCGAGAGTGACTCACCGGTGGCAAACAAAAACCGTGGCCCCCTGCCGGATGTGTATACAAACCTTATGCGTAAATACATGAAATTCGGAGTACTGCTCTCATTTTGCTCTTTGCCATACTGAAAATGCTCCCGCATGGGAGGCGAAACGTTTAATTAAATTGTTATCTTTGTTATGTGAAGCCGTTTTCGCTATTGCTTAAATCAAGTCTTCGCGCTGCATCTTAAGTATATTTGCCTTTGTAAAAAAAAAAAAAAAAATACTGCAACGATAATATATAGGGCCTCGCAAGTGCTCAGACGCTTAACGTGGTGGTAATCACACACTATTAAAAAACTTTATAAACCGGGGAGCACAGAATGAGCCCCGCCTGCAGTACGCAGGGATTACGACCTGCGGAGAAAAAACAGCTGAACGTAAATCAATATAAGGAAAGAAAGAGAAAGAAACACTGGACTGTCAACTGCATGTTATTAAAATCATTATTTTTCTTCCTCTTCTTTGATTGCCCTACGCTCCAGTTTGAATTTTCTAAAACGCATAACGACTTCATATCCCCGAAGTAATCTTCCCCCGGAAAAGATAACTTTTTTGTTTTTTGTTTTTCGTGCTGCGCCACCGATGGAGCAGAAACACAGACTTCAGCCATTTCTTCAATGGCCAGCGCCCTACAGTAATTCCCAGTGCAAGCTTGTTTCTGTTCTTTCCAACGATGCTGATGTTATGAAACCTTGCCGTGCATTGGCACTCTCGTCAGTAAACTGCGTGGTTCCCTTCTGATGAGATGTTTTTCACTGAAGCTGCATGCTCTCATGTCCTTTCATTGATGCACCGTCCAGTTTGCCCTATATAGCATCTGCCGCATATTAATGGAACTTCTCACATGTGGAGCTTTTGGTTTTGTGAGCTGTGCCACATACGTCTTCGTTGCTTTCCTCTTGGTACACCTTACGGCACATAGAATAAGTCTCATTTGGTGCAGAACACACGGACTGGACGCTTTGCTTGCCATCCATTTTCTTTAAACTGTGGGAGACGCCGTGGACGTATGCACAAACAATATAATTTGGTGAGGTTATTCTTTTTGTTTGGTCGTGCCCCCTGGTTCCCACTTCACAATCTTGAAGGTATTTTCACAAATTCATACCAATATCTTATTTGGGTATCCAGCTGCCTTTAGTTGAGAACTCTGTTTGTCAAAGCTTAGTTTGACTTGACAGAGGAATGACTTTTTAATGACAGATGTAAGAGGTAAAGTGGCAAACCCTATTTTGGCATTCTTTGTGCCAGAAGTCGAATGGGAAAAACGCTATACATGAGCTGGCTTGTATCCACGCAATACGTGTACAACCTTTAACTCTAGGGCCAGATCAAGGAACCTTATACTCTTGCTTACGGGAAAGTTCATGGGTGAAAGAAAGTCTCAGGCAGCTTTGTTCAAAGAATCTTAACACCAGGATAGAGCCAAGTTCAACTTAAGGGATGAAAACGCGAAAGTAAAAAGATGGAAAAGAGGACAGAGATATCGCCGGACTACCTACTGTGCTTTAAAATTCCTCCTATTTTTGTACCCAGACTATCGGAGTATTTTTCTTCTCAATCTAAAAGCTATATATGCAATTTAGTTTAAAATGTAACGCATATCAGCGGGACGTAAACCACCGAAACTATTGTTCTTCTTTTGTGTTTAGCGTGATAAAAGGCACGCTGACACATTTTGCTTGGTTTTCTTCGATGGCATCTCTCGTGAATACGGTCTATTTCTTTTCTTGCAAGGATGGTGATGTTGTTAACCCCTGCACTTTCACAGATGCGGCAACGAGCTGGTAGATAACTTGTTGTTGTTTTCTTGACAAAAGCTGCATGCTCTCTTTTCCTGTCAGTTTACACACTGGGTTCTGGGAAAGACGGCTGGTTTCTCAATCGGCCGGGCAACGGTCGTCTTGTCCGGCGGCGTGTATGATGCTCCCCCCCCCCCAGTCGTTTTGTGTGGGTTTGTTTTTCTAACGAGGGACCGCGTGGGCCTTTCCGCCGACGTGCCCCCCCCCCCCCCCCCCAAAGACCTTCTTCCTGTGTCTCCCCATCGGGATGACCCCTCGGGAAGGGATTTTGTTTTTTTTTCTTTTGAATCTGGAGGCTTGCGCATTCTACGGGGCTTCTTAGGTTTCAACCTGGGGGTTCCGGAGAGGCGCCGCTGTGTCTGCACCGGGATGCACGGACGAAGTTACGGAGCTGTCGCCTGTAGTTCATTGGCAAGTTAACGAATGTGTATCCACGCCCTTGCCAATTATTGGACAGTGGATATCGCGTGGCTCCAGCAAAACTTTGAAATGATTGGTTGATCCTCGCCCGAGAGTGAGGGGGGTCAGCTCCCTCAAAAGCCCGTGACTGGGGAAAAAGAGAAACTCTTTCTGGCTTGGACTTGACTAATTTGGAGGACGGGAATTTTCCCTGGCTTTGTATAAACTATGTGCTATAGCTCGTGACGCCTAAATAAACAGTTTAGACGAAGTCCTCCCACATCTGTCGCACACGTCTGATCACCTACCGAACAAGGCTCATCAAACGATTATTCCCGCAAGACACCGCTGGGCAGTCATCATCGATTAACACAAGGGACGAACCTTTTAGTCCACACCTTCTAGTTTGACCGATATAACACTGCCACATGATAAGTGATCGGGATAAATAACCCCTGTTTCACACGGGGGATATTGCGGTCTCGTGTGATATGTTGTAAATTTTCTTAAGATTAATGCTGCAGTTTATATTAAGCACACATAATGCAACTTATTTAGAGCAGTGCAGACAAATTTAATGCCCTGCCTCGTATCTATTTTTTTTAATGTGTCGGTTATGCCATGAATGTAGACTACTATTGCGATTTATTTGTTTAGTTCTTGTATTCTATTTTCGAACTCTGTCCTGCTGAATTTGCGTTTCAGTTTTGTGCGAATGTTTCACACACGCATACCAGGAGACCAACTGGATACCCAAAATATTCTTTGTGCCGCAAAGTAACGGCAACATCAACCAGAAGAAAATGAGCAGCATTTATTTTGCTATCTTTGAAATGCTACGAGAAGGGTGCTAAATCTGCTTTAAGAAAATATAGATTTTCTTAATATTGTTTTTTTTTACTTTTGCTTTTTATTTACATTTTACTCCTACTTACATCAGCGTAACTTGTGTTGACAAGACTTACTAGGGCGGAGACTGCCGAAGTTTACAGCCCAGTAAGTAGCTTATCCATGAGCATGTGTCCACTGCGCGAGTGTCTCGGCGATTCCAATACTCGCCGATATCAAAAAAAATGCGAAACAAAGTTCAGTAAAAAAAAACAGTTGCAGAACATATATGTAAAAAGTGTCGCACACACGCAATAAACGCAAAACTCTAAGAAAGGAATAAAAAATGTCATGGCTGACTCGTCATTAGTTAGTTGATGAGGCGGACGCCTGTTTCTTGCCTATCTTCGAAATCCCCTTGAGCTGTACTAGGCTCCGTGGAGGAATCTCGGGAAGTGTAAACATGATGTCACGTAATTTAAGTTATATGTTCTGAAAACACCTAAGTTCTTATAATGAAATTCTGGACAATTATCAACGCATAATTATACCAATGTCACTCTCTTTCAAACCATGATAATAAAACCCAAATTATTGTTTTATAAGAAGTGTTATGAAGCCTCTCAAATTCTTAGTTCCTCGAGTGGGCATCAAATGCCACTGAGTGAACGTTTCCACCCAAGGTAGACAAGTCTATTCCAAACCAAAACCATAAATAAGGCGAGACTTCCCACATTATCACCGGCTCTGGGAGCTGTTGATACGCAAATATTTTAAATTTTGCTCATCCGACTCACCTTGTAACGGAGTCATCAATAGAGGGATTTTAGAGCAGGGGGCTCCAGCATTCGGGTGCCCTTAAGAAATTGGGGGATCCAAACCCAACAAGGTTTGCGCCGTCGGCTTGTCGGCCAATGCGCTCTTTCCAAACAAGTCGTTACGAGGTGTGGGAAAACGCGCAGTTTCCGCACTAGGTCTGGGCATTGCGCGTGCGCAGTAAGTGCACCATCTGCGCATGCGCCTTGCCAATAGCAGCGCCACCACAGCGGCGTGACGTCAGCGCCATGTATTGCTCTATAGATTAGGGTTTTCTCAACGCAACGGGGCGTGGTTACGTCTTCCCGCTTGCAGCGCCAACGCAGCTCACAAGCGTAGTAATAAAAAAATATTAAGAAAATGTAGAGATATGCATTTAGCAAGTGCTTTTTGTTTACAAATATAAGTCAAGGAAAACAAAATCAAGCCGGCTAAAACAGTAAACAATCGAAAATCAGTATAAATAGTGTTAGCTGTTTTCAACCAAAACAATCCAATCCGTAGCGCTCTAATTTGGCGCTTGTTCTCGTATTGTTTTTGGCGTTCTTGTGCCACGTTGACCATCTGCCGCCAAAGATATAGGCCTTCAACTATGCCGAAACCGAGTCGAACGCGAGCGAGCATACTCTGCGAGCAGGTGCTTTCTTTAAATCTGACACAAAATGGCGAACATATAAGAGAGTTTTGGCGCTCCTTTTTGGAGTGGCGAGAATGGCAACGTCTCGCCACTCCGAGACTCCGAGAGCATTGCGTTCGTGGCACGTTACCTGTAGCCCCAAAAAAAAAAAAAAAAAAAAAAGGACTTTCAAGGCTTCAAAGTTTCTCCAGCTCAGATCTAAATAAAGCAGCTGCTCGCAAAGTATACTCTCTCGCGTTCGTCTAAGTTTTTGCATAGTTGAAGGCCTCAATCTTCGGCGACAGACGGTCAACGCGGCACACGAACGCCAAAAGCAATCCGAGAAAGAGCGCTAAATTAGAGCGCTACGGATTGGATTGTTTTGGCCGAAAACAGATAACAATATTTATACTAATTTTAGAATGTCTTTTGTTTTAGCCGGTATGATTTGGTTTTACTTAAACTGATATCTGTAAAAAAAGAAAAAAAAACTTGCTAAGCGCATATATTTTGACGACATTTCTTAATATTTTTTTACATTTTCTTATTACTTCGCTTGTTAACCTCATTGACGCTCCAAGCTGGGAAAAGCAATCTAGATGCTCTGTTCTGAGTTGGTCTTGTGTCGCTTCACTCACCAGTGCTGCAAGCACTTCCGCAGTGTGGGAGTGCTTGCCTTCCTACGCTGTGAGAAAAAAACATCAACCAGCACAAGCTTTCTTCAACGAAGAAATTGAAGGGTAAACATATACTGCGTCGGTGTAAGAAAACGGGTAGGCTGTGCATTCGACACGGCCGCAAGTTTTAGTCGTGACAACGTCTACGCGCCGAATCTAGATGAAATAAAACGCATGTATCATATGTAACAGATTTATTTTGGTTTAACGGAAGGAACCCCACGCATGAAATGAAACACGATTATTCGTTTGTCAGAGAAGTAATCGAACAAAACAAATCTTTAGAACACGAGGTAAACGTATACTACTGAACGATACACAAAACACCGAACGAAACAAATGTCAAGACACAACGCAGATGCATTCAATCTGAAGTCACACAGGCCATCGAAACTAGTGCAGATCGAAACGCGAGTTTTATTTGATATTCGGAGACAAACTCATCGATGAGACCAAGTGATTGATTGTAGAACGATGGTAGGAGAAATACAAATATATCGCAGAGTTAAGGCGGTGGTGTGAGCTCGCGACTTGTTTGCGCTTTTGAAAGTGATATAATAAGCATCAAATTGTATTAGAGCTTGAGAAACTGCGTATTAAAATACCCAATTGTTTTATTAATAATACAAATTGCGGTAATGTACGCCCCCAATAAACGCTACAATCACCAAAATAGTTTATCGAATCATAATACTCTTTACAGAAAGGTATCATTTTGTTTTCTTTTTGTCATATGAAAAACTCTGACATCGTTATCAAGATAGGCGAAAACACTGGATGTAATATAAAGTCAAATCACACGCTTCTGTTCTGACTCAGATTCCGTTTTTGCCTTTTTTGTAGTAAGAATTCCGTTTCTAATTTATACGTTTTGTGAACATCTAAAACTCCTCACCAGTGGTGGTATTTTGTCAAATTTGCCTTAACTCTCTTATTCTTGTGCTGGAGATAATGCCAAAGATTTTAATTATCTAAATTCAGCGAAACCCACTAAAGGAACAGCAGTTCATAGTTTTTTATAACAATTATCCGAGTGAGAAAATTCATCAAGCGCATGCACATATCAGCGCTGTTTTTTTTTGTTTTTTTTTAACACTACAATATTCTATGTCACGCCTAAGGTGTTTCAAAAGACCCTGTTTTTAAAGGGCCACCGAACACTCCAAAATATATTGAAGTGCCTGGATCAGACACGTATGTAAACAAATAAAACTCCGCGAACAATCTCATCAGCTCTATAATTACGCTTCGAGATACATCTCGAGTAAGGAGAGAAACTGAAATTAAGACTTACATTCAGAAATTAAATCCAAAATAGGAGTGAGTTTCGGCTTCCTTCCCGAATGAAAACTTGCTTCCTGTCGTAAATATTACGTTAAACACTGGTTTTGTTTTCAGGACAAAAAGGTGACCTGCTGGCATAACAGCCTAGCTTCCTCCTATACGCGCTAATAATTTCTGTAGCCCAGTGAAGCCAGCCCACTAGAAAGGCTCAGCAACTGGTATACCAGCAAGCACCTCCGACCCTCCCTATAAACACCATTTTGGAAAACGAGTGGCGCCCCCTATAGACAGTTAGAGTCGCGCATACCTGGAAAGCTTGCAATTGCAATCGCGGCCTTCAAGCGACACGCGCTTGGCGGTCGAAAGAGCCTCGTATGACGTAGCGACCGGTCGGAGGTTTTTTTCGTGTTTTATCGCGTTTTGTTAGTCTTCGAAGTAAATGGACGTGATATTCAGATTCACGAGATAAAACTACGCTAAAATGAACATCTATCTCATTTGTTTTAAGTGTTCCAGCTTCCCTTTAAGTCTATGGAGGTCCTGACGCCCGTAGGAAGTCCGAGTTTCCGCGATTGCTTTCACGAAGATGAATGGCTGCAATGCAAGAGAGTGCTGACTTCACTTTTACGCCGTGGTGAGACGCATTACGTAAAATCAAACCATGCCACTCCTCTCCATGGCCAAAGAGGTACTATAATTCAAAGCGAGCAGTGTTGCATGCCGGTTTCCTTTTTTTTTGTTTTTAAGTAGTTTATAACACCATACTCAAAAAAAAAAAAAAATTGAAAGAATGGTGTCAAGCATCTTAGTTCGACTATCGTAGCCTGACCGCTGTAGATCCTTTTTTTTTATAATGTTCATGCCATGAGGTGCTTTTGTTTTAAGGTGAGGAATTGTTTATATTGGTTTCTTTTTTTTTTCTTGGCTTCTTTGCTGATTTGTGAGTGTTCGTTAATCATTTCACAATTTTACTTTATTGGTATTGCGAAGTTTTGTATGGTTCGTGTACCATACGGTGTTAGTCTTAGTGTAATTCTAACTTGTATTTATTGGTCGCCTGGCCCTACACACAACATGCTTTCGTGGGCCAGTCTCTTTTTTTATTTTCGTAGGGTTTGTTTTGAAATAATGACTCCTATTGTTATTATAAATGCAGACAGCTCTTTGTCCCCGTTTATGACTGACGTGAAGATTAATGGTAAACGTAAGGAGTTGGGTTTCACACGAGTGTGGAAAAACCATCTTGCAAAGAGTGAAAAATAAATTTAATCCAGAAGGTAATCAGTTAAGAATAAATGATGTACTCACGGATTTCGCACGGAATACTACTTAAAGAAGCGGAATGAAGGTTGGATGTATTATGCTGATCGCCACCTTTGTGAACAGGAATCATCTTCCCTACCTTCCAGGCTCCTGTTAGAACTCCTTGTTCGAGCGACTGAGAAAATAATTTAGAATGGCTGATACCAGATGCGTTCCTATAAAGTCAATTAAATTGTTTATTTATTGAGCTAACTACTGACCCTATTTCGCCTTTTTCTTGTGGCCGCCGTGGCTACCAACTCAATGATAAAAAGTGCTAAGAGTAGTTCCTTTTTTATTTTTTTTTTATTTTCTGAATGCACTAAAAAAAACTGCATAGGTTCCGGCATTTTGTTAAGTTGGTTAATACTCACCATACTCATATGAGTTGAGGAATGCTCCACTCTTTCACAGGCTAATGCGGATTTGGTTGAGAACACCCCTTGGGGAACGAAGAGGTCCATTCATATATATTTTTGTTATTTCTTCTTTTCCTGGAGGCTGACCGGAACGCTCAGGGCAATGCCAGAATAACGAGGCAGCTGTTTCGAATCCTGCCCCACATTAACATTTTATGCCCGGTGAAATTTTTTTTTTCTCATCTTTGCTCAACAGCCGCATTATCGTAGGTCAACGAACGTCTACGGCGATCACTTCGCTCTCGAGAACAACCCTTTCCAGAACAGTATATCCTTGATCTGATGTGACCCCCTAGGATTAAAATTTAACATCTTTGTTATTTTTTCGTCACTTTCTTCCCTAGAATACCTCTCTCTGGAGGCACCCTCAGCGAACATGAGGGGTAAAAGAAATGAGATCCAATGTGTGCGTCCCGGTTTTGGGAGAGGTTTCAGAGTGAGAAAGAAATGGCCGAGTGTTGGCGGCGCCGTGCGAGGAGACACGCGGCTCTCCGAGGCGTAGCGTCTCTAATCAGTGGCAAGCTGCCCCTTTCAGATAAGCCTTTTTCGGGCGAGGCCTCACTTTTAATCGCCTTAAGTAGCCCGGGCAAGGACGTCCTGCTTGCTTTCCCGAGTCTTCCTTCATTTCCTCTCCCCCTTTCTCTCCATCTCCTCATTCCTCTCAGTGACTGCTTAACGAGTGCCGCTCCCTTTTTCACCTGTTCACTGTATTCCTCCTTCTCCCTCTCTCTTTCATGCTCCCTTTCATTCACGGTGGCTGTCTGACTAGTGCTACTTCTTCCTCTATGCTTCCCTAGACTGTGCTGCTTCCATCTCACTATATATATACATATATATCTACCAGTCTATATCTAACCAGACACACCCATTTCCTCTCGTTTACTCCATTTTCCTGCGATTATCTCCCTTGCTCTCCGTGGCTACCTAAAATGGCTTACTTAGGCTGTAACCTAGACTGTTCATGCGTACGGCCTTTACTCCCCAAATGAAAACACGGTCTTCTTCGTTCATTTGGCCTCAGAAGCCTCAGGACATCGTTCGCGCCTCCAACTTTCCGTAAAGACAAGCAAGGAATCAGGCGAGTCTGAAAACGTTTTGATCTAGGAATTTTGCAGTTGACGTTAGAGAATCCGGTAGGCAGGATACTGCTGTTGGAAGAGTTATATTGAGCTTCGTAGAATTCGTTTTAACTCAGATTTCTTGTCAGGCAGATTTCTTCGGTGTGCACTAATGCATCTTTCATTGGGTGGTGGCGCAGAGAGAAAAAGCAAGCCCCCAACTTCCACTACAAAATGGCTTATTCAAAGTACTTGTAATAGAGTTTGAAGTTGGTCGAGTCGGTGCATCTTGTTAACAGAAGAATACAGCTCAAAAATGACAAAAGGAGAAGTAGACGAAAGGCACAAACACAGCGTTTTCTTCTTCATTACATGAAAGCAGTGAAAGGGGAAAAAGAAAGAAAAATACTCTTTCATAGCAAAAAAAACATTTCCAGCCAGCGATTTGAAAAACGAATTACAAATTATCGAACAAATTAAGAAACCATTGTAATAACTAAACCTTTACTTCACACGTCCGTTCCCATTCTACTATTCAATTCAAAATCTACATTACAGATTGTAACTGACTCCGTACTAAAGCAAACATCAGCACCGTATAGGACGAATGTTATATGCCTCGTGATTTTCCATAGCCATTTTTGGGGGTATGTCTCGCCAATATTTCAATGTGTCCAAACGTAGGCGTATACCACATCTAATAGAATGAAGTGTCAGGTGATCCGGTGGCGTAGACCTCAAGGACAGAGAGGGCTCACTAGCTAGAACATCTATACATCGACCTGTCTGCCTTAACTTTGCGGGCTTCTAAGTCTGATTCCCTCTGAACCTGTCCCCGAATGAACATGACACAGCAATACTTCGCTCTCGGCAAAAGGGTTTATTCACTCAGTTATTTTCTGGGGGGTTTCGGGATCGGGGAACGGTCATCAGCGAGGCCGGGGGGAGTCCGCTGCCGCTGCAGCTGCTCCATGTCCCAGCGGTGGTCGTCCACACCGCGTCATGGGGACGTTGTCGTCCAGGGTCGCCGTCCGGTCCGTTCGTCGAGTCCGCCACTCAACGTCTTTCCCGCACTTTCCCCGCGCCATCGTCCGTGTTCCGTCGATTCCCGCGCCAGCGTCCTCGTCTCCTGTCGCCGCTGTACCATCCTTCGCTGCCGCCGCCCGAGAGAGCCGCCGTCCGAGAGAGAGCCCTCTTTGCCTGCGTCCCCTTATCAAGCCTTGGGTCCTTTGTTCCGAAAACCCAGTCGCGTGACATCAGTTGGCTAGCGGAGCGGTGTACCCGGATCTTGTGGCACGCGAGACCATGGCCGCCCCCCCGAGTCATGACGCATATCGGAGACATGGCGCGTTAAGCTTCTGCCGGGATTTGGGGCCCTAAGGGTCGGCGCGGGGGAGGTCAGCCAGATTTCCGCACTTACACTACACAATTACTTCTTGTTTTCTCAATCGTAGCACACAATAGAGACGACCCAGAGGGGGCCCAGAAGACTACAGGAACTTTATATTTATCCGCCACCTATGCATCTTGATCCAATTGGAAAGCTTATGAAGATAAGGTATTATATCTCCGTCGGGAAGTTTCCGCCTGGCGTTGTCAGGAGTCCGAAGCGTTTGTCTAAAGATCGTTAAAAGCGATTCTGGTTTCACATCCTTTGGGAAACCCGTTGAAATCAGCCTATTGATCTGAATCATGAAGCTATTGAAACTTTTATGAAAACATTATTTTGTTCAAGAAGTTCTCAAACATTATTTGGGTATTTCTCTCTTTACAATCTTAAGGCCCGTTCACACTCTTGCGACCGAGTACGACTGAGAGAGACGAGATCTCTTAAAACTTCTTAAATTTTTTTAGAACGAGGGAACACACTGGCATTGTGGCGCCATCTATGCGGTGACCCTGGAACTGCATTTCACAAGAGCGAAGGTTTTGTGGGATTTCCGAGGTCAGATGTGCGTAATACCCATAGAAAGGCCCGTTTATAACATTGACAAAAGTTTTTCGAGCCAAGAAAGAAAGGATAATGCGCGAGAGAAATACAAAAATATGCCGGACCGCCGAGTTTACACTGCTACCCAATAGATGGCGCCAGTGTGTCCTCTGGTTTAAAAAGTTTTAAGGAACCTAGGTTTAAGAGGTCGCAAGAGTGTGAACGGGCCTTTAGAGTGCGTGGAATCATTGGTAAGAATATACTTGTTTTTCCTCGGCTCGTAAGCCTAGCATACGTGATTCTGTTCTAGGATTAAGTTTAGGTTCAGAAAGTGCGAGGCGTTTCCACGTGGAACTTCAAACGCACACTTTAGACCTCTGGAGCACTCCCTAAAATGTCCACTAAATGGGAAACCATGTCTACACTTTTCTTCGCCTTGTTTAGAAATAAGAATTACCAGATAATTATCCACGTATCTGAACACTTTCACACCCAGTCTGTTCAGTTTTTCTGCAATTGAACAATCACATCTAGCGAGGTTAATAGGAATGAAAACGGTAGCGACACTAGACCAATACATAATCCAGATTTTTGTAGAAACGTTTTCCTCAAAAGTGATAAAAGTTGAATTAAAAAGAAAGCACAGATCCAAAATCTTTTTTTCACTTGAATGCCAGACAACCTCCGAAAGGCCAACGGGCCATTAGTGTCAATATATTGATGGATCACTTTCTTACTTCATTGCTTTTATGTATTGGAGAAGAGGAGAAAGAAAACGAAGGGCCGTGAGTAAGCGCTGTTTTTGTGTCTTTTGTCTCTTGTCCTTGTATCTTATTTACGCTGTTTTCTCCTGTTATGAAAATATTTGTATTGCGTATAACTAGGGTGTGTATTTTCCGGTTTTAACCGAAAAACACCGATAAACATCCGTCGGTGACGAAAATACAAAATCGGTTAAAACCGAAAAACACCGGTGGTTGGATATTTTCGCCCTGGTTAAAACCGAAAAACACCGGTCGAAAAAAACCGACCTATCGAAACCCTTTCCCCGTAGAGGTTCGTCAAACGTGTTATCTCGTGAATCCTGCATTCTTGCACGTGGCGTCAGTCCGCCCTCCTTTCTGGGGGTCAAAAGCGTCTAGTTAACGCAGTGGAAGCTAAGATCTCACACGCCTTTCCCCCATTGTGTCTCACATGGCCCCCTTTTGTGGAAAAATTAACGCTGTGGAGGGTACGCTCTCACGTGCCCTTTCCCCATTGTGTCTGGTCAAGTGATGTCGGTGCAAGCCATGTATTCAGAGGTTGCTCTGGTTCCTGGAAGGCACTGCCAACATTCGTGTAGTACAGGGCTACTGACCTTTGAGAACTGAGATGCGTTCATTGTTATCTGTTTAGTCTCCATGGGCTTTTAGGGAAACGGAAAAAGGGTTTTGTTGGCGTGGGGGTTTTTCGCTGTATAAAAAAAGGACTGTTCTGTAAAAAAATTGGCAGACGTGTCTGAGAAGGCGCGTCCTTCCCGCGTCTGCGGGTTTCCTCAACGTGAGACGTTAAAGCTTGTTGATTCTTTCTCTGCCTACTATCAGATGATTCAAAGCAAGTGGTTTAGGACTGTTTCCCGAAACAGGGTCTAGGCCAACTCGTCGAAAGCCAACTCGTCGACGGCCAACTCGTCGGCGGGCCATTCGTCGAATAGGCCAATTCGTCATAGGGCAACTCGTCGAAGGAAAACTCGTCGAAGAGGCCAACTGGTCGCCGCTGTTTCAAAGCCATAATATATAATTTTTGTCCAGAAACCCTGCCCTATAGTAATCCGTAATATCGACTCACGGTAATAGACCTAGAGTGTGCTCTTTCTTGTCGAACTTGCAGCTTTCTCCGCTTTCACGGTGCAGTGGGGGACGATCACTACGTCGCGCGTGGGAAACGGAACAAATGGTCCCGGAACAAATGGTCCCGGAACAAATGGTCCCGGAACTAATGGTCCCAACTTCAAGGTAGGAAAAAATGGTCCCACAAAAACGTCGCCCCTGTAAAAGCCTCAGAACGGAACGCGTACGTATTGTTGCACTAGGACCTTCTAAAGTCCGATAACGGATAAGAAGGGGGGGGGGGGGGGGTAAAGGGGGGAAGGGGGGGGGTGGGGGCGCTTTCTCATTTCGTTGGTGAGATAAGCGACAACACAGGCATTCACTATTGACCGCATGATTCAGCTTCAGTTAACGAATGACGCGTGAAAGTGCCACATTTTCTTCCGCTCGCCCATTTTTAAACGGTAAGTAATTTATTGTGCTCTTTCAGACCGTGTCAATATATGTATAAATGTTAATAAGCGTCTCAGTCGAAAGATATTGTAAATATTGATTAGTTTTATACTTTTAGCTGTAGAATCTCTCCGCCGGTACAGCCAGGGCTTGAAAACCATGGAGGCCCTCCTTCGAGGTGTGAGCCGAAGCATTCGGTTCTGACCTCTTCGGACGTAAGATTCTTGTATGTTTATCTATATGGCATCAATAAAATGTTTGAGTTCTGAACAATTCCCCGTGAAATATATTTCAACGTAGGTGGCATATTTACTGATTTGTTTAGAAAGACAAGAAGGAGCACCACTCGTGCACACGCACCCAATCCACCTAAAAAGGCCGCGAGCTCCGCTCCTAATGTGGGCCGTAACCAAAAGACACGCGGAGATGAATGTAATTGAAGTCGCATAGCACCAATGACATGAGTAGAAGTGCTCAGTTTGCCTATCAAAACAAGGCATAAAAACATCCCTAGCAAAATGCTCATTATATGGTAATAGCAGTGACCCCTTGCAGTATACGATCACTAAATACAATAAAATGACACTGACTCTTCTATTGTTAGAAAGTATTCCGGCAATTTTAAATAAAAGAATTATAGAAACCTTATCAACTTGCTCTGAGGTAACCGGTCTCAAATTATGGGACCAAGTTCCTCATTCCACCAGCAAACAAGTGCGTAGAGAGCATAAAGAAATAAAGTGCATTGAGTGTGTTATATTTTCGAAGTGATCTTATGACGGGACCATTTTTTCCTACCTTGAACTTGGGACCATTAGTTCCGGGACCATTAGTTCCGGGACCATTTATTCCGGGACCATTTGTTCCGGGACCATTAGTTCCGGGACCATTTGTTCCTACACCCCGTCGCGCGTGTATCACTGGGTCGCGTGTTAACCTACTCGGCCCACCCGTTGACGCCGCTATGCGGCGACAGTCTGCGGCGCATCATAATATAAATGCTAACCCACCTGGCCCACCAGTCACGCCGTTTCGCTTCGACAGTCTGCGGTGGCTCATTACAAAATGTAATAAAGAAAAAAAAAACGATCCCGAAATTACCATTTCTCAACTTGTCTCAAGCTACTCCCTGTCTTCGCAATCTTGTAATTTTTCTTTCCGTCTTGTAACCCAAGAAGGGCGCTGTCCCAGTCCAAACACAAATAAAGATTTAGGTCGGAAGGTAACAAGGAACCACGAACTTTTAACTCGGACCGTCATTCAACCTATTCGACGAATCACCCTTCGACATATTGCCCCTTTCGACAAGTTGGCCTTCGACGAATTGCCCTATTACAAATTGGCCTATTCGACGAATTGGCCGTCGACCAGTTGGCCGTCGACGAGTTGGCTTTCGACGAGTTGGCCGGATCCCCCCGAAACATCTCTGATGACTTAGATTTCATGGATGAATCGTCTTTCTGGTTCCGCGTGCAAATTGTTAATCCGTGCATTAAAGTGGAGCTGCCAGAGGCATTTGTGCATTATGAAAGTATCTATCGGCTGGTCCTCCGAGACGAGCGCAAGCTGAGTGACCTAGAATCAGAGTTTCTTTGTTACCGCTAGTAGGCTGTGACTAGCACCGTTGATCCAGTGTTATTTTGGAAACTTCATTTACCTGATTGGCCACTACTATACCAAGCCTCGCTGGACATTTTGGGATTTCCTGTGTCCAGCGCAAACGTGGAGCGTGGGTTTTCAAAATTGCGGGTTGTGAACCGCAAGGAACGTGCTGCCATGGCGGATGCAAGCCTCTCGAAGTAGGCTTGCATCTACTATAATAACCAAGCGTGAGAAATAGATGCTTCCTCGAGAATAAGTGTATGAAATATGGGAATAAAATTGGAACTCTCTGTCTGTGATCAATCGCATATTTTCCGCCGATAATCACCGATTTCAGCCTCTTCGTGAGACGTTTCACCGAAATGCACCGGTGTTTTGAAAATAAAAAAACACCGAAAAACATCCGCCGATTTTTCCCACAAATAAACACCGGAAAGTACACCCTACGTATAACCCGCTGTGAATACCCCCACCCTCATGTATTAGTCGGCCTGTGGGGGACTTCGAGGAAAAAGGAAATTTACACATATTATCTCCCCATTCAAGTATATTTCGCTTTGATTGCTGTTTCTTGCTTTCTATACGCTTTCTCATTTTTCGGTTACATATTTGACGTTCACTTGTTTCTGCAAATCCTTTCAAGTTTTACGCCACTTCTTACATCAGCCCAGCAACACTTGCGCAATATTAGCTCTGTCCATGCACGAGATCTTCAGGTGCGGTGCAGGAAGTAATTATCCATAAACAAAATCCGCTAATCTTACCTATGGTTGAAGTTTGTTCCGCCGATATGCGCTGCAATGCACCAGTATACCTATTTTACCTAAGACTTCTTAGCACTAAAAGACGGCAGCTTTAAGATATTTGGCCTTTCAATAATGAAAAATATTATTTTCTATACTTTTAAATGCAATGCGATCTAAGTAACCTTGAAGACTTCCCACTTCACTCTAAAAAAGGGTGTCACATTACACCCTTTTGTCCCATATAATGCACCCCAAGACTTCAGTTCTACGTAGAGCGCACTGGAGTCGAACAGACGGCCCCAAATTTTACGAGGGGCTTGATAACGGTGCGATAAAACTTATTAAAAAAACATTATTATTATATTTTTTTTTAGTCAGTAATACGTGTATTAGCTATTTCAATAAGTTTACCACACGGCTATCAAGCCTCTCGTGAAAGATAGTACCGTGAGTGCGCCGTACGTCGAGCTGAAGGGGTGTCTTACAGGGGACAAAGGGTGGAAGAATGCACCTTTTTTTTTTGTTCTCTAAAAGTGTAGGATAGGGCCAGCTCGGACTTAAAGGAGGAAAACGTGAAAGTACAAAGATAGAAAAAGAGACAAAAATATGATGAAGAATCGCGCACCAAGTGACAAGGACAAAAGAGGGAGGAACACAAAACACAGAGCCGTTTATAATGAGAGAGTTTGGCCTTTTTAAGGAGATTTTGACAGCCTGGCAACCACAGTAGCGTAGTCTGAGAAATGGGGAATCACCGCCTCTGTCCGCCATTTTGTAACTGTGGCTCATAGGAACTCTAATCGATTTCTCAGTAAAAATAGTAATAATAATAATAATAATAATAATAATAAATTGTTCTGTTTTTCGTGTCCACAAATAATCTTCCGGTTTACAGTGTGGTGCACTAAACATACATAGAGTACAACCTAAAAATACAGGAAAAAATCAACTTAAATCAATAAAAGTCGTGCAACATTATCATAATGCAAGAATTGATTATTGACTAGTTCGCATACATTTAGTCGCGTAGATTTCACATAAACTCGCGAATAAATGAAAAGATGTCGAGGTTAATGAGGTCGAGAATAAGCAAGACAAAGAGGTAACTTCATTTTGTTTTATTGCGAAATCCGCTGGTTCTAGCGGGCAACAAGCTCCGCCCATTTTCCAACTCTCTGAGCATAGACGGCTCTGACAACACACAGACAATCGCGTACTAACAATGCTGGTTTTAGAGGTGAAGAAAAGGAAGATAAAGGAAGACTTATGACAGGGGACACCGGCTCAAGGGGGAATACGGATCAGTCACAACCAAATGACCGCTTAAAAAAAAAATCTTCTTTTTCATTCAAAGCCACCGACGGCTTGCTGACGCAGAGATCAGCCAAACCCAAGATGTGAAGGTCCAAGGCGGCCATCTTAAAGAAGCTTGAAATTTTACCCCTAGGTGGCGACACGGATCCGTGTGGCCGAGGTACTGTGCTGCGGCTCGTGGCACCAATGTTCTGGCTACTCCCCTGTGCACGTTGCACGTTCACGGCGTGCTCTCGACCGCGTCAGGCGGTGCCAGCGCTGCCTAGTTTGCTTGGCGGCTAAGCAAAACAAGCTACCTCAGCCAGCTCATCTAACGGAGGATACCAATCTGGGCGGCTTTTATTTCCTGGTATGGGCTTCTGATGCACGGTGCAGTAATTTCTACATGAGTTTGAGCAAGACATCACGGAGTGAGAAAAAGATCTTGCTGCTTAACTTGCTAATTTTTTACAGAAAAAATTGCTCGGCGTAAACGTTTAGCAGGCCCTCTCTTTCAAGACAGAGGTTGACAAGGACTAGCTGTAAAGGTAACGATGCTTGGCGATTGACTTATCTGATCAATGCGTTAACCATTGAAAAGCGACTCGATGTTACAGAATACTGCTTCAATGAACAAGACGTTTGGGCTCAACCTTGGTGGGGATGGTTGAAGGTATTTTGAAAGAAGACTTCGAGACTGGAGAAAAATCAAAGAATTTTGTCTGTTGTGTCCTTCGGTTTTCTTTTTTTTTCAGTTTCGAGGTTTTGTCTAATGGTGAATTCCACTGGTAGATCCGGAGAACTCTCCAAAATCCGCGAGGAAGGTAAAATAGCTCTCCGTGAGACCCGCTCCGAATCGACGAACGGAAGACGAACTCGCATTTCTGGAGCGACTCACCGAACCGGTCGGCCGTTCGAGATGGCCGCTGCTCGAACTTGACAAGCCGACCAACGCCTCAGCCGACTGATCTTTCTGGCGACCAGTGACAACTGTCACTGCTTAGCTGCAAAAATAACACGGGACACAGGACGGACGAAAATATCCGTACCACGAAGCCCATGTCAAAAATAACGATCAAAACGACCGCGTTCGCCACCGTCACATATCTTCCGGTCGCCTCGAAGTGGCGAGGCACGCGCAACGACTGCCATTGGTGGAGCTCAGATTGCTGGTATGGCTTAAATAAACACGAAGAGGTAACAAATCATCACATGCACGGTTGTTGCCTAATCTGTTCTTGCTTTATTGCACGAGAAAACGCCGGTGGTATGCAGTGTAAAAAGGTAAACAATCAGTAACGGCAAAATGAAAGGTATAACCTAACCTCTTCCTTTCACGATCCCAGATGTCAGCGCTCGCGATTTTCCACGCTCCAGCTTGAGTAAAGCATGAATCTTTTTAAATGCGCTTTAGAAAACGGCAAGCTGTTTTAAGGATTAAAATAACTTTTGCATCTAATCGGGCACAATTTCAGGTATTTTTGTCATACGTGTTAGTTATTAAGTTGTGGTAGTTAAACATATTAATGCCACAATATTGTCCAGAATATCATCTATATGAAAACGCTGTCCCAAAGCACTGCTGATAAGCTTCAAGTTTAATTGTAGTCATAAAACAGCATATTATTTTTTTTTGATAAATGCACTTACACGTTGTTACTAGTAAAACACAAAACAAATAAAAAACGCGTTTTTTGTTTTTATTTTGCTAGGTTTTTTAAATGTTTTCTATTTCGAATATACAGCGTTTACACACCACATATTGACTTATTTTCACCTGTAAACAATTAACTACTCATCGACGAGCGTTCATTCTCCGTCCAAATTAAACTCTAGCCGTCCGAAACAGATGCCGAAGTTTTGGCACTAACCGTTATCTTATTCAGAAGCTATAAGTGATCTTCTGAAAATTTCAAGGAGAAAATGGGGCCATTTTCACCCGTTTTCGGTAACTGGCGCCATAAGATGTGCTCGAGAGCTCGGTCGGCCGTCATTTTAATGCGAAAGCACTAACTGTATCATGGAGCGAGCCGACGTTATCAGCCGCGCCAAACGGCAAGGCAATTCCCCTGTCCCAAAGGAGCGAAAAGAAGCCGCGATCTGAAGCATCCCAGACTCGAAGCCGCGCATTAAGCCACGCAAACCGTCAGCTAAATTCACCTCTCCAAAAAGAGCGCAGTGAAGCCACTATGCTCCCATTGGCTGGCGCGCGTCATCAAGGAACGAGGCTCCCATTGGCTCTTGTGCGGCGTGGTTCCAAAAGTCGCCACCAGAGAATCCCTCTGCATGGCGGCGCAGCGCACGTGGCGGCCCGGCGATGTGCGACGGTGCGGGCCTGGCCGCTTGGCCACAGAGCCCGCTCGGGCGAACTCGGACGAGGTTGTGCAGTCGAGCTCGGCGCTGCTCGCAAGAGCGCGCGCTCGACCGTCGGCCGCTACCTCGGCAGTACTCAACTAAGGGAGCGGAAGAACGACATTCGTGCTTTCGCATTCCCAAACCATAAGAAGTGCTTATGTGTCCTCGGACTTTTTTTGTTGTTGTTGTTAAAAATGTAGGAAAATTTTGTATAACTGTCGAATAAAGCAGCGGTTAGTGTTGAAACTTTGGCACCTGGTTCGGACCGCTGGAGCTGCATTTAAGCGAAAATTATCATTCGGCAATACGAAGTTTATTTTTGCACAAAAAAAAAAACATACTGCTTATCTTTTTTGGAAGACATCCTGTGTATAAAGTATTTTATTTTGTACATATATTATTGAATTTATAGGCATAAAAAACTAAGTTGTATTTTTGTGATATCGAGTTTCCTCAAATACCTTATGCAGGTCACATGTAAAAACTTGCAACACTTTGCCAAAAATCAATGAAAAAAAGTTCGACTTTCCTTTTTTTTTCAGAATTATTTTAAAATACTTTTTTTCTAAATATATTTAATGCTGATTATTTCTAATGCTGAGCCAGTTCCCAGAAGCCCTTGCTGGTTTGGACCTGACTCGATAATTAACTTGGTTATCGGTGTATCTGTGAATGAATTATTATTTCTATTATTATTATCATTATTATTATTATTATCACTAAGTTAAGCTTCATAAAATCTACTTTGTAAGTGTCACAGAAAGGTTCTCTTACAGCAGTGTGAGAAGTGAAACAACGGCGAGAGGCCAAACATGCAATCTCCGACATATACTTTTCGCCTTAACTAATTCAATTAAAAAAAATCCGCAAAGCTTGCTTTTTGCGCGGTCGTTCATTTAAAAAAATTACCCTAGAACATGTGTTTTTTATGTAACTTAAAATTGGTCAAATATGCGATCACCATGACCGAGCAAGTATAATACTTTTATTTTTCAAGGAGATATAGTTATCTCCTTACTCATGTTTTGCATAATGAAGTATCGCCATCGGAAGCAATGGCACATTCTCTTCAGGAGTTAGGTATGTTGTTAGGTAGTGTTAGCTTCACCCGTTTCCTTTCTATATTTCAAGTTATTTATTTATGAATAATAGATATTTGAAGCTGGAATATTTTTCATAATTATCATGCGGGTAACGCTAGAGGCTGCTAGTCAGCGGAAAGACGTTCAAAGAAAAAAACTTATTAAATTTTGTATATATTACCAAAATCTTAACAAATCTTAGAGAGCAGCCCTTTTATCAACCTCGCGAAAAACATGCTGTGTATACCTAGGCTTATATTTTGAAATCTTTCGTCCGCCCTGTCACCTGTCCCCATTTCTCAAAAAACACAATTAATTTTCAGTCTGCCAGCTTGCGTACACTAACAACCACACCCACTCTAAGATTCTCACGGCAGTCCTAAATTACTTGCCGCCATATATTTTTGTGTGTGTGTGCGTGTTTGCACTCCTAGGCTTTCTGTGCTCCTGCCAAGCGAATGCTTCAGGCCGCCGGCTGTCGACAAGCACTGCACGGAGGTTGGGCCCCCTTTCCGGCTCCTTTCCTTTCCACCCGTTTTTCCCCCACAGTTTGCGTTTTAGGCATTAATTAGCCGTTAGGCCGTCTGTAAAAATCGCATCCTGGCGTCTTAACGTCGGCGAGCAGAGCGCCCCACGCAGCAGTATTTTCACTAGTGCCTTCCTCACTTTCTCCGCACCAGCGGGGTCTGAACAAAACGCTGCCACTGCCTCAAGCTCGCCGCTTTAGTACCGCCGAGGGAATTGAGCTGGAACGAGCGGCGGCGGCGGCCCCAGCGGGCTGCAGCTAAACCTGCGGTTGTTGCGAACTTCCTTTGATAGAGTCACGCGCAAAGCTCCTGTGTGGAAGTTGACTTTACAGGTCGAAGTCAGTAGCCGCAAACCGCTGTTGTTCGCCAGCCCCTCCCCCCCCCCCCCCCCCCCCCCCCCCTTCTCATGCCCTGTGCTCTAGTGTGTCAAAGTTTTGAGATAAGAAAACCGCTCCTCAATCGCAGAGCCGTAACTCTATACTGAGGTTCCGTGGATATACTGAACAGGAGAAAGCTACAACCCGATGTCGTCAATGAGGGCGCTGGCACTAGGTCCCGGACAGTGTCACGCATCTGTACAGGTTGTGACGGTCTCTCACATGCAGCGCAGAAAGGCTACTATTGGCTCACTGGGACCGTACCTCCCACTTTGTTACGTTATCTTGAGACGGAGCAAACTGTTCACGGGGATTGCGACAGCATCTGTGACCCTCCAGCGTGCCTACTAAACAATAAATTTTAAAAAGCCGGTATTGTTTATTGAGTCGAAACGAAAGAAACTCATCTAGCGGGCAAAAAAAATAAGTGCTAGCACCTACTTTTTTTTCGGTTGATTCAACAGGCAGAGCAGTGGCACTGCTATGGGAGCTATGGGCGCTGCGCGCTTTGTCACCGTAGCGAACTTCACTATGAGAGCGATGTAACAGAAAGCTTTCGACACTTCTTCAGCGCCGTCACTGTTCCCACGCTATGTTGACAGCTGTTTTTTTCTTTAAGCTCCACGGTGAAGTGGACGGTCGAGCCGACCGTACACTTCACCGTGGAGCTTATGTCGGACAGGTATCTCCCGTTTCTGGACGTCTGCGCAATGATTTAAGTTTAAGATAAGATAAGATGAGTTTATTTGATTACAAAAAACGCTATATTATAATCCTGCCCGCTTAATCAGAGGTATGCTTGTATGCGGGACATGGCAGTACAGTCGTTTTCATTATGTAGACACAAATGGTGGCTAAATGTAAGTAAAACATGAATGAAACATTAAAAATTACACAGTCAACAATGAAATTTCCGCCCAAGTAGGAAATTAACTTCTTAAGTAACACCCAATTCGACAATAGCAATCATCCAATGGTTTCAAAAGAAACATTGCGAATTTAAGCGCATAATGGAAAGAATCCAAACGTATATAACGAGAGAAACTGGATAAAGAACACTAAGCTCTTACCCAACACCTCATTGTTCAGCATTTCAGTTCGACAAAAAACACCACTCTTTTTTTTTTTCTACATCTGCCTCTTAAATGACGGGCTTAGGGTGTCATTAGGTAAGCTATTAAATATTGCAGAAACATAATAGTTTTCTAATTTTGTTTTTCGTAGTTTGTATACACTTTTGGAATTGCATAGGTTTCTGTGTGCCCGAGTGCTTTTATCCTGTTGGGTATTTCTTTGACTTCCTTCAAAAAATAATATCTGATTAAAACGACAAATTTAAAAACATTTTCAAACGATAATAATCAGACTGCATTCTTCTTTTACTTGGTTTCTTTCAGTTCATGTTTTGACCCATATACTATATTCTCAACCCATCAATTATTGAAACTAGCAATTTCTGTTGTTTGTATTTAAAACATGTTTCATATATAGTAATTCTGTAACGTATTACAGATTCCCGAATGATAGGTAAACCTCACGGCTCACACAGACGTCACATCCACTTTTAAGTCTATATACATATGCAGAAACAACGGGAAGTTTTTGTGTGACATGATCAATGTGATTACTCCATAAAACGTTCAAACCAAGGTAGGGTGTTTTTTTAACAGTATCCATTTTTCGACAGTTGCACTGATCACAATGTTGATCGTGAAGGAATATGGGAACATCAAATGGAACTTGTTTATGAGGGTTTCGGAAACACATGAGTTTAGTTTTGTTGCGATTCACAAAAATACAATTGTTTGTGGACCAGCTCAATAATTGTACACATCGCGACACTGTTAGCACGAACACGACATCGGCGCATTTTCGCATTTTGCTTCTAAATAGTATTAGCGAGCACGACATTTTATTGCTTACATTATAGAACGAAATGAGCTCTTTCCGTAGCAATATTAACTTGGATGACATCCCTTGGTTTCAAAGAGAAAATCGGGAAAAACCGGTGATCGCTTGTTCGCGTTAACAGTGTCGCGCTCTGTACTATATCGTTTTAAAATATAGGAGCAGCAAGATTTTATTGTACGTGCGGTAATATTAATGCAGTGTCATGTGCGTATTGAAATAACTTTGATTTGAGCTTCACGTGACCTATGTCATTAATATGTATGTTAAAAAGTAAAGGACCCAGTGTAGATCCTTGCGGAGCACCAAACTTCATTTTAATTTGATCAATTGTTTGACCGTTAAGCTTCGCCATTTGAAATCTCTTAGTAAAGTAACTTTTGAGAACAATATGAAGTGGCCCCCTAAAGCCCATTCTGTACAGCTTTGCTAACATGACTGAATGATCTATGGTATCAAAGGCTCGGGATAGGTCAAGAAACAGTGCGATAGCGATTTGAATATTGTCTAGAGCCTTATAAATGATATCCAAAAAAAAGCTTTCATCAGCAAAGTTACGTCGAGACACACATTGTGTTGAGAGTATTAAAGAAAATTTGTCACAGAATGAGGTCTTCACTTTCGCTAAATACTTTTCCTTGATGTGTGTCATGGCTGGAAGTATGGATATTGGTCTATAATTTGTTAGTTCTTTTTAGATCCTTTTTTGTGTACTGGACTTATGATAGACAATATCATCCTGTCTGGAATATTTCCGCTTACAACTATTCCATTGAGAATTGAAAGCGAAATACCTCTCAGTTTATAAAAGTATTTTTTTCTAGATCGTACTCCGTCGTCAAAGGTAAAAACGCTGAATTTACACTAGTTCCAATAGAGACCGGAGTCTCGTTTTGTTTTATTATGGTTCTTGAATTCTCTACAGAATCTATAGACGCATGGTTAAAAGAGTATGAAAGAACTGAAAAAATCGTTGTTTTCCCAAAGCTTTTTGCAATTGCTTTGCAAATGTTTTGTTTAGCGTTTATACCTGATAATTACCGTGTTAGTTGCCGTATTTTCAAGAATTTCCTTGCAGCCTTTGAAATTTGTGAGGTAATATTTAAGTAGTACATTATCGGGGTTTTTTACATCTTGCCCAAAACTTGTCTTTTAAATAGCAGAGTTCCATTATATCTTTAACAATTCATACGTTTATATATTTTTCTTTCTTTTCGTCTTTTTCTTCTATTTGAGTTAAAATAGATTTGTTGAAATTTATCCACTAGTCACGTATATGTAATAATATAACCACTTTCAATAAGCAGGTTCCAATCGTAATCTTGTATTGACCTGTCAATATTTTTATTATCAAAACTAATTATATTATCACCTTTGGTCCGCGAGTTTTCAAAGATCTTCTCTTGCAGTAGTGTTGTAAATACAAGGTAATGATCTGTAACTTTTTGCCAGACAGTGTTCCCAATTCACTTACTGTTACTATATGATCAATACAACTCTGCGTAATATTATCCCCTAGATATTCTTCTCTTGTGTAGTCGTTAATAGTATTTCCCAACCCAAACTCAGCTGGCTCAGCTCAAGCCTGTTACATAAAATATCTAGGTACTGAGATGATCCATACCTAAACAGATTTTTAACGTAAATGCTGAAATCACCCGCTAAAATTAGGTGAGGGTCATTACCAAATTAAAAAAAAAAAACTCAATTCGTCGCAAAAAGATACGATGCTATTGGTGGGCGTTCTGTACACAGCACACACGGTAAACAACTCGTTTTGCCGGTATATTGACAGTGTTACCACTTCTGCAGCAATAAATGTGGTCTCCACGCTCTCTGGCACCCAGTCGTCCCGGACAAACGTCAACACACCCCAATCTCTACGTTTTTCGCGGCACAAGTAATGTGGACTGAAATTATTTAATTTGAGTCCTTGACAGGCAGCTTCGTCGACATTTCCTTCAGTTAATACTAGAACATCCAGCCTACTCAACCTGTCTAATAAATATACGTTCAATTGATCCCTGCGTTTTTGCAGACTTCTTATATTAATATATAGCTGTGTTAATGCATTACTTCCATTCTCTACTGTTGTATGTTGTGTATAAACATCCCCATCTGAGAATGGATAAAATGAGGTTTCCATTTCAACAAATATTGTTCAAATCTTTTGCATTCTCAACTGGAATAGAAGAAGCTTCTTCTCTTTGCCTTACAAATATCTTAACACTGCGCATCCAAACTAATGTGTACGACTTCTTTTTTGGCCACATTCTTTGTATCCCAAGACAGCCACCGAGTGTTGTCCATCTGTCTCTCCATAAGCCCCCTGCTCACAATCTCCGCTAACCTAACCAGGACCGGAAAGATTTTTTCTTTCCTGGCCTTTAGACTGTGCACGGCCTCGATTTGTTCGGGAGCGGGAACCGGAAGTTGAAGCTTTATTGCAAGGTCCTGAACAATCTTCATTACATCTTCCTGTCGTTGCTGCTTTATGCCGTGAATCTCAATATTTTTTTGGCGAGAGTTCATTTCCGCCTCGCTTAGTGCACTTCTGAGCTCAATCATCTCATGGGTTGTTTGCTCTAGCCTCGTTTTCAGGTCTTCCGATTTCTTTCTCAACTGTTTCATTGTGTTTTCGTGCGTTTTCAGCGTCGAGAGAACCTCATTGTATTTGGCGCGAAGCTCATTTAAGCTCCCATTCATTTCTTTCGCTGTCTTAGTCTGGTTCTTCATTTTCTCTATCATGGTGTTGCCTTTGCTCGACTGTGCACTAAGTCATTTTTCCAAACTTATCTTTCCCAACACGTGAGTCAACTTTCTGCATATCTCTGACATTCTTCCTAGTCATGATAGATGCCAAATTACAACCTTGGGAATCCTGAGCCATCAAGTCACCCTCAATGGCTTTGTCTGAATCCAGTGTTGAGAGACTGTTTCATCACCGAGTGCGTGTGTTACATGTGACACAATGCCAGGATTTCAGAACTTCACTAGTCATGTTTATAAACAATATGCTGGTCATACCGGAACATTTCCCTACGTGGTAGCAATTCTTGTATTCGGCGCACTCAATACACAAGGTACATTTGTCAAAGTTTCAAGGCATGCCAAACATTCAGCAGACCCAGACATTATCCAAAAGACAAGAAAAGAAACCCACGGTAAACAGGTAAACTGGCAGTTCGGCAGAATACAACGCCCGATATCGTTACGTAGATAACGCTGTCTTACCTACAAGATGAAAAGCAGGCGATTATGTTCTGCACCGGCACAACGCCGGACTGCCATCAGGTAACTTGGGACGGTTGTTTTTGTAGGCGCCAGCGCTGTCGTCGGCTGACGTCACATTTCCAAACACGCCTCCCAGTTGCCACCGTCAGCTGATTGCAGACTGTCAGGGCGCCGTCTCTTGCCGATGACAGGGTAGATGTAGGACGAGTTGCACCTCTTGTGTCGTCTGTCTACAATATGAAAAGCAGGCGATTGTGTTCTGCACCGACACAACGCCGGCCGTCCAGCATTCCGTGTCCACCGAATTCTTCGGGTGGACGATCATGGTCTACTCAACAGAAGAGGCTACGAAGAAAGTGATGACTGCATTAAGAAACCTCGTCGCACTCCTGGAACGCCCTATCCCAGGCGCAGGTTCCTCCTGTACATCGAAAACACAAGCGAGACGCTCAACCGCGATTTGCGAAAATACGGTGTGAGCGTGACAGATAAACCATTCTCGCCTCCACTCTGAGCCAAAAAATCGTCCCCAGAGGCAAAGGCAGATGGACTAGTCTACATCATCCCCCACAACGACTGAAGCTATTCGTACGTTCGGGAAACAAAGAACTACCTGGAACGTTTGCGCCACCATCGTCCCGACGCTCCGAAGAAGGACAACCAGGGCAGCGCGCTAGCAGACGACGCTGAGAAGAATGGCCACGCCATCGCCTTCGAGGATAACGCTGTCCTCGACATTAAAGCAAACTGTCGGAGGCGCCTTCTGCTGGAATCTTGGCACATACAGCGAACTCGAGACAATGTTAGCCAGTCTGGGGGAAAGCCTACTTGAAGGGGCACAGAAACCAAAATCTGGAGCTCAACGTATGTAGCAGTAAAACATAAAAAATACCGATATGCCGTCGAACAACGTAAGAAAACGTATTTTAAGCTGATTAAACGATAACCAAAAATTGCATGTGAAGCTTCGCTGGAATGCCTTAACGGCAGCGGCCTCCCGACAGTAGCGCCAGTATATGGGAAGTACGCTCACTCACTAGTATTGATTACTTAGCCCTGAACGAAAGACCGAAGCTTTGGTGAAGAAATCCAAAGCACACTTGGCCACTTTGGCTTCAACTCTCGGTCGGTAGAATCCAAGCCCATCTCAGTCTCGTTAGTCTGGTGGCTCCGCTCGTTTAGTAAGATGTCGAAACCCCATGTGGCAACAGGCTGTGGGAACAGAGTCTTTTGAGACTCTGGTACACAGGTTTCCAAAGAACGAGAAGGTATGTTGCCAGAAGTAAAGATGACATTTGGGGTAGTTGGTACTCTTACTCAACATGTGACCATTAGTATCATCTCGCGCACATGTCCTTTCCCAAATGGGCTCCAGCGAAAGGTGATCGCTTGTGCGGCGAGCACTTTTGTAATGAGGACTACGTGAAGAACCTCAGTGCTCTCCAGAACGTGAATTGGCCGAACAGGTACAATTGGTTAAAACCCAAAGTCATTCCGAGTGTCTTTTTCAAAAAGCGCAAGCCGGAAGAGCTCGGTGTCGACGAATTTGGTCGCTCATAGCTTGTCTATAACAAAAAGTGAGTGACAGGCTTAGAATGGAGTGAGGGCTTCACGCCACAAGTGTAATGTGTCGACTGCAACTGCCTCCATTGTTAGAACGTGTGTCGTCTGCTCTGCGACATGACCGATACGGGGACATCGGCAGCGTCCGCTTCAGGCACAAGACGACGGAGGAAAGCTGGCTGATTTTTTTAATTGAACGACAACGTCGCGAGGTACCAAAGGTGCCTGAGTTATCACGTACGAGGCAGGGAAGATTTGCTATCTCATGTTTTCGAAGGGGTCGGCAGGACACCTTCATGTGCGATGATGGTAGGATGAGGGAATTGCTGCCTACCTGATTTACCATCATACTGATCACAACGACCGGACTCGGTGAGGGTGCAAGCTTAACGAATAAATAAATACCGCTTTAAAGTCGTCATACCGTTACGGCGCCTACCGGTAGGTGTCACACCGGTGGGCAGGGCGGCGGTGGCGTGAAATGAGTATTTCACGCAGCCTATCGCATCGTGGGGACCGCAGCATTGTCACACACCCGCGGAGGAACGCGTACACCACAATGATTTTGCGACATCTCTTCTCACAAGATCGAACACTAAGCGAGCGAATGGGAAGGTATCGACGCTCAGAAAGCTTGAGCAGGTGTCGACAGGCGTTGCTTACGCAATTGTCCAAACGGAGGCACAGAGCAGAGAGAAGACGACGGTACACTTCTCACATCGGCTCACGAAATTCTACCACGAAAAGAAGTTCACATAGCCACGATTTTGCAACAAGAATTGGCTCAATAATTTACATTTGAAGAATGAAGAGAAGCTATCGACACTGCTTTCGTCGGCCTCGTCGAGCGTGGCTTACGCGATCATCCAAGATGGGACACTGAGCACGTCGATGGCGGCTAAGCTGGACGGCGAGGCGGTAGCTGAATTCTCACTCATCGTATGCAAACCAACTAGCCCAAACACCCAATCTTCTTGAATTCTCACATAGTAGCATAGAAGCCTCCGAGCACAAAAGGGGATACCGGCACAGCTATGCGACGTAAACCAAGGTCACTTCGAATGGCTGGCATTCCCCGCGAAAACGATGTAGAAAACTCCGCGCAGATCGTTAAAAAGAGATAGTTCGTAAAGTCCCAACGTCATTGACGTCAAAGGAATTAGTGGAACCGATTTCCTGGCGGAGTGAAATCAATCTTTTTGAGGCGATGATACGTTACAGCCAAGTGTCAACGCCCATAATCGCGCTACGCATGACCTTAGTATGGCCCATGACGTCGCGGCCACTTTACGGGTGCTACAGATATACCGAAACGTACGGCTCTCTTCGATGGCTGATTCTGAAGTGCTCGCCAGAATGGGCATATAGAACGAAAAATGCAGTCATCCGTTTGAAATTCAAGTGTGCAATTATTGCTGAATAATATTGAACATATTTCTCAACTTTGTGCGCATGGTTTAATTTTTGTTTCTGTATCCCTTTAAACATGCCGTCCACACGGACCTCCAGTGATTCTTGACCAAGGCACCGAGCTGGCCCGAAACGTCAGGAATTTTTATTTATTCAGACTTGATTAGAGTTTCTCCAGTCTTGAAAGTTTAAAATTTGTTAACCAGACAAAAAACCGTTAAATTTTTTTTTTTTTTCATTTTAAGGTTTGTATATTCTCGTCATTACAACGACTGGGAACGAGCCGCGTCCCGAATGTATGCCGAGGAATGTATTGTCACTATTCCAAATTGAACGCTCACGCAATGCTGGTCTCCATAGTATGAGCCATCCTTTAATCGCGGAAATCGCAAAGCTTGTTGTTAAAACCAAGGCTATCCCCAAGTTAATAACTCCTATATTGCAATCTCCACAACGTAGTAACCAAAGTTTGCGAAGGAGTGACAAAACAAAAACGACCGGTTTTGTCCTTGAAATTAGGCAAGCTGGGACCAGAAAGCTTCTTGTTCAGTTTTGTTGCAAGCCAGTATACTTGGGTCTCACTAGTGCCAGAACGCATGTGTAAGGTGAGAAACATTCCTAACCAATATCGCTGCACGGCCCCTTTGATGCAGCTAGATATATATAGTGAGCGTTTTGCCAATAGTAGAAAGACGACAAAGCGGCACGCTGGTAGCGCATGTCGCCAAATATGTGGTAATAAGACGGGATCGTTACCCATATTTTATCTCAATAACTGTATCTCTTAATCGTGACCTCTCTTAAGGCACCGGTGTAAGCGTCTTTCTCCCTCTCGTCGTCTTTGTCGATATCCAAGCAGGACTGTTCCAGCGCGCCATCATGATGTCTGGTTCAGCCCTGAGCCCCTGGGCACTGGCGAGGGACGCTCCTCGGCACACGCTGCACGTGGCCCGCGCCCTGGACTGCCCGACCGAGGAGAGCCAGGGCCTCGTCGAGTGCCTGCGCGTCCGGCCCGTGGCCGACATGCTGCGCGTGCCCCTGGCCGTGCCCGACCACCTGAGCGCCTTCGGCCCCACCGTGGACGGCATCGTGCTCGTCGCCGAGCCGCAGGCGCTCATGGAGGATTTCAACACGCAGGTGAGCTGTCCGCTGCTCGGACGGCGGTGCCGAGAACGCGTCTTTGACCGGTGTCCTTAGCGTCTTATCCTATTCATTAATCATAAACTGTCCCGAAGTGGCAATAAAAGAGGTCACAGAGGCCGGTGTCTCATTTGTCGGATATTGGCATCCTGACAGTTGATGGTAGATGTCCCGGGACAAATTACGAGCGAACGCGAATGCCACTGTCGTCGGGGGGTTCAGACTCTTAGGTGCTGAAGTTATCGTGTATTGTCACGCTGAAGAGCGGCCTGGAACACAACAGGCGTCAGCCACATTCACCACCGCCGCTGGGACACCACTTTTAATCGCGTCCGGCGACAACATGACAATGCAACGACGTCATCAGTCGCAAAGGGAGAGACCGCTTCTGAGGACGCGGAAAGTACACGAGTCGGAAACGCGTTCCTGGCCCCTAAACTCGGTTGGGCTCGAAGAGGCAGCGTTTCGGCGGGACATTGCCTGGGGCTACTGTTAACTTGAAGAATCGGTTGGCGCTTTCTCGCGCCTTCCTCGGACAGCTGACAGACCAACGGAACATTTTATTTTATAAATTGGTGCCGTGGATTAGGAGGTTCTTACGTACTGCCGAATGCTTTGGGAGATAAAACGTTTAGTGTTTTTATTCCACAAGTCAGCTACGCATCTCCGAACACTCAGTCTCCGCAAGCAAAAGATACAGCTTTAGAAGTGTGGACCAGATGGCAACATTTCACAGCTGCCGGTATTTGATTTATACGTTATAAGCGATTTCCGGAAATTTTCAATGAGAACGTGGCGCCCGTGCCCAGTGTCCTACAACATTTAATATTATGCATTTCTGGGCTTCTTCGGCCACTATAATCATTGCATTTATAGTAGAACGACCATAAAGATTTGTGCACGTAGTTTTAAGTATAGGCCCATCTAGACTCTCTAAAAAAGGGTAAACGTATAACCAGTAAACTGCCTTCTTTGCTCTTACAGACTTTCTTTTTAAGATGGAATTATGTGCACCCTGAACACCACACACCGGAAAATTATTTTCAAAATGATAAACCCATTGGAAAAATGAGCTTGAAAGGTTCATTGTATAGCTACTGTCAAGTACGTTTTGGTAAAGAAAGGTTTATGTAATTCCATTATTGCTTGGTGCTTGTCACTCCTACCGGCGAGACAGTATAAAGGGAGGTCATAGTACGAACGGTATCCTAATTCATTTTATGTGGGTATTCGTAGTTACCTCTGTTCATTCTTGAATGCTTAGAACTAGGCTGCATTTCGCCTCGGGTGTGCCGCTTCAAGGATTCGGAATCATAAGCGCCGACATTATCGTTCATTTACAGCGCAATGTGCCCTGTCATTTCTGGTTGGAAGAGTATATTCTTGCATTAATACGCACTTCGCATTCCAAACCAGCTTAAGGCTGTTCTCTTTCGCCTTCTACTGTATAAGTTAACCCCCCATATTGGGATGCTGTAAGTTCAGAATAATGTAAACAGTACTCAAATAGTATTTCCTTTGGCGATACACCAAAGGCAATGCGCTATGAGAAATGCTTGCGGGAAGGGTTTATTCAGGATTGCCAATCTGGGTGGTTTTCCGAATTTCCAGTAGAGGTTTGGGAGGGAAAGGGGGGGGGGGGGTGTACGCCTTAGGCCTCTGTGCATTAGGTAGAAACTTCTGTGTGTGCGTGTGCCTGTGCGGTGGTCGGACTCCCACTGGAGGCGTTTCAGGAGTGTTGGGAAAGAGGGGGTTTATCTGCCAAACCATTATCAGGGCATTTAGCGTGTCTTAGAAAAGAACGGATATTTAATGCACTTAGTTACATATTGTCCTCAGAGTGATTACGCTTCTTCGGATTTCGAGTACCTCGTCCAAGATTAGTGACTCGTTGCATGTTGCCGAACAGGCTCCAACCAACGGCGATAAGACAGTTCAGGAGTCGGGAAAAACGGCTTTAATTTGAGGCGGACCAATACCATCTAGAATAATGAAGTCGTCCGAACGCCCCAGTCCTCCTCCATAGAACGCCGTCACAGTCGGATGCATCTACTCAGCAATTGGAACCGAGCCAGATGCCGAGCGTCCATCGATCCGTTGATTGGGCACGAGGTGCAACCGAGCACTGACGCGACGCTCGTATCCAATCAGTGTCTTCGCTCGATCTCGCTGGGATGATGTCAAAATTAGAATACACAGGCTTCGATTATTTTATGTGGTTTTGGGCAGACTCGCCGTCAAAAAAAAGTAAATAGATATGCGGTGGCGCGATAATTTTTTATAGGGTTCGCCGCCGCTAGAAAATAAACCAAACAAAACGACAGTAGCTTGGAAGATGACGCTTCCGCGCTCGGCTATCTTGGCTATCATACACGCGTGACAACGCAACAGGCTTACAAGCCACACTGGGTATTCTTAGACCAGCGCTTTGCCCCTGAGCAAACAAGGGGGCTCAGAACCGTACGGTTACATATCTTTTTCTGGAAGAGAAAAACTAGTTTCAATAAGGTATTATTAAACTAGTTTATATACTGTAAATTCAAAGTTTAAATAAGAGATTATCAGGCTTCGTAATAGGTCTTTTGTGCATTGTCTGTTATAAAAACTTGAGGTGATCAACAAAGCAGCAGGGCAGATTGCCTTTGATTCACATACCAGGGTTTCAGTTTTTGTTTTAATGCCATCAACGCCTATTTTATTATACAGTACATGAAAGTGAGAAGGAATCATGCCACGTATATATATATGAAAATAAGAGGAAATAAAGAAATATGGTCTTAAAAAGTGTCAGCATGCAAAAAGTTAAAAGCTCCAATTAAAAAGCGTCTACTGAGGTATCAGATGTACATAAATAGTGCAAAGTCGCACCAGCAGACAGTGTACTTTACGTATTATAGAATAGCACATTATATGTTATGCTTTTTTAGTGCGCCCCAACCAATGTGCACCTAATAGCACTGCTTTGTAGAAATCTAATTGTTTGTAACAGTTCTTGAAACATTTTTATATAAAATACTAATATAGTTTGGTACAACAAACAGATATTGCCAAGGCTTGTAAATGCATGCGATAGCTGGAATTCGGGAGCATCACAGCAAAGGATGGTCTACCTTTACGCGAATTCAAGTCCGTGTGTTGATCTGTGCGCTCGCAGTACCGCAACTACGACGTGATGCTGGGCATGTCCCGCTTCGAGTCGTACTTCTTCATCACGGCATCCGAAGAGAAGTACGGCATCGAGGTGGACCGCCGGGACCGCATCCTGCGCACCCTGGTGCGCAACCTGTACTCCTACCACCAGCAGGAGATCTTTCTCACCATCGTCAACGAGTACACTGACTGGACCAGGCCCTTCCAGGTGAGCGCCCAAAGCGCATCTGCACCAACAAGCTCGAAGGCCATGACCAGAGCACACTATACTCGGGTTCACTTCAAGTACTGTAGTGGAGAAAGTCCGGCTTCTCGCGGAGAATACCTAATTTCCCCTTTTACGTGGTCCATTAACACGTGTGTAGGTGAATTTCGATTTAGCAAGATGGAACTTTATCAGGACCTACACGTTTTAAATTCCAAGAGAATCGTTTCTACCCTCGAGAACAAAATCATGCAAAAACTACCTCTCGCATCCTGTGAACACTGCGCAAAGCTTTTTTTCTTCGTGTGACAGCGAGTATACACTACTTTACACAGTTGCGTTTAAGCGTGATCGAGTGCACTGCGCTTGCCTGTAAGCGCGAATGACGATAAAACACACTGGCGTTATCTATCAGGTAGCCTTGAAACTTTTTCTAATTGTGAATTTTTGAATGCTTCAATATTTTACCGTGAGCTCGAAACACTTACGAAAATGATACTGCGGACGTTGATTTGATCCAGTGTACAGTGCCAAACCTACAGCCTAGTAATACCAGTTTAAGAATTACCTGATAGATGACGCCTGTGTTCCAGTGTGTTGATCTCTTCGTAGTCGGTTACCAGCGAGCGCAGCGCACTCAACCATACGCAAATGCAAGTGTGTGAACCATCCTATGCTTCACGATGACAGTAATTCTGCCCGTTCCCGTCACGGGATGTTAGTCGGCGCGTCCGTCACGCGTGAATGCCACTTTTTTTTTGTTTATTGGACTTTCAGAAGCACTCTTGGCGACACGAGAGTTTCTCAATGCAACACTACACTTTTAGAACTCTGCTGGAGGAGCGTCTGGTGATTTCGTTGTAGCACTGCCCTTGCTGGATTTTATATAAGGTGTGCAGAAAGATTATTAGGCGTGTAGAAAAAAAAACACCGATCCTGCGCAACTAGACTTCACTGACTATCCATCATAAACTTAGTGCCATCATTGCTAACGCTTCAGGAAAACAAACAAGCTATTTTAATAAGTTCCTGTCCATTACAATATTACGAAAGAAGTGGTCGGCCTCTATAATAACAACTTTTTAGGGGATAATTTTTAATAAACGTAGGCCCCTGTCCTGCCTTTATTTTGCCACTAAACGTATTAGTTTTAATTTTTTTGTTTCACTTCTTTGGAGGTAGTAAATTAAGTTAATATTTTGCTATCCTAATGAAATAATTGGTTTCCGAAAATACACGTTCCGGAGACCTTCGGCTCAGTAGCACATTTGGGAGTAGGCGGTTATAATGTAATTTGTTTTAAGAAATATTTTATTTTGCCAAAACAAACTCGCCTGAAAGTTAGGGACGAATCATAAATCACTGGGAGGAATCGTGTTGAATTTGTGCCACAATGAATACAGGAACTTCCCATTACGTTGTTTTTAGAAAATCCCCGACTCGCCTCAAGCTGCAAACATGCTGAGGCTGGACGATTGAACACAGGAAAACTACGGACCAGTGCGTCTTGACGTTAGTGTATGTTTAACATTGCTATGTTGGCAGACGTTACCAGACATCTCAAGGCCTATACGCATTTGTGTTTAAACATGATGCGTACCGTAGCGGCAAGCGGATGCGTAGCGTTGCGAAGAGCGGATGTGTAGCCTTGCGAAGAGCGGTTGCGCCAAGCTTGTACACGCAGTTGCGTTGACACGCAGTCGACTGCAGCCAAGAGCCAATAAGAACGCGCTATCGTTGCTAGCTCCAATATTAAGTGAAATTCACGGCAACATGCAGGCGCTCGACGACAGTGTCGAAGTGGTTCATCTTGGAACGATCCCGCTGGCTTCCCGACATTTTGTCCGGTTTGAACCATTGCAGCCTTTGACAAACTTGCTCCCGCATTCCCCATTCGACGGTACGCACCGTCGAGTGGCGCGAGCGATAACATGACCCTCCTTTCCTTTCTCAGCTTCTGTTTGGTCTACCGCAATGCGCTCCTGCTTCTGCCGCGTCGAAAGTTGAGCCGGTCTCTACGAGGAGTGCCCAACCTGGCCTTCCAAAGAGAAGCGAACTAGATACGTGATATTATCGCGGGACGTCACCTTTGTGACGTATCTTATGTAGACGTCTTTTTCTGCTAAGAAAGCTCGATAGATGACAAAAGCTGTCCCCCGGCCGCGCACGCGCTGGGATACGCGCTGATTGTTTTCTTGTTCTTTTTGCGTTGAGAAGGATTTTTTGATTACTCACATATATAAGTAATAAGCGTCAGCACGCCAAACATTCGTTTCAAACTAGCACTTTGTTCTGTACTGACACATAAAGTATACAACGAAAACATTTGCCTACATATACGGCGTTTCAGGTCACGTTAAGGTCCTTCAGAACGAACTCTTGGATTTAAAGAATCGGCAACTTAAAAACGAAATAGCTTGCCTTCTCGCCGAATCTTCAAAGGACTTCGTTCTGAAGATCTTTCTTGCGTGTCCGCAAACCGGGGGAATTGTACAATTATGAATCAACGAAGTTTCAAAGAGGAGCGAAACGAACACCTAGCAAACTATAGAAGTCGTTTAGCTCTTGAGACTGTGGTGCTGAAAAGAAAAAAAACGAACTTTTAGTCGAAGGAAAAGACACAGAAGAAAACGTCTCTTCCCTCATGTGTCTGTTCCTTCAACTAAAAAAAATTGCTTTTATGTACCACAGTCTCGGGTGTTAGACGACATGATAAGCTATTACCAGCTAGCCAGCGCACTCAAAGTCTTCTCACTAACACACTACACAAGTTTGCGGATGAAAGGGTTCGCAGATCAACTTCGCATTTATGCAAAGATGTCTCAGTAAGTGCATAACCGAAGGTAAAAAAAAAAAAAATCATGATAGTTGTGCTTCTTAACAAATACGATGCTTCAACAATCCGGTTCCGCGTTTGCAATTGTACGATGTAGCATATGTACAGTGGCCCAATTTTTTAATAATATAAAGCGAGCGTCGACCGCCGGGACGGCCAGCGCTGTGCCGCGGAAAATGCGGCGTCACGGGAGAGATTAGGTGCGTGCGCAGAAAGCTCTTTCCGTTGCGAGCGTCGTCTGCTAGGCTATTCCGTTGGCCGCACACAGTCCCTGCTCATTATCTGCTGGCATAGCTAACCGCCTTTAAGCAAAGATCTGAACAGCACTTGCTTGCGTGTTACTCCTCAGGCGTGGCATAAACCGCGCGTCATCTCAAGTTTAATTTACTTTTTTTTTTTTCATTTCACGTTTGCATTTACATTTGTGAACCAACAAAATGAAAAATATGGTGACGCGACAAACTGAATGCAACGATGCATTAAACTATATATCGCAGACAATGCTACGAGCTATCAAAACAAATCCAGTGCTTTCAGTTCACACTGCCACGTGACATCATGCTTCCACGCGCGATTGCATGCGGTTGTACACTCTAAGAAAAAAGATGGGCTCAATGGACTAACGGCAGCATTTCGTCCTATGAACTCCCATTTGCTCCCCGAAGAGACCATCTGGTTCGAGCTAGGTACCGTGCGCAAATGCTGAGGACTCTGCACTCGATTGAGACTAACCGAAAGGCGCGCAGGAGAAAAAGCAGCTGCGGGAGCAAAAGCAACGAGAGGCGCGCGGAAGCAAGAGCGCGGGAGCAAAAGACGCGCGGACAAGATGCGGTGTCTGCTGCATCGCCGATTGCCAGCATTAGCGACGCACTTACTGTTTCGGAACGCAGGGGGAGGTATCCACAGACAATCGTAGCATCAAAAATTGCAGGAGGGGCCATGTTTAAGGGTTAGAGCTCACTTTATAACGATCGTAGCCTCTGTTCCAGCACGTCGCGGAAGCCAGCGCTGACTCGAGCGCCGCCATTGTTGATGCACTGGCCATGCGGCTGTCAACCGATCTCCTGGCGTCCTTTCCCTTTGCATGTTTCGAAACGTTCTTTGAAGGCGTTTATATTTTCTTTTTGGTTTAACTTGGATGAAAATAGCCGCGTAGAACGATTTAAAAAGTTTCCAAAGACAAAAGAGGTTCATTATGTTTTCTTTTCTTTTTGTATCCTATACAACCTGTATTTTTTATTTTATTATTTTTTTTCACAAGAGACGATGCGGTTGCCACGGAGACGCGCATGCGCAAAGTGGGGATGTTTATGCGGGGAAGCGAGAAACTGGCTGCTGGGAGCTTACTGGGACGCTGTTTTATAGACTGTCACAAATAATTACTGTGTGTACCGTTACCTCTTAGTAAGAGATACACTCCTTGGTAAGTTTAGCAACAATATTGGAGAACAATATTGGTGCGAAAGCAGCACCATATTTGCAACATCGTACATGGTTGAGATGGTCACTGACCAAACAACTCCTCTCAAGATCAGTATAAAAGGCGCATGGGTAGCCTTTAGAGGTGGCGATTGAATTAGCGTGTGACAATATAGAGAAATAAAAAAACATTAGTGTGTCATCGTGTGTGTGTGTTTTGCATGTGTCATCCGTGTTCTAATTCCTTGTTAATGCTAAAATGTATAATACGTGTGCAGGAATATAGGAATACGGAAACAGCATTGTTCATATGTAAAATAATGAGGGCGGAAAAGATCTTCCCCAGTGATAACGTATTTTTTACCAATTTTGAATTTGACTAGCGCCACCTAGGTGTGCAAGGGCGCAATTTAGTAATAACTGAGGTAGAGCGCAACATTTAGCCCCAGTGGCACATATGCAAAGGTGCAAAAGTTAGCCCTGGGGGTTCAACCTTGAGGGACTAACAATAGGGGAGCATAGGGGGGCAAAGGCTGCTCCCGTTACAGTTTCTCCCCTAGGGGAGGAATGGTTTTGTCAGCGCATCCAGCGCCGCAGTATTCCCGACGCCAAGAAGATCGGGCGCACGTCCGCCCAGAACAAGCTGCGCCGCGAAAGACCGACGTGTGGAGGACGGCCGATCGACGCCCGTTGTGCTATCACTGCGGTGAAGCCGGCCACATTTACCGTCGATGCCCCTACAGACAACTGGGGCTGCGCGGGTTCAAGCCGAATGACCCGCGCCCAAGATACGACGAACGCCCTCGTGACATTGAGGAGTACCTCCGACGCTCGCCCTCCCCAGTCTCGTCTCTCCGCCGTGAAGCCCGCTCCCCATCGCCACGACGTTCAGCGTCCCCAGCGCCATGGCCCCGCCGAGAGAGCCTGTCTCCCCTGCGTCGCCGGGAAAACTAGGCGCGGCAACCCCTGGAGGTGGAGTTGCCGAAGACGACCGACGCAAAGATCCTCCACGAACGTCGGAGGGCCCCCACTCGAACGCTACCAGAGACCGAAACGACGCCCCTGCAACGGTGTCCAATAACCTAAACGTCGTCATCGACGGTCCACGACGCGTCAGTACTCGTGGACACCGGAGCAGACTACTCGGTCTTGAGTGGGAGGCTCTCCCGCCGCCTTCGAAAAGTCATGACGCCGTGGGATGGACGTCAAATACGAACCGCCGGAGGGCACCTCATCACACCGGTCGGGAGATGTAGTGCTCGCGTCGAGATCCACGGTGAGACGTGCCCTGTCAAGTTCGTCGTTCTGCAAGACTGTTCGAGGGACGTTATCCTCGGAATGGACTTTCTCTGCGAGTATGGTGCCGTCATCGACCTCGGAGCAAACCGGCTGACGCTACGAAAACCTGCTCCACCACCGGAGGAACCCAAAGCGACGTCATCCGCGGTACGAGTCCTCGCAAACCACGTGAACCTACCGCCGCGGTCAAGTGTTTTCGTACCCGTCGGGGTCGATGAGACGTTCTGCGGCGACGTTTTGCTCGAAGGAAGCCTCCAGTTGCTTCTAGGAAGAGGGATCGGCATCGCAAGAGGCGTCGCGGAGTTCCAAGACGGACACACTGTCGCACTCGTAACGAACTTCCGTCAGGAGGCCCAGCACCTTACGAAAGGCACCGCCGTGGGTCACGCCGAGGAACTCCCGGACTCAGCCGCAATCGCCGGAATATCAGAAGACCTTTCTTCGTGGCCACCCAAGACAACGCCGCCTTCGCAGTTTGACATCGACCCCACCCTGCCTACCCCACAACGACGACAACTCAGTGACCTTCACGCCAAGTTCAATGAGTGCTTCTCCACGTCGTCAAAGGCGCGCCAAACGACCGTTGCGAAACACCAAATTGTCACTGAAGGTAACGCGCTTCCTGTTCATTGGTCGCCGTACCGTGTCTCTGTGAAAGAGAGAGAAGTCATCCAGAAGCAGGTCCAAGAAATGCTCGATGACGGCATTGTCCAGCCCTGAAGCAGTCCGTGGGCTTCACCGGTAGTCCTGGTGAAAAAGAAAGACGGGACTCTTCGGTTCTGCGTGGACTATCGCCGACTGAACGCCGTCACAAAAAAGGACGTCTACCCGCTGCCACGCATCGACGACACCCTGGACCGGCTGCGCCACGCCCGATACTTTTCGTCGATGGACCTGAAGAGTGGGTACTGGCAGATCGAGGTCGACGAACGAGATCGTGAAAAGACCGCCTTCGTCACGCCGGACGGGCTGTACGAATTTAAAGTGATGCCCTTCGGACTATGCACAGCACCGGCGACGTTCCAGCGCGTAATGGACACCGTTCTTTCCGGCTTGAAATGGCAAAGTTGTCTCGTCTACCTCGACGACGTCGTGGTATTCGCCAGCGACTTCGACGAGCACCTGAGGCGTCTGCGATCCGTGCTGCAGGCTATCCAGAATGCCGGACTGACACTAAAGCCGTCAAAATGTCGGTTCGCTTATGGCGAGCTCAAATTCCTGGGCCATGTCGTGAGTGCTCAGGGTGTAAGTCCAGACCCTGCAAAGACATCCGCTGTCGCCGAATTTCCGAGGCCATTAGACAAGAAAGCCGTAAGAAGATTTCTTGGGCTGTGCGCATACTACAGACGTTTCGTTCGCGATTTCGCCAAGATTTCTGCACCGCTCACGCATCTGACAAAGGACGACGTGAACTTCCAGTGGGGGGAGGAGCAATAACAAGCGTTCAACGAACTAAGGAAAGACTCCAGTCGCCCCCTATCCTCGGACACTTCGATCCATCAGCGGAAACGGAAGTCCACACAGACGCCAGCAACGCCGGGCTAGGTGCGGTGCTCGTCCAAAGACAAGACGGAGCAGAGAGGGTGATCGCTTACGCAAGCCGGGCACTGTCCAAGGCAGAGAAAAATTACTCAACAACAGACAAGGAATGTCTCGCTGTCGTCTGGGCGTTAACCAAGTTCCGCCCGTACCTGTACGGGATCCCGTTCCGCGTTGTCACGGACCACCACGCTCTCTGTTGGCTCGCCAGCCTCAAGGACCCGTCAGGACGCCTCGCTCGCTGGAGCCTTCGACTGCAAGAATTCGACGTGACCATTGTGCACAAGTCTGGCCGCAAGCATAATGACGCTGATTGTTTGTCTAGGGCCCCAGTCGAATCTCCTCCCGACAGCACCGATGACGACGATGACGCCCGTTTTCTCGGAGCAATTACAGACACCGACATGGGAGCACTTCAACGAGACGACCCCGAACTTCGCGCCGTGATCGACCACCTCGAAGGTCAAGGAAGTTCAGTTCCGCGAGTCTTGGCCCGAGACTTGTCAAGCTTCGTTCTGCGGCGAGGCGTGCTCTTCAAGAAGAACTTCGGAACGAGCAACCCTGCGTGGCTGCTGGTTGTTCCAGTCAGCCTGCGAGAAGAGATCTTTCAAGCATGCCATGACGACCCGACGGCTGGACCCCTTGGCTACAGCAGGACGCTCGCCCGGATTCGTGACAAGTACTACTGGCCGAGACTCCCGAAAACAGTCCACCTGTACACACGGTCGTGCCATGAGTGCCAACGACGTAAGAGGCCTCCGACAAAGCCAGCAGGACTCCTGCAGCCGATACCTGCCCCGACTACGCCCTTCCAGCAGGTCGGAATGGATTTACTTGGGCCGTTCCCAACATCGACACAAGGGAATCGGTGGATTATCGTCGCGACCGATTATCTGACACGATACGCCGAGACGAAAGCCCTGCCATCGGGAACAGCGGTAGAAGTCGCCAAGTTTTTCGTCGAGTCTATTCTCCTTCGACACGGCGCACCAGAAGTGCTGATCACAGATCGCGGGTCATCCTTCATGGCACAGCTGACTCAAGAAGTTCTTCAGCTAAGCCACACCAGCCATCGTCGGACCACCGCGTACCATCCTAGACCAACGGGCTAACGGAGCGGCTCAACAAGACGATCGCCGACATGATCTCCATGTATGTCGACGTAGAGCACAAGACGTGGGACGAGGTATTACCATACATCACGTTCGCCTACAACACCGCAGCTCAAGAAACAACCGGGCTTACACCATTCGAGCTGGTGCATGGAAGAAAAGTAACGACCATGCTGGACGCGATGCTGCCCCATGAGCCTGTGGATGACGGATGCGACGATGCCCATGTGGTCAGCCAGAGAGCAGAAGAAGCACGCCAACTAGCCCGCCTTCGAATCCACGATCAACAGCGTGTCGACGCTCGCCGGTACAATCTTCGTCGCCGCGCCGTCCACTTCCAGCCCGGAGACAGAGTGTGGGTTTGGACGCCGATTCGTCGTCGCGGTCTCAGCGAGAAATTGCTCAAGCGCTACTTTGGACCCTACAAGGTTCTTCGCCGTCTCGGGGACTTCAACTACGAAGTGCTTCCCGACGGAACTAGACCATCAAGACGACGCCAACCACGCCCCGAGGTAGTCCACGTCGTGCGGCTCAAGCCGTATTACGAGCGATAGAACTTTGAACTCTCGTCAAACTGTGAACTGTGGCTCGCGATTCTGCTATCCTTTTGTTGTGGCTTTGTGTTTTGTGTTGCATCGGGACGATGCACTTTTAAGGGGGGGATAATGCCGCGCGCAGGACCGAGAAAGCAAAAAAACGCTCGGTCAAGGACCTCTAGAAAGTTCTCGTTTATTCTTGTTCCGGACGTAACTTCAATCATTTATTCCTGCTTTTTGTTGTTCTAGAAAGTGCTTGTTCATTCTAGCCCCGAGCGCGCTACGCTCGGACCTTCTCCGCCGAATCTTCGAGATAGTGACTCACTCTAGATAAGAGGCCGCCCGCGACCTTGTCGGGGGAGTTTCGCCTCAGCGTTCGATCTTGCTGCTTCGCCGCCTTCGACGCCCTGCGACGCTATCCTTTTTTTCTTCTATTCTATTTTTGGGCACAAGTTCGCCCCATTAAACGTTCAGTTTACTCAGTCATTCGCCGCCTCATCACTTGTCATTCGTGACAATATTGAAATAGCCACCAACGAACAACTGACATCTTTCATCATTGACAAAAGAAAATACATTTTCTAAGAAGCTAATAAAGACCGCAGCGTTTCCAGTAGGTGGGCGGTATAAAACTGAGTAGATATCACGATTTTGTTTTATACAAAGTGCTTCATAGTCCGGCGTCACAATAGAATAATTGCTGAGCAGCTCAAATTCAGAAACACTAGTCTGCAATGACACACCTTGCAGCAAGAGCAAGCAATCACACAATATGGAGTCGATTATACGCCGCCAATATTAATGATAGACACGCTCTGGGGTGGGCGAAGCAGAGGACACGTGGTAAGTGAGTTATTCCCGTCATCACAGCGATTGGGCTCGAGCAAGTACCCGAATTTCTGTCAAGGCATTAAAGGTGACGAGCCTAAATCGAATGTCCACGCATTCTGCATAAAAATAGCGCTGAAAGGGCAGCGGACAAAAGAGAGACACGGGACACCACGATTTTACTCAGTGTCTGATGGCAATAAATAAATTATTTCACAGAATAAAAAAAAAGAGTAGCATGCGATGTTCCAGCCTAGTTTGCACGAGGGGGCTTTCACACACATTTTGCCTTAGTAGACAACACCATTAGCTCGAAGCCTACCATGACATAGATACATTCTAGTCGGTTACAAGTTAAGAAGGTAGGAGAAGCTCCTCCCACAAGCGTGGTGCGCCGGTTTCAAATCCCTCCGCAATCGAAAGAAGAGTTCACTGGAAACGCTCCTTGTTCCGCTTCAATGGATAGATAATGGCCACAGAGTGGTGCCAACTTATCTCCGACCCCCACTTTTTAAGAAAGCGGCCTTTGTATTCATCGGAGAAGGAACCGAGCCCCTGAAAGCAGCCTTTGTATCAATCGGAGGGGAAAGCTAATCCCCGAAAGTCGTCTTTGTTTCCATCGGAAGGGGGAAGACTTAATCTCCCTCTCCTGGCTTCCACAATGCCAAGTCAAAGTCGAGAGATAAAGCAAATATGTACAGAAAGGCACGACCCTCCTCGCGCGTTGGCCGCAACGTCACGGAAACGATGGGACGCTATTGGATGCGGAGGTGGCGGAGGGATATAGGATTCCCTTTGAGGGGCATTTGCCGCTACCTTCTTGACTTGTAACCTACTATAGTGAATTGTATCGCGCCTGAATGAATGTACGACAAAGAGTCACAGCCATCAGGTGACAATGATTCTAAAATTGCACTGCAGCAGCGGTTGGCACTGTTCCGGCATACCTAGGGAAGTCAAAACTTTGGTTTAAAGTAACAAAAAAATGCTTTCTGATGAACCGTAGCTTTAAGTTGTACAATCGCAACAGTTTCTATTAAAATGAATTTCACACTTTATCCGCTGAACGATGAGCGCAGTAAAGCTTTCCACAACAGAACACACACAAAAAAAATGAAAGGCGTTTTTAATTATTATAAATGCCAAATTAGAACGAAGCTCTTGAGGAGGAGGAGGGGAGGGTACGGAGGGGAGGGTATGCCGCTTATCCCACTCCGTACCCTCCCCTCTTCCTCTCCTGCTCAACTCCCATTTAGCCCGAAAATTTCGCTAAAGTTACAGCTAAATTTCGCGAACATATACCAAAATTTTCCCGCTAACTTTAGCGGGAAATTTAGCGGGGAAACTAAATTGGTGTTGAGGTCGCGTTACGTCAATTTCCCCGCTAAATTTTGCGAGAAAATTTTTCCGCTAAATTTAGAGGAAAGTTTTTTTCGCAAATTCACGCGACGTCACACGTGACGTCACGAGTGACGTCACGAGGGCAAAATTTTCCCACAACATTTTGCGGAAAAGTTTTCCCATAAATTTAGCAAAAAAATTTTCCCGCTAAATTTAGCGGAAAACTCTTTGTGCTAAGTTTGGCGGAAAATTTCCAGCCAAATTTAGCAGAACAGTTTTACCCTCGTGACGTTACATGTGACGCCACTCAGCCCGGGAAAGCTTTCCCGCTAATTTTGGTGGGAAACATTTCCGTTAAATCTAGATGTAAATTTTCCTGCTAAATGTAGCGGAATACTTTTCCACTAAATTTAGCGGGAAAATTTTCCCGGGATGAGCGGCGTGACGGGTGACGGGACGTCACGAGGGTAAACCTTTGTCCCTGAATTTGGCTTGAACGTTTTCCGCTAAGGTTAGCGGGGAAATTTTCCCGCTAAATTTAACGGAAAAATTTCTCTCCAAAGTTAGCGGAAAAATTTCTCTCCAAAGTTAGCGGGAAACTTTTACCCACATGACGTCACACGTGATGGCAAGTGTGACGTCATTATTGGAAACGTCCCATAATGCAACGCGGCGTTACGCCGACGGCGACGGTGACGCTGCTCAATCCTGACACGGGCGCCTAAGAGCTGCGCTCTAAAAACCGCAAATGTGTCTCGTTTCCACTTTAATAAAAAAATAAAAAAACAAGTGAGACGCAAACATATAAATAATGTAAACTACCGTTTTCCAAATCTGGCAACGTAGCTTTCCTGTAATATATTATGCCCAATACATGGTGGCCACCATATTGCTGAAATGGCGCATACATGTGCAGATAATGCATTTTGCACTTAACAAGGAATCTACCAAATTACTTCTTTCAAATTCCCTGCCTTTTTCAGATGTCAGTTATTTTCCTGAGGTCTTAAGTCATGTCTTGAACCCTTCACTGGTGTTCAGCTATAGTATAGAACTTCATCTTGTGCGTCGGGTAACCCTCTACTTGCTGGTTTAATGAAAATGCAACAGTCGAGTTTTCCGTTGTTATGGCTGAATTGTGAGCCTGCTCCGCAAATTGTTCAACAGTTACTTTACACGCCATAACATCGCAGACGACCTCCTCCCACGGGTAGTAACTCACCACTGGCTCCATCAAAAATGAAGGCTTCCCGCCTCTCGGCTCTGCTTTCTGGCAAGCCGGGCATGTATGCGTGTACCAAAATACGTCCCTCCTCACCCTCGGAAAGGTAGTGGCGTCACATAACTTATAAAAAGTCTTGCTGCCACTGCTACGACCAGCCATTGCGGAATCGTGGAAATACCCAATAAACATCTTCCGTAGCGAACTAGGACCCTGAAGGGAAACTTTTTCTCTCTTCTTCATGGATCATTAAGGTATATATCGAAGCAACAAGCTGCTTTCGCCCAGCAGAGATGAATCCAAGTGCTCATTACATTCTCCGCCAGCGTTCTCGCTGAGAACTGCTAATTCCGCATGTTTCCCCAACACAAGCTGACAAAACCCATCTGCTTTCTGGGGGTCAACAACTTTTCCCTTCCTTACGACGATACCCTGCTCTCTCCAGCAGCGTCCCGAAACTGTTACGATACCCGATCTGGGAGCTCGCGTTCTGCTACATCCACGCGCAGCCGGGCTCCGAGATGTCCTGGGCTGGCGGAAAGGGGCAGTAGAGACAGTCACGGCCTTCTCTGGCCACACAGACGAGGACGTCGAGGCAGAGATGCCTCTACAGGGCTGTTTGCATCCAGTTCCTGTAGGAAAACGTGGAACAATTTTCATTCAGGGTATCTCCTATATATTGATTTCGGGACGTTCAACCACTGTCGGGGCATAGACGTAGGCCCAGCATTTCCAAAACCAGCATAAGAGACTCGAACATTGCCGTCATTGCGCGCGTGAGCTCACGGATGTCTCCCATGGCCACCGCCGGAACTCGTGTCCCAGGCTCCGAAAGTATTTGGAGGCTCATGACGCCGCTCACCGGAAGACGCCCGACGGCGTCCGACATTCGCCGAGTCTCGCTCCTGGACGAAGTGTCCTTGTTTGCGGCCGCGCTCGACCTCGTATCGACGGGCAACGTTGGCTCTCACGATAACAAGCGTTCAGCGAGTAGAGCGCCATTCCCCTAAATGGGCCGTGGACCGCTTCGAGTGTGAGCACCAAGGGACGACCGAAAGCGACGGCCAGCTGGTCGGGCCACACGTTCGAGCGCCAGATAATGTGGGGCGTTCACTTTAGGAAACGCCCGATCACGCCCCGTCTGGACCGCCCTGAAGGTGATCGCACAACGTAAGGTATGAAGGATCTACTGCCTCACAGTTGGAGGAGGCAGCGCCTTGTCCTCTCACCGTTCCGTAGCCGACCGTCCTCGACCTTACCGTCTCAGCTCTGCCTCGTGCCATCTTCGTCTTCCTCCTTTTGGCCCCCACGGGACCATGTCCGGCCCCCTTGTTGCCGCGAACCCCCCAAGTCGTTTCATCATAGGTGATGCGATAGTTTCCTGTTGCAGATTAATAGATTGTCCACTGCCGGCTTCCCTTTGGAAGTTATCGTGGGTGTTGTAGAGTTCTTGGTGAAGCTGTTTAGGATACGTTTTTGTTCTGAGGCAACACAGAGACCAACATCAAGACCAGCGGTCTTGCTGCATGTTCACAAGGTGTCGCACGGTATTAAGAGAGTTGTTAGTAGGTTTGTCGTACCCGTATTTTTTTCGGCGCCATTCACGTTAACAAAAATGTGTGAAACTATAAATCGAGGTGGACGCCCAGAAGCACAATGTCAGGTCAACCACCACCACCACCGGTATGTTGTATGCGTATGTAGAGTAGCGTACATGATGCTTTTGTGGTTTGCCAAAGTTTACACTGGACAGACGGGAAGGTGCGTCGACATCCGGGCGAGCTAACATTCCCTTTCCTTGCGCTCCTTGCCGTCTGGCCATCTCGCGGTTCATTATGGTAGATGTGTATGTTCTTTTCTGTTGGATGATATTTAGCATAACAGAGAAGTAAAACTACTAAAAAAAAAAGAAGACATTTTTTTGTCAGTTAATACGAGGGCATGTGGGCATGTGGGTGCTCCGTCGGTAGCCCTTGCAATAGCCCTGGCGGGCAACTGCATGATTGGGGAGGTATATTGTCGGCGTTTTTTTTTTCGACTATCTTGTCTAGTTTCATGTTCACTTGCTGTATCGCGCAGAAGTAAAATTTCAGTTGTAAGTCAGCTCTGTGTGCATGTACTCCTACCTGTATTCCGTCTTTTGCGCTGTTTTTCCCAGTTTAATATGTCGATGTCGATGTCGTTCGCTGGCGTCGCGGAAATATTCTCGGTACAGTCACCGGCCTATATTTTTATTGATTTTTGTTTTCGTTGTTCACCTATGACTTTCGGTGCGAAATAAATGTTCATTTAAGAAAGTCACACCCGTAGTTTACTTTTCTTAACCCATTCTAGAGGAGAGAACCCTAAACAACACCTGCCACGAATCACCGCTTTCACCACACCAATGCTGGTCGGAAAGTAATTTATTTTTCCGTGATGCATCGCTTTTATCTGAGTGAATACCTCCTATAAGCACAACCGGGGTTATGTCTTACGAACAAATCTGGGCTTGCTTAGAACGTGTTTTGGGGCGCCGTGTCTCGCAGCACCCGATGAACATCCTGGACGGCACGGGCGAGGCAGTGGGCGACGCCCTGGTGGTGGCCCCGCTGGTGCGCGCCGCCAATCTGCACGCGCAGGTGTCTCCGTCCACGTTTGTGTACGTGTTCGGCTACCAGAGCGAGGCCGGAGACTACCCGAGCCGCCTCGGCTGCATCCACGGCGAGGAGCTGGCCTACTTGTTCGGAGCGCCACTGGTTACATCACTGGCCCACTTCTCCAAGAACTACAGCAAGGCCGAGCAGTCCCTCGCGGAGGCCACGGTCACCTTCTGGACTAACTTCGCCAAGTTTGGGTGCGTAGTATTCTACGTTTTCTCTTGTCTAGCCTCTAAAGCCCCTTTTCAGAGCCGCTTTAGTAATCACCAGTTCGATCCAACTGCACTAAAACTGCAGTAGGGGCCATTTGGTTACTTACCACTTAAAACGGTGACAAATATAAACAAGGACTAGAAAGTAAACTCTATTCCCCAGTTTCTTCTGCTTGTGTATTTGTGGTTCACTTTAGGTTCTACAGCATCTTGAAATAGACAGAAGAGGTTATATTAGTTTGTAGTTTTATATTGGACCGCTGCTTTCAGATACGAGAGAAACACTTGAGGTGAAATTAATGTCTCGTCATTCTTGTTAGCATGACGAGAACGTGCTATCTTAATCTCGCAGCTAAGTCGCTAACGAAGTCGTTTTCTAAAAAGAAACTTACGACTCCTGCACAAAACATAGATTTGAAAGAGTGTAGTGATGGGGGCCGTTTTGTGGAAGCTTGAAGGCATGGAAGCTGTGTTCTATGGTAATCGTGACGAGATGTAGGACGCGGAACCTAGAAATGACTCGGCGGATATTAGATTAAACATAAACCGCACCTGGGACAAGCATATCAACTTTTCCCTGCCACTCCGCCTCAGTAGAACGTTTAAGGATACGCTTCCATTTTTCCGACCTGTCGATCCTACGATCGCCAAACGACGAGCGGGAGGTACGTCCTCACTTCAATCACAAAATGCAATTGCTCTCACTATTTTCACTCTTAATTTTTGAGAAAAAAACTCAGAGGCGGTAGCCAACGGGTAGCCCTGGTACACTTCTGGTCCGCAAATATTTCCATACTTCTATGCTTCATCCATCCATCAAAGAAATGAAAAACGTCTGAGGGCTATGAGCGACCATTTACCGAAGATAGCGCGCTGGCGTGTCTTTGCAAATACTGCTAAACTCGCCGTATAGTTCAAAACCGGTTGTGTTTAAAGTCTATTGCACACTGACGCCACCTATTTTCCGCTAGCGCGAAGAATAGACAAAAGAAGTGTGAACAGGCCGGAAATTAGAGTAAAATTAATTATCTTTTCATTCATCAAAAACAGGGCGAAAGTTAATACTAAGAATAATTGCGTGAAATAAAAATATAACAAAATAACGTCCTAGGCCTACATCCGCCTGAGAGGTTTATGTTCCTTCGTTAACATATTTAAAATGATCTCGTGGCCGAGCCAAGAGGTTTGTCGTGTCGCGTCACCTTTTCTACGTGAATTTCTAGGCTAAGATCTTCTTAGCGCCATTTTCTGATTAATTAAAAAATGCGTCTAATTAAACGCCGTTTCTCCGTCATAAGTATTCATTTATTATTTTTCTCTTCGCGCTTGCAGTAGCGCTTCAGTGAAAGCACTTTCAAAGGATTTTTTTATATAAATATACACTGACATTATCGATCGCCATAACGTTTGCTTTCCTTTTAAGCATTCGTGTCGCTTCTTAACAAATGAAAATATTTTAGCACTTAGGCGCACTTTCTTCGTATAGCGGACACCTCTGAAAAGTATGCGCTATTTTGCTATAGTTAAGCATTTCTATTGCTAGTTATATGTTGGACAGGAAAACAGGTAAGCCCACTGCGAACAGTATGCCGGTTGTTTTAGCGAAGACAAGAACATTCCTACAAATAGCGCAATTTACAAAACATTCGGAGAACAACCAGACAGCCATGGTAGACGTCTGAGGCTATACAAACATATACTGATTAGCTAAAAGATGCATATGAAATGAACTAATGAAACTTGCTCAGCGTCATCGAAATGACTTAAAGTATTTTATATTAGTAAGAATTAAAGCACGTACGGTAGTTCAATGCTGGCGATGCAAAAGTTGGGAGGATATTCTTATTATTATTCGTGACGAGCGTGTTGGTTTAAATATTCAACTAGCGGAAATAATAGTATTCATATAGTATAGTATAATAATAGTATAATAGTATTTAGTATTCAACTAGCGGAAATATAGGACTAAACACAGGTGGGCACGCTCTCAGGCGCTCGCCTCACGTTTCGACGTAGCAGTATCCTCCCGAGCGATGGAATGCTCGCTCGTGCTCCTCGCGTTCCTCGCGCTACCGCTTTTTTTTTCTCGTCGGGTTTGAAAACCATGGTTGGGGCCCTCGCCGCTGCAAACGCTGTGCGCTCAATACCCGATTCCACTAGAAATGCTGTCTGTTACCAGATCCTCGCGCTCCAAATCTGCAACCGGGCACTCTATAATTCCGTCGTTGAACAGCCAGGGTTTGTGAATACAGAGGAGGCTATGGCAGTAATACCTGTTCTAAAGCAAAAGCCTAAAACAAATCTTGCCTTCCACGCGCGTTCGGTAAATCTTAATATAATCATTTTCTTCGAATATTTTACACGTGGAAGGTCAGCGTGAGCGGAGCGTATAATTACCTTTTCAGCATTCTCCTTGGCAGCATAAAGTTCCTGCATGCTGCCAACCATGCTTCCGGTGTACCGCCCGCCTTTCACTGCTCACCTCTTCCTTATCGTTTCTAGGACTGACCTTCGTCGTCCCGTTTCGTGCATCCAGCCCTCGTAAAACCTGGCTAGGTACTTGTAGCTGAAGTCAGAGCCGTGTATAGAGAGAGTTTGGCCATTAATAGCGAAGTATAGGAGAAAAATGAGGAGGCACCATTGGCCGAAAGCGGGCTGGGCGTGTTCCAAGGCGTCTTCATAAATTCGAATGTGGCCAACCAGAAGCCGGAAATAACACCCTGGCGGTGGTCGCAAGGAAAAACTTAATAAATGCGTCGGAGTAACTCTCTGTGATTGAAAATATGGAGCACGTGATGTTTCAATCACGGTCATCCAAAATCATGGTGGAAGAGCGCGAGGGCCGAGGGCCAGGCGCCGAGGTCCGGGAATCTGCCGTCCGAGTAATCACACTCTGTCCGAGCAAAACAGAGTTCAGCTGCACATTCGTTTCTTACATCTTTCTGCAAGATCGTGTTCGAAACGTCACGTGTACCCTATTTTCAACCATGAAGTGTTACTATATTTTACTTTTACGCGCTGATTAAAACCATATACTAACGTATACCAATGATTAAAACTGTTTCTCGCTACCAAGGCTAGGGGATTCTTTTCGGCATCTGGTTGGTCAAGAGAACAGCTCAAGCCCTCTTTCTGATTCTGGTGCACGCCCTGGCTCTGCTCGCGTCTCCACTTGAGCAAACTCTCTCCATACACGGCTCTGGGTAAAGCCCCTCTATCCTGAGAAAAGTGGCGCCATTTATTGTTGTGGAAATGCTTGAGACAAGTGCCGCGCGCCACTTCTGGGAAGAACATGGCGTCTGAAATCTAGCTCAGTGCTGCACTGTGCCGCCATGATCTTCCCAAGGGCTGCACTGTTGCACATGCCTTATGGATAGACGCACGTTGCGCTACTTTTAAAACATGGAGGGGCTTTACTTGTAGGTACCTAGTAGGGAAGGCGGTTAACGTTTTAGAGCGGTTAAAGCTAACCGGCTTCGAGCAAACGGGCCCAGGTGAACGCCAAAAGAGCGAAGGAGTGCGAGATCTGCTATAATGTTTCGAGTATTCTTGTAAACCTACTTGCCTCCTCCAAGATGTAATATTGTACAGCCGAAGGCCCTTGTTAATTCTCCAACTTCGTTGTCCGTGTAGCATTTACGCTGGTGAAATAAGCAAGCTCAAGATGCTTGCCACGACGGTGCGACCGGAAGTCGCTTGGGACGCATGCCGCAGCATATATTTGTAAATAGCAAAGGGGTCTGTACCAAATGATTGACGAAAGAAAAGTAAATGCACTGTACAAAATATTTTCTTATATATGAAAGACTTAGTACGCTGCCGTTGCCGCGGCAGCTTATTCAACCGCAATCTTTACTGAGAACGCCTGCGGGGAGAGCTACGTGCTTCGCCTTGTTCGCTCGCGCCTTATCATCTATCCTGTGGTATAGACACTTCTTTTTTTTTTGTTTTTTTATTTGAAACAAGTGTCGAAACCACATCATAGGTGATAAGGCGGCGTGACTGATGATAAGGCCCGGGCTATGGTTTTTTGACGAATACTGTTTTGTCGACGGATACGAAAAACCAGACCAACGAGTCATATACAGCTTCGCTGTAAAATTGTCAACGTGCAGGCGAGCTGCTGCGTATTAATCATGATGTTTAGACACTTAGTCGGGGAAGTGAGCTTGAAAATATATTAGAAGAAAAAAAAGTGATAGATAAGCGTCTCAAACTCAGCTCGAGTTAGTTTGAGACGCTTTTCTGACAACGTTTTTTTTTTTTTTTTTTTTTTCTAATAAATCTTAAATTTTTCTCCATTCTCATGGTTTAAACTTCATTATTTATTTTCACTAATTAAAAAACTAATGAATTAACTTTGTTGGCTAACTTGGAAGTTATTTTTCAAATCATGTCATCTGCCGTGACTGGCAATTTGTTTTTGTAAAGAGTTTATTTTTTTTCTTAACCAGACTCTCGATAGAAAGTTTTGAATGCCTTCGCGGAAGCACCAGGCATAGAACTTGCACGAGGCCCAGACAGAGAAAGGCTCCACGCGTCATAGACAAACAGACAGTGACGAGTTTAGTGGTGACAAAGGCAGCAGCTGGCTTTAGGTCTACCCACTAATCCTTCCAATCAGAGCTCGGCGTTATGACGTCACCTCTCGTCTCCTCTTCTTTCTTAGTTTCACGGTGCATATGCAGCCAAGACAATCTGCGCGGTGGACCACAAGAAGGGGCCGTACAATGTAATTGGGTTCGGATATGCTTCACTTGAGACAAGCTCACTGTCACTATGTGACCCAAGTATAGCCGCATGCAACGCCACTGACAAAACGGCGTCTTTGTCCCGGTGAAATTTCAAGGGCAAAAAAGAACCACTTTTCCAGAATTTCCTTCGAAATCCCCGATGATGTAGTGGCAGGGATCACATTGTTGTTGGAGTCTCGATGATTACACTGTGATGACGATTAGCATATGCAGAGTAGAGAATGGACAAGAGAGCTGCGCGAGCACTCGGCTGTAACTCGTGCTAACCAATGCCTCGATGAACATTCCTGCCGTGCCTCGTATGGAATCGCTCCAGTGACGGGAACAACCGGACTCCAACAATGCTTGGAGCTCAGCAGGTGTCAGGTGCTTTGCTAATCCCAGCGCCTGGCTATGATAAACATCGGTAGCCTATAATCGACACCAAATTACATATGGCCGCTGATTTCATCTGCGGGTTGAGGTATTGAACGCTACTTTTCTGTAATGTTTTTTCGACTGCCATTGCGAGGAGAGAAAATCTAGCTCATGTTTTTTTTTTCTTTTTGGTTCTGAACGTCAAAAAAATATTCTATGCAATATGCGGGGAAAGGTATTGAAAATTGTTACAACGAGGCCTCACCTCATTTTATTCTAGTGGTTGCTGATTTAAATAAAAGAAAAACAACGTCTTGCTCAACTTGTTGTTTTCGAAAACAAAGTTCTCTGACACCACATTAAAGCACATTTTCTTCCATTAAACTTGTTTGCTTAAAACATGGCAATCGGGGGAGAGATAGGCTCGTTATCCTCAAGTGCTGTCTGCACCTGGGACAGTGGGTAGCAGCATAAGGTGCAAACATTCTGCTTTAGTCGACGGTGGTCTCTCATAGATTGCACACGAGAGATGTCTGGACACCTTTAATACATATAAATGACCATCGCCATAACTAATACCTTCAAATACAGTGCTAATAGCCTTAAAAAACCATCAGTACTATGGTCACTAGAAAAATTGAAACGCCCGTATTTTTCATTTTTTTAATTTTATTTTAACTACTACATACTTTTAACTATTATAACTATTAACTAGTATTAAACCTAACTAATATTATAACTTCTAACTATTACACTTCTTCGAATTATCTTCCCTGGCATTGCAAAGACAGCCCCATCATTGTAATCCCGTAAGCACTCTTCCCCACTAGGTATCACGCAATGCATTGTGTACACTTGTAGGCTGTGACAGCATTTTCAGGTTTTCCTTTCATAGCCTACCAAGTCTTAGTGGCGCAGTTCTTCTTTCTCCATCAAGAGCAGAAATAATAGCATGGTGTAAGCTCTGGATTGCAAAAGTGGATCAATTTTACTGGAGTGCCTTCAAGCAAGCTCAAGGTTGTGCTGGCACAGTGGGTTGGTGTATTGTCTAGGTGAAACGGGTTTCCTCTCGAGGGTCTTTTGGTCGCGTTTCCTGGGTTTTTATTTAGAACTGGTAGTAGGCGAACTGTCGATTACCGTTGTTCAGTAACTGTGCTTTTGTTTTCGAGAGCAACCGTGGTCAGGTGTGCACTGATTAAAAGCAAGGTTGCCACCGCATTCTTTCCGACACCTTTTGGCCTTTAACCTTCAGAGGTAAACTCTCCAGAAAGAAGAAACAAACAGAGAACTGGCACTTTCTTTCGGCACGCTTCAATCCAGGTTCAGTCCTGCGTCAACATCTTGGCTTCACTTCTGGATTCACCGATTTGGATTCTGTGTGGCACTTTTGGCAGCATTTTAGCAGCGCCAGCTTTTGAGGTTCCGTCAAATTATGTGGTCACTTGAAACATACAACTTTCTAGGAAGAAGGATCTTTTATGAAGAGCCATCGAAACAATTGGCGAACAAAGCGTCAGGGCCTCTTCAATAGCATCACAACTGAACTGAGGTTCGTCTCTAAAGAGTCCCTTCACTGAAGGAAAATGTTATTTATTCACGGCCATCGATGGTCTGCCAGAGTATTCGCCTTCTTTCCGAGAGGCGCCGCCACGATTAAATACAACGAACCCCCAAAACGCTGTTCCATGTCATATTTCAGTGTTCCTAAAGGGATCGACAACCTTTCTAGTGATTCCGACTTATTTAAACCACTGTTGGAATCGTTAACCATCATCGCTTAAAAATCACGTCTTTCGACGCCCATGGCCAAAGACGAACGAAGCAACGTGTCGCAGCCTGCCCAGGTCTGTGGCTGACACTAGGCGGTGTTGCAATAGACCAGGGGTCTCAACACGCGGCCCGCGACTCGCTGGGACGCGGCCCGCAGGTAACCGGCTGCGAGTCCCAGTTCCCATATCTCGAGTTCTAGAAATGACATGCGCCATAGTGATCTCAACTCGCCGATTCATTTTCGCACGAAAAGTCGCTCCGCTCTTTTCACGTATTCACACAGTTTTTACTTATCTGTGTTCATTGCCCTTCGCTTCGCTTTATTTTTTTCGCTTCCCAGATTTTGTAATGTACAACAATTTTGTAACTGGGCTGCAAGCGCGAGTTTTTTGTTGAAGGATGAATCACGGCTGCCCGAACTCTTGACCAGCAGGAGCAACGGCCGAGCTCGGGGTCCTCGACTTAAAAAATATATCACCATTAAAATACATGTATGAGTGTTGTAATATAAATCGTCAGAGAAGCAAGAACTGTCAAATAACTGGTTGGTTTTAGAAGCAATTTGAGCTTGGTTAATTTCTGAGCGAATTGAGTAACGGGAAATAACAGAGTACTTGCTCTGTTGTTCAATTCAAAATGCGAGGACGTTGACAGGGCGGTGTCATTTTAATCATTGTTATCCCACCAAGTCAGGGCCAAAAATATTCATATAAACGAATCAAAGAAAATAATGCCACTGGCAAAACTAAGTTTACAAAAAGCGTAGAGCACGAGGTCTCTTCTCTTTTGATACTTTTAACCCCCCCCCCCCCGTCTAACGTTTTCCCGCTTCCGCCCCCCCCCCCCCCTTCCCATCATAACGTTGGCCCCCGGCCTTCACAGTGTCGGCTATCGGGCCCCCACGCTCAAATAAGTTTGAGACCACTACAACAGACGATATAGCACTTGTCTTTCTAGAAAGTACTGAGGCTTTGTGGCGCTACACTTGAGTTCTTCCTCCACTATGTTTGTTTGTCATGGCTCAAAACTTTTCTTGCGATACTCGTAAAATCCGCCACGCCATTATACCAAAAACTGGCGAAACATTCACTGTCGAAACAAGTTGTTTATGTGTAGCGGGTGGTCAGAGGTTTTGAAAGCTCCATGCAGCATTTCATTCCCTTTCACACCATAACATGCGCCTAGCTGGACGGCATAAAATGCTGGAAGCAAAATATGTCATATTTCCAATCGTCCCAGTCCCATCCCCAAGAAAAAAAAAACATTGCCATTGAGTGTACACTGACACGATGAGCTGAACCTCGTGCAAGGTCCAGCGCATTCCGTGCGACGAGCACAGCAAACTAATAACTGAGATCCATAGTCAACGACAGGATTAGGCAGGGCGTCCCTCTCGGATTCCAGTCCTCCAGCACGGGCTCGTTGCCTTCAGCCGTGCTTTGGCTGTATTTGCACGCTTGAAGATCACGAGACGCTTATGCGTTGCCGAAGGTTGGCATCTAGCACTGTGAGCGGGAGAACCAAGCAATGTTATTGGGCACACCGATGGCACCCAACCAGATAGTGACGACGTGCCAGACATGAGTACGTCACTAATCTCTGCGTGATTGCGGGCAACACTTCCGGTGCTCTTTCAGCTTTCATTGTAGGAATCGGGAGATAAAGACGTAAAAACTGGTATCGATACCCGTTGCTTTTTTGTATTTTTTATTGACTTATCCTCCTATAATGACTGTCCTTAATACGGTAATTGAAACGCTACCAATCAAACCATTACATTGGAAGTCATTTAACAACGTGTAATTACTTAGGCTACCAGTCGTGGCGGTTGTCCTCCAATATAATGCCCACCTAGTCGGATACATGACGTGACGACAGTATTTATGCAGCGATCATCATTCTGTTACAAAAAGTACAGCTGTTTGAATTCAAACAAAAATATAAGACGTTTACAATTCCCTGTAATGCCATAATTAGAGCGCAGCTCTTGAAGAGGAGGAGGGGAGGGTGCGAAGAGAAGGGTATGCCCCTTCTCTCCGTACCCTCTCCTCCTCCCCAGCTCCTTTCTCCTCTCCTTCTCATCCTTCCCTCCTCCTCTTCCTCCTCCCCCTCCATCCTCCCCCTCCTCCTCCACTCTCCCCCTCCCTCCTGACGTCACGAAGGTCACGTGAAGGTCATAAACTTCTTCGTGAAGGTCACGACGAAGGTCCCGAGTCACGTCACTAGCTTCACTTCTGAAGGTCACTTTGAAGATCGTGACGTTCACGAGCGACCTTCCTGACGTCACTCGTGACCCTAATGGCCCTCGTGACGACACACGTGACGTCACGTGGGACGTCATTATGAAACATTTCCATAATGCAACGCGCCGTTATGCCGATGGCGACGTCGACGGTGTCACCGCTCTTGCCGGAAACGGGTGCCTAAGAGCTGCGCTCTAAAAAAAGAGACACCCTGTATATAGGAACCTACTAACTCTCTTGGCCTGCTGTGAGTCGCATACCAAATACTAACATTTCACGTAGCTCGGTTTGGTAAAGATGCGAGTTTTTAATTATACATATATTTTTATTTGTAGACCTGTATCCTGTAGTATCAAGATAATAGAAAATAAATTTCGATCGAAATATAAACGACCAAATTGAACGCAAACGTCAATCCGTTCTCCGGCTTTGTACCGTTGGTGGCGGAACTACTGGTTCATGCCGCCCTCGGAACCGACACGGACATCAGTCATAGGACGAACAGGATTCCCTCTCAACAAAAAACCTAAAAACAGAAGATCACAACCATGACGAATGGCCAGTGCATCGGAGATGAACGGGCGGCTCGGGGACACCGTCCGTCCGTATCTGTTCTCGTCTGAGCTCGGCAAATCTAGCTTGGAGTGCCTCCTGACAGATGAGGGGCCAGTCGCCAGTTTGATGCACTCTGCCGCTTTTGGACGTCTCGGGATTCTCGTCCCCGTTACAATCCAAGCCCCAGCAGGTTTCTGGGTTGTCCTGGTTTTCAAAAAACGAGCGCAAAAAAAAAAAAAAGAAGTGTGCGTGCCATGCGTTAGTATCTTACGACTACTCCCGTACCAAATTTATTTCGAGGTTCAAGGCGTCCCAATTTTTATGTTTCAGCCATGAGATAAAAATGACCGAACAGCACGTAAGGCCGCAAGTGAGCTGGTGTATATTTTACATTTTGAAGATACGCGAGGCTAAGGAATACGAAAGTGACACCAAAGATGAGAAGGGGGGGGGGGGGGGGAGAATGTTCTCCCTTTATTCTCCTCTCTTCGTATTCAAGAGTCTGTAGTGTAGCCGATTGATTAAGCAGAGTAAGCAGGGAACGCCGACATGGCAGTACCGTTCGCATCGTCTTCTTCGTTCTTTATTGACCTCATCACTTCTTCTTTCTTCACATCAAACACTACAGAGTCTCAGATTGGTTCAAAATATTCAGATAAAAATGCCTATAACTTTTCACAAACTGCCGCGTGGGTGAAACTGATCTGTTTAATTGAATTAAATTGCAAAATTCGGTTTCCTGTGCTGCAAACCACGAAATGTCGCTAAGTGGTCTAGTGGTTTTGTGAAAATTTTGAACGTAAAAACACGATTATCAATGAAGAGTTGTAAGAATAAACTAAAACTTTTAGTTTGAAATGACATGGTGGCCACTCTTTTTTATGGTGATAAAACAGTTTTAAACTATTGGAGCTTTGTGTTGAATGTACGGGAAACAGAAATAAAGTTGGTAATATTTTATTTCCTTTCTTTTCTTGGATACATGGCCTGCCTCACTGTTCAATAGCAATGTCGTTTACTGACGCACCAAACGTCTGACTCCATATCAAGCAATATAAGTATTGAGTTTATTTTGTAAATCTGAGGCGCTTTTTTTAGATAATTATAAAAAAGCAAGGGCTCAGATTATCTGCTCCATTGTGATGAATTACAGAACTCTAGCATACACATATACCTTTCGCAATACTTTGAGATTGGTTCAAATTATTAGACGTAGCCATTTACTGACAGGCACGTTGTTCATTAGGTTACGCGTAATTTGCTCTTGCAGCTGCTTTTTGTGAGAGTTGTTTAATTTGCTGCAAAATTCATTCATGTTTTTAAAGGGTTATGGAAACAAAAATTGAAATATGAAAATTTTGTTCGAAAATGAGTCAAGCATGACGGATAATAACCGTAAATGATAATCGCACGTTTGTATCTTGAACGACTGTTTATATTTTTCGTTAAAAACGGTGCTCTTGAGCAAACGCTCGACGACAAGCGAACGGAGAGGGCGATGCGTCATGGGATATCCGCCGCAAAGAAAAAACAAAAAGACTCCCAGCATTCATGACGTAGGAAGGCTTACGTGTTTATGAGCTTTGCCGTTGGTGGCACTCTGGTGACGTCAACGCGTTACAACCGAGCTGTTCGAAGCACCCGTTAGATGACGAACGTTTCCCGTGTTAGATCAGTCGTGCGCGTCGTGTTCGTGTGGTCCATTCTCCCCCTAGAAGATTAGCCCATCACTCAAAATTCGGACAAAAATTGCCTCCCTGACCCCGTTCACAATAAGCTGACAGTGCTGTGGAAGATACGTGCTCGTTGGGCTCGCCACACTTTTCTCACATGATTAAGCTCCCTCGCGCATACCCACGCGCTTCTGGACGATTCCTTAGGAATATAAACTTGAGCGACACAAGTGAGGATAAGGACACCTACACCGCCCTCTCTGTATCCAATTCAGAAAAGGCATATGGAAGTACGCAAAACTTAAAGGTGCCATGAAACCAATTTCGGACTGGGATAAAACGGAATTTAGATTGGGATTTTACTAATAGCATATAGTTCAGTAGGCCAAAAAAAAACAGTAGGTAGAAAGTCAAAAGCCTGATTGTCGATACAAGTTTAAAACACAGCAGACTATTTCGTACCACCTTCCCTTGAAAAGCTCTCTGCCTTTTCACTGTTATATATCAGCGGTAACCGGCCTAAACGCACGTGACAAGACACCGTACCTCACTGATTTTCCTTCACCCCTATGCTGATAGTGCGGTCGAAGCTCTGCGCTTGCCGTACCAATCAGCTGCCTCCCTTTCATCGCCTGAACTTATTTTCTGCGCGTGGGTGTGCGCGAGGGAGCGTGATCACGTGGCAAAGGTGCGGCAGGCCGAACAAGTACGTAGCTCCCATAGTACTGTCAGCTTAGGGGTGAACGGGGTAGGGAAAGCAACTTTCTTCCGAGTTTTGAGCGACAGGCACATTCAAAACTTTCAGCGATGGTGGTACCGCAGTGTGAGAATCGCGCTCCCTAGCTCCTGGATGATTGACCTCATAATAAATGGGCTTGCCTACACCTTTTTGGCGGGAAACAATAACGTAAGGCTCCAATGCAGCTCGTATATAGCAAAACTAGAATTACTTATGCGTCGCAGACCCAGCCTCATACCACTGTTCTACGACGATCATCCAGATGACAGCTATAGGTCGTGAATGTTGCGAATCTTCTAGGGGAGAATGGCAGTGTCCGGGTACACAAACGAGGGTGCGAGCAAGAGGGGAATCCCTTCTTTCTCTCATCTTAGACTGGTTGGTACAATGCTCGATTTGTGAGTTGAGGAGGAAAGCTAAGAAGGAAAAAGCTGAAAAATCGTTTCGTGACCGGTTTCAACAGTTGAGCGTACTTCCAAAGAGAGGCGCTGCTCCGATGTGAAGTGCGGCTACGTAACGTTTCTTGATACGTCATAGCCTACTTAGCAGGATCCCCAACGTTGCTAGATTAACTCCCTACCTAGCTTCACAAACATTCACAAAGTGCACATTGGAAGATCGTTTAATTAGCTTTACATTTAGTTTTTTTTTGTGCCTTTCAACGAAAGACTGGTGTTATTGAGGTTATGCTGCAACATTCTACACATTTCAGCTATGAAATGAGCGCTGGAAGTTCGTTTCCGCCCCCCTTTAAACGATCGTCCAAGCGAGAGAAAAATATGTTTATTTAAAAACGAGGTGACAATCATTCTTTTCTATTAGGCGAGACATTTTTGGCGATCGGGAGGCAATATGGTAAGATGATGATGTAGAAATACCGACTAGAGCGACAAAACAAACAAATTCACAAGACATACGCACAAATGCAGTGGGGTACTTATAAGCGCACGCTGCATGCAGGTGCACACATGTGTTGAGACGTATGTGTGTTCATTTAGATCATATACAAATAGATAGATTAGCATCGCTATGAAGTATTGCATTTGCACTTTCAAATTTAAGCACTCTACAGATATTTGTGTGAATCAATTTTTAAGAAAACAACGAACAAGATATTCATATATAGCTTTACTTTGTAGATGTAAAAAGGGCTGCCCAATATATTTATACCTCTATACGAACAGCTGCTCAAAGAGGTTAATGTAACTGAATGCTTATGGATATTTTTAGGATACGCGACTTTGCGGCATTAGATTCAAGTTTCTTCGTGTATTTTTATTTTTGCCCTCGGTAAGGAAACTCTTGGTAACAGTGCGGTTCGTGAATATGAAATATTTTTAAAACAAAAGACACTTGAAATTAAAAAAAAAACAACATATATATATAGAGAGAGAGAGTGAGAGAGAGAGAGAGAGAGAGAGAAAACGTAGCACTGGATACCGAAAACTATATACGGCAGAAAAACATCCTTGAGACGGTTGTTTGGACTTTATAACATATTATTCGTAAAGTTTGTCGACGTTTCGGCCTGAGACAGACTTTTTTCAAGAGTGGCTATATGAGACGTAACCAGTCCCCTGTAACCAGTCTTGAAAAAGGTCTGTCTCAGCCCGAAACGTCGACGAACTTTACGAATAATATGCTTTAAAACTCCAAACAAACGCCTTAAGTACCTAGCTTTTTTCTGCCACACACACATATATATATATATATACCTATATACATATATACCTATAACAATATTGACCCTGGCAGGCGTCAGTGTAGGGAACAAAAATAATATTTGGATATCTTGTTTCCTAAAATCTCCTAGTTAACTTTTTAAATATTCGCCTTATTTATCACATCACAAAGGAACCTTTCCGGAATTCAGCACCATCTGCTGGCTCAAATGGCAGTTTAGCTTTCACCGTACTAATGGCGGGAATAAACCCGTATTCTGCAGTATTTTATCGGCCATCGTCATTTTCGCAGGTCCAACAAACTAGAATGTGCGCTTCACAGTACAGTCCTTCCTCAGTCTCTGTCAGTGTCGATGGCGAAGAAGATGCAACCAGTGAGAACGAAGTGCCAATCCACATAAACACCTTGGTAAATATCTACGCTTCAAGGGATTCTGAAACCGATTGTGCGCTATAAACAGATTGATTGGGCTCGAGTTAGGAACGAATCCTTACGCAGCTCTTGCCCCCAACTCCTTCTTCGCATCGCGCTGACGTCTCGAATGTTGAGGCCTCGAATCATCTGCTTAGTGGCATCTTCAACTTCTTCCTTCATCAGTGAACAGAAGGCCGCCATTAGTATAGCATATATGCCATTTTCTTAGATAATAATAGCGATCAAAATGGCCAGACTGAATTTCGGAAAGCGTCTATTATAAATGTGTTGCAGTTCCTTGAATTAAAGTAAATGAATTTTCTACCATGTTTTTAAATGAGGAGGTTGAGTTGTCTGGTGTCCGTTACTTTGAAACCCAGGGAGAGAAATAGAGTCAGTGCGCAGGTGAGCTGGTGGACGTTTATCATGACTACTTGGACACGAAACTGGGGCACAAGGAGGAACATTTTTTGTTCAGTTGCCGAAATATAGACGAGTCTCTCCCTGTTTTTTTTTTTTCTACCGATGGCAATATTTTCCCACCTTTTACCCTAGTAACGAGTTAAAGTCATATAGGTAAGGGAGGAAAAGTGCCGAGAACTACGCGCCTGCAAAAGACATCAGAACTTGACGCCCCTTTTCTGATGACCCCGTGACCTTTAGATAACGCGCCGCTGCCATATCGATTCGCGATGATTGGCTACACTCGGCGGAGGCCTACTTCACTTCCAAGTGGGACTTCCGTCGCTCTTTTCATTCGAGTTTCTGGACCTCTAGCGGAAACACGAGTATTTCACTCGAATTCCTATTGGGTAATCTTTTTACGCAACATTTTTATGTTTCATCCCGTCTTGATCATCATTTTAAACTAAGCCCCACACGTAAAAGCAACGCAACAATATGCAACACTAACGCATTCCACTAGTCGCTCATTTTCAAAACCCCTTTAGACTAGAATCACCTCCCCACTTCTATCACCCCAATCCAGCCCGATCACTCGTTTAAATTAGCTATTACTGATATATTGTACAACGCCATATCAGAACTTCCCTTTTGCCTTTTAGTTACGTTTATGTAACCTCGCTTTTCTAACGTTCCACTTCACTCTGTAATGCCGTTGGCCGAGAGGGTATTTAAATAAATAAATATTTTCATCATTGATAAGCACCGGTGATAATCCGACCATTTCTCGCCATTTTGCCCTCTTCCCGATGGCCATTTGCCACACCTTCAGTGAACATGTTCGCAGCCTGAGCGTGTTTCGAGCCGAATCCGAAGCAATCGCTGAGATGGCGGCGATCCATCAGGCTTTCCTCAGAGGGCAAAAAACGTCCTTCTTGCTTCGTTTCAGTTGAGCGGCGGCTGCAATGGTGCACGCCTCAAGCAGGTTAGGCCCGGAAGCGGCGGCGGCGGCGGCCCCTCGCTCGGACCAAGAGGCGTCAAATTAAATTTTCCCGCCTCGTCCTCCCCGTCGCTTTTGCTCCCTGCAGCGGTAGAAAAGAAAGAGAAAAAAGACGGGCTTTTCTTTGCGGGCGGCTCTTCTCAACCGTGTGCCATGGAAACGAAATTATTGACGCGTCTCGGTTCTTTCCGAGTGGGCGTGGAACGCGGCAAACTTTCGCGCGCCCCGAGTTTCTTCATTTTATTCTTTTGGGGGCGTATTGTTAATAATATTGTTGCTATCGTTAGTAGCACGCCGTTTCTGCGTCAAGGAACTTGTGAAACAGATATTTAAAAAGATGGGAACATTTTGGAAAAGCCTAAAAAAATACAAAGAAGTTTTTTTTAGTTTTTTATTTTCCAAAGTCTTCTGGGTTATCATCGAAGAAGAAAAGCGTTGCAATTTATGAGCTTTTTGTAATATTAATGTGTGTACCAAATAATACTACGAGTGCTAGCAGACAGCTTTCAAATTTGAAAAACATAACATATATAATCACGAAAGAGAAAACAGTGAATTCATCATAACAAAGTAGAATATAATTTCTATCCACTGTCCCTGATGTGGCGAGTAGCACTTTCCGTTGCTTATTTTAGCTTCTATAACTGCGTGTCTTAAGAGAATATGTTGCCTTAATGACATTACTCAACGAATTCTTTAAGTGAGAGTTCGAATAACGCAAGGCTTCAACAACTTTAAAAGTAATATTATTTAGGTTTGTTGGATGTCTGCAGATTACTTACGATACCATCAAGGAACTATATGGATACGGAGTCAAAATTATTCAGACATAGAATAGGATGTAAATGCCCGCTACCGGTGACGTTGGTTTATTGCGATCCCCAAGTGCACTTGGCTAGGAAGTTGTGAATGTCCATATGTGCCGAAGGCTGCTGGTCATGCCACAACTACTTCATACCATTATGACTATCTCTCCCATCACTTAATGGAGGGATGGAGGGCTTTAGAGTAATTTTCTTATTTTTTGAAATAATACTTATGATATGATACAATGATATAACACATCTCTCACCTATTCCAAATATGCAATCAGATAGTGAATATCTTTACTAGAACCCGAGTTATGAGAGATTGGTCTAATTTGATTAGGTCATTTGTTTCGGGTCGTTAAAGAAACATTATTCGTAAATTATCAATATTTTTAATGGATCTCCATTCACAAAGGTGTAATTTGTGCGGTGATGCTATTTTAGATCTCACCTGAAAAGGTAATTGTTACTAAACGATTGTAATTATAGTGAAAAAAGAACGCTTTCTCAATATTTACGAAAGTAATTAATTAAATAGAACTCTTAAGTGGGAAGACTATAAAAATTGCATCACCGCACAGCTCCGTTCTTCCCGACTAAAGTGGCACCAAACATGCTACCAATTTCCAAGACAAACTTCAGAAAACGCCTGTAAGGCATCCGTGCTTGTGAAAGAAGTGTGAAGAGAGAAAAAGGCACTTGAAGTATGCGTATTCCTACTGAATGTTCATAAAATATTAAAACTTCTTTTTTTTATATTTGAAAATTAGATAGAGCAATAATATTTTGTAGAGACCTGGGTGGATATGTCTAAATATCAGAAACGTAAATTTCTCAAAAGTGACTTTTCACTAACTTTTTACCCTCGAAAGACCGGCTTCCACTCTTAAAGGGCCCATGAGACGAACTTTGGGCTGGGATAAATCAATTTAGATTGAGATTTTACTAAGAGCACATCGTTCAGTGGGCCAAAAGAAAAAAGGTAGAAAGCCAAAAGCTTGACTTTCGTTAGGAAAATTTGAAAACACAGCGGACAATTTCGTACATCATTCCCTTCGTAAGCTCTCTGCTTTTTCACTGTGATACATCCGCGGTCCCCAAAGCGCGTCACCGGGTCAAAACGCACGTCACACGACACCGGACCTCACTTGTTCCCTTCCCCCCTAAGCTGACATTGCGGTGGAAGCTACGCGTTTGCCGGACCAGTCAGCCACCTCCCTTTCATCACCCGACCTCATTCTCTGCGCGTAGGAATGCGCGAGAGAGCGTCATCACGTGGCCAAAGTGTGGCTGGCCCAACGAGCACGCAGCTTCCACAGCACTATCAGCTTCGTGGTGAACGGGGTGGGGAAAGCAACTTTTGACTGAATTTTGAGTGACGGGCTAACCTTGTAGGGGGAGAATGGTTGTACCTGGGTACACAAACGAGAGTCCGAGCAAGAGGGGACTCCCCACTTTTTCCTCTTCTTGAACTTCGAAATTAAAAACAGCGCGAAAAGCGAGGACCAGGCGAAGAAGAAACACGGACGCAGCGCTGATTTACAACTAAGTTTATTGATCGCAAAATCGCAATATATACTTGCGTTGTCACAAGCAAAAGAGGAGAAAGAATTCAGCTCACGTGATGCATCACCGATAAAAAAAATTAAAAAGGGCGCCATGACACAGCCGTACAGAGCACGCGTTAAAAAAAAGCGCAAAACAGCCAGGAACTAGAAAATTCATCCCTTTGCCTGATTTTAGTTCCCTGACTTGCTCGTTTTTTAACAAGTGCTCTGTACGGCTGTGTCATGGCGCCCTTTTTTTATTTTCTTTATTTTTTATTCGTCTTTTCGCACAGTTTTTAATTCCGAAGTATGTACCAACTCGCCTAAGCCTCAACTTTAGCTTCATGAACTGTTTGGTAGAATGCGCGATTTATGAGTTGAGAAGGAAAGCTAAGCTTTAAAAAGTTGGAAAATTGTTTCATGACCCCTTTAAGAAGGCAATACCTGGCTTCCAGGGTTCAATATATTTGTTGGCTTGTTGCGAGTTCTCAATGTTCTGTGGATCACACACTGAAACCCGGTAGCTTTTTCTATTAGCAGACTTTCGGTGAGCGATGCTCCTGTTGAACTCACTACTCCCTTTGACAACCCCACCGTTCAATCTTTTGAGCGACTTACGTAATGCGTTGAGCCTTTAAGACCGTCTGTAAACTCGACATCGATGCGTTTCTAGAATGTTTGCTCACGAAATGGCGCCCTTTCGTGAATTAAAAATTTATGAAAAGCGGACCGCTGGTAACGGATGCAATAGTCAAAGTTGCGGAATCGGTTTGAGTGCGGCTCTAATGTCTAAAACGTGTGACAGGTACGGATAAAAAAAAAGTAGCATGTCCGCCTAGTTCTACGAACGATATTGCATATTTGGAGAGGCTGACAGGTCTATAAGCCAGCACTCATAGCCTCCAGTGTCTATCAAGACTGTTGTGTTATAACACTGCACATGTCAACATTTGTTGTACGGAGTAACTTTTAAATTGTATTGTTCTTACGTATTCACCCTCGATATGAATGTCGGCACGTGATTAATAAATAAAAAAGAACAACTCAGCTACGGTGCTGGGCGCGTACACCTATTGGCACCTTTCGAGCAAGAATGTTTTGCCTGTTATAACTTCGTTTTACGACACTAACCGTTCGTCAGTCTTTGCAGAAACAGGTGCAGTTTCGAGTCTCAGAGCTCCTTTAACGAGGCGTCTGCAGTGTATTTTATCATTCCGCATATCATGCGTACACACAGAACGGTACAAATAAGTTAAATTGGGAGAAAGAAAACATGCCCTTAATGAAGCAATATATCGAGGCATTCTGAGAAATAAACGAGTGACTGATGATGCATTGCACGTTTGCAAAACGTTGCCTTCATTAGATGCCATCCTAAATAATTTTACACAGAGGTTATATGACGATGATGTGTCCATTGATTATAATAGCCACCAAAAAAAAATAGGGCTGTCATTGGTAAAACGCGAGAATGGTGATTTCGCAATTACTTCTTCTTGTTAAACACAAGCAACAAACTGTCACATAGCTGCGGTAGAGAGCAAAAACCTCCAAGGCCCCATCGGTTACTTAGTTTTGACTTCGATATACTTAAGGAGTGTAACTCCTGGAAACAGAAAGGTGTTGTTCATTATGGTCCCGTCACGGCTGTTTCTGGTGGTGGGTTAGGCGATGCAGCTTTTCCATATAATTTTCAATCTCCTGGCGCCGCATGTTTTTTTTTTTTTTTTTTTGTTCTTGTATTTTTGCCGGCATGCGAGTATTTTAATATTTGGATTACATGTTGGTGTTGAAGCTTAGATGAAAATATGGGGTATTGAGGCTTCATTACTGGTTGTATGCCCGCCTTCGTGTTTAAAATTCTAAGGAAGAAAAAAATGAATATTCTTACACCACTTGTCACATACAATACACACCAAAACTTCAGTAGGACGTAAAGTGCAGTGACCTTGAGCCGACGGTACTAACTTTCACGAGCAGCTTGATAGCCGAGTTTTACAAGTTAATAAAATAGCTAATGTACTTCTGACTGACTGCGAAAAAAGTAATTGGGGTTTTCTTGGCCCTACTGCGAAACCTAACTGTTTTTTTTGTAATCTTTGATACGTACTTTAGTTGTTTAATATGTTATATCTGTCCGTTATCAAGCTCCTCGTAAACGTTGGGGCCGTCGGTTGGACATCAGTGTGCTATACGTCGAACTGTAGTTTCGGGGTGTATTATATGTGACAAAAGGTGTAAGGCAATACCCTATTTTTTAGAGTGTTTTTAAAGATATCGAGCTCTCCCTACACAACTCTTGCAAAACCCGGGTGGCCCATTGTTCAGTGTTAGGGTTCCGAACCCCCTGTTTTTACCAAGGTATACGAGGGGCGTTCATAAAGTTCGTATTATTGTTACGAAGAAATAGAGATTCAGCAATCAAACTCGAGCAGGAGTTGAGACATTCTCTACACGTTCGCCACCAAAAGTTACCCACTTTTTCCAGCGATGCACCACATGCCGGAGGCCATTGTTGTAGAACTCCTCGTTTTGAGTGTTCAGGAATTGCTCCACTTCAGCAATCACTTGGTCGCCGTGCTTGAAATGCTTTCCCTTTATTTGGCCACACTGGAAGCGTCTGCACCATTTAACCAAAGTGTCATAAACTGGGGCGTTGTCCCCGAACAACGCGCCCAGATTGGATTGAATATCCTTGGCATATTGCTTCCCTTCATATGAAAAAAACGGATCACTGCATGTGCTTGGCACCAACGGGCGGTGCCATTTTTGTTGAGACTCCCTAGCGGCGTTCCCAACTACTATAGCATGCGATGTTTATACTGTGCGGAAACTAGAGGAACCCGTGTGCATGTTGATGCCTGTTTTGTTTCGTTTTATTCAATTTTTTGTGCCCATAATACGAACTTTATAAACGCCCCTGGTAATATATATGAAGGGGCATTCAGGCGAATTTTTGGCTAACAAAAAAATAATCATTAAATACCCTAGTGTTATTATCCCCTTGATTCTATTTATCATGAACAGATTCCGATTTCACGACAAAACAAAACTTTTCTCCTCGCACTTCTTTGTGGCGTGACGTCAACGGCTGGCAAACTTTCAGGTTGAGCAGGCACCTGAAAAGAAAAGCCAAAAGTACAGAATGAGGAAGGAAGGAATTTAAATTCATTATTCGAGTTAAAATTTTTTATTTGTCTACATTTTTTTGGAAAAGGAGGTAGAGGACAAATCAAATCACTCGTTGACATCATAATCTAAGCCTAAGGCAAGGAGAAATAAAATGACGAACAGGACGACACACAATCTCAAGACGACACACAATCTCAAACTGTGTTCTCGAGGGAACAGCGATTTATAGCCGTCCACACAGACAGGAAAGAGGGGAGACGAAAAGACATGCCGCCGCAAACATGGCGCACCTGAGCCAGACTGACTGACCTCCAACCTGACACCAGCTCGCCTACGTACTTTCGCTCCTTGAACTTGTTGCTTCACGAGCGTCTACCCTCGTAGCAAAAAAGAAAACAGATAATTGAAAAAAAAAAAGCGCGAGCGTATGACACACTTATGAAGCAACACCGGAAAAGCTATACAGAGCATATTATAATCTAGGAAAAAGAGATGGAACACATTCAATATATAAACAACTCAACTATTTAAGGCACCTGCGGGAGAAAGCAGTCGAATTAACCGAAGATAAAGTTTTCGGAATGTAGAAATAGTGAGAGAGTCAACGAAAAATTTAGAGAAATAGTTGTTTATTTACTGTCTGGAAGAGGTCAACTTGTAGCAAATAACCTTTTTGCATGTTGACCTTTTCGCGACTGTAAATAAACGACTATTTCACTTTTTCGGTGACTCTCTCAATCATTCTACGGGCTGTTCCTAAAACATATATACAACGTTTCTGTTGATATTGTTGTTCTTGTTTTTTTTTTTTTTTTTTTTTCACCACAAAATTAGATTACGCACCGCCGAACGCTCATTCAACTCCCAAAAGAAGCGCTACAAATCTGATCCGGATGCCTCACTTTCAGCCCGAACCGATATCCTATTCAAAAGATATAAGTGCTTTTCTGAAAATTTCAAAATGGGAAAATGGAGCCCGTTTCCGCCAGTCTTCGGTTTCTGGCGCCATAGACATTCATGTATTCGGGAGCTCCGTCGGCCGCCATTTCCCAATTAAAATTTAAAAAAAAAATATCACTTTAACTTTTTTATTAAGATATCGGCTCGGTCTGAAACTATGGCATTTGGTTCGGACCTCTAGTACTCGCTTTGGGCGAAGAATGAGCGTTCGGCAATGTGCAGAATATTTTTGCTGTTAAAAAAAAGAAGAACCTGTGCATTTTTTTACTGAACACCCTGTTATTGAACAACCTTACAAGGACAATTTCGAAGCCGGGGCATGCTATATAATCTGATTATCATAGTTAGTTGTGGAGTGCGGTATTAACCAGATCTCGGCGCCGCGAGTTCCATAATCTCTAGGTTTCATAAAGAAAATTGCATGGTAAAAATTTAAATTGTGTCTAAAATTTTTTTCATTGGAAGGAGCAAATTTAATTATCATGATTTGGTATTTGTACAATATTCAACCCATTAAACAGTGGAATTGAGTGACTAGCGCATCGTGGGTTGCATATAATACGAATTACATTTCTTCGAACGACTACGCATATCTTTTTTTAGATTTGTAGAAGTATTTCCTTATCTGTATCAATTGTTGTAGTGCGCATAAAAATATGTTTCTATAACAGGAGATTAACAGAAGTGTAGAGCATGCTTCAATATTTATCTATAATACCCACAACTATCTCGACCGTTTATTTCATACATGTTGCGCAGTTTTGTACCATAGTATGCACCGATTAAATATTATGCCCATTAGGACCTGTATGAAATCTACTATGTACACATGAGTTCCGCCGCGAGAAAGGTTGGATGAATGCCTGCCGTTCGTATTTCGGGATCAGTATACAATAGCCTTTGTCTTATTAACATTGAAGTACAAATATATTAGATATTGCCCGAGCATTGAGTATATTTTAGAATTGATTTACCCTACGCCTCATTTCATCATTATCACTGCTTGAAAATATACACTTGTGGCATCGGCATATAATATATAATATACGTTATAATCAAATAGGTAAAAAATAAGTGGTCCCAGTTTCTGCCTTGCGGTACTCTAATTTTGAGTGGACTGATATCTGATCGTTTAATAATAGTTTCTACACCCAGAAAACATATTTTAAGATATATTTTTCATATTTATCGCTACAACCCCAACATTAAAAATGTATTGCTTATGAATTAACGTGTCATGATAAAGGCGCTCGAACGCTACAGATAAATCTATACATTATGCCAGTGTTATAAATTTATCTTCAATATTATTTAAAATGAGCTATTTTTGCTTCAGTATTATAAGTTCTGACGAACGATCTTTTCAAAATCCATCCTGACAAAACATAACAATAAAAACCTATTCACAATAGAGTGTATATTCTTTGATGTGTAATTATTTCTAGACTTTTAGAAGATATTCATTAAATATTAGTAAAAGTCGGCAATACAGGGTGTGAGGCGCTTGAAATCAAAGCAAAATGCTCGCAATATATTCATGACACTTCAATTTCCTGATCGATTAAGGCCTTTATGCTTTCTTGGAACGGGGCTTACACCGGCAATAATTGTGACTGCAATCTGTCAAGAGTATGTACTAAGTGATTGGTTGTTCAATAAATGCCAGTAGTAAGTGAGCCCTGTCCACCTTTTCTCGTCCGTGTGAATTTTTACCATTTTTGTTCAGATAATAATAAAACCTACTGGCCCAAAAAGGCCCCTTTTCGAGCAGACAGCCTCGAAACCAGAATATTTAATTTATTTGCAAGTGCTGCAATGAGCTTCCACAGTAATTCTTTGACACAATCAAACTTTTTTTATAATCAAGTGGAAACAAGATAGAGTTCCCGAACAGTGAGTACATTTGCGCCTGCTACAGGCATCACTTTTCAGCGTTTTGAATGAAGGCTCTAGAATTGAAAAAAAAAAAAGAAATAGCTGGTAAAACCACAGTTAAAAAGTTAGTAGCCTTGCGTAACTAAAACATTTCTTTACACCGTATTTGCATTTTTGTGCGGCAAAGTCACTACTGTGTTCAGCCACTTTAGACAAATCATCGACTATAAGAGAAAAGGCGCGTACACCTAAACGTCTAATTAACGTTGAGGCACTAACGATCGGCTACTCTCTGATTATATTGGGTAATACCGGGATTTGTATGGCCGTCTAGTTGCAGTGACATTACCAATGCAGACAGCGTCGTGAGCATAGTGTTGCACTTGAGTCCTCACCACGCGCCTAGAAAAAAGGTTGACTTTTTAGCGGGCAAACGCGAGGAGACCTCGTCTAAACGCCCTTTAAGATCCTTCCTTCCACCCGCCTTCCTGAATACCAAAGGCCACCTGGTTTCGAACGTTTCCAAACTGGTTGTTCCCCCGCCATGCCAACCGGGCGTGATGGATCTGGCCCGGGTTAGCTGCCCTAATGATAAACTGATCGGCGCGCGCTGCCCGCTCTAAGTCGGGGCTTCGCCCAGTTTGTCTGGAATTGATCACGCGAAATCGGGCAAGAAGGCGAGGCCCCTGCTTCATGACACAAACCAGATCACCTTCACTCTTCCGTCGAAACTCGCAATCGCCCGATTGGCGGATGGGTGGCGTCTCGGGAAATATATCCCACGCGCAAGAAATCAATTTAGCGCTAAGGAGACGCGAGTCCTTTTTTTTTTTTTTTTCCACGCGTGAAATTCACAGCACTGACGCGATTGATTGACAAAAGAAAGTGCCTCCATTCTGCACGCTAGGTTTTGCTCAACATCTGGGGCTGCAAACGTAGAAGAAAGACCGCAGCTTCGGGTGTTTGCTATTACTCCTGCGAGATGTTGACAAGCAAGCTCCTCGCTGCAGTGTGAGTCTGGTTTATCTTGCTAAACACGGCTTTTAGACGCCAAGGAGATACCGTTTATACGCGACTCCAAGTGTTTATAGGTGGCGCTGCAATATTTTCAAATTAGCGCATATTGTGAGCGTCGGAGATGCGTGAAGGCACACCAGTTGCTGAGCGTGTCTGGTGTGCTGCCTTTACTCGTCGACAGAACTTATTCTGGTATAGTTGTTTCGTGTCGTGGACGAAGAAAATTGCAGACCATCAAAATATGTGCATCTCCTTTTCGCCCGTTATCTTGTTGCTGCATCGATGAGCCTCAATTTTTATTAATAAAGAAGCACGTGAAGCTAAGCTGCCTGAGGTAACTCAGCAGCGAAAGCAGAGGACAGTGGAAAATGGAGCTTCTTTCGAGGCTTCTAGGTGTTCCCGCAATGCGGCATCGCTTTCGCTGGAGTCACCAATAGTAGTACTTTATTTAAATATGCCGTACTGCTAAAAACATTAAAAAAAATGTTTTGTAATACCCTATTGCACACTTCAAGGGTAGAGGAAGTCTCAGCCTAGCACTCTGTTTTATGTTGTTTTGTTTATGAAGGAATGTGAAGAATAACAGGTGTTGTGTATGAACGAGTAAAAAAGAATGAATGTGTCGTCAAAATCCACGTTAAAAGCTTCTGCAGTGAAGAATTGAAGGATTTCTCAATCTAAGCCTCTCAGAGATCAAATTCCACAGACGTCATTTCATGGCATTTGCTTACCACATCTCCTGAAAGTATGACGCAAAAAGGATGTGAAGAGGGAAGGATTTAACGTTTCGAAATATCGAATAGAGTTTCTCTACGTTGCCTTCCTTCTCTTTTTTTTCGTTTCAGCTCGGTACTTCCCATAATTGGCCTGTCTTTTTCGGGTTATGGTCTGTATTACAACATTTCTCGCGTGCTATTCGCCAAGAAATCTTCCAACTCCCTCATTTTTCGAAACACCTGCCAATGACTCGGAGGAACTCTTTTTTTCAAACCGCCCACTTTCCCACCCTTCAAGTTAAACAAATCCAGCACTCTTATGGCATCTAGAGGGGGAAGCCATTTTATGACTTCTCTTTGTGGTGATCTGACTTCGCTTAAATACACTAAATCATTTTGGGCGTTGTGAATGCGATAAAACATTTAAATAAGCTGCCTGTCGAGTGTCCCCAAAATAAATAGTTCTTTTCGTGTGTGTGTGTGTGTGTGTGTGTGTGTGTGTGTGTGTGTGTGTGTGTGTGTGTGTGTGTGTGTGTGTGTGTGTGTGTGTGTGTGTGTGTGTGTGTGTGTGTGTGTGTGTGTGTGTGTGTGTGTGTGTGTGTGTGTGTGTGTGTGTGTGTGTGTGTGTGTGTGTGTGTGTGTGTGTGTGTGTGTGTGTGTGTGTGTCTGCGTGTGTGTGTGTGTCTGCGTGTGTGTCTGCGTGTGTGTGTGTTTACAGCAAAATTAATTTACGAATATCCGAAGGATAGGATTCCGCTCAAATGCAACACTTGCCGCCCGGACCAGATGCCAAAGTTTCCGAATTGACCACTACCTCATTAAAAATGTATACGCGATTTTCGGAAAGCTTAGATGATCAAATGACAGATATGTACTTGTTACTGCAAACATATTAGAGTATTTCGTTCCCTCCATTCAGGATAGAGAGGGCGCGCAAGATCAGGCGGCTCAGTGGCGCCATCTAGAAATCACTAACTCAACCACGATCGAGCGAGCGGTGCGAGCCGGTCCGCGGACACTGCCACGTTTTACATGAAAACAGTAGACCCCTCAAACGTGTCACGGGTTAAAGAGAAACTGAAACGGTTCTGTATTGAGGATAAACACCCAAATCGTCTTCATTTGGCCTCCAGATTCACGAATATCGAGGTTATTGTTCAATTTGGTGCATGGAGACTGCAGAAATTAATTTTTAAAGTACCACTGAAGCCCCTCCTTCCCGGGGCGTGGCGTCATAGTAGGCGTTTTTGGAATCCCTGCTCTCGAGCATCTTCAGCGCCTGTCAAAGCTATGCACACGCACTCTTGCTATTTTCAAAATGGTCAGAAATAGACGTCGCGACCCGCGTCATTGCGTAAAAATATACCTCGCAAGCTTGCAATTGCACGCACTGCCCACACGAGCGACACGCGCTTGGCGGCCAAAGATCGTAGTATGACGTCAGGACTGGTCGGAGGCTTTTCGTGTTTCCTCGCTTTTAGTTACATCATAGGGGAAACGAACGTAATATTCAGATTCGCGGGATAAAAATACGCCAGAATTCACCTCATACTCGTTTTTGTCAAGAAGTGTTTCAGCTTCGTCGTAACGGCGGTGCTAGTGTTCCTCCGTATGTTCCCCGAAGGTGGAGCAGAGTTGCGCCTAGGTCTGCCTAGACTGCCTTCATGTGCGCTTTGCTTAGGGATGAGACATCTGGCCATTTCGTTTCACACGCTTATTTGTATTTTTCGCTCAGAAGCGCGTGAAGGAGTGTGTCCCTGCACGCGTTTGTGGCGCTGACTGTGCTTTGGCGACATTCTGTTCCCGTCGACTTTTTTGTATTTTCCCCGTGAGCGCGTGCTGTCGGCATCGGGTACTACAAAGGGTGGCATCGCCCTACACTCTAAAAAATGCCTGCTCGTCTACTTACCCGCAAAACACTCAAAGAGCCAATCACTGCGATCTAGGAAATCAGCTCATCGAATAAGGAGGCGGGCATCTGTTTAGACCTTAAAATTAAGTCTGCGCTGTGGCATTCCGCAATGCAAGCATGACGCTTTGCATTGCGTAATGCCACAGCCCAGACTTCATTTTAAGGTCTAAACAGATCTTCCGGCTCAACATTCGCTGAGCTCATTTCGCAGATTGCAATGATTGGCTTTTTTAGTGTTTTGCGGGTAAGTAGACGCGCAGGCATTTTTTAGAGTGTAAACAGAAGGGCATTAAGGCACCCTAGGTCTGCCATCTTGCGCTGGAAACCATCCAAGTGTTTGTGCTAAAGCCACACTCCACACTCTCAGAAGAAAAGGGTATTTTTTACGGGAACGCGACAGAACAGCACACGGAAAAACAGCACGCGTCAAAACAGCACAGCGTCAAAACAGCACGGCGACGAAACAGCACGCGTCAAAATTGCACGCGACAAAACAGCACAGCGTAAAAATGGCACAGTGACAGAACAGCACGCATGTAGCAACTTCAAGCGCGTTCTTCACCTCCCTCTGCACGAATAATATCGAACCTCCATGACCTTTCCATTTATTGTCGCTAGGTTATAAAGGAGTTTATCGCCTATTTCAGAACTTACCAAACTCCGCAACCCCAAGACCCCCCCCCCCACCCCCCCCCACTCAAAAAGGAAAATAAATATATATGTAAAATATCGCGTCACGATTCCCCCTTAGGGCTTTTCACGAGGCTACACGAGTCAGTTACAATGATGAGTACTAGTAGCAGTCCACATAATAAAATGTATGGTCAAAATAATTAAACTAAAATCCATAAAGAAAAAAAAAACTGATAGCAGCAGTTGCTTTGCGACCCCCCCCCCCCCCCCCCCCCCCCCCTGGATCTTTCGGACCCACAGTTTGGAGGGCACGGCAGTTTGTAGTGAATCACAATTTTTATCACAACAGGATCGAGTTACCGATCGTCATCCAGCGTAAAGCATTCCCGTAAGGTGACCGGCGGAATGCAATTGTTCGAGCCTCCTTCAGCGAAGCTCTTGTTGGTACATTTGTCGGATTCTTCCGTGTCGTTTATAGTCAGCAGAAAAAGAAAAGGTCAGTATTAATTGAAAAAAAAAGTCAATATTTCCGAGGGCGTTTGGAGGGGTGGGGATGTGACTCATTCCTGACTATATGACCACTTCCTTTCGCAGTTTTCAGCGTATCTCCGAGGTCAGTTCAACTTCCAACAAAAGCTCCGGGGGCGCAGGGGTCTTCAGGATGAAATCTGGGTTTTTGAACTGATAGGGATTTGTGTGCCAAATTTTTTGCTCAATGAAGAAAATCTAATCGTGTACTGCACATTGCAAATCAAAAGCGTCCGTAAATGCCGCACATTTTTTAACAACCCTAGCTTCCGTCTACCAGAGGAGGGCATAAATGCGATGGTTTTATGGTCGTTTCATTGGTCGGCGCGAATTTACCACCTCTCGCAGTCGTGAAAATGGGGAAAATCGCACTGAGTGCAATGCTTGCAAATTTCTGGATTTTGATGTTTGCCTCTCCGACCGAAGTGGTAGTGAAGCTCTTGTTCGTCCCGTGTACAAATACGATCACACGACGATATTGTCAGATCACGGCAGGGCCCCAGTGCGTCTTGCAGAACAGGTCGCGTCGGATGCCACAGACAGCAACAAATAAAAAAAAACAGTACCTGGTTTCCTCACTATACATTTTAAACAAACGCTTTTAAATATAACATTTTCCTCAGTATACTGATTTTCGTCAAGAAACCGAAAATAACCGAGAAGTGTATGAGTCTCCAAACATTTACCGCAATAATTTCCGAAAACACCTTTTTTTTTGGACGCTGTGCTGTCTCGTCGTTGTGGTATTTTGACGCTGTGCTGTTTTGACGCTGTGCTGTTTTGACGCGTGCATTTTTGACCGTGCTGTTTTGTCGCGTGCTGTTTTGTCGTGTGCTGTTCTGTCATGGTGCCATTTTTTTTACCCCGCTAGTCCCATATACGGCATCCCAAAAACTTCAGTTTGACGTGCAGCGTGCTGACGTCGAACCAACACTAAAGGCTCTGTTATACTCCGACGTTGAGCGCAGCGAACGTAACGTAGCGCAGAACGTGGGCCTTTGATTGGCCGGCGAGCAGGAACTCGATATCTGCGACCAATCAGCATCGGTGTCCGCTGCGCTGCGCCACGTTTGCTACGCTCGACGTCGGAGTATAACAGAGCCTTAACAACTTTGACGAGCGGCTTGATAGCCGTGTTGTACAAGTTATTAAAATTGCTAATGTACGTTTTACTGACTACAAAAAAGTAATCAGTGTTTTTTTAAGCCTGCTGCAAAACTTCAGGGTTTTTTTTTTTTTTTCTGTAGCCTTTGATACGTACTTTAGCTGTTTAATGATGTATATATGACCGTTCTCAAGCCCTTCGTAAAGGTTGTGGACATCCTTTCTACGTCCGCGCGCTGTACGTCGAACTGAAGTTTTGGGGTGCCGTATATGGGACAGGGGTGTAAGAATATGCCCTTTTTTTTTTTCTGAGAGTGCACGTTTGCAGGAGACGGGCGCTGCGCCCGTCTGCGTCGGCGTACTCACAACGTAAGATAGTAGTCACAAAACAAGCACTGTAAGGTTGCACGTACACAAAAGAAACAACACTGATACCGGTGTTACACGGGCACACTTAACCGCAGTTAACTCAGCTTTAACTGCTGTTACGCGTCACCGCAGTTACCGCACTATAGTCTCGGACTGCTATTTCAGAAGAAGTGAAGAGAGCGCGTGCGCTACTTTGGTGGGTGCTCAAGATGCACAAGCGCACGTTCGCCCATATAGCTTTGACTGCATAGCCGCAGAATGTTGTCCGCGAGTATTGTGCGCTAACTGTGGCTTAGCGTAAATGCAGTTAAGCGCGCCCGTGTATTAGACCGCGCTGACTACAACACTTAAGCCTGGTTCAGACAGTTGCGTTTGACTGCGTTTGACTGCGTTGCGGCTGCGAGAAATGAGGACATCCCTGCTGCTAATATCGCGTGCCAATATGAGTCCTTGAATTGAATTCCACGCTTCATACGAAGCCCAGATGTGCCGGTGACTGGCTTTCGGTTCTCGACGCAACGCAGTCAAACGCACTCAAACGCAAGTGTCTGAACCGGCCTTTAAGCTGAGACTGCACCAAAGCTACAAGTGCGAGCTAGCCCGCGTTCCTGACTTTGAGACGTGCATGTTTGGCGCGAGTCCGGAAGAACGTTTCAAAGCAGCGACCTTGAGCTCTCCTGCTTCTGGTATTGGCTCCAATCTGAGCTTAAGGGTTACGGAAACAAAACAACGTGAGCGCGAGCTCTCTACCCCTCGCTTCAAAGTCGGCCAGTGAGAACCGCAATGCGTATCGCGCTCGTGACGTCAATAGTTCATGCACAATCAGGGGTACTGTAGTTGCGATCCTTGCCACTTGGTGGAGTCAACGCGTGACAATCTCGCCTAGTAGTGATATCCGAAAACTGTACGCCCTATGGGCTATACATCACGTGACCTGAAGCTAAATTTAGCAGAAAAATTAATGTCGCAAGTGCTCCACACCAATTCAATTTCCCCGCTAGATTTAGCGAGAAATATGATGTCACGTGACCTGACGTCACCTGACTTTTACCTTTGTTATATGTATATATATTTGAGTTTCTTTGTTTTCGGGGTTTTGTTTTTGTCACCGAATATTTGAACGTCCGTCCTCAAAACCATTGGAACAAGATAAAACTTAATGCAAGTTTTAATCTCGTTCCGCTGGTCCTGTCACCATTGTCCTCCGTGTGCCCTCAGTTAGGGCTGCCCTTCCTCTTTTTGCCCCTAGTTTACTGGTTTGAAGCTCTCAAAGTATTTAATGGGTCAATATTTCATTTTTGGGCAATTAGGCTTATCCTGAATTTTCCTTTCTGTGCTTTTTTATTTGGGGTCGTAGTCTCAAAGACCTCGAAGAAAAATAACTTTTGATAAAGTGACGTCAGCATGGAAAAACAAATTCCTTTGTTCCGGAAATTATGTCATGAACTTATATAGATATAAAAAATGAAAGACGTTTACAACACCTTGTAACCCCGAATTATACTCTGTCTCAGGAGTTGTGTGCAGCAAAGGCAGAGGCATAGGCGCCGGCACATAGCTTTTAGATTTGCTTTCCTTCCGGGAGTGCTCGTGAAAGGAAGGCAAATCTGAAAGGCAAGCGCTCGCGCCTGTGCTTTTGCCTTTGCTGCACGCAACTCATGAGATGCAGTGTAGAGCGCAGCTCTTGAGGAGGAGGAGGAAAGGGTACTGAGGGGAGGGTATACCCCTCCTCCCTCCTCCTCACCTCCTCATCCTCCCTCTACTCCTTCCCCCTCCTCTTCCTCCTCCTCGTCCTCCTCCTTCCTTCCACCCCTCCTCCTTCCTCCTCCCCTCCTCCTCATCCCTCTTCCTCCCCTCTTCACCTCTCCTCTTCCTCCCTCCTCTCCTTCTCCTTCGTCCCCCTCCCCTTCCTTCTCCTCCCTCCCCTACTCCTCCCCCTCCTGCACCCTCCTCGTCCTCCCCTTGCGTTGAATCATGGGACATTTCCCATAATGCACCGCGCGGTTGCGCCGACGGCGACGTTGACGCCGACGCCTCTCAGGCCGGAAACGGGCACCTATTAGCTGTGCTCCAAAAAATAAAACCCGAAAACGAAGGACCCTGATGCCACGTCCCCTATATTATAGAGGACTGTATATTTTCCTGTTAACAAATTAAAACGACCACTTCTTAAATACTGCACTTCGTGCATTCTATGATTTTGAAGGTAAAGGTCGCAGCCAACTTTTAGACTAAATCAACATGTGGTTAGCATGAAGACGACGATTCTGCTGTGCATATAATGCGCGTCGAGAATAGGCATCAACCCTATCGAGATGAAAGCGTAGACTTGGAGTGCCAGCTCAAAGCTCTATAAATACCTCTCACTGCTATATCTAGCGCCTACGATCAGCACGTTTTAAGCCTTTGAGAACGCGCCCTCAGATTTGCTTCTGTTTCGAGCTTCGGAGGGGAAGCATTTCAGAGCCATCGTGAAATAAAAGAGCCTCATCAAACAATGAAGTTGCAGTTTTGTGTACGCTGTGGAGAGCGGGTTCTGTATGTGCGTGCTCAATCCATGCGTCAAAGTTACTGCACGAGCACACGCTATTAACGCAAGAATGGCAAAATGCTGAATTAGCTACCCAATAAAGAGACACTACCTCTACCATAGTCCGAAGCACATGGGGACTTCACACAAACTGATGGCAATCATTTTTTCTTTTCAAGTTCATATATGAGAATTTGTCGAATGCAGGCATCAACGAATAAAATACGTCGACACGTGCCTTTTTCAAATTTACGTGAACCTCAACATAAAATAATTAATATATATATATATATATATATTGGTGTGTTTGGCTGTGTGTGTGTATACATCACTCTAGTGTAATGTAAGGCATGCATATAGGGAATATTAATCTTTTTGAGTGCGATTCAATTTTCTTTTTTTTTAAATTTAAGTGAAGAAGCAGAAAAATACACAAGCTATTATGTGCATGGTTGGACAGCGGAAGGTTTATCTGCTTAAAATAGTTAATGGTATTCCTGCGCTACAAGAGCGATTTTGCCAATGCACACAGAAAGCTAATTTGGGTTTCTTTCATCACGCAGTAGCGACAAAGCTTTTTGACCGTCAAGTGTTGCAGTACCTTCGGATACACGCAACAGCGATTGATACGCCAGTGTTTCGTTATTTTTAGAGAGACACATAAGGAGCAAAGATCAAGGAGTACCGAACCATCCGCAAATAACGGCTGAGGTAATTGTCTAAAAGGTTTGTTTGTGCTAGTTGGTTGCTTAAATTGTATAAAAATAATAATCTTCCCCTTTTTCTTTGGGTCCCCAAATACCCTTCGCTTTCTGTTTCTGGTCGCCCAAAAATAGCTACGGGAGTAGGCATTGACGCTGCAGACAACACGTCGCTAAGGTAGCTGAAGCAGGTTTCGCGTGGCTTAGTCGCATGAGTGGCTGAGCATGTCAGGAAGACACAGAAGCCATATAGTTTACTATGAGACCGCATTCTACTCCTCTCATTTGCATTACACAGCGCGACTACAGCACCAAACCCTCCTCTAGTGGTGTAAACACCTTGCGGACTGGAGAACGCACGCGCTTTGCGCTGCCCACGCGGTCGCACTTTCCCACTGCAGCGTGGGAGAGGGCTGCAACCGGGGCGCCGAGATAGCGGAACTGCCGAGGCAGCAGAGACGGCTGTACCCGCTGTCTTAACTGGTTTCCACGACGATAAATGAAGGCAGCCTCCCTTCCCAATTCAAAATGGAGAACCCCGAGGCTGCTCGCGCCCAGCCATTTCGAACTACGCAAAGCCTGTCGGGGTCAAGGCCATTAGATTTTCGAGGGGGCTGGTTCGCAAACTTTAGACTGCTTACAAGCGAGTACATTAGGACATCTTGCCCTATCTTATGACGAGAGAAGACACCGGCACGCCATCTATGACGTGCCCTGGAACGGAATTTCACTAGCCCGTAGGAATTGGGGTATATACGAAGTCAAACCTGCCTACTATCTATGCGAAATGGTCGTTCAAAAAAAAAAAAAAAACTCACAAAAAGTTTTCAAGCCAACCGTGGAATACTGCGCGAGAAAATCGGAAATACACGAAAATCGCATGTGTGCCACGGCTACGCGGTAGATGTCTTCTCTCGTCGTGTTCGTAAGAGAACACAAAAGGTCGTAACAAACTCGATCGTAAGCAGTCGCAAGTGTGTGAACGAGCCTTGCGGTGTGTTTCCTAGTAAAGTATGTGCACAAAGCGCTACACAACCTGATTTTTCTTTCTCTCCTTCACAGCGATCCCAGTTACGTGCCGCACGATGGTGAAGTGCACGGCGACCGTGGAAAAGGGCGTTTTGAGCGTCTCGTGTGGCCGCAGTACGAGGCCGCTCACCAGAAGTACCTCCTCATTGGTGAGTTTCCGCTGAGACTGCAATGGAGCGTGAAGCGCGCCTCCGACTGCTGTGTTCATCTCGCCCCGAACTTTTGGCCCTCTTCCGCCTGATGACTTCCTAAAGGTGTCGTGCTGATGCCTGCCGGGATCCGGATGCTGGCACAGCAGCGAAGCTGATGCGATAGACGCCTGTTCTGATGGAGTTCGCTCAAAGGCCAGACAGTGTACGGAAAACCAAAGCAGAGACGAGTTGAGATGCCGCGAAATCAGGCACCATTGCATCAGCTCAACATTTTCGCCAGAATTTCTACTACGAACCGCCAGAATGGCGACATCCGACAGCATAACACAGTGGCTCCTGTAATGCAGTTTCTGCCCAATTCGGAATAGCTTTCAATTCATAGCGAGTATGGGACAGTAAAACCGGTCGAAGGCGCATTAAAAGCACAGGAACACTTTGGGAGAGTCTCTTCTCTCTCTCACTAAGTACGACCTCTGAGCCTACGTACAAAAGTATTCCGGTCACTTCGTTTTGAAATATCTTCATTCACCTATCATCGCTTTCATTGGAAATGTTGCTGCGGGGCATAACGATACATCGCCCCTCTGCGTCCTCGCGTCTTTTTTGCTCCATATAAATATGTTACTGCAATTGCCAGCTAAAGGCGTGCATTGCAATATATGGCTAATAATCTAAAATAATCTTCCTAGAGCCCCGTGTTTGCAGCGCACATTTCAGTCTAGTAACCTAACTTCAGAAAGGCTTTTATGATCACGGTGCGTGGCGTTTCGTTCTTCAGCGCTCTTTTCGGAGGATGCCGCAACCTCCTTGAGCGCCGATCCATAATGGACGCTCTCGCTGCGCCCTGGGTGTATTAAAGGGATACACGAAAACCAAACAGGCAGATTATTTTTTTTAAATCGAACGATGAAACCTTAATTAGCAATTACACCAGGTTTCGAGAAATTTTAGAGCTCTAGCAATTGCAATCATTAATTTACGAAAGTTGATCATTTTCATCTCGTCACAAGGCAACACTTCTCAAGTTAGTCACATCATGGTGCCCATAAACCACGTGATACACATATTTAGTTAAACGCTCTCTCATTCTAGGCGACCCGTTGCTGGCCCAGCCAGCCCAGCTCGCCTAGCCACGGTATGATAGCACACTCTCAAGGCCCATACGCACATGGGCGTTCGAAAGCCTTTGAGTGCCTTGAGGGGTACGACGCGCGTCGTCCCGAAACGCTAGGTAGCCCGACGCAAGAGACTCGCTCAACTTTCCAAAGAGTTGCTGTGCGTTCAACCAATCAGAAGCCGAGAGAGGAGAGGAGGGTCAAGTGTCCGCTCGCGCCACTGGGCGAGGTATATCCGGTTGTCCGCTTGTAGAAATTGTTTTTTTTTTCGGTTTCGGGAGCAATAGAGACTGCTTTTTCTGAAGCTGCGATGGTTCGAGCTCGAAAGAATGCTGGGGAAGCCAGCGGGATGCTTCCAAGATCGAACACTCCGACGCTGTCGCCGGGCGCCGCCATGTTGCCGTGGGTTCCGCTTACTATTGGTGAGCCGCTAGCGACGATAGCGTGCTCTTATTGGCTCTTGACAACGATCGACTCCGTGTCAAGGTACAAGCTTGGCGCAAGTGCTCTTCGCAACGCTACGCGTCCGCTTGCCGCTACGGAACGCACCGCGCCGAAGCACAAATGTGCGTAGGGGCCTTCGGGCTACTCGGCTACTCCAACGTATACTCTTGTTCTCCTTCCCTTGTCCTTTGATCTGCCAGTCTGCATGCCCGTGCGGGATCGTCGCGGGCGACGGCAAGTTTGTCCCTTACGATCTCGCCGTCGTCGCTGGAGCTGGTCGCGAGCCGGTCCAAGTCGAAATGGCCAGCTTCTAAAATATTTTGATCAGTCATAACGCTCCTGCGATCAGTGTCAAAGACTCCGACGAAGCGAGTGATGCCATACACGGCACCGTCTCGAAACCGCGTGCTCGAAACTTAGAAGGTAAACGTGGAAGCTGAAGCGTGACACGCCGAGAGAGCCAAGTCTGCGAGTGCGTGCAAGGGGACGCCGCGCGTTCAGTGGGTGACGTCCCCGACCATAGCCCGCGTTATTCTAGAAAGCCTGTCAGTTCCATGATGGGGCCATTGAACGCGCGGCCGCCGGAAAGATGCTAGGAGCAGCGCCGAACGTTAACCAATATGGTAGAACAGAGCCACTTCCGGGGTAACCTAGAGTTACTCTATATACTCCGCTTGGTGAAAAGAGTATCGCAATTGTGCTCCCAAGGTGGCCATGTTAGGTGCAAGCCGCACTGCAGGGAAGCGATCGTCGCTTCTGCGGGAGACCCGGAGGCCCGGATGACGTGGCTGTGACGCGGCGTACTCCGGCGTGCGGAGCAGAGAAGAAATAGACCAGTTTTATTGCATACGTCACCAGGGGCTGCTCTAGTCTTTGACGTGCCAGAGAACAGAAAAATAAATGTGCAAAGGCCACCGTCATACCGCTGCATGAAATATCGGTGAAACGTTTAACCACCAATTCTCCAGGTGAACGCCGAAAGAACGAAGGAGCGCGAGATCTGTTAAAATGTTTCGAGTATTCTTGTAAACCACCTTGCCTCCTCCAAGATGTAATATTGTGCATCCGAAGGCCCTCGTTTAATCTCTAACTTCGTTGTCCGTGTAGCATGTATGCTTTCTAGCACTGGTGAAATAAGCAAGCTCAACAGGCTTGCAAAGACGGTGCGACCGGAAATCGCTTGGGACGAAAGTGGCAGTTCATATCTGTAAACAGCAAAAAGGTCTGTAGTGCGGCGACACGCCGCGCGTGCGACGTCGTCCCCTTATTTTTTTATTTTTTTATTTAGAAATACTGCTAACCTCACATGGAGATCATAGCAGGTGGGATACAACTATAATGAAAGGAAATACACAGTTTAAATTATACAGGCACTCACATCCTCCACCACACAGCGGCAAAACACAATAAATTATACTAAATGCGCGAAAAACAAATCAAGAAAACCGAATTCCACCGTCTCTCGAGGAAGCCCATTCCACTCCTCCACAGTACGTTTGTTTCCTGTTTCTCACTATGCCTTCGGTAAAACGTAGTGGCCGAGAAATCGTCGTTCATACGCAAGCCGCAGCCGCGCGTTTTTGTCTAATCCGAGGTGCCCGGATGTGCCGGTCGCGAATCACTCCGTGAGCGCAGCGGAGGCGAGCAAAGCGATCGAACTCCGTGTCGTCTTCTTCTCTGAGGAAACATGTTTTAATACATCACCCGCGTTATAAAACAACACGATTATACAGTGCCCAGTGGCTACGCATTATGTTCAATGGTCAAGAAACATTCCCATTCGTTAGATTTTAGTGTCGGTTGTGTAATTCGCAAACGCAAAGCGAGAAACACGCGCCGCCTGAAACTGCGAACCTGCAACTTCGCTTTCCCGCGTAAAGTTTGTAAAGTTTGAATTCAGGTCGGCGCAAATGACCTCTCTCCTGCCAATACAGGAGTTGACGGAGAAAGAGAAAGGAATGCAATACTCTGGCTCCCCAAGCGGAGTTAAAGTTACTCTGGGCCCTGTGGTAACCTATAGAGTTCCTGTATAGGATCCCTACCGGAGTCAAAGTTTCGCGTTTGTTTTCGACGTGCCGCCGCGCCGATATTCGCCGAAGTCGATGACGTGAGGAGCAAAGAATGCAGCGCCGTGCAGGAAAGCCACCGAAACGGTCTCTTCGCCGACGTTGCACGTGTCGCGGTGTATGGTCCCCTGCCTTTCGCCTCCTTCTCCTTTCCTGTTTTCCAATTGGGCGAACAGCGGCGCGCTGCGCCGCCGTTCGCCCAATTGAGTCACGTGACGAGCGTAGAATCCAGGACTGTGGAGAAAAGCCGGCTCTATGGCCACCCGCCGAGGATGAACGCGCAGCTCTGCTACCGTAGGTAGCTATAGAGGAACTGTAGGGTAATCCCTTCAGCCGGCGCCAACAATACGCGCGGTTGCCTTTCCGCGAAACGACAAGCCGTAACCAAAAGAAATAGGCGCGGGGAGAAACAGGAGTGGGGCGGTATAGAAGAGGGTCTACGCAAAATTTCTTCTTTCGTGAAAAAAAAAAAAAGAAGAAAGGAGCGCGTTCGTGTTTTTGGATTTACCGCTGCGGCATTGCTTGGCGCTGCCAAAGAGAGCCCCTGCGTGTACCCTCTCATCTGATCTCCTTTCCCCCTTGCATTGGCCACGTTCTTTCACAATTTGATGGGCTTTCTAGAATAAAGGAGACTACGCCCCAACCCAACAAATACAGCGGCATTTTCGAATGGGGCAGGTCCGAGGGTCCGGTATATAAATCGATTTATACGCGAAACTATCGCGCCATTTTTAAACGAAATTCAGCACGATTATAGGAATATGCAGTAAGTCCTAGCAGTATAGTTGTCTCGTATTGTTTGGTTTTTTTTGTTTTGTTTTTGGAATGTCCTAACTACTTTAATTCTACTCTGTCTGTCTCTCTGTCTCTAACTCTCTGTCTTTAACTACAGAAGGTTTGACTTCCAATGGTAACTTTTCCCGTAGTACCTTCACTGAGCAGGAAGCGGTAAAGCCATCAGTCACATGCTATAAACCATTCACAATCATGGTATTAAGCATGTGCAATACGCACGTACAAAAAGCAATCCACAGGAATCCTCGCAACTGTTTTTCAAGCATGCCTATTACTGTTGAGCTTCACTACCTGCCTGCGTAAGCCAGGAAAATAATTTGGCGACTCATATTTGCTCACTTTTTTATAAGCTTTGAGAGTAACCTGTACATGGCCGCATAGGCCTAACAATATATTGCGCTAATAACATTGAATCGAGTAAATATTATAAAAAATAAATGAAGTGGTGTCGTCTTTCTTTTCGGTTGTTTATTGCTTTTCTAACGTGTGCGAAAGAAAGAAACGAAGCTGGGTTGTTAACCGCGAATTACAATAAAGAGGAAAGTTCATGCGGGGTAATAAGGTGGGAAGAAAAAGGGTAATATTGTTCGTGCGTGTGAAGGCGGGGGGGGGGGGGGGGGGGAGGGGGGTGGCTAACAGTGAACTGTGGTGAAGGAAAGAAGCAAGCATGCTGAAGCACAAATCAGTTCAATTAGAATACCAAACTTAGCTTGAAAGAGCGCGACTAGAGGCGGACAAGGAGAGAGACAGCCCCACCATTTATGCCGTTTTGCCTCATTTTTGAAGGTTTATAACTTTCTTTTTATGTGTTCTACAGTCATCATCTTAATGTTCAGTTAAATAAAGGTTTTCACTCCACTTTTATATATTGATATTTTGTTTAATTTTTTTTGTTGTTGGTTTATTATTTACCTTTTAACAGCGTCCGGCTGATGCCGCCGACCGTGGCGTCAGTAGTAGGCTAGTACTCGTACTAAAAGAGCAATGCAAATATCAAGCACGAGTCTCAGCGAAACAGCGACGCAGCCCTCGTATCCAATATGTGCCCGGAGCTCAATCAAACTAAGTGAAGTCAAGAATTTACGTCTTGTGCTGGACAAACAGAGAACTGCGTGGAAAACAAGCTGGACACGGCTCCCCCATACTGCATTCGCTTCGCCAATAGGTTGGGCCAGCAAGCGCGGTGTAATTCCATCAGTGACAAGAGGTCAAATGATATTCGGAGCTGTTCTCGGTAATGAAATTTAGGAACTCGTAATAAGGCACTAAGGTCGGCTAAGAGTAGACATTTGTGAAGGTCGCTCGCTGAGCCCGGCGGGCGAGAGTGGTCCCGCGATTCATCGTGATGAGCGTAGCATCATCTCTAGGTCGGCGGCAGCGCCACTGCCCTAATCGGCCGCCGCTAGCTACTCTCTCTATTCCAGCAAATACTACCTATAGTCGGTGTCAGGATAAGAGTTCAGGGGAAACTCCTCCCTGAGCGTCGTGCACTTCAGCAGAGCGAACCTCCTCTACAGCGTTCGCTCTGCAAATGTGGAGAGAGGTGGGAGTAGTGTCCCCTGAATTCTTCATCTGTCACAGCTATGGGAAATTCATTTCACTCCGCAGAGTACATTCTCCTAGTAATGTATTTGTTTTACTCTCGACCACACGCTCTCATCCGCTCTATAGGATCGTTTGGTGCCGCTGATGCCCACGAACATGGTAACACTCCAATACGTAGGCTAATTCGCGAAGCCACTCTTACCCGTGCGACCGTCACACCTCCCATTCTAACTCCCATGGGGGGGGGGGGGGGTGTCAAATTAACACAAAAAGAGCCGTTTTAACAGCCCTTTCTTTAACTGCATTACTGTTACTCTAGAGCAATCTTGCATTGTCCGAACCTTGATAAGGCATGAAATAAACTGCAAGAACCACTGTGGCAACACAAAGAGTTAAATTGTATTTTTTAAACATTATTCAGTTGCTCGATATCATTTATAACCATAACCCAACCTTTCTCTTTGCCCTTGGCGCACTGGACGGATACGTAACCTACACTAGTGGTCATACAGTGACTTAAGCTGCGTGGCAATATGAAACATTTTCATGGGTACAGCTTGTTTATAAGAACTTCTTTTGACGCTGATTTGCCACGCTGAATCAAAACAACACCTCCGGGTAAGATAGGTTTTGTCGTGATGTCTGCGGGTACTGCTGTGAATCTTGCTCGTGTTGCTGTGCTGTGCCACAATTAAAGAGAAGGGATCCGCCGCATTTCTGAACGGCAGAACATATCGCAGAGAACCCATGTCAAGTTCAGAATGACTTCGGAAATTGTACCGGCATTTTCAGCGGTACATGGCGTCCACTGCCAGGTAGATCAACGGACATCCTGCACTCACAATGATATGCAGATTCATGTTCCATTTGAAAGCGGTATCGGTAAATCTTTGAGGTCTGACGAGGTTCTCGTGTTCCACAACAGGTATGAAGCCTAAGGTGAAGGACCACTACCACGCACACCGCCTGTCCCTCTGGCTGCACCTGATCCCGCAGCTGCACCGGCCCGGCGGGCCCGAGGTGGTACCGGCACACCACTTGCTCGACGACCACGACAACCCGCTCAGCTACGACGGCAATGTGCGGTCCTCAGATCTGTCTCCGCTCACGACGTCCACCGTGCCGAGCAGCAGCACGGGAGTCGTGAGCAGCAGCAGCAGCGGGGCCGGGCTGCCCCAGCACCCGCTGTCCCCAGCGGGACTGCATCCCGCCACGCAGGCGAGTGTCCATTCCCGGGCCAGAAGCTATTGGGAAGTTTTTGGCAAATCGTTACCGTGTGTCGCGTACTGCACTACCGGAGTCTTTGAAGCATGCTTTTAAGCGCCCTCCCCGCGGTCACGATATCCCCCGTGCGCGCGCATGAAATCATACTTCAAAGTCTCCGGTAGTACGGGATGCGGAACACGGTGACGGTTTGCGAAAAGCCCCTATTATTAAAATAACAAAACGAGCGAAGATGGTTTTATTTATAAATACTCCTAGGCCTCCATTTGGAAATAGTGGTAGGAGATGTGGAAACATTTTACTGCACAAACACTTATACAAGAAAATTTTGAAATATAGTGAATAAGCAGTAATAATATAGAAATGCAACAAACGTCAAAACGAGACGAAACAAAACATAATACTTTTTACGGACAGCCTTCCAATGCTTTAAAAATAATTCGACTAATGACGAGTTCACGTGTACTTCGGAAAGGTTGTTCCGCTCTTCGATTTTTCGTGGTGAAAAAGTAAATTTAGAAGAGTCAGCACGACAAACATACCAAACCAGCGCCCTATTTTGCAAGCTTCGTGTAGCTCGGACCAGACATGGCGTTGAATATCTTGAAGCGTCAATGTTAAAATTGCGATTCAGTAGCACGTACAAAAGCTGTAGCCTCGCTGTACGGCGCCTTGAGGATAAGAACTCCAGTAGGGCTTTCTCGTACAGTGACGTCGAAGATTCGCTTATTTTGAATGTATTGTAAATAAATCGCAATGCCTATCTCCGCACTATTTCTTACTTGTCAATATTTACAGTTGTATGAGGGTTCCACACCTCGAAGGCATATTCGAGAACAGGACAAATCAAATTTTCATAACCAGTGATTTTTTATCGATCGAAGCATGATTAGGATTGCGTTTCAGACACCAACGTTTACCGTGAGCTTTTCAAACAATAGAATCAACGTGTACATTCCACTTATGAGAAAAAAAGTTCAGCCCAAGAAAGTGCATTCAAAGTCTTTAATGATCCCGTCTATTATTTAGCGTGGGTAATACAATACTTACACATCTGTAACAGTTGCTATTAGGGTGTTCTTATCACGCCAGGGGTCAGGCCCGCGAGGCACTAATTATACGGCCCCCTGCACGTCATAAAAAGAACCTCCCCTAAAACATACACACACAGACAAACACACGAAAAGAGGTACGTTTGGTTACGAACCCTGCCTCATCGGACGTATTAACTCAAGATAATTGCCAGATAGAGTTTGATATTCACCTGATACACAAACAGACCGTATTCTGATAGAAAATTTACATAGAAGAACTTGGCTATGTTTTCCGCGGACCTTTCCGAATTTAAGTCTTAAAATCTAAGCAAGTTCGTAGTTACCTTGATCGAAGTGTTTGCCAAAGCAAGCAATTGTTGTGTGTGTGTTTATACAGCCGGAAGTTAGTCTGCCTTAGTGGGCGTCTGGTGTCTCAGCTGTAGATGAGCAATTTAGCCATTGCGGTACAACCGCTAACCTGGGGTCTTTAACGTGCGCCACGCAGTAGTGATACACGACCGCACACCGGTAAGATGCTCATCCGGTTTGCCACAGCATGTATATATATGCGAATATACTTAATCGAAAAACCTTGAAGTCAAACGTTGATCTTTTGCATGAAGACGAGCACATCCAAAATGAATTTTAAAAATACGGGGCTGAAGTGTATTTTATTTCTATGGGCATGTCCCCCCCCCCCCCCCCCCTCTTGCTCCGTCTCAACTTTGCGGCGATTAGGTCCGCTGCAGGAAAAGGTTACCAACTCCTGCATCACGCAATTGGTGACATGTATTTTTTTGTGCTTTAAACAATCATGTTAGTTTAGTCGCTTATAGAACACGGAGGACAATGTAAGGACCTCAGCAAGCAACGAAGCTCACAATACAATTAGGCTGAAAAAATAACATGATATTTGACTTGCTCGATCTCCCTGTTTAGAGACTGCAGTTTAGAGACTAGAGATCTCCCTGTTTAGAGACTGCAGTTCAAAGACAAGTCGAGCAGCAAAATTCGTTTGGTGCTCAACTGGCGCACTGATCTCCGCTGTCCACTCTCCACACTTCCCGAGCCCTTCTCTGAAACCGAAAACTTTGTTTTTGCTCTGAAGGTACTTTGAACGTGGACAGTTTGCTATATAATTTCCGACACAAAGAAACAAGGTAGTGTTGCCAGCTGACTCAAGCGCCACCTCAACCTTTTGCAACAAACAAGGGTGCGCTAAATAAATAGTTTATTTTTTTTTGGTCTTTTTAGGGTACTGTAAGTTTAGGTTAATTAAAGTTATCGGTAAAAAGCGAAAAGTACACAACGTATACAAGTACTTTGAAATTAAAAGCTGGGCCACTTTGAAGTCTTTAGGACTGATCCGAAGGGGTTCTGTTGGCGTCGTTTTCTGTTTCGGGGTGACGGTGCTTCGGTCTGGTCACCTTAATGACTTGTCTGAGATACCTCCTTCTAGCTTATCATTAAATAGTCGAATACTCCAAAATTCAGTGGCTCTTGGGCTGAAGCATTGTGGATATTAACTCTCACTATGCTGGAGATCCCTGTTCCTATTTATTCGTTCTCAGCAGAACAGACCTTACACCATCATGAACCCTAGGCGAAATCCGGCCGTGGCGCCTCCCCATTTTTACTACGCGCATATCTACTAGGTACGAAAGTTCTTTGTTAGTAAGCATGTGAGTAGTGACCCAACATGAGCGTATTGTCAGCCGAGAACCGCATTCCAAAAGCGAACGCCGATCGAGCATATAGCGTCGTGTCGAAAGCAGTGTTCAAATAAATAAAAAAAATGACCAAATACAAATCAATAGGGGGTGCGGCGGCGCCGCCTATTGATGGAGCCCCTGTGCGACAACCCAGTTCGCCCACCCCTAAGGTCTGTGCTGTATCTACTCTTGCCATACTTGCAAAACTATCTCAGTCTGGTCGGCGCAGCAAAAAAGTATCCCCAGACATCTCGTAATGGGTACAATTTACTGTTTTTCTTATAACAGTTTGGATATGTTTGTTGAAGGTCGCCATAGCATGTTAGTCATCCCAGCATATGAAGCTCATTAAACTATATTTTCTCCTTTTGTATATCTCTTGACGCAGCCTAGGATGGCCTGTTTTCTTTATTTTTTTTTTAAACGATTAAAGACGTTTCTGCGCGTTCTTGTCGGCTTCCCGACAGATTATAACACTCGTAATGACCGCAGATTGCACAACTGCCACATTCTATTCACGTACACTGCTGCGACCAAGGCGGCTTACTGCTAAAACCTACACAGAAATTGTACTAAGATCGTATGACGGGCTGGTCGGTTATACATTACACAAATAAAAGTAGAGAAAAAGACGAGAACAAGTAGAAAAAACGGACAGGGATAAGCGCTTGTCCGTGTCTGTGCCTTCTACTTCTCTTTTGCTCTACCTTTATTAGTGAAACCTACACAGAAAACATCTAAATACCTCTGTACAATCGGGCCTTTTTTAATATTCTATAACTTACATATTTTGTTAGGTGTTGCCGCATTCCCCTCTTTTGTCAACAAATTTGAAGTTTCTCCATAACACCTTAGATATTGGTGCTTTTAAATCCCTACACTTTTATAATCGGTGTGCCCGAATCGCTACAGCTAATGAAGCAACGTTGCCTAGCTTCTTTGCAGGGCCATCATTTTTTTTTTGTTTTATCAAAGTTTTTACAAAGAAAGTACATACAACCTTGGAGAGCACATAAACTACACATGACACTTTGAATTTTTTTTTTTTTTTTTTGCTGGAGAGCGTTTTATTTATAGAAGTAACATAAACACAAGACTGTTTATGTTTGCTTTCTAAAAACAACACGTTAAAGCAACAAAGAAACGTATGACCATATAAAAAAAATTCATAACATTCAAAGCTTCATAAATCTACTTTCACTTTTTTTAATAAAAACAACAGCGGCAAAACCCTGCTATTTAAATGTGCATGCTTTTAAATCAAGGGGCTCAGATCTTTGGGAAGACCGAAAGATTATTTCTTCCAATAAGTCTTCCACGGTGCGTGTGGCACTCGACAAAAAATATGTGCGAAAAGAGGAACTCATATTCAACAACCGCACAGTAATATTTCATGCACAAACATCACACACAAGCTCTGGTTTCCCCAAAAAACATCTTTATTAACAGTTTTGCAAGCTCAACTATACAACCGCTAAATTTACAAGAGGTGCTAATAAAACTGTAATGCAATTGATTGATTCATTCGTTCATAAACACTACAAATAAATAAACTAACAATCAAACGAAATATTATTTTTTTATTCGAAAGTCAATTAGGAGCGGAATATATCGATGACGCACTCTCATGATATCTGTTCGTCACATCACGACCAGGAGGTTCCTGGCAGTGACGTCACGAGCATTGACTGCTTGGCTCCAATTGGGTGACAGTATTGACAAATAAATAAATACTTCTTTTTATCACAAGCCTCACGCTCGACCGCTACTCTCTGCTCTGGAGACTGGACAGTTGCAAGTCGGGGTAACTCATCTAAGGCACATAGGCCTCATGGGGCCATTCAAGGACACGAATACAAGAACACGCGGAAATGATCGACAAGACAGGAGGAGAGGAAATGTGTCAAGATGCGCTAGATCTTGAGTGAAACCAGCTGAACAAAGGAAAGGAGGATGGCAGGAGAAAAGAATGGCGAACCGACCGCTGGACCACCAACTGTTTTAATTTATTGCACCAGAACCACTAGTCCAGCTTATTCCCTTAGTGAGATGCGCTATACACATAAAGTGTGTAAGTTGCGTATGCTGTCTGTGTGATGGGGTGGGGCTGCTCTGTGCGAGGCTAGTGAAACCACACTCTTTACGTGTAGGTTAGCTTTATACATTCTTCATTTTTCACTTGGATTAAAAAAAAAAAAAAACTTGTATCGCCTCTTAGGCATTACTGCGGGGGACGCGATGCATTATAAAATAAATCAGCATTCTCGCGGCACACCACTTCCGCAGGTAATGAATTCCACTCCGATAAAATAGGCATACAATATGAGTGTGTAAAAAATGTGTCCTTGAATCATAAGGTTGAACTTTGCAATAGTATAAAGAAGGAAGAAGAAGAAACGAAAAATAAACAGTTGTTAGTCTGAGCATTCACAAGTACGTCATGTTCTTAACTGTCTTTGATGTCATCTCGTAGTTTGCATCTTTATGTGTTAAGTGTAACTTTGCAGCGCAGTATACATCAGAATGACAAACCAACTAGCCCAAATCCAAGCATTATTTGCAATAGTCATCTGTTCACGCTGAAATCAACATTGCCGATTATAATTATTAGGATCAGCATGAATAAGCATTTTCAGAGTCCGGACTGTTGCCAACGCGTTTGCGCGCGTCGCAGGGCAACGACAGCATGTCCTCCCCGACGTCCTGGCCCCCCGGCGCGGCCCCGGGCCTCGAGGCGACCCCCACCTCGAACCCGCTAAACCTGTCCGACTCGATGATGGTGCTGCTCCAGTACGGCGGCTACTCGACTGCGCTGAGCGTCACCATCGCCGTGGGCTGCTCGCTGCTCATCCTCAACGTGCTCATCTTTGCCGGTGTCTACTACCAGAGGGATAAGACCAAGCTTGAGGCTAAGCTGCACAAGCGGAACTACAAGGTGAGCGCCAAGACTCAAAGTAACCGAGTTCAGCAAACACCTTCCATCTTCTGTCCACTTGCTCACAGAATGTTTTTCGAGCATTCAGTTTTTACCGATTACTCGGTGATTACTCGGCCAATGTTGAGGCCATTTGATGCACTCTCCCCCACCCTTTCCCCCAAGAAAATAAGATAAAGTGTGTAGTTTTGGTTTAAGAAGAATAAATCCGCCGAAAATAACACCAAGGTGAAGTAAGACAACACAAGGCGCTGGTGTTGGCTTTAGCGTGATGTTTTACGTAAGGTCCCCTTATACTGAAAGTAGAACAATTCCTCCTCCCCATGCAGTTTTGTCCTCTCTATCGGGGCGATCCTCTCATTCCAGCAGCTGCGCGCCGCCATTATTGAGCACATAGATTGGATGCCTTGGTGCGTAGCTTCTCTTAATATTTTCCGGTACGTGCGTCGACTTAGGGATTCGTGCTCTTAAAGTACGGAACGGCGGTTCTCTACATTTCGTTGTAAAATATACGCTCTTTGTGCACCGTTATTCGAGCTTAAATTTTAAGTGAGCGAGAATGTTTTGAACAAGTAATGCGTTTCCAAACAGCGTTGACGTCGCTCGCACTTGATACATTGTCGCGACCCACCATGAAAGGCAGAGCATTTAATTCAACAGAGTATTAATTATTTAGGGACAATAACGCACACCGACATTGCATTTTCACGCTTGTTGGATCAAGTGCCAAGAACAGGAGACTAATCAAAAGCAAATCATCTGCAAAGTATTATAGTTACGAAACAACCAGGGAACATTAATTATGGCTTTCCTTATTGCTATGCTTCTGATTCCAGACCTCTTCTAATCCAATCATTGTCTTTGTTCTTCAGAATTATGTTTCTTCAGAAACACCGTTCATTCAAGTTGGATGAACCAACACAACTTTAATAACAACTGGGAAGGAATTGGCAGTGAACAACGTGCCGCCAAACTTGCGTCGCAACAAAAAAAAAAAAAAAGAAACAGAAGAAAGAAAAACATCCACGCACGGAGGGCTACAGACTCACTGTACAGAGCGGAGCAGAGAGCCTCGCCCTTGCTCATTCATGGCGACGGATCTCGGCAGCGAATTCCGCCGCGCTGTTTAGGAGGAAAATGTTGGACACGTATGCAAAGCGATCATATTAAAGAGCAGAGCGAGGGGCCGCCCTAAAGAGAAAAGCGTGGGCGCCTGTGATTCCATGGCTCGATTGAGTGCGCATGTCCATTTCAAATGAGTGGGGGTGTGCGAATATTCAAAATTTCGAATACGAATCAAATATTTTCATTATTCAAAACGTATTCGATTCGAAAATTGCATATTCGGAAGTTCCCGAATATTCGGCCAAAACCGAATATTTGGAAAAAACGGCGAATATTCGCACAAACTACGAATATTCGAGCAAGTAACGAATAATCTGCTTGCCACGCATTCCCCTATGAATTTGTATATTCACTGAAAAAGGCTTATGACCCGTGCGTTATCGGTCTGCTCCGTTTCTATCTGTCGGATGGCAGCAAGACAGGATCAGTTTCGGTTTCTTTTTCACCAAGCCGTTTGTTGTGCGGCGCTTATAGAGAAATATGTGATGCAATCGCACGTTCTATAACTTGATGCAATAAAATAAACCTCGAGAGTGAAATATAAATATAAAATATATCTCGAGAGTGGTATCTAATATAAATGCTTGAAAATTAAAAAAAAGGAAAAAAGCTAGGGGCGAGCAGAACATTGCATCTCTTTCGACAACAACTCCTGCCACCAGTGCCTGCCACTCCCGCTCAGTCAAAATTAGAGATATCGCGAACCTCCCCAGTTTCGAGTTCGACAAAGTTCGACTTTTTCGACCTTTCAACGTGATGTTCGACAAAGGTTGACCGGAAATTCTACTTTCGTACGCATGCGTTAATATTAAAAACAAAACAAGAACTGATTGACTCAACTGGCGGACGAAAAGTGCAATATTTGTTTGGTTTATTGGCATCACAGGTTCACATTAATAACTAATGAAAGCGTTAAAAGCGCATATTTTTGCTTTTATATGGAATAAACAAACATTGGTTACCATTTTATAAAAAATAAAATAAACTACTTTCTACATTATTTTTTTCCAAAAATTTTAAATTCAGTAGACTCCCTTTAAGACGAACACGAAGGGACCTTGAAAATGTGTTCGACTTATCACATGTTTGCCTTAACAGAAGTGCCCTAATTATCATGCTGGGCATGTCTAAATTGCTGTTGACCAATAAACACAGAATGAAAAGGCCTACAATGAAGAGATACTAAAAAAGGGACATTTATTTGGCTTACTATGCCAAAAGAAAAAAAAAATGTTTCACACACCACTGCTGGGGGAACCGATCCATTCGGTGATTTTTGACTGCCTCCTCCTCCTCTGTGCAAATCGGTGTCTCGCGATGAAAGACGACATGTGGCCCATATTCCTGAGAATACATGGGCCAAATGTCCTAATTGAACCTTAGTCACTCTCATCACGTCCGTCAGACTCCTTGTCCGACACCTCCTCCCAAAGGCAGTAGTCTTCAGTGCCGTCGAGCGCATTTGAAATCCCGCCCATCTTGAAAGAGCGAGTGACGAGCGTGCGCCAACGCAGTGAAAACCCGGCGCGGCACAAAAACCGAGTAACCCAATGTCGGCTCGCCACAGTTCTCACGCAGCAGCTTGATGTTTACGGCGAGGTGCCGTTCACGTTGCTCTTTTACAAAGTCGTCGAGACTTGCCTCGACGTCGGCGAACACGCCATTCTTTGGGCTCCTAAAGCTTCTTCACGTTCTGTTGCACGCGAACAGAGCTTGCTTGTGTCGTCTCCATCCGCGGATGCTGCCCTTATTTACGGCCGAATTGTCGTCCGGCAGCACTGTTACCGATGTCTTCCGCAATCTAAAGAACTTTTCTTTTGTAGGCGACCGATGACTGTTTCCGCGCCGACGCCATCGCCTCGGACATTGCAATTTTAATGATGATGATAGCTGTTTTGAGCGCCATATTGCTTCGAAACCGAAACTACGTCAGACAGCTTTAGATCGCGTGTCATGGAAGCTGGACATTTGAAAACAAACCTTGTATTATATGCTGGTTTTTACGGTACATCTGACATACACCTCGGCCGGCAAAATGTGCGGCGTCGCCGTCGGTGCAGTGCCATCGCGATGGGGACCTATGAAAGTTCGAGTTAACCAAAATGCGCAAGGAAAGCGGTTCGTGTTATACGATTTTTTTTTTTTTTGCATTGCGTCTATGGGAAACCAACCAAATGTTCTTACTTTGTTCGGCATAGCCGAGAATTCCGCTTAAGGGAGTTCGCCTTAACGGGAATCTACTGTATTCGCGTAGGAGCCGGGCAACACTGTCCATAAGTCAAACTTCTTCGGCCTTGAGGGAAATTTTGCAGGTTTCCCGATTAAAGGGTCTTTCTACTGGCGGAAATGTTGTCACGGCGCGTAGGGTGCGCTTACTTTCTGAACAGTTGAACAGCTAATTTTCCTAAACGATAATTGTAATGAGTGCATTACTAGAAGCATCTTTAGCCTGCTGCAGCCCAGTAAATTTCAGTTCCATTGATTTATTTTGAAAAGGCAATAAAGCCTGTTGTTACTTCTTGTTTTGTAATTTTTCATTACAAGAAACATATTCGATATTCGATTCGATATTCGAAGCCCGTTTTTTGTCTTATTCGTATTCGATTCGTATTCGAAAATTTCAATATTCGCACACCCCTACTTGAATTGAGGCATTCAATAACTGGCGTCCCCGACGGCCGCCTATGCACTGTCGGGCGAAGGGGTGCCAATAACCGTAGGTTTCTCGACTGGTAAAAGTTCTGCCACGTGCCCAGTCCAGAGCCATAGAAAGGGAAAAAGTTTGCTCATCTTCTCTCCTCGGTGAAGTCGCACCTAGCAACTGACTAGCAAAGCGGGACGCAGTTTGAGTGATGATCGCCTGGCCGTCATCAACGACCCCGCGCCCCACGCGTGCCCAAGCGGACACTCACGCCAGGCTTGCTACACTAAAGGCGCGTTAACACCAGCGATGTGGAGCACTCGCGCGATGCGACTCTACTCCGTTCACCCTTAAAGGTGCACTGAGGAGGTTTGAGAGATCACCTAAATATGGCGCTAATTGACTTTGCTGGCTCTGAGCACTCTCTGAGGATGATAACAGGCCGATTTGCATACTAAAAAAACAATCAAACATCGCACCACATCGATTTCATCTTCGGTGATGTGAGGAGCTTGTTCCGAAACCAGGATATCTGTCAGTCAATAGCACGCGAAGGATCCTCGCGCCTCCGACAAGTTGAAACGCGGAGTGATGTCCTGAATGCGCGCGGCGCGTTTTCCATACAGCCCGGACTACGAATGAACCCAGCGAATGCGTGCTCGAGCGCTCGATAGCTGACTACCAATCACCCCTCCCGCGGGAGACAAAACAATACTATAGTTTTCTGTTTTTGAGACGACTACTGCAGTATTATGCTCCCTGTCCACAAAAAGTAACATTTTTCGACTACTTTTGCTCGCTTCTATCATCTACAAAAGCATACACATTTTGTAATAACTGCGTTTGCAATCTCAACAAAATTTCGCGTTCTTATTGGTCACGTGCCGGGTTCGCTACCGGCACAATGCTCCTCCCATCACCGACGACGACTTCGATCTTTGATTGTTTGTTTTTTAAGAGGGAAATCGGCCTCGCATCGTTATATTTATGGATTTCTAGGGTGCTTGGAGCTCGCAGAGTGAGTTATCGCCATATTTAGGTGATACCTCAAAACCTCCACAGGGCACTTTTACGCTGAGACAATGCCGCAAGCAGGAGAGCTCCACATCGCTGTTTTGAAACGTTCTTCCGCAGAACGAGCGCTCGCGCTAGAAATGCATGTCTCAAACCACGGAGCGCGGGCTAGCTCACGCTTGTAGCTCGGGCTTCAGTATCAGCTTAAGGGTAAACAAAATATGAATCGCATCGCAAAAAAAAAAAAAAAAATCACATGGTCACACCGGCGCCCGTGATTACCGAGTGGCTTCTCGAAAACTCTCGCTCCGAAGGATAGTACTCCGGAGCCGTCACCGGTTCCACTCTTTCCGCCATCGCACTATGAACGCGTAGTTCCCGGTTTTCGTTTTCGTTTTCAGATATTCGCGACGTGCACCACCAAAAGCGTTGCTGTGGTCGAAGTTTGCGATTGGCCAAACCATAGCTTCCTGGTCCATGATAATGCCTGCCCAATCGCCGGTTGGCGGCGAGGCAAATCCTGCCAATCACGGCGAGGCAGACGCAAAAGCTGCCAATCACAGCGAGGCAAATCATGGGCGTGACGTGGAGAGCGGAAACCAACAGAGGGTGCCACCGAAACTTCTCCGCGCTAATAGTTGAATCGGTTCCGCTTGCGGTCATGAATCCCTATGACTGGCTGATCGAAGAGTATAAGGTTGTGGCGATTCCAGCTTCTCTGTCGGCATTAGCGAGTTTTAGTAGACCGTGGTTCCCCCTCCGCTCAGCCACTCCGCTACCCGGAACTCTACAGCCAAGGCCATCGGCGCGCAGGCGCAGTGGCGGTTTCCTCGTAGCGGAGGGTGAGCGGAGGGGAAAAAACGGTCTACTAAAACTCGCTATTGTCTGCGTTTACGGTGGCGAGGCAACAGAGGAAAAAACGGCAGATGCCGGATATAAACAAAACTTCGCGTCACTTCTGGGCCGACCCTGATTGGCTCAGCCGCTCCTCAAGTAGATCGTATCGCAAAAGAGACGGGTCGGCTAGGAACTGCGCGAAACCGTCGCTTTTTTGTTTGCCATGGTCGCGTATGCAATCAAAGTTATCGCGCGAGTGGTGCACAACGCCGGTGTGAACGCGCCTTGATAAATGAGAATGCTCAGTTTCGACTTCAAACTCTTATCTATAGGAAAGAGGTGTCCTAACAGTTGCGATCATACTCTTGCGTGCTTCTAAATAGTGGTGAGTAGATTGGATCTCATGGCACACGCTCAGGAACTAGCTGTTTTCTCACGAAGCTATTATACTGATACTGTCGTTGTGAAGACCGTAATACGACTATAAGCAACGAGAGACAGGCACGTCCTATGCTACACGCTATGCAGCTTATTCTCTCTGTCTTGGGGTAAACAATGTTTACCCCGAGGATAGTATTGTTCTTGCATTCGTAGTACGCGACAAAATGGACGCAAACTGCTAGAGTCTCTTGCACCTTAACGTGGAGTGCCTACGCAACGCCATATTTATATAGCGGTGGCTATTTCGACGTCCGCCGTCAAATTATAATAATTACTAGCCTTATTTGCACGTCACTAAGGCCACTTTCTGGTCATATATTTTATGTTGCAGTAATTATTTTATTATTCGCCGACAAGTTAATTAAAAAATTACAAACCTTCTTTTCACGCCCGTGATATCACCTTCAGAAGAAGTGAAAGTATGTCTGTCTCTCTCTTCTGTCTCTCCGACGTGCGCCATGAAAATGGTTATAATATATTGACGTCTTCCGTCCAAATAGCCAGTTTCAATGTTTTGATGCGATTCGTTCAATTTTTAGAGAAATCTCTGTAACCCACTTTCGGTCGGCGTCACGGTGAAGAAGATACCCGCGTTTTCCTGCAAGAAATGTCGGGCAATCAACCACAATGTTGATGTGACCATGCTTGAAAGGAGTTATGTATCTATGTTATAACTAGCCGTTCTCGGTGCTGCTATAATTCCTTGTATTACGCCAGGGAAATGAGGTCACATACCTCACATCACATATTTCAAGAACCATTACAGCGGAGATAAGCTTGAAGAAGTTTGTGAGGAGCTCAAAAATGAAAATTACTGGCTAAGCGAGCAGTTATTCAAAACTCAAAGGGATGTCTAAAACCTTGATCACTACAATAGACTGAATAACGTCGAGATTAAGTGGATTCCCAAGGGAAACAACGCCCCTGCTTTTGAGATCGCTAGAAGCATATGCGCTCCCTTAAACGTTCCACCCTATAATGCCGACATAGACAGTCTCTCTCCCGGTACCTTCCCGTAGAAACGAGAACGAAAACATAATAGTGCAATTTGTTTCAAGAAAGAAACGCAACGAGTTCCCTGCTGCGTCCCAGCAAAACAAGATTAAACACGAAAATGATGGGATTCTCAGACTCTCAAGTTATACCGGTGTTAGTAAACGAGCATTTAACGGAAGCAAAACAGCAGTTGCTTGCGCAGCAAGGAAAAAAAGAAAAACACTTGAAGCATGCTTAGACTAAGAATGGAGGGGCTTTCGCGAGGCAAACGAATGACTCAGACATTTTGTATATTATGCGTAAACAAGATATCTCAAAGATAAACTAAAGCATGATAACCGAGGATGTCCCGCGAAGCGCAGGAAATTCTGATACGCCGCAGTTTCTTTACGCTACGACGTTCCGAACTCTAACTTCCAATTTGTCAAATAAATGTTTTGTTCTTCACTTAAATACAAGAAGCCTACGAACTGAGGTTGATAAGATTGTGTGTTTTCTTTCTACGTTAAAAATAAAATTTTATGCGTTCGCATTCACATAGACATTGTTTCGTAACAATTGTGTTTATCTCGATGGGCATCACTGTGAATTCTTAAATCTATCCGAAATGACCGGTGGAGGCGTTGCTTTATACATAACAAATAATGTCGACTATGTTCTAACAAAGGACTTTTGTGGGACTACACCTTAAAAATGTATTGCTTTAATGTGCTCAAATATTCTTGTTATCGTCTTGTAGCGCCCCCCTGACGGGAATAGATCAAAATTTTTCAAATGTGTCACCTCAGTTTTGCAATATGTGCACTTTTTTGTCGTAAACCGAGACTTGTTAGTGACATAAACATTAAATTCCTTGTTGAAAATTCAAACAAATATATATATATATATATATATATATATATATATATATATATATATAATTTATAACGTTCATACAGCTTTTTGCATGTCAGAATGTAATTGACACTTCCTCGAGTACACAAACGTTATCCGCATTGCTGGACCCATGATTAACAAACTTTCATTCGGAGGACATGGTTTTAGGAAGCATATCAGCGGGGAAAAGTGATTATACGCCAGTCTTTTGTATTCTGCCAAAACGAAAAAAACTAAGCAATCATAAAGACACTCTTACTTCTAGAACGTATCGACATATATCCGAAGCTACGTTGAATTAATTTCATGATTCATTATCTGTGCTTAACTGGGAAATTGTCTCATCTGAAACAAACGCAGATAAAGCCAACGACATGCTTTTCGCAACCATAACATTATGCTACGAGTCATCAATTTCACAGCAAACAAAAGGAAAACGAATAAAAGAAAGAGAAAACAATGGATTATGAAACAACTGTTTCGCAGGATATAAAAAAATTTACGTACAAGGGGAATTTTTTTCCGCTAAATTTGGAGGGAAATTTTTCTCGATAAATTCAGCGGTAGAAGTTTCCCGCTAAATCTAGCGGGGACATTTTTAGCTAGAATTTTTCGCTAAATTTAGCGCGGAATATTTTCCGCTAGACACTTAGCGGGGAAATTTTTCCTCTCAATTTAGCGGATAAAAGTTACCACTAATTTAGCGGGGAAATTTTTCCGCTAAATTTAGCGGCAAAATTTTCTCGCTAAATATAGCAGAGAAAATATTCCGCTAAATTTAGCGTGGAATTATTTCAGCTAAATTTAGCGAGGAATTTTTTTCGTTAAGTTTAGCGGGAAAATTTTCCCGCAAAATTTAGTAAAACAATTTGCCCCTAATGCAACGTGCGGTGGCGTAACGAGTGACGTCACTTGTGACCCTCGTGACGTCACGTGTGACGTCGTAATGGGAAACGTCCCATAATACACCGCGCGGTTACGCCGACGCCTCTTTAGCCGGAAATGGGCGCCTAAGAGCTGCGCTCTAAAACGACCTAGGTAATTATAGACCAACATCGGTACTGCCTTTATTTTCTAAACTTGTTGAAGAAATAATAAACTACAGGTTACGGAGATGTTTATAAAGTATAATATTATAATAAAAAATGAAAGACGGTTAATATTCCCTGTAATGCCAAATTAGAGCGCAGCACTTGAGGGGGAGGAGGGGAAGATACGGAGAGGAGGGTACCCCCTTCTCCCCCACCACCTACTCTCCTCTTCCTCCCTTCTCCTCCCTCTTCTTCCTCTCATTCTCCTCCCCTGCTCCTCCTTCCTCTTCCTCTCATTCTCCTCCCCTGCTCCCCCTTCCCCCTATTCCCTTCCTCTTCCCCTCCCCTCCTCCTCCCCCTCCCTCCCTCCCCCCTCGTGACCCTAGGGACCCTCGTGACGTCACTCGTGACCTTTGTCGAGGCCTTTACGAATGACCTTCGTGACGTCAGTCGTGACACACACGAGACGTCACGTGTTATGTTAATATGGGAAACGTCCCATAATGCAACGCGCGCTTACGCCGACAGCAACACCGCTCAAGCTGTAAGCGGGCGCCTAAGAGCTGCGCTTTAAACAACAATATGAATTCCAGAAGGGAAAACAACTGAACTCGCACTTTGGCACATACGTGATAAGATAATTCACAATATTGAGTATCAGCTTTCACGATTGGTTTGCTTATCGATTTCCGTAGAGCCTTTGATTCCATCAAACACTGACATACATCTTCTAAAGCTTAATAGATATGGTATACGGGGAACTACAAATAAATCTATCAGAAATTACCTTACATCCCTCAGGCAATAAATACGCAATATCTAACAACATAAAATCACCCTCTGCTTTTACAAAATATGGTGTTCCGCAAGGCTCAATAATGGGACCTTTTCGTTTTTATATACAGCAATGACATACCTAATATTTCATATATATATATATTTTAAATGCGGACAATACGAATGCGTTCTTTCGGAAGCCAAGCTTAACCAGCTAGATATTTCATTGAATAAAAATAAATGTGCTCTCTCACCTTGGTTGACAATAAATGGCTTCTCTGTAAATACAAAAAAAACTAAATTTAGAATTAGTTTTTTTATTAAACCAGGTCCTTAAAAAAAGGACATCGAACTAACGTTTGAAAACTTCGAACTTGAGCGTTTAAATAACTACAAATTTGTTGGAGTGTGTTTATACGAGCACAAAATTGAACGCCCCATGTCAACCCAATAACAATCAAAATTTATAGACCAATAGGCTTGCTTTCCTCTGTAAAACATTATTTACTGGATTGGCCAATATGTCAAGTTTATTAAACTCACTATAATTCAAAATATAAAACTGCTTTCTTGTCTAGATAATTAAGTTGTTAATTATTTTCGAGTAATTATTTTGTTAAATATTGAGTATAAGGGCATGGTTTCAATTAGAATCTTGCCGGGCATCATCGAAAAACAATAAATAAACAAATATCAGAACGATAGAACGCACGCGCAGCATTTTACGGCTTTAAAAACCGCACAAATTCGACGAGTTTTTAAGTTTCCGTTTGCAATCGGAGCGCATCTTGGCCCAGACGGCACCGCGGCCAGCAGAGGTTGGTTGCACTGTTTGTCCACGGGGCGCGGTGCCGTCGGGGCCGAGATGCGCTCCGATTGTCAACCGAAAACCCGTCGAATTTGTGCAGTTTTTCAGAAAGCCATAAAATGCTGCGCGTGCGTTCTATCATTCTGCAATTAGTTTATTTAGTGTGTTTCGATGATGCTCAGCAAGATTCTAATTGAAACCATGCCCTTAAACAGAATATTAGAAAGTATATTAGAGGAAAATAATTAGCAATCTAATTATCCCGGATTTTAATAATTTTTTCTAAATAGGCCCCTGGCTCAGGACCAAAACGACACAAGCCTTTTTTCGTTGCGACAAGTAGTTTTCGCAATATCGAATTTGTCCACTTTTCGTGAAACACCCTGTATATCGCAACTACAACTTCTACCAAAAAACGTTCTGCGTCTTGTAAATAATATGGATTACGACCGCACACATTTCCGCTGTTCGAAGAATATAAAATTTTGGGCTTTCATCAACTATACGGATATAAACTTTCAATCTATATTTATCAGGACAGTAAACGTCCGACACCAACTCACGCATGACTCTGCATTCGGCCCAAACATCATTCTAGCACACGTCATGATATGTTTATACTCCCTAAAATCATACCAAATATGGCCAGAGAAACATTAGCATATCAGATTCCAAATTATTTCATCACGTTCAGCTACATTCACACACTCGTGGCAAGTATACTTTCACCAAGCAAATACAAGCATCTTTTAAAGAAAGCTCTGATAAAGAAAAATCGAGATCATCAGAAAAATAAGTGAAATGTCAACTCATCTTTTACCCTATTGTTATATTATTGCAATGTTTTTTTTTTGTTATTTTCAGTTTTTTTTTTCAATAACTTCTTTTTCGAACATCTATACTGTGTTTAGTTGGAGCGTTTTTTTAATTTTTTTTTCTTCCGCTGCCGTCGGTGATCAATTGTTGATTTCTGTTTTATAGCGGCATTAAGGCCTGGTCAAACCATTTGGTTTTTTGCCTTGATGCTGCAGACAATGTGTATTGTCTAAACAAACTGAAATACAAAAAAGATAAAAGATCATCCAGGAGGCAATGTTTGCATTCATAAACTTTTATTCCTCTTATACTCTTTACCCTCCCTACGTTGGTCACGCGTAATGAAAGTCCACTGGAAAGTATAAAACTGTCAAAAGAATTGAAAGAGAAAAACGCCGGAAGCCGAAACTGACTCGCGATCATTCAAAAAACGTTTGTACGGAAATGGAGAACGAAAAAGCATGCTGAACTTTCCATATTCCGCACTTTAAAATGCGTATTTCCATTTGGTACGTGCAAGAAATTTATAACGATATTCAGCCGCATTTGATGTGGGATTAAGCGTTCAAACGCGGTACGTTACCGGTCCCAAGAGAGAGCAAACCTTCGCCGCCGGGCAATCCTGCTCTTCGCTGCCAAGTTTTACTTTCACTGTCACGTTCGAAGGCTGCTCTAAGAGAAACAAACAGCTGTCGACTGGATTTAATTGGATTTCTTCGGCTTTCCTTTTGTAGCGGGTAAACACAGAACTTTAGTTTCTGAATCTAGGAAATGGGCTTCTCTGCCACTTCCACTTTCGCTGTCTTGAGACAGGAGTTGTGCCCACTGCACGGTGTCCTCCATCCGTTGTCACGTGTCGCGCCACCAGACTCCAGTCGCCTGCTCGTCACCTCCCCCTTGCTGCGAATGTCCTCCCGCTGCCGCCTCTCGTGGTCTTCAAGTCTCTCTGGCGCTTCTTCTTTGCCGCCACTAAGGAAACACAGCGTGACCGACAGAGTTGTCGTCAGAGGCTTCGTCGCGATGCGCTGTCGCCGTAGCACCGAGTGCTCCGTCGTCTTCTCCGCAAGTCCACAAGGAGAGCATACCCAATATGTCACACCGTGAGTTTGGCTCTCTATCCACACAAACACATAGAGAAACAGGGTTGTTTGTCCTCAGGCGTTTGTGGGAACACAAAATGTAACAGCGCCTCCATGTGGCATTTTTATGAATAGGGTCATTAGTGAATAAATGTCGGGCACTTAGGCGATTGTTTGGCGCCAAAAAGGAACATACAATTAGGACTGTGCAAAAGAACGATTATAATTCAGATTACTTGCTTAATGCTTTAATCACGATTAACATTATTAGCGGGCCGTACTCTAAGTTAAATTTCAAGGAGAATGTTGTAACGCTTGCTTGCTACTATTTATTCAATTGTAATGTACTTTAGCGTTCCCTGTAGTTGCCATCCAGAGTGAGTGTAAGATCTATATCAAAATGTATGAATATTGAATTTTTATCGCTCCCTCGTGTCTTGATTTTTTTGGGCCGAGCTTCATCAAGTTTTAAACAAGCTGTTTATTGTTCCATTGGTGACTTAGCAAGAACAATAGTAAAAGAATAGTATAGGAAGCGAAAGTATGCAGGCAAGCTGGTTAGAAAGCATCATGGTCGAAACCTTGAGACACAGGGAAAGAATAATATTTTTCTGTGCCTCAGGGTTTACATTATCAAATTGTGTCAGACTCTTTTGAGATATCATGAGCCGTTTAATCGATACTTTATGGGATTAAAGGGTAATGATTAGTCGGTTTAAAAAGATTGATCTACGCCCAGCCCTATATACAATCTATCGCCAATTATTTGAAAGTAGGGTTGTGAGAAAATTCGAATTTCAAATTCAAATCGAATAACGCTTATCCGAATAATTATATTCTAATGTGAAATTGCTAACATTCGTTTTTTTTTTCATAATTCGATATACACAAGATCAGTACTACTGTCACGAAATCGCCGTTTATATTGTGAAATTGGCCTCCCAGGCCTGTGTTGAATTTAGAATCAAGCCTCCACCAAACAGCCTTGACTAACGGACCATTCCGACAGAAATTAGTTTGTTTCGTATGTTCCGCGAGCGGAGCAGCATTTTAGGTGCGCTCGACACAAAACACGCAAACACCGCTGGTCAATATTGTAAAATCCATAATTTTGCGTCACATATGCATTAATATGCGAGAAATTATTCAAATACAAATAGCAGCGATATTTGAACCAGCTCGTGAAGACTCGTCGCTCCCCGCGGCGTCGGGCGAAGTGTCAGGGCTCTCAAAAAGCTATGAGAGTTCACTTTTGTGCAGAACGCGGAGGCAGCCAATCACAAGGAAAAGAACTATCTTACGACGCTCACAATAAATTTGAAGAATAGAATCCGCCCAAGGATAATGAGGAATTCCTCTTTGTGCACATCGCGTGTCAAGTATAATTGTATCCTGAGCTTTCGCTGGGATCTTTTCAGTTTTTCTCCTGATTGGCTCTCTCCCTAATTTGCAAGAAAATAAACTCAGAAACGTGTTTCACATTCGGAGCGGCACAAGTCGCCGCCAAAAGTGTTCACCACGCTGCGAATCCACTCGCGACACGTGTATGGCGGACATGTTCATCAGCTGGGTCTTCCTTTTTATATATTTATTTATTTATTTACTTATTTATTTATTTATTTATTTCAATACCTTCAAGGCCCGAGGGCGTTACAGGAGGGAGTGGTAATCAAAAATAAAACAAAAAAACTGCACATATGAAGTAGAACAATATAAAAGAACCAAAGGCGGATAAATAAGACAAGAAATATGTTTCAACGGCAGATTTAAAATAGAGTGGATCTGTTAAGGTGGCGATCGAGGTGGTCAGGTGGTTCCATTCGTTGCTTGTTTTAGGAATAAATGAAAAAACTACATGTTAGTGCGACAGTGAGGGACACCTATTTTATGACTTTGGTCTGCACGGGATGACGAGCATGACAGTCCTAAAAGCAGCTCGCTTTTCAGTGAATGATTTTTATGATAAATTCTATGAAAAAGGGCTAGTCTAGACACTTTTTTGCGTGGTGCGAGATGAGAAAGGTTTCAAGTAGCTTTCGTTAATTAATCACATGATCCACGATGGTAGTTAGACAAAATAAACGTGCACCACGAGTTTGAACTGATTTTAGGTTATTAATAAGAAAGATTAGGCTCGGATACCATACCACAGAAGAGCACTCAAGTTTGGAACGGACAACAGTTTTGTGGAGTAGAAGCTTTAAAGATGAAGGCACCATAGAAACGTTTAGACGTAAATACCCAAGCATTTGATTAGCGTTGTTTACAATATAGTTGATAGCGCAGTCCCAGCAATGTTATAGAGGGAGTAGTTTTGACAGTTAGCATACAGACTTGCATTAGTTTGCTTTTATTAGTATTTAAACGAATTTTCCGCGTGGAGCACCAAGTAGAAATTTTGTTAAGGTCAGACTGAAATATGGAGGTATCAGCACTAAAGGACATAACACGAAAAACTAAACAATTGTCAGCAACTAATTTAATAGATGAGTTGATAGAATTTGTTAAATTATTTCTGTAAATAATTCAAAGCAGGGGGCCGAGAAGAAAACCTTGCGGCGCACCAGAGCCGACCGTGCAAGGGGAAGAGTAAAAATCATTAGCGGTTCGAACTGGGTTTTGTTAGACAGTTACATAAAATTGTTCGATCCAACCAATAATGTTCCCATCTATGTTTAGCTTGCTGAACTTTAACGCTTATAGCTGTTTTAATATTTGGTCTAGCCTCTCTTATTTCCGCGTTCCCTCGTTGGAGAATGAACACGCAGGGCTCTTCGTTTTCTTGTATGAAGTTTTTGCTTTGTTTTGTGTCCTGAACATTGTCCATATATTTTTGTATATGCATTTTTTTTTTCGATTCGACTTCGAATCTTTGGCCACTGTTCGACACTATTCAATCAGATTTCTATTCGATTTGACGTTTCAGTCTTCGCACACCCCTAATTGAAAGTGATCGTGACGAAAACACTAAAAATAGAGCTACATTTTAAAATTTAATTCACGTAGTTAATCTTGGCCTAGCGCGCAACGCTCAGAGAGTAGCCAAGACGTGAAGTGTGGGAAATTATCAGCCTAATTCTTCCGCAATCTTCGTCAATTGTAGCAATAGTATGGCCGTGGATTTACTGCATTTTTAACTCCTATAGTTCCTTCTACGCATCAAACACGTTCCAGAATTTGCACGAAGAAACAACAGCTAAAAGGAAACAGACAGGAACAGTGGACATTGCAACACGCTATATGTTCATGCACCTTCCAGTATCAGTTCTATGTCTAAAAATAAACGCGGAGGCACAACGAAAGCACTACATGATGAGGAGACAAGTGACATACAGCTTAGAGCAGCTTCAAGTAAAAAAAAGACGACGAAAAACAAAGCTCAGGCATCTAGACTGAACACGAGGAGTAAGCCATCGGAAGGCAAGAAGCGAGAGAAGTGGTGGACCGAACAAACGCAGACATTAATGGCCATTTTATCGCCGCAGTGCCATTACCTCATTTTTTTTTCAAACTTACCGATTTCGTTCTGGCTCCTCAGCTTCGCATCGTACCCACTTCCTTCCTTTTACTGCGTTCTCGCTTCCCTCGGACATCTCCCATTTCTTGCCTTTAAGATTCTTTGTTTCATGAATGCGCTTGTACCAGTGGGAGTTGTAGACGCTTCAATTGCCTCCTCTCAGCCGTCGCTTCCTAAGTGCGCGTGTAGTGCTCTACGTTTGGGCGGCTCATTTCGTACTTTGGTTTCAATTTTACTCTTTTCTTTTTCCTTGATTTGTTTTATCGAGCGATCGGCTGCCACGTTGCAAAGGAAACAATATTCGTTTGGATAACTCCGGCCCTAACCGGAGATTATATTTGAAGCGAGGGTTTAAAAAAAGGGCTAACAAGGAAAAAACAAAGACAGTGAGACCAAGAAGAGACTCCACACGAGGCTCTAGCAAATGGCGAAACAGAAGCAGGAGGAAACGATTGAGAGGGGGGGGGGGGGGGGGTGTCGACTGCAAAGGCGAGAGGGATGGAAGATAAAAGAAAGCGCTCGCCCGCAAGGTGATGGCAAGCTACTGTTTTCTGCTTCACGTTCAGATGACGCGGAGCTGTATATATTTTACTTGTTTATTTATTCTTACTTTGGTCGATCCTGTCGCGGTACCTACTCCTCTATCATGTGTTATCAACGGTTTTATAAGTTGTGTTTCTCATTGTTTATAGAGCGTCCTCAATACTACCCCTTGTGGTATCATAATACAATATAATATAATTATATTATATAATTATATAATATAATTATAATATAATAATACATTATAAACAAAAAAAAATACACTTTTTTATTATTGCAAAAATAAACTAGGCATCGCCGAACGCTCATTTTCCGCCCGAAGGTAGAGCTAGAGGTCACAACCAGATACCAAAGTTTCAGCCCGATCCGATACCTTATTTAAAAGTTATAAGTGATTTTCTGAACATTTCAATGGGAAAATGGCGGCCGACGGAGTTTTCGAATACATGGGGCCCTATGGCACCAGAAACCAAACACGGGAAAAAATGGGCTCCATTTTCCCATTGAAATTTTTAGAAAATCACTTATAACTTTTGAACAAGGTATCTAATCGGGCTGAAACTTTGGCCTCTGGATGTGACCTCTAGCGCTACCTTTGGGCGGAGAATGAGCGTTCGGCGACGCCTAGTTTATTTTAGCAATAAAAAAAAAACTGTAAATGTTTTTCGTGACTCCCTGTACCTTTCATATAGTATATTATCACCCTGGTTACTCTTCTTAGCGGAAGCAAAAGTGCACGGCACTTTAACAATAGCAACAGGAACAGCAGCAGCTTCTGCTTCAGCAGTTGGAAAAGGTAGTTTCAAAATCTGTAGTAATTAAGGCACCAACCTTGAGTAATCAGGGACGAATGACCAGACGCTGTTTGCTGCCTGCAGCCGCTGCTGCTGAGTACCAAACCCGAATCGTGTCGGCCGTTTGTCTCGATAGGTACCATAGAGTTATTATAATGTACGCTAGAGGTTCAACTGGCGCTAGTGTCTATGCGACTTCCGTGACGCAAATTGAAGCAGACAGCAACCAGTCTACGTTTGCGGTGCTCCTGTGCATTCCTATGGGAAAACGCGCGTGCATTTTGTCTGTTCGCCGGAAAATAACACGAAACACTTTGGTTATTAGGGTCGTACCGAATAGTATGTGCCTTGATTAACATTGTAAAAGTGTAATTACTTTCGTTAGCGCATTTTTCTTTATTAGTGAACGATGTTTAACTTCGCTACATTTCAATCCCAAACGTGTGTTCCGCAGCACGTATGTAAAAACAAGCGACGATTCAAAGCAAAATTACAATCGAAAGGAATATAGAGTGTGTTCAAGGCTCGCCAGCATTCCGGTGACGCTTATATATTGCTAATATGCCAGTCCTGTCACTATATGAAAATGACCCCGTCGTGCATGAGCGGATAAAAACATTCAAAACGTAAATAATAAAACACGTGGGCTATGAAAGGTGTCTCTTCGTATTGTTTTCTCTGTCGGGCAGCTTTTATCGGGCACTTGTTCTCAAAGATTTCGATCGTGCTGGTAATATTTTAAACGTAGAAGTTCGCACAGAGCAGAAAGAATAAAGAGGTACTTACTTATTTAAAATCGGAATATATTACGTGGCCTTCAGTATATTTTGATCGTACATGCGCGGCTAGGTACTGATCCAGTGTTACTGCGAAGTTCTTGTCGTCTCCCTTAATTTCCAGATGTTCTTCGTTCATTTGGCACTTATATCTCTCATGCTGAAAAGCGCCGACGTCGTGTTCGCGCTAAGAGTGTCCGACAGTGCACATAAATAAACGTACGAAGCCGTTTTAGCACCGTTTTTGATGCGATGAATTTGAAAGAAAAACGCCGTACCTGACCAATTATTTCGTCGGCCTGACTGAGAAATGTTCCAAGCTACCTAGTACGTTCGAATTATTTGGGATATTTGCTCTTATGATCGAGCGCAGGGAGAAAATGCACTCACTTTTTCCCATAGAAATGCATTACCGGAAGTCAATTTTCGGCTGGTTGCTGTCTGCTTCAATTTGCGTCAGCACACTAGCGCCACTTGAACCTCTAGCGTACATTATAATAACTCTATGATAGGTACCGCCTTGACGCCTCGCTTATCAGTAACCAGGTGACGATGACATGGGTAGTTTTGGCTAAAAGTATCAATAAACAGAAGAGCCAAGTAGCCTTGCGCTTGTTTTCGCTCGCCGGTGGCGAATTCAATCGGCGAGTGAAGTCACCGATTGCACTGTGGCGTAAACCCCAGGGGCGGTCAGGAACAAGTGGTCATACATTGCTGGCTCTGTACCGCTGCGGCTATCGAGAAGAAGGGTGCGTTCTTTTTCGCTTCACTCCTTTGAAATCTACAGGATTTCTAGAGGCCACAACTAAAAACGGTTTCTACAATATTCTATGATTCTATTCCATTGGTACAGTACTAGTACACAAGCATATAGATATAACTGCGAACGTAGCGCTCGTTGCCAAGGGGCTGTCAGATGAAAGACGTTTATTCTAGACTCTCCGGGGCTATGCACGTTTGCCATGTAGTACACCAGAAGCCATTTGTGCCTTAATACAGTACAACCCCTACAAACCTCGCAATAATATACATATCGTAAATACAAACCCAAGCAGTATTTCTCGGGTGTAGACGCGGTAAACAAATGTACGTGTACGCGAATATTGATCTTCGAGAAAACCATCGTATTAAGATATTGAATGTTATGAGAAACTCGAACCACGCTCAAGATAAATATTCATGTTCCTGGCACAGGAAGCCTCGTCGTACTGAAATATGGCTTCGTCGTTCATGTTTCTTACTTTATTTACAAGGATACCAAGAATGCCCACCGAGCCAGCATGGTATGGCGTGGGATGATTCATGAGGCACCGTCAATACGCGACGCGTGCGAACACGCACAGTTGGTTCACGGCTCAGGCGTTTGGCGTCTGGCCAACTGGGCTAGCTCTCCTAAATTCTGCTGTGCTACGCTTGGTTTCACCTTAAGTCCAGATGCCGCCGACAATACGAGCTCATGGAACCATTCAGACAGCGCCAAAAGATTACCATCACGGTGTTCATCGTATTTCTCTACGTACGTCTATAATTGTTGAACCAATTATAAAGGCCTAGTGATTTGCGCTTTGGACTCTGCTTGATTGTTGCCACTACCTCGTAGCGTCGGCTGCGTCTGGACTTAGCCTGTATTGAGAGAGAGAGAGAGAGAGTCGGAAAATGAAGAACAGAGAGGTTAACCTAGGTTAAAGTCCTGGTTGGCTACTCTATTTTGGGGAGGGGGTAGTGGGGAATTAAAAGAGGAAGGAAAGGAATATAGGTCGTGTTTGACCCCCAACGGAGGTTCGCGAAATCTGAGTTAGCTTGGGTACGAATGCACTTCTGCGTTAAAAACGGAGGTTTATTTTTGCGATGCTTCTCTGCAGACTACGTAGAAATGTGACATGATTTCTTGTCTTGTTGAAAGCTTGATTTTCTAGCCATAATGAAACGTCGCTGTTTATTCCGAGTTTCTTTGGCCGGTCCAGCACGGTCACATTCAGCACATTGCCGCTTCCGTTCATTTATCTGCTCTCCAGTCCACTTCTTTCTCTCGCGAGGACATTGTGTAGACTGCGACCCGCTCACGTGTGTGATAAGAAGAGGAACATGGCACGGATACCTTACTTTCCCGCCATGTGCGTCCGTTTCGATGAGAGTAACGATACCACAATTCAAATGCGTAGGCTCTAAGTAGTGTGCCTCGTGTACCGCAAAAACGCACCGAAGCCATAAGCGAGACCCTTGTCCCGAACGGCAGGTCGGCAAGCCCTCCGAGGTGGACCTGTCCGGCGGCGCCCCTGCAGCACCGAGCAAGCAGCAGCTGGCCCTCCGCGCCCCGCCCCCGTCGCCCGTGGGAGCCTCGTCGGCCGCCCCGGGGGCCGCCCACTGCCCCTCGTCGGTCGGCCCCCAGGGCCTGCTCGTGGCCAACAACACGAGCCACAGCCACCTGGCGACGGGGGGCTGCCCGGACCCCCGGCTGGTGGCGGCCACCCTGCCCCCCAAGGTACCGCCCAAGCCCCCGGTCAAGGCTCTGCCCGAGGCGCAACCCCTGCTCGCCGCGCAGGGTGCCAGCGCCACCCTGGGCAGGGTCGTGCTCAGGGGCGCGCACAACAACAAGATGCACGACGGCGTCGTGTGAGCTGCCTTTTTTTTTCGACTTGGTTTCACCCGGACGTTTTGGATGCCCATGAGTATCTTGGAGACTGATGCGTCAAATATTTCTCGGAACCCATCACTCCCTTAACACCTAAGCAAACCTAACTAAGCGCAACCTAACCTAACCTGACCTAACATGTTCTAAGCTAAGTTTGATTTAGTGAGAACTGTGCTACTAACACTATCATACGCTATCCTGCGATACACATGCCTACTCGAACCTAATCTAATACCCCCGACTTAAACTAAGCTAACCGAACTAAATGTTACCTAAAGTGATCTGATCCAGTTTAGGCTAAATAAAGCTACCGAACCTACCCTGAACTATTCTAGCGTTCAATAACCTGACCTAACCAAATTACGTTCAGCTATCTTCAACAAAGTGTCGTCTACGGTTTGCAGGATTCGATTTCATACAAGCGGTGGAAGCGTTCTAGTGTCGCAACGCCTGACATGGTCAGTCGATTTAGAGAAGGTGCTGCTGTTAGTTTAGGGGCTTTTTATGCACTTTGAACCTTTGGTTTTTCTTGCCTTAGAAAGCATTGATTTCTAAACAAAAAATTCAATTTCTTCGAGGAGTACGTAAGTGAAAAGCTGCTTGTAGCGCCTTGTGGCTGTGTTTCCTTGCCTCCTCGATACCCATAACCAAGAAGCATCCTCCTTAAAATATATTCGCCTGCACCATTTTCTCTCTCTAATATTGAGTATTAATATTAAAATTTCTTGCCTAACGTTTAAGACCCCGCAAATTGTTTCGCCTTGAGGAAGTGAAGAAACTTTTGAGAGAAAATTTCAGCTTTGCAGTACCACTAACCCAGCTAATCTCAGACTTTTTGTGTGAATCTCGTAGCGACTACACGACAATATATGCATGTCCCCCAGTATCTCGAAAGCATCAGGGAGTTGGATTGAGCCCAAGATCTTTGCAATCTGCACCGCTACCTTTTGCTCCACGTGCGCTGAACTGCGATATTTGGCACACACGAGCACCAAGTCTGGGATTGACCGAATTTAAAGCGATGTAATTGTGACTCTAATATAACGTATTTACATATAAACTCCAAACTAAATTTGACTTTTAGTTTAGCAACATGCTGCTAAAGGTTCATCTTGCACCTTAATACCTGCAGGCAATGGAGACTAATAACAATTCACAGAAGCAACTAATTTGTAAGCGTTCCGAATATGTATTCTATGTCGCCTAATTCTCCAACAGCAAAAGTTTTTAAACTGTTATCCTTAGCGAGGCGCGGATGATGTTTAAAAGCGATTGCTGTTATTGGCTCTTTCCACCACTCTATTTTACGTCCACTGTTGAAGTTGTAGTTGATATTTTAGTTGCGGTCGGGCGTTCATCGTCGTTGTTTCCAAATTCTTGAACAAATCGTCCGCCGCCTGCCTGAATCGAACCTGGCTCCGCTGTGTCCGAAGAGGAAGCGTTATTACAGAGAAACCCACAGCGCTAACAACCCACTTTACACTTAGCTTTTTTGTAGAACCGTATGCCCTCTTCAAGCGCTTTCAGGATACAAATGGCCAATAACAAAATGCCGTAGTAGCACTGTCAATGCCAAGAGCTCGTGCCGAGGGACGTGCTTTCAAGATCTCCGGAACAAAAAATACACAAAACCACTCGGAACAAAATGGTCAGATGTCTATTTTGTTTTGAACACTTTTGTTCACGCACCCCACTGGTTTGTGAACGAGACGCCAATGCCCAAACACTTTGCCGTGACGTGTAGCAGCTCTCGCTGCGATTGTACTGTGAATTACCACAGGTTAGCTTAATTTTTGTTGCTTGACATGAGGTCGACCAGGTTTGGAGTACAGTTTGGAACATTGCGCTTATTGGCAGGCTACAAGACAATAGCTTCTGGCTTGATATATTGCAGATAAAGAACTTTGTGCCCTAAGCTCATAAAGTAACTTAACGACATCGAGGTTACCCTTTGATATAAGTGCCAGTATATTCAAAGCACGCAAAAAAAATATATGTCGGCATTCATATTCAATCGTGCTTACTCGCGCACATTCACTATGTCATTTAGGTATAATCTGAATAGCTGAAAAGTGCTCTGCCATACGGCGCACCTAAGTTCACGCCTTGAAACAAATTGCAATGATCAGTAACTAAAATGCCCTATTTCCCCGTTTCCGAAAGGAAGGTATGGGCAATAAACCTTTATCGCCTACACCATAACTACGACGGTTCCTCCGAAAGTAAAGTTTTCTATTCTATCTGGTTCGTACCCGACCACACATGCGACTGTTGGCGGTAAAGCGCGAAAGACATGTACGACGAAACCGTCCGATCTGACGTGCGAACTGACGGAATGACCTTCGGGAGCGAGGGTTTTCGTAGCACCGGAGAGCGTTGAAAACCCTCGCCTCCGACTGTCGTATTGCCTGATCGGACGTCGGATCGGACGGTTTCGTCGTACATGTGTTTCGCGCTTAAGTCCGTAGGGTTGTAACCTTCTCGCCAGTAGTCATTACACTTGGTGACCGTGCGTCACGTGGCAGCAGAGGGTCAGTTTGACAAAATGGCGTCTGATATAGACTTGGCCACAAATTAAAGGTGCGTAGTTCAATTACTACATACAAAATATAGTTCTCTCATTGACATTCACCAACACTTGCATTACGTTTACGCTGATCACACAATGAACATAAGCACAGTGAGGCATGGGCGGCGCTTTGCATGATTCGTGACAGCGACGTGGAAGAGAAGCCATGTTTAGGACGGACAGCTGTCACTGCAAAATATTGAGCATGTAACCCGCTCAATTAGACGAATTGGCGACTTGCGACCAGGGAAATTGTACTAGAGAAAGCTACATCGAAACCTTGTATAAGCTATAGTTTTGAATTTCCAGAGTCAGACCAGAGAAAAAAGGAACCCCTCTCTTGCAGCAAGATTACATCAGGCCTCACAGCAGTTTGTAGACCGCGCAGCACATTGCCAATCTTGGCAAGACTGTCCTACCACACCAGCCATGCAGACCGCATTTGGTACCTCCTGGGTTTAATCTCTTTGAAGCCATGGCAGATATACCGCACGGAGAAAAAATCCCTAGCATCGAAGTCGTCATGCGAACTGTGAAGCAGTGGTCACCTCTCTCGGCACAGTTTTCTACCGGCGTGGCATAAAGCATATTGTTCAACGCTGGACAAAATGTACAGCCAATGGCAAAAATGTATAGACAATCACAAAAATGTATTGCCAAATAAGAAAATAGGTTGTGGCAGCTGTCAATGTGCACTACAAAGAAATCTTGTAGCGCTGTTTCTATCTGATGTAGTTTCCAAGGAAATAAATATATGATGCATTACTTTCGGAGCGACCATCGTAGGATTTTATTTTCTCGGAGATTAGTTTTTTCGAAATTCGGAGTATGTTTTTCAAGTAAATATTTGTCATACATGCAATGTTTATATTAGTTTATTTTAGTTAAACTTGCAATTCGAAGTCATCTTGAACTTAATCTTGCTTCTGCTCTTTTTTCCAATTTTTCAAAATAATGAGAAAACAAATGTTGCGCAGATCCTCAAATGTCTGGAAATATATTGATAAAGTACTTTGTGTCTGAACAAGTTTTCTTTGTTTGGATTATAGAGTTATTATGAAGTACGTTAGAGTTCCGACTCGCGCTAGTGTCTATGCGACCTCTGGGTGGCAAATTGAAGCAGACAGCAACCAGTCTACTTCTGCTGTGCTCCTCAGCATTTCGTATGCATCGTGTCTCTTCGATGGAGAATAACATGAAACACTTTTGATATTTTTATCGTACCGAGTGATATTTACCTTTATTGCCATCGTAAAAGTGCAATTGCTTTAGTTAGCGCATTTGTCTTCGTTAGTGAACGATGTTTAACTTCGCTATATTTCATTTCCAAATCTCCGTTCCACAGCAGGTGTGTAAAACCAACCGATGATTCTAAGCAAAATAACAATTGAAAGGAATATAAAGCGTGTTCAAGGCTCGCCAGATTTTCGATGACACTTATATATTGCAAATATGCCAGTCTTGTCACTACATAAAAATGATCCCCTCCTGCATCTTTACGCGCGGGTAAAAACACTCAAAACGTAAATAATAAAGTAGGTGGGCTATAAAAAGTCTGTTTTTATTCTTTTCGCTACCGGGCAGCCTTTATCGGGAACTTATTATCAAAGATTTCGAGCGTGTGGGTGACGTTTTGAGCGTAGAACAAGCATATTCGCATAGAACAGAAAGAATAAAGCAGCACTTATTCAAAAGCTGGTAATATTAAGTGGCCTTAAATTAATTTTGATCATAGATGCACAGGGTGTTACTTATTCAGTGTTACTGCGTAGTTCTTGACGTCTTTCTTAGTTTTCCAGATGCCCTTCGTTCGTTTGGCACGTGTATTTCTCATGCTGAAAGGTGCGAACGTCGCGTTCGCGCTAACATTGTACGACAGTGCACATAAATATATACATGTACCAAGCTGTTTTAGCACCGTTTTTAATGCAATTACTTTAAAGAAAAACATCGTAACTGACCAATTATTTCGCCTGACTGACTGCGAAATGCTCCAAGGTACAGTGTGCTCGACTGTTAAATATAACGCGGGAGCGGTGGCCGAAACTGATATCAGAGCTGTCTAGCGATTAAATCAATGATGCGGCAGAGAATAAGGTGGCTCTTCTTGCCGATTGTCGCCACTCCCCGATACAATTATCGCATGACCTCCTCGTTTCTTTCTTTATCACCCACGCTTTAATTTTTTACTTGTTTGTTTTGTTGTTTTTGCCACTCTGTTTAGTCCCAGGTACGCATTTACCATGCGAGGCTACCATATCTCGGTGATGTTGCAGTTTCTCTGATAAAGGCCACCTTCTTTAAACAACAAAAAACAAAAGCGAAAAGCGAAAATTTTTTTTTTTTTTGTCGCCGAGTCACGTATTGGTGATTGTTTCGGTGCTGGGAGTGTAACTCCAGAAAACAACAGCGGCATGAGCTGCCAGAGTGAGCCGGTAGATGACACATGCAGTCTCTCCGGTCACCGCTCCCGCGTTATATTTAACAGTTGAGTACACTGTACAAAGTACGTAGGCGTTTTTCGCGATATTTGCACTTATAATCGAGCGCAAGGAGAAAATGCACTCACGTTTTCCCATAGAAATGGATTACCGGAAGTCAGTTCTCGACTGGTTGCTGTCTGCTTTAATTTGTCGCAGCACACTAGGGCCAGTTGAACCTCTAGTGTACATTAACTTCATGGTTTGGATCTACTCTGCGCGACAGTTTTAATTGCGATTGCCGTTTTTTTTTTTCTTTAGAATAAATGAGCTGTTATCGAAACTACTTCTAGTGTGGTGCACAGCAATTATTTGGGGCACAAACCCAATTGACCAAGCTTTGACGCCAGCCAATACCCTTTTAGTGTAAATATGAAAATGCCACAACGTCGTGTGATCATACTAACGGTGGAGCGCAGTGTACGTTTGCCCGGGACTTCTGTTTAATGAAGGGATACGTCCACACTAGACGCGGCTTATGCAGCTGAAGGCACAAAACAAATTTGCACTATTTTCGAAGTTAACGTGCGCATACAACTTCTGCGAAACATCAACCACTCTGACTTCCGGAGAACAGCACGGCTCTCTCCCTCGCCTCCTCGCTACCTCGCTACCGCATACTCCTCTTTATTGTTTTCGGGAGGTTCGGGACTGCCAACGGCAGCCGAGGCCTTGACTGATAGCCAGCACAAGGGGTTTGGGGCTTCGTCCAAGGAATTACGTCATTTGCCCGTACGAAGGATATAAGCAGCTCATGACGCTTTCACCTCCGGCAAAAAAAAAGAAAAATTGCTAAAAAAACTGGAAGCGGGGGAAAAGCCTCTGCTTCTGTCCGGCACCAGCCGTGTCCTGTGTGGAGAGCCGTGAACCTAGCAGGCGCAGAAATGATCTTTCGTGTGTCTCGTGATGCTAACGTGGCGTCTCCCCTTCCACGCGGCGTTCCGGCGGAGGGCAGCGAGATGGCCATGTCGGACTTTGACGAGGCGTCGGTGCACCACAACACACCGCCGCCGCCGCAGCAGCAGGAGAGCGTCTGCATCATGCAGTGGAGGAAGCCCGTCTGACAGTGCGCCCACGTGGGTATGTACACTTCTGCACTCTAAATCCGGTCCTTCTGACTTAGAGGGAATTTCTTTAAAATATCCCCCCCCCCCCCCCCAGAAACCAAAGGGCCAGCGACCCTCTTAAATCAGAGGGACGGGAACTCTCTCAAGGTCATCCTCGCTTTTCCAGAGAAACATCGTCCCCGCAAATTAACGAGGAAAGTGTCCCCTTAAATTTCTGAAGTAGAAGGTCTGCCAACAATGTCTCTTTGAATTTGAGCTTGTATTAGCAAGGAACTGCGTCCCCGTTAAAAAGAAAGATACGCGCCTTTAGTACCAAATCACCACAAACAAAGCAAATAGCAAAAACAAAATGTATCAGGCAAGACACGAATTGTTACTTGATATGATCTAAACACAAGATGTAACTGTTTTATGATGCCAAAATAATATTTATTTTTAAAATAATTTATAACAATAGTAATTTACAAAAACGTTATCCTCTTACGAAACACCCCTTTGTGAAACTTGTCTAAATTTTACGAATGTTGAACGCCAGACCCTCAATTACGCTTAATAAGGATCTTTTCTTCCGAAGATCAATGAAAAGTCATCCTCGTGTCTGACCTGCTCTCACTCACTGGGCCACCGATCACCACTGCATAGTTCAACTCCTCCGAAACAGAAACATTAACCTACGTATCAGTTTGTAGCCTATCTTCGATGATACTGACCTAGCGTGTTTTATTTGCAACCCTTTTACGACAAGATCATCGAGGGTCGAAATCTCAGAATATTTTCGATTTTGGGTCATTCCTTGCCAAACATCCCAGACAGTGATACCGACCATTCCCGATCTCTTAAAAAATATAATCGTAGTTGTTTGCTAGGCTTGCTAGGTCCCAAGTAGGCTTCAACCAAAATATTTTATATGAAAAATGTTAATTTCCACGTGAGCGCTTTCTGGAATTTCCGCAGTTAAGCCGAAATAGGTATAAGGTTATGAGGATTTTTGGCACAACATTTTGACCGCAATGGAGGAGCGAATGCGGGGCCAAGGCACGGGGCACGAGCGCGAGGTGAGGGAGCACGTGAGTTCAGCCATGGCGGCCTAAGCCGCCGAACACCAGGCTTGAAGAAAAAAGAGAAAAAAGCAGCCGTCAATCACGGTTCCGCCCCTTTCTCCGGTCAAGCGGTGGGCGAGAATACCACAAATGGCGCATCATCGTGGGGCTTGCCGCTTGTCTGAGGCCGATTCGAGCAGCGTTACGATAAGATGTGCCGGTACCTGGAGTTCCTGAGAAACGAGAAACGTGTTTTTCGGCACGAGTAAATAAACTAAGCGCCGCAGAAAGCTAACATTTCGTGAGAATGTGACGCTGGCGGTTGGGATAGGAGGGAAAATTTTCGAATCAAAAGATAATTGAGAGAAAAATATGTTTTTTTATGAGCCGATTCAACTGAGCCTAACATATTTAAAACAATGAATAACAATGTGGGCGCCTGTAGTATCGATTTCAGTGAAATAAAGTATCAGCAAGACAGGAAACAATATCCTCTTTCTTTTGCTGAGAGGTGTTTTTCACTGAAATAAATGCTACATGCTGCCACAGTGACATTTCTTGTTTTAACGATATTAGGCTTAGGTGGACGTCGGCTCATAGAGAAATTTCATTTTTCTCAATTATCATTTGACCAAGGTAACGTCATGTTCTTAATCCTTGACGTTCTATCCGAAACGCCAGCGCCACATGCTCACAAGGTTTGAGCTTTCCGCCGTGCCTAGATTATTGATCCGGGCCGAAAAATACGGTTCTCGTTTCTCAAAAACTCCCAATACATGCTCGATGGAAGGGGAATGCACAAGCTCACCAAGAACTAGATGATCAAGGAAACTTTCCAAGGCGCGAACTTGCGCAACGTGCTCCTGCATACCCTGGGACTTTTTCAAGAGACGTCTAAAAGAGTGACATGATGGGGAACCTGTCCACCATACGGGTCCAGATCCGATGGAAGAACCAGACTGTCATCCTGCTGTAAACCCTCTCAAGAGCAAGACCGAGGAGATCAAAGACGCCGTGGAAAAACAGGGTCAAGAACCAGGAGGACAGCCAGATTATAGCGTGCCGCATCAACCTGTTTGCTCTAACATTCGGCTGTGCCCTGGTCGCGCCTTGCTGCTGTCCTGTTTCCAGCGCACCAGCAAAGGACTTCGTCACAGTTGACAGACTAGAATGAAAGCTTGTCATCAAATCTTAATTTATTTAAACGCGAATGTGCCTACTGTTTTCTTTGTTTTCTCACTCTCTTCACCCAAGACAGTCAATGGCGCAAGTAGGAAGACTTTAAAAGTTAGCAGCGCCATTGATGATGCTCAGTTGGCGAGGGCGCCCGGTGGGAAAGTGGATAAATATCTTCTTTTTATAACTATTTTCTCAATTTTAAAATGGAGACCCAGGTTATGGCAACGCGAAGCTAAGAGTTCTTGAGAGGTGTTTTAGCTCACAAAGGAAATTCGGTGGTACTTCGGAGTATAACTAATTTAAGGTTCTTGCCTTTTTTTGAGCGCAAGTGCCATCCCGCAGTCGGTGCGCTGGACTTTTTTTAGGTGTCGTTGAAAACATGTAGAAGATCGTGATATTCCGATGCAGCGTTGGTGCAAAACGTCTGCAGTAATGAAGAGCACCTGCTGATTTTCTGAAACATAAACTATCTATAAGAGGGGGGAGAGGAAAGGAGAGGGGGATTTTGGACGCAGAACCAAATACTTTACTAGGGGGATTACATTCCACTCCTCTCAAATACAATAGCCTCGGCGCGGACAGGTTTTCTAGGCTTGGCGAGAACCATCTATCGTCGGGGAGGTCTCGGCTATCGGGCGGTAAATGATGATGATGATGACGTTTGTTCTACATACCAAATTTATTGTTGTGGAAATGCTCGAGACACGTGCCGCGCGCCACTTCAAGGAAGAACATAGCGTCTAAAATCTAGCTCTGTGCTGCGCCAAATACTTTGCTGCGCTGTGCCGCCATGATCTTCCCAAGGGTTGCACGTTGCACGTGCCTCGTGCATCGACGCACCTTGCGCTACTTTTGAAACATGAAGGGGCTTTAGGTGGAATCGGAGACGACACCGCTGCGGCCGCCGCAAACATCCACGTGCACATGTGCGTGGACTTGCGCGGACCTCCCCTCCGTCAGGGCTGGATTCAGCGCTGTAGGCGTTCTGTCTAAAGTGGAATGTATTCCCCCAAGTATTTGACAGAACTTTGGCGACGATGCGGCAGGCGCGCGAGGGGCAAGCGCGTGGCGAGGGAACGCAGCAGTTTAGCCATGGCGGCGTAAACCGTCGAACACCGAGCTCGCAGATTAAAGATGTCTCCATCGTGGCATGGCTCATTTCTACAGACAAGCGGACAGCGAGAATACCACAAAGTTACATTGAAAAAAAAATCTACATTATTAAAAGGGGATAGCGCGATTGTTTGGAAATACTATGCCTTGATTGCTCTCTCGTGCGATGTCAGAGTTCATAGGTATGAAAACGATTCTTAGTCTTGGTTTTGCTGGAGCTAAACAAACAAAAAACGAGAGATGTTGAGCATTGAAAACAGAAAGTACCTGCTGGCCTTAAAGACATCTTTTAAAAAACGATTCCTGGTCTGGTTTGTTGCTATAGTTAACGCTTATGCCCGAGTCCCACTATAGCGACAAACAGAAACAAGACACACGCTTCAAACCAGAGTTTTTCGCGATTTGACAGGCTTTGTAGAATAAAGGAGGCTCTGCTCAAGCGCGAGTATCATGCACGCGATGGTATCATTGGCCGGCTTGCAAACGCTCGTGCTTACTTCACGAGCACCAAACGACTGAACGCTTGCCAAGGGGACCATCGCGAGCATGGTGCATGTGTTTGACGCGTTTTGCTGTCTTTTGTTTTTGTTCATCGCTCTAGTGGGACTCGGACATTAAAATTATTTGAGAACGATACAGCAAACAGGCTTTCGAAACTAAAATATCTAAGTTGCCAAAACCGACTTTTACCTAAGCTTCGGACCCAAATTAATCATAAAGGTATTTTTCGTAAAAATATTCGTGTCAACCGATTAGGTATATTAGGGTCTTAGTTCGTAACTAAACCAATTTGATCAGTATAAATTTAATTTCAGGCAAGAAGAACATCTTTGAAGTTCCTTGTTACGATACTGAGTGTGCCTTAACTGCACAACACGCATGCGCCTCTGGAAAATTCGGAACGTGCCACATGCTTTCGGGCCCCAAGCGCATTGGGTCTGCGCGATATATCGGATGTACCTTGAACTGCGTTTTCGTGGAGTAAGTTGTAATAACACAATGCAAGTATTACTCTCTGAACCTTAAAGCAGGTCCAGAGTTCGAGCGAATTGACTTCGATCAGGAAGAATGTTCAGTCAATCCATACATCCTGCGCATTTCCCACGGACTGAAAAAAAAAAAAACTCTCCACGAGATTCAATGTGATTGTTGTTTTTTCCGCCCGTAACAATCTGAGCAGAGTGTGCACCGCAGTGAACAAACGCTCGAGCAAAGTGGGTCCTACGACTCGCAGTGGGTGCAGCGTCAAACGCGGAATGAATTTCGTCCCCTGCGTACAAGATTTCGTTTTCCTGCGGGCACTCATATATAGGACAGACTGGGCGGGGCGTTGCCTCAATATACGACTAGGAGAACACCATAGTTCATCGGAAAAAAAACGCTTACTCACACCTCGCGATGCATTGCCGAGATTGCGGATGCCACCCCCTTTTCTCCAACATGACAGTGATGTTCCGACACAAGGACCGGCTACCCCGGGAAATGATGAAGACATACTACGTCACACGAAACAAAACCTTGTGCGTGAGCCAGCTGAGAGTGACTTCGACGTACCGCAAGATGAGCTCATTAGATTAAAGGGCTGTTTATACTCCGACGTTGAGCGCAGTGAACGAAGCGTAGCGCAGAACGCGCGCCTTTCATTGGCCGGCAACCAGCAACTCGATATCTGCGACCAATCAGTATCTGTGCGCGCTGCGCTACGCCGCGCCAGTTGACGTTACGTTGGAGTATAAATGTACCTTAAGGGTAGCACGGCTAGTTCCCTCTGGAGTGAAAGAAGATCTCGAGACCACGGAGGGACATGTGCTCGCGCGATCTGCAGCAATATATGAATTCTTTCGTTTCATTAGAATCATGTTGCTAGTCAGCGCTTGTCTTGTGTTTTCACGTCTTTGTCCTTGTCCTAGTCGAGCTGTATTTCAATATGAACTCTCACCAAGTCGCCCAATTGTCCATTTTACTAAGTTTACTTTCTTCGACAAGGTGCTCTTTTCGATGTTCTCAAGACTTTGAACATATTCCTTTCATGTTCTCATCCCTCATCGGTGTCTGCTCGCGAAAGGCAAGAGGCGCTTGCTGGTACGCAAAATCTCCCACGTGCCTTCCGGATTACGAGTCATCTGCGAATAGATGATCCCGTCTCCGCGTCATTCTGGCAGCCTATGTCACATTTTGTGCTGAGTGGTGGCAGTAGTTCCGCTTTTTTAAGCACTGCCTTCGCATCGCCTGTTCCTGTGGGCTTACTCATCATCTAGAATCCCGCCATTTTCAAAAGATGGTCAAGGACCTCTGCTTAAGCTACTCAGTTACTTTGGAACCAGGTACGCTATACCTTGCCTCCCAAAGATGAAGACCACAGCCAAAAAAGGGAACGTCGTCATCATCGGGGATCATGATGTCCCAGACGCACACCTACAGATTTTGAAAAAAAGGACCTACGTTTTGCTTCATCTTGTACTAAAACAAGTAGACAATTTGGTCATGTCCAGGTCCATTTTACGAACGGTACCTGAGGAAGAGAAACCAAGGTATGTTGCTTATTGCGTAGACGTCTTGTGGAGATGCGGAGGCAGGCGCCATAAAACCGAAGGCCTTGAGCCTGTTCTTGACTTTCTTGCGACCAATAGTATGAGCATACTTTTGTCCGGCAAGGACAAAAGTACGCCATCATGCCCGCAGGCATGGTCTTTGAAAAAGCAACAACAGCCGTACTAATGAGCTTCAGAACAGTCCCCGGTCGTCCACCTAAGGTAAAAGAAGAAACAATGAAGTTTATCCACGAACTTAACTTAAACAATGTTGCTGCAGGAGCCAAGAAGGGAAGAAATCTTACGTTAGAGGTATTTTTCGTGGCATAAACCCATGAACAAGGAGCCCCTTTTCGTACCATAGTGTCAGAGCAAGACACATGGTTAAATGCAATATCAGGATATTTGCTAAAACACCTTGAGTCCCTACATATTGTTGACCCAATGTGCGCCCCCAACTCCAAGGCGGTTATTCACTTTCTGAAGGTCACTAACCCAACATGGTGTAGAGTGTTCAGCATTGATGTTGAAGAATTTTATTATTCTCTGCCCAGGACAACCTCATGTAGACTGTCAAAGAGTGCATATTGAAAGAAAACGATGAAAGCGATTTCAGGACGCAATGCGGGATCACAGTAGGAGGCTTACCTCAAACTCTTCTCCGTGTATTTGAAATTCACACTCATTGGATGGCAGGACAAGGTGTGCGTCAGGCACGTAGCCAGGCAGGGGGGGGGGGGGGAACCCCCCCCCCCCCGAAAACTTTCACTTTGCTGGGACCTCCTTTCTCCCCTCCTCCTCGTTCAGCAGTTTGTCATGGGCGCCCCCCCCCCCCCCGAAACAAAATCCTGGCTACGTGCCTGGTGTGCGCACAGTGGTCCGGAGTATGTATATGGTCAAGGGTAGCCCCTGAGCTCAGGAACACTTTCCTAGGCATAATCGATCAGGGTATTGAACCCTGCTTGGAAAAGAACACCACAAAATGTTCAGGTATGTGCGTGATTTATTGGTGTTCATAGAGAGGGCTAAATTCCAACAAATGCCTGACGATGTGCTGAAGGTTTTGACAGAGAAACGTCTAGGGCTTCGTTTCACCAATGAGACCCCAAAAAACAACCAAGTTCAGTTCTTGGATCTACTCGTCGATGTAAAAGACGATCACGTTTGCTGGGCGTACAATCCTAGAACGGCAAAGGCTCTACTCAACAATCAATCAGCCCACTCCAAACTCGTAAGACAAGGCATCGCTTTTTCCGGCCTGAGGTCAGCTTTAACTTCCACCTGCATCCACAACTTGAGTTCCAGCTTCATGTCCCACATTCAAAGAATCAAGGATTCGGAATTCCTTGATTCGCTCATCTCATCAGCATGCGAAAGAATAGTAAAGCACCTTAAAGCAGGTCCAGGGATCAAGCGGAGTGACCTCGATCACAAAGAGAACAAGAAGGTTTTCGTCATTCCATATATGCACCGCTTTTCCCATGGATTGAAAGAAGTCACTTGGACATTCGGAGCAAATGTTGTTGGTTTTCCGCTCGCAACAACCTAAGCAGAGTACGTTCCGCAGTGAACAAACGCGGGAGGAAAGAAGATCTAACGTCTCGTACTCAGGGCAGCGTCAAACACGGAATGAAGTTCGTGCCCTGCGTAAGCGGCACGGTTTCCAAGATCCCGTTTTTCTGCGAGCGCTCATATATAGGACAGACGGGGCGGGGCGTTGCCTGAATATGCGACTACGAGAGCACCATAAGTCTTTGAAAAGACCCGCTTACTCACACCTTGCGAGCCATTGCCTGGATTGCGGAGGCCATCACCTTTCCTACTGCACGACAGTGATGTTCCGACACAAGGAACAACTACCCTGGGAAAAGATGGAGACATACTACATCACACAAAAGAGAACCTCGTGTGTGAGCCAGCCGACAATGACTTTGACGAACCGCGCGGTCTTCGTTTGGTAAAGTACAAGAATGTAAACTTCTACTTTCACCTTCATTTTCAAAGAAGTAATATTTTTCACATTAACTTTACATAATTATTTGCTTGAGTTTTCATATTGGGAAAAAACTATTTTCCAAAAAAATCAATAATGCAGACTCCTAGTCATGAAAAATTAATTTTGTTGACATCGTTGCGGAAAAATTCGACATAAATTATAAAATTACGAAGTATATTTGTATATCTATAGAGGCTGCGCCAGAATGTTTTATTTTTTTTATTTTTTATTCGCGCAGGTGTTAAATCTTCGGATATACCACAGAGCGCAATAGACAATATTATTTCTATCAAACTCCGCTGCTCCAACATGAAAAACCGACGAACGCATCAGGCAACTGAGCTTTGCCTTTGAAACATGACACTAAATCTTACGCGCAAAACAACTTCGTTGCTGGTTCATGTTTTTTTTTTTTGTGAGTTATTTTTGGCTTTTATGTTTTAGCCCGGGGCAGTCAAATTCCATCTTTAAGAAAAAAAAATCATGTAAGAGCAATGCAAATAAAAAAGAGACCTACAAGGATTCCCTTGGTTAAGAAATTGGCTTTGTACAGGCTTTTCTTGAGCTCGTGGTGACGTTTCTAGCGGTTACAAAACGACTGCACGGGGGAACAAAGCATAATTTTGAAGTCTCCGGCTTAATATCTCGAATAACACCCCCTGGAAGACTTGAAGCGCCTCTCAAAAACAGAGCACAATAAACATCCAAACGCATCAAAGTGGCTTTATTCCAAGGAAATGGCATGCATACACATCGTGCTACTGATTTACATTTAACCCGACTACCTTGGCCTATCAAAGGACTGTAAATGAGCCTCTTCTGAATCATAGAGGGCAATCGATGGGGTGCTAACGAATGTATCGTGACCGCACTTCTTTCCAATAGGGCGCTAACATGAGTTAGAGCCCTCTCGCCCAGCATCTAAAAACAATGTACCCTGCCGCCATCTGTTGGCGCTTATAGAAGGTGTTTTCTAGCCAGTTTCCAAAGCCAGTGGGGATGTGGCCCAATTCACTGGCGACGTTTCGAACTTTAAATGCGTTTGCTCCAAACCAGTGCAAAGTCAGCGCATAAAACCAGGGCACTAATGCTAACACATTATTAAAGTTTTTCTCTCGGCGAAGTTCGAGAGACAGCCAAGCATTCTTGGGGCTTTAAATACAGTTGATGGCGTGTGGACGAATGACCTTTTTCTGCACTGAATTTGCTCACAAAGACACGTTCGCAAAACACTTTTCCTTCAAGTGGCGTGTTAGTAAACAATCCGGGCCACCGTGAGTGCTTGTCCTACAGCGCTCCTAGCCGGAGCGCTTTTTCGCTCCCCCTTCACGCGTTCGATCTGTCGAATATTGTTCTTTGTGTTGTTTAGAAAAAGTTCCGGGACCCCCGTCCACCAAACATCCATCTTTCCCCTCGCATATGAGAGTCTCCCACGCGTCGGTATCCCAGTTTTTTCAGGGCGCTCGGAAAAGTTTTCGTCTTTACTTCCTCCCTTTATGTTTCTCCCTTTCTCTCGCTCTCTCTCCTTCCCCCTTTCTCTTTCTCTCTTTCTCGTTCTCGGTTCAAGCGATTATGAGGACGCATGCGATGCCGTTCGTCAAATGCTAAACTTGGGAAAACAAAAACAACGGGCTCTACCAACGGAAAACGCCAGCAACCCTCCATCATGGTTCTCGGAAATAGGACCGCGGACGCACGCACACCGTACATTTCGCATCCTTTTCCATCACTTTGGAGTACAAAAAACTTTCTATATGCACCATTTTTTTAATTTGTGTTTGCTATCTACCTACATCCCAACCAAACTCAGAAATTCGGATAAAGTTGAACCTTTAGAGACGACAACAATTTTTACAAGGACAAATGATTCAATGCCGCCATGCTTCTCGTTGTCGACATATCCTGCAGAAATCGCGCCCTATGCAACTCGTTAGAGCATCCGATCACCGGTTTAATTTTGGTGAGGCTACTGCTTGGTCACTGAATGGGTCATTTTCTGCCCTTCGGGCTATTTATGCGACGAAAGTCAAGTGGTAATAGCTCACAGTTGGAGAACCGTCAGAAATATGGAGCTATGACTGTAGGACCGTTACAGAGTGACTCGTTGCAACAGTGAAGCCTTGATAAAAGCGTGACTTGATTGGTCTTGAGCGGGGAGGGGGTGCTAGGTAGTGAAAGCTGCCGCTCCATACTAAGGGCCACTACTCTCCATTTATCTATCCCAGTTATGCTCTTATCCCGATGGATTCGCCTCCGTCCCCAGAGCATCTCCGAAGAGGGCAAGCCCCTGAGTGTGGTACTTTTGGCGCCACGCGCGTCCCGGTAGGCGGAGCAAGCATTCGGTAACCATTGTCTGTTTTCGACCGGGTGCTTACTGCGCCTGTCGGGAGATGGCAGCACCTGCATAACACTCGGGAGACTCCTTTTCTTAGCGTCGGTGCCTGCCGTGAGAAATATCGTCGGTGTTCAACTTTGTTAGAGGAACAAATCTACGCCTTGAAGTATATGTTCTTTTTTTAGAAAGAAACAAAAAGGAGAAAGCGATAGATTTCACGGAGTGAAATTAGAGCACTAATATACATCTTTGGTGAAGCGTTTAGCACGTTAAAGGGAGGTGCCGAGTTTTACGAAAAATTTAGTGCGAGCACTTCAATCCATAGTGTCAATTACATATCTATATATAGACGAGGCACAAAATGAAGCCCAAGTACAAGCGTTTTAAAAGCTTTCACACCTACGACTCTTTAATTCGATCAAAGTTGGAACATAATAGCGCAGTTTCACCCCAACACCAAAAGGATATACCGAAGCTTGAACTGGCACACGTCAGAGCTCGTCGTTTTGTGTACGGAAACTGCAAGTGGACTCCCCGTCTTCATTGATCACCTAGAAGAGTGCAAGGTCGCTTGATCAGCGCGGAAAGCCTGGGAGATTAACATTTTTATATCTAGTTTTTTACTAAGAAACTTTCCTTTCATCCACGTTTATGTTTGATACCAGAATCTTCGAAAGGCGGCAACAAGCCAGCATCAGTGTTTCGTAGTGCGATGATAAGCATTAACTGGCATTTTCAATTATTTATTTTTTTGTGTAAGATATCTAAATGGAATGACCTTCCTCCGGACAGTTTTTTTTTTTTTTTTGCCCTCGATGTCAATATAGATTTTGACGCACACACTCGTTGAATATCATATCATTCCAACCGTTTGAAAGATGCCTCTTGTGGTTCACACCTTGCAATAAAATTGATCGATTGATGGTCAGTTATGCTGAAATGTATTTACACAAATTATCTTATATTGTTTCTAATGCGCCTTTTTGTTCCAGCAGAAAATAGGGTTTGGATGTTTTGTTTTTCCTTTTTTTCGCTTTTTTCGTTTCTTATTTTTTGTTATAGCGTACTCCACAACTCCAAGGGTGCCGAAAATGGTTCATGTATGTAAGCTAAACATAAAGATGTTCGCGGAGGACCTAAAAGCCCGGACCGTGCTTGTCTGACGCTCTCAACCCTCTCATTTCTTCACACAGGCGACCACCAGCACTGGCACTGACCGCAGACGGATTGCGACAGGCACGACCATGGTGACCACGGACTGAAAAAAACAATTTTTTGCGAAAGGAAAGTGTCCGAATGTGCGTCGCCACGCCGCCATTGTGACCGTATGTGATGAACAGCCCCACAAGTACCGTTCGCCGGGGACGATGACCAAACAAGTGAGCAACACGTACGCCACACAACGACGTCATCGGTGGCACAGCCACCAACCGTCATCGGTCCCCGTTGCAGTGGAATGCGCCAAGCGGTCACTCGTCGTCTTTAAGCCAATGCCCGAGAATGACGACTAGGCTTTTCCTGCGTCTACTTTTCCGTCTGTTCTTGTTACGGGGGAACATCTGCTTCGGATACGTGAGTGAGAAAAAGAAGGAAACAATCACATTCACATAAAAGGTGATCGTAATTGACCCCTCTAAAAATTGCTCCGCTTGTGGTACGAAAGAAAGTACTGCATAGTGGCGTGCGCAAGACACAATTTCTAGCGTACAGAGTCAGAACTTGCATAACGTTCACTTTGAAGTAACCTCAAAGGGGCAAAACATGAGCATATCTCGAGGTGCTAACTGTGGCATCGTATTTCACCGTTTGCAGAGTGTTTGACAGAAGAACTTGATCTTTGAAGGAGTTGTTAGACTTGTAGGGAAGCAACTTCACAGAAAATCAGGCCAAATAGGGTTAGGTACGGCTCTCGCGTATGCGCGACATTGAAAATGGAGCCGCAATTACCTTAGCCAAATCATCTTCTGAAAAACACATTTGAAATCAGCAATACGTGACATGCCCCTTAATGACATGCGGAACCGAAATGTGGAACTCGCAAAACAAGTCTGAGGCGATAGGTGGGACTCTGTAAAAAACCAAAAAAAGTCAGTCATACGGCGCTATCTCTAACGGATGGCCGTATTTTTCGAAAAGTGCGCAACTGAGCACGGACGACGAGACCGACGAAGACATCTCAGGTCACGATTCTCCTTCCCGGTCCTCTTCGCTTCACCTCCCCCCCCCCTTCCCCCCAAGCTGGTGAACTGAAGCGAGGAGGAAAGAAGCAAGGCCGCTTCCCCTCATTCTCAACTATTCCAGGAGGATCGTGACGTCACATCCTCGCTTGATCGCTCTTTTATTTTTTTCCAAAAATACGGCCATCCGTTTGAAATATCGATGAAGGAGTGATGTTTTGGAGCTTGTAGCGTCCATGGTAAACGCTTCTGCGGCCTTATTTTGCGAAATTCAATTTCAGAAAGAGCGTTGCCAAAGGGTCTCGAGATGCATGAGGTGTGGTCTCATGATTCTCCAGATCAGCTCAGTTTCATAACTCTCTCAACTATCTCACTTTCATTTCTATGAAATCAGGACTGAATCTTAATAACGCTCCAAGACGAGGAAACATTTCCTGGGCGTTCCGTCCTTGACTGACGCCGAGTAGAGTCAGCCCCGAGTAGAGTGCGGCTATTTTATGATCCTGTAGAGACGAAGCAAAACTTTATGTTTTCTGCCCTGCTTCAGTGCAGTATTTGTTATCGTGCAGTTGTTTTTATAAAGTACGGTGTCGCACAAACATCGCGTTCGGACGGCGACATTACATTTTGATAACCGACATTGCGGTTTCAATGTACTTTTTTTTTTAAGGTCGTAAATTAGTAGGCCAATCTAATTTACCACACTCGAGGAACTTGTTGATTTGTAATAAATATGAACGCCACACCGGAATGCTGTCTTGGTGGCTGTGTCGAACGGCTGCAGCGTTGTCAACGAGCAGTGGAATGAGTCCAAGCAAATACAAAGGAAATATTTAGTCAAGTACTTGCCAGCATTCAAAACATCGTCTTTTCAGTCTTTGAAATGACACGACCAGTTTTCTCGATTGCCGCAGGAATGAACATATGGCTTTCAAAGACCGGACAAAGCACCAGCATCTTGCGGAGAACACCCCACATTTTGCGGCCAGGCCAATCTATACTTTCCCGACCGTTATGCCATCACCGTCAAACCGTAACCCATTCGGACTCGTGACAGCCCTTTCCTGCCTACCCTACCCCAATCTCCACCTCACTAAATCTGACCCTAGCCCAGCCCGCCCTTTTCGGCTTCCTTGCTTCGGCCTTTCGGAAAGCAACGGAAATGAAGAACGGTCGCTGCAAGGTCGACTAGGACACCGTCGAGTGCTCCGCGACGCACAAAACCGTCCTGTTTCACGTGCAGTGTTGAGTTGTGTGTAGCGCGGCAGTTGTAAACCAAGACGGACAAAGTGAAAGTACATTCTCCGGGCGCTGTTTCACTAGACGGTTTCTTGCCAGCGGCGACAGTTGTTTGAAGAGGGTCTCGGTACCGAGTGTTACGCGAGGCTAAGCGCGACGACCACGAGACTCGAGGACAAAAGCTATCGTGCATTCTCAAGAATCGCTACGTTTTAGTTATTAAAATTTGTTTTTTTTCGCAAAATGACGTTTTATGTGTTTCTTGCATTCTAAGTATTCAAAGTTTCAGCGGGCGCGCCCAGCTAGAAACAGGAAGTCCGGTGAGTACTTATAAGTAACCTTCATTTTTTGGGGTTTCTGCTAATTTTTGAAGGGGCGGCATATTGTGATCAGGAAGCTTCCGATCAGTTACCGGGACGAATCGTACCCGGATTGCGTTCGAGTCCCTGGAACGCATACAGCTTCTATCGTGAAAGTAACAGGGATTACACAAGCTATTAAAATACACTCCAAACATTTGTGTGAATAGGGCCTCGCCCAAGGTTTTTCATTTGGGAACAATATGCTCGTAACTAAAATAACTGGCACAGAAAAACAGCCATTTAAATAGTCTGACGAACTGTCACGGCGTCCGATTGCCCCACAACGAAGTGCCTTCTGTGACGAAGTGTCATGGCTACCAATTGAACTGCTACGAATTGTCTTTCGGCGAACAGTCCCACAGCCTGGACAATGTACCCTTTTCCACATAAAGACTACACCAAGCGCCTGGTACACACAATGCGGCCGGTGGAGGGTCGGACGAATAGCTCGATAAATGCATACGATTGAACTTTTTTTTAATTAGGCGGCAGGTTGCGCCATCAATCAGCTCCGTGTGACGAACCCGAACTACGTGCTGATATTCATGGTCTCTGAAGTTCTTGGCTCGCAACGTTCTCCTCCGGTCATTCCATTCGCCGGGAGAGACTGAGATTTAAAAAAATGACCGCGTCTCCACGTGGTGAATGATGTTGATTGGGGCGAAGCTCTGGTGGTGCTGATGATACTGATTTTATTGTTCATAGGTAGTGCTGGTGGTGCTGATTTTTTTATAGCTCATGGGTAGTGCTGAGTTCCGGGTTGCGTTTCGACTTCATTATTACTGCTTTATGGTCGGTGAAATGCAAAGCCAGTGGTTCTTCTAGCGGATCAGCTTGGATTCGCCAGAAGCCGTGGGAACGCATCTCCACCGCTTAAGTCAACGGTCCATGTCAGAAAGATAATGTGTGGTATGGAACGTGGTTATATACGCATTTGAGCATTTGACCGCAGCGCCCTCTCGTCTATAAACGTTGAGCCAATGCATGCAAAGTTTAACGCTATTCTATACGCATTTGACCGCAGCGCCGTCTTCTGTATAGACGTTGAGCGGCTACATGCAACGTTTTATCCATGACATCCCCAGCTGTTGAGTTACTACCACATCTCAGAGTCCCCTACTCGTCCAGCAGTCGTGGCCGAGTGGTTAAGGCGATGGACTAGAAATCCAATGGGGTCTCCCCGCACAGGTTCGAATCCTATCGACTGCGCAAACATGTTTTTCTTTTTTAAGAAGACAGATGGGATGGCAATCGATGTGACCACGGACGGACGGACGGACGGACGGACGGACAAGGCTAGACTCTAAGGAGCTTTGCCCCTAAAAAATGGCTCGGGGCTATTTACGTTGTGTGATTGCTCTAGGTACAGGTCCGATAATCATAATCATTGACCTTGCTTGGCCATCTGCCCGACTAAAAATGCGCTTCTCTTCCTTAAAATTGTTGATTTTCACCACAGCACACGTTATTTCTTCAAGGAAGCTGTAGAATGAAATGTGGGTGTTTTCTTTGAAAGCGGCGAAATATATATATATACTAAATGACTCCTAATTGTTTTCAGGCGAAATGAATGCCCGGTTTGGAATATGAGTCAGCATCGACGTAGATTGGGACAATTGAAAGATTTATTTGGGCACTTCATTTTTCTTGGTCTTGTGCCACCAACGTGGCGTGTCACTATCGGTACATCATTCTTCCGTTAAAAGAGCGAAATATTTATCAGAACAAACGAAAACAGCAAATGTATACACAACCACACACATAGGAGCTGCGAAAAGTGTTTGAAGTCTTCATCATATGTAAGTACCATCGGTGCTTTTATCGTTCTTCGCGACCTACGAAGTGTCAGTGCCGGAGGCTGATTTGGTTGTGTCGACGCTCCAGATGAGGTTGGATTTGTTGGTTCGTCCTCCGCTGCCGGAGGTTCATTAGCTTGTGTCGACATTCCAGGTGAGGTTTGATGTACTGGTTATTCCTTCGTTGTCAGATCCAGCACTTAGAGTTCTTTGTCCTCAAGCTCGTGACTTTGCTGAAATATTTTGGGAGTCTTTCTCAGGTGCTGCCTGTTACGACGCAACTCTTTGCCTTGTACTGTAAGTATTCTGTGAGACCGTGATTCTACGTTTTCCTCAACCTGTGCAGGGTTTCTACATTTATTGTCGGTTCGTACTCTCACCACGTCTCCCCTTTGCAAAAGTTGGAGGTCACGGCAGAGCTTCGTGCTTTGGATATGCTTTCGTACCTCTGAGGAGGCGGCACACTCAAGTCTGAAATTCGGATCCTCAGCCTTCATCCCATTAAGAGTTCTGAAGGACATCTCTTATCTTCCAGGGGTGCTCTTCGCTAGTTTATAAGTCCGATCCATAAGTCCTCGCTTGAGTTGTTGGTTTTCTTCAGCAACCTCTTTATGACCTGTAACCCTCTTCAGCCAAGCCATTCGACCTCGGAAATTGGGGGATGGGAATGACATGTGTAAAGTCATAAACTCTGGCAAACGTGTTAAACTCATGGGATGTAAATGGCGTGCTACCGTCTGTACTTACTTCAAGCGGAATACTATGCCTAGCAAACATACTGGGCATATCATTTCAGATAACACATCTACTCGAAGTGGTTGGAAGCAACTCAACCTCCGAATAATTCGAGTGTGCATTATACGCGACGATATAACGTTTACCGGCGTATTCACAGACATATACGGCCACCCGGGCCGACGGCCGCCGAGGTGTATTAGTATTCAACAGGCATTCAGAGTGTTTATTATATGTAAATAGGCGGCAAGTTTGGCAGTTTCCCATCATCGTTTCAATGTCAGCGTTCATGCCAGGCCAATGCATTGACAGTGTAGCTCGTGCCTTGCAATTATTTAGTCCTAAATGACCTTTGTGAATTCGCTGTAGCATCTCTCTTCTTAATGCTTTCGGCATTACGACTCTGGGTCCACGCGTTGCTATGCCTCGTACAGAAGACAATTCAAACGCAAAAGTCATTCTACCTTAAACTGCCTCATTTGTTTCGAGTGCTCTTCGAACTTTAAGCAACTCCTCGTCATACGAAGTTGCAGGAGCTAGCCTAGACATCATCGTATTGCTTACAATACTTGTTAATACGCCATTACTATGAATGCTCATGTCTTCGGCATATTTGCTTGTACCAACGTCAGTGGGTATTCGTATGTGGGGCAGTGTGTCAGCTAACAGTTGTTGTTTTCCGGAAACCAACTCTAGATTGTAGTCAAATTGCATAAACCGAGGAAACATATCTGGAGCCGTGGAGGCATGTCCCCAATATTTGTTTACTGCTACTGCCAACAAAGGTCGATGATAAGTTTCGAAAGTTGTGCTGTGAACACAGACAAACTCCCGAAAACACTCACATCCAAACACTATTTCCAGGGCTTCTTTTTTCATTTGTGCATATCTAGTTTTGCATTCGACAAATACTCACGAGGCATAAGCGAAAGGTCACCAATCTTTCTCGTGAAGCGGAAAAAGTGCCGCCACTATAGCGTCAAGTCGCTGGATCTGGGAAAGTAGCACCTTTGCCTTCCCACCTGCTAGGCGGACACAAAAAAATGCGAACATACAGATGACAAAACCTCTCAAGTTGATTGGCTCTTCGCTGTCGGTTGCCATGGTGATCGCCATTTTTGACCCCTACAAAGCTTCGAAGCTTCGAAAGGGTCGTCAGAACCAGTCACACCAAGATCGCTATGGAGCATCATCGTACTGAAAGCGTTCCTCGGCCAATATGAGTGTCTTTGGCCCTGTGCATTCAATAAACTTATCACTAATGCTTAGTTCCCCAGATTTCTTAAAATTATATTGCTCTTTTTCCGTGTTTCAAGACAGCAAAATTGTTTTTCAATGTCTACAAGCACTGACGTTGCGTGTGATGGCGGTATGAAGATGTACGGCATCACACGCGGCGTCGGTACTTGGGAGCATGGAAAAATAATTTTACTGTATTGAAACACGAAAGAAGGGAAACTTAATTGTAAGACATCTGGGGAAATAAGCATGAGTGATAAGTTTATTGAATGCAGAGTGCCAAAGAAACTCATAATGGCCGAGGAACGCTTTCAGTACGATGATGCTCAATAGTGATCTTGGTGCGACTGGTTTTAACGACCCTTTTGAAGCTTCCAAGCCTTGAAAGGCTCCAAAATGACGATCACAATGGCAACCGACAGCGATGAGCGAATCACCTTGAAAGGTTTTGTCGTCTGTATGTTGGTATTTGTTTGTGTCCTGCTAGCAGGTGGAAAGGCATTGGCGCTACTTTCCCAAATCCAGCGACTTTACTAGAGCGAAAGCTGACGCATCCGTTGAAAAGTTTTACTTTTATCTCGGAAGGAAAATGGCCAGAATAAGAGCACTAGTTAGTAAGTTAAACAGTTTTTTTTTTTTTTTTTAATTTATTATCATGCATTCCCTATTGAAAAAGAACAGCAAGAAAATCAAGCTGTTCAAGCTGGTTTAGCTGGTTTTTAAGCTGGTTCGAGCTGGTCTAGATAGTAATCAAGCTGGTTCGAGCTGGTCATGCTGGTTCAAGCTGGTTCGAGCTGGCACTGCAGCTGGGAAAGCTGGTACTTGAGCTGGTTCGAGCTGGTACTGAAGCTGGTTCAAGCTTGTCAAGCCGGGTCAAGATGGTTCAAGCTGGTTCGAGCTGGTCAAGCTGGTCTTGCTGGGAGCGCGCACGCCAATGTCGGCTAAGAGCTTTTTAAAGTGGCATTGCTGGAAGCGCGCGTGCCAAGGTCGGCTGGGGCGGGGACGAGGCCACGTCCTGTTCTTTGTCCTCTTGTTTTTGGTAGACGACCGGGCGCTTCATGCGCTCTGCGAGCTTCCTCTGTGCGCGAGAAAAGAGAGAGAGAGAGTTGAAGGAACGGAGAATTTTAGGCACGTTTGGCTATCTCGGGCAGATTTTCGAAGGGACGGCTGTGTGCGCGTTGTTTGGAGACTACTTGAACGGCGGTGCAAGCGAAGCGGAATTTTAGGAGACCGCGAGTAGCAGTCCGTTCAGCGCGGGAAGAAGTCGGACGCCGCGACTGAGGCGTCGTTTTGTTTCTTCGAATATGTGTGTGCTCGTGAGTGACGGTGGTGCCGAGGAGTATCGCCAATGCCATCCAAGCCACACGGATTTCCTCGCCTCTGCCGACTACGCAAGAGGCCGCTTCGCCCCCAATACTGGAGGGACCCAGGTTCGCTTCTCTCATCCGTGTAGTATTTCTTTATTGTTGTTGCCTGTTTTTGGCGTGCGTCTAGTATTTTTCGTGTTGAGAGATAAGCAATCTAGTTTTAATAGCATTGTTTGTTTTCCACCGAGAACCACTGTCTGTGCGTCGGTTAGTATTGTGTCAGCGCAGTGGATGTGTAGCATCTGAGCTCATGTGAGCAGGCCGCGAATACGAAAATAATAAATTAGATGCCGAGCTGACTTTTTTGAAGAGTTTGGTTTGTTTATCCTGTGCATTGATTTAAACGGATTAAACTGGTGGGGAAGTCTACCAGCTTAACCAGCATGACCAGTTCATCCAGCATAACCCAGCATTTGCCCAGCATTCACGCAGCAAGACCCAGCATCCAAACAGCTTGGCCAGCACGGCAAGCTGGGCATGCTGGAGCATTACCCAGCAGGAAGCTGGGATGATGGGACCATCTCGTGCTCCTTTGTTCAATAGGGTGCTGTTCCTATCAAGAACAATTTAATTCTTTGTCAAGTAACGTAACAGAAGGGTTTCCTCGGAAGAGCAGGGCCAAACCTTTCCGAAGTACGTAACCACGCCCAAGAAGCGTTGGACGTCTTTTTTATCACGCAGGGCAAGGAAGGTTTTTGACGAACTGGAAAAGAGTTGTATCTGTCTTATGCCATTCTTGTCAATAAAGTCTTGCAAATAATTATTTTGTTCAACCTCGAACGAGCATTTTCTTTATGTTTAAAGATAATTCTGCAGCTTTCGCAGCGTTCAAGACAGCCCTTTGTCTTGTACCGTCTTCATCACGCGAATTTCCCCAGACTATTACATTGTCGATGTATACGCGCTAGCCCTGCAGATCGTCAAATGCATGATTCATTGTTTTGTAGCGTGAGCTACACTGGCCTGTGGTTGAGCAGTTTTGCGTGGCTCCTGGAGAGCCGTGCTGCGCATGCGCGAGGAGCAGTGACGTCACACAGCGCACAGCTGGCGCAAAAACGTCAAATTGGGGGGTTTTACGTGCCAATCCAACGACGGGCATCTGGCACGCCCGAGCGGAGGACTGAGGATTAATTTGGACCACCTGGGGATCTTTTTGACGTGCAACCGAAAGCTCGGTTACACGGCGCCTGCTCCGCAATAAGCCTCCGTCAGATCGCGGGCACCTCGGCCGGAATTCGAACCCGCCACATGGGAATCCGTAGGCCAGCGCTCTCGCCTCGGAGCCACCGAGGCGGCTGCACAGCTGGCACCCCGGAGCCGCCGCCGCCGTGCGCGCCTCGGCGGTCTGCGCATTCCAGAGGAGTGACGTCATAGCCGCGGCAGACGCACTGGCGCCGCCGCGTGCCCAGTTGTGCGCCTCCGTTGCGCAGTAGCCGAGTCTGACGCTGCACCGGAGCCGCTTGATAGCGCCTCTCATTTTGTGCGCATGCACAGAGGTATCAGGAAGGGGGGGGGGGGGGGTGGTATACATATTTCGGGGCGTTTGCCAGTGTGGTATAGCCATGGAGAAGGAGAGCGAAATGGCTGCTTAGCGGCGCAGAAGAGCGGAGAAGCTTAACTTATCGAATCCCGAAGTAGTCACACAATGTGTATACCGTGTGTGTGTCATTGAAGCAGCAGTAAGCATGATAATCAAGCTAATCCTAGACAACCAGGAAAGCTAAGAATAACCAGCTGAACCTAAGCTCACGCTACGTATATCCTGGCATAGCCGAACTAAGCCACTGCAATTTTACTAAACACCTCTAATGCTGAGGCAATATCGAACTGTAGCCTTAAAAATCTGTATCGTCCAAATGGCGTACCGAACGTACAAATCCGGGATATTGCATCGTCAAGAGCAATCGGTGAAATCCAAAATCTGCATTTAATTTGCTGAAAAATTGCGCTCCCGCCAACTCAGCCTCAATGTCCTCCTAAATTGGAAGCTCATTGTGTTTTCCTTTTTATGAATCACTTGACGGGGGCTCATCATATTCGTAAGTGACCATCTTTGTTACAAACTACGACCAGAGACTCAGCCAATCGGAAGGTTTGTTTATCTTGGTATTTATTCCCGCAGCTTCCATTCGTTCTATATGTTTTTTTGCTCATATTCATCCAAGTGCCAGCTTTTTAAATCTGAGTGGCCCGGAATTTAATCCAGCCACGCACCAATTTAACCAGTGTCAATGAAGTTAATGCATGTTGTCAACAATTTAATTCCAACATCATTAATTTTAATTTAAGGCTCACTCAATTTAATCCGTTTTTCTTTGGGAACTAACAACGACTACAAACTTATATGTTAAAGCCGTTTTAGAGGCCTAAGTTGCTTGCAAGTTGTGAATGACTGTTCACTGTATATGCACGTTGCGTGACTGGTTCTCTCATAATTTGTGAGGGTTTTTTTTAGACCATAATACGAAAGCTCGGGGCTGAATGATGGGGACAGAAGTACCATAGCACAGAACTTGGTAAAATAATGGGCTATGCCTCGGCCATTGCTAGGCCAACAGACATTTTAGTCGGTCACCGGCAAATTCTTGGTGGATAACCAAAAAACCATGGTGGGCAAAAGCCAGGCCAGCAAGGCCTCGAATTTAGCTTGACCACTGGCAAAGGGCAATGATCAGAAAACTCCCGTACACCCCAGGTATTTTTTAAATATTTGCCACCAAGGAAAGGCCTTGCACGGTATTTGCCTAATTTCCAATGTCTTGTTTTCGCCTTTGCCACTGGGCGAAAAACAAGACCCTGCATTTCCGCGGCCTCCGAGGCCTCGTTTTCACCTCGACCATGAAGCAAATAATTTTGCGTGATTTGTCTGGCCACTAAAGTATAACAGAGGGTAACTTTCACCTAGGCTACGGGCCTAAGCTGAGCAAGATGGTTCATTGCTTGTGAATAGGACCAGCTGAACATAAAAAACACAGCGAATGTAATAATTCTTTTCTCTGTGTGTTTTTCATGTTCAGCTGGCCCCATTCACTTTCACCTAGGCCATGGGGCAAATAAGGCTGAGGCCTTTGCATGGCCACCACGCAACGATATAGAGGGATTTAAAGCGATAAACTGGTATCCCGTTCACCAGGCAAAAGTGACCGCACTTGGCTGCCGCCATGTTGTACAGTTTTGACCACTAGACACGTGACCGCACTACATCCTGAGGCTTTTACGCAAAACTGAGCCAAACCTTTTATTGCGATCACTGTAACAAACATGATAAACTATTTTTTCCATACTGTTAGCTCTAGAGATCAGCGTCTAGCTTTATTAAAAACCCAAAATACAACACCGCAGCAGACGGCATCTAGCAGAGGCATTCCGAAGCCGCCCGAGTTTTGTAGTGTGAGGTACACTGGCCGAGGTTGAGCAGTTTCGCGTGGCTCCTGGAGAGCCGTGCTGCGCATGCGCGAGGAGCAGTGACGTCACACGGCACACAGCTGGCGTAAAAAAAGTTAAATTTGGGGGTTTTACGTGCCAAACCAACGACGGGCATCGGGCATGCCCCAGCGGAGGACTGAGGATTAATTTGGACCACCTGGGGATCGTTCGACGTGCAACCGAAAGCTCGGTTACACGGCGCCTCCTCCGCAATAAGCCTCCGTCAGATTGCAGTCACCTCGGCCGGGATTTGAACCCGCCACATGGGGATCCGTAGGCCAGCGCTCTCGCCTCGGAGCCACCGAGGCGGCTGCACAGATTGGCGCGCCGGAGCCGCCGCCGCCGCGCGCTCCGCCGCCGCCGCGCGCGCCTCGGCGGTCTGCGCATTCCAGAGGAGTGACGTCATAGCCACGGCAGACGCACTGGCGCCGCCGCGTGCCCAGCTGTGCACCTCTGTTGCGCAGTAGCCAAGTCTGACGCTGCACCGGAGCCGCTTGATAGCGCCTCTCATTTTATGCGCATGCGCAGAGGTATCAGGGGGGGTATACATATAGCGGGGCGTTTACCAGTGTGGTATAGGCATGGAGAAGGAGAGCGAAATTGCTGCTCAGCGGCGCAGAAGAGCAGAGAAGCTTAACTCATTGGATACCGAAGTAGTCACATAATGCGTATACCGTGCGTGTGTGTCATTGAAGCAGCAGTAAGCATGATACTCAAGCTAATTCTAGAAAACCAGGCAAGCTAAGAATAACCAGCTGAACCTAAGCTCACGCTACGTATATCCTGGCATAGCCGAGCTAAGCCACTGCAATTTATTTTGTCATAAAAACACTTTTTTTAACTTTAAACAAACGAAACATAACAGTATCTCGTCGGTGCTGGTATTTAAGATCAAAACCAATTTATGCGTGATACTTCGTTAAAATCTAGGCGTAACACCATAAGGTCACGTGTCTAGTGGTCAAAAATGTACAACATGGCGGCGGCCAATTGGGGGTCACTTTCCGCTGCCAGTTTATCACTGTAAGCCACTCTACCTCGTTGCCACAAAAGTATAGCCTAGGGCTGTTTTTACCTCGCCCATGCAGCAAATAACGATGCACTCAATCGCTTGGCCCTAAATGTGTAGCAGAAGGAAGTTTCTCCATGATCTAAAGGCAAAACAACATGCAAGACATGTGCTTGTGTCTGCAGGTTCATCATGTTGCAGGGAACAATACTCGAGCTCTAAGCATCATTGTAGTGTTCTCGATGCACTAAGGTGGATCAGGAAGCATCCAGCCTTTAATCTCAACATCATAATACGTGGCCATTTTTATTGAACCTTCATGTTATAGCACCTGCTTCTTTGTATGGCAAAAAGAAAAAAAATCAACAAAAACTACCTATTTGAAATTGCATCTGATAACCAATCTCTGGGGTAAATTGCAGTTGCAAAAGGTTTCCAACACCTCTGAAGTCTTGCACGAATGATCGTGCAATGTTTCTTGTCACCCGTACAAAAACGTTTACAGTGTGTATTCTATACTAGGCAAACAAACACCAGAGAAACAGTTCACCGATTTCACTAGAATACAGTGTCAGAAGGATATATATTGCCGAGTCTAAAAATTACAAATCTGTTAGCAGCCAGGCCGTCGTTCAACTCAAAGTAAATGAAATGGACACTGTAAGATAGGGTCATCTCTTTGATTCACTGACAGATTACCTGGAAGTGCAAGTCCTCCGTTTAGTCCATTAATACCTATTAAGAAAACAGTTTAGCATATGAGGGCTGTTCAAAAAGTATTCAACTTTGGCAGGAAAAAAATACAATATTTGCCTTGAGGTCTGAAACACTAACCCCCTTCAAAGTACTCTCCTTAGGATAGCACATACTTCAATGTTTGAAAGGCTTAGCTGCTAATTCAGTCTGTTGACCTGATGCCCTGGACCTCTTGTGCTGTAGTTCTCAAGGTTTCTGAATCAGCCGGAGTTCTATCTCCTTTGATGATTCGGCTACTTCCTGTTCCGCAAGGCCCAAGCCTCAGCACACTACCTGCAAAAGGTGTAATGAGTGCAATTCCCTCACAGGATCAAGGCAAACAAAATTAAATTTCGATTAATAGCATCTTTTGATGTCCCCAAGTGGGAACAAGTTTTTCTGCCAAACTACAAACGAACAAAATAAAAAATTGCCTACTTTAGAAATACTTTTAAATGACTGCATAAAAAGGTATAACCAGCTTGTAAAACTGGAATTTGCTTGTCAGACGCGAGTTGCAACAAAAAAGGGTACTAATCACCAACCTCATATTGTCGCTTAAAAGCCTCTCGAGTTTTAGAACTATGCCACCTGAACCGAAGCATTTTGAAGTATACAACCACTTCAACTTAAATTGGCTGCTGCCATTAAATAATGTTTTCTCTAAATTAAAATAAGTACAGTCGACTCGCGATAATACAAAATTGGATATTTCGTACCTTTCGGTTAATTCAAACGAATACAAATGGTGTTGTCCCAGCTATGATTTCAATGCACTTAGAAGCTGCTTAGTTCAAACAACGTTTAGGCTTAATTAATAACATTTGTTCATAGCTACCCCTACCCCTGCCCGTTTCGATATGGATGAGCATCGTACCGGCGTGCGGTTGTGTATCACTACCGCGTGGTGCACGTTAAAGACCTCAGGCTAGCGGTTCTACTGTACTGGCTAAACTATCTCATCTACAGTTGAGAGACGAGTCGCCTATTGAGGCAAACTAACTTCAGGCTGTATAAACATACACAACCAATTATTTGTTCATCGCGGCGGGTTAGCCCCGTTGAGTTCGCTTCTCACCGAGAATATGTGTATTGTGGGAAAGCAATACACGCGAAGCTCGCGAGCATTGCTTTTTCGCACTACACGGGTGCTCGGTGAGAAGCGCACTCAAGGGGACTAACCCACCGCGATTTTGGAAGCAATACTCTCCTTGCAATCTGTTTTCCTTATTTGTGCATGTTTTCTTTTTTTTTTTTTTGCTTGAGTGAGATAAATTTGAGAGTAAAGAAAGAATACTTGAATAGAGCAAGCCGATTTATAAATTTTCTCGATTAAGATAGTGGAGCGTCTCTTTAGGTTTAATTTATGTAAAATCCATCATTTACATGCCACCCCAATGTATGCATCGGACTTTGTGAGGCCAGAGTTCTTATATATAGATGTATTAATACTAACTGAGCTTAGGAATGGAAAAGAGAAAGGTTGGAAACAGCCTTTTCGAGTTCAGCTGAATTTTTGCTTGAGCATGGTACAACGGTACTGAAAGGCTTGGAGAAACTATTCGATGTTCCATTAGAAAATATTCGGCCAAAACCACTATTCGCTTTAATTTTTATCATTGTTTTATGTTTGTGTCTACTTATAAAGAGGCCTGGGTAGACGAAAATGTAAAAACTCTGTCTGGTATATGTAGCTACTCCTATGGCAAATCACGACTTTGCCTCACATCATATTTAGATAAATTTCTGATAATTCAACCTTTTTGATATTTCAAACTAAAATCTGTGGCTTCCTGGAGTTCAAATTAATGAGTGTCGACTGTACGAGAAAATACCCCTGGTCCTCCTAAAACGAAGACCTAAACGTTGACTTCAAGCAACCGCTTTTTTTTGGCTGACAAGTAAATGGCACTCCACACCGGAAGTGTAAAGCTTCATTCAGTGACGCAAGTCGCAACCTTACACAAAAGATGAGCACCAGCCCACTTATGCACAGGAGGCTGCTGTCCTGTGTAGGAACGTGACACAACTCGCAAACGTCCATAATACAGACTTTGCTTCAAGTTGGTCAGAGGACCGTGCTCACCCCAAACTCCAGGATAGCCGAGGGCTGCTGAACAGCCACGCCTATCTATCTCGAAGTCCCCGAGTAGCAGCAGTCTGAGGGGTCAGCCAGAAGCCAACAACAGTCTCCAACTGCCCCGCGAGTCAGACTTTCCTTGAGCACCACCCGGTGTTTTTTTTTTTTTTTTCTACCCTAAGTCCAAGATGGATTACGTTAGAGATGAGACATCTCGCTTGTTGCGCGGGAAGAGGCGAGGAGGAGCATCACCTTCGAGAAAGGGTAGGGGACCACTACCCCACAATCAATACAGTACGTCTTTATTTTCCGTTTCGGTTTTATCGCACTGTTACACTGCTACAGAAAAACATAATGCCTGCAGAAGCAAGTCACTGGATCTTGTGGGAAAAGCAGCGGTATGTTTTTCATTATTTCACTCCGTCCATTGTTAAATTTGCTACGCCACAGAGTGCAACTTCGATAGAATTGGCAGTTGATGGCTGCACTATCATTGCACTATTAATAACCGTACGAGTCTCTGGCAATATAAGTTGATTTGCAATACAGTTGTGCTCTAAATAACGTTGTGATTCATGAAAATGATGATGATGAAGACAAATATTAAAATATGACTGAATGTGATGGGCTTTAAAGCTCCAAGCCACGTGGTTTTGACCAGAAGTTGGTGAGGCCTCTTGTCATAACAGCACCCTCAAATGAAATGCTCATATACATTAGTTCTCTCTAAACAAAAAAGGAAACCGTCACTTCATTTTGTGAATTTTGTTTGCTTCAACTTGTGATAATTGTGACTTCGCCTTTAGGTTTCAGTGTGGAAGAAATTTTTATGTCTGCGAGGCAAGGAGTGGCAGGGCGAGGAAGGACTGCGAAGAGCTTTATTCCGCAGAGGCCGGCAGTGGTCTGGCTGCGCGTATGGCGGTGCTCTTTATATAGAGCGCCCGGTGACGTCATTACTACGCGTGCTGCTGATAGCAACAGGCGGCCGGCCTTCTAGCACTTCCTCCACCGCAATTTGGGACGTCATGAGGCTTGATAGCGGTCGGGGGGTCTTCTCTGGCGTTCTGGGTACCGCCCAGTGGCAGCGATAGTGGGGGTGACGGGCACCGTTTGTCTTGCGGAGACCGTAGACGGAGGTGATACGTCGGCTCCAGACGCAGGATAGATAGTGTCGGTATCGTCCTCCCCCACGAGTGACGGCGCTGTCGCTGCAGTAGACGCTGAGCGCAGGTGGTCCTTGTGACGACTCCAAGTACGGAGTCCATCCGGCGTCCGCACCTTGACCACGTAGGACACTGGTCCCGTCCGCTGCAGTACTGTTGCGTGGAGCCATGTGGGGCCGCTCCTGAAATTACGCACGAACACCTCATCGTTCACTTAAAACACACTGTTAGCACCACTGCGCCGTGAAGTCTGTTCAAACTGACGTGCTCTGACAGTAAAATCAAGAGCCGGCTTCAGTGCATCCAACCGTGTCCGTGGCTGACGACCCAGAAAAAGAAAAATGGGATTTCTTAAATCGTCAGCATGCGGAGTGTAGCGATATGTCATTAAAATGTTTGACAAGGTTTCCTTCATACTTTCAGTTGCAGGGCCTTTTCGGAGTGCGTTCTTTAGGGTCTGCACAAATCTCTCTGCGAGTTCATTGCTGCTGGGGTGATATGCAGAAGTGAGAACCTGCCTAACTGCATGTTCTTTAAGGAACTCCTTAAACTCGGACGATGTAAACTGCGCATCGTTATCACTAACCAGAGCTTCTGGTGCCCCATACCGAGCGAATAGATCGCGCAGCTTTGTTATCGTTGCGTCAGCGGTGATAGACGTCATGAAAAATACTTCAGGCGATTTAGAATGCGCGTCAACAATGACTAGTAGCATAAGACCGCGAAGAGGGCCCGCAAAGTCAACATGTACCCGTGACCACTTTTGTGTCGGCCATGACCACGGGTGCAATGGTGCCTTTTGTGGCATGTGGCGCTGCTGTTGGCATGCCGTGCAGTGTCTCACTTGGTTATCCAAGTCGGTCTCCAAGGAGGGCCACCCATACATAGCTTCAGGCAAGTGCTTTGCTCCGCACGATTCCTGGGTGTCCCTGGTGTAGCTCCTCCAGGACCAGCTGTTGAAGCTTCGGGGGCACGACGACTCTCATTCCATGCATCAGGCACCGCTCGTGGACTGTGACTTCCCTGCGTCTGTCAAAATAGGGCTTCAACACTTTATCATCAAGGTGCGATGGTCATCCCTTCTTGGTGAAGTCTACGACCAGGCTGAGGAGGGGATCACGCTCTGACTGACGCGCGATGTCCTAACTGGTGACTGGTAGAGATGCCAACCGCAGCGTATAAAACGTCTCGTCGTGACTGTCATCTACGTCTGTGGGCTGTAACGGAAGTCGCAAAAAACAGTCCGCGTCCGCGTTGTCTGCTGACGTCCTGTAGACAAGTTTGTACTTGTAGGCTGAAAGCGTTACCGCCCAACTCTGCAGTCTTGCGGCGGCTATTGCCGGGATGCCACTCTTTGGCCCAAGGATCGTTTGCAAGGACTTATGATCAGTAATTAACGTGAACTCCCGACCATAAATGTAGAAGTGGAATTTCTTGACGCCAAAGATTAGGGCCAGCGCCTCCTTTTCAACCTGGCTATAGTTTTCCTCAGCCTTTGATAACGTTCAGGAAGCGTAGGCAATTGGCCTTACCGTGCCTATATTTCATGACGTGCGACAGCACAGCGCCGAGGCCGTACGCAGACGCATCGCAGGATAGCTGCAGCCGGTGTGCCGGGTCGTAGTGTGCCAGCACCTCCGTCGACGACAAGACTGCCTTGATGGCTTGGAAGGCATCTTCACATTTCTGATCCCAGCATCAGGGAGCATCCTTCTGTAGCAACCTGTAGAAAGGCTTGGCAAGCGTTGCTAGCCGCTGGCGTGAATTTTCCATGGTAGTTTATCAGTCCAAGCAGTGAACGCAACTGTGCGATGTTAGTAGGCGCTGGGGCATGCAGCAGCGCTGGGGCATGCAGCAGCGCTTGAACTTTTTCCTCGCTTGGCTTGACGCCGGTCTCACTGATAATGTGTCCAAGATACTGCAGGCTTTCTTCGAAAAACTCACATTTTTCACGCTTGACGCGAACACCTTTCTGCTGAAGTGTACAAAATACGGCTTCAAGGTTTCTGAGGTGTTCTTCAGCGGTTGCTCCCGTGACGAGAATATCGTCAAGGTAGCATATGACACCCGGTGGTCCTTTAAGTATGTTGTCCATAATGCGCTAGAACAGCGCGGGCGCAGATGCTACTCCGAAAGGGAGTCTGTTCACCGCAAATAGCCCCTTGTGCGTGTTTAATGTGAAGAGTTTTTTTGAGTCCTCCGACATCTCTACCTGCTGGTATGCCCTGCTAAGATCTAGCTTGGAAAAATATTTGCCTCCGGCGAGCGCAGCTAGTATTTCCTCAAGCTTGGGCAGAGGATACTGCTTCGTGTCTAGGACAGGGATCAACGTTGTTTTGTAATCCCCGCACACACGAATTGTGCCGTCCTTTTTAACTACCGGTACAATACGCGTAGCAAACTCACTGGTTGACACTTGCGTAATGACAACCATTTGTTCAAGCTTTTGCAACTCTTCCTATACGGCCGACCGGAGTGCGTAAGGCACGTTTCTTCCTTTGAGGAACTTCTGACGTTGCTCTTTCAAAACCAAAGTGGCTCGCTCACCTTCTATCTTGCCAAGGGTGCCGTCGAAGATGAGGCTGTACTTGGCTTGAAGTTCTTTTAGGCGTGCCTCGTACTTGTTGCTTGCTTCAGAGCGATGAGAGTCCGAGAGCTTGTGCACGCCGCAGATGTTTTCCCAGTCCAGTACGAAGACGTTTGAGCCACTCGCGACCCAGAAGAGGCGGCCCATTGTGGTTAACTACGTAGAAGGGTAGAACGTCCTCTTGACCCTTGTACCGTACAGACGCTTTGACAAAACCGCAGGACTGCACGACTTCCCCGGTGTAGGTCTTGAGACGTAGCTCGGTGGGTTCATGCTTCAAAGGAGGTTGAAGTTTTTTGAACTGCTGCTTCGGTATAATGGATACCGTGGCTCCCGTGTCCAATTCCATGCTCAGGGGCGTTCCTTGGACTTCCACGTCGACGGTGATGGGACGCCGGCTTTGCGGTGACAACATCTTGACTGTTGAATGTGTCGTTGCTTTGAAAAGTCCGGGCCCACTACTTTCCGCCAACAATTTTCCTCTTGGCGCTCCGACATGCACACTGAATGTGACCCTTCTTGCCGCAATTCATGCTCTTATCGGCAATGTGCGGACACGTGCGAAGCCATAACACTCGAACGGCTGTTTTCTCAGACATAACAGAAATCCAAGCCTAAGACTGGGGCACAGCTAAATTTCAATGGACAGAAGAGACTCTTTACTGTGCGACACACAACAGAAGATATGGAGGGAAACTTGAAGAAACTCTTTCCAGGACACTTCCACTTACAACCATTTCAAACAGAATTTTTTTTTCTTGGACATTAGTATCTTCTATTGAACGTATAGCTGGGAAATTGATCGACTAACCTACCAATTCTACAAGTAATGCTTTAATCGCGATATTTTTATCCGGTTCATCGCTGCAAAGTTTGAAGAACAAAAAGAAAGCGAAAGTTGAATGCTTTCACCATACAGAAATGAACGAGTACACCTATATGAAGGGCACACTTTAGATAAACTTTTAACCCAAATTAAACTAAGGGCAAAATCCGTAACTCCAGACAAGTGCCGAAAATTGCACGTATGCGAGTGCGAGTATGCCAGTGTCTGTGTAGCACAGCAGAGACTATTGTGAACAATGAAAGGAAACCACTCTTGCCGATAAATATCAAGGAACCTCTTTGTCTGATGCAGCTGAAGTGATTATCGGCGTGTTTTAGTCTTTGAACAGTTCTCAACTACGTATCGAAGTTGATTCCTAATTGATATTGTATATTGCGCCATTTATCGGATATGGAGCAAAGGCCAACAAAGATGTATGTAATTTTGACTTTTAAAAAATAGTATGCATGGAAATAAACGACAGAAATAAAATCATTTATGTTTTAATTAAGTAGGTGTCAATTAATCAGGTTTAAAATTATAATCGACTTCCAGACCTACAGTGCAGCCATAATTCATCGAAGCTAAAATTACCTAGTGACGACTGACTGTTATGTTCAGTTCGGTTTCGAATTCACTTCTATTCTTCGTGTTGCACCTTCTATGCTAGCCATATGTGGTGTCGCCCTTCGAACACCTGCGACGAGTGCCTAACGGCACGCGCCAAGAGCGCGCGCTCTTTTCTTTGCTTTTTTGCTTTCTTCGTTTTTTTGCTTCGAAAATTGAACAGTTCTATGATTCGGTTGGTCGCTGCTTAGGCCGCCTCCGCAGTTTTGGCAACGAGGGTGCTGAGCTAGGACATTCTCACACCCTAAGGCCTGGTGTCACGACGACTTCTGCTTCTGGCGAAAACCGGGCTCAGCTAGGAACCTCGGCTGTTGCTTGTCGATGGCCGCGCGTTCGATTTCGAACGTCTTTCTGGATTGCCAAGCCGCAGTCTTAACCGCAAGCATTGCTAATTGTGAGAGGCCACTAGCGAACTTCCTGGACAAGACAGGTGCGCCACCGATGCCGTGAAAATTCTGGCTGGGGATGTTTGAAAGGTACAACTTAGCTTCTGGTGCTCAGGAATATTCAGCCGATCGGCGCCAGGCAAAGCTACACTATAAAAAAATGTCACCCCATTTTACGGGCAAACGTTGCCGGTTCAATATTGCCGGCAGGGTTTCCCGAAATCTAGAAACTTGACCGCCTATAAGAACAAGGCATTTAATTGCGTAAAATAACGAAACGTCCGTAGTTCACTGTACGGGACAGTTATTCGTTTTCTATTTTACGGGTAAAATTTGCCGGTTCAATATTGCCTCATGGTTTCCCGTAATCTAGAAACTGGACCGTCCGTAGAAACAAGGCATATAATTTCGTAGCCCACATTATGGACAGCTATCCATAGAAAATGTGAAGCTCTCCGCACTAAATAACGAGGCACTATACCTTTCCGCCTTGTATAAGGCCAAAGCTACGAGCCATCGGTACCACCTACACCTCCGATACATCAGGCGACTCACCTGGCAGAGCTCTAGATCTGCCAGGGGTGTCACCTGACGTATCAAAGGTGCAGGATTAGTGCGGATGACTCGTAGCTATGGCCTTCAAAAAGACAGAAAGGTCTAGTGCTCCGTTATTTAGTGCGAACAGCTTCCATGTTCAAGCAAGCCGAAGTCACATGAAGCTTTTGGTGTACAGATCGGTATGGAGAGTTCATATCTCTGTCATTTAATAACAAAACATACAAGAGTTCATGTTTTGCAAAAGAAAAAGAGCACACAACCTGTACTGCTCATTGCCAGGATTTTGTTTGTGTGAGCTTAGCTGTTTTTATAGATGACAGCTGAACAAACGAACAAATTAAGACGTTTCGCTACAATGCCTTTATTGGAAGAAGGCATGCCTTGCTTTAACTTTGGAAAAAATTTACATTATAGTTGTCCTTGTGCTGGCTGTTTAGATGCCCCTCTATGCTTGTGCTTATTGTTGTCCTTCAATTGAAGACCTCTTCGGCATCTTCATGGTGCATGTAAGGGCAGCTTGAAATAAAGAGCAGAAGAGGATTCGAAATCAATACACAATCACAGCAAATTGTATATGACATACATGGTTAAAGTAAGCGAGCAACGTGCTTACCAACTAGCCAAGCTCCCCGCCTTTCTACTGTACATGACATACAAAACAAACCTCTCATAAATTGAACCAAAATAAACATTTCTATTGATTTGAATACCGAACACAACAAGTCCTTGGGAACTAAAACTAGCAAATTAAAATTACACAACTATTCAGCGATATTAAGCACATTGGATTGAGCCAGATCTCCCCTAGTGTATGCAGTAGGCTCGCTATAATTCAAACTCGGATATTTAATACTTCTGGTTAAGTCAAACAAATTTCAAAACTTGGGTTCTCCCGCTACGTTTTCAATGTATTCATAAGCCACTTAACTCGAACGGCGTTTTCGTGTAATTCATACTTTTGTTCTCCTGGCACAGTTGAGCGCACTTCTTTCCGAGCACCGTGCGGAAAAGCAACACCCGTGGAACTTGCTTCCGCGTGTGTTGCTTTACCGCAGTGCACCGGTGCTCGGTAAGAAGTGCGCTCATCGGGGCTAAAGCAGAGCAGAGCCGTATATAGACTGTTTTACTGAAATAGGGCGAGAGAGAAAATGGAAAAGGGCTACCGGCGCTTTCCCCCTTGCTGGAGCGTTAAAAAGAGTTAAAGTCCCGGATGAGAGGCTTTGCAGGTGTTCGGTGTAGGCGTTGCCCGAACTTCGTTCGTGCTTTCTTCTCTGTTTTAAACTCCCACACTTAATTAGACCCCCGGACTCGGGGGGCGACAGTCCCCCGGTCATCGGGACACCATTGCTCGGTTATAGGGTGCACTAATAACGGCAGAAAGCATCGAATACTGTATGAGAATCTATGTAGCTTGCACGAAATCCGGCAAGGCGAGTGCGGCTGCAGTGTCTTTAAGCTCCGTCGTTTTCCAGATGACCCCGGTTTCCGGCAGTAGTGGCTTGCGTCCCTAAACCGAAAATACTTTTCCCCAACGCTATCCTCTCGCCTGTGCTCGGAACATTTTGCGAATGGAGCGGGCACCACACTTAATGCTGTATCGTCGATGAACATGGAATACGCTCGCAAGGTGCGTGCAAGTTTTCTCCTGATAATTGCTGTTTCATCTTGTCTCTTTTTGTAAGTGAATTTATTTTAATATCGATATTTCGAAGTGGTGACACTGACTCAATTTTATTATCTACAGCACTTAGTTGAAGGCTGATTTCCGCCGCCGGGTGTGGCTGGCAATTTTCAAAAAGTTAGTTCCATCACTTTGCACGAATCGCAATCTCCTGCGCAATATCAGAGAGCTGTGAATTCATGCTGACCGTCACAATGCGACTATATTCTTCTTATTTTCAAAATTAGTGCATAATGTAGCTGGAAAAAAATCTTCTATTTCTGTTGCTGAAAGTTGAAACATGCTCATGCATCGATGTTTATAAAAGTTGAAATATGCTCATGCATGGGTGTTTTTAAATGATTTATTCGAGGATCTCGTGCCGACGAGTGTGTCTTTTGTTGAGAACTCAAAACAGCATAGTCGAGAGGGGCCTATTGCCAGAGCGAGTCAACCAATGATTCAGAGATTCGAAATCGATGCATGAGCATGTTTCTTTCAGCAACAGAAATTGAAGGTTTCTTAAGGGCTACATTAGGTACTAATTTTGAAAATAAGAAAAATCTCGTCGCGTTGTGACGGTCAACATAGGTTCACGGCTCTTTGATATTGCGCAGGAGATAGCGATTCAGGAAAACCGATAGAACTAACTTTCCGACAATTTCCAGTAACACCCGGCAGCGGAAATGAGCCTTCAACTAAGTGTTGAAGTTGATAAAATTAAGTAATTGTCGACTCTTCAAAATATAAATATTAAGATAAATTCAGTTACAAAAGGTTAAATTCTGAAACAGCAATTATCATGAGAAAACTTGCACGCACCTTGCGAGCGTACTCTATGTTCATCGACGGTACAGCGTTAAGTTCGGTGCGCGCTTCATTCACAAGATGTTCCGAGCACAGTCGAGACGATGGCGTTGAGTAAAAGTATTTTCGGTTTACGGACGCACCCCACGGCCGCCGGAAATCAGGGTCATGTGAAAACAGCCGCACTCGCCTTGCCAGATTCTGTGCAAGCTACATAGGTCCTCAGACAGTATTCGACACTTTCAGTCGTTAATCGTGCACCCTACAACCGAGCAATGATGCCCCGATGACCAGGGGACTGTTGTCGTCAAAGCCTGTGGCTGTAATTAAGTTTGAGAGTTTAAAACAAAGAAGAAAGCGTGAACGAAGTTCGGACAGTGCAGACACCCAACACCGGCGAAGCCTCTCATCCGAGACTTTCACTCTTTCTAATGCTCCAGCAAGGGGGAAAGCGCTAGTAGTCCCTTCCCCTTTTTATCTCGCTCTCAAAATGGCGCTACCCACAATAAAACGGTCTATAGAGAGCTTGGTCAATGAAAGGAGCGGGCAGAGCCAGGGAGTGCACCAGACGCAGATAGATGGCTTGACAAGCTCTCTCGGCCAACCAGAAGCCGAGCAGAATCTCCTAGCCATGCTAGCGAGACACAGTTTTCATAATTCCGAAAGGGTTAAATGTAGTAACTCTTCATGGTCATGGTGCACGCAATGTTTCGATTATGGTTATGCAAGAAAATGTAAGAAAAGAATGCGCCACTTGATTTCTGTTTTGCTCACACGGAGTATGACCGCTTTGACGGCAGATTCCCGGCGCTTGGCGCATGGACTATGTTAATTGTTCTGTTGGTCGCGCATGCTTTATATATCTTCTATACCTTCATGTATTTTCCACCGTGATGTTGCATGACCGTGATTGAAACAACATGTGCACCCAATTTCCAGTCACCAAGAGTTACTCCAACGCACTTATTCGTTTTGTTTCTAGCAACCGCCGCCAGGGTATTATGCGCAGATTTTGGTTGGCCACATTTGCATTCGTGAAAATGTTCTAGAACACGCCACGCCCACCTTCGGCCAATGGTGCTTCCTCATTTGCCTCGTATACATCCCAATGAATGGTTAAACTCCCTTTATATACGTCTCTGAAACAGAGGAGAGAGAGAGAGCGCATGAGGCGACAAAGAGGTGCGCCGCGCGGCAGTTTCAACAGCCCCTTGCGCGAATGCTGTGATGGGGAGGCATGGTTTTATGTCACAACGTTCACTCAAGTTGCTATAGAAACTGCAGCGCAACGCCCTTTTTCATTACTCATGGCTTGATAGTTTATAATAGACAACTTTTTTGCTGGTTGAACAAACATAATTTGGTTTTGAGGCGTCATGTGCTCTCTAAACAGTCCCCGATAAACAACATTTTTGAGGGTTGAATAAACCTGTGTCATAAATTTCACCAATACTTCATGAGTGGCATACCTGCTTATGATTAATAGGCCTGTGTAGAGAAAATCATCAAACATTTGTTTTGTGTGAGTAGCCATCCATATAGCAAATCATAATTTATCGTTCAACATATTTAGATGAACATCTGATAATTCGAGCTTTTGATATTCATGCAAAATTTGTGGCTTCCTGGAGTTTGAACTAATGAGAGTCTACTGTACGTCACATTTAAATTAATGGTTTAGCTTATTTGGCTTAATGGAATCTGAACTTTTCTTCACTGGCAGTGCATCAAAAGAAAATAGTACAGCAATGTATATGCTCTAGTTTCGTGCACTGGCATAGGCTTGTGCAACTAAGTCAAACTAGCATTAAAGGGATGTTGAAGCAGTTTATAAGAAATCTGAGTTAGGAGTGGACATTCATAGCATTTTGTCCTATAAATTCAGTAATCGCACTAAACTTGGGTGAATGTCAAGATAAACTGCATTTATTTTTAAAAATATGTGCAGCGACTGCAGCGGGGCATGCAATGAGTCTCTTCGACCTGTAATCTGCCGAAAACGACGTGACGTCCTTCTTGGCATCCCCAAGACAGCCTATTGGTAAGCAAGGGTTATCGGACCCTGCCGATGACATCACTTTTGCTAGTTATTATCTCCGTTCTCGCGCTCTCCTTTGTTCGGTGCAGTGATTTCCCTACACACACCCACTTGTTTTTCTGAAGGCACCCCTTAATTTGCAACGACTCCTCTATTCTCAATACCCCCCTCCCTCCCCCCCTAAAAATTTAGACCCCCCCCCCCCCTTTAATTTTAATTCCTGTGGAAATCCCTGGTTCGGTGTGCTGCAACATGCAGGGCAACGCCGAAATTTTATTTAACGATTACGACACTCCTATTAGCAAGATTAAAAGAAAACTTAAGACACCATTTTTAAGGTACCCAAATAAAACGTTTTTGCGTTTTTGAATTTAAGAATTTTTTTACTTTTTTCTTTAAACATGGTGCCTATGAAGTACCACATTAACCTGAAATACTGTACCCTTTTGTACCTCAAGAACCGTGGTAAAACAATATTTCCCACACTAGTCTTAAATTAGAACAATGAGAGCAAAGTTGTTTCGTTCAGAGGTGCTCACTTGATATGCATCTGGGGAATCAGGCATTGACTTATTGCTCCCAGAACTGAAGAGCTGGCTCTGTAGAAAGAAAGTAATGTTCACCTTTATGGACATATTTTGTACAGTTGGAAGAGACAAAAGATATTGTTAAAAATTAGCAATTTTTCTTATGTGTAAACTTTACTGTTGAAGGCGGCTAGGAGCAGTTTACGACACTAGTGCTCAATAAAAGCAATTAGAGAAAAGTTGTTTATTTAAATTAACACCATTATTTAAAATCAAAATGACTTTTACCTTAAAAGTGCTATAATGCATGAAATGCAGTATTTAAGAGTTTTTTTTTTATTTCGTTCATTTTATTTTGAACTCAATGTTTGTATAGGCCACATGACGTCAGATCACGCGACATCAATTTTTCTGCCAAATTTAATGGGGAAGCTAAATGGGTGCATAGGTCACATGGCATCCATTTTTTCGCTAAATTTAGCGGCGAACCTGAATTTGCCTGTAGGTCACATGACGTAAGGTCACGTGAAATCAATTTCCCCGCCAAATTCAGCAGGGGAACTGAATTGGTGCATAGGTCATGTGATGTCTATGTTTCTGCTAAATTTATCGGAGAGCTTGAAACTGTCTGTAGGTACCATGGCATCAAATTTCCTGCCACATTTAGAGGGGAAACTGAACTTGTGTAGATGTCACGCAACAACAATGTGCCCCCTAAATTTAGCGGCAAATGCACGGACGGATGGAGAACATTTTGGGATTGGAGGGTAAAGTTAAAAAGCACTTCATGTAAAAAAAAGCTGCTCACCTGATGTGCATATCTGGAAACAGGCTTTGACTAGCAATGACTTATTGCCTTCAGGACTGAAGTGCTGTTTCAGTAATGCTTCCTGCACAAACAATGCAAGTGTAAGAACACAAGCCCCAAACTTTTCTTGCCATTCTCCTTCCCCTACTTTTCTGCGCATTTAATTTATTTCATCCCGTGGGAAATCCTAAAAATTTCGAAGTGCTTGTTCCAGGACTTTCTGTTAGAGCCTGGTTCATGTTGCAGAAACTTGGCTGAGTGGGTAACCCAGAGCATTCATTGTTCGTCGAGACACTTTTCCTTTCACCCCATCATGTCTTTGAAAGAAGACACCCCTCTCCCTTGCACACGATCATTAAGGACTTTTCATAGATCATACACAGTAGGTTGGTATTGCCAATGAGAGCTCATGTCTTCACTTTGAGCACGGAATATATATACGTCTGCAATATGCAATGTCTGATCTATGAAAAGTTTCCGTTATACACCGGCTCGTACCATTCCATTGTCAAAGGAGCAGGCAATGTTTATAAAAACTATCTTTCATTACATAGTTTCAGAGAACAATTGTTCTTTCTTAATTAGAATCAATTGATCAAATCGAATAACTGACAAATAAGGGCAGATTGACAAAATAGATCGAATCACAATTTTCATCCGTGGACCGTTTTTCACGTTATTATCATGTTGGCAACTTCCTACAATTTGCATCTCGTCAGCGGACGCCCAGACTGTAACGGCAGAGTGCCTTTTCACGCGCAGATTTTTGGCGGGTGAGGAACAGGAAAAGCGTTCTCGGTAGAGTACCAACATCACAGCAATATTTTTTGTTTTCGAATGAGCCAAACAAAGATAGTGCACAACTGTGTTTTGTCCATTCGCTGTTTCATTTTGTCGCGCCATTCTAATTTTCCACCCGCGAAAGAAGCTGCAAGAACTTTGCCCAGCTGACGCGCCGAAGGTTCTAGTACTCCTCCGGGTCGGTGTCAAGAAGCTTCTGTCAAAACTTGCCTAGCACGCTCCAATATTTCCTGCACGTCCACCCAGTTTTCCGTCCCGCAAGACTTTTCTTACAGCTGTAGTGTGCTGAAGAGTGGCGCACAGGCGAGCATTGCGTAAAGGCATTTCCAGATGCCTTTCCGCGACCCCAGGACTTTGTCGCTTTGACGCTGAAGCCTCCTGGAGCAGGACCGTACTTGTGTCATGTAGTTAGTAATGCTAGTGGTGTTTCACGCTAAGCCTGTTACGATGCTTTGTCTTGCTCGGTGTGTAACAGCGGTACGCATGATAGCACCATGATCGTAGTCGCAATCATCACTTCTGACCTTGAAAAACAGTGCCACAGTGCGATGTTGGCGTTTCGTGGAATTGCAGGGCTGCGAAAAGGTTCAGTCTGTCCTCGCTGTCATCTGCTCGTGTCCTCCGTATGGATGCGCTTGGGGGACTGACGTTCTCTGGACGTCTTGTCACGTGATCAATCCATCTGCGGATAAGCTCGTCGTGTGAATCGGCCATAAGTGGACTGCAGAGTCTGCACTCACTTAACATTTCTGTTGACGATGCCTACACGTGATTAAAGTGTATCTCGTATCCAATTAGATATTGTCGAAGGAACAAGGAAACGGCATAATAATGTCGCACATTGTGGTCCTTAAGGAGCACCAGCACCTTCTATGTCGTTGAATCTTATGTAGTAGTACATGATTATAATTTACAAGACTAGGTTACAGAAAGTAACAAGAAAGAGGAAGACGGGACGTCATATCTTATCATGTTCACATTTTCTCGTTGGTCCTGTATTAAATGGTTTTCATGTTAAAAATTATGGTTGTATTTTATCCACACCTTTTCCTTATCACAATCTCCTGCGTACCAACTCAACCAGTGAGGTAACCCCCCCCCCCCCCCCCCAACACACACACACACAACCCAGAATATATATTTATTTATTTTTTATTTAAGATGATATTAATGTACTGTGCATGTGAACCAAGCTGAACACAAATTTGCGGTCTGAGAGAATAAAGAGTTACAAATCTGACAAACATGGCAGTAGCATACTTTTCACTTTCGCACATGTACAAGAACCGCTAATTTCTATTAGAGAAGTAGAAAAGCCCAAGGCTATCAGATTGCCTCACCGACAGCAACTACCAGAAAGAGGGGGGGGGGGGGGGCAGGATTGTGAAGGCAGATGGTCTGTAATGCTTGTGCTTTCCTAAAAGTTGCAAGTAAGACTTTTGAAGAAAAATGACTCAAACTATTGCAACAAAGCATACTTTCATTTCATTTCTCATGCCAAAAAGGTTGGTAGGAAGAACTTTGCCCGGCTGAAATAATGGTACTCATGTGCGTCGAGAAGCTTCTTACAAAACGCATCTAACACTCCGCAATCACTTTGAAACTCCAATCAACCTTTCACCCAGCAAGACCTTTCCTGTGGCTGTGGTGTACTGAAGGCGCGAGCGCAAAGTGAGTGAAGGCATCTCCAAATGCCCCTTTGCGAGCCCAGGACTTCGTCGCCTCTACGCCAAAGCCTCCTCGAACAGGACCATGCTTGTGTCTTTGCCATGCCTTGGTTTAGTAAAGCTAGTGGCGTTTCACACTAAGCCTATCATGGTGTTATGTCTCGCTCTGCACGTAACAGCGGCGCACAGTTATTGATTGAATTAGCAAATGTCAATTTCGATCTTGGACAACGGTGCCACAGTGTGATCGTACAATGTTAGAGTTTCGCGGCACTCTGTGGTCGCGAACGTGTTCGGTTCGTCCTGGCTGCCGTTGACACGTCTGCTCCTTCGTGTGGATGCGCTTGGGAGCCGGACAAACCGTGGACATGATCGATCCGCCTGCGGATCAGTCCATCGTGTCAATCAGCCATCAATGAAGAGTGCGGTTCATTTTGAACTTGATATAAATTAACTGAGCAGCACCACCTTCTAGGATGGCTAACCCCACCTAAACCCCCTCGATATGCTTGTGTTAGTTTCGTAAGTGGTGTCAAAGTGCCAGCGCACGAAGCCCGTGCACACTTGGAAGCAAATGGCAGTGTAGCCCTGAAATGAAAGGCACTTGGAAGTGAGTGGTACATGTCTCTCGGGTTCACACAATTAAGGCTGAACCGGATGTAAGCGATTAGGCGAGCGACGGCGCAGTCATGGGTTCCTCAAAGAGTGAAACTATTCGCACTACGTCGTGCACCTCAAACGAAAGTGGCTGTACGCACTACGCGAAATTCGTATAACACGAATGGTTACAATGAGTTTCCGAAGCGGTGGCATAGCTCAGTGGTAAGGTTCTGCTTCCTACGGAGCGGGCCCCGGTTCAATCCCCAGTATGTATAACCGTACTTTTTTTTTTCTAGAACATTTTTTTTTAGCAGTTGGCGGTATTTAGAACGAATGTTGTCAACGGAATATATCCAAAACTAAATGCATAAGACTTCATTTCCGGAGGTGCAATCGGGGACAGCGGGGTTTGCGTTGCCCGCTGGACGCCGCGAAACGGCGTGTACGGGTTAAGGTTTGTAATTAGCAGCCGCACACTGTCGCAGCGAAGCGTCGCGAACGCAGGCGGGGGGGGGGGGGGGGGGGGGGCGGGGAGGGGCGGGGGGGGGGGGGGGGGTTACGCGCTTATCAGTGATACACGCGCCGTCTGAAAAGGGTGACCCAAATGGCATGAGCTCTCCGCGTAGTGCGTATAGCTTTACTCTTAATCAAAACACAACGCCTAGCCAGGTGGTGCAAAGCCGCCACTCGATTTGCAGAAATCAAACCTTGTCCACCAATCTACGAGATAAAGCTCCCTGATGCACTCACCAAGTGCCTCGCATAGCCCCCCCCCCCCCCCCCCCCTACCTCCGGTAGGTCCTTTTCCTCTGGGTGTGTTCCCGCAATCTGACTGCTCGCTCAGTGACAGGTCGGTACTGGGACTTTCTTGGCAAAAGCTCGTGGGTCATCCAATGCGGAAAGCACGTGTGCGACAACGAACCGCACACGTTCTCCTCACGCTGCCTGCACATACAAGAACGTTATAAACGCTCCGAAAAGAAAGGACTGAAAAAGTAGAACGAATGGGCGAGCACTCACCAATTAGACTGAAATCGACAGGTGGTTCCATGGGCACGCCAGCACCTAGGGCACTTCCATTTTCCAAGAACGACCTACAATGTTTTTCCTGAAAATGCCCGAAAGTTCGTTACTTGCTTTATTTTTGTGTTATGTTACGATGGCGATGGCGATGCGGCGATGCTCGTTGCTCGTTGCTTTCGACCAAGCTCATTTGACGACACATGGATGTGCTTATTTTAGTCGACTGAAATTCAAACTTTCAAATGCACAAAGTTGTTTTAACATTTATATAATTATTTGTAATAAACCATGTTGCATACTAAACTGAAGCTTGGTGTCGTTTCTGTTTAACGTGGCGGCGACCACCATTGTCCCGAGTGCCGGCCGTGCTCGACCTACTCGTGGGTTTGCTGTGGATTTGCGGCCGTGCTCGATCTACTCGTGTGTTGGCCTCCTGCAATCCACATTAGCCATAAGCATGCTGTCTAGATATTATGTGCCCGCCGGAAAGAATCTCCAGTCTTCTTGGAAGCAAGGACCCCACTAGGGTTGCTCGGTGGTCGTCGGCACCCACGAACTGAGTCAGCGAGCCTCACGTCGTTTGCTTGGTTCCTCCACGTTTCTGGCGACGGATCCCCCAACTCTGGCATCAGCCCTACGTGACCTAGCCGGTACAAAAACAATCTACGACAACGCGGCGTCTTTGGAATTCGATTACTACAACCAGTGGCTCCTAAAACCTCAGTAGCCCCCTTCAATGATGAGCTCGTCGATTTGAACGCTCTTACCTTCCCAGTGTGCAAACTCTTCGAATGGTAATTCTCTATGCGACGCTGGGAGACGCGAGCTTTTTGCGTTGTTTCAACTCGCAGTGTGATTCTCAAAATGGGCACTTGGTCCCAAATAAGCTGCTGCACCTTCACTCACTCTTCGAAACGCCTCCCACGTCAGTTCTCGTGGTATGTAAAACGTGGATGCAGGATTCGGTTTATGGCGGTCACCTTGTCGATTGATACAGTGGAGTGGAGCACGCTACTTACGGAAAGGATTGTGCTAAGAACTCTAGATTTGTGCTGGTCGTTGTACCTTTCCGATTACCCTTTTGGCGACGCCATAACCTCCAGCTAGAACCTCCCACCAGCATGGCAAGGTGCTGCTATGCTGTGCGTGCTGCCCGGCTTCCGTGAAACATAAGTCTTACGACTTTACCAGCGAGCCACTTGTGCTCATTAACACAAGAATTAATTAAATGTGTGTATACTAGAAGCCTTCAAGTTGAGTCGCTCAGAGTGCTGTGTTTACCATGGAACTATTTCTAGCGGCCCAAGTCCACGACAGTTTGATGGGACAGTGTGCTCAGTCCAGTTGTTCTCAACATGCTTATTAATCATGATAATGCCTCCCTGCAAACGACTCCACTGCTGTTACGGACAACCTGATGCTGGTGCCGTTTATCAGGTAACCCCAGAAACCACGAAGGTTTGCAGAACAACATCGACAAGGTCTGCTATAAACAACCAGCTATGCTTCTTCACACAGCATGTTGGCAGTTTTTTCTAAAACGTGCGGAACACTGTGTTTTGTACTTTGCGTGTTCAGTGGAACCGGCCATCGCACACTTACGTACCTTTCACAGCCCTGGTACTGCCACACCAAGAGTATCGCAGCTCCATATGAGGTCATCTTGTAAGATCAGCTGAACGTGTTCAGCAAAAAGGGGCACCTTACGCTATTCTATGGCAGTCAAGCTTGCTCCGGATCACCCACTGCTTTGACATTGGCTCGAATTCTGGCCCTTCACTGGTGGGCCAGAAGTATCTTAAGTGTGGCCCGTTAATGGGTCGTCTTATTATGCCTCCTAGATAACGTTATGGAGCTGCAAGGTGACGAGACAGCACTGAAGGGAGTTGTTTGCAAGAATTGTGCTGGTGCCTTTCAACCGTTTCCTACTGTAGAGCAACAGCATTCCTTCTTGGTGTGGTCTTCGCCCTTCTGGCAATCCCTTTATGTGGACTCACGCAGAGCCCCCTAAGAATCGCCACAAGCTCGAAAACCTCTGTACACATGCAACTCGTCAACTACACTCCCAGTAGGTAGAGCAGTACCTATGTGCTTTACTGTGAATTATGGACTTTTACTTAATTTATTTTCGGTGTTTCCTCCCACCCTTTTTATTTGTTCCTTTTGCAGGGTACTGTAGGGTTCTTGATAGCCTTTGGCCTTTTTACTATAAGGAATAGCTTTTAGCAAGATTAAACGATGACAGCACTTTTAACGCTTTTATCCTTTGCTATAGTACGCTTTGACACACAACTGTATACTATTTTATCCAACCTTAGAAAAAACATGTTTTATGTCCGCTAACTAAGAAACGGAAAGAGAGTTCGTCAGGAGTAAGACGAAAGTGTTGTAAAATTACGGAAATTTCTTTACAGTGTACTCAACTGCTTGTGGTCGAAGGACAGTGCGTCTACGACTCCCTACAAGCAACATGTCGGACCGGGACAAGCAACGTCACCGGTGGGAGATGGTCAGCAAGTTCGACGAACGTCTCGCGACGGGTACAGCGAGACCGTCAGGGCCCTCAAGGCAGAATTTTCACAGTCAATCAACGAGACCCTGCGACAACTTTGATTCCAGAAGAGGAAGTAGCAAGAGGGAGGGGAATCTCTGCGTGAATATCTCTCTGCCCTCCGAGCATTAGCAGCGCCGGCGACTTTTGGCGCCGACCCCAAGGTCGCCATTCGTCGCCAGTTTATGGGGTGGGCTGCATCTGCAGATATCCAAGAACCCCTGGTAATTTACGCAGCACTTCCGTTCAGCGTGGCCTTATAGACTGTCCTCAATTTAGAACGCTCACAGCCGGGAAGTTCAAGAATGGGCCATGGCGACTGCGCCCTCGAAGGCGTCATAAGAAGACCTCACCTCCCACGTGACAGAGCGTGAAAAAGAAACATGGAGGTCATCCGCACCGAGTCAACCAACGTGCTGTCAGCCTCCACCGATGGCGTCAACCGCGCACGAGCCGTGGCGCTCGCGCCGTGATTCACCTGCGCGATCTCCGACGCGGCGTTCCTCAGCCCGGTCAGGGAAAGCACGCGCTTTAAGCTCGCCTAGCCAGCAGAGCTGCGTAACCTGCACTCTTAGAAAAAAGGGTATCTATAGTCCTCCTTAAAGGGAGGAACGGTCTTGTAGCCTATGTCCCTACAATAAAGGAGAAACTTTCGTCCCTAAAGCAGGGGAGCAAAGTTGCTCCGTCACCTGCATTCCATTATGGCGGCCCCGAATCGAGCAAATAGAGCTCAATAAGGCCTAACGAGGACGCTACGTCTCGTGTACAGAAGGAGAGGAACATCAAATGAGAGCGTAACGCGAGCTTTCCGCGAACGTTGTTTATTTCCGAAACCAGCTTCCCCCGCAGGCAAAGAGACTTCCGCTTCAAAAGCAGTTACTCAGTCTTCTCGTCGTCAGCACTGCGATGTTACACGGCGACAGCCGATACCCAGTTACTTCGCGCACTTTACGTCGTACCTTTGCTATTCCTTGAGGCCCAATTCCTCCGTCAACCGCACATCACGGAGGAATTGTAAACCAATTTCCGAAACCAAAAGCCGCTCACAAAAGAACAAACTCGAAGCTGCTGTTGCACGTTAAGCAGAAATTATCGCGTAGCATGAAAGAAGGTTAAATCGCTTGCCACCAGTTGGCAGGGTCCAGCAGAGTAATTGCAAGTAGCTAGGCTAAGTGGCGCTAGGTAACGCCCAATTTATGTTCTACAAAAAAAAAAAAAATTTATTTGCTTCCCCCACCATTGCACTTCCGGACCTTCCGGAACCTTTATTATAAACACATGTAGACACATTACGCATACTCAAGGAGGTTATAAGGGGCAGGAGGTGGCGTCCGTATTCTCCATACATAGAGCGAAGTGTAAGGAAAGTAGGCGTGGCCACGAAATGCCTTATTGTCTCGGCTATTGAGACGATTCATTTCCTGCGTCTTTTTTTTTTACAATTTTTTTTATTTTTCACCACAGTCTCGGGTAATTTTCATCGTGATTAGGAAACTCAGTTCATGGACGCCGCCATGAAAATATGGGGCAAACATCCGCGTTTCCATGGCATTGCCGTGGCAATGCTGTTGTTTGCCCAATAATTCCATGGCGGCGTTCATCGGCGTCCGCGTTGCCATGGCATTGCCGTAGCAACGCTGTTGTTTGCCCCATAATTTTAAGGGGGCGTCCACTGAATCGGTGTCGAACAGGCGAGATTTTGAGCCCAACACTTGCCTGACCAGTAGCAAGTCGGCGTGTAGCGGACGCTCTCGACACCGTGCCGGGAGCGTCGTCTAGAGCGAGTTGTGATAGCTCGGCGATGGAAAGCCAGCGTATCAGTCGTCGTACGCACGAGCGCTGAGCATTGCACCGCGGGTTGAGAAAACCGTACAAGCCCTGCTTCGAGAAGGTGTTGGTTTCTCCCTGCCGTGATGAAAATGCGGGTTCGCATCAAAACTTATTTTGGTGCGCCGATCGTACAACAACCAACCGCGACAGCAAGCAGACGAGGCAGACCACAGGCATGGAGCAGACGTAGCCTAAGCCTAAGGAAATGAAACGAGCGGCGAGCAGACGATTGGAGCTTGGTTCGATTTACGTTGGATGAGAGTGCGTCGGTGCGCAAGGCAGTCTGGGGTTAGGTTTTTCTTCCGGCATCGCTGGGCATTATGTCATGCCGGGTCCTGCCTTATTTAAACGTCCTTGCGTATACTACAAGCATCAGCTGAACGTATGCAGTACATTGAGCGCATACACATACACGGCACATACAAACATCAATACAACACCGCACGAACCCGATCACTACTTCCGAGCTTTGCGTTTCCGTCTTTTATACTGGCCGTTTTGAACGTACGGAATTTCTCGGCGACCGCCTAAGCAATAAAAACAATTCCCAGCATGTTGATTTTTTTCCAGCAATGTCATATTTCCGAGAGTATTTTGAGCGACTCAGGGGATGGATCTCTAAGTAAGATGTAAATGCTCATGGCATAATTATATGAAAGCCAATAAATCAAGCCGCTCCAATGCGGTTCCAAGCCATGAGTTTGTTTCCCCGCACAGCACGTCGTAGCCAGTATTTCTATTGTAGTGTTTGTTTTCCTCTTTGTGCTGTTCGTGTGCGGCTGGAATTGTCGTTTTGAATTAATCTCTATAGAGCGGATATTCACTCAGCTGGAAGTGACGCTTCATGGGCAGAGAAATCGCTTTTCGATCAACTTGAATGCAGTCAAAGCCGCGACTTCCGGTTCCGGCAGGTGTTAAGTGTACGTAGCTACGCCGTGGCGAACTCGAAAACTTCTAGCGCTCATCCCAGCGCGCCACTTGTAGGGCAGTTTCTCCAGGAACCGTAGCATATTTAAACAGCAAAATAATGAATAGATTTTTGTTTCCGATTTCACTTACCATTTTTTCCTAATGCTAAAATTCCAAACTGTAAATATACGTACCTTCCGTCACATTTTCATACTGTTCAGTCCTTTCCCCAGAGCGCAATCGCTCTAAGGGAGGAGACAACGGACAGTTCCATTGGCCACTGTATGATAGGAGCTAGTGTTCAGACCAGCGTTCCAACATGACTATTCGCTCGTCGATCGATTGCACCTAATCCCTCAAGAGGTCTTAAAATATTTAATGCAAAGCGGAATGTCAACCTGCGACACCCCGTCCCCTCCGATCATAGCATCGATACCCGACAGCTCATCTTGTTGTTACACCACTGATACGCGAACACACGGTCACATCGGCGATAATTCCAGTATTCTATTGACAACGCAAAACACTGGAATCGCGATGTTGCTGCTATTTTGCTGACACGCAGAAATTCAGAAACACGTTGACTGCCAGTACGCTCGGCATCGGAAAACAAAACCGATCTCAGCCCAGAGGACACCCAGGCACCCGGCAGCAAAACCTGCCTGTCTCGGACGCAGTTTTCGCGATTTCATAACGTCGTCAACATTGACACATCTACTTTGGACACATCATTCTGTGTGGTCCGCATGGTTCCGCGTAGGTTCCGCAATCCGGAGATGGCCATCTTAGCCCAGTGTACGTAGCGCTGCTGGCACAGCTCCTGAAACTTCGCTGTTTCTAGCGGCTTCGTTTGTTCGTTTGGTAAAATTAGTGGCAAAAAAGTCAATGCAACAGAAATGCTCTGCACGTTTGGACTGGGAGACGGAATTACAGGCGCCCTTCGCTTCCGCTGAAGCTCAATCAACTCAACAACGTTTATTAAACAACGTGTGCGACGTGCTCTAAAAACGAAACCGAAAGAAGATGAGTCGGGAGGGCGGAAGCTTGCTCCCGTCTGCCCTCTTCTCATGTCCGCTTGGGGGCGCGTCATTAGAAAGGAGAAAAACGTGCCGTTGGCCGTTGCTACCTTTATCCTCCATTTTTTCTTAGTGTGCGGCCGCAGCAGCGACATCGCTTTCGACCGTGTCAATCATCAGCGCAGCTCTGGATGGTCGGAATTTTGACATTCGGTTCGTTTCAAATCCCCATGGTGACAACTATATCCACGGTGCAACGGCTACGGCAGAACCTGTGCCAACTGCGGTTACGATTAAACTCGTTGCAAGGGCTATGGCGTCTGCCCAGCCAAAGGTCGGCACTGCGAGAGCTGTGGCCGTGGCGTGAATGTTTCATACGTTTTTAGAAGTGTTAGACGATCCATCGAATGCCGCCCGAAGGATGAGGTTGAGGAGATCGTCTCCTTTGTCGCTGCAGAAGACGAGTGCATCTCAAAGCAACATCTGCAAAAAGAGACAGCAAATGACGCTCTGCTCACCGCTGTCATGGGATATGTGACCTCTAAGTGACTACCGGTGAGCGCTCTCTCCGCTGATGCGGCCATCTTCTACGACCTGAAGGATGCGCCCTCCGTAAACGACGGTCTCCTGCTCCGTGGAGAGCAATTCGCCATCCCCACGACTATGCGATCCGTTCTTGTCGCCAGAGCACACGAGGGCTGCAACTGGCATTGTGAAGACGCAAGCACGCGTTTGTGAGCTCTATTGGTGGCCCCGAATAAAGGCGGAAGAGCGCAGTGCAGTCTGCGCCTGCAAGATCTGCAACACCTCAGACAAAAGTGCCAAGACGTCACCGACCCCTCTCGCTCCAGTGCCCATGCCAGAGCGACCTTGGTCAAAGGTTGGCACCGATGTCCGGGGCCCCTTTGACCAAGCGGAGCCCGCACGTCGCTACGCCATCACGCTGGTGGACTACTTTTCAAAGTGGCCCAAGGTCCAGTTCTGCCCAAATGTCACCACGTAAGGATCACTGACGTTTTGCGAGCCATCTTTGTCAGAGAGGGGTACCCTGGTAGCTTGGTGAGCGACAATGCGCCGCAGTTCATTTCAAGTGAATTCTAGACGTTCCTTCAAGCGCGCGGTATAACGCACCAGCAGGTGTCTATCTACTACCCCCAGTCCAATGGGCAGGTTGAAGGTTTAACCGCATCCTAAAGGGTTTTCTCCAGTGCTCCACCCTTGAGCGAAGCAGCATCCTGTCATTCCTTGTAGACTACCTGATTATATATCGCTGCCCTCCCCATGCCACGACTGGACTTTCTCCTGCTCTCCTGCAGCATGGACGGAAGCCTCGCGCCCGGTTTAACATTCTCGGGCTGTCGTCGGCGCAGGTCTTGCAAAACCCCTTCGAGGAGCTGCAACGGCTGCGACAGCGAGTGCAACAGAGGCAACAGTACACGAGGGAGTACACCGACCGGCTTCGAGTGGAGGAGACCCTCAGAATCAGGGTTGGAGACTGGGTTAGATTAAAGGAACCAGGAAAGGTAGCCAAGGGGGAGTCGGCCTTCCGGCCACCACTACGCGTCATAAAGCGGGTCGATCGGTGGACGTTCCGGCTGGGTGATGGCAGAGTGTGGGATGCCTCGAAACTCGCCGCTGCTCCCGAGCCCAGTCAAGGAAGTCATCAACAGAGGACACCAGCCTGCTGTTCAAAGAGGCCAGCCCGAGAGCCACGCTGCTACTCCAGGTGACACGTACCACAGCCATATCACACCTGTTAACCCCCCCAAGTCAAGTTGGGCCTTGCAGCAGCTGCCTCGATTGCGGACTCCTGAGTGCAGACCCGCGCCAGAAACCACCACCAGGAAGAGGGAATTCAGCTGTTCAGTGTTCTAGGCAGGTGCTTCTAGGGCGCTCAGAGCATAACCGTTGACCACCAATGTGGTATAAAGACTTCGGTGCTCGATGAACTGAGTGGACTATTTCCTTTTTGTTTTTCTGACTAATGGTGAACTATGTGCGTGTTTCTCTTTAAAACGTACTAAACATGCCAATTATTTTCATGTTGTAAACGAGAGCATAATGTCTTGTGCTCATGAACTCGTAATTTGAAGGAAGTCCTCATTTTTAAGTTGAAAGCTTTGAATCTTGCTTGCTGGGATTGTTTATGTTAAAACATTATCATTTCACGGGGGTAATGGTTACGAAGGTGATGTAACACTGCAGGGCGACGATTTGTGTTTTATGTTCGTTTTTCTCCAATGATGTTCTCTCTGATCTCACTCCTTCTCTCCCTCTCTTTCTTTGTTTCTTCATTCGACCCTCAAAAACAAAAAAGGGAGGGGAGGGGAAAATTTTATGTTCAGTTCGGTTTCGAATTCACTTTTCTTCGTTTTGTATCTTCTATGCTAGCAATATCTGGCGTCGCCTTTCGAACACATGCGGCGCTGCCAAAAGCCACGCGCCTAGAGAGCACGCTCAGCTGCGCGCGCTCTGCTCTTTGCTTCTTTCTTTCTTCTTCTTTCTTTTTCCTGCTTAGAAAATTGAACAGTTCTATCATGTAACTCCGACTCGGCTGGTTGCTGCTTAGGCCACCTCCACACTGACACTTGTGGCACTACCCCGACAGGAAAACCTCAACCAGCAACGAAATATAGCGTGCAGAAGAGATTGCAGTAGCATGATATCTGACTCGGTTTGATCATGTTTGAGAAATGCACACCTTGTCCTCATGCCAACTCTCATGTATTATTTTATTTTTTATTTTATTTCAAAATACTGCCAATCCCCGAGGGGATTATTGCAGTTATTGGTACATAATAAAAAGATACATGTGAGGCATTTAACAACGAATGAACAACACTTCTCATCATTCAAAACATCTAATAATAACGAAAAAAGTTCATCTTCGACTGCATTGATAAATGATTCAACAGTGCCGTGACTGAACACGTGTGGATCAAGGCTACTCCAGATTCTAATGGCAGAGCGAAAAATGAGTGTTTAAAAGGGTTATTATGAAACGAATAGTCAACAAGTGTATGGCTGTGCTTGTGTCTAGTCGGTCTTGTGTTAGACAACTGAACGTACTTGGATGAGTCAATCTTAAAGGCGCCTTGTAAAAGAAGGTAGCGAAATTTCAGACGATTTAATGTTGCGCGGTCAGTAATGGTCTGTAAACCTGCTCTTTTCAGAAGCTCTGTGGGGGAGTCAAAACGACCATACTTGTGATAAACAAACCTAATTGCCTTTCTCTGAAGGCTTTCAAGTGTGTTTATGTTTATCTTCGTGTGAGGGAACCAGGCAATATTTGCGTATTCAAGCACTGGACGTATAAGGGTTTTATATGCAAGGAGTTTTGTTTCACAGGACGAACATTTTAAGGTTCTCTTCAGAAAGAATAATTTCGTGAGAGCTTCATTAAATACATATTTAACGTGTGCGTTCCAGTTAAGATCAGATGTTATCAAGACTCCTAGGTACTTATACTCGGTGACTCTATGCAAAGGTTCATATTTAAGGCTATATTGAAACTGGGAGACATTCTTTTTCTTTCTCGTCAAACTAATGGAGGACTGTTTTTTTCTTTGTTAAGCGCCATTTGCCAGTCATCGCACCAGTCGGAAATCTTTTCAAGAGATTTGTTTAGTAGGATGCGATCATCTTGGTTCTTAATTTCTTGGTATATGATACAATCGTCAGCGAATAATCTTATGTTAACATCAATGCCATCTGCTATGTCATTTATGAAAAGAAGAAATTCAAATGGAGCTAAAACGGAACCTTGTGGGACGCCGGATACTACAGCAACTGGTCGCGTACTTTGTCCCTCGTAATAAACAAATTGGAAACGATTTCTTAAGTAGTCTTCAATCCACTGCAATTATCGGTCCTTCGCCCATAACGTGTTTAAGTTTTATTATCAGTTTGTCGTGGGAAACTCGATCAAACGCTTTCGAGAGATCCAAGAACACTGCATCTACCTGACTTCTGTTGTTTATGCCCATCGTGAAATCGTGAAGAATCTCAATTAGCTGTGTAACTGTCGATAGTCCACTTCTAAAACCATGCTGATGAGGGAATAAGATATTGTTATTTTCAACAAATGATGTCATGACTTTGAGAATAATATGCTCGAGAAGTTTGCAGCACCTGCAAGTAAGTGATAGGGGCCTAAAATTTGAAGCTAGAGTCTTATCGCCAGATTTATGTATAGGATTACTTTCGCAATTTTCCATTCGGCGGGTACCGAAGAAAGGAAGCGAGACTTGTTAAAAATTAGCACTAAATACTTGCTAACCCATTCGGCGTATCTTTTAAGAAACACATTCGGAATTTCGTCAGGACCGTTACCTTTTTGGGTGTCTAAATTGAGTAAAAGTGCAAATATGCCTGGTTCCGTACCTATTAGACTTCCAAGTTCTTCAGCAGTGTTGCGTTGTGGTAGAGTTAAACCGTCATTACCATCATCAGCTGTAAATACCGACTTAAAGTAATTGTTAAATTCATCTGCCATTTTTTGTTTCTCTATGGAGCTCATACAATTCATTTGAGACTTTTTTGGGTTAACGTGGTTTCAAAGTTTCCAAGGTTACGTTTTCATGAACTCGTGAAGGGTCACATTATAGTACTTATGTTTGGCTTCTTTAATTTTTAATTTAAGAAGTTTAGAGTGCTCTGAAATATTTGCTTTGTAGTCGGTGTCGTCCTGGATAGAGTGAAATTTAGATGATTTTCTTAGCCGCTTGAGTTTGGGTTTCAGGTGGATAATTTCTCGCGTGATCCATGGGTTGTGCTTTCTTGTTAGTTTTTTTTTTTTTTTGGGGACGAACTGTGTAACGCAGTGCGTGACAATTGATTTAAACTCGTTCCATATGTCGTCATTACTGACATCTATCTCATCACAAAGTTCACGGAAATCATAAAATCTATGGGCAAGGTAGGTTAATATACACGCGTCATCGGCACTGTTGAAATCAAGTACAGTTTTGATGGTGCCGTATGAGAACCTAGATGTACAGGTCCCCTCAAAGTAAAACGGAGCGCCGGAGCGGCGACCGAACTGCATCACCGCGCTATCTAGCAGCGCCGGCTGCAACTGATAGGCTACATCTGCACATGCGCACGTGTCTTCAGCGGGGGCCTCCGTTTTCTTCTTCCAACCCATACGTTATCGGTGGCTCGAGCGGCGCAACGCTCTTCCTAAAAACGCCGCCTGATAGACTCGCCCCTCTCTCTCAATCGCGCTCAACGTTATCTCCCCGTGCGAGCCGGACACCTAGCGGTGTTTATCGGAACAGCATTTCGCAGCTCGAGACGCCGATAATGCGAGGATCAAACAAGAAAGACGGAGGACACCGCGAAAGCACGCGCGCGTGCGCAGACGGCACCTATTAGTTACAGCCGGCCCTACTAGATAGCGCGGCGATGCAGTTCGGTCGCCGCTCCGGCGCTCCGTTTTACTTTGAGGGGACCTGTAGGTATAGGTATGGTAAATATAACTGCTTTATGGTCGGATATGCCCGTTACTACTTCAACATCGATTTGCCTCTGGGGGAAGTGGTCACTAAGAAATACAAGGTCAAGCAAACTGCTGTACGTTCCCTACACCCGTGTTGGCTCTCATACGATTTGTGACAGATTAAACGCAAATAAAATGTCAAATATTGCATCAGAGGTAACAGTGCCAAGTTGCAGCGAATCCCAGTTTACCTCAGGTATATTAAAATCGCCAGCCATAATAATCCTTTGATTTTTAATGTGTTGTCGCATGTAATCATATAAGTTATACAGACACTTGTGGTCGGAGTTTGGAGGCCGATAAACAACACCTACAACGACAGAATAATGATCGAATGACACTTTGCACCATAAAGATTCAACATCTTTCACATCAGGCATATGTTCGTAGGGGATACCTCGTTTTAGAAGTATTGCTACTCCACCACCTCTAGTCGTTCTGTCTTTTCTCAGGATGATGTAATTTGGTGGGACAATTTCGCTATCAAGTATTAAGGGATGTAACCACGTTTCTGTGATTGTAACTATGTGTGGATTAAATTCTAAGAGAAGGGACTCCAATGCATATGCTTTATTTTGAAGACTCCTTCCATTTATATTTACGACTGTAAGCTTAGATGGCAGAATGTGGCTTTCGGTTAGTTTTCGTCGGGAACATCGTTTTTTTCCACGGGAATTATGTCTTGTTTTATCCCATCTCACGCATAGAGATACCCAGTTATTCGAACCTTATCATATGTTAAGAAAACCTTTTCTCGTTTATATTGGTTAGCTTTAGTGCGGTCCCAAAGCTTCTTACGTATTTGCTTTACGTGTCGGGAGAAATCTTCACTGATTGAAAAATGTGTTCCTTTCAGTTTGACGCAGTTTTTCAGTATCTTTGATTTATCTCTGCTGTCCAGTAGTTTGAGTATGACTGGTCGGATCTTGTTATCAGCCTGTTTCCCGAGGCGGTGAATTCTTTCGATGCCTGCTATTTGTACGTTTAGAATTTTCTCGAGAATTTCACCTACGACTACTCTTTCGAGTGTCTGACTGTTTTCGTTATCTTGTTCTTTAATTCCGTAGACAATCAGATTCGACCATCTACTTCGATTTTCTAAGTCGTCTACCTTTCTGGTAATAATTTCAACAGTCGTTTGAAGTTCAGCTATTCTCTCCCGACATGCACTGACGTTCTTCTGAAGCGTACTGAGACTTTCCAGTTTGTGCTCGATCGCAGAAAGTCTGTCATTTGTTGTAGCCTTTTCATTTTTGATTTCCTCTATGTCCCGGGTGATTTCTTTCAGTTGTTGCAAAATTCCGCCTGTTTCTGGACCAGGGTTGACCTCGACATCCCCACTCAGCAAAAGTAGCATTCTTAGAGAGAAAAACACATCGCACAACCACAAGTAACAGGACCGTGGGCACGGCAGCAAAATCAAGCAAACATTATTGCTACGGCAGGACTTGCCAAATCGTTTGCTTACCTGGACGAGAAAGACGAATGGGTTGTTAGCCCTCATGTTGGCAGTGCTGCCGTGCCCAATGTCGAGGAGCGTCTCGCTGCGCCGTTTTATAGCCCGAAACGGCGATGTCACAGTGGATGATAAACGTTCATCAAAAAACGAACGACTAATTCCAGGTTCGAAGATAAGATGCTTGCTGTCGTCCAGCGTCAGTGCAATTCCTCCGATGCGGAAGGGAACGGCGTGTCGCGGCGCGCAGCATCGCTGCCCATGTTCAGCTCGTTGACGCTGACCGGCACCAGCACAATGTCAAGCAGGATCTGGACGAGAAAGACGAATGGGTTGTTAGCCCTCATGTTGGCAGTGCTGCCGTGCCAATGTTGAAGAGCGTCTCGATGCGCCGTTTTATAGCCCGAAACGGTGATGTCACAGTCGATGATAAAAGTTCATAAAAAAACGAACGACTGATTCCAGCTTCGAAGATCAGATGCTTGCTGTCGTCCAGCGTCAGTGCAATTCCTCCGATGACGGAAGGGAACGGCCTGTCGCGGCGCGCAGCATCGCTGCCTATGTTCAGCTCGTTGACGTTGACCGGCAACAGCACAATGTCAAGCAGGATCTGGACGAGAAAGACGAATGGGTTGTTAGCCCTCATGTTGGCGGTGCTGCCGTGCTAGTACAGCTCCTCTCGACGAGGCACAGCCAACAGTACCTTTCGGTCGTCACACTGACATTTCAGATTGCACTGTCCATGACTCAGCACGACCCCTAATATACTCAAGGACGGAGATTCAAAGACGCAACCTACTAACCTCTTTGTAAATGTGCTGAAAGGAACAGGGAATACCCTTGAGCTTATATCCCAGAGCAGTGGTTCTCAACCATTGATGTTTCGCGAACCCCATGTTGATCGCGGAGCTAATGGAGGACCCCGTTCGTGGTGGTGGTGGGGGGGGGGGGATATCTATAAATCAATTATGATAGTTATTTAATAAATGGATATAACAAAGGACTAGAATGAAGTAATAATACTTCCCTTGTTGGCATATACACGAGAAAACTCACCCGAAAATTTTAACTTTTCTACTTAGTCTGAGAAGAGGCAACTCTTATTGGCGGGTTTGACTGATGAGGCTGGGCTTCGCGGACCCCAAGGGTCCGCGAATTCCATAGGGTCTGCGTACCCCGTTTTAGAACCACTGTACTAGAGAATACAAAAGCACCATACACGACGTCGGCGGTCTAGAACGGAGGGACATCAAACCTGGTTCTAGGCAAAATATATAGGCCAAAAAAGTTCTCCCACTCAGAGTTTAAACAAAGGAGATTTATTCAACACATTTACATGCATCGATATTGTTATTGATTCTTTCAGTATAAACTTTTAGTCATTCTCTTGGGTCAAACCTATTTCAGAAAAGATCCATAAAGGCTCACAATTATTCCATCAAATGTTTTCACACTTCTTAATACGGATCCCAAATTTATGCAATGTCGGTGACAAAATTCTGCGACAATAAAAAACTGGATTAAATGCGATAAGTGTGTGCCCTTATGGGACCCTACTGAAATAGTTTTGACCAAAGGTAATGACAACAGGCGCATACTCAAAGAATTAAATAATACATATAATAATAAAGCATATAAATGTGTAGAATAACCCTTTCCTGTGTTTCGACTCCGAGTGGAAAAAGCTGCTTGACCTATTATTTTTTTTATTGGAAACAAGTTCGATGTTGATCTGTTTTTGGAAACTTGGTGTTCTGTATGTTTTACTATTTCCTAGGTTGAATGCTCAAGCTATTTTTTCTTTAACCACCTTTACTCAGAGGTTGTGGCAATTCAGTTGCTGCTACCCGTATCGGGAAATGACACAGCACAACGGTTCAACAACCCAGGGACATTTAATGGCCGTTATCGCCCGCGCCGCGATCCTAGAAGCCCCCGCGCATACGCTGCGACGGCCCTTTATCAGCGGGGGAGCGCCGCTCGCGTGGCCAATGGCCCTTGGCCTCATCACGGTGCAGATGACCACTGACGATTGTCGGAGGGGCAACCTAGCTGGGCCAAACGCTTTGAATCATCAGGTTGCCCACACATCTCCCCCCTTCCAAAAACAAAAATAGGAGACATCTGGGGGGGCCTCAATTCTGAGTCTTCCGGGGTCTTCGCAGATGGGCGAGCACAGGTCCGACGTCAGTACTTCCGAACAGTACCGATGCGGCTGTGGTGGGTCTGGTGATGGGAGTTGCGTTGCCGCCGCTACGTGTCTGGCACGAGGAACTAGAAATTTAAAACAAAATTAGTCCATGGCGCGGCAGGAATAAGTGACCGCGCACAGGAACGATGCCTGCCCCACTGTGCATACGGGTGCACGGCTACTTCCTCTTCTCTCTCCCCCCTCCCCCCCCCCCCCCCCCCCCAAAGAACCGTAGAGGGCATGAATACAATGCACCTAGATCTCGTGCTACTTTTCGTTGTCTTCACCGCCGTCTCAAGTTGTATCGCGGCAGAGTACGGTGTGGAATCTTCCGAGAGGCTGGACCGGATCGTCACCATCTTCAACCTGTGGCACATCTACCTCCTCGGTTTCATAGAGAGCTTTTAGGTTGGCGACAGGAATAGACCCGCACACTTCGGCAGATTCGCAATGCGCCAGCTAGGGGGACCAGCAGTCGGGTGCTCGTGCTCCTGCTCGCGAGCTCACGAGCAGGAGCACGAGCACCCGACGGCGGACGGACATACGGACATGGCTAGCCCCTAAGGAGCTTCGCCCCTAAAAAAGAGGGCGAGGAGGACTTTCCGCCAGGCTGAAGGATATTTCTGCTGGTCCCCCTTTAAGACAGGTTGAAGAGTTTCTTACTAACATGGTAAGGGCCCTCCCATCTCTTTGCTAAAGAGGCCGTGAAGCATCTAGCAGTTCACCTCAGTACCAGACCTCCTACCTTGAACTTCGGATTTCTCCTCTCTCCGTACTGGTTTGCCTGCTACAGTCTCCAGACGTCGAGGCTCTCTCGGGCTTCACGCAGGTTCTCCGTGAAAGGCTTCCCGAGATATTCTGCTAACTGCGTGGTAGTGCGCTGCATGCTTGGAGGATCTGTGCAAAGAAGGCCGTTTCCCAGGGGAAACACCAGCTCTTTCCCAAAGTTAAGTTGATCCGGAGTAAAACCCGTGGACCAGTTGAGTGTTGTGTGGGTAGCGAATACAATTTCTGCCAATTGTGCGTCCCAGTCTTTGTGTCGTTCTGTATGCGCTACAAGCATCAGTTTCAGGTTACGGTTCACTGTTTCCGCGATTTTCACCTGTGGATAGTACGGCAAATGCTGTTTGTGGCGTATCCCTAGTGCCTTACACGCATTCACGAACACCTTACTAACAGAATAAGAAGCGTTGTCCCTAATAAGCGTTGCGGCAAAGCCAAAGTGTGCGAACATATTGAAAAGACAGTGTAATATTTTCTTACAGTCCAGTTTCTGCAAAGGAAACAATTCGACCTTCTTCGCGGCATATTTGAAGTTTTTGGAGGCCGCGGAAATGGGGTTCGTATTTATCTCTATTTTTAATATTGAATGTGTGCCTTAGATGACCCGCATGACTTTGAATATATTTGATAAACATAGTTTGAATGAAACGTGACCATAAAAAAATTAGACGTTTACAATTTTCTGTAACGCCGAATTAGAGCGCAGCTCTTGAGGAGGAGGAGGGGAGGGTATGTCCCTCTTCCTTCCCGCTAAATTTGGAGGGGAAATTGTTTCGCTAAATCTAGTGGAAATATTTTTCCGCCGAATTCAGCGTAAAAATTTTCCACTACATTTAGCGGGAATATTGGCAATGTTAGATGCGTGTGACGTCACGTGACGTAACGATGGTAACGTCGTGACGTTACCCTTGTGACCATCGAGAGGGTAACCTTCCTGACGCTATGAGGGTGAACCTCGTAAACATTGTGAGGGTAACACTCGTAACCCTCACGAGGGTCACCCTTGTGACGTCAACATGAGAAACGTCCCATATTGCAATGCGCCGTTACGCCGTCGGCGACGGCGACGCCGCTCAAGCCGGAAACGGCGCTGTAAAAGAAAGTGAGCGCGACTGAAACCGGCTAATTCTCGACCGGTTGTTTTCGGGCGGAACGAAAACAAAGTTCGAGCAGCAAACTATTTTCCGGGTAGTTACACTCTTATAGGTCATGTTCAAATACAAACCTCGGCAAGCAAAAATACCCCGGCAGTGTCCCTTTACTCTATCACTGCACGATTTACATTTCTAGGTACAAGCATAAACAATGTTTCCGATTAAATTACAAGCACGAAGTTAATTCATAGGAATGAATGAGCGCATCCTATTGTTGACCAGCCCGTCCTAGGCAAGGACGGGCTGGCCATATCCGTTTTTGCCCTCCCTCTCAAAATCCCTCGTTTCAGCTCTCTGGATAGGGACTCCTCTACGGAGCTGCATGGTCCCCACACATGTGGAACGGGTGATCTCGGGTCAGTACGTCCACCAGCATATCAGCCGGTTGTGACCGGGGCTTGCCTCCCCGCGGCCTTAGCCAGAAGAAAATGCTGGATAATACCAGTGGCACGCCTCAACAGGCGGACTTGTCCATGGCGTTGGACCATTCGGCTGCTCCTGCGTCCGACCCAAACAGCATGGAGTGGCGCATGCAGACCCGTGTAACTAAGTGCAAAAAAACGATTACAGCGCCGAAGTAGTCCATGTTGTCCCTGTTCTTGGTTTTAATCGTTTTGACTACCAAGCCTTATTGGTCTACATTTCCAGTTATAGATATAATTGGTGGGTTGTGTGGATATTTAGACAGCGTGCAGTTGGTCAGCCATTTCAAAGTTGCGACGAGTCACTCGCTGTAGATGAGAAATTTAGCCAGTGCAGTACAACTGCTAGCCTGGGGTCTTTAACGTGCACCACGCAGTAGTGATACACGACCGTCCCACTATAGACTAATTTTATAAATGGAAAAATTACATTTCTTGCAATGAAACTGTAGCGGCCTTTTGAGGAATATTGATTATATAAATCATTTCATTAATGAGCTTCGGTCGATTGCTCTTGCTCTTCAAGAAACTCATCGCCATGATCATTCTCATATTTTAAGACGTCACCGGGTCTTTAGGAAAGACCGTCTTAGTGGCGCTCCCTCTGCTGGCGCGGCAGTGGTTGTACAGGATGTGGCTGCCTGCCCTGAGGTCCCACTCTGTACACCACTTGAAGTCGCGGCAGTGAGCCTTTTTTTAGACCGCCTCATTCGGGCGTGGGGTTCAGATGGGAGGCTGTCAACCCTAAACGTCATTCATGATCTTCAGTTGTTCGGACCGAGAAAGGGTTCACATTTGGTAGGTGCTGGTGGCCTTTACGGACGTTGTTTTGTCCAACGTTGTCCATTTTGTCTTTATCTCACGAAAATTCGAAACTGGTTGTTTCTAGATGAGCGTTAGACTGCAAAATACAAGTCGGTCGGCAGAGCGCCGAAAGAATATGTCTTACCCGACGAGTAAGTAGATACCTTGAGAAGACTGAATAAAATTTGTAAGGTTTTGAAGCTCCTGCCCTTTTGAAAGGGCAAAGGATTTGGCGGGACCACTGGGTTTTGCTGACGTTGAAAGAAAGGAGAAATAAAATATTACATTCCCAAACAGGAAGTTTAAAAATTGTGTTGAATCGTCAACAAAAAGACAGCAAAACACATCTGTGAAAGATGTTTTGTGTTGTCCCAGTTTTAATTGTTTTATTCTTTCTTCATCCTTGGCTCGAACCAACACGCTCTTCTCCCAAGCAGTCTTCCTATGACGTCACTCTATGGGCCCGGCCGCCTGATATTTCCTCTATATTTCAGTCATTTGGCAATGGCGGCGGAACTATGGTGTAGTGCAACGTGTCGTATTTGTTTGTTTTTTTTTTAGTTTCAGGTGATTTTAGACCAAACCAATCATTTTAGCGCGCTGACAAAATTCCGGCTTGTAGCAAAAAAGAAAAAGGAAGAAGAAAGAAACACGCAGACGAAACGCGGAGGAGAAAAATGACCCGGAATGAAAGAGGAGGAGGACACGGCGGTGAAAATAAAGACAGGAACTGAGAAGATGGGAGAAGCAAGGGGGAGGAGGGGGCAGGTAGGTGGTAACGTGATCCATGTTGTCAAGCCACTGCGCCCTGACGACATGCAAAAAAGGCGTCCCGTTTTTGCCTTCCGGTGACGCTTCGACCGTACCAACCGCGACATTGGGACTCACATGGCCTCCGAGATTCCGAAGCGCGCGCGCGAAGGCTTCTCCGGCCGTCCCATTCGTCTCGCTCCCCAGCAGAAGAGTGTAATTGCGCTAACTCCGTCGCTCGCCGGGAGGCGGCGCTGTCTGCCCAGTCATAACAGAGGGCGAGCCGTCAGCGTCGCAGGTAGAGATCTATACTGGTACGGGCCAGACCGCGGGCCACGGGCCGGCCGGCACTCGGGCCGGGCTCGGGCTCCACGTCAACATTCATGAAGGGCCCGGGCCGGGTACGGGCCTAGCATTCACGTCTACAAGGGGGGCCAAAGCGGGCCAATCAGGAGATTACTTTTTTTTTGTTTTTTTAGCGGCTTGTTTTTTGTAATTGTATTCGAGGGTTGGGAGAGGAACCGCAATGGGGGATAAACAGATGCTGAAGCATGTGTCTGTGGGTAGTATATGTTTTTGTATGGTTCGGTGTGTGCAGCGAATGCTCTTCCAGAGGACTAGCGGCGCGGCGTTCCTATTCGTCCCCGGCGGCGCCGCCGCCATCATACAAGCGCTTCTCACCATAAACACGCACATACACGCGCCTATACAATGCGTACCCTCGCCGGCGTAAACCATCTGTACGCACGAGTGCTTGCATCCCTAATAGTGGTGAAGAGGTTCCCCTGAGGGGTACTTTTAACAATTTCTCGCAGACCACCGCAAAAGACGACGACATTGCTGTTTTTTCTGTTTTTTTCTGTTTTTTTTTTACGGTTCTGCGCAACGAAACTGGCTAATTTAGAACTTTGACCGTCTTTTGTTCAAACCCGTCGCGATGTTTCCCTTCCTTTCCAACTGTGACACGTGGTTTTGTTTACTTCTGCTTGTCATTTTTGTGTTTCCGCGCGTGTTTGGTAGCAGAAAAGGAAGATCGGGTGATTTTTCCTAACAAGCTGCCTAGGCCTGCAGATTGGTCAAACTAAAAATAGCAAAACAAATGCTTACAGTATTTACTATTGGGTATCGTAATCAACTTATGTGTAGCACTTGCAAGCGAGCTGCCATGCCGCGCAATTTGTGAGCTATTCATACTGAGCTAAAATAAAGCGCAGCTGGCCCGTGAAAATTAGCTTCGGGTCGGGCCGGGCCGGCTGTCGGAAATGGATAGCGGATGAACCAGAGTTCTTTTTTCTTGAGATCCCATTATTTGTTTGCATATCAATTAAGTTACATCACAAAGTGCATTACGGGATACGGTGGTCTGTGCTACCTGTGCTAAAAACTAGACGTCTACAAGATAATTCCCAACCTTTTCAATCAGTGCCTACAACTATCACGAAGTTTATAAAACAAAATGGCGAAATCATTGCGAGGTGGTTGTACCTCACCACCATAAGTTTTTCCCCAAAGCCGGAGTCACCCTGCTTGTACATCATACAAAAGACACTCTGCAAACAGATTCAAACTCGAGTCACCACGAGATCTGAGCTTCGAATGCCACAAGGCAACGAGTTCAAGGAGACACTTGGCACGCGGCATTTGAACCACGGATATCGTGGCGACTGATATCTGCAGACTGTCTTGTGTATAATGTATAAGAAGTGTGACCCCGGCTTAAAGGTACTTCTAGTAGAAGCAAACACCGATATACGACCCACAAAAATTCCGTAATAAATATTTAAAATATTAAAAGAAGGACAACACGGACTTCACTATATAGTACCAAACCTCGTGAGGGTCAAAAAGCTACGCCAAACAACGTGCAAAAAAAAAAAAATTCATTGCAGCATGATTATTTTTATTTAGGCAAATACTGATTTTTTTTTTTTATGTACGGACCTTTTTTTTGTTTTATACGTGCTACAGATTGCAATCAAATATATCAAAAGGCGCGCTTGTTGCGCTAGCCGCAACTTGTCCAGATGAATATCTCGAATTAAATAATTAAATAATAACCACAAATTTTCTATCTACGTCCCCAGAGCAGCTGTTCACCGTTCTACCACAATGCACAAAAATTTGTAAGTATAAGTTGCAGAAACTCGACGTAACAAGACTTTTTCATGAACTCTTCTGCCTCGCGCCATGCTGTCGATGACTGGGTTGGGAGCGCCTCCCCGCGGGGACACGCCGCCTCCTTCTCTTTCTTCGATTACGCCCTCTCCGCACGAATGGGACGGCCGGAGAAGCGTTCGCGCGCTTCGGGATCTCGGAGGCCATGGGGACTCAAAAGCAAGTTGTCTGACCGCACCCTAGATGGCGCTACGACAGAAGCAAGAGCGCAGTTTCATTCTGGTGCCCTAGATGGCGCTGCCAACCTACACGCGCGCACTTCCTCAGCTCGGCTGTTTCGAGAACTTGGGTCCCTGCCCCCCTCTCTCCCCCGTTCCCCTAGAAAGCAACAGGGCTTCCGGCGTCTGCAACTCGCAGACAGTCATGTGCGTCGACGGTGGCGGCGACAATGTGGAGTATCGCCTGCATCTCCGCCATCCTCTGGAGTCTCGGCAGCGGCCTGGGTGAGTGGCTCCCCCCTTCTCTTCCAAGTTCCAAGTCGCCAACCGAAGGTATTTCGGAAGATCCGCGCTCCAAACAGACGTCGGAGGAGTCTCTGGGGCAACTCTCTGCACTCGTCGGCTCTCTTCTCCAACTTCTCCACCGGATAAAAAAAGAAACGGGAGATGAGTTTTGGATACTACAAGTAGCAGCTCTGTCACCTTTAAAAGTTATTTCTTTTTTTTTTTTATTTTAAGTGTGAGATATTGTATGTCGCAACCAAAAATAAATTACGTGCGTGCAGGAAAAGTTTCTCGCACAGGTAATAATCTTCACTATTTATTTTACGCATGTTCTACATAAAGTTTGTACTATCACTGTCTATTAAGAGTTATCTCGTTCATTTGTTGTGTCATGTGTGGGATATCAGAAAATATAGCCAAACAATAATTATTTATTTTTGTTTATTTCAAAATACCACACTCTCCATTCGTAGGAGTGGATAGAAAAAAAAAACAGAACTGTCCAACACACGAAAGGGCCCTTAGATGCTGCGAAGACACAGAATTACAGAAACCGAATCGGGCGGAAACCGGAATTGTGTATCACTCGGGTTATAACATCGAATAGTGATTTTTATTTTTCCATTCCACGCATTTTATGCACAACTCTACATTATACACATAGCCATCAATTAAGAACTTCCACAAGCAATTCGTTCATTCAAGAAGTGCTCTTAGATTTCGCCAATACTGCATGCACTCTTGAAGCTGACACCCCCAGTTGTGTTTAATTACACCCAACGTCCTTATCGACAATTGTCTTTGAAGATATCAAAGTCTACGTTTAGGGATTGTTGCCGAATCTACTGGCACATATGTATACCCGCGTGCAAAATGCCGCCGGTTTTCTGTGCATGCGATATGTTTTAATGATTGTTAGCCAGCCGTCTTCTTACATTCCTGAAACGTTACAACATATGCAAATGATGTCACAGTTTCCTGCCATTGATCCCCTTTTTTCACGCTACCAACTTTGTAAAATCTTCATATCATATACACTTTTATGACTTGCAACCAAATACTTTTTGCGCTGAAGATTATCAGATTTTTTGGTCGTACAATACTAAACAACACAGTAATGGCACCATTTCATTTTCAACTGATCAGGTAATGTGAAGTGTGTCGATTGTTTTCATTTACCTTCATTCAATTATACACGCCTAACTAAAATTGAACTCGAATCTGCGGTATTTATTTATTTTGTTGTTGTTGTTTTTTTGCTGTGCGATTTTGCTACGTGCATTTCGGCTAGAAACTAAACGAAACCTAGGTCCTCTTGGTGAAGAATTAGCATTTGAGCCTCTAAAATTATACATTATACAGAAAAAAAATACCTAATGTTTGATGTCTAGCTGTGTCATATTATTTGTTCGCCGTATACGCAAAACCATTAGACTAACAATACCCTAATATATAGTGCGGAGTAAAATCAGTAAACAAATGTCCTGACAAATCCATTTCAATCCCCAATATTAAAGATGATGATTAAACTAAGTTAACTATTAGAATAAATGTGAGAAGAAATCTTCACATAACTACGTTCCATAAGAAAAGCATGCTCTGTCAAAATGCATGCATAGACCTACATAGCACGAGAACCTTCTGAGAACATTCCGAGAACCTTCAAAAGAACATAGGCAACATTCTTGGAATGTTGCAAATTTACGTAAGAACTTTCTATCAACGTTGTCAGAATCTGGTGCAGGCACTTATCGCTACATTCGGGGAATGTTTTCTCATGGACATTCTTAAAACGTCATTAGAATGACATAGAACATTACCAGGGCATTCAATCAACATTCAGATATCCTAACAAGGTTCTAAGAACGTTCTCGGAACATCCAAAGAACTTCTGTAACTTTCTTGAAATGTTGCAAATTTATGCAGGAACATCCTTTCTATCTCCTCAGAACGTGGCGTGGGTACATCGCTAAATTCGGGGGACATTCTCAGAGGTCTATTTACAAAGATTCCACAATTACGGCTTCCTTAGGCTACAGCCCCAATGAGGCGCACTACATATATGGATGTGATAAAGCTCCTCACAGGGCAATATTTATTAATCGAAACAGATTTTTAGAAGGCGCAAGCTAGCCGCTTTCCCAGCGCACCAGCCTGAGCACGTACTAATGAAAGTTTACTCCTATCTGTCACTTGTCAACTTCCTCCAATCAAAATGTGCTGTATACATAACAGATTACTCACTCCGAACTTAAGAACAGGTACACATGGCATCCCATATTCAACTGGGAAATACCTTTTTCAAACTTTTAGACCCCAGATACAAAAAAACCTAGTACATTAAAAACTGCCCCTCTGTATACGCAGTGAGTGCCATGTTCATTACCAAGTTTTGACAACCATTTCTTTTCTCCTACACCTTATATCACATTCCTCCGTAGACTCATATAAGATAAAACTGATCCCTTATGCTACGTTTCCTGAAACTCCTCTAAATTTGCATATTTTTGGCACACAGTGGCGTATAGTGGATGATGTTTCGAACCACAGGTTGCGTGAGAACTCCGTAAGGTTCGCTTCACCTGCGAAAATTCATGGAATGTTAGCAAACGAACGTTTCAAGAATGTTGCGCATATGAATGTTCGAAGGGGAACGTTCCGAGAACATTGTGCATACGAATGTTCGTTAACGAACGTTCCTAGAATGTTGAGCAGCTTACCTTGTAGAGAATGTTTGCATACGAACGTTCCTAGAACGTTCCGAATGGTGTTTTAACGTTCCTTCGTTCAGAACATCGAGGGAATGTTCGCACGACATTAGGAGCTACCTGGGGATGGATGAATAAGAGGTTCTTGTTGGTTCTTGATGGAGGATGAGAGGTTAAACAGACACTGAGTTTACAGTAACCATCTATCGAAAATACATACAGTATTTTAATTTTGTTCATTCGAAGCAAGTTGTTTGCTTTAACATGTATTATGAATAAACAGATCGGTACCGTCGGATGATGACCGATTCAAACTGTGCCACCGCATGGCATGATATGTTTGGTAGAATTCCTTCTGCCCATCATGTTTCCAAAAAGTAACTTCGATGGAATAACCAGGAGACTAAATAAAATTCAATTATCGCATTTCACACAAAACGCATCATCTTGATGTCTATGCCCGTATGCCTCTAGAAAGGGGCGCACGAGTAGCGTCTAGAATGCTACACATCTTCACCTTTTACCAGCTTGTCCGCAAAATATGTCGCCCTCCTCCCCCTCCCCCCCCCCCCACGTCCATTTATAACCTGTTTTCTGTGCTTTCCTAATGTACGCCTAACATTCTTTTAGTGTAACCAATCACCTTTCACAAGACTCCTACTTCTATTTAAAAGTCAACTTTATCTCGACTGAGTTGAGCCAATAGCGCGGAATAATAAATAAAAATAATAATGACGCCCTTTCACACATTAACGTTTTAACTTGTGTTAGAAATCATCTAAATCTAATTTCCAGCGTATACAATATATGTCTATAACATAACGAGAGTGGTGGCAAAACTGGCGTTTATTCTTCATTATATTACAAAATAACAGTTATCGCCTTCGACATACTATATGTCTATACGTCTATAGACCTATACAGTTGCTCGTAAATGTTCCCTTGCTGAAAGCTGTGCTGCAGTTTTATTGTTTAATACAGTTCTCCTTTACCGCAGTTTTGGCTTTTACCACAGTCCACTGTTTTTAACCAGCCAACGTTCCTCTCGTCCTCGTGGCAGTTCTTTAGTGCAGTGGTAACTTTTTGGTTTTCAGAGTGTACTGGAACATCTACGTCTTTTCACATGAAGTGATATTTTCCAGCGAGTTAGCCGTCGTTGCACGTCGTTCCACGAAGTGTGGGGAAATTTATTTCCGTGCGTCTTTCCGTTCTTCAATGAAGAAAATCTTACAACAATTGATAAAATTGGTCACAACAATCGGCGGTTAAGAATTGTGAAGATAGTAGACTGCACAGCACCATTTACGCGACAAATTTAATATCTGCAAAATCTGCGGACTAGTTTGCCCAATGAATGCAGTAAGGAGCAGAACGACGCCCGGATACATAACTCCCCTGATTTCGTAGAACTCGCAGTCAAGTAGCTGGAAAAGACCACAACGTGCTATAAGGCGTATATTTTCTGCAACAATCTTTAAACAAAGGAACAAGCGATGCAGTAAGGAAATGACCACGTCATCGAAAAAAAAGGCAAGGATAGAATGGTGAATAACGCATGAGAGAAAACTGCGGCGCTGCCGAGGGGTTTATGTATGATGACCTGCAGTACGGTTTCCAGCAGTGTAACATTTGCATAGAAGGTTGTATAGATTTGGAAGGTGAGTGTAATGAAGGAGATAACAATGAATTAGTTATATTGTAAAACGAAAACACGTCTGCCGTTATTTAAGACACATTATAAATGTCATTTGATTATTTATGTTTCTTACAATTTGTATTTGTTTTGATATGATTTTGAAGATTCAGATCCCACATCATAGCGCTTTCACCATACTGAACAGATTATTTTTCAGGTTGGTAAAATAGGGCGCCGTAAGTCATTCCAGACTTACGACTGTCTGCTAAAGTATCTCCTAAACAGTTATTACAAGGCAGAGTCAAAACGTAACTGCAATTTAGTTATACGGAATTGATATCCCCTGGTAGACTGCTGTGTTTCAAGTATAGTATTTCCCTCTAAAGAAATCCCGGTTTTCACTGCAGCGCCCGTCGTAGTAGGGTTTCGCTGCGTATAGCATAATTTATTTCTGCCAGATTTATTTAAAGCTTACTCAACGTTGAACTATAACCAGGAAGCGCTAAATATTAATTATGGAGACAGCTGACCAACTTTGATGGAACACAAAATTAAGAAATGGAGGAAGACGGTGCTCTGCTTTCGTCCGTGTCTTACCTAGTCAGAAAGTTAAAGATGTGTATGTCTAGCAGTTCAGCAAACAAAATCGTGCGAAAAAAAATCTAGTAATACAGATTCTACATTTCCAAGAAGTTTCATTCCTCTAAAATAATTTGCATTGCTATTTGCCCCATTGTCCCTTCTAGATGCAGATGATACGGCTACAGGAAACAATTGTAATTGCTATTGGCGACTCCAGCGAACTATAGGGTTTCGCGCTGGTCAGACAAAATGGCGAACGAAAGGAGGACGGTTTCGTCGTTCAGCATGCGAAACACCTTGTTTTCTAGCGTTGCATCGTACAATCAGCGTTACGTATGAAAGCAAATAGTTTTGTGGGCGGTAAAAACCTCCTAGTCAGTGCGTAAGAGTGAAGCTGCGGAAGTATAAAAATAATTACTGAAAACTATGTATTTTGTCCTTCTCCCGCTCGATTCGCGCATCTGGCGGAAGCTAGACTTCTAGTATATTTTTTGGAGGGGGACGATATTGTAAATACCTATGCCTCTTCAAAGGGTGACACGATATTGGAAGACAAATAATTATCACCTTTTGGAATGTCGTCAAGGTGCGGAGAGGGTTCTCATTGAGGTTGTTTAATGGGTTTCGAACGTCGTCCTCGGATTCAAGTTTGAAGAAAACAATCAATTACCTGAATAAGTCCGTAAACTTTTGCAACCTAGTACAAGTGACTTCTGAGTTCAAACTACTTGTGACCGCCGTCACCAACTTACTCTTCCGCCCCCCCCCCCCCCCCATCCCCTAACTGACTTACCCCCCTCCCGTCCCACCATCCCCCCAATCCCCTAACTAAGAAAGGAAATGTAATGACGTTTTATTTTAACACTTCCTTTGAGATAGAGGAAAGAATCGGGGCGTTAGGCTCGTTGCGATCAGGCCTCCGTGCCCCGGTTGCTTCTACAGGGAGCCTTCTTTTGCGACATCAAGTGAACGCGTTATCTTTAGCAGTTATGTCGAGGAGTCTCAAGAGCGTGGATGCAAAATACAACCCAACCTCTATCCCAGCAAGAAGTCTCAGCGAAGGTTTGGAATAACACTGTTCAGGTAGGCATGCTTTCTGACTTAGGGATTATTATATTTGTTTAAGATAATATTGATAGCGAACGTAAACGGGGATTCCTATGAATGTACGTCTGTACGAATTTGAACTGATGCGGAACGAAACTTCAATATTACCCGCGAAATATTTACGTTTTCCTGACTTTATTTATATATTATTTATTGTTCATTTATTTTCACATGCTGCAGCCCCAGTGTACCTATGGCAGGAGTGCGAATTATATACAGACGGCCAAGACCCCACAATCAACCACTATAAATGTATGACAAAAATTCGTCTGGTTGTACCGGACGTTTCCTGGTAACAAATTCCAACGTTTAATGATGCGAGGAAAGAAAATGCATTTAAACACGTCGGTACGCGGATGAAACGGTAAAATACTTAAATCGTGGTGGCTCCTTGTTGAAGTTTGTTCGAGAAACTATATGTAGTTATCTAAAGAGGCAATACGTCATTAGTTAATAAAAAATACAATTACTTTAGGCGCTCTTACTACGACACTCAGAAAGAGGACTTAGGCCTAACGCGCGCAGGTTGGAGTAAGGAGAAATCTTTATCTCATACCCACTACAAATAAAACCTACTTATTTCTTTTGAACTTATCGGACTTTAGTTATGTCAGATTGTTTGCAGAAAAAACAAATTAAAGAAGCATAATCGAGGATTGGGCGAAATAAAATTTCAAAAGTTAAAAGCTTTGAGCACAGTGGTGCCACACGCAAGCTACGAAACAGGTATCCAAGTCTTTTAGGGATTTGCTACATGTCGTGTCAATGTGCCTTGACCGAGATAAATCTTGGGTGGAGAGGAGAGCAAGGTATTTAAATTCGAAAACTCTTTCTAGGGGTAAACCGTCGAATGAAATATTAAACACGGACGAAAAAGTAATAAAAACGTTTTTACGGACATTTAAGCTCTCACACCACGTAGGAAAATTTACCAAATGAATTGTTCAAAATAATATGATCATGGATAGAGTTTACCGTACGGTGTAATAGACAGTCGTCAGCGTAACGTCGCAACTTAGTGGAGAGAAAAAATGGCAAATCATTAGTGCACATAAAAAAAAAACGTTTTCCAGCGAAGATGCTGGAAAACATCAGACTTAGTACCACTGCCCCCACTCATACAGTGCAAAGGCGGAGGCGTCAGGGAGTTTAGAGTTTCTGAGTACAATGTCTTCTTTTTCAACTCTTAAAGATACTTCCTCGAATACCGTGTCTCAAGAACTCTGTTGCGGGCGCTGTTTCTTTGTACAACTTCAGCACCCATGACCGGCAGAAGTTCACGCGCCCCCAAGCTAGGAACTTAAGACGGTGCCTCCGAGTTCTCTAAAAGAAGACGAAATGGAGCAGTTATTTTCATCCCTAAAGAACAAGAAACGCTGTACAAAAAGCTTCAGCTCAACATACAGCAATCCTATTCCGTCCATATTTTGGCTTAAAAACAAGTTATTGTGTCTCATGCGTTCAAAATCCCAATCCCACACGAAAGTCGCAAGTAAGAATTTCAAGGAACGCACAAGGCACCGCTTTCGCTGTGTACCACGAGGATGGAAAAAGAACGGAGTTACAAACAAAGCCACGATGCATAATCGAAGTCTGCCTTCCGTAACAATCTATAGTTTTGAGTCGCACTCGGTTTAAGTCCACTCCACCGCGGCCCGTGCTTAGCTGCTCGGCATCTAAACAAACATCATGGTACTTGACACCCTTGATGTCCACGGGATGCCAGGCCCAGTCAGGCACCCGCAGATTTATCCATGTTCATTTCTACGCCGGAAGCGACGCGAAAGTTAAGTATGTGCTGCACAACCGCTTGCACTTGAGTGACCGACGAGCACACCACCGCTAGATCGTCAGCATACGCCAAACCTTTGAGCGAGCCTGACTACAAGGTCAGTCCTTTAATGTTGGCATCATTGATGATAGTCCTTTAGAAGAGCTCAAGGTAGAGCGCGAACAGGATCGGCATCAGAGGGCAGCCTTTTCTCACGGATCTGCTGGCAACAATGTCTTGTTCCCGTTCACGAGCAGCCACGTTGAGATGTCACTGCAGGAGCCACCGAGGCGGCTCTACTCCAGTCCGTGGTTCTCACTACAAGTTTCGCATGGGAACATGCTTTGCGTGATGGCGTTGTTTTTCAACTCGTACATGGGGGGAAACGACACACCACTAAGCTCTCTTGTCTTTGTCCATCCCTCATTTTGCTGCGGTAGCGAGAAGCCCCGATTATTTAGTTGACCTTAATAAACGAGCGAGCAAAACTACTTTGACTACAAGAACCAAGCAGCAAAAGTAGACGACAAAGGTTAAGCAACCTTCTCTCGGAGGCCCTCAGCGTTGAAGCTGCGCGGCTCCGATTCCGCTAAAGACGTCATAGCGCATAAAAATTCAAAATGTTTCAGAAACAAATGTAATGTTTCGAAGTTTCTAAATATGTTTCTTATGTTCGGTTATGTGAGCGCGACAGAAATCATGGATGAGAAAAATAAACATCCAGTAGCCGAAACCGTATGCATGGCCTGGAACGGAAACATGCCAATCAGCTGAAAACGGGCGCAGTCTTCATGGTAAAATGTAAAACCTATTTGAACAGTAAGTTGGTCATACTCGACTTATAGTGACTCCAATTTCAATATAATTTACTGGTTCCTAAGCAAATGGTTCAAAAGGCGTGATCATTGTACCGTCGCAGAGGCTGGAGGGAACATCAAATAAAAGTCGAATTTTACACCATTTTATGTTAAGTCCGAGCGCGACCAGCGCTACGCTCCGATGGACCCAATTAAGCTCGATAAAAGGGCTTCTTCACGGCGCCAATCGCCTTTGTGCCTTTGCTATCGTATCCAACCAAACCAATTACACACATTAGACGCGCTGCGAACCTGCGTTTGTCGTATTGGTACGTTCATTCATTTATTTGTTTATTCATTTGTTTTCTGCTGAACAGCAGCTGAACAGCTTGACGCCCTAATAATGATGCACAACAGATGATCGCAGGTTGGTTTCAAACGCCAGAAAAGTTGGATTCAAAACATCAACATCTGCTACGTCGAGGGTATTATACGAGTGTTGAATACAGGTTATGGGACTGGTTGGGATTATTTGATTAACATGGAAGGTCGGAGAAATCCGCAAAAATCGACCCGGAGCATGAATAATAGCAGGTAATGGGAGAGGGGGGCAACCAATTATTCCACGAATGCATTTATGCGGGAAAACTAGATATCGCGCACGTCGTCTAGAGCTCAAAGTAGGGCAATAGCATCGTTTCCAGAGTGTCGCATACGAATAGTAAATAGTGCGACTAATATAATGATCCTAAAAAAATTGAAAGAAACGCTTTTGAACATTTTCTATCCTTTGGGTACTCGTAAAACAACAGTTGCAGACAACAAAAGAAAACTCCAACTTGGACAGGATTAACTAGATGTATAATCATTAAATTCAGGTTCACCTTGAGAATTCACGCGTAATTCTAGAGATGACACCCAGCTACGGAAAGAGTCATTTATGAGGTTATTAACATGTACAGTAAAAGCTAAGGAAGTGTCTATGATCACGTGCGCGCTCCACTCTTCGCAACGGATAATTCTATATACAGACATAACAACAGTTTTAGAAGGATTGAGCATTAACATGTTCTGACGACACCAATCACACACTGATTTAACATCGTCCATAAGCTCTTTGCAGTCATCTAAGGATAAGATCTGCCTAAACAGTTTGATATCATCTGCATATGGCAAGATGACTGAATTTCGACACTTGAAGTAAGGTCATTAATAAAAACATTGAAAATATCGGCTCAATTATGGACCCCTGCGACACACCCAAAAAAGAAACATAGGGCTGGGAGAGATGTCCAAAAAACACGTACAAAATTGTCTCTATTCGACGGATAACCAAGAAACAATGAACAAAGTTAGGTACTCATGCCGTAAATTCCTAGTTAATGTAGAAGGAGCGAATAATTAACCAAGTCTTCAGCCTTTGAAAGGTCAAAATATACAGCTTCTACCTGCCCACGCTGACACACAGTAGGCAAAACAAAATGTAAACATGAAAATAAATTTGTTTCCACAGACCTTCCACGCACAAATTCATGTTTTGAAGCTCTACTCTTAAGCTTAAAAAAGTTTGAAATAAGATCGAATAAAACAATTTTTCAAACCAGTTCAAACGCACATAGCAACGACACGGGTTTGTAATTTTTGTACATCGTCCGTTCTGCCATTCTTACGCACTGGCACAGTAATACAGTTCATCCAATTTGAAGGAAAAGTGAGGCTCTGCAACGAGTAGTTAACAGTATACGTTAAGCCAAGTGCAAAAATAGAAGATCATTCTTTAACAATGAAACTTGGGATACCTTCAAATGCTACTGATAACTTTGGCTTGAGTTTCCTGAGAGCAAGTTCAATGTCAATAAGTTCAAAAGATAAGATTGACAGGTGATCACTAGTATTGTCACTATCGACAGGCATAGGCAAGCCGATATGGCCGCAAGAATAAACCAAAGCAAAAAAGTAACTCGGCAATGCATTTAATACATTTTCAGGATTACTCAGCATGATGCCAGACTAGTCAGCTACGTCTATTGTTGAGGAAGTAGTAGTTGTACGGTCCTTAGTATATCGCCAGAAATACATTGGATAATTGTTTAAACTGTGCTCTACTGACTCACGGCGTAATATTTTGTCGCGTTTTAGCAATTGTTTAGCTAGCGCACGCGATTCAGAAAGTTTCAGGTACCAAGGAGCCGAGTGCACAATCTTATATTTCCTATGATAATGCAGTTTTTTTTTTTTTTCTTAGAACTGATCTAAGCTCCCTAGAGTGCCAGTGCGGATAGCGACTTGTATAAGGACGCTTTTTGGGAACGAAACGTTCAAGTGCGGATACTATATATATAGATTGTAAACGCTTCAACGGCACAATTTACACTTGCCATGCTATATATGCATGCCCAGCCTACATTACCTAAATATTAATAAATGCTAAAGTAATCGCTTCGTGAGAAAGCAAGCGACTAACTCTTATTATACTTTTCTTTCCACATGGGAACCATGAAGGAAATGGAAAAAGGAACGTGCCAAACATCCGGTAATACCAGCCGACTGGAAATACTCAATGTTGTCAAGAAAAACGTTCACTAAGGCCAGTCCTGCTGAGTTTTGGAAAAAATTTCATTTGGGCAAATGCAGGGAAGTTGCCAATTTAAAGAAGAGCATTTGCGTTAAATGAGGCAGAGCCAGTTGACAGAGAAATATGTTGCAAATTCCAGTTTATATAGGCTATGTTGAAATCATTAAGAATGGGATATGATGTCGATCTGCAACCAGTTTATTAATCAGCATATTCGATTGATCTGAAAACCTAGATCCGTCGATATTAGGACGAAAATAAAAAGTGCCAATTAGTAAACTAGTGTTATCACGGAGTGTTATTTGAATTCAAACACTCACACTTGAATTCAAGATAAAACCGGCGAATGTTTCCCCCCCACAACGAATTTAACAGGAAGTATTTCATAATTTCGGTCCCGACGAAACACTGTGTATTCGGTAGGGAATTAGTCAGTTGATGCAAATGAGCTATTTGACGAGTTTCACTTAACGAAATAATATCGTAATCACTTAAAACAACGTTGTTGAAAAACATATTAGCCTTAATACGCAGGCCACGGACGTTTTGTTAATGCACTAAACAATTCATTCAACGAGCTATTTTGGTGTAGCTGTTTCACGATCCTAATTGCCCTGTCTCAGGTGTTTTAAAAAAAAAAAGAAGTCAACTTACCTTGTTTTATTTATTTGTTTATTCGTTTTTAAGAAGTCCAAAAACACGACGAGCGCCGTCAAGAGGCAATTTTGACGTATCTTGATTGGGTCCATCGAATTCGAGTGTCAACTATCATTCGATGTAAGTTAACCTTCTTGTAAAACGCCTGAGACTGGGTGTACAAACTTGAAGTAACCAAAGTAGAAGAAACAGGGAAAGGACGACGAAAAGCAACGTCTCAAAATTAGCTGACTCGTTCATTCAATAGCCTCTTCTTCTGTCGACGGCTTGTGCCGTTGATGTTTATCACAATCTTGTGTTAACAGTTAACCTCCAAGTTATATATGTCTGGCTAATTCCTAAACCATAGTAATGATCCTAACTGGGAACGCCAGCGCCACCAGTGAGCGCTCCTGGCACTATGGGAACTGTGATGGTGTCGCGCCCTTTGGCCAAGCCAAGTCTAGCCCTAGTTGAGCTTTTGCATGCTAGGTGGCGCACGCTAGCGCCCGAACTGCAGCATTATTCTTAATCCATTCATTCATCCAGGCGAGCTAACGGCCTTCAAACGTTTTTAAGACGAACTGCGATTTTTTTTCTTTTTTTGGTGAAGGAAAATAAATTGTAGCAACTAGCTCAGCTGATTCCCGTAGCAAATTATTAACAAAAAAGCACGTTGGATGCGTGAGTGATTCCTCGCTCTTTTGGCGCGTGGCCCATTCAATTAAGAACTGTGGCCCGTCTAGAACGATGGCACATTAAAAAAAAGGGCAGTGTACGGACGTGCTGTGATTGAGGGTTTCTCACCTCATGTGGCCATCGCAGCGCAACACATGGCGCTGCAAATGTTGCCGTCTGCCGTACACAGGGACCCAACGCGAACACAGGCAACGTGGTTCTGGGAGGCGGTATACGGTGGTAGCAGCTGACAACGGATCAGCGACCATCACTGTTCCCATAACGCCTCACGCGCGCCGCTCGAGGGTGCGCGCTACTTTTGTGCCACAGCGGAAGCAAAGATACAATGCGGCGCTCGTGTCAAATCTTTTTCTTTTTTTTTTGGCACAAAATGTGCAATCGCGACCAGGGGCTCGAAAACAAAGATTGCCAGTTGGCAGCTAGACGCGTTCGAACGCCCCTGGAACTTAGTCCATGTGGTACGAAATTAAAATATTCGTACAGATAAACCTATTTTACACACACCGATACACAAACACAGGTATATGTATTTATTTTAGACGTCTATATATCATTTCGACCATGGGTAAAATAAGTACGGCAGCGTGAATTAAAACATGCCATAGCAATGATATGAAGGGAAAAATCGGGATAAAATGAATCTGCAAAAACAAATTACACAAACACCACAAAAAACTACGATGCAATGAAGAAAACAAGTATAAAACGAAGCTGCAAAAATGCACGTAAAAGCCGCAATAAACGATACTCCGATTTTATAGAGAAAAAAAAGTAGAAAACGAATCTGCAAAAAATTCAGTTAAAAACCACTGTAAAAGAGAACACGATGTAAAATAGAAAAGAGTATAAAACGATTCTGAAACAATGCAATTGTCGAGGGGGCCACGACCTGCATTTGGCTGCAGTGTCTTATACCGCCCTTAAACTCTAGACAGCGTGACCATAACCTTCAGTGTAGAAAACGGACGTGGTACGTGTATGTGTGTGAGGATGAAGGAACAGGGGAAGACGACTTTTCAGTGAGGCAGAAGAAAAGCTGTGTTACATTACTCGGCGTCAGCTATCTTGTGCTACGTTGTCAAAGCTAGCTTAGCTTTCACAGTGCTCCAACTCAGGAAAAGCTAGTGGCGCAAGCGCATGCAGATGAGGCGCAAGTGACAAAACAACGCGCTCTAGCTGCAGTGCGGGACTGGTGCACAGTGGAAGCTACACTAGCTTTGACGATGTAGCACGATATAGTTGACGCAGAGCATTGTCAGTTCAAAGTAAAAACGCACATTCTTCCTGAACTCTCGAAGTCTCAAGTGCCTTCCTTCGCCATTTTAAACCATGGTTAAATGTTGCCTCCCGATGTGCACAAAATTCAGTAATACAGGAGGGTTACACACTCATGACTATACAAAAGAGGACAAAGCATTCCCAAATGTAACCAGAGAAATATCTCTAGATTGTACTTAACGGAAGGTATACCATTTCTTAGAGTAAATATTTGTACAACATTACGTCGATAGAAAAAACATTATTTCTGTTGTCTTGCTCTCGCTTAGTACTGATTTCGCAACTACTAGGCACGTTCCCAGAAAAACGGTGTATGCGGCTATATCGAGACAAAATGACGGCAGAGACGAGTCTCTAGAACGGACTGTTCCGGCCAAAACAGAATGTTTCGTCGCCCTAAATATTTGCCTTATGTAAAGTTTGCCAATACAAGTCAATCTTGCAAGCGGGGGGTTCTTATTTTAGATAAAGCGCTGCTGCCCGAAATCCTCTTTCATCTCAGTATTAGTAAATTAGTCTTGTGGTGGCGTTTTCCTGACGCGAAGTGTTTCTCGCTTAATTTGCAAAGGTTATTTGTGTAGCCGGAGTATTCGAAATCACTTCTCAGAATTTTGCGCCACGACTCCAAGGTTTGAATATGTCCAGGATTCGAAGTGCACGGTGCTTCTCGTCTTTCTTTCTTTTTTTTTTTTTTTCTAAATATATACAGTTCGAACGTAAGAGTGCAGATCAAATAAGTGCAATATCTTCCACAGTTAGTGCAGTTGGAGGGAAATAACTCTATTTAGTCCTTTCAGCCCTGGCGGCGAGCTTATAATGGTGAAACACTGTATAAGACTTCGATAAACAAATAGAATAAATAGAAATAAATAGAAATGCACGCGTCCTAAAAAAAAAGTTTTTTTAGGACGCGTGCAATGTTTATGAACTTTATGGGCAATCTTAGTAAGAATTCATAGGACTTTCCTGTGGCAAAAAGGAAGTTCACGTTCAATTGGTCCAAAAATAGTAACAGTTGAGCGATACATTCGCTCTGTTTTCACGGGGAGATGTTATGCTTGCTGCCGGCTCTTTTCTATTTGAACTTTTATGTTCAATAAAAAAATATATTATTATTATTATTATTATTAATTGCTATCAGGTTTCATTTTATGTGTCATAAGAAAACTTTAATGCGTATGCCTTCGGAGCATTCTTGGTTAACGTATAACTCTGCGAAACTGTGCAGGGCTGTGGCACAGAAAAAATGACCTCATCTTGAAGAGCCTGTTAAAAAGCGATGGGCTCCATTTTAATATTTAATCTAGATTAGATGTGTTCGAAACTCTGCGGAGGCACATGTTTCCCCCCTCTCTGAGGAAACTGTAGTGCTTGGTCTTTTTTGGATGAATAATTTAAATCACCCTTTCGTTCCTCGCGGAAACCATCGCCATGCACCCCGTTTTGTGACTGCACTCTGTTATACGAGTTATGGGGAATGATATCGGCCAGGTGCCTTCAATGTTCAATAGACTTCCAGAGAACATCCACGAGGCTAATCATAAGAACACATTTAAAAAAATGTTCACAAATGTAACACAATAGTAACACCTTTTCGTTTTTCCATCGTTGGTGGTATTGGCTGTGCTTCTAACAAGTGAGTAGTAGTTTGTCTCTCGTCTTGATGGGTCCTGTCCCACAAGCCTTAATTGGCTTAGACGGGCACATATTTGCATCTTGTTGATGCAAAAATATGTGCCCGTCCAATGTTGATTCTTTTCCTTATTCTTCTTGTTGTTCTTCTTCATAATATTATTAATATCAATCTTATTCTTATCCTTATTCGTATTATTATTATTATTATACCTTAGAAATCTAAACATGCAATATCGAATTCAACCACCCTTGTATTTCGTCCTCACCTCAGGACAGGACAAAACTTCTACAACGCAACTTAACTTTTCTCAGCCTCAAGTACCTTAATTCAATAAACATAAATATTTGCATTAAATACATTTTATAGGAAAAACCCGATTTATGTTATCTTGGACAAATATAAAAGAACAGGCTCAATTTTGACATTTAAAAAAAAAGTCCCACAATTGACAGTGTGGCTGAAAAACATCGGCATTATTTTTTTTTTAATTTTTACCACTTACAATTAGTGTTTATTTTCTGGCAATGTAACCCCACCTTTCAAACCGACATCATATATGGCGAACAGCATTACACGTTTTACTAACAAAGCTAGAAAGGACTCTTTCTTAATGGCACCTGTCCAGATCCACTTGCATAAGAATTTAAACACGTTCCAAACCGCTGCGAACATCTACACCGAGAAAACGACAGATAAAAAAAAAAAAAGAAACCTGGCGCCCTCAACCCTAATAGGCGTGGAAATTTCTTTATCGCGCCCTATAAATTTTACGACGCAGCTGACACTATACACTATGCGTATAGTGTGCTTTTTATATAAATGATTAACAGATTATTTGTACGTTAATTTTGCCTTTTTGGGGGCCGCGTTTCTTATTTTCCGGTGTCGGCTCTTTAAGATTATCGATCATTTTTTTTTTATCTTTTGACACTGAGGAGGAGGAAGGCGGCGTTTGAAATGAGCCCGGCCGCTTGTCGCCAACGTAAAATGTACGCGTCAAATTTTATCGTTTCCCAGCTTCGCTGTCGCCGCTGCTGGCCAGCGTCGTGGGAATACGGAAGGGGCAGCCAGCGCAACAGGACGCCGACCGAGAATGTCGAGAAGATTGCGGTCGTTCCGCTGAAAAGGCGCTCTTTATCAGCGAACATTTCCAGCTCCCGCCGACGTCGTCTAAACGTCCGATTCAATGCGGGGCGTCGGCGCGGTCGGGTCGTTTTGTGCTTGCCGTTCGTCCCCTTGGGAGGGTCGCATTATCGTGCACATTTCAATTTTGGCCGTGCCTTTTCTCACTTGACATCTAGCCCGTTTTAAGCCGAGACTTCTTTTTATTTTTTCGGGGAGTTTATTGACTTTGCGATTCCCCATAGATACAAAAGTAAATGTGCAAGGTACGAGATTGTAAGATGAATGAGTCGTCGTTTCCGATGCCGATTTCTTTTACATCAAGTTCTGCTCCAAGAAACGGGAAATATTTCGTGTCGGTTATAGATGATGAGATCCGAAAGTTGGAACACTGAAAACAGAAACAAAATTATTCAAATTTAACCAAAAGCTTTGTCCATGGAAAACAAAAAAATGTCATTAGGTGTAGCACAAGTTTACGTAATCTTTCTTTAAAGTTCCGGAAGGACGTATTTGTCGGATGCGCAGCAGTTTGAGCCGTCATGTCGGAGAACATCGTCATGGCGATGAGCTGTGGATCAGCGATGCATACTCAGATTTCTCGTTAAGGAAACGGTCAAACGAGCTGCGAGTTTGATAAAATTCAAAGCACAGTATGGGGAGAAAAAGATTTCACAGACAAAAGTGTAGAAATGGTGTCGAAGGTTTGGCGAAGGACGACAGCCGGCGACAAATGAACCACGCGGTCACGTCTGTATACGACTGCAGTCACGAAGGCCAGCTTTTTCCCACGCCAAATTAGAAAGATAAATGTCAAGTAGTATGCTTTAAAAATCATGGCATAGTAAAGTGCCAGTAGGATTTTCCATTTTCCCTATAGAAATAAAAATATCCGTCAACCTCGAACGACCCCTTCCACACGCGCCAGGGATTTCCTTAGTCGATTTGCGTACTTGTGTGTCTACGTGTGGGCTTCCATGTCTGGATTTGTGGGGCCCCATTTCCGCATGATTGTGAGATCTTGTACATTTTTCTGTGTGTGTGCGCCTACATATTTCTGCGGGGTGAGTTGAGGAAAATTGTGCGGGTGAACACGTCTTTCTGCCAGTCCGACACCTGCCCTAATCTGAGAGCAATCACGATCACCAACCCGACCCAATCGCTTCTCTTTAGAACACCAACACTGCGTTCTAGGTCGCGTTACGTATCAAACAAATCAACCCACCATAATGTATGAGTTGACTTTGAACGGGTCATTTAAAAACGTATATAAAAATATAAGCATTGTTCCTGGGTCGCTAAACTCGTCAAACACAAAGTTGGGCACGAAGTTCGCGGAGCGTGCTGATTGGACTCTCGCGACGTTGGCGTCATGCGGGACGAGATGTCAATCATCCAAGCTCTCTCGGTACTCAAATTCCAGCGAGAATGTTAGGCACAAAGTTGTAGCGAGCTTCATCGGAGCGCGCGCGAGCAACACCGTGGGGCCAGCCGATTGAACGGCTGCACTGATGACGTCGCGCCTGGGTGTCCCTACATCCCTACGTCGCGATAGAGTCAATGATAGAGTCAACCTAGGCGGGCTGTAAATACTCTGAACTTTCTCGTCGCAAGATCGTCGTTTTTGGAAGGTATTGCTGACGACAAGGTGACGTTTCACAACTTTGGGAAGGAGTTATTTGAGGCCAAAATCTTCGCTTCGGAATCGAGGCGAAGATTGAACTTTGTGATATAGCGGAGCCGTGCGCGGTGTATGAGATTTTAGAGCTCATGTTCCGCCACTGTCAACAACGCCGCCGGGGTCACCCACAGGCCGTTAGTGTATAGAGACGTCGGTAATGACTGAGAGATGAGGGGGCGACGGGTAATGGCGAGAAAAAGCCGGGGAAAGGGGGAAAAAGGTATAACCAAGACAAACACACACTCAAATAGGGGTCAAGAAGGGCCGTAGAAATTGTTTGGGAAAGAGAGAGAGAGAGAGAAGGGGGTGGGGTGATAGTAGTGAAGGGGGGGGGGGATATTCCTTCCCCCGAATTTTTAGAGCGCAACTCTTATGCACCCCTTTCGAGCTTGAGCGGCGTCGCCGTCGGCGTAACCGCGCGCGCGTTGCATTATGGGACGTTTTTTTCACTAAATTTAGCGGGGAAATTGACGTCACGTGATTTTAACACTAACTAGATTTCTCCGCTAAATGAGAAAGGAGCAGGATAGAAGGAGGGGGGTGGAGAGGCATACCCTCCCCTCCGTACCCTCCCCTCCTACTCCTCAAGAGCTGCGCTCTAATTCGACATTATAGAGAACTGTAAACGTCTGTCATTTTGTTTTATTATAACTCTCTGAAATGCTATAGTCCGGGGCTGGAGCGATATCCCCCCCCCCCTTACACCCTTATGCCATTTGCGCCCCCTTTTTTGACGCCACTTGGGGGGGGGGGGGGGGTGAATCGCCCCCCTCTCCGTTCTTCGGTTTCGACGACCCTGCTTAAAGGCGTTTCAACTGAGCGATGATGAAAAACAGCACAGCGTGCAATTTTCTAAATTATGGTTCTAGAGATTCTGGAATTAAAACGGGCCGCGTTCCATGAACTTACGAGCGGCCATGACAGACTTTCAATCGAGAGGCTCGTGCCAGGGCTCGTTGTGTGCAGGCGCGTTCAGTTCATAACTTTGACGTCAGGGTCAGGTGATCAGTTGTGAACGACAAATTTGATGGTGCGTGTTTCAGTCGACGGTGAAAAGTTTGGTTGTGTACGATGAAAGCTTGGTGTCCTCGCGTTCTCGAAACCAAACTGACCAAACTGACATTACTCTTATTTAAGTTGATGAACGCAGAATTATACCCCTGTTACACGGGCACACTTAAAGGGGTACTTCGGCGATTTTTTGAGCTACCTCAACTAACTATATTTTCTGACTCCCCGGCCTTTACCCTTTCCAGTATGCTATTTAGTATCGCGAAATTCATATTAGTTATTGTGAAATCGGCAAATGAAAATGAATGCAAAAACCAACATTTAAATCTTCCCGCACTTTTCAGTTCCGTGACATCAGTGGCGGGCAGGCTTGCCAGTCGAGCAAGCAGTCTAAAAAATAGAATATGCCAATCATTTCTTCCGTGCTGGAGCGTGGGTACTGGAGCGAGCTTCCAAAGCATTCATTTGACACCATGAAACTGCTTGGAATCAGTTGGGAATAAATTCTACAGCCCAAAAAGTGAACCCCTGCCTTCCACTGACGTCACTTTTTCGTTGTTGCCAGTAGAGACTTTCAGCTTGAAAAACACGGTGAGGACAAAAATTGTAAATTCAATACCTTCGTGAAAAAAAAATTATTTTGACCTAATATTTGGGATACTATTTTAGCGATGTTGCTTGGCGAGTTTAGCAAAATTTCAAGCCAATCGGGGACCATGAAGAAATCGCCGGAGTGCCCCTTTAACCGCGGTTAACTCAGCTTAACTGCTCTTGAAGTGAAGAGCGCGCGTGCACTGCTTTGATGGGTGCTCATGGTGCTCAAGCACACGTTCGCCCATAGCTTTGACTGCATAGCCGCAGAATGTCTTCCGCAAGTATTGTGCACTAACTGTGGCTTAGCGTAACTGCAGTTAAGTGTGCCCGTGTTATATCCCTGTTATATCCCTGTTACCCGGGCACACTTAACTGCGGTTACGCTAAGCCACAGTTAGTGCACAATACTTGCGGAGGACATTCTGCGGCTATGCAGTCAAAGCTATGGGCGAACGTGCGCTTGAGCACCTTGAGCACCCATCAAAGCAGTGCACGCGCGCTCTTCACTTCTTCTGAAATAGCTGTCCTGAGAGTATAGTGCGGTATCAGTGGTGCCGCGTAACAGCAGTTAAGCTGAGTTAACCGCGGTTAAGTGTGCCCTGTAACAGGGGTATTACACGGGCACACTTAACTGCGGTTACGCTAAGCCACAGTTAGTGCACAATACTTGCGGAGGACATTCTGCGGCTATGCAGTCAAAGCTATGGGCGAACGTGCGCTTGAGCACCTTGAGCACCCATCAAAGCAGTGCACGCGCGCTCTTCACTTCTTCTGAAATAGCTGTCCGAGAGTATAGTGCGGTATCAGTGGTGCCGCGTAACAGCAGTTAAGCTGAGTTAACCGCGGTTAAGTGTGCCCGTGTAACAGGGGTATTACACGGGCACACTTAACTGCGGTTACGCTAAGCCACAGTTAGTGCACAATACTTGCGGAGGACATTCTGCGGCTATGCAGTCAAAGCTATGGGCGAACGTGCGCTTGAGCACCTTGAGCACCCATCAAAGCAGTGCACGCGCGCTCTTCACTTCTTCTGAAATAGCTGTCCGAGAGTATTGGCCCCGTGCGCGACCGAAAGCGTCGCTGTGGTCGGCCTTCCTCGATTGGCCGAACGCTGACTATGACGTCGGAAAGGGGATTTATCATCGACGGAAATAAGAGGAATGAAAGAACTTTAGTTTTGACGGTGTTGGCAGTGTTCCTTTGAGAGCGCAATGATTTCAAGCTTCCACCATGCTAATAACAAACACCATCGAACTTGTTGTTTGCAAGGTAATGACGTCACAAGGGGGAACCACAGGAGGGCGCCACCAAAACATCTCGCCGCTAATAGTGCGGTATCAGTGGTGCCGCGAAACAGCAGTTAAGCTGAGTTAACCGCGGTTAAGTGTGCCCGTGTAACAGGGGTATTACACGGGCACACTTAACTGCGGTTACGCTAAGCCACAGTTAGTGCACAATACTTGCGGAGGACATTCTGCGGCTATGCAGTCAAAGCTATGGGCGAACGTGCGCTTGAGCATCTTGAGCATCTATCGAAGCAGTGCACGCGCGCTCTTCACGTGTTATGGAATAGCTGTCCGAGAGTATACTGCGGCATCTGTGGTGCCGCAAAACAGCAGTTAAGCTGAGTTAACCGCGGTTAAGTGTGCCCGTGTAACAGGGGTATAACAGGGGTATTACACGGGCACACTTAACTGCGGTTACGCTAAGCCACAGTTAGTGCACAATACTTGCGGAGGACATTCTGCGGTTATGCAGTCAAAGCTATGGGCGAACGTGCGCTTGAGCACCTTGAGCACCCATCAAAGCAGTGCACGCGCGCTCTTCACTTCTTCTGAAATAGCTGTCCGAGAATATAGTGCGGTATCAGTGGTGCCGCGTAACAGCAGTTAAGCTGAGTTAACCGCGGTTAAAGGGGTACTCCGGCGATTTTTTCATGGTCCCCGATTTGCTTGAAATTTTGCTAAACTCGCCAACAAACATCGCTAAAATAGTATCCCAAATATTAAGTCAAAATAATTTGTTTTCACGAAGTTATTGAATTTACAATTTTGGTCCTCACCGTGTTTTTCAAACTGAAAGTCTCTACTGGCAACAACGAAAAAGTGACGTCAGTGGAAGGCAGGGGTTCACTCTTTGGACTGTAGAATTTGTTCCCAAGTGACTCGAAGCAGTTTCATGGTGTCAAATGAATGCTTTGGAAGCTCGCCCCAGTACCCCTGCACCTACACGGAACAAATGATTGGCATATTCTATTTTTTAGACTGCTTGCTCCACTGGCAAGCCTACCCGCCACTGACGTCACGGCACTGAAAAGTGCGGATAAATTTGAATGTTGGTTTTTGCATCATTTTCATTTGCCGAATTCAAAATAACTACTATGAATTTCGCGATACTAAATAGCATACCGGAAAGGGTAAAGGCTGGGGAGTCAGAAAATATAGTTAGTTGTGGTAGCTCAAAAAATCGCCGGAGTACCCCTTTAAGTGTGCCCGTGTAACAGGGGTATTACACGGGCACACTTAACTGCGGTTACGCTAAGCCACAGTTAGTGCACAATACTTGCGGAGGATATTCTGCGGCTATGCAGTCAAAGCTATGGGCGAACGTGCGCTTGAGCACCTTGAGCACCCATCAAAGCAGTGCACGCGCGCTCTTCACTTCTTCTGAAATAGCTGTCCGAGAGTATAGTGCGGTATCTGTGGTGCCGCGTAACAGCAGTTAAGCTGAGTTAACCGCGGTTAAGTGTGCCCGTGTAACGGGGGGGTGTTACACGGGCACACTTAACTGCGGTTACGCTAAACCACAGTTAGTGCACAATACTTGCGGAGGACATTCTGCGGCTATGCAGTCAAAGCTATGGGCGAACGTGCGCTTGAGCACCTTGAGCACCCATCAAAGCAGTGCACGCGCGCTCTTCACTTCTTCTAAAATAGCTCTCCGAGAGTATAGTGCGGTATCAGTGGTGCCGCGTAACAGCAGTTAAGCTGAGTTAACCGCGGTTAAGTGTGCCCGTGTAACAGGGGTATAACAGGGGTATTAATCCCAGTTTGGCTAATCTTTCAAAGTCTATCATAAAATTATTTTATCTCCCGCTGATGAGGGACAACTGCCCGGAAGCGAAATCCGTCCAAAGGTGGACAATACTACTCGGCTGGTTGTGACCTATACTTCGTTTCACTTTATCTGCGAGCGAAGCCAATGCTAGAAGCGCGAGACCAGCGCTTTTTGCATTTCTCCCCAGCTCGCGCGCTCGAGCAAAGCCTGAACGCACGGAGCTTCCGTGCTCGCGCTTCCAGTTTTGCCTTCGCTCGCACATAAAGTGAAACGAAGTATAGCCACGTCGGGCTACACTCTGATGCCGAGATAAGTGAAAGGGACGACAGGGACGTGTTTTAGTAAATTGTGCTTTATCGGCGGAAATAAGAACGATATCAGACTATCAGCTTTGACGGTGTTGATTTTAGAATGCAATTACCCAAGCCTCCGCTGTGCTTTTTAGAGACCATCAAGGTCGGAGCTGATGATCTTTATAGTGACATTATACGTATACGAACCACGTTTGTCTCCGCGTGCTTTCTCGTGCTGCTCTAGCTCGACGCCTAGGGAGTAGTAGGGATTTTTCGCCCTTTCAATGAAAAACGTCACGAAGATATACGGATCTGCGGGTTTGTGCGAAAAGAAAACTTCGCGGCAATCTTTCGGCTCCTCCCCCCGCTATGTCATAACACGAAGAAAGTTGTGTCTGACGAGTTTAGCGACCCTGCAGTCAAAACAGACTTGAGCAGAACTTTATGATTGACAGCCGAGTTTTCGAACGCTCACCGAAGGGGTAGGACGCATGCGTCGCAAACCGTCATTGTACTCGCTGTGCACGTCCCCCTCGTTAAAACTGACAAGTCCCGAAACAGCTGATCACGAATATCCGCCCTAAGTTTTGGGGATGCGCGAGGTGAGGTGGCATTTATATACTTACCTGCGTGCGTGCAATGGGCTTTTAACTGTTCGCGTTTATGTTATCGTGTGCACAACACCAGCAATTCTTCGCATTCGATTGATCATTGACGAATACCAAGGTCCTCTGCCTTACGCGGTGCGAAAACTCAGACAAGCGCCTTTCACCATTGGGGCATTCATCGGGCGCCATATTTTTGTCTTTCGCGCCGCATGTTGAGAATCACTAAGAGCTTACGGAAGGCAGAGTGTGGCTGCTTCTTTTCACGCTCCTGGCTTCGTTCTTTGGCGTTCTTTTCGGGTAATGCAGCCATCTGATTGGCTGTGGAGCGATAAGAAAATTCTCGGAACTCGACACGTCTGCTTTTCTTAAGTTGACTCTAATTTTCTCTTTTATCGCCTCCCAAGATCAGCAATCCTGATTGGGCGGAATGTTCGCTGAACGTGCATAATTAGGCATTCCTCCCACTCAAGATATTTGTTATTGGAAGAAGATAACTCGGGATAGTAAGCGCGTGCCCTGCAGATAAGACCCACCAATATGGCGTCCCGTGAGTACCCCCGTCACCAGCGCGACATGCCAACCTTTGAGAACGATTCGGCGTCTTGTCAGCGTCGAGCTTGCACGCGCAGCCAAAGCACGTGGAAATGCAACCAGCCCATGTGGAGGCCCGGCGTCGAAAAGAGTCTCCCTGCCGTTCGCACCTTGAAAGGGACATTAAGAATTTCATAAACGCATTTGGACAAAGTTAACCGAATAAACCGGCACTCGACTTGTTGTCCACTCGACACATGTCGCGTTGAGTACATGTTTGTACCTCGTAATAAAAATGTGAGTGCTTGTATAAGTACGCACTCCGTCAGCATTAGCACAAACTAGCCATCGTCATTTTTTAAATCTGATAGCATTTTCAGGGTGACCGATTTGGTGGGAGCACATGGTTTTGCTGGCGTCGATGATGGAACGCGGAAAAATAGAATTACACTCCCAAACAGGCTATGTGAACATTGGTGGAGAAGGTCTAGGGAAGCGTGACGATGCACATAATTACACAAACTTGGGGCGGGGGGGTAGATGATTTAACGAAAGAGAAGACTATAGCACAATCTTAGTCAGAAGGGTAAAAATGTTTCTATTCTGGGTGACGCATGCTACCACCCGATACAAATGGTAAAGCCAAGGATACCGTATTTGCTCGAGTAATGGCCGCACAGTTTATGAAGAAAACCTGAGGGTTCGCTTTTCCGCAGATCACGCGTTTGCCAATCACCGCGATGGACAGCATGATTACAGCTGTTTACAGGACAGAGATAACGACTTCGTACGAAGATACCATCTGATAAAATTGCATTTGTATGAAGAATCGTGTTCGCGGTCTAGTCATTCGCTATGTTATTTATACGCAACGCGATGATAGGCTGTATATGTGTTCTGAGGGAAAGTAGACTCAAGGGCCTTGTTGATAAATAGTGCGGCTATTACTCGAGTAAATACGGTATCCGTACAATAATTCATCATATTTTCATTTATTTATTTATTGATACTGTCAGCCCTAGACGGGGCTTTTACAGGAGTGGGTAGTACAATGCAGTAAATCACATACATGCACACAACAATACACAATAAAGGAAAAAAGAGGAAAAAAAAAAGAACGGCGGCGGAGAACACTAATATAGGCTGCGACAAAAAGCACACACAAAAAAAAGGCTGCTATCGTTTGACTCGCTGACTAGACAGACATTGACACAGCATTCGAAGGGCTCAAGCACTTATAGAGTTTAACGCCAACATAACAGGCGAAACAATGATGGGAATGGACTCTGAGGATGGGAGTAGAGCACGAGATAAGCATCGTGATTAATCAACACTTATGACGCAGGACAAAGAACTCTACTCTCTACGTTTTTAACAAACTCATTAACTGAGTTTAGGGTGACACTGCCACTTGGCAGAGCATTCCACTCCTAGGAAAGAAACTATACTTGAAGCAATCGTTTCTAACAGACGGCTCTCTTATGTACATAGAATGACGATGCCTTGTTGATTCACTAATGCGTATGTTCATGTAATTAGATTTTTTTATCCAAATTAAATTTATGAAAAATTAAAAACAAAAACTTTATACGTTCGTACTTTGTTCCTAATTCAAGAGCGGGGAGCTCAGCACGACAGCTTAGATCAAGGGGAGAATCTGTGCGGTTATATTTACTAAAGATGAATCTAGCTGCAAACCGCTCAAACCTTTCGTGTGTAGTAGTATTGGTTTTTGTATATGGGTCCCAAACAATTTTCGAATATTCGAGAACTGGTCTCACCATTGTTTTATTTGCTTTTTTTTTTTTCTGGTACGTTTGCTGGAGGTTTTCTGGTCGTGTTCACTATGCCTCTCGAGAAAAGAGAGCGGTTTGAAGACGGTGAACAGAAGCGGTGGCCGACCGAGGCTAACTGGAATCGTCGGCCAATGAGACGCCGGAAAACAGTGCACAGCTTTTACTGGGGACAGAAAAGCAAGGCGGGTCCCGTTCTGCAAGGGCTCACTGAGAGAACGAGGTTCGTACTAATTTAATCAACGGAACAAGACCTCCATAGTCTGCAGAAGAGCACCGCAGAAGGAGTCCATTTTACGCGTGTATTTATATTTTAATGGCAACACTGTCACTAAGACTAGTTGTGCGCTCGAACGTGTTCATATATTAAAAAATATCGGGGTTCGTCAGCACTCAATCTGGGCACAATGGAAAAAACGCCGTCATCCTATTCGGGCTTCTGCCGCCCAGCTTGGAACTTTAAAACAAAATCGAGAATCGCATGTATTCAACTAACTGTCGCGAAGTTGTGCCAAAATATCCGAGTAGCTTTTTTTAATTCAATATTTTATTTAACTCGTTGTGTACCCAACCTGTAAAATGCAGAATGACATTTTATGGAACCGCGGCCGACTCTGAAGTTCAGTATCCATTTTTCATGCGGGCACGGGCTGTCGCGTTTTTTCGAATTGTCGCATTGTCGTCCTTTATTTTATTGTATAGAATAAAAGTGCTAAAATACGTCGGACATGTTAAAAGAACAACGAACAAAAAAGAGCGCTTACGTCATTCACCTTGTCTGTCGTCTTTTAGAGCGCAGCTCTTAGGCGCCCATTTCCGGCTTGAGCGGCGTCGGCGTCGGCGTAACCGCGCGGCGCATTATGGGTAAATTTTCCCGAAGGAACATGAGGTCCTCCCGAGGTCCTTCTGAAGGACCCCGACGTCCTCCGGGAGGACCTCGGGAGGACCTCGGGTTCCTTCGGGAGGACCTCGGGAGGACCTCGAATTCTTTCGTGAGGACCTCGGGAGGACCTCGGGTTCCTTCGGGAGGACCTTGGGAGGACCTCGGGAGGATCTCGGGAGGACCTCGGGAGGACCTCGGGTACCTTCGGTGACCTCAGCGAGGGGGGGGGGGTCACGTGACCCCCCCCCCCCGAAGTCACGTGACCCCCCTTCCCCGAGGTCACGTGCCCCCCCCCCCGAGGTATCGGCATCGTCATCGTCAGTGATGACGTCATCCGCATCGGCATCGTCATCGCCCCTTATGACGTCATCAGTGACGTCACTGATGATGTGATCGGCATCTGCATTGGCATCGTCATCATCACTGATGATGTCATCAGTGACGTCACTGATGACGTCGTCGGCATCCGCATCGTCATCGTCACTGATGACGTCATCAGTGACGTCACTGATGTCGGCATCGGCATCGTCACGTCACCCCCCCCCCCAGGTCACGTGACCCCCCCCCCCCCCCCCCCCCCCCCCAGTACCCTTCCCTCCTCCTCCTCAAGAGCTGCGCTCCAATTCGGCGTTACAGAGTGTTGTAAACGGCTTTAATTTTTTAAGGCTTTTATTCTATACAACGGATCACCAAGTAGCCCAATTACATACCCTTCTGCATGCCCTTTCTTTTATTTTCTATCTTGAAAAAACACACAGAATCGGCTATATTCACCAAGTGTTTTCGAGCCAACTCTTAAGATTTCGTCTTTAGACCGCCAGGCGCTGTTAATACCTTATTCGCTCTAGAGGGCTCGCGAGGGAACTTGCCGCCACAGTTTCTTGTACTAGCAGCTAGGTGCCTTCTATTTCGCTGGAGTCACCTATAGACCTTTGCAAAGATCGCCTTCTGCGCGCGGCCATCTTTGTCTGCTGGGCTCTGGAACGCCTCCTGAGCATGCGCAGTTGCTCTGCTTTGCGGTATATCAGACGCTGCGCATTCGTCCACAGCTCTTATCGTTTTTCGCCCGGTTGATAAGCGATGCAAACGTCTATACACGGATTCAGGTGAAAACGTTTGGTGTTGGCTGAATCAGCGTGTCGTCAACACGCGACGGGTGTGAACACGTCCAGTTAGTTTGCGGCGCAGAACTCGTTTCGCTTTCCGACCGCTCCCCATCAAGCAGCATCAAAGCTGCATCGTCACGGTGCTAATTGTCTGTGAGAATCTTCCATCGCCGCTTAAATCAATCACGCAAAGTAAAAAAAACGCAGGATCGCGGCGTATTCACTGTTTGCTTTAGTGGGTGACAGCAAGCCCCAATAGACTACGAGCGCCATGAAGATGCAACCTTGGTGGGGCTTGACTTGCTCCATCAAAGCGTGGCGTCGGCCGCGGTCAAAATTAAAGACAAACGGAGTATAGATTTCACTGTGCTGGGCTATGGTGTGCAACGGCCGCTCGCAAAATCTCAATTAACTTCTATACATGAAAAGGTGTATATAGTGCCAGTCATTGTTTACTTGCTGTTGTTCTTCTATGTTTCTTTTTCTTCACTGGTCGATTTCTTGGTCGTACGCTCCGGTCGCACTTTAAAACGTGACACCATTTAAACTCTGCTGCGAACCGACTCGAAGCAAGCACGCTCCGTGGCTGTGTGTACTTGTGAGATGAAGGGCCATTATGCATCAGCCTTGTTCTACAACAATGACTCCATCGCGTGCGCTGGACGAAGGAGGCCCCAACTCAAACGGGGAGAGGAACGTTGAACTCGATGCCGTTGACTTGGCCCTGTGAGCCAAGTTTAAACTTGGCAGTTCTTACCATTCTATTTTGTTGCGTGTCATTGTAATTAAAACTTGACATTGAAGGTTTTTTTGTGTTTTTTTTTCTAAGGTCCTTTTTTAATGACCGCTTCCTGTCATACTTGCTGGAGGGCAAGGATGACCGAGCCAGTGTTTGTCTATTGTTTCCAAACTCGTTCGCAGGGTTCGCCCCTTTCGAAGCTTTAACGAGGCTTTCATGTTGACGCAAATTGCGTGCGGAGGGCGCCCTGTACCTACACAGCACGACAAGATGAAGTACCTTCCGAGGAAAATAACGCTGAAACATTATTTGAGAAGATATTAGCGTCCTAATTGCCGCGATAAAATGTCGCCACCAACTTCACACGTAGGCAAACGTCGCTTGTCGTTGTATTTTTTTTTCCTGATTTATTCATTGTTATTATTCACTGACCCGCCCAACTGCACACCTTGCTACAGTCTTTTTATGAACGCTTTTTCTCTTGCCTTTATTAAATGTACGGGCATTTTCATGCAGCTATGGGAGTGGCCTTCACCTTCTAATATATTGTATTTTAGTAGTTTGACATTTCCGATATGAACATACTGCCAATTATATTATTTTCGCGAGAACCTGGTTTTCGTTAATTTCGCGATTTATTTATTTACTTACATACTTGAATACCTACATCACCTCGGCCTTACAATAAGGTGGGCACGTACCCAAAAAAGAAAACTCCACACTCCAAACGAAAAAAAAAACAATAAATAGAAATGAAACAATAATAGAAGTAGGACTATAATATTGAAAACAGTTTCCATATACTCTTGGACTTTATCGATAACCAGCTGTGACAATTATATTTCACCAATCTCACTGGCTAACGAGTTCCAGTCATTTATAAACCGCCGAAGAAAATTAACATTTAAGTCCATCAGTTGTACTTACACTTGAACGCACAAATATTCCTCGAATTATCCCTCTTCATGACTGGTCGGTAGGTTCAAAATATATTTATATCTTTAGATACCTGAATAGCTATGGAAATATCATGAAAACGTTTCACACTAATGCACTGACATCTCTAACTCGGATGTTTCCTCCATACTGATGACAATATTTTATACTAGCTCTGAAATCATAGTTTCATGTAACAAATCTAGCAGTACAATTGCGTATATTTTTGCGTTCATCATTGTATTTGAAAGGATTTCATATTGCGCTCTCATATTCGCGTTTAGGACGCGTACATGCGTAAAATAGAAGGTTTCATTTAATGCCGGTGCGTCCAGCCAAAAATTGCGCTATGTGAATCCTAATCGACCAGCTTTTGCCGCGCGTCATGTAGTAAACGTGTTTATTTCACTTGAAATCAGCTGTAAAAATAATTCCTACGCATTTATGCTCCGTTGAAAGTTCTATCAGTTGTCACCAATTTCGTATGCCGAGAAAAAAAAAATTTGGGGAACCATATGCAAATACGTTTAGATGTATTAAGAGGCATGCGCCATTCGGGACCCCAGGTGTCAATTCTAGCTCATCATTATAATGAGTCCAAATAACGGCGCCAGGGACGGCATTCTATAAAATTCAATTATCCTCATATAATCGAATGTTTGAAGAAATATTTTCAACAACATCATATTTAAATTAAAAAAAAAAGAAGTGGTCCAAGTACCGACCCTTCCGGTACACCAGATGTTACTTCTGTGCCGTTAATGACCACGAACTGTTTCCTGGCGCTCACGTAATCGCCAATTGAATTATAGATATCAACATCTATCTGAAATCGGCTGTAAATATCTAAACCACAATTTTTCTACGAGCGACTATTCCTGTCTACACTTTTGCGAAGAGCGAAGACTTCTAGCAACGCAGTTAAACACTTCACCGGATACATCCGCATGTTTTGAACACCTAGAAATTCCCTTCTCATGATTCATCGCCACTCTGCCAAACGTGTTCATCAGTTGAAGGCAAACAAAATCGGGCGTTCGAGTGTACGCTGGGCGTGAAGGTGGGAGCCACCGTGGTCCAGACAGTAGGCCTCTCTGGACAACAATGGATCATTTTTGCAGTAAAGTTCTGCGCACGCGTACACGGATCCTTGCGTCTAGATCCTTGCTTCCTCCTGTTGCCATTTTCGGAGGGCAGCGTCCTGCACGACCAACATTGTCAACACCTACATCTTTGCGTGTATATTGCCTTCGGCAACAATAATTATTTAGCACCTGCAGTATGAGACATTAAAAGCAATGAAATCCGATTCAACAGCCCGACGCGAATGTTTTCTGACGTTGGGCTGCCACGTATTTGTAGTTCGTAGACAACGCCCAGACAGCCATCATTACTCGAAAAAGGTTCATTCACGGGCAGTAACTTCTCCGTCGTTGGTGACCACATCAACCACTCCGAGTGGCCGCCTTTGTAGTGACCAGGTTTACGTGAGAAAAAAAAAAACGAATTGGCTTAGGAAAATGTATTTGCGAAAAAAGAGGCAAGAAAGACCAAACGGAGCAATATATTTTTTCTCGTGTTGTGGATGCATCTGTTATGACGAGCGTTTCATATTTTGCTAAACATTGGTGAACCCCAACAATTATAATTGGGGTTGTGTGGATATTTATACAGCGTGTAGTTGGTCAGCCATTTCAAAGTTGCGATGAGCCACTCTCTGTAGATGAGCAATTTAGCCACTGCAGTACAACCGCTAGCCTGGGGTCTTTAACATGCACCACGCAGTACTGATACACGATCGCACGCCGGTACGATGCTCATCCAGATCTAAACGGGCAGGGTGGGGATTGAGCCCAGAATCCCTGGGTTCTGCAGCGCGAGCTTTCGCTCCACGTGCTCCGAGCTGGTGTGCGCTAGCCCACTCGGCCACCGATCCCCAACAATTAACTGCTGAGCCTGTTTTATCAAAACCCAGGAAGCCAGAAATTCACCGAATTATATCTTCAATTAAATAACAAAAATACCCAAGCTTATCGGGAGGGTACGTAGTTTGTTTTTCAACAGCTTTATTTTTCACTGACCCAGAATGCAGCCCGCACTGAACCACCCATGAGGCTGTAGCTTTCCTCAAACAAATACCTCTCGATTCCTTTTCTTGTAGGTAGGGTCATTTCAAAGTCTTCGGGTTGCGCTTATGTACTCTGGAGGTTGTGGCATCCCACGCCGTGTCAGATCTTCTTCAACATAAGCCCCGATAAACATCGGTTTTTGTCCGACACCAAAAATCGACACTGAAAAACACGGAATCTATAGGAAAGAATCAACACAAAAAGAAAATAACGAATTTAAGAAAAACATTCTGAAAACACAGAACTCTAGTCATAAATAGAGTTCCGTATTTTCGTGTTTTTTTGTGTGTGTGTAAACGTTTGCTGCCGAACAATAGTCGGCATTTTAGAGGGTTTATGGTAAGTAAAAGGGGACGCCGGTGTGGATTGCCCGAGCGCCAGGAAAAGGTCCGCGCGTTACCAGATTACTTGAAAATCGTTCCGGTGCCCATAAGAAAAGGAAGTGTCATGAGGAATGTATTCCCCGAAGAAAATATAGCTGTATATAAAAGTTCATTTCTGTGGTCTTCCTTCAAACACTGCTCTGATTTAGTGTTTTTCTATTTTTTTACGATCTTGGCAAAACTAGTTCGGGATTCATTTTCGAGGTTTATCGGTAAACACCAAAAGCACGAAACCAGAAGTATAACTGTTAAACGGTGATGTTTGCGGTGATCAAGATTTTCGTCAAGAGTATTTAATTGGCATCAATTCGTTTTTTTCAGGTCCTTCGTGCTGCAGGTTGGCCAACGGGACGTGCAGACACGCCTGCGAAGGGGTGAGCAGCCATTAGCATGTCTTTAAGGAACAAATTGTACGCATCATGATTCACAGTGAAACATATTTTGCATCGATTAACAGGCAATGCAATTTGCTTTAACTGATACCACTGAAGGTGTCGGAAAAATAACATTACACCAGGAAAAAATCGAAGTTTCAAAGACATAAGTCCGCAATAACGTGAATCTGTTTTTTTTTTAGGTCTAGAATAATAATGAAGGAGCTTAATCATGCCTATGTGTTTAGTGCATTTACGATAAAAATACTGAGTGTACCGACCTTAATTAATGTTTATTAAGCGGTGTGACAAACATGACGTAGACGAAATACTCGAGACAAGCCAAGGTCAATGTCTCGCAGTATATTCAGAAGCCCACAGCTTCTAAACTACGTTTTAGAACTAATGAGATATGTTTGCTGAGTTTGGTGCGAGACGAACACTGTCGTCTATGTGTGCCGGTGTAAATAATGAAAGGTGAAGTTTGTAGAATACTTATATGTTAACAAAAAATAAAATAATATTTTGTAAAAATGTGCAAAGTGTGCCGCCCTTGCTTACCGAAAAACCCTGAAAAAGTACAAGCAACGAATCTTATCGGAAACTATGTCCTATCAGCCAATCATCAGTAGCGCCATTTCCGTGGGGCACTTGTGAGACGGCATCTGGAACGACAGAAACTCAGCGCGTAAAATCCAGGGTTCCCTAAACACCGGGCTCACTATTATTACAGAAAACGCATCAACACTTCCGAAACATCACTACTCCTATCTTCACAACTGAGAACATATAATATCCTGGCGGAATAATCACAAAATAGCGACCAAAAAAGATATCGGAAGGAAGCACGTTCCCTTTTAAAAGCGGTCGAAGGCTGGATAAAAAAGGAAGCCCCGGGCTCTTTAACTCCTTCTACGATTGTTACTATATTGAGAGGCATTTCTAGACGCCTCCTAAGAATCAGAAGAGAGGCATACGGAAGATGGACCCTCGTCTGTGGCGATTAACATCTTCGCCATTTCCGGTTGCCCCAGATAAACACTGTTTCCGCCATCTCACAATTAGCTTGCAGCGCTCCGCGTAATTTTTCTGTAGAGCCTGGTTCATGCATTTTTCTTTGAGCGTAACCAATCTGGCCGGTGGATTTGCCGCACTGGCTTGGCATGACTCCGGCACATGCCAAAGGGCTTTGGGGAATGCTTGCAGTTGCTGTTAATTTTTTCTGTTTTTTTTTTTTTTTTTTGTTTTTTTGTAATTTGAATTTGCTTACAACCCCAAAAAAATGTTTTTGGAAAAGAAAAAAAAAAAATTTTTCTCTATATTGGTTTTTCATTTCATGAAGTCGGTTTCAGTGCAGATTTCTAAACTCTTCAAACATTCTTGGAGGGCATATTTAATTTAATATTGTTAAGCTTATTTCTGGTTGGCAGCGGAGAATAAAAAAAAACTATATAAAATTTGAAGACCAGTTATTGACCAGGAAGGTAATATTAGTACGAGCAATGCCCTTCTACTTAATAGCGGATAAATGAAGTCTAAAATGACAAACATACATGGAATACACTCAGCCATGGAGCCACTCACAGGAAGGGCAGCTGTCGGCCGCCGCAGGGGTGAAGTTGACTTCGAAGGTTGTCATTGGGGATTTCATCATCAGCCGCAGCCATGTCTGAGATGTAAAGTTAGCCCTAGTGTAACTAGCTTCATCAGAAGGCGGTCATGTACACGAAAATGCCTAAAGTGCCTGTAAAATGTAGGACCAGAGATGAGTGCAAGCAATGCTGACAGCACACTCGGCATCTCTTTAGCATTCGATGCCACACACAGTAAACACTGACTGACAAAAATGGAATAGTCCTACACCTTTGCCGCCAGAGCTGCGGAAGCTTCCCTTCAAAAAGGTTGGTCATGGTCCCCATTGTTATTCCTACCCAGCATCATACAACCACAAAAGCAAGAAATAATACTTACAGGATGAGGACGCATTTCTGTAGAAGGCAACTTACGATCCTCTTTTAGCCTGCAAAATACAGCATCAGCCTTTTTTCGTAAAAATGACGCATATGTGGAAGTAACTTGAAGTTCTTGAATTTATCCTGCATGTTTCCACCTTTCACTTTCCAGAGTAGTGCACGCCACCTTGTATGGGTCTTTGGCCTGACTTCCCGCCTATGCATTGAAATATTTAGACTGAAGCTTCTTCTTGTACTTCAACGTCTCAATTCCGACGATATGAAGTCAATCGATGTGCTAAGCTCTTATAATATCAGGTTATTCCGCGCGGTTCAATGCCCTGCATAATTCCTGCAACATCCAAAACGTTAAAAACGCAAGAAATTACCGCATTTCGGCAACTCTTGTATTTCCGCCCGCCTCAAGTTTTCGTAGACTTAACTGTATTTGAATGAGTTACTCTTGAAGTCAAAAAGAATGTTCGACTGATATTTCATAAAAACAAATGTCTTAATTTTACAAAACGACAGCGACGAAATGTCTCGCAGTCGCCATTTCTATTGGGTGGATCGGGTTGTACACAATAATTGACGAGAGTAAATGCAGCTGAATACCTTATACAGCACATTTTAAAAATTCTGACGTAATTTTTTTAGACATTAAAGAAGAAACTGGGAGCTTCCGTTCAATAGGCGTCGATATGACCGCGGAAGGCGCAGGTAGACAAGTTTTCATAATGAACTCCAGAGCATCATCCGGGTCACTCGTGCCGATGATGATGATGTCAGGCAGGTGTGTTTTTCATCGAGATCGTGTGTGTCATTGTCGTCGGGAACATATAGGGGCGTGTATTTGCGAACAATTACCACATTCTTACGACTTCAGAGGATATTGGTGACATTTCACCCCCAAATTATTTCCCCAAATTATTTCAAGTTGGGTGCATTTCACCCCCAAATATAATCTAAATACACCCTTTTTGTTAATAACGTAGCTTGCAGCTCTCCAATTTTCAACAACTACAAGCATAACAAACCTGCGTGATCAAAGTAATAAAAGGTGCTCATCCGGCGCAATTATTCGTATAGAGAAAACACCTTACGATCTAAGATCTCGTCCGTCTTCTGTGTTATCTCACGATGGACTGCAACAGACTCTACGAGCCTATCAACCAATCAGGCGCTGTGAACGCATCGTGCTACGCCGCGCTCAGCACATACTTGCGTCCCCCCCCCCCGAATGTCAAGTGACATTCACACGGCGTTCAAATGGTTCCAATGGCTCGTAGAGTCGGTTCCGGTCCATCGTAATCAGTGTTGAGATTAGTGGCTACTTTTTGTCAAATTTACTTATTCCGAGCATGTCTGGCGACCAAAAAATTAGGTTGGCTTCTTGGACTCCGTAGCTATATACTTTTGGGCTATACTTTACTTCCTGGGTAGAAAAAGAAAACCTAGGAAATGTCATCGGGGATTGTCTTCCTAAACGTCTCATCGAAGCTTAAAGAAACGTCCGAGAACGCTGCTTTTGTTTCGGAAGGCAAAAGACAGTCCAGACGCAACTAAGGCTGCTTAGTTCTTCGTCCTAACTTCGAAGGCTCAATGCCATAAGTTAGTGCCCAAAGTGCGCGGGCATAATGAGACTTCCACCTATCTTTTTTGGTTGTTTATCTCATGTGCTAGAATCAAAAATCCGGAACATGCAAAGTGTGTTCTCAAGTTTTTGTAACCAAAACTTATGTTATAAAACAACATGAAGCTGGACGTCAATGTGAAAATTCTTAGACAAAAGTTATCTTCAACATTTGACGTGCCCATCAAGCTTTTTCAAAAGTCCCTCTAAATTATTCTCGCTGTGGCACGATTTACACAAGTTGATCAGTCTACGTAGCCTCGTCGTTTCCTTTCGCTTTTTAGGACATTTTTTTAAAAGTTAAGCTCGCGATAAATCGGACGCAACATTAAATAAAATATCTATTTTTGACTTTTTTATTTTTGTTTTCTCTACTTTTATCAGCCGGCCGACGGCAACACTGATAGTGAAGTGAAACGGTGTATAGCCTTTCGATATTTTACGAAGACAGCGAACAATCCGAGGTACACACACGTATTCCGACGGTTTCGTTTGGAACGCTGGCAAGAGTGGCACCTTTTCACGAAGGCAGTCCTTCGAAAGTACTTTTGAAATACAAGCGCACTATTGTCATATACGGTTTATACTGAACATATTCGACTTACTGGTGAACATTCTGTGTTTTTATTTTTTTTATGTTAGTTCAATTTCAGTATTCCTTCAAAGAACAGCATAAGTCTTTATAAACCGTTCGCGACACAGCCCATGTGATGCAGCCGGTACAGAGGGGTTGAGAACAGCACAAAGAGCAAGGCAACGAAAGACGCGAGGCTTGCTCGCTCCCTTCCGGCAAGCAAGCGCATCACAAAACCCGCGCCCCGCGCGCCAGCTTCGGAGGATCACTCACGATAAAACCGCGCGCATTTACTACCACTTTAAGCGCCCATCTCATGAAAATCCATTAGGGTCCGGATCACGGCAGCGGGCTCGCATGAGAACCGACGCGTTTGAGCTTTCAACGCGTTTGCCCTGCCTGCCAATCAACGGGTCGCAGATGGTACCCGCCATGCGATAAAAGAGGGCGCTTTCCGCGCGTGCACCCATCGGCCAATCAGGTTTCGAGGAAGGGTCCCTCCTCATTCCGCTGTTACCTAACCCAAAATGCAAAAATCCACCCCACCGCCCGTTCTCTCGTCAGTTTGCCTCGATTTGCTTTAACATTCGCGCTTCGCTCCCACTTCCATTGTGCAAAACAGTTTACCTGCTTCAATGACATCTCCAAACGGACTCGCGTAAGAAAGAACAAAAAAAATAGAGAGATAACCCTATTGTTAGGGCTGTCCCTACATCCCGAATGCAAACGTAACCGAAGCGCACAAGCGTACATTTGCACGCGTGCCCGCGTTCGACCCTCCCGCCCCTCCGACCAACACAAAACCTTCAACCCCTGGCATCTTTTTTTTTTATCATACGTGTTTGAGCTTGTATGCTGAATTGTTCCGTTGTAGAAATCGGAAACAGAAATCCAATCCGTGCCGCGTCGTCTGTCGATTCCTTATTTCCACCGCGACCTTCGGCATCTGTTAAGTCTGCCAAACTAAAGAAAAAAAAAAGAAAGAAAAGAACTCGTTCTGCATATTTTCAAAAGTTCGGTGTATCAATGTAGTGAACGCATTTGTGTTTGTTACTAAATTGTTTCTTTTGTGACACAGCTATAAAGAGTAGGCTGTCTCCTAACCTCACGACATTTTGCAGAACCGCAATTCTGCTTATGTTGGAGTTGGTGACCGTGAGGCAACGCGATCCAAGCAGAAGCTATTGTTGCGAATGGTGAACGCGATCACTGGTAAACGAGAGTACCGCAAGTGCCTTTGGAACGGGACCGTTCCGTGCTTCGTTTCCTCTTACAAAATGACCCCAGCGGACGCAACCTGCCATCCCAGCCAATCCGGTGCCGTAAATTAATCACGTGACTACGCCCCCCCCCCCTCCTCCACGCGTCGCTGCGCCCCTGTTGAAGATCACGTGACGCTTACACGGCATTGGACTGGGTCCGATGGCTCCTAGCGTATAGAACCGTCGCCGTGGTGCTTGCAAAACACTAAGAAAGTATGCACTGAGGCGGTTTTGATGGTTATTCCCAGACATGTACACGTTACCCAAAAAAAGTAACTAAATACCGTTACTCGTTACTCGCTCAAAAAGTAACTAAATACGTTACTCGTTACCGATTCTCAAAAGAAACGCCTGAGTTACCTCAAAAGTAACGGGTTACTTTTTACGTTACTTTGAAGACCAAATACGCAACTGTTTTTGTTTCGTGGTTTATTGTTTTCTTTTTAGTAGTCGTTTCCCTTAAGCAGCAGCTGCCTGTCGAAGTTTTCATCAGTTATGTTTCCCCGCTTGCTTGAAAATACATCTCCGGTGACGCTGAAGCGTCGCTCTACTGACGCGCTCGAAGGAACGGCAGTGGTTTGCTTCAGGAAGAGCTGCTGAATCTTCGGGAACTGCGCCTTCATTGAGGACAGCGGGTAATGGGTTATGTGCCTTCCCGTGTTTGCAACCTCCGGGTTTACATTCGGTCCGTGCCCGGTTCTAGAAAGTTCAACCAACGAACCTGATTGTGCTCGCTGGGTGGAGGACATTCCCAGCTGTAGAGTTCAGTACAGCAACGTTTATCGCTGGACACGTCAGTCGAACTGTTCGACTGACGTGTTCAGCGATATACATTGCTGTATTGTCATGCTGTTTATTTGTTTTTCGGGTTTTCCATCTGCCTTTGTCGCAATAGACACCTACTAAGGCTAGAATAAAAACAAGGCCGTTCAAGCGGTGTTGTACACGTTACTCCTCAAAAGTAACGAGATACCGTTACTCGTTACTTGGCCTTCAAAGTAACTAAATACCGCTAATCGTTCCTTTTCTGAAAAAGTAACTGAATGCGTTACTCGTTACCGAAAATAGTAACTAGGTACAAGTAACTCGTTACTTGTAACGCGTTACGTACATGTCTGGTTATTCCTTTATCGGCTGATAAACTCACGAGCCAAGAGGCGTATGGGGACAGATGGAGAAAGGAAAGCTGGCGGTCGACGTCCCAGTAACGTCTGGGTTCTTGGGTGACAATACCGCTGCTCTCTGAACGCTGTGCGGAAGACAAAAATGAGATGGTAGGTAAATAAGAACGAACCGCACTCTTCCAAAAACTGAAACTTTGTTTTTGTATTGAACTTTTTTGCACAACAGCTGAAGCGTGATAATAAATTAAAAATATTTGATAACCTAGAGTGTGCACTACACGCCAAATACTATTTAAAAATACCACTCAAAGCCCGTTAAACCAAAAGAAAACATGCAAGACGGGTGGATTTTACCCATTTCTTTTTTCTTGTGTTTTTTTTTTTTTGCACTTTTTGCGTTGTCACTTTACCTATATTTATTAACGAATGTTTTCTTCTTGTTCGGGGTCTCACCTGTATTATGCTCTAGACAAAATATTTTTTTTTATCTAAAATACAAAAACGTGAAGTATAAAATACATTGGCAAATGGTTCGCTTGTAAGCCAGCACTCGGCCCGATCACAGCCCTTTCTTCCATCCTGTCCTTTGTGGTGTTTTATTACTTACACTGAATTAAGTACCTAGCCTTAATTTTGTCTCCTATTCAGCAGAATAATTCGCATGAAAATATTTTATATTTTGCGTATTTTTATTTATGACGGCCATAGTATAACCTATTGAACGTTATATGTGCAGCAAAATTATTGTTGTTATAGTTGTCACAAAGGCATGATAATTTTCGAGAAAATAAATTGTCACATTAGCTAACCATTGTGATAGTGCCCCGCAATAAAATCTGCGACGCTTAAGCTGGGTTGAAAACACACTTTCGGGGCTTTTAACTTGCTTTGTCACACTCTAACGCAGAGACCTGAGTCAGGGAGTACTAACATTCATTCTGAAATCGTGATCCATATTTGATCTGTTTCTGGGTTTGACTCAAGAGCGTAAAAATAGTTCGGTCGTTCAAAGTGTCATAAGGTTTATAGGGGTACGTGCATACTACCTTTGTGTATTCCCTTTCGTCGGTCTTGATATTGTTGTAGAGTTTGATCAGCAAAGTCTGTCATTCGTTCCTGCAGTCTCACTCATTCATATGACTGTGGAATGGAATCCTCGAAAATCAGAGCTTAAACGCTCGCTATAAAGTAAAATCGATTGACTAATCTTTCTCTCGTTGCATAAAACGTGTCGACGGTTTCTATATACGGAAGTTGAACGATTGCTGGCTTACCCTATATGCGTTGGCCTATGGAACAGAAATTAGGTCGGTGATTGGCACCCGAGCATGATTTGGGCACTTGTTCTCGGAGAGCTTGGGACGACTGGGCTCTTTCAGCTGCGTCGCTCGCATCTATCGTCGACAGCACTCGGTGCAACTACTGCAGATCACTTTTGGTCCTGTCTGTAGTGTCCTGGAATTGCTAACCGTCCAATTAATGAATGCATAAACTGTTGTCGCTGAGATGATATTAACGGAAAGCCGAAGTGTACCTGGCAGCATCGCAGATTCGCAGCCAATATGGCCGGGAACAAGACTGCGTTCCTGAAGCTCCGAATGATTATAGTCAGTTCCTTTTCTGTTCAAGCCTCCCCCCCCCCCCCCCCCCCTAAAAAAAAAAAAAGAAAACTTTTTGCAAATTTTTTTTTGTTTTGTTTTTACGACTCATCAACCGTCTAAGCACAACCTTCTTGTCGCGTTCATTGAGATAAGAAATTAGGCTGCTGCCTGCGTGCAGCTAAAGAGTTTTGTTATTTTATCCCCCCCCCCCCCCCCCCCCGGAGTGGGGATCAAAGATCAGAGAGATTAGATAATGCGAACTGTGCCTGTAAGGGGTCTTTAACTGCAACATTCGCCGCCCAACCCAACCCCAAAAGTGTTGCCGAACTGGCAACAAATGGCGTCACAGGAGCATCCGTATCATGCTGTCCGATGACGCCATCCTGACGCGCGGGCCTCCGAGTCCCGGCAAAAAATACGAACGAACGCGAGTGTCTTCGCATGGCGTCAACTCCTGCTTCCGCGAGCAGTCTAGCTGTCTGGCACATCCTCCACCACCGCTGGGACTTTCAACTTTCAACTGTATTGTTTCCCTACACTGTTAGCAAGTCCCGTGCATTTAGTGAATATTTGGGGTGAAACACACGCTATTTACACAAATTACCATAAATTTACACGTTGAGTAATGGATAATTCGTTCAGAAATCATGCGAGGTTGTAAAAAACGTGTTTTGGTTCGGTCATACACGCATAGCCGTGTAGCCGACCTCGAAAACACGCATCACCCCCGGCGACGACCGCAGCATTGCCGGCTATGGAAGCATCGGAATGCTTGGGGACACACCTAGAAAGGTCCGTGCAGACAAATGCCGCGGTAAGAAACATGTCTCGGAGACAGTTAGGCACCAAAAGCAATTTCGGCATGTCGCGGGACGGGGCGAACCCCGCGCTTACGGCGCTTACCGTGCTCGCTGCCATTTTTTTCTGGTCGATGGCAATGCGGCTTCCCTCTTGTCGCCCATGTTTGTATTTATTTTAGCGGTCTTGATAATAGTTTCTTACACACCACAAATAAAGTTATGGGTCTAATTACTCGTTCTAAACAGTTAAAATGGATATAAAAAGCGTGCCCTCGATCTGAACACGCGACATTGCAGTTGGTTTCGTTTTGGCTTCAACCCTTCAACTGCAAGCGAAGGTGGCGCCGCTTCCCATGCACCCTCCTCAGAATTTACGGCGCTCCGTGGTGGCCGCCATATTTACTTTATATACGAGTGTTGCTGCATCTGTAGGTCATCTTTAAGTAAGAGCTGACAGAGAAAATCTGGCTACGGCGCAACGCCTATGTACGCTGGAAGCTAGAGCCGGTTTGCTTTCGTTGTTTTTGTTTGGTCGGAGAAACTCTGGCAACAACGCACGTTTAACATGGCGCCGGCATTGTTTTGGTTTGACGGCACGCGAGCAGCTCGTCGGTTTGCGAGCACATGTCGCGAAGACGTGACGGGAGAAGTGCCCCTGTGATGTTCCCGGAAGACGGAAAGTATCATTCGTAATCGTCGTGTGTGCTTTGAAAGCGAAGTGAGTCACAAGTTCCACGAGTGCGCAACCACAAGCCAAGGTTCACGACAGCGCTGCGATGACTTCGGCGATCTCGTTCTGTTTGGTGCAACACGGCGATGCGAAAAAGAGCTGAAACGTTCGTGGTGTATGGTGCGGTGCATGGATGTAGAAACCCACACTAACACGGAGCGCAAATCGGTTGTTGTGGGGTTGAGGTTCGACGGGTTCAGTCCCGTCGTCGTCAGCTGATCCGGTCCAGCCGGTCAGGGAGGACGCAGCGAGCGTTTTTAAAACTAGATCTTCCTTCGTTCCGTTTCAAAATGTAGAAGATTCCAGACGCATACCGTAAGTAAAAAGCTGCGGGCGTTTTCAACAAAATTACGTCGTTTCATTTGAACAATACACTCCGTATTGTTGTCCTAAATCTGCCGTTTTTATGCTTCGTGTTGTTGGACTGCGTTTGCACAGCGACCTGTTTGCACAGCGGCGCACACCGCTCGAGTAGATGATTCAGTCCTGCAAACGACCGGTTAGGCAGAATTTCATCGAAACTTAAGTCACCACCGATATTTTCCTGTAAATCTCGTGTGAGTTTGTTGCGCACATCATGCGGTGTGAATGAATTAGGGCAAGATTTCCTACCTGCCCACAGATGCATGAACTGAGACCATTTTTTACGTAGTGAACATAGTGCTTTTTATTTTGGGAAGAGGCGTTGGTGCATTTATTATGGTACAATCACTTGAGAGTTGAGAAATCGTACAGAGCGAGCAAGCTTTCCCAACTTTGTCTCTTTTCTTTCTGGTACTGCCCCCTAGTTTTTCAAGTTTCAGTTTCAGTAGGCATACCTACTAGCAGGTACAAACTGCTCTAAAGCAGGTAAAAGGCAGGGGAAGTTAGGACGGTGCGGACTCCGTGTTTCGCGCTTTTCGCAAGGTAACTGGGTAAATACTTTTGCGAGGTATGCGGAATATGCAAGCGATTCTGTTATGCCCGTCGTTTGCGTCTCTTGAGCAAAACGAATAAGATGATCTACAAAGGCGCAATCACAAGCCAAGATTTACGATAACAGCGCGTTTGCTTCGGTGGTCCGTCTAGTTGTAGTTTACACTGCTTTCTGAAACGCCGCGTCATAACGAAGAGCTGGAACGGTCACGGTTTGTGCTGGCCTACCGGTTGACAGAAACCCGCATCGCCCGCATCGACACCGAGTGCACTTGGGCTGTTGATGCTCAAGCCTTTCATCCGCGCCTTGTCGCCAGCTGATTTTGCTGCTCAACGGTGAGGAAGCGGCGAGAGTGACCTCTGAAGTAAATGTAAATCCTCGTTCATCCAGTTATCCGGTGTCAAAGTGTGAAAGATGTCCAACGTGTACTGAGGGCGGGAACTACGAGCGTTTTGCCTTGCTTTTATAACCAAAATCAGAGCAACGAGATAACTGCCTTGCGTTCTCCAAAATAACGGAAGCAATAAGTTTTCAACAGGTCGAGTACGTCACCGGGGATGTAGGCGAGACGGTGCGCACTGTTTAAACGCTTTCAGTATCTACGAGTGGTACCAGGAAAACGACGTCAACAGAGAAGGAGCTCACGATTCAGCATAATGCAATGCTACGCGCCGTGAATCTTTAAAGTTCGGGGTGGTGGCGGTGTAAAAAAAAAATACGCATCAGCGCCACACCAGTGATCACGAATAACACCGATCACAAACTCCCAAGCCCCGCCGCTCTACTCGACACCGACACGACATACGACAACAAACTGCATCAAAACACCCCAAAAGTGAAGGCAGGAGAAGGCGTCTGCTCCCGTACTGAAACTAGCGGAAGTGAAGTGTTGGGCGGATGTCCTTCACAAGAATATATAAAAAATAGTTTGCGCGAGGATTATTTTCATTTATTATTGAATGCATAATGATAAAATCCCTATAATTTGGTTTTCTATCTGATTCAAGCTTGTCGGACTGCTCATAACACTGGTCGAGCATGAAAATGACAAAAATATAAAGTTTTTCATGACCGGTTTAAGATTTATTGTTAATAGATCGTTATTTTACGCAAGGAACTAACATTATAGATTTTGCCTCCATACTTTAGAAATAAAAAGAGTTCTTACATACGGCTGTCCATTGCGCCGTGTTTTGTGTCTTTAAATCTGTAACGGTCAGCGACCAAAGAGCTCACCCGCCCATGTCAAGCTTATATACTCCGCGGGGAGAAAAGTACGTTGAGTAGGAAGTGACGGTTGCTGTGTCGTTCTTTTGTTTGTGTGTATGTCGGCGCTGTGTAATACGTGGTACTCGTGTTGTCTGTGATGTATGTGGGTCGGTGTCTACTCGTGATCGTTCGCAGCGTATTAGCAGACTTTTTTTATATAGGCTGCTAGAAATCTCGCTAGGTGGCGTAAGTTACCGCCCGATTCCAAATAGTTTGCTCGAGTTATTTATCCATGTAAGTTCGGCATTTGTTTTTCTGTCTAGCGGCTACGTCGTAAGTACCGACGCCGCCGATGACGCACGTATGTACCTTTGCACGTTTACCTTTGCACGCTTACCGTTGGGAGACTGTTTATTGTGTATAAAAGCATCGAACGAGAATAGACGCGTCCTGTGTGCCATTAATTCGGCTGAAAGGCGCGCCTCGCTGGGCTCGTCTCTCCCCTGCTCTCGGCTGCTGGCCGCCAGGTTTCATAACGAACACGTTTACCGTGTTTGGCGGAAGGCAGACACTGTGTGTCGTGTTAAGTTTACACGGCACCTCATGTGTAGACGAATAACACACATGGCTGCGTGTAAAACGAACACGTTTTGACGTGTCCGCTATGGGACAACGGTGTACACGTCTGGGCGTGTTATTTTTGCTAACAGTGTAGAGAGAAAGAGGAAGAAAAAAAAAAAGCAGGACTGTTGTCCCTTGACTAAGTTTCTCTTTCCCACCCGCAGCAGAAAAAACAATATTATAAAGAGTACAGAAATTTAAAAGAATAGTCGCACAGAAATTGGAAGCACACTGGCTAACGTGATGAGAAAACCCCGACACAGAGCACTCGCCACGGTAGTAGTCTAGCGAACATAACGCAAGAACCGACATGGGGCACAGAAAATATCGCTGGCACCGAGGACCATCTCGAGCGGAATTAACCTAAGCTAGAAGCGAAGAAACATCGCAAGGATCGCGGCAGGCGACAAAGCGATACTTCCAGTACGTCATGAGACGGAAATTCAGAGACTACTTCTTGAGACGCGGTAAACACACCAGTCTGAGACTCGTTCCAGGCACCATAGTCCCGCGCGAGGTGCGAAAGAGCACTCTCTTCCTTTTCACTCTTCTCGCCGACACGAGGTCAAAGCTACGAGCTCTTCGAACCAGTCTCGTGCCCCTCGCGAGTCACTTGAGGAACAAAATTCTCAGAAATCATTGCGAGAAACCCGTTGCTTTGACTTCTAGGCGAAGCATTCTGCAAGTCACATGGAGTTGGCGTTGGCGCTATCGTCCACCAACCTGCTGAAATAGATTATCGCGTACATTCGCTAGTGCTTCAAGTAAACGCAGAAAGCCAGTGGCCACTGGTAATTAGGACACGAAGCACATAATAGTGGGACGAATAAGACAACGACGCTGGGACAGTGGCGAGCCTGACGATAGCGCGCATGTTCCGCGAGCACAGGCCCAGCTTCCATAATAAGCGTTCTATCTCATCGAAGGAACGCGTCTGTCTTCTTCTGCCGGCCGCACATCATTGTAACAATACACGGGGCATTTTATTTTAAACATAAAAGACTTGCTTTGTTTTTTTTTTAAACGTGAAAGCTACACTAAAGAGCGTAACCAAAGACTACTGAGCTAGTAAATGTTAGAAAGATATGGGGCGCGTAAGAAGCGCGGTGGTCCGCTAAAGTTACCCCTTGTGCAAAAGGCAAGGCTCGCATTGCGAAAACGCGAATAATAAAAAACGTGAAAACCGCGTTAGCGCGTCGATTTTGTATGCATTTTTGGGACCCAGAAAAACGAAGCACGAGCTCCAAATATTTCTACAAGTAACTGATTTAATGGTTTTCGATGCCACCCTCCGAGTTACTAATTGACAGCATATGTTTATTTTCACCAGATGAGACGGCGTTTGAAACCTTTAGTAAATTATTTTACTTATCACGACGATCAGCACCCAACATTGTTTCCCCTTGGTCATATAACTCACCTCTAGCGACCGCACTAAACAAACTAAAATATGAATTATTTTAATATTGTTAAGCTTAAAATGAAACTCGCTCTTTGTATACGCACAAAAAAGGGTAAAGAAAGTATACCAAATTCTATCCCCACACTTTAGGATCAGACGTGACTGCGTCCGCTCCCTAGACCGACCACACAGCGCCGCTGTTCCTTTATATTCCGCTAAAAGACCGCAAGGCTTACCATTCGTACTTTATCTGCATTGTGGTCTGCCGCCCCTCAGACATTTCAGCGGTGGCCAAAGTTGTCGAGGACGACAATTACCCGAACAAAAAAGATAAAAAAATAAAAACTTTTCTTCGGCGGCTTAAGGCGAGGCGCAAAAGCTAATCTTTGGAGACATCGGAGACCGGTGAGTGTCTAATCACTCTTGGATCTCGTCGGCCCACTCAGGTTTTGGTTTTCTTGAATTGTATTTACTATCGTGGGGCCAGAATGTCCAACCCGTTTCTTGAATTAATTCAGCCGCTAACATCGTTTGCACACGATATCGCCGCGTACTTTGCAAGTGTCTGAATATGAAGTGAGGTTTCCTGCTTGTTTGTTTTGTTGGGAGCTGACGGCCAGCGCGGAGGTACGACCTAAACCATTCGACGGCAAGACGGCCACCTCCTAGATAAAATCAAGATTTTATTTTCTTGACTAGAAGGGCTACCAGAATGCGGGCTTCTGAAGTGTTGCACCGATAATTTAAACCACCATTTGACGCGGGGGCTCTGATTTTGAATTACCTACGCCCTTCCTTGTGTTTATGCCTGCGTCTTTGAATGCGTGTCTCTTTGCACGCGTACTTCCCTGTGTGTATTCATTCCCACTTGCCGAAAGCGACTTAGTCATTCCGCGCAAGCAGTTCTCAATTTCGATCAATTTTTTTGTTTGTTTGTTTTCTTTTCGCTCGACTAATACCCTAGTTATAAGGTCAACAAGCGTCACCGACTACTGGCTAACAATACGCTCTACCGAACTAAGATGGTTCTACCATGGATTTTTTGCTTCCGGTTGTAACCAAACCAAAACCAACTCTAGCGTCATGTGGGTGGACAATATCAAATGCTGACGCACATTGGTAATTGCCGCACTTTTCTCCGATGCCTGATGTGAATGTTACATCGAAACGCTTGCGCGGGGCGCTGGGGAGTGAGAAACGTGCTCTCTTCTCATCCCCTCATCGCCTGCATGCTCGGGTTGCGGGACGACGCGCTCACTGGACGCAGCGCAGTCTTCACGATGCCTTTGTGATGATGTCGATATTGTTTGATGAAGAGGGAGCGAAGGAGAAGAAGGGGTAACGTGAACAAGGGCACGAGAGAGTAGCCAGCAACCGGCAGCCAGGACTGGGCGCTTCGGACACGCCCCGAACCAGGACTAGGCTACCAACTCGTAGGCAAGAACCAACAGCGGCTTCACGGCACTGGGGCAAGACAGATTCTTTGGAAATAAGTCACCTGCGTGCCAACCCTTCGATCGGTTCAAGACCGAGAGGCAAGCAGGAACGCACGCACCGCGACACTGCACCCGGATCCATGCTTCCCTCCCTACATTCCCACGACGAAACCTCACAGTCCTTGTAGTGACGACAACACTGCGGCTGGTCTGCGTCTTCGAACTGACCCGAAGTTTATAAGTATCACGATTTGTCTGGCGTTCAGTTATTTTTATTTTTGATAATACAAATTGCCGATTTCCTAGGTCTCGTCTCTGGGTGATCTTAACAGCTTTTGTCAGCGTTTCGAACAATTTTCATTAGAGCCTCCCAAGAGGAGAGTGCACTGAAGGCATGTATTTGTTGTGAAGCGGCGACATGCTGAGTATGACGGTGTTTGATGTGCCGAAGAGACCCCGTAGGGGGTGACGCTCGGCGAGGAACAGTGAAGAAAGGCGTTTTGTTACGGCGGGAGTTTCCGTGAAGAAACGAGGAGCCGTCAAAACAAGCAGGAGAACCATTTTGCAGCGGTTGTCGTTGGCCGACAACTACTTCAAAGTATATCAAATGCACGACGCTTTGGTGCTTTTTTGCTCGCATTAAGGTAGGTCGCAATTTCATTAGTATAACATTGCCTACACAGAAAGCGAGCAATGATATCGCACTTTGATGTATAAGCGAAGCGCTGCAGAAACACGGTCCCATTCTTTTGCCAAGTAGCGTATAGGGTTAAAAAAGAAACGTCGAGGCAAAATCTGCTCCCTTCGTCTCAGTCATAAAATGATGGAGCCAAATAAGTGGTCCAGCGTGAAGTTGAATTCAAGCGCCCGCCCGTGTGTTCAATAGGCGTCAACTCAGTTCGAATTAATCGTACCGTTTACGTCACACTGATATTCTAAAAAAAGTAAAATTTCCTCCTTTTTTTGTAATTACAGGATTTGTTTTTTCTACGAGTGAAAATTTAAAAAAAAAGACACTGAAAACAAATGGAAATAAATGGACAAAATGGTTGCCGACGGTGCCCTCAAATAAATGGAGCTGAACGGTGCAGTCACAAATACGGGTCCCATTTTCTCACTGAAATTTTCAGAAGATCCGTAATAGATTTTGAGTAAGACACTCATAACTTCTAGAGCTTTGGCGTCTGGTTCAGACTGCTCGCGCTACATTTGAGCAAAGCGTCGTTAATATTTGTCGTAAAAAAAAAAAGTAGAAAACTTGTGGGTGACACGGCGTAGAGAAGGTATTGTGATTATAAGCAAATTAGTTACCTGATATTACCAATATTCACATCAACTTACATATTCCAACTATAAATATGTTCCCCGTCGTCAAGACAGGCTCTAGGAAATGCATGAATGAAGCAACTACATTCTGCTCCACGCTACTCAATAGCGAAGTTTCGATGTCTAGTTCGATGTCTACACGAGACAATGGTGCGCCGTTTCTACTGCCACGTGATTCTTAAATGGGCCCTGCAATCATATTTAAGCGTCTACCTTTCTTGCGGTTTCCACGGCTCTTGGGGTTCGGGCAAGCCAGCGGGCACGGAGCGAGTAACTAAATATCACTGCGTCATGTTTTAACCGGACGACGCTGGAAACCTCCTCCACCTACGGGGGCGACCCGCGGGGCCGAAAGCGCGCGAAATGTGAAGTCTTTGGTCCTTGGCTTACTACTGGTCAGGGCCGCTAAAAGCTTCGTTTTAGTCGAAATACAAATATAAGTGGCGCGAACCGCTTCAATTATGTATGAATGTAGTTTTTGTTCAGTATTTTAGATCGGAAAAGAAACAAATGCAGTTTATAAGATACGGAAACAAGAAATGACCCGTCGACATACCCGCCACCAAGCGGTGGAAAAGGCGGCGCATACTAGAAAGGGGTATTGGGATCAGGCATTGACGAGCGGTGAGCGTAGAAAGGTCCCGGATGTACGCGGCGGCGCTGCGGTCGAGGATCCGACCGGTTCCCAGCGTTCCAAAGGTCTTCGGCGAGCAGGTTTGGCTTGTGGTTTGGCTATTTGGCGGTATGGCAGCGCGAAGTGGCTCCCGTTATGTACTGATCTTCACCCCGTGTTTGCTGTCCTTTGTGGCCAATGATGTGTCATACCGAATTAGTGTTTAATCGCGCAGCAAATGCAATGCGAGCCGCCCTGGCTGCCCGCTTCATACAGCCTATTAAGAACATGCTTTAGTGGCGCCCTATCGAGCCGTCGACACGGAGTGCGACAGCCGTGAGCGCTCGCTGAGCTCACTGCCCCTCCTCTAGTTCACGGCCACTCAAGCGACCAAGGACGTCATGAAGGTGGTTATTTTTTGCTTGTTTTTGTAATTCTAATTTGCCTATAACTTTTAAAATTAAGCGAAATTCGAGAAAAGAAAAGTTTGATTAACTTACTGCGTTTAGTGTGCTCAGGTTCAGGTGCAAATTAAAAACCAGTAAAAAAAAGTCCTTTGCAGGGTCCCTTTAATTATTGGCTCGTGGAGGTTGATGTCATATCCGGGTGGGACGTCTGACGTTTAGTCTAGCTTGGTATCGGGTCTGCCCATAGTGTTCAGAATTCTAACAACTTCTATAGCATACTATTCCAACGAGCAAAATATCTAATTAGAATGTGCCAAGTAAACTAAATATTTAAATGTTAATTAGTGGATATTTTTCATAATTGTCGCTTTACATTTGTAACCTGACGTCCGCCGTGGCTGAGAACGTTATTCTGCAGAAATTACATATTGCTTTGTTTCTATGACTGCGAGTATTTTCGAGTTTGGAATTCGAATCGAATAACAATTGTCCTAGTAATTCGATTCGACTTTAGGATTTCTAGTATTCGAGTTTTAGAATATTTCAATGTGTCGAATACCAGAATTCCTAGCGAAACATCCGGGATTATACACACTGTTCTTACGGCGAAATAGTCCTGACATGCCTATGTTGGTCGTTGGTTCTAAATCAAGTCTGCATCCAGCAGCCTTGAATAGCTAATCCTTTTGGACAGAATATAGTTAGTTTCTTGTGTTCCTCGAACGAAGCAGTCCTGCTTTCAGGTTCTTGGAGGTGCTCAACGAGAGCTAGAAAACCACGCACGTCGCTATTGTGTATTCAATGATCTTATGTCACCTGCAACCAGCTCTGTGTACTATAAACATATCCTCGGTTCTAGTTACGCCCATGATGAGATTATCAAAATACAAAAAGTACCGATAATTGAACTGCCTATTCTTCAAACCTCTGACTGCCCCTCGAAGTGCCAGGGATAGGCGGCGAAGGACGTCACTTTGTTCAAGCAGTTCTTCCATATCTATCCATTTATCCAGCGCACTGCGTATCCACACGAGGATGGCTGGATATAGATATATCCGTCGGCTCTGTTTGTTTGTTTGTTTTTTCCTTTAAGTGTTGTCGTTGAGACTGGTTTTCTTCGTGCTAATTCTTTCATTTCACACTCCCTGCAGGAAGAAAAACAGGAGGGGCTTTTTTACCGTCCATGCGGCTTTTTTCAATGCGATTTTAAATATGACATGATTTTTGGGCAGCCTATCCAGGAACATTTTAACCTCTAACACCTAATCATCATCATAATCATTTATTATACAAGGGAGTGAACGCTTAAAAAAAGAAACAAATGACAGAACTATTTTTCTACAAAAACACGCTGTAATCTAGTTATAGGTTAGAAAAAAATAAGCTAATGGCTGCAGAAAATTTCTTAGTGTCAGATAAGGAAAAAATTACGTCAGGCAGTGAGTTCCAGTCGTCAATGGCCAATGGTAAAGTAGACATTTGGTGAGTGACGGTTGAGGATGAAATCGGACGGAGTTTACAAGAATAGTCGAGACGAGGGAAATTGCGGTAAGGAGGTGATAACAAACTTTGTCTGAGATGACTGTTGTAATAAAAGATCCGATGAAATGCATGGGCATTCACATGAGAGATATGAGTGGATACATTAAAAAAGGAATGCAATTCCGAACGCAATATGCCAGTCGAAACCAAGCATTCACCATTCATCCTTTTGACGTATCATACATTTTCTCTCGTTGTACATTATGACCTTCTATTCCTTTGGTGATCGCTTGTACTGGATTCAACCACATTCTCTTGCCTCCAAGGCAAGCAGTCAGGAAAGGTATTTTTATGGTCATTAAGAACCAGCACCAACAATTACATGCACAACCCAAACGCCAACTGAAATTAAGTATGCGAGCACACACAAATGTAAACAACGCTAATTAACCATGTCCCTTTCTTGCGTTCATTAGCAGAAGGTTCTTCCCCCCAAAGACCACGCCGAGTACTTCGCCTAAACTTCACTCTTCCTCATAAAAAATGAGCTACAGAATTGATGGGTGGATCTACGTTCTTAAACCTGAAAAACCAGCCGTGCTACTCGACACCGGGTGGTCGTCGCCAAAAATTAGGCTACGAAGATCGCTCTGCAGATAAGTGACATCACAGTTAACCGGCCTTGCTTTCTTCGCTCGTTTTATTCTGCGTTTGAGATGTACGACTTTTCTATTAATCAACGGATTATTACGATTAATACGCTTGTATTTTGTAGGTACAAATTTCTCAAGGCAGTACTCACATAAGTGCTTAAATTTTAGCCAAAGGGCATCAACATTTGTATCAGTGAAATTATCAAGATTTATGTCAAGATAATCGAGTATGCAAGTATCGTCAACTCGCGGAAAGTCTTTGAAAGGTGCATATATAACTCGTTTTGTAGGTGAAAAGCGCTCAAGCAAACAGGTCAAGAGGACCACATACTGATCAGATATACCCTGTTCAACAGATATGGTGCAATCAGTAAGCGAATTGTTTACGAAAACAAGATCAAGAATTGAGTGACTGGTACCATGTATTCTGGTTAGACCCTGAACTAACTGCGTCAGATCAAAGGCGTACATCATATCAAAAATAGTTTCTGTTGCAGAAGATGAACCACACATATTCGCCCAGTCAACAGGACGGGATATTAAAGTCACCAGCCAGGATTATTTTATGGCTGCTAAATTTAAACAAATGGTCAAATAATCTGCACAAGTAGTCAGGAGTAGCAGAGGGGGTCGATAAACAGCTCCAAGGATAACAGTGTTGCCCCAACAGTTAAGGCGTAGAAAGAAGCTTTCATGATTTTCTATTTGGCTTTCCGGAACCGCTTCAATGCCTATTTTAAGTAAAACAGCCAGTCCGCCACCCCTTTCATCACGATCCCTGCGAAATACATTGTACTGATCCGGAAATGCCTCTCCGTCACTAATGTAATCAGTAAGCCGGGTTTCGGTTATGACACAAACATGCGTGTCATGCGTAAAAAAGATAGATTCAAGTGCGTGCGATTTGTTGACGACACTTTGTGCATTTAAGTTCAAAAGTCGAAACTGTTTACGATTAGGTACAAGTCAGTCAGAATGGGTGGTTTTTATCTGGGTTGAAATAATTGCGCGTGCATTTTTGTTTTCGTCCTATACAAATACTTCGTCATTCACGTGAAGCTTATCATTAAATAGATAAACACGGGCGCCTTCATCTTTATCGTGTCTGGCACTCTCCCACAGCATTTTTCTTTTCATGAGTGTAGCCTGCGAGTAATCATTGTTTATAAACACTTTCGAGCATTTAAGTTTTTTAGCATTGCGAAGGATTTCTGTTTTTTCATTGTAATCCTGAAAGTATAAAATAATCGGTCTTTTGGAACCACGTTTACCAAGCCTGTGAGCACGCGCCACGGACCAACACGCAACGCCCAGTTTGTTTTGAAAAAGTTCAACGAGTACTGTTCTTTTTAATTGGTCGTCGGTTTCATTAGGCGTTTCGGGGATGCCATGGATTACAAGGTTTGAACGGCGACTTCTGTCCTCTAGATCAGTAATTTTTGCATTTTGTTTAAATATAATTTGCTCAAGAGCAGTTACAGTTTGCCTTAGGGAATCAATCTGCATAGTCTTTATTTGTATTTCGTTCAGAGTTTTCTCGATTCCCGGGCATTTAGACGTTAGGTCTTCCATTTTTTTTTTGTCATTACGCTCGTTTCGAGCCCTGAGCTCAGATATTTTATTTTTAATCGCGATTTGGCCATCAATGATTGTCTGAAACATTTCTTCAGTTGTAGGCCCCGGGTTTGACTCCACATCCCCACACAAAAGAAGCGTACTTACTAACAAACAGTCATGCGCAATATGACACAAAGTCCGTGGGCACGGCACAACTACAATCGTGATATCGTCACTTCTAAACGATCTGAATGAATAACCAACCTGTAGGAAGAGCCAGCAGAAGTTAGGCGACATGTTTGCTCGACAATCGCCGCGCCCACTGAAGACGAAATGCTGTGGCAGCTCCCTTTGTAGGTGTCTCACAGGTGACGTAACCACGGAAGCGGAAATCGATCCAAGCGCTGCGATGACCGTGGTGGACTTCAGCGCGTGAAGGTGACTGGCGGCCGGCATGAATTTACTGAGCGTCATCGTGGATGCCAGGTGGCTGGTGATGTTGCATTCCTCGTTGGAGCATCCGTAGAAGCATGACAGCGCCTGTAGGAAGAGCCAGCAGAAGTTAGGCGAAATGTTTGCTCGACAATCGCCGCGCCCACTGAAGACGAAATGCTGTGGCAGCTCCCTTTGTAGGTGTCTCACAGGTGACGTAACCACGGAAGCGGAAATCGATCCAAGCGCTGCGATGACCGTGGTGGACTTCAGCGCGTGAAGGTGACTGGCGGCCGGCATGAATTTACTGAGCGTCATCGTGGATGCCAGGTGGCTGGTGATGTTGCATTCCCCGTTGAAGCATCCATAGAAGCATGACAGCGCCTGTAGGAAGAGCCAGCAGAAGTTAGGCGACATGTTTGCTCGACAATCGCCGCGCAACACAGCCACGTGTGGTTGTGTTGGTCCTGCAAGTAATGTCAAACGACCCACCGCACGAGGCCGATGTCTCGTGCAGACACTTGGAAGCACATGGTGGTGTAGAACTCGTCGTGGCACGTGTTTCGCGCATTTCCACAACAGTGGTTGTTCCTTGAACCGCTAAATAAGCTACGCTTTAGAGTAACGACGCTTAACCATCTTGTGGCTTAAAATTGTGGTTGCGAGTTATCTGAAGCTTCATCTGAAATCACAGGAAACGCGTTTTTGTCCTTCACAAATGTTCGAACAGTTCGCGACAGAGCAAAGCTATATTAAAAAAAGCTTTCAAACACCGAATAAAAAAAAAACAAAAAAACATTTGGGTTAGCATGTGTTTATATAACCTGAAGTTAGTCTTCCTCAACGGGTGACTTGTCTCTCAGCTGTAGATGAGCAATTTAGCCAGTGCGGTACACCCGCTAGGCTGGGATCATTTATGTGCACCACGCAGTAGTGATACACGACCGCACGCCTGTACGATGCTTATTCAGATCAAAATGGGCCGGGATCTTGATTGAATTCAGGGTCCCTGGCTTCTGCAGCACGAACTTTCGCTCCACGCGCTCTGAGCCGGTGTGCGCATTCCTACTCGGCCACCGATACCCCAACACCGAACCTAATGTTGAGGAAGTCGCGCTTTTGAATTATGACGATCGGCAGTTGCGTCTGCACGGTGCTGAGCACCAACATGGCTGCGACCACAACAATACCGGGGAACAAAGTGACAATACTCTAAGCGTAGTTCATTTAGTTTCTCTAGTTGTTGCTACCTGTATGGAACACGAAGCGGCTTTACTCCACAGAAACAGCAATAGCACAGAGTCATCTGCTAACGTGAAGAAAGAACGTGAGTTCGTCTGCTGACGCGAGCAAAAAATGGGGGTTCGTCGTCTTACACTAGCGAATAACGGAGATCCATCGGCTTTAAAGCGTCATCCGCAAATTAAAACAGATTAATAATATTAAGTAAAAAAAAACTCTTACGCCTTATTGGTTTACTTAACCGAAAAAAACATACACCGTGGGTTATCTCAAGGAAGATGTCATCGAGCACAATCTCGGGCTGTGAACGTCTGGGGTTTCGGAAGGAAACCAATTGACAAACAGGTTTTCCTGTGCCCATGTGTAGTCGTTTTGTTACTGTACAGAAACTAGCCATCATCGGAGAAAGAAAAAAAAAATAGTTGATACAAGGACATCCACTTCTGCGAGGCTCATATCACACCAACCGGATGTCGGGGAGCATTACAGTGATCACATGTTCTAACTAAAATAAGGATCGAACCTCAGCTCCTGGGGGAATACCTTTTGTTATTACTCATAACGTTTGTCCAGCAAAATGATGTGACGTTGCGTCAGATTAAAAACGGATACAGCGTTCTCCCCTCTCTTTGTTATCAAAATAAACCAAGATTGATCTCCCGAGTACGCGGCTGGGGATGAGCTTTGAAGATCTCCTTTGATTTTCATAAACTTGCAGGCGACAGAGGTGACTCCCTCCGGGTGAAGGCTGCAGGGGCAAACATTTGCTGTGGCAGCTCCCTTTGTAGGTGTCTCACAGGTGACGTAACCACGGAAGCGGAAATCGATCCAAGCGCTGCGATGACCGTGGTGGACTTCAGCGCGTGAAGGTGACTGGCGGCCGGCATGAATTTACTGAGCGTCATCGTGGATGCCAGGTGGCTGGTGATGTTGCATTCCCCGTTGAAGCATCCATAGAAGCATGACAGCGCCTGTAGGAAGAGCCAGCAGAAGTTAGGCGACATGTTTGCTCGACAATCGCTGCGCAACACAACCACGTGTGGTTGTGTTGGTCCTGCAAGTAATGTCAAACGACCCACCGCACGAGGCCGATGTCTCGTGCAGACGCTTGGAAGCACATGGTGGTGTAGAACTCGTCGTGGCACGTGTTTCGCGCATTCCCACAACAGTGGTTGTTCCTTGAACCGCTAAATAAGCTACGCTTTAGAGTAACGACGCTTAACCATCTTGTGGCTTAAAATTGTGGTTGCGAGTTATCTGAAGCTTTATCTGAAATCACAGGAAACGCGTTTTTGTCCTTGACAAATGTTCGAACAGTTCGCGACAGAGCAAAGCTATATTTAAAAAAAAACTTTCTAACACCGAATAAAAAAAAAAAACATTTGGGTTAGCATGTGTTTATATAACCTGAAGTTAGTCTTCCTCAACGGGTGACTTGTCTCTCAGCTGTAGATGAGCAATTTAGCCAGTGCGGTACACCCGCTAGGCTGGGATCATTTACGTGCACCACGCAGTAGTGATACACGACCGCACGCCTGTACGATGCTTATCCAGATTAAAACGGGCCGGGATCTTGATTGAATTCAGGGTCCCTGGCTTCTGCAGCACGAGCTTTCGCTCCACGCGCTCTGAGCCGGTGTGCGCATTCCTACTCGGCCACCGATACCCCAACACCGAACCTAATGTTGAGGAAGTCGCGCTTTTGAATTATGACGATCGGCAGTTGCGTCTGCACGGTGCTGAGCACCAACATGGCTGCGACCACAACAATACCGGGGAACAAAGTGACAATACTCTAAGCGTAGTTCATTTAGTTTCTCTAGTTGTTGCTACCTGTATGGAACACGAAGCGGCTTTACTCCACAGAAACAGCAATAGCACAGAGTCATCTGCTAACGTGAAGAAGGATTCGTCTGCTGACGCGAGCAAAAAATGGGGGTTCGTCGTCTTACACTAGCGAATAACGGAGATCCATCGGCTTTAAAGCGTCATCCGCAAATTAAAACAGATTAATAATATTAAGTAAAAAAAACTCTTACGCCTTATTGGTTTACTTAACCGAAAAAAACATACACCGTGGGTTATCTCAAGGAAGATGTCATCGAGCACAATCTCGGGCTGTGAACGTCTGGGGTTTCGGAAGGAAACCAATTGACAAACAGGTTTTCCTGTGCCCATGTGTAGTCGTTTTGTTACTGTACAGAAACTAGCCATCATCGGAGAAAGAAAAAAAAATAGTTGATACAAGGACATCCACTTCTGCGAGGCTCATATCACACCAACCGGATGTCGGGGAGCATTACAGTGATCACATGTTCTAACTAAAATAAGGATCGAACCTCAGCTCCTGGGGGAATACCTTTTGTTATTACTCATAACGTTTGTCCAGCAAAATGATGTGACGTTGCGTCAGATTAAAAACGGATACAGCGTTCTCCCCTCTCTTTATTATCAAAATAAACCAAGATTGAACTCCCGAGTACGCGGCTGGGGATGAGCTTTGAAGATCTCCTTTGATTTTCATAAACTTGCAGGCGACAGAGGTGACTCCCTCCGGGTGAAGGCTGCAGGGGCAAACATTTAATTCGGGGGAACAATCTTCTTGATTCCAATCCATTCCTCTAGGAATTAATTGGAATCAAGAAGATTGTTCCCTCGAAATAAATGTTTGCCCTTGCAGCTTTCACCCGGAGGTTTCACCTCTGTCGCCTGCGAGTTTTGAAAATCAAAATAAATCTGCAAAGGTCATTCACAGCCGCGTACTTGGAGTTCAATTTCGGTCTGTTATATAAATATTCGGATATCCGAATATTGGAATATATATTCCAATATTCGGATATCTAGAATAATAACTAGAAGCGTAAGCAATTATTCGAATATCCGGTTGTTCCGTTTCTCAAATTCGAACGGCGCGTCTATTCGAATAACCCCATATCTCAGAAGCTGTTCTGTACGGCTGGCTCTACAATCACTGCCAATAGGTCTATTGCCGACTTACCTAAGCAGAAAAGAAATGCTTGGATTCTAGGTACACCTGCTGCCCACGCTCGATTTATCTGTATAAAAAATATACCAAGTAATCAGTTAAAATAGGGCGTTGTATAATGCAAGTGCAAAGTAACATTTGTTAATGCAGTTGCTACAGCAAAGTTAATGCTGTAGACGCCAGCACGTGCGGCACGTTTGACTACAATCTCAGCGTGCCCCTTGGTGCTCGGATAATTTAGCAAAAAGACTGTTGCTTTTCTGTATGGCTGTGCACAGTCTTCAGACACGTGTTAGCTGGCTTTACATGAGTAACGGTGTCGTCTATTTCTGCATGCAACTCTTACTGACTTTATCCTACCTGACACGTGGCTGCTTGTTTCAGCAGCAGCTAAGTTGAAGGCCCGGTTCTTTGCGGTCTTACTGCAAAATGTGACACGTGAACATAAATATGAATATACACTCTGCACTTTTATTCTAAATTTTAGGATATAGTATATATGCAACCTGGCGATCCACAGCGTTCGACCTGGTTGTCCGCATGTTAAATCGCCTCTCGTAATTTGTACCACGAGGTGGCGAAGCGTAACCCGCCACGAGAGCGGCGCTCCGTTGCTGATAAAAGACTCGCGCCTACTTCTGCGCCGGCCCTTTTTCAGCGGCGGAGCGCCGCTCGCGTGGATTAAGCCCATTGATGTGTTTGCGTTTGTCTTGCAAGTAGCGTCAAATACGCCAGTGCACCAGGCCGGTGTCTCTAGTGGCCCTTGGAAGCGAATGGCGGTGGAACACCCGCTCGTGACACGTGTCTTGCGCGTTTCCACAACGAAGGTTGGCGGGACTTGAAAGCCTGAATTTTATCGATGGCCGATTGCGCTCGCCACCTCGCGGTAGAAATCCCGAGAGACGATTTAACATGCGGGCAACCTGGTCGAACGCTGTGAATCACCAGCTTGCCCATAAGCATTCGCAACTTTCAGCGATGATTTTACCGCGGTGTGCTTCCTAGCTCATGGATGATCGATTTCACAAAAAAGGTACTTGCCTAACCATTTCTGGTGTGAAAAATAAAGTGAGGCTCTAATACTGCTCCTATAATACAAAACTAGAATTACTTACGCGTCGCAGACCCCGCTTCGTGCTGCTGTTCTACGACGATCAAACAGATGACAGCCATTTTGATAGGCGCCAGCACGCCTCCTATAGTCGTGAAAATTACGAATACTGCACGACCTTACATAACATCCGTATGTTACTGCGGCAGTTGGGCTAAAAACGCAACGGGTCAATTTTGTATTGTATGGTATTTATCTGCTATTTGAAATAAGTGATTTATGCATGGATATCCAGTATTAATTCCTCTTGAGATAATCTTGGGGGGGGGGGGGGGGGTATTAAGATAGGATTTTTCTCAAATTCACGATAGTTATTCATTGCCCACGTTTTATCTTCTTAAACATTAACTTGCAAAAACGTTCCAGAAGCCGGGACTCATCGTGACGAAACAAACTGCACCGACTTCACATTACAAATATAATAATTTAATCAGACGTTTCGTCTCCCATACAGGAGACATCATGAGTGGAGCTAAGTTGACAGAAATGATAGAAACACCAACCAGACTTTCTATTCAAGGAGGTCCGCGTACACTCCGGGAAGGGGGCCGCGGTTGGAGTTGCAAGCCGATGAATCACTCCGGTTGCACCTTGACTCCAAGTAAATTCGTGGACCCCACATTTGTTCGCCCGTCATAGTCGACGCATTCTCGAAGTCAAAACTGTGATTCGTGGTCCCACAATGTCAACCAGCTCCGTCTTTGCCCTTGGAGCATGTGCGGCCTTCTCCACGTTCCGCTTGTGTTCTCTCGTGCAGGTGCGACGTTTACGGCCGGTCTCTCCAATATACGATGCTTCACAATCCAGACAGTTAAATTTATACACAAAACCCCACTGGGACTCTGGAGGGGTTGTTTAGAAACGAGGTCACGTAGTTTAAAATGTATTAAAAAGCATATAACCCTATTTAAAATATTTGCTACGCTAACTCGCCATAGCACTATGGGGTTCACAGACGCGTACTGCAAATATTAATATTATCCTACATTAAACCATAGCCTCCAATTGGGAAATGTGTGTAGATAATATACTCGAAAATACTCCAGAGTTGTTCTTGGAGCAAAGTGGCGAAAGGTGGCAAGTCAGAAAATCACGGGGCCCCCTCAATTTTGTTGACCCCTGACTGCTAATCCGGCCCCGCTTGCTGGTATGTCTGTCGATAACCATAATTGAACTATGCCGGCACGTGCATGTGTGTCGGTTGTCGTATGCGCATTCATGAATACAGTGGTGCAGGTCGGCTATAGACGCTTTCAGGCAGCTGTGCAAGGGGTCCTCGCCATAACCAACCTTCAGATTTTGTTTCCTCTTATTCCGTTCGCTTCACTTCATCATTCTCACAGCAGGGCAGGTTTTTGCCACTTTAGGTGCTACTGTGTCCTTCACCCCAGCATAGGCCTTTGTGGAGGCTCGTCTAAGCCCGCTTCAGTGGCTCGGCATCTCGGTAAGACAAGAAAAAGTCGTCAATGGCGGCTCAACCTGGCGCGTGTTTAAAGCATCTATAGTCACCTACAGCATCAAAGACGGAGGGCCTTCAGTAGTTCCGCCTCTAGCGCGAGCTTGCTGTCTTCGATGGCTCTTCGATGTCTTATGGACTGCGAGCGTGCGAGCGCAGCCAAAGCACGGTGGAAGGCATCGAGGGCCTGCTGGAGGCCGGGCATTCCAAAGAGGCACCCTGCCCTTCTCATCTTGGCAGTGACTATGGCGTTCATGCCCCTGGGAAAACACACTCGCACATTTCATAAGCTGCCACTGTACATCGACGATTGGCGTCCACAGCGCGTGTTCGCGCATTCAACTTTCGCTTGGCCATCAGAGCGCGTCCATCCACTCCACACGCACGCGCGCGCAGCCTCCACAAGTTGGAATTCCCTGAAATCCCAAACCACTCGAAACCCGGCGACGCTGGCGCGGCAGAAATGCCAGCTGTAGCAGGCAACGCGCGATTGAAGTTACACCCCGAGGCGGTAGACACTTCTCCACGGGGCCCCATGGCAGAAGGACAGATAAGACAAAAAGTGGGCAACTGGAGACGCTGCGAGGGCGGCGAGGTCTCGCCTGCGTCGAGCGGGCCGCAACGCGACCCCTTCGGAGAAGCAAACACTCGCAACGCGAGGCCGTAGATCCCGACGAGAGGTTCTCGAGAACGCTCGTCAATTTGAAGCAGACCCGCCGAATGGGGGATGGCCAAATAAACACGGGAAGGCATTCGGCGGTTCCTTCTCGGGCGACAGCTGTTCTCACTCCTGGGCTTAAAGGGAGTCTCCTCGAGGGGCGCCTCCTCCAGAGTCCAGACCGGCTGCGAGTTTGCCCCGCACTGGCTTCGACAAAGTGCAGAAGAGACCTCTTAAGTGAAGCGAGCAAACCGCGAAGATGTTTAGGTCTGTAGTCATTACTATGATAAAACGTGAGACCGGAACTGAAAGAAGAGAGTAGTTGTCTTTAGCATATAGACATCGGAGCTAGCGCTCTCGCCCGCCAGTTTATAGACCATTACAGAAACAGGCTTCCGGCCAGTGCCATTTTTAGCGTTCGCTCATGGCGCGTCCTTTGCTCGATTTCTGAAGCGGCCAATGTGCGGGTCGCACGCTGGGCTATGGATCTGTAAACATTGTAAAAGTTCATACTCCGCGTCAAGTTTCTACAATATCTCATGAGACACAAGAATTGTGCGTGCCCAACTTTATTCGGCGCTCAAGCACGCGCTCCTATATTTTTATTGCATATGTACAGAAAATGTATCCCGAGTATAGACCTTTCCAATGTTTACAAAATCACAGTCCAACGTGCGATCTTCACAGCCCAGCACGTGCGTGTTCGTCGCTTCGGAAAGCGACGAAAGCACGCGCCATACGCACGAACACTCAAGATGGCACCGGCCACAAGCTCTTTTTTGGAAAGGTCTATAGACCTTTCCAAAAAAGAGCGTGTGGCCGGTGCCATCTTGAGTGCTCGTGCGTATGGCGTGTGCTTTCCTCGCTTTCCGAAACGAGGAACACGCACGTGCTGAGCTGTGAAAATTGCACGCGGGGCTGTGATTTTGTAAACATTGGAAAAGTCTATAGACCTTTTCTTTAACGGCGCCGCGTGCGTGCGTGCGTGCGTGGCCAAGCTGCCTGTGTGTGTGACCATGAGCCATGCTGTATTTCGTTTCAAGTCCAGACGGAGCCGACGCTACGAGCTAGGGGGACCAATAAAGCAGCGTCAAAAGCACAAGTCACTGGGCCTTTTCTGTTAATGATTGGCTCAGCGATGGTAGAATACGTACAGAAACATGGCGGCCACCATGACGGTGCGTTTTTGAAGCTGCCTGATTGGCCCCATCAGCCTCGTAGCGTCGGCTGCGTCTGGACCTAAGGTGAAACGAAATATAGTCTTTCTTTAAGGGGCACTGACGGGGTATTCAGGCTCGCCGAGGTTTTTAGTTGTACGTGACATATGAGAGCCCCACTACCCAGAACAGAATTTGCGGCTTGAAATTCGGTCGCTTTCCGCCAGAAAACCGCCGATAGAGAACTGGCCGGTTTGAGTCGCGCTCACTCTCTTCTCCGTGGTCACGGGCCGTTTTCTAAAGTTTAGACACAACCACCAAATTTAATCAAAGTCGTAGGTCATCGGAGGCACACTCACACTATTAAAGAAAAAAAAAGAAATACGATAACCTTTTTGTGTTGCGTCTAAAAAGCTGCATATGCGTTTTTTGAGAATTAAAAAGTGTCGCAGCCACGTGACTTCCGCCAACTCTCTCCTCCTCTATATTTCTTCTTCCTCCCCAGTCCAGTTTCGGTTTCGGTTTTGAGCAGTTGCGTTTTTCGACTTTGTTAAGAATATACGTGACACTGTAGCAAAATATTGATTGGGTAGTACTCTGACACCATAATGAATCGCCTGGCAAAAAATAAAAACAGAAATTTGGGGGGGGGAGGGGGTGTCAGTGTCCCTTTAAGTTCTTTTCAGCATGATTCCGCGTCCTTTTTTATATTTATTTGTCTTCTTTTACATTTTGCGACCATGTAAACATTGCATTATATCCCCCCCTCCATTCAATGCCCTTCTGGGGCCTTTGAAGGTATGTAGACACATAAACAAATATATAAATACACCGCCAACCTGGGGTCTTTCACGTGCATCACGCAGGGGTGATACACGACCGCACGCCGGTACGGTGCTCATTCAGATTTAGACGGGCAGGGGTAAGAATTGAGCCCAGGATCCCTGGGCACTGCAGCACGAGCTCTCGCTCCACGTGCTCCGAGCTGGTGTGCGCTAGCCCCCGTGACGCGGCCACCGTCACTACTCTTCCCCTATAGGCCCTTTCTTTAAGGGCGCCGCCATCTTGAATTGTCGTCACTTCTAGTATGGCCGAAAACATTGCTTTGCCGTCACCACGCCAGTAAAAGACACTTAGGATAAAAGCGTAACCGTCACACATTATCGTTTTGCCTCCCCCTTATTTTTTTACTAGTTACAGGTTGAAACGTTTTAGCATTTTTTCATCGCCCATACCGGATACGCCTATTAGGTGGCTGGGGACGAGAGTACACAAAAAAGTCTATAGTCCGTTTCACTAGGAAGAGCGGGGAGAGAAAAAATGCCCTCCCCCTCTCACCCCGCACGTCGTCTGCTCCGCCGAGTGGGCTGTACCTAACATCCGGCTGGCGTTCAAACTCGGTTTAAAATAGTGTAATTTTGGAAATTTCAAGCGCAGATGCGCGGATTTTGATATGCAAGTTATCGTGTAATACTATGCTAGATAAAAAGACTAACCGAGTCTAATTGCAATGTTACCTGCGGGGGGAAAAAACATGAAAAAACTGTGTTAGAGTGGCCGGTCGCTCAGGCGAAAAGTAAATCCGGTTGCTGTAGCTATTTTACTATACTAAGTTCGTACTGGTGTAGGCCTTTAGCGACATTGAGTGGAAGTCTGTAATAATAAATAAAAACGGGCTCTACTGGCGCAATAGACGCAGTTGTAGAGTTGCCGGCTGACTGCACTGCTATTGAAGTAACGGAACAAAGGTACGCTAGTTGATTATTTACTGAAATAAAACAACAGAGCGCTAAAGGCTGACTTTGGAGTATCCATAAATATTCCAAGTACGCGAACCACTTCATAACGGCAGCCACGAGCCAGAGTTCGATGTTCGGTACAGCTCGCCGGTACAGCCCAAAGATGGAGAACGGAGACCTTCCGGTTCGTCGTCTGCTAGCAGAGTCGGGTGCGTGCCTTCTCTCTCGTTTTACCCCGCCGAAATTGCTGAATTTCCCGGATGTGTGGAGAGGGCGCCGCGGTCTAACAAAATGGCACCACCCTGAGAGCGCCAAATAGAATGGTCTATAGACGCTTTCAGCGCGCGCCAGATTGAGCCACCATAGCCGACCTTCTCTTGTCTTATTGAGATGCCGAAACACTGAAGCGGGCGTTGACGAGTCTCCACAAGGGCCTAGGCTGGGGAGAAGGACGCAATAGCATCTAAAGTGGCGATAACCTGTCCTGCTGTTGTAATGATGAAGTGGAGCGAACGGAATAAGAGGGGAAAAAACTGAAGCTCAGTTATGGCGGTGCCCATGCACAGCTGCCTGAAAGCCTCTATACCGGGGCGATGTAAATAATCATATAACTAAAGAAATATATAAGCAGCCTGACAAATCTGTAGAGCATCGCGCAACGTTCATAGAACAACTCAACTCACTGACGTCACGCCACTGCGCTGGTGCTGCTGTCTCTACTGCGCATGCGCAAACAGTTGAATCCTCCCAAATTAGATTTCCGCGCACGCGCAGTGCCCCCCGCCCCCCGTCAAAGTAGAAGTGACTTTGACGAGTGTGCCTTTCCGGAATGAATAGCAACGTGACTTATGACTGAACGCTTGATTTGGCAGAGCAAGAACGTATCTTTCCGTCCACTCTCAGCCTGGGAGCGTAAAGCCTTTAAAATAACACATATATTAGGTCACTATTTACGAGCGGGCATGGATGCTTATGCGGAGTGTCACACGCACACGTGTAAAAATAAGCAGCTACGCCCTACTAGAAACGATGATGTCTCTGCAGTGCTTGGCTGCAGAAAACGGGGGAATGAGCATTGCTTGTTTGAGGTGATCACACACTACGCACAAGACAACGAATTGATTCTTGACGATATGCACTTTGAAGTATTTGTTGGCCAGCACTAACCCCTGCCAGCTGGTGCCTTGCTTCTTGTACAGTACGATCTTTTGTCACCTTCTGGTTTCTTCACACGAGCTCCCGTCGTAGCAGAACACCACCCTCTTCCCTCCGGCGTATCTTTGGCAAGTCGAGCAGTGTCATCTTCAGCACGTCCCCAGTTCTCTTTCAGCGTGTTTCACGGAACATCAGTCAAATAGCTGCACCGAAAACTAGAAATTTTCGTATTTACGTAGACGTTCAACGTCTACGGAAACATATGCCTTAGACGAAAATATGAATCGTGGACGTTGAACGCTTTCCCTACTCGGGAAAACGCTGAGCGTCCACAAGCATTATACTCTCTCCTCTGCTACGCACGGGCAGGCGCGCTGTGACGCCGTCTTTGACGAACTCCCAAGAGGAACGCGGGGCGAGCCGTCCTTCCGAATGCGCTCGAATGCACGTCCACACCGCGGCTCGTCGCTGCCTCCCGGGATGTTTTGACGTCTCCGATTGAGCACGCCGCTGACCGCCGCGGCGGCGGGCGGGCGGGTCCCTTCCCGGTGACAGAAGTTGCCGCGCAGATTCCTCGCCGGGTCGGCAGCTTGCCAGGGCTTCCTCCTTGTCGGCGAGAGGAATTCTCGTGCCAACAGCACCCCCCGTGCCGACGCTTCCTCCGGAGCACCTGCGGCGACAGTGGGCGATCGAGGCAGAATGGTCACGTCTGGCACGGCACTAAACGATGTAGACTGCGCCACACTGTGCGCGTTAATTCCGCGCTACACACCGAAACTATCGACGAGTCGCCCAGCCACTTCCGGCCGCACTGAAATAGGAACACGGAACGTTGTGCATACTGGCGGCAGAAGCCGATATAATTCCACAGATTATTTAAATGAGGCATCGCCTACATGCCTGTAACGGCAGAGTGAAAAGTAAAAAAAGTCGGCGACGGCTACGAAGCGTGTTCCAATGTTTTAATACCACTAAAGGAGAGACTCGCTTCGAGCACATCGGGAGTAAGTTGCGGTGATCAATCTATTGCCCACGTATTCTGCACAGGACTAAAAAAAAAAAAACATATTCATGGACTCGCTTGTAGGCGCAGGAAACTGTACAAGTTCTCAGATATGTTCCCCTTTTCCATCTTGCAGCGCGATAGCAAGGCTCGTCGATGTGCTATTGGCAGACCACCGTTCAACAGACCGCACGCACTTCACTGCACGAACAATCCTTGTTACGGAAACGATAATTAACGTTTGGGATTTCCAATCGAAGCATTTTTACTCGGTGGGCTAAGCATTCCTGAACTAAAACCGGGCAGAGGTCGAACTGTCTTCTGCGACCACAAACAACATTTCTGGCTACGTGCTATCGGCACACCACCGTTCCATAGATTGTTTTCAGGCCAGATGCGCGAACAATTCTTTTCCGGAACGCTAACCGATGTGTTGGCATTCCGATCGAATCGTCTATACTCGCTAAGCTAAGAATTGTTCAACTGAATAAGGACAGCCGTCCGACCGTCCTGTCATCTCAGCAACGTTTCTATCCGTGCAGCCATCTTGTTTGGGGATTTGACGTCACGGAGCGTGAAGAATTCACTCGGGCTCCAAAAAAAGCTCGTTGCACGAGGAGCGCGCTAGAGCGTCAGTCTCCGGTGGCGCTCCTGTCCGTCTTGTGAACGGAGCGCCAAACTCTCGCTCTTCGGAGCACGGACTAAACGCGCCCAATTTTAGCGCGAAAACGACATTCTCGCTTTTTCGCGGCTCAATTCTTAAAGGGGTCATGAAACCACATCGGGTTGGAATGTTCATGACTTCGCGAAGGCGAAGTGGTCCATGGTCTGGCCCAAGTATGTTCGCTCGGACAACAACCGATTAAGAAGCTTCTTGTCGCGGTGAAATTGCGAGGATAAAAGGCGACTATTTCCTTCAGTCTCGCCTTTTGCCAAGCTCGATGACGTAATTGTGGGATCGAAACCACCCGCCTCACGACAGGCCAGCGCGGCTCATGGATCGGACACGAGAACCTGTGTGAGCACTCGGCTTTGGCTCGTAACTATCAGTGCCTCGGCCGACAATCAGGTAGTGGCTCGTGTCCAACCACTGCGGTGATCAGAATGGCAGACCTCTAACAATGCCTGGAGCTCAGCACGCGTTCTCTACTTTGCCGACCCCAGCGCGTGGCTATGATTAAAGTTGGCGGCGTAAGACAGGCACCACTGACCAGAGCACGTGGCCGCTTTTCTGTCTCCGAGTTTAAAGGGGCAGTGCAACGATATTCAATTGGAATGTTTTTCACTTTACACGAGCTTACTGGCACTAGTGGGACTCAAGGATACTCGCACGCAGCGCCACTGACCAAGAATCTCCTTTTGCTGCGCTGTAATTTGGAGGACAAAACCGATTGTTTTCATTCAATCTCTCCTTCGCAAAACCTGGTGACGTAGCTGGGCGGTAGCAGTACCGCCCAGTGACGATATTTGAATGCGGCTCATAGATTGGACCCGAGCATGGCGTGGACACTCGATTTGGGCTCGTGATAATCGATAGCTCGAGAAGCACTCGGGTAGTGTCCTGTGTCCAATCGCTGCAATGACGACAACAGCCGAACCATAACAATGTCTAGAACTCAGCGCGTGTCATGTGCCTTGCCAACCCCAGCGCATGGCTATGATCAACATTGGCGGCATATAATCGGCTCCAGATCACGTGGCCGCTTGTTCTGGCTGCGAGTTGAGGGGGTGAACGCTGCTCGGTTTCTTTATTTTTTTTCTGTGACATTGATTGCGTGTGGTGAAAAACGAACGGCTATTTCACAGGTCATTAACGTCAGGGATCCGTTCTTTAGCGGTATTTGCGAAAAATACAAAAATCGTTGCATCGCCCGTTTAAGAGATGAACGACTCTAATATTTCTCGACTTTTTGTGTGGACTGCGATTGCTTAGAAGGAAAAACTAAGGCAAGTTTATTTGGTTATTAACGTTATAGAGTGATTCAAAGTAGTGATTAGCGAAAGTAAAAAAATCGTTTTATGGCCGCTTGAAAGATGACACGGACATCGCCCAAAACGTTTTCTTTATTTTTCCCTTTTTTATTTTTGCCATGCGATCTATTAGACACTTTTAGTTGGGGCGTACGCAACGAGCTTGCGTACGCCCAACTAAAAGTGTATATTATTCTGTTAGAAGACTACACAATCAATATTTTGCTACGGCGTCACGTATATTCTTAATAAAGTCGAAAAACGCAACTGCTCGGAACCGAAACCGAAACTGGACTGGGGAGGAATAAGAAGTGTAGAGAAGGAGAAAGTTACCGAAAGTCACCTGGCTGCTGTGCTACTTTTTTTTTTTTCAATCAACATATTTGCAGTTTTTCAGAAGCCACAAAAAATGGGTATCATTTTTTTTCTATTTTTAGTATTGAGTGTGTGCCTTCGACCACTCACGACTTTGAATATCTTTGGCGGTTGTGTCTAAACCATAAAAAACGCACGTGACTACAGAGAAGAGATTGAGCGCGACTCAAACCAGACAGTTATCGATCGGCGGTTTTCCGACGGAAAGAAAACAATTCGAGCAGAAAATCATGTTTTGGGTAGTTCGGCTTTCATATGTCATGTACAACTAAAAACCTTCGCGACCATAAATACCATGTAAGTGTCCCTTTAAGGTCGGTAGACTCATGCATCGCAGGGCTAATATTAACACTAGGAACAGCGCTGATGGTGTGTTGACTTAGATTTAGATTTAATATTTATGGTATTCCCAAGCAGAATAAAACCCTAAATAAGGTTGCACGTACACATAGTTTATAACAATAAAAAGAATATAAATAAATATGGTCACAACCTTATACGCAAGAATTGATCGTACACAATGTTTCAAAATTTCAAATGACATAAAAAATTTATATCAGCGTTATTTGACTTTTCGAGAGAACTTGCATAATATCAAGTGAGTTTCAGAGGCCAGAATCACGAAGAGTTTCTTGGTTACTTAGCTAAGAAGTTCGTAAGTTAAGAACATCGTAATAAGAGGAGAAATCAGTATTCACGAACGCGTTCTTAAGTGAGAGCAGGAAAGCGACGTTCTCGTACGAAAAAACTAGAACTTACCGGTGCTGTTGCTGAGGCGACGGCGTCTTCGGCAGCACGAACAACCAATCGGAGAGCTCGGCATGGTTTGGAGCGGTTCGGAGCACGTGGACTTTTAATAACAAACACAGGCGGCCTTTCCTCCACCGCTTGTCTGGGGTTCGTGTCCGTGCAGTGATATGTCGACGCTAACACGATTTAAGCGCGCCCGAATGCCGAGGCCGGGATGCGTAACCGCCTCCGTTGACTGCTACGAACTCGATCGCTGCGAAGTCAACAAACTGTCATCGTTGGTAAAAGACGGCCGTGTCAGTCGTTTGCAAAGCGACGTAGATGGAAACAAATTGCCGCAGCGTTTTTCGCGGCCTCGGAGATGAGAGAGCGAGCCGACGTTAAAAAAGATACGTTTGAACTACGAGAATGTCAGCAAGAGCCACGTAAATACCTGTTCACACTCGGAGCGGACGCGCGCATTTGATCGAAGTGCTGGATTCGCGCTGTTGGACCGCGAATTGGTAAGCGCTTCGGGACCGATCTTTTACGATTGCAACTCGATACTGACGTGACACTTGGCAAAGAAAGGTTGGACCGGCATTGCGTAGCTCCCCCAACTGTTATAGCTCGACAGTGACGTGCAGTCGTGTCAGAATAAAAATGGCATACTAATAACAAAGTGTACATACCGTGTTGCGAAGGCAATCCATACGGCGTTTATTTGAGCTCTATATCACACAAAACAAGGAGAGAGAATCGATGAGAGTCCCTTTTCGACGACAGCGTTCGTCACCGCTGCCTCGGAAAACAAGGAGATGACAAGGGGAAGAGATTGACCTCTTAATCTAAAATAGAGGTCAGCGATCAAACCATAATACGGGAAGGGTCCACCAGGGTAGCGCGGGCATATTCCATTCAGCAAGCCAGCCGGTCGTGGGCAGACGGTCTTGGCCAAGGGCCGTCGGAGCAACGCTGCGCCGAGTCGGAGTGCCTGCTAGGCCTATATTCTGCCGAGCTCGCTTGGTCGGGGTTGGTGGAATCGTGGCCGTTATAGCTTTTCCCGGGTGTTTGCGGATCCAGCGTTCTTGTTCATCGTGGTCTGTTTCGAAGTGCTTTTTTTTCTTGCTGCTTGAAGTCGGGACGCGCGAGAAGAGCACGTAGAATAAAAAAACATCCGTTGGTCGTCGCGACCAAGTAACTGAGCGACGCTGTCGGCCATGCTGATTTGATCGTAAAAAGTGCGTAAGACAGCTTCGGAGCTGTCGTAGGATTCCTTCGTAACCTGCGCAAATCTTACGATAATTTCGTTTCGTGAATACGAATTTGTTCTTACGTTTTGTTTTACGCACATTTTTGGCGTAAGATCGTTTCGTGAATCTGGCCTCAGATTCTTAGGAGCGTGAATAAAAAAGTATCATGTACCTATTTGTTCATCGGGGGACATAAAACTAAATCTTATCGAGTAGCAAAGGGGAGTCACTACGATCATTGAGTCCTTTGCATAGGATCACTTATCATGAATTATTATTCTTACTAAAAGAGGCGAGATGCAAAGAGTTTCTAAAGGTTCATATAATCATAATTAAGTTTACGTCCGATATGGAGATCATAAACAATTCGAACACGTCGTCGTTGCACACATTCCAAACGGTGAGTTTCACTTACGCCTAGGGAATTCCATACTGTTGAAGAAAATTCTAACTTTGACAAAACAAGTGAGCGAAAATTTAAAGTATACTCAAATAGCTGTGGAAGCTTTGAGTAATACGTGATAGTACGCCCAGCTAACGAAACGACTCATTGACAATTTTACTAATAAGAGCACCGAACTTCAGGCGTGAATCAATGAAAATTTTCAGGTCAAGCACAACTGACGACCTTAATACGTCCGAGCCATCTAATGTATAAGGATGGGCAATGATATCAGTATTAAGCAGTGTTGTGGCTAACACTAGCAAATAAAGTATTTAAGATAAGTAACTAAATACTCATATAAAAATGAATTTAGAGTAGTATTCAAGTTACTTATTGTACGAACTATCTTGAGTAGAGTACAAAAAGTTTGAATAAGTAATCGAAATATACTCGAAGATACTTGGCAAGATATGCAAACTGGTAATAAAAGAAGAAAACGTAATGTATTGTAGACGTGGCACCTGCCGTGCTTTAGTTTGACGGCAGATTCGGCTCATGACGCATTCCGCAATAAGTTCATAATATGCCCCGCCGCGATTTGGAGGACTTTACATGTGGTCCAGCATTGCATATCCATAACCGAACTAGAAGTTGATCAGTCTGTCATACTTGTTGATGAGTACGCGAGAGAAGGACACACGTGCACGCTGGGGAGAAATATCAACTCGAGGACAGCAGTTTCTGTCGCTGATTAACAACCATCAGCGAGTACTTCCCAGGCAGTACACAGTATTGCGCCAACATTGGCGTAGGATCGGAGAAATCGGGCCAATATCATTCTGATACTGCCGATATTGGCTCTGGATCGTTAAACATCGGGCCAGTATTACTGTGATGTGGCCGATGTTGGCGGAACATCAGTTGGGTCGGTCAACGCCACGCTGATATACAGTATCCAGCGCCGTTTTCCGGCAATTTGTCCGGTCTGAACCGGCTATATCGGCCTTTATTAGGGATTCTTGGCCGTTTCTAAAACGATACTGAATCGGTCAATCGCGCCAGTCAATCGCGGCGGCCGCCGCTGTCGCCACGGGCCGCGCAGAGGGCGCGCCGGGCAATCAGCAGCTGGAACTGGGTTTTTCCGTACAAACAAACGGAAAAAAACTCTATACAATCATGTCTCAGCGGTGATTTCAGGTAGCGCGTACCGACCTAGCTGCATCCTAACTTCGACAGTAAGTCGCAGCGCGTCCGTTAAGGAGTCGGGGATGACACCCTTGAAGCCCCTTCCACCGTATCAGTTTCGGAGCCAAAATGGCCGATTAAAGCCAAAATTGAAGTCACGTGCAGTTCCTCGAGTGGCCGGTGCGGGAGAAATGGCGTCGTTGCGATCGCTATTAGCTCGGTTCTCGGGTACGGATCGGTGCCACTTTTTCAGAGCAGGCTCTATGGCAGTTTCTCAACTGATCGGTTGTAGTAACGTTGGCTTGGCCCAAGTCCGCTGACACCGCAGGGGCCGCGGTCATGTTAACCGATATTCGCCCATCTCTGCCCAGAACTCGAATGATATCACCGATTCTGGCCCATTTTTAGAAGAATCGTTAACCGATATTGGCCCAATACTGGGTCGTGGTGCAAAACATGAAATTGGGCCAATATTGTGAGCAATATTCCCCCGACGCTGGACCAGTGTCGGCGTGCTGCCTGGGTTTGTCTCCCCAGTAGAAAGCGAGGAGGAGCACCTGTATTTTTGCAACTTTCAACAGAACAAAAGAAAAAAAAAGAAAAGAAATTGTAAGGTCAAGAGTGAAACACAAGATACAGATGAGATTGTCCACAAAAACGCGTCAGTTTAAACTATTGTTAATGCATCGAGGTCACGATGGTCAAGTTTCGGAATCATAATCCCCTAGGTCTTAAATGACTCGATCACCTCGCATAGAACTAGTTTTGAGGATTTTGAGGATGAAACAATGCTCGCATTTGGAAGGAGGTGAAAGAAACGCTTTGGAACAAGCTGCGGAGCGAAAGTTAATCCCCAATAGACACAAAAGGAGACTTGGGGAAGCCTAATCTTGGTGACTGCAGCTACATAAAGCCAGCATGATCTAGCCTCTTCGGCCGAGCGAGTGACTGTGCTCGCACGAAAACATGTTCACGCATTTTTATACTGGAACCTCCTGAACCGGCGATTTCTGAAAATGGTTCATTGTGAGCGTACCGAGCGTTGTCTTCAGAATCCTCTGCTCACCGAGCCACTCTAGCTCCAGACAAAAGGTGGGATCTCAATGTAAAATACGGATGACGCCAGCAGCACTTTGCTAGCTCCAAGTGTAACGTGCCATTAAAGACGGCAAACAAAAGAGTGGACAAGAAGGCCAGAGGACACATGGCAAGAGGCCAGATAGAAGCGGGAGTTGGGGCAAACAATTTGTTTTGATGGCATTTGGAGACTGCGCTTTGCTCGTGCCTTTTTTCCTGTTCAGTGTTCGGTCGTTTTGCTCCAAGTTTGCAATCGGAATCAGCTTTACCCTGCCAGTCTGACGATCCCTAATTTTATAGGTTATTCTGGCAATTTTGTTTTCCAGGGTTGCAAAAAAGATTTGAGATACTGAGTACAAAATAGTGAGAAACGTAGTTAAGATAGAGTAGCAAATACTCTAGACTAAATGTATTTACAAGGTACTAAAATACTACCAAAAGTATTTGAAATACAGTATCTTCAGGAGAGTATTTAAGATAGGCACAAGTCTGGTCTCAAGGTAACTTAGCCCCGATTCAGCGCTCTATCAGCGCTGAGCGCGATGTCAGTGGTGCATCAGCAATGTCAGCTCTGATATCAGTGCTAACTTACAGCGCTAAAATGGATCTGTTGCGTATATGTGAAGAGGCCTTAAAAGTATTTGGCATGCCCCTTATTTTGACAGTGAGATAGATACAAGTACCCCACATGATTCCCTTCCTTCACTCTAGCATTTTTATTGCAGCCCATTGACTCTAAAAAAAAAACTTTAGATTGTATGTTCCTGTTAAGAATTTCTCGCGGTGTGCATCCCGAACAATAAGAGATGGAGAGCTTGACATTTCGCTACGCCTGTCATCCCCAAAGTCGCCGTTATCTATCCATCCGTCATAGTTAAAAGTATAAATCCTAAACTTAACGTTCCAGCCCTGGACCAAAGCCTGGTGAAAAGCTGCAGGCATGCCGTCACAAAAGTAACTAATATTATTCGACACAGTACCTTACGCTGACGCGTGGCAAAGGAAATTCTGGGCACTGTAGGAACTAATGGATTTTCTACCAACCCCCTTTCGGATGGTTTTCTCGGGTTCTTCAGGTGGGAGAACGCAATAGCGCTTGCGCAGCTTTTACAAGGCCAGCAGTGTAACGCAACGCCTAATCTTCGTACCCGACAGCAGCCGACGATCCTACTCGATTAACCCTATCAAGCAGCACCGCGTTGTAACGGCTCTCGTTGTATTTGTGGCTTTGCTATCACCGGCAGTCACGTACAGAAGAAAGAAAAAACGCAAAATCGCCTACACGTGAATTATTTGTCTGAACAAAAATATAGACCTTGTGCGTTGTATTGTCCTTCGTATTTTCCCCAGCCTCGGGGGTGTTGTCTTAAATTATCGTGAAGGTACTTATATCTCAACGAGAAAAATGAAGTATAAAAGATGAGAAATCATAAAAGACGCACACATTGCGGAAAATCGAAATCAGTCGCTGGAGCGCCGCGATGCTACTATCAGAACTGACAGCTTCACCCCATATCATTCTACAAGGTTCGGAACATACGTTTGGTTTCGCAAACATAGTAGTTAGTGACAATAGTAAAAACGGATATTGGGAGATTTCAACAAATCTAACTTAGAGTCCTGAGACGACGCCTTCTGTCTTTCTGTTCCTGCCCCTTCCACTTTTGGTTCCTCTAAGTTCTCCATCCAGTCTCAGGTGGCTCAAGAAAATGGTTAGCTATCGTGTAAAGAAAGTTGTTTGAAGAAAGAAAAAATGCATGCACGAACTGACGTGCTCGGCGAGCCGTCGCTTGAAATGGTTTTCCCCACAAGTGCTTAATTATCTCACTGAAAAATTGTCATCTTTTACATGTTTGTTTTTCCCGCATGACAATGATTAAGCATGATTTAAGGCAGTTACGATTTCTTTAGTTTACTAAGTAAGTGCGGAAGAACCCCTTACCATATTATGATATAAATACTCTCGATGTATAACTTTTTCCGAACCGTGTATGGACTCGGCACCAATGGAAGCTATGATCGTATTACAAAAGTAACTAATATTTAAGTAAAAAAATGAAATGACAGATATATGCCTCGTAGAATGGAGGTACAAATACGTCTTCTTTTCAAACACACTGCTTAATATGACGAAATCATCTATGTCGAAGAAATTGTATCGCATATATAAAAACACAAAAATCATTTCATATAAAAAATTAAAAATACATATTTTTAATTTTTTATATTACATTTATATGAAAAAATACGTTTTTTTGTATTTTTAGCTTTTCTTTAAAGTTTACAGCGTTGTTTCGTCTATATAAACTATACTTAAATTTACAATATAATATTTTTTTTTAAATAAGTTTGGATGCAAGTTCCATTGGATATGTTTCTTATGTTTTAAATATATGTACATGGAAAGCTAGCTCGATTAAAACTTGGCTCATTATTGTCGAAGGTGCAATATTCGAAAACTTTTATTTCATAAAATAAATTTTAAAAGGACACTTTTAGAGAACTTCGTAGCGGCATATTCTCTCCAGCAGCAGTGTTGTAAGTCTAAAAAATATTGAATCAATGTTTTCGTTTTGCTTTACAGACTAAAATTAGTCTGTAACTAGTTAGGTTTTGTTTATTCATTTAAATAAATAAATAAATAAATAAAACCTAAAGTACCGCGACGAGCACACTATATATCTAAAGAAGCTTTTGACACCAAATATTGGCCAGCAAAAAAAAAGTTGCGAAGTATTCTACTTGTACTACCTCAAAATTTCCAGACGAGAAGACAGCCCCGTGAAAAGTTTGATTCCAGAGCACCTACCCAATCCCATAACCGCGCGAAACTCCAAAAGCCGTAGGCATAAAATACGACAGGAGACTAAACCAAAGTGAAGAAAAGAAAGCTCCGGCCGACTTCCTCCTCCTTTGACTCTAGTCGCAGACTTCATGTCGTTAGTAGAGAAGTCCCCGCTTACTCTGCAAACTTTTCTTTTTCTGTTGAGACGAAAGAAGGAGAGAGGATAAAGACTGGAGCGGGTAGCGGATGCAAGGGGGGTCGGAGGAGAAAGCGGCTTGTCACGAAACGTCGGGTGTTCGGTTACAAACTCCCGTTCGCGGGGTTCGCGCGCTCCCAGAAGCACTCACACGTGCACCTCTCTCTCCCCCCCCCCCCCCCCCCCCATCCTCACGCGCCCCCAGCCAACCCCCACGCATGGGCCGCCAACAGACAAACACAGTCAACGAAAGAAAAAAAATTGCTTTTCTTTTTTTTTTTTTCTTTGGGCGCGCGCTGGGAAAGGAGCAGGAGCGACGTCGTTTGACGGCTGCGAACACATAACAAGACTCGGGTGATTTTGGACAGGCCGACGAAAAGTAGAAAAAGGAATAAAACGCTGGTTGTGCGCATTCCTCTACCGCGTAAAAGCATTGATCAGCTTTGTGTTCACAACTTGGGTCGCTGCTGTACAGTGACAGTTTGATCAGTGCAGCACGACCGACTACCTAAACCAGAGTGTTCGTTTGGACGGCATATGGTTGATGTACAGCAGCGACCAAGTTGTGAACACAACTTGATGTACAGCCATAGCCTTTTCTAGAGGAGGCTGTGGTACGCTGTCCAAGTTGCTGGCGCGCGTCTATTTCGTTTGATTTGCCCGCACTCTCGTGCAAATATGACGCCAGATGAAGGCACGCGGTCACGCTAGTGGATTACACAACGCTGTACACTAAGTATAGACAATTGCAAGCACAGTGACCTTACTGCTGCCGCATTGTGGAACGTGCAGTGTGCGCGTGAACATAGCCTTGGCAAGTTTGTCACTGCACAGGCTTTCCTGCACGAATGGAGACGTGGCTGCGGCCAGTGGCCACGCTAGCAATCGTCTATAAAACGAGGTCCAGACTCGGAGCGAAAATAAACGTTTTCTTTCTCTTTTTTTCTCTCTCTATTAAACGGAGTATAGTAAGGTGAGGCCATGGTGGGTGAGGCCAAGGCCAGGAGTGTGGGATAATGACGACCTTGTCGTACAAAGGCAGCGCCAATCGAAACCGTGCACGCGATTCCTTCCGATGCTTTCGGGGCACATCATCTTGCACACCATCTCGCCAACATCTGCAGACCTCTGATAAAGCACGGGCGTGAATCACGTAGCACTAGAAACTGCTTTCTATGAGCGAGCTCTTTTACTAGCAAGACCACTCCGCTGAGTTAGATTCACGCGCCTGTGCTCTTTTCTGCGTTGTAGGCATTTGTGGGATGAGTGTACAGCAGTACCAAAGCAATATTCGCGAGTGCCTGACTCTATCAAGAGTCCCATTTGCAGGAAAGCGCGTGCAACTGAAACGTTAAAGAAAACCACGTGTATTAAACGCCCAACAGTCCTCATATTCGCTAGAAGCACCTGGGAGCCTGCGATCTTCCGCATCCTCAAGGTGTGCTCGTAGTTCCGGCTGAAGAACCACGAACGTAGCGTCAGATGCGCCCCTGTCGTTTGGACGTTTGTTTATTAGATCTGAACAGCAACAGCAACAAAGAGGAAAGTTCTTGGATTTTGGAAGAGTTTCGTATATCACTCGTATATCACATTTCATTTCACGCGAAGATCTTAGCTCAATATAATTTTTTTTTAGAGCCCAGCTCTTAGGCGCCCGTTTTCGGCTTGAGCGGCGTCGGCGTCGCCGTCGGCGTAACCGCAAGGTCACGTGACCCTCCCCAAGGTCACGTGACCCTTCAAGGTCACGTGCCCCCCCCCCCCGAAGGTCACGTGACCCCCCCTGTCACGTGACCCCCAGGTCACGTGGCCCCCCCAGGTCACGTGGGCCCCCCAGGTCACGTGGCCCTCCCCCCCCAGGTCACGTGACCCCCCCCCCCCTCCGCGCCTTCCCCCCCTCCTCAAGAGCTGCGCTCTAATTCGGCGTTACAGGGAGTTGTAAACGGCTTTCATTTTTTTATTTTATAACTTTAGACACACTTAGAGGGGGCAGTCTCGTTAAAGTATTGGCTCCAGTTTTAATACTACGCCGACAAGACCAGAAGCACCAGTGATCATCCCCTGTTGGGGCTCCAGATTTAATGCGTCAACCATATATTATTCCGTCTGATATTACGATGGAGCACAGAAATCGTTGCGACCCATCGAAGCCAGTCGAAGCCAATCGAAGCCATGCGGAATTTAGCAGCGCTGCGCGCATCATGCGCTCACAGCACTGCGAACCCCTCGCAGCGCAGCACGCAGAACTGCGCGGGGTTCACAACGCTAAACTCGTTGGGACGACTCTTAGCTTCCACTGCTGTCCATCGTAAGGTGAAACGGAGTATTTTCAGAGCTTGCGATCATTTTTCGCGTTTGATGGATCCATCTGTTTTGACACGGCGTTCAAATGTTGGACGTGGTGAGCGCATGTGGCAACAGGAATGTATTGTTGCATTTACGCAACAAAGGATGCAGATAGGTCCGTTGCGAATTTCGTGCGCCTGAGAAACTCGGAAATTGAAAAATTGGAAAAGAGAAATACCGTATTTTCTGAACTATAGCTCGCACCCGTTGTTAAATACGCAAGGGTAAAGTTTGGTTGAAAAGCAAAGGCTGCTCTTTCGGTCGCCTGGTGCATAGTATCTGGCAGGTATATGGGACGCACCGGGTGCCTAGTCCGCACCTTAGCGCCTTTGATACGCAGTACACGTCGACAAACGCCCGATTAATTAGCTCGCAAGAACGCTTGTATCATGCGTCATAATTAACACACACTCTCATTCTAAAAACCTGTCACGTCTCGTCATAATGAATGATGTAGAAATAACAAAAAATTTTAGCACATTCCACACTTGTAGATAGTTCACGTAAAATATCGGCTCTTTGACTCATATAGCCCGCGGACTGTAATCCGGGAAATACGGTCAACGACGTCAAGCTAGATTTCTTCGGCACCTTCAGCCTCAATTAAATGTTGATGCGTAACTCGTGGAAGCTTTCCAATAGCTGGTGTTTATATAGTAATTATATATATAAAAAAAAAATTAATGTCGACTTTTTATATATAATCTGCACCGAAATTAACGACACCGATTAATCGATTAAAGGGTGGCGATTAATAAGGTTGCAACTTTTAATCGACGCCCAGCCCTAGATCTAATTCAGTAATGTTGTGAATTACATTCAAAATAAGGCTGGCGATGTGGGTTAGTTGGTTCATACTGACGAAAAGGCAGACAGCGCACAGTAAACGGGGACTAAAGGAAGTGCAAACAGGACAAGCGCTGCACTTGTCCTGTTAGCACTTCCTTTAGTCCCCGTTTACTGTGCGCTGTTTGCCTTTTCGTTAATTACATTCAGGCAGTAATTTTGAGAAAATTAATCATTACTTTCGAAAGTACTTTTGTCCCAAATGAGGCAGTTCATTTGCGAGCTTTAAGACACAATTAATTTTAGCTTACCTCGTTTAGCTATTTCTTCGAAACCACGTGAATTCCTTCCGGCCACTCCACGAAATATTACGTTGTAAAGAGAGTGAAGTAACTGGGTTGATACTCATAAAACACTTAGTTCAGGCATCACAAACGCTGTAGATTAAAAACAAAATAATCTTGTTTTCAATATATTTTTTTGTTTTTTCACTAACGACATCGCCCTGCTTGTGGCACGAGGCCCCGTTTAAATACTTAACCATTGTGCAGCAATTCTTTATGTACATTACTTTAGACACGACGGAAGGAATGATATAAAATCGAACAAAAATTGCAACAAACACAAATAAAAAGTGCACGAACAAAACATTCAAATTAATTGCTGAGCGTGTTGTTAACATTGACTGGCGATGTTCGTCGTCCCTCGTCCCGAGTTTGTTTTATTCTTTCCTTCGCCAATAAACATTGAAATGCATGCGTGAAAACCTCTTTCCCATTATACAGGAACTACACAGCCTTGAGAACTTCATCACCGCAACAAGGAGGATCGACGAACCAACCCGTCTCTGAAGATCGTTTGGAAATTAATAGGATCTAAACGACGAAAAAGAACGCAGCAGCAAAGTCGTCTAGCGGAAGCAGGTCTATTTGTTGGGTGCTTTGCTACGTGCTTAGAGGCAGTGGGGCCCTTCTGGATAGCGTTTAGCAGAAGTCGTAAAAATGTCGTCGCATACGCTCGTGCCCTCAGCCTTTCCTCCTCCCCTGTTCCGCCTCCTCGCCGCCGCTTCCCCTCTGTCAACGTCTTTCTCCGCCCGCCTTCGGCTAAAGTTAGAAAAGGGAGTCAGGGGGTGCCGGCGACTGAACTGCAAAGAGCGGACGAGGGACTGTGCGAACCCCGGCCTCTTAGGAACGTGATACTTGAACTCGTAGTGGTACGGATGGCGAGCACCACGAGGAGGATGACGATGAATTGTTTTCGGCACAGTATGATCTTTGCAGACTTCTTAGCTCTAGAGGCTAGGGACAGGAAGGACGACAAAAACGTTCGTGGTTTGTGGTTGTCGCGTTTCTGTCCCAGTCTATGCTCGGCGGTTATGAACGCAGCAAACGCAGCTGCATTCATAATCGCCACTATTAGCCTATTATTCCCGTCGTGAAGTAATCGCTCAAACTAACACCCATGTCGAACATTTATTGTTGCCGCTGGCTTTAAGCTGAAATAAAGAAGTCAACAGAGGCAGCAATCACTCTCGAGGATTTGCGTAACAAACTGCTCGCACAAATATGAAAATAAATAGGTTCATGCGCACCTATTTGCCGGCTTTTCGGAATCAAACAGTTGCTTCTGCCTGCTAGCCCGATCTCTGTGTCTACTCACGAACATATTTATATGGTCAGAAATTTAGCAAAGTCCACCGAGCCTCGAATAACCGTCAAAGATAACATAACGGCACATTTCATTGCTTATTACAGAGAGGGATTATACTACACGCTTAATATAGGGCGACGGGCTAGAATAGTCAAGTGCAGGAAGGTAACAGTTGTCATTTCACTTGTCATTCACACTCCGTTCAACTTGTTGCTACTTACTAATAATGTGGAGGAATAAATTCATTTTGACTCGAAGAATTGTAGTTTTACAGATTGGATTTCTTGTGGCAATATGACAAGAGCGAACTTATCGAAAGAAGAGCACATAATATACTGCGAGTGAACAAAAAAGGAGGGAGGGAGGAGGAGGTGGAGGACAGATTGTCACGGTGCCGTCCCCTCGTCCGTCTTCTGAGTTGGGCGCGAAAGGTATATTTGGCTCGCTGCTGTCAATTACTGTCCTTGGTCACGGGTTGGAAATAATCGCGTACACGAAGCGAACAGGGGGCGACTCGCAACACCCGGCACGAGTGAGACCCGATATAGAGCGCAGATTTAGTGCAAAGACTGCGGGAAGCCATTGCCACCCTCCTTCGGCCATAGGGACGTGGAGAGTCTCCGCCTGGCGTCGTTTTCCTGAAACTGAGATCCCGAAGCGCGCGCGTCTCTCGGGGTCCATGATCTCGGCATGGACTCCGAAATTTTTTGCGCGCCAGCTGCGCACCTCGGGCCATGGCATTCGCCAGTATGGCGCGTTCACACTGGAAGCAGATCCACAACCGCGAAGCGAGTCCGCGTGTTTCCAAGCGCAAAGCGGCTGGGATCGCGCGGTTGGGACGCGTTTTTGCCAACCGCTTCGGGACCGATTCATTTTTACAGCGGAGCTGTTAAGGGATAGTTTCCCCAGGATCGTGTCTGCCAGGAAATAATTGTCGACACAACACTCCGGACAGCTACCGCCATCTATGAGCGACGGCGGCAATCTATCCAGCCTTTCCACTCTGGCTTGCCGACTTGCGGCCGGCCATTATTTCATTCTCAACATAGTACTGCTTCGCTGGTCTTCCTTCTTCACCAAAGTGGAAAGGCCGAAAGTTTTTGACGAACCGCGAGGCGTAAACCAATCGCAACGCGACGCTGACGTGACGTCCGTGGCTTTCGAAACAAGATGGCACCCGTCGCTGGGGAGAGGTCCTTGGCGCTGTAGTCCCAGCGTTGCAGCAGACTCATCGGCGGAGAAACTTGATGCTCACGTCTGTCACTTGAATCCGCCGCGAAAATAATTGACTCGTAATCTTAAGTGGCTTTCTCCGGTGGTAGGGTTTTCGGGTAAGCTAGTTTGTTTATTATTCTTGGTGCCAGAGCCCCTTCGCTGCTCCGCCTTGTTCGTCTCTGCCCGGAGAATATCAAAACCCGCCTCCTATCGCCCGAAGTAACAGCGTCTGTGCCGACTTCGGCAGTCACGGAGACTGCTGAAACATTTCGACGCCGTGCAATAACAACCACGAAGGCCGATAGAGTCGCCGTGATCGTGATTGTTTAGCACACACGATTCCGCAGAACTAATGGGACACACAAGGTAGCTGCGCTAGCTCGACCCGTTATGTTTCTGGGTCTCTATCAAAACGCCGAAAATCAAGAGGGCGAATTATGAAAAGGCCGACCGTCAGCACGCCGAAAAATTGAAATGCCGAAAAATTGAAATGCCGAAAAATTAAGATGCCGAATAATCAAAATGCCGAAAAGCCATAACGCCGAAAACCACGTGAAAGAGAAATAACGCGTTTTGTGACTACCACTTGTTCGTTTTCCGCCAGATCACTTTCCACTAACACGAGCCTGTCTAACTTGTTCTGCAAAGGCACCAGTATCAGTAGATTAAACAGATGTAAAATTTCGTATTTTTCTATTTGTCGTAAAGCTAGGCATATCAGTCGGACAGGAGAGCTCTTATTGGTCAGCAGAAAAAAGCCTCTGACCTACTGCGATGGTGGGAGGACAACAACCTGCTTGGGAAATCACGCCGCCGTGTTTCCGGAAGTAACACCACCGTGATCATACGAGGTCCACCTGTATTTCTGCCATCCCTCTAGAATGTGCTTGCCCTCGCTCAGAACGGATTTTCACGGGGCAATAACGTCGTTGAGGCATGGCACAGACGATGGGAGATATTGGTTGGCGGACACCACGTAAGCGTCTTCCGGCTCATCACCACCATAAAAAGGGAGCAAGCAAGAGTCGAAGACGACATCGAGAGAGCGATCAGAGGCCAACCCCGCCACTCACAAAGCAAGAAGCAAAAGTTGCACGAAAATCATTTGGCAGCTCCTCTGGGCAACCGGGACAATGTCGATGTTCTAAGCTTTCTTCGAAGAATTGCACACAACTTATATCTTTCGGAAATGCAATAAACAAGGAATCGCTCTGCTATGCGACGAGATATGCAGAAACATATTTTTGCTTTTTTGATGGCTTCAACCATGCGAAGGGAAGCTATACTCGGGGACAACCTTTCATGGCTATTGGAAAAGAGGACGAAAGCGCGTGCACATCGGCCGGAGGAACCTCTCGCATAACTTTGATCAAATTGCCAAGAAACTTTATCTTCTACTATAACTAGGTGATGCCAAAATTTTGATGTTTCGGCATTTTGATGTTTCGATGTTTTGACTTTTCGCCTTTTTAAACTTTCGACTTTTTGTATTTTCGGCTTTCCAAACTTTCTGTGTTTTAAATTTCGGCATTCCGATATTTCGGCATTTTGATTTTCAGCGTTTTGAATGCCACCCGATGTTTCTACCACGAAACGAAGTCTACGTACCGGACGATGCATAGGTAATCCATTCGGCTTTTATTCGAACTTAGTGTAGAAAAAAAAACAGCAGACTCGATAGACGTCTTGAGTGACGAGAGGCGAGTCTGCCGCCAACCAAGTCACGACCGGATAGCACCGAAAACATTCCCTGCACCAGAGTCCGCTAGTGCCGCTCACTACTCTGAAAATTATAAAAGCAAACGACGAGGACGGAAAACTAGTAGAAGACGTTGCTCTATCCCGAAAACAAGGTTAGTGTTGACGGGTACTTCCACCAAATAAAAATAAAAACTTAAAGGAGCGTTGCTTCGCACGTTAGTTTTATTTTGATCACTCGTGTAAGTCTTTTATCTTCAACCAATTCGTTCACCACCTGGCTCTTACGAAATGTTTTGCTCCCTATCAATCATAGCGAGTCGACCATATTTTACCTGAAACTACAGTGCTTATTTAGAAAACAGCCGCTACTGTCTTTTCTTTCCCACTGGCAGAGCTAGTACGCATGCATTGTTAGCATTACATTTTCTGTTCTTAGAATATAAGTAGAGAAAGGCGAACGCCAGCGAAAAGTAGAATGTATTTCAAGCGATGAACTCACATCTAAACCATCCTTATATGAAAGATGAACCAAGTCTCCCGTCGTTATTTTTGCTCGGATATTTGTTCCTATAAGATGTTTCATTTTAGTTTCAACATATATAAGTATTTAAAAAGCCGTAAGTACAGTAATGAGGTCTGTGCATGTGAGTCATACGGTAAGGGGGACATAATATAGGATACTATAATAATCACGATAAGTCGAATATTCCACTAAAATTAGGTAATAACAATGTAACTAGTGAAAGTAAACATAAGGATGCAATTTCGAACTTTTTGGAGCGTGATCTAATACCACCGAATTAGTCAATTTCCGAAAGACTTAATGCACGTGGGTAGGAAGCGCAGAGGTGCGCTCAAGTTATCGTTCGTGCACGAAAGTTATCATTCGCCGATGATAATCGTATCATCCGCGTTTTCGTACCGCTAGCCTTGTGCCTGCTGCACGAGTAGGTAATAACTTTAACGCATCCTCCCGCTTTCCACTTGCATTAAATATTTCAAGAATGGAGTAATGTAGTGGTTTTTGATAACGCTCAGCAAGCTTTTAATTGGAGCCATATGTTATTTATACGAAATACAAAGGGAATGAATTAATTTTAGTTCATTATTCAACTTCTCGTGATGATTAAATCTCTATATTATGTCCCCATTACCGTATAGCTCACTTGCACGGACCAAATTAGCGTACTTATCGAGGCTTCTTTTATAATAAATTTGTTCGAATCGAAATTCAAACACCCTGTACACATTTTATTTCCTTGACATTGGCTACGGGCTTCACGATTCTAAGATGTGGTGTTGTCTCTTATGTGCTGTCCTTAAGAGCTATAACAGCTGCCTTTTTTTATTTCCTGGTTTTGTGAACGGAAAGGGGAAACAACGGACAAACAAAAAGCACGCTGTTGCCCCTTTGCGTTCAAGAAACTAAGAAAAATGTTGAACCAACATGCTCTCTTGCTTCTATCCGCGCTTTATTGTCGCGTTTGACTGTTTTTCAATACCTTATTTTTCCTGGTGGGCCGTCAGTGTGGTACATTTAGCTTCCTGTGTGCTTGCGAGTCCTTAAAGTGAACGTCTTTTATCGCAGGCCTCTTTACTCACCATCGCAACAGACAACGTGGAGCGCCTGCGGTTTGGAAACTTGATAGCTGAGCTATGCCCAGAAGATCAAGATCTGGTAAGTAGACTTTTTTTCTTTTTATCGCGAAGAAACAAGTTTGACGTTTAGGTCCCGTTAATTATCGCTGCATTGCATTATAGCAGGAGAGAACATTGTACAAATTGCATCTAAATTAATCTGATTGAAAATAGTGGCGAGATACACTAGAATGTTTGCCCGTGAAGACTGTTGTATCTGCGGCGCGTTGTACTCGGGCCTTGTCGGTGCTTTCTGTGAGGCTGGGGCACTGTGTTATTTCAGGGTGCTTCAAAGGAGATTTCGAATCTTTCCATTCGAGCGAACCGCCTTTGCAGACAGTAGATCATACTTTGTTTTATTTCGAGTACAAGAAAAGCTACAAGTGCGAGCTCCGGGCTTTCGGCGTCCCTGCCGAGCACGCGTCCTGGTAAAGTTGAACCATCCTTGAGGCATAGCCGTATAAGTCTATATATAGTCCAGGGAAACATTCTATGACAAAAACATTGCCTCGAAAGTACGTGGACACAGAAAGTAGGGCAGGACCAAGCGCTACTTTCAACCGAACGTTCATTTAAAACACTGTTTTGACACGCAATCAGTCTCCAGACATAAATAGGCAAACTCTTTCTCGGTAAAGTGCGCCGACGGTGCACTTACGCAGCTATCCTCACCCTTCACTCTTATGCAATAGGCCTTAAATAATTATCTCCCAGTTATATATATTTTTTTAATTTTCCTGCAATTTTTGTATCTTCAAGGTTAGGCACACAGGGGCACCTCTCACAATAGATGGCGACATCGTTTGCTTGTACCTTTGCTTCGCTCGAACATAAAGTGAAATTAACCATAAAAGAAATGATGTATCAATGATATTTTGCAGCTCGTCAATTTACTGCTTTCAACATAAATAGTGCAACTTCTTTGTTTATTCACTCACTTGACACTTTGAATGTTGATTTGACTTTTCTTTCGATCAAATTCAATACAATGTATGAGTCAAGAAACTTTTTCCTTAAAAAAGGGTTGTCGTGAAGGCGAGTTGGTGATGCATCGTTAAGAGAAAAAAAGCCGGACACACCGGACACACGAGAAATTTGCCCCTTTGCCGTACCGAAGGCAGTGGTAACACAAAATGTAATATGTTAGTGTGGGGAAACTCTGCACGCAAGTGGAGAGACTCGATGGCGAGAATGATAGCTGCGCGCCATCTTCTGTGGTGGCAGTATCAATGCGACTTTCTCGGAGCCTCCAGAAGTTCCAGACTCAGCAGACGAAGCGCGCTAAAAGCAGACCAAATGTGGCGTCGCCGAGCAGAACCCTGGCGCCAGCTCGCGGCCAAAGAGGATCAAACACTCGAACGTACCTCAACTGTTGCGGGAAAAAAAAAAAAAAAACGCGTCGAACGCGTCTGCCTTTTGTTCTGCTTTTCTGTCGCGCTTTTTTGCGCTTTTTCTGTGGAAGCCCAGAGCGCGCCCGTTTCACGGAGCACAGCGCCGTTTTATAGCTGAACACATGATGTTTCCCCACCAGCCGTGATAAAGGCTCTTATACACATTCGACATGGTAAAACAGCACATAGAACACGGAGGAAGAGAAGGGGACAGGTAGATCGAAAGAGCGCCTTTTCGTTCTAACTGTCCTCTTTATCTTGTCGCAGGACCTAGTTAGGAAATAGAAAGTACTTACGTGAAAACACCTACGGTGAAACACAGCGACAGCTGAGGTGTGACGTCGGTGCCACGAAGGTGTCACTTCGCAGCAGATGGACTGAACAAACGCTAAAGGTGTGAGCGCGCACCACAGAGTCCGCATAGGCGTTTCGCGTCCAACCGAGTAACACACCGGACGAAACTTCCGTAGCATTTTGAAACCAGTGAGGGTGTATTAAGTAGCGAGCATTTCCTGAAGCTGTTGAATAATTTCAGTGAACACAAACTAGGACTGCCTGGTGGTAATTGAAGAACATTTCGAAAATCGAGCGCCCAAGATTGAAATGCCGGAAACGACGAAACGGCGTGTGTATGCACGAACTGTTTTCTGTCGGTGTGGCTGCCTGAACGTCTTAGGCAAAAAACGCTTTGTTTTTATTCTCTTCATTATCAGCAGTCACACGTTTATGTTTCTACGTGCCGTCACAGTGTCACGTGACGACGTATTCTCACGTGACGTCACAGGTTTCCGTGACATGTCGCTTGGCGTCCCTGTGCAACCTGAACTGACATGACAGTGTCACGCCATGGTGTCAGCTGACGCCAGGTAACAGGTGACGTGATGCGCACAGGGACGTCAGAGCCGTGTCGAGCGTCGTGACGTCAGCGGAGTGACTAAAATAGAACTTGTTGTTGGGCTAGTTGGTGTTGACTGTATTGAACCATGGTTAAAAGCGCTAAAAAGACGTACACAAGATAAAAGACAAACACGGGCGCTACTCACAACTGTATTGGGAAAGGAAGATGGAAGTACATATATATATATCTGATACACTTATCGTCACCCAGGCTACACATGCGCGAGATACAAGAGCATAAACCCGTTTACATATATTTATCGAAAAATCGAATCTCAGCCTTATACAATACTATTGACGTGTCGCTGACGCACTTGGGTCCTCTCTTCTCGATAAAATATGCCTCTTGAAGAACAGGGGTCGTGTATGAAATCCCCCTGACGTGTGGAAAATCTTACGTTGGACAAACGGGAAGATGCACGAATGGCCGTTTAAGAGAGCACGCACAAAATTTAAAGACAAATGACGGGGCACATTTGCCCGCGCACTGTAGGGCCTGCAAATGCGAGCCACGCTTCGGTGATAACAAGATTCTCAGTAGAAGCAGAAATCAAAGAGCACGCGAACTTCAAGACGCGTATTTTATCAAGATGAGGGGACCCCAGTGCGTCAGCGACACGTCAATAGCATTGTATAATGCTGAGATTCGTTTTTTCGATAAATATATGTAAACGGGTTTATGCTCTTGTATTTCGCACATGTGTAGCCTGGGTGACGATAAGTGTATCAGATATATATATATGTACTTCCATCTTCCTTTCCCAATACAGTTGTGAGTAGCGCCCGTGTTTGTCTTTTATCTTGTGTACGTCTTTTTAGCGCTTTTAACCATGGTTCAATATGGTGTGACTAAAATGTGGAATATTTGGATGGAGTCCCAAAAATGGCCACTCCTCGATGTGGAGCGCGGTAGACGGCGCGAAACCCTCCAAGTGTCCTACTAACCCGCCATCCCACCCCCAATCCCAATCCCACCTCCCTGGAGGAGCGGCTGACCGATGACACGGCCACTGGCCAGCGATCGCTGGTGGACCGTGCCGAGGCGGTCGCCGCCACGTATGGGGCCCCGGACAAGGGGCTCCACCCGAGGGTTAGTCACTCGTCGCTACAACGAAGTTTATTCACTCACTCACTCAACAGTTATCGCTCTAGAAAGAAGGTTTTCTTCATTTCGTATACCCACCGCATTTCACACGGAGTGAATGTTGTAGCATCCCGATATGCAGCGAATGTAGTTTCGTTTCTGCCCGTAACAAATAAAGCCGAATATGTTCTGCCGTGAACAAACGTACGGGAACCTCAATTGAACCGTAGTGGGTATAACGTAAAACGCGGCATGAATTTCGTTCTCCTCCGGCTGCGTCGTGCGTCACGTCGTGCTGGTACCTGCGCGAGCATCAGCGTGAATTTCCTGTTTATTTTCTTGCAAGATTTTAAAAACAAGAAGTGTTTCAATATCACGAAGTGCCTCTGCCTGCGCGGGCATCAGAGTCAAGCTTCTAAAGGTTTCCAGCTGAACCAACCAGATCAGCTCCAGGCATTCACAAATATCAGAGTCAATTTCGTGTTTCTGCTCTAATAAGATTTCAGTTGCTATATTCCATTTCACCTTATGTTGTACCGCAGACAAGGCTAGAAGCGCGAGCTCATAGCGTTGGCAGCTAATCTTAACGCACGAGAGCTTGTGCCGCCGAGATGTGCCCTAGAGCAAGGAGCTCGCGCTTGTAGCCTTTCCTGCGGTACATCATAAGGTGAAACAGAGTATAGTTAGCACTTGTCCAGCATGTCCTACTTCTTTCTCTTCATCCCAGACGCACTGTTTGTTTACTACGTTAAAGAGGCGATGCAACAATTTTCGTACTTTGCGAAAATACTGCTTAGAACGGATCCCTGACGTTAATGACCTATGAGACACGCGTTCGTTTTTCACCCCGCGCAATAGAAGTCCCAGAAAATAATTAAAGAAAAACGAGCAGCGTTCACCCCCTCAACTCGCAGCCAGAACAAGCCGCCACGTGATCTGGAGCCGATTATATGCCGCCAATGTTGATCATAGCCACGCGCTGGGGTTGGCAAAGCACAGGACACGCGCCGAGTTCCAGACATTGTTATGGCTCGGCTATTGTCGCCGTTGCAGCGATTGGACACGGGTAACTACCCGAATGCTTCTCGAGCTAGTAATTATCACGAGCCCAAATCGAGTGCCCACGCGATGCTCGCGTCCAATCTATGAACCGCATTCAATTATCGTCATTGGGGTGTTCTGCGATCCCCACGTTACGTCATCAAATTTTGCAAAGGAGAGATTGAATGAAAATGATCGCTTTTGTCCTTGAAATTACACCACAACAAAGGAGTTCCTTGGCCAGTGGTGTTGCGTGCGAGTGTCCATGAGTTCCACTAGTGCCACTAAGCTCGTGTAAAGTGAAAAACGTTCCAATTGAATATCGTTGCACCGGTCCTTTAAGGCTCGTTCACACACTTGCGTTTCATAACGATCGACTGAGGCAAGAGCGGTTTTTAGGGCTCTTGAGACGGCCTACGACCAGCTGCGTTGCTGCGCAGCCGGTTGTGAGCCTTCAAAAGAGGCTTAAAACCGGCCTTGTCTCAGACAATCATATTCAAAGGCGAGTATGTGAGCAGGCCTTAATATGGATTCACTTGAGGAAGACGTTCGGCTGGCACTGTTGTTGAGGTGACAAGCGCTCCGTCTTTGTTCGGCTGGCATTCGGCTTATCGACAACCGTCCCTGGCTGGATGCCGGAAATTGTTAAAGCCAGCCATATAACACATTCTTAGCATCGTCCCGGAGTGCGGTCGTGTATCACTACTGTGTGATGCACGTTAAAGACCCCAGGCTAGCGGTTGTACTGCACTGGCTAAAATTTCTCATCTACAACTGGGGGACTCGTCGCCCGTTGAGGCAGACCAAGTTCTAGGCTGTATAAACATACGCACACCCCTTTTTTTCTGGAACACGTTATTCTTTTGTTTGCTTTTTTTTTTGCATCCCGTGTCCAGGATTTTTGAGTAACGTATTAGTGGTGTTTTTAGGGGGGCGATGTGTCTGACCAGGCCTGTTTTGGGTGAATAAGGAAGAACGGTATGGGGCTGAAATTAGTGCTTAAAGTCTGGGGGGTCTCAGGGGGTCCAGGACCCCCCTCCAATTTTGTCGGGAGATCTTAGACCCCCAGTTTTACCTAAGGTCCCTCTGTCTTAGTCCTGTACTTGGTGAAAAGAGGTGACAAGTCCTGGATAAATCGAAACAATACATAGCTTTAGAAAGAAGCTGTAGAAGTGTCGGTTTAACGTTATTGAAGAACCGCAAATAGAGCCGCCGCCCCCCCCCCCCCCCCCCCCTTTTTTTCCGGGGGCCCTACCTGTGCTCGAGCTAGGAGAGACCCCCCCAGACTGGAGGGACACTTTAAGCCCTGGCTGAAATGCTCCGCAGCTTGTACATCTCGCTCCACCTAGGGTGCGACGAGCTCCATTCTTCGCATTTTGTGAGCACTATCGATTGTTGTAAGCGCTACCAAAAAAAACAAAAAAACTTAACGATGTACGTTACTTGTTTGTAAGAAGAAAACGAACGCCTTATAGACCTACGTTGCTTTGAAAATGAAAGGATCCCGTTATCCATTACACATAACAAGTCAACGCTTCGCTTTTACGTCGCTTTTTATGTATGAATCAAAACGCTTTACTGTTTTGACTGTTCATCTGTGCATGAGCGCCGTAATCCGAGAAACTTTACGTTCATGCAGACACTTAATATAGTTATGATTAAAACGTACAGCGCCAACAGACGGGACGGACGAGAGAGGACACACCAGGGCCTCCGAGATCCCGAAGCGCGCACGCGCGAGGGCAATTCTGGAATTAATTGCGTGCGTCCATGCCTTCCACCACACAGAATTGTTGAGACAAAATATAGATCAGATGCCGTTAAGCAGGCTGCTTAGAGACGAACTTAAAGGGGCCATGAAACGAATATTGGGCTGGGATAAATAATTTTAAATTGAGACTTTACTAATCGCATGTCGTTTAGTTGGCCAAAAGAAAGAGGGTAGAAAGTCAAAAGCCAGCTTTTCGGTACGAACATTTGAAAATATAGCGGACTATTTTGTACCTTCTTTCCTTCGAAAGCTCCCCGCCTTTTCACTATGATACATCCGCGGCTCCAAAAGCGCGTCAGCGGTGCCAACCTGACGTCAGCCGAGCCCAGCTCACGCATTGGACACGAGAACTGCGTCACTGGGACGTATGCGCTCGTCAACAATAAATCCGTCGACGAATATTCGGATTCGCGTTCGTGGCCAATGAGTGCCCTCACGGAACTTATCGTCACTGGAGAATGACAAGTTCTATGGTGTGCATAAAAAGCACGGTGAAAGCTAGGAGTCATCGCACCGGTGCCAAAGAATGTCACGGCGACGTGATTTCACAATTCGCATTTGAGTTGAGGATAAAAGCTAAGGAGGAAGAAGTAGGAAAATCGTTTCATGACCCCTTTAACTCCTCTACAAGGAGGCCAATGTCTGATTTCGCACTCCTTGCATTTCCCATGCAAGAAGTCCGTGCAATGGTATTACCTTGAAATGTCCTTTTTCAATTTACACGCGCTTACTAGCACTGGCACGCGACGCCACTGACCGAAGAAGTTCTTTGTTGCGGTGTAATTCTAAGAACAAAAGCGAGCGCTTTTTTTTCTCAATCTCTCCTTCGCAAAAATTGATGACGTAGCTGGGGGTCGTAGTACTGCTCAGCAATGATATTTCAATGACGCTCATAGATTTGACCCGATCACTGCGTGAGTGCTGAACTTTCGCTCATGATAATCAATATCTCGAGAAGCATTCGGGTAGTGGCCCGTGTCCAATCGCTGCAATAACGACAATAGCCGAACCATAGCAATATCTGGAAGTCAGCGCGTGTCCTGTGCTTTGACAACCCCAGCGCGTGGCTCTGACCAGCATCGGGAGCATATAATCAATACCACCTAGAACACAAGGCCTGCGCGTTTCCTCCTCTAAACGTCATCACTAGTAGATCCCCTCAGCGCCCCCTAGGTAGCCCGGATGAGCACCATCGTCTGCTACGTCGTCTGCAACATCGTCTGCTCCATCGCCTGCTTTAGTGGTTTGTGCAGCAGATAATAAAACAGATGCTCACACCGAGTGTCTGTTGCTGTAGCATACGATGAAGCTAGACGTTCACGTGGAGCGTCAAATGCATGAGTGAAAATGCCTTACTGCTGTGCGAAGGGCTCCAAAGCTTTTCGTTGGACGCTTGCACTGGACGCCATTTTTGAGGGCGCTGTTTATACTCCGTTCACTTTTAACCAGAGAACGCAGCCAGAGCTCTGAACGCAGCCAACGCCAGAACCACGAGAGCTCGAGGTCGCTGTTGTGAAGCGTTCTTCCGCAGAACGAGAGCGCGCGCTAAAAATGCACGTCTCAAAGCCAGGAGCGCGTGCTAGCTCGCGCTCCTGGCCGAGGGAGTGTTCGCATGCACGTTGCAAATGAACTGGAAGCTCGCTATCAGCTCGCGCTCAGCACTCGCGCACACAGCTGTGGCTGCCAGTGAATGCGACGTAGGCCGTGTTCCAAAATTTACTCAATCTTACTCCAGGGTAAGGGTTTTGTTCCTTGGCGTTCTAAAACCTACCCGCGTCCAGCGTTTTTCAATCTGTGCTGTCACGTGATACGATCCGCGGAGTAACTCGGATGCATTTGGGTAAGATTCGGAACACAGCCGTAGTTCGGACGCGGCCCATACTCTCGTCAAGCTTCAGCCTGTTCGCCGCTTGGGGCGGGTCGGGGATCTACTAACGAAACGTCATGCGCAGGCCTTGTTTTCTAGGTGGTATTGATATAATGGGCTTCAGATCAAGTGGCCGCTTGTTCCGTCTGCAAGTTGAAAAGGTGAACGCTGCCTATGACTCCGCTCGTTTTTTTTTTTTTTTTTTTTCCTTGCGATTTTTATTGTTTGTGATGAAAAACGAACGCGTGTTTCATAGTTAATTAGCGTCAGGGATTCGTTCTAAGTGCTATTTGCGAAGAGTACAAAAATCGATTCATCGCCCTTTTAATTCTTCGGTTCACCATCCTCGAGTTACCAAGCCAGCTGCCTTACTTAATTCGACAAGCACAAGAAAAAAAAAAAAAAACTGCAAACGCATCGCAAGGGAGGCGGGAGTTCGTAGACCGCTTAAGGTGTAATCTACCCGCAAACGAGTATACGTCTCGTCTTTACGTAACTTGGCAGACGAGTCTAGATTTTTGCAGTCTCATATTCCAATCTGCTATATTGCCACGCAGTTAAAGTTAGCGTCATCCTCAGCCTGCAGTATGGCGACCGGAAGTAAGACGCGTTAAAGGCATCGATAACAAATTTAAGTAAAGCCCCGCAGCCTTCAGACGACGGGGCGCGAACCATTAGACGGTGTTGAGGAGCGTAATAAAAGACACGATATCCATCGACCCGACTGACGACAGTTTGCCCCTTTGAGCACCCGTGCGCTGATCCGATTCCTTAATGGCATGTCTTATGCCTCTTGCGATAAAGAGGAGGACGCCACAGAACGTGCAGGCTCCTCTCGCGCGGCCTGAGAAACCCCGAACCCACTTTATGGCCAAAAATAACCTTTAAATCATTTCGGCTATAAACTGTGTTTCTTTTCTCTATATGTTTAGGGAATTTTTTGTCGTAGACATATTTAACACGCTGTTTGTCCTCCGTGGGCTGAAAAATAACGCGGAAGAAAAGGGCCACGTCCAATCAAGAATCGGTACGTTAGAATGCGCTCTTATAATCTTTGCATGGGCAATTTCGATGTTGCCTCTAAAGGCCGCCAGCCGGAAATCCTGACACTCAGCCCTAAAAATTAATTACCTTTGAAGTTACGATGTCTCGGGGGATCATTGATGACGATCAAACGGGTATTGCCGTCTTTAGATTCCTCTAGCGCATCTGCGTTGTGGGATAACTAAAGGTTTCGTGCGCGAACGCTCTTTCAGACGCTGGATTGAATTCCTTCGATACTTCAAACCAAGGAATGGTTATGACGTCTTATAATGTGTACTGCAATTGTGTAGTTTGCACTCTACAAGCGATCGACGGTTTCTTCCGTTTTGCTCTTAGAAGTTCTGACAGCCAAACTACACAGTGGTAGAAAGTGTTTATTTGGGGCACTCCCTACGCGGTACAGTTTTACGCCCGCCTATAACCTTTCGAGTAAAGTGCGAAAAGGCGCCGACTTCATGTTCGTGCGAAGAGTGTTGCGTAGTACAGATTATGATGAAGTAATTCAATGAGCTATACACTTATATATCAAAATCATGAAAATTATGATAGCCAGATATAATAATATACAATAAGGAAGGTGCTTATGTTTGTAGCTTCTGAGGCGATGTCCACATTTCATACCAAGCTCCTGTTCGTGCGTCTTTTCTTAGAGTACAATGCCCTCTAGCGTAACGCCCGAACCTTAACCTTGTACGCCCTTCCGTAGGTGAATTTCACCGGAAAATTTAGCGAGAAATCTGACAACACGTGATCTGTACTATAATTTAGTTTCCCCTCTAAATTTATCGGAGAAATTCGATAAAAGTTTATAAGTTCTTGTTTACTTCCGAAATGGCAACTCAGTGTCCTCTAAACAAATTAAAATAATCATTTCTCAAATACTACATTGCATGGATTATAGGACTTTACAGATAAAGGTCGCTGCCAATTGTATTAATAATTAAAAAAGCACACAAACCAGATTTCATACCATTTCGGATGCTCGCCCCAAACCGGCGAATATTTTAGAACCAGTTGGCAAAGGAACGTGCTCTTCTCCCTCGCCAAACGCGCTGAGAGCTTTCGTCCCCGCACAAACTCGCAGGTGAGGTTCGATCGAAATCTTCCCCCGCAGCCTACTACCAAAGCCGTATCTGTCAAAACTATTTTGCATTTATATATTTTTCTTTCGAACGTCAATCGCAGCTGAGGACGCTTTTTCGTCGAGAAGAGAGGCGTCTTCGCAGCATATTCGCCCCATGGAGTCCACCGTTTAGGCGCCTGTTTCCGCGCATTCGCGACTCCAGCGACCTATAGGGGGCGCCACCACCAAACAAACATGGCGGTTGGGCCCAGGATCGCGTCGGATCGGCCGGGCCGCTTGAACGGGTAGCGCATTCCATTTAACAGATTTTCTTTTGTTTAATGCCCAATTTTATCGGTATTTTAACTGCGACGGTTAAGTGTAGCCGGTGCACATAAACTTGCAGAGCATAGTTTTGTTCTCCCGGTGTTTTTTGTTCTTTTCATGTTAAACTTTCGTTTCGGAGATTTCGTTTAAAACCGAAACTATTGGCTCCGGAGAGACGGTAATAGACTCTAACCAGTTTTGATCAGCTAAGAAAAGCGGCGATGACTACAAAATTGTTCCACCGAGAGTAATTTTTAGCTAACTCGCATGCCTCGACCATGCGACTTATCTGTCCGCGAAATCTAGCTTTTGTGCGTATCCGCGTTTAAGAAACAGCTCTAGTCATCTGCTCGGTCAGCAAGACAGGCTGCAAGACAATTACGAAAATTAAGCAAGCGCTTCTTGAGCCAAGGAGCATGTTAACCCGCTGGTGCCCCACTAATCAGCTGATACTCGTATTTCAATTCAGGTTTTAGTAGCAATCGAAAAGTAATTTTGACGAGCGGGTTATGTATTATATTACGTACTATGCCCCACTAAAGCGATATCAGTATTATTGCCGGGTTGAAATATGAGCTTAGTTGACTAGCTATTAAGTGAACTGCTGAATAAAAGTATATTTGACAGACAGAGAGAGAGATACAACATAAACTCAGCTTAATGGTTCTAGCCGGGAGCACGGAGACGAATGCGGGCAAACTGAAGAGAGTCTTCATTGGAGATTCACGCAGAACCTCTCTGCATTGAACTTGACTTCGAATCCTGAACGGAGAAAGTTATTATTTTTTGTGACCAGTCAACCTGAGCAATGTAGACGTATATTGCTGCTGACTTCGAAGGGGGTATATTATAAATATTGGAGGCGCGATAGATCATAATGCCGTGACAGCTTCTAACCCTGCGAGACGCGTCCCCCACCTTTTGAAAGCAGACAATTTCCCTCATTAATCGTACGCCGCGAGCAGGTTTTCCGGAATCAAGTATTGCTAAATCAGCCTGACTCCTTCGGTGTGGTGCAGAGGCTCTTTCGGCTAAAAGCAGCCAAGATGAATAGCCAACGCATTGACCGGCGTGGATGACTCAATCTTGAAGCTAATCGAATACAAATAAACTCAAGAAAAGCAGCTATCGAACCTTCCCATTCACTTGACTGCAACATTGGTGTTTCCTCCAGTGAAACACCTCCGTCTGTCGTCCTAACTCCACTGTTCTACATCCTTATAAAGAAACCACTTATCAGTTACCAAGTAGTCGTCACTTTGGATGTGATTCGAGACAGATAAGAAATTAAAACATTTTTCCGTGATTCCTGCCTATCCAAGAAATCGAAAGCACGCGACTGTGAGTTGTAGATTAAATGGGCTTTCAAACACGTGATGGAAAGAAACAATGTACTGATGCTTCACCACGCTAATGAGCACTCAAGTAAACTTAAGAAATTTTCGGACCTCCGTCAAATTACATTGTTCACCACCGCGCCGACAACACGTGTCCGCGAAAGCCACCTGAGACGCGCGGAAAGGCGCGAAGCGACCTGTTCCGGCTGGTTCCCGGTTTCCCCGCTTGGTGGCGTACGTTTTGCTGGAGTCTCGATCGCCGTCGCCGTCGGCGTAACCGCCCCGTTAAATTTAGAGGGAAATTGAATTGGTGTTGAGGTCACGTGGCGTCAATTTTCTGGCTAAATATAGCGGGCAAACTGTGGGAGGAGGGGGAGGGGATGGAGGAGGAGGAGGATGGGAGTGTACGCAGGAGGAGGAGGGGAGGGTACAGAGAAGGAGGTGGGGAGGAGGAGGAAGAGGGGAGAGGAGGAGGAATATGAGGGGAAAACGAGGAAGATGAGAGAAGGAGGAGGAAAAAAGGATGGGTGGAGGAGGAAAAGAGGAGGGGGATGATGAGGAAAGGAGTAGCAGAGGAGGAGGGGAGGAGAACGGGTGGAAGAAAAGAGGAGGGGAGAAGGGGCATACCTTCACTTTCGTACCCTACTCTCCTCCTCCTCAAGAGCTGCGCTCTAATTTCGCATTACAGAGATTTGTAAACGTCTTCCTTTTTTTATATTGGCTATTTAGGGTCGGTGTTTGAAACGCGCTAAGGCGAAGTCTTTGGCGCAAAGGCGCGGTCGCTCGCTTCGTTGTTAAAACGTTTTATTTGCATAAGCATGAAATGAGCCACCTCATCGCTTGACTGTCATGGCGTGTGCCGGAAATGAGATAGAATCTTCCGCAGGCGGTGCCGTTCACATGCCCTCCTTTTTTCCCCTGGAAGGCCTGTCGCACGTTCTGTGCCTACCAGGCTTTGTCAGCAGGATCAAGCATATATAATGTTTCGTTCTTGTTTTGTTTTTTTCTTTCGCAATATATATCCATCAACTTTAATTGGGCCAGCTTGGCGTCCGCGAGCGATGTTAAAACGCGCAGTGAAGCACAATCAAAGCGCGACCGACAAATATTCGATTTCGCTCGCCGGGGGCTCTGGCTAAACCAGAGATGGTCCTATATGCTGCCATAGCGCGGCGCCGGCAGAGGGACGTGGTTATTTTTCTTGTCGCTCGAATGAACCAATTGTCCCCGTAAGTGATGACGTCACAACATGGTGCTTTGATTGTGGGAATTTAGTGGGCAAATTTTCCCGCTAAATTTAGCGAAAAACTTTCCCACTAAATTTAGCGGAAAATTTCGCAAAACTTTTCCCGTTCGCTTTAGCGGTAAATTTAGCGAAAATTTTCCCGTTAAGTTTAGCCAGAGAAATTCGAAATTTAGCGGGAAGGTTTTCCCACTAAATTTAGTGAAAACGTTTCCCACTATATTTAGCGAAAAACTTTCCCCGCTAAATTTTAAATTTCACTCGCAAAATGTAGCGGGAAAGTTTTCCCATGATGCAACGCGCGATTACGCCCGGTTGCATTATTCCCGTATTGCAACGCTCGCAGTTACGCCACAGCCGTATATGTAGAGAGTTTGGCCATTCATTCGGAAGTATAGACGTTTTTCTTTTGTTTCCTGTCGTTCTCAGTCACGTGGATTCCTTATACGGTATGCAGGACGAAAAAATAATAAAGCATTTCAATTTGAAATATGCGAAACAATATAGGGGACGCAAAACAAGCATGTGTGACAATCACGCTTCTTTTTTTTTTTAACACCTACCAGTGGTGTGGAGAGATCAAAACGATATTTTAACGTATACCAGAAGTGACGCGATTCATGATGGCTGCCCCCTTATGTAAAAGGTGCATAGGAGACAAACGAGGAGCCGCCATTGGCCGAAAGCGGGCTGGGCGTGTTCCAGGGCGTCTTGACGAATTCGAATGTGGCCAACCAGAAACCGGAAATGTTACCCTGGCGGTGGTCGCGAGAAACAAACTTAATAAGTGCGTCAGAGTAACTCCCGGTGATTGAAAACATGGAGCACCTGATGTTTCAATCACGGTCATCCAAAATCATGGTGGAAGAGCGCGACTAGCGGAACGATCGACATAATCCGTACGCCAGGTGCCGAGGGCCGGGAATTTGCCGTCCGAGTGGTCACACCCTGTCCAAGCAAAACAGAGTTTGAGCGGCACATTCGTTTCTTACATCTTTCTGCATGATCATTATCGAAACATCACGTGCACCCTAATTTCAACCATGAAGGGCTACTACATTTCACTCTTACGCGCTTATTAAAACGATTAAAACTGTTTCTCGCTACCACCGCTAGGGGATTCTTTTCGGCTTCTGGTTGATCAAGAGATCATACCAAGCCCTCTTTCTGCGTCTGGTGCACGCCATGGCTCTGCCTGCGCCTGCCATTGCCCAAACTCTCTGTACACACGGCTCTGGGTTACGCCGACGGCGACGCCGCAAAACCCTGAAATAAGCGCCTAAAGCTGCGCTCCCCCCCCCCCCCCTTCAAAAAAAAATATATCAAGGGACAATTTATTTTGATTTTCATTGTCTGCCCTTATTACCCACAAATCTGTTCTGTTGAAAAAACTACAGGAATGGTTTCGTTTTCAAAGAAACAAGGCTCGCCACCATTGGTGGAGGTACGCTTCCTACCTCTTCGAGACGTCAGAACAAATTGTGCGCTCGTACTGAGTGACGTCCCTTCTCTAGGCAAAATTAGACATGCACACACCCTTTAAAACGCGAGGTCACGACGCACTTAGTGTGCCGATTGCGTTAGCCAGTGAAAACATATGCGCAAAAATACAAGCGCTGTGACGTTCCGCCTTCAGAGCTGCTTGGGGGACCTCGTTAGGTCTCGTTAGCGCGTGGCATCAGCTGCGCGCTCACTCGCGAAACGAAGCGAGGAGACAGCATCTCCAAACTCTTCATCCGACCAAAACACACAAAAAAAAGTCCGCGCCTTTCTTTTTTCTTTTTTTGCAGGGCAAGTTTTGTGAGTGTCGAGCCTTCCCCAGAATCCTCGGGAACGTGAAAAGAGAATCTTTACGACTGCGCCTTATTTTCTGCTCTCTTCGTGGTTTCCGTTTGTGTTTTTTTTTTTCGCGTGTCACCCACCCACCCCACCGTGAGTCCCGCACCAACATGTCGGTTCTTGACAGATGGCCGCCCCCCCCCTGCCCCCCGCACCAAACTCACGCCTCTTTTTTTTTTTACTCTCCCTCGCTTTCTTGTTTTTTTTTTTTTTCTTTTTTCGAGCTTTACGGGCTGGTTGACTTCTTTTCAGTTATTGGTGCTGCTGTTACTCGCAATATTATCACTCGGTTTTTTGTCCCGTGTCTGCTCCTGATAAAAACGTCAGCTCCTTGGAGGCGGGGCAGACTTTCCGGAACGCCATCTCTAACTCCGACTGCGCTTTGTATTGCTTCCTTTTTCCTATGGTGCCGCGTGGTCATGTTTGCTTGCCAGGGCCTCCCGCCCCTCGAAGAAGAGATTCCTTAGAATGCCCCGGAAGGACCGCCAGGAAAGATCACTGTACGTTCTAGCACGCATTCTAATAAGAGCACCCAAGAAATGAAGTTCTTTGAATGCCACGCTAAGAGAGCCTCCATGGTAAATAGTGGAACGGTGAAGGTACAATAATTTTGGACTTTGATGAAACACTTCGCAAAGTATACTTAAAACATATTACGATTTTACAAATATACAGAACATGTACAGTCGTCGCCAAACTTATACGGAACACTTGTGGAGTATTGAATGCAGAAAAAAAGATAAAATATGAGAGAACTGCACATATTTATGTGAACTGAAGGTATGCTACCGACATAGTGGGGCACAAAGAGAAATAGCTTAGGGCTAGCACCACCTATGCACAAACACATAGAAAAAATTAAAATAGAACAAGCCAAGAGTAGGCTTTGCATGTGTTTCAGATAAGTTTGCTGCGCACTGTACGTAGAACATGCGCACATAGTTACTTCTGAGTAATCAAGTTTGTGACAACCTAGCACAGAACGACGACATTTTGTCGTGATCGAATTGTATCACAATATAAAAATATGATGCTAAATCACACTGCCAGTAAAGGTTTTCCGTTCATCCTTAAAACAATGACGAAAAAATTCTCTAGAATATTTGTAAGTTGGTCTCAATCTCCTAATGCTTCGTTACCTCAGGCTCAGCTTGCTATCTAAACAAGACAAAATTAACTTTTTCTTTGTTAAATGTGCCGGGTCAGGATATGGCCTTTCCTAATTAAAAAAAATTGCACATCTAAACCAAGCAAAAACCACAAAAAATAGAAATGATGAATGCTTTGTTTTTACGTAGACAATGTTTTATTATTATTATTATTATTCTTTTACCATGCGGGGTCTTGCGACCACCTGTTTTATGGCGTCGTTCGTACCACAAAGCGCGGAGTGTTTTGTGGCATTGCGAGCATACAAACCCGGTTAGAGCTTAACGACTGTTCAGAAATGAGTACGTTCAAGATTGGTCAAATGTTAAAAGTACCGAAGCGTGGTATGAAACTTTTAAAGAAGGAAGCATCGTCGGTTACATATGCATAAATTTGGTAGGCCTAGTGCGAATGAAGAAACTGTTGACATCGTCCTAACAAGGTTTCAACGGGATCCTCGGAAGTGAACACTTTGTATGACGTACGAAATGAGTATGGATCTCGTCCGTAATAATTTCTGAACTTTCAATGAGCTTTAACCGGCAATGTACTCCGTGGTACCAAAAAAAAAAAAAAACGCATTTTGCTTTTTTTTGTATTTATACCACTGGGGGTTAGAGGGCCACGTGTAACGAAAAAAAAAAAAGGTAAGGCGACCTGCACAATTTTACAACTACTTTGTTTCTATCTCTCCTAGTTTTCGATGTATCACCTTTCTTATTCAGTAAAAACCTTCACACTCACCCCGCATATTAGCAAGTCAAAACAGTATACGAGGGTCGTTTCTTTTTTTTTGAAGTTCCGACTGACAAAATACAATTGGAGTGATGAACAATCTTATCTTACACAGAATGTGGATACATACTCCAGCTACTTCGCCACATATTCACCTGAAAGATTTAGGCAGTTACTATGACATGACACAAACTTTTAAATGCCCCCATCAAAATTTAAATGCCCCCATTAAAATTTAAATGCCCCCATCAACAAGAACGTCTGACCGTCCTTCCCGAAGATTCATGCAGTTTCCTTCGTGCACGTTCCACGTCTGTGGTGAATGACGGTCTCGGTAACATATGATGAAATGACTGAGAAACCCGGCGGCAACCCTCCTTCGGGAGGACAGTCAAAAGCCTGTGCCACGTCATAATACCTGCCTGAATCTGTGCGGTATTTGTGCGCAGCAGTAGGCAAAGTAAGTGTCCACATTTTTTCTATACTAACACAGTTTTTATTACTTATTTTTTTCTTAGTTCATTGGAACGTGAAAGAAAAAAAATACCTCGTAGCTCGTTTGCCAGGAATACAATATCGTTGCTGTCATGCAATACAGTATTCGACGGTTTTCAAGAGTTTTTAAGCAACAAAATGTGCCTTAAGGCTTAAGCCGAATTCCGCCTATTGCTACGCATATATATCAGTATGCGGGTTTTTGTTATTATTTACTTTAGTTCCAATTAAAATACTTATGAACCTCTCGCTTGTTCACTATTTTACCAATCTTTGTCCGCATCTTGCGTAAAAAAGTATCGTCGTTTTGGAGATGATAATAAGCGAGATAAGTAAAAATTTTCAAAACCAAACTAGCTCGTTGGTTATTTTACTATGAATTGCGCTGTTACTATAAAGTTTTTTTTTTAATAAACACTTTAGGTGGCGGCTCATAGCTGAACGGTCTTGCTTTTGAATATTGTGAATGTAGCTGTGGTAGAAATATGAAAAGATTCCACAACTTTTATGTTTATACACATTCATCACAGACATTCAGAAAAAAAAAAAAGTTAGAATAAGCCACCTAAAATATTGCTATTCATCTCTTCCTAAAATGTTCAAACTACCACGAGCTAGGACAATTTATGGAAAGCAAAATATATACCTCCGAGTACACCAAATATTAAGCTCCGCAAACCACAACGCAGCAATCACCGGCAGCGCACCTGCTTTTGAAATTCAACTTCACCTTCTTTTCGTAACTTTCGTATTTTCCTCTTGTTTCCTTATTTAATAAATTCTAAAGGGATACTCTTCTTCATATGTAGATATGCTTTTTAGTGATTTTACATACGTTGACAAGCCTAACGATGTATGGTGTTTTTTATGCATAAATAACTTTTATATATGTCAATATTTCTTGTTAAGGTGCTACGTAGCTAATTTATATGTTAGTCTCCAAGTCCGACGTTTTACAAACGCGCTGTCAGGGTTAAAGGGGCCCTGCAACAAGGCCTTTTGACTGGTTTTTAATTTGCGCCGAACCTGAGCGCACTGGACGTAGTAACTTAATGAAACTTTGTTTTCTCAAATTTCGCTTTATTTTAAAAGTTACAGGCAAATTAGAATTACAAAAACAAGCAAAAAATAACCTCCTTCATGACGTCGTAGGTCCTGGCTTGAGTGGCCGTGAACTAGAGGAGGGGTAGTGAGCTCATCGAGCGCTCACGGCTGCCACTACTCCGTGTCGACGGCTCGAGAGGGCGCCACTAAAGCACGTGTTGGATAGGCTGTATGAAGCGGGCGGCCAGGGCGGCTCGCATTGCATTTGCTGCGCGATTGAAGACTAATTCGGCATAATACTTCATTGGCCACAAACGACAGCAAACACGGGGTAAATATCAGTTCAGAACGGGAGCCACCTCGTGCTGCCATACCGCCAAATGGCAAAATCGCCAGCCAAGCCCGCGCCGAAAGCCTTCGGAACGCTCGGAACCGGTCGGATCCTCGAGCCGGTATACGACCGCAGCGCCGCCAGCGTACATTCGTGACCTTTCTGCGCTCGCCGTTCGTCGGCGCCTCATCCCACTAGCCCTTTCTAGTATGCGCCGTTTTGTTCCGCCGCTTGGTGGTGGATATGTCGACGGGTCATTTCTTGTTTCCGGCCTTCATAAACTGAATTTTTTTTTTCTGATCTAAAATACTAAACAAAAACTACTTTCATACATAACTGAAACGGTTCGCGACACTTATATTTTGTATCTCGACTAAAAAAAAGATTTTAGCGGTTCTGACCAGTAGTAAGCCCAGGACCAAAGACGTCACATATCGCGCGCTTTCGGCGACGCGGGTCGCCCTCGTAGGTGGAGGAGGTTTCCGCGTCATCCGGTTAAAATATGACGCACTGATATTTAGTTACTCTCTCCGTGCCCGCTGGCTTGCGCGAACCCCAAGAGACGTGGAAACTGCAAAAAAGGTAGACGCTTAAATATTATTGCAGGGCCCCTTTAAGGCGGGTGGTATGTTTTGCATCTTTTATATCGTTAATGTTTACGTGCATAGAGATGTAATGAATGTTTATCTTTGTCTTTTATTGCTGTTGTGGTATGGTTGTATTCGTCTTCTTGGTACCATTAAACGTTCGTATGCTTTCCCCACCACCTCAAGATCTCAGACAGCTTCTAAGAAGATAACAATCATTTTGATGTCGTATAAGTTTGAATAGGAGAGTGGAAATGCACATTATGTTATCATACCCCTTAATGGAGTCCGAGCTCTCTTAACAAAGCCCGCTGTCACAATTTTCTACGTGTTTTCGAAGTTTACAATTGCCGCTTGACTGATCTGCACCTATTTTGTCGCGAAAATGAGAAAACGTCCTCCCGTTCTAAAATAATAATAATAATAATAATAATAATAATAATAATAATACTTGTCATGCGTTTTTTATTGCGCTACAGGCTTCAGCAAAAACAACACCGATCGTACTTTCTTGAGCAATGCATAAACGGCCGGTCATGTCGCCCCCCCCCCCCCCGCCCCCCCCCCTTTCCCTACTTATTCGTGATCAATAACATTTTTACCTTCAGCCATATTTTTCTTTAACAAAAATTGGCTGTTATGTTATGGCTTTAGATATGAAACCTTGAGTAGAGTTCTGTTATGGACGGATACGTTCTATTTAATGCTAAATAAATTTGCTTTGAACAATGAAACCGACAAGCAAAAGTTTGAATGTTTTAGTTTAATGTAAGATGCCCGTTATAATCAAAGAGGTTTCTATACATATATATCTTATCATTTTTTTCACGATCCTTCCTATTGATGTGCTCCTTTCAAAAAAATCGAATGTGGTACCTTTAAACATCCATAGCTCATTCGAAACTCATTCAAAGGCACGTTAAATATACACTTGACTCGAGATCTCGCTCCTGGCCTTACCTATCAGCTATGCTCCGCGAGCTAATAAAGAAAGTTGTGTTGAAGATAGCAGAAGCACTTATGGAAATCCTGGTCTCCGGAGGACTCGGCATTTCCTTTCGAACTCTACAGTTCTTGTCAGGCTACGCCCTTTCTGCGGCAATTTGCATTCCCCCGTCCCAAACAGGTCACTCACACCGCCACCCCATGCAAATGAATGGGACGACGGAAGCGCCCTCGCGTTATACGTGCAATGGAGGCAATGACTCAGAACCGACGCTAGAGCCGCTGACAGCCGAAAAAGAATCTCCGGCGAAATTTCGATAGTCCCTGATTTGCCTCAAAATTGATTCGACACATTCATAAACAGACCCCAACTGTAGGCTCTGGGCAGGGTTCCAGAGGGCGCCACCGTCGGTTGGTCATCAGCGCCACCGTGACCAAATGAGCAACACTGGGACGGCTAAAATCAGCAGCGTCGCCGGCGTACCCTTGTGAGATTGCGTTGTTACCAACTCCAAGCGTTGTGTTGAACTTGTTGCGTGCTACACTACCGACTGTTTTAAGAATCTATCAAACGTTAAATATATAAATGTTCATGCGTGTGTGGTTGTATCGTTCTAGGATTAGGGAGTTTTAGCAGGTACCTTCCTCGATAGGTAGAGACGATTCAAAACAGGAGCTAGCAGAACAAAATTGAACACCCAGATATTACGTCCAATATAAAAAAGCAAGTAGACAAATGCAGTTTTTTTTAACGTTATTCGCGCGCGTTTGAAGATAACAAAATCGAAGACTTCGTCGAGCTTCCCTCCTCTACAAAAGCGGAACTGAAAGCGCCCCTTCCCCTCCCTCTCACGCTTACCCACCCTGTTTGTCCAAGTGAACTCTTCCCGCATGAACAGCTGACCTCATTTCGGTAGTTAATTTGTTTCCAGTCCCCCCGTCGCCATGTTGAAGACGATTATGTGGTGTCCGAGAAATGTGTTTTTCGTGCAAGCTGGCTCAAGTTCGAACGGTGTCGTACGCAGTTGCTCGTCACAAGCTGATGCTCGTTCTCGTCGATTGGATATGCTGTCCACTTTTGCGTAGAACACAAACAAACGCTGTGTGGATAACCTATTCTCGTGGGGTAAGTACGTTTTTCTTTAAATTATTTCTTGAGTTGACTGTTTTCTTGCAGCGGGCACGATCTTAGAACCGCATAGACACGGGTCGAAATAGAGCAACCATCGTGGGCAGCTACGCGACCCTGCTAAAAGTGCAAACGACAGTACGTTCTGCAATCGGAGAAGCGGAGAAAACGCTACCTCACTTCAGTTTTCGGTAACTGCGATCAAACGTCCACAAAACGTCGTTCGATCAAGATGTGTCGGCGGAGCGGAGAGCAGTGAGAGTGTCAAAGGATCGACTGATCTGACTCTAGAGTCATCGCATCGAACAACGCCGGGCTTCGTTCGAATTATTTCCAAATATCGAGTCAAATAGCGCATTTCGAAATCCATCTCAAGTCAGGCAATGTGAACGGAATGCTTATTTTACACGTTTTACGGCATTCATTCATCTCCGACGGCCTTGTATTTTCCACGGCCTCGACGGGAACCTGCGGAGCTTCACGCCTGCTAAGCTACCGCGGTTGCGACAGTCCGGTACGCGACAGTGCCATCAGCTTCAACGTTTGATCTTCTGCGACATCCGAGTGCAATGTTAACAATATAATACCAAAAGCGCACGAATCAACACCTTCAAATTGATGCGTTAACAGCCCCACGAGCAAGCAGGCTGGCAAAAGGGCCTTCTCAGTGTTGCAAATTTTTTGAGCAAGATGGCGCAACGTGTCACACCAAACTTGACTGCCCGGAGGGTATAGTAACTCAAATTGGGAGTCACGGCATGTTCTGTTCGCGAAGTTATTGGCGTTTCAAGTTTGGAAACACTGAAAATGTGACGTCAGACGTTGTAATATGGGGGCATTAGAGCTAGTTTCCGACGGGTTACAATACGTTTTATTGTGCTAAAAAAATGAATGGTTGAGCTGGCGCCACCAAAAAAGATTCGCGCGAATAACCCTGTCCGCCTGCTCGACTTGCAGGTTAGGCAACATCTGACGAAACCGCACTGGGGATCGCGGGAAAATTTAAAGCTTGTTTTTGGCATCAACTTCAATGGCGTTTTTCACGAGTACTATGTTCAATTTAGCGATAATAAATAGCATCCTAAAAAGAGTAAATCTTGGGTATTCCTCAAATGTGCTCAGTTTAGAAAGGGTGCCTGGAACTCTTCTCCGACTAGTGCGTTTACCGCGTCCATAAAGCTGGTCCCTTGATTACCCTCCCTGATGACGCGATGAAAGTATCACGCTGTCGCCTGCAGCGATCCTGGCGGCGCCACAGCAGCCACGGTTGATGTGGCAGACGCCTGTTCTGCCGCACGTCGTTCCCCACTGTGACAGCCCACGGAATCTTAGGCAGCCGGAAGTTGGGACACCGCGACGACAGTGACGCTCGCGTTCACTCCTGCGTTTCCCGGAACTTGTACGACCAACCACCAGGATCGTGACAACTGACGGCGGGACACTCGGGCTTTCGTGACGTCCTTCGTTACCAGTTCTGGACCATTTTTGGAAGTGTATACAGAGCAGTCGTAGCCGCGTTCCAGGCAGCATAGTTAAGGTAGCTCTAAAAATCCCTTAAAGGAGCTGTGCAACGATTTTAAAGTTGAAAGAAATAACATCTTTTTTTGACATTGTTCACCTTGCCAGAAAGGACAGAAAACACACCTCCTTCCTTCAAAATGTTGCGATTCCGCCGCGTAATCGCGAGGCAAAAATTAGAATATTCCCCGACCTGCAGCCGCGAGCGGCGGCCATGAGAAACACGCTGCGTGACGTTAATGGGGGGTCTTGTAGAAAGATAGCAAGTTGTGCGAATACTTGCTCGATAAAAGGTAACGTTTCTATAAATCTTGTCGTTCCAACATAAATATAAATGCGTCAAAAAACTGGTATCATTGACAAAACTTTTATTATACGGAGTTTTAGTGGCGCCATCTATCCTAGGTCCACAAAACCGTCAGCTCTATCTGCTACCGCGAACAAGCGCCAAAAGCCGGAGGGGGAGGGGATGAGACTTTCCTCCGTTCACCATATTGCTCGTGCTGCGCCAGCCAGCACGTGGTCACGCGGTCGCGAACGGATGAGTTCTCGCTGCTCACTGATGGCTCTATAGACCTTTCCAATGTTTACAAAATCACAGTCCAGCGTGCGATCTTCACAGTCCAGCACGTGCGTGTTCGTCGCTTCGGAAAGCGAGCAAAGAACGCGCCATACGCACGAACACTCAAAATGGCACCGGCCACACGCTCTTTTTTAGAATGGTCTATAGACCTTTCCAAAAACGAGCTTGTGGCCGGTGCCATTTTGAGCGTTCGTGCGTATGGCGCGTGCTTTGCTTGCTTTCCGAAGCGACGAACACGCACGTGCTGGGCTATGAAGGTCGCACGCTGGACTGTGATTTTGTAAACATTGGAAAGGTCTATAGACCTTTCCAATGTTTACAAAATCACAGTCCAGCGTGCGATCTTCACAGCCCAGCACGTGCATGTTCGTCGCTTCGGAAAGCGAGCAAAGCACGCGCCATACGCACGAACGCTCAAAATGGCACCGGCCACTAGCTCGTTTTTGGAAAGGTCTATACTCGGTTTCACCTTATGATGTACCGCAGGAAAGGCTACAAGCGCGAGTTTCTTGCTCAGGGCAGAGTCTCGGCAGCAGAAACTCTCGTGCATTAAGAGCAGCTGCCAACGCTATGAGCTCGCGCTTCTAGCCTTCGCTGCGGTACAGCATAAGGTGAAACGGAGTATAGAGAGAGAGCTTCACCGGAGCCCCGCGCCTACCCCATCGACGTCACTGCGCACGTGACCCGGAAGACGATGCACGAGTTGAGAGGTGGCAAAAACCTGGATCGTTTTTCATTTTTTTAAATAAAAACTAGGCTATCCAGACAAAAACTGTTTTCCGTAGTTCACTTCAGAAGTGTCAGGCATCAACTTCCACAATTATTTAAGCAAAGCCCTGAATTGGCACGGCTTGGCGGCGAGTGGCGAGCACCGCTGGCCGAGGATGACTCACACGTACGGCAAGACGCGTGAACAGACCACGGCAAGCGTTGCTTAAACTCTTGGTGCTCTTGAATCGAAGCGACTGGGAAAAAGACAATCGCTCGTAGTTAATTGGCACCGAAGTATAGAACGGATACTTGAAGAGACCAAGCACACGCGTCTGTTTGGCGGCCACGCCTCGAAGCGGCAAGAAGAGCGGCAGTTCCACTGCTCCCACGTCGCACGAAGGACGCGCTTTTGGCTGCAGACATAAAAGCGTCTGCGGACACGCCTCGAATATCTTCAAAACATGTTTGAACTTTTTTTTTTTTTTTTCATTTTTACACCGGAGTTGTTAAGGGCTAGTTTCCCCAGTATCGTGTCCGCAGCAAACATATGATGACACCACACTCTGGACAGCTACCGCCTCCTATTAGCGAAGGCGGCAACCAGACAACCTGCTTGCCGGTTGTCTGGTTGCCGCCGTCGCTTATAGATGGCGCAACCTTCCCAGCCTTTCCCCTCTGTCTCGCCGACTTGCGGGTTGCCACTACTTCATTCCCACCATAGTACAGCTTCGCTGGTCTTCCTTCTTCACCAGAGTGGAAAGGCTAAAAGTTTTTAATTGTTTCCCGTTCATTGGGAGGTAGCAGAGACTACAGGCCTGACGAGATCATGCGTCCCGCACTGCATTGCTAGCGAAAAAGAAATCTTACACACAGGCAAAAAAATATTCAAAGATGTATGTACGTAATTTACTCGATAAAAAAAAATAAGAAAACAGTTGTTCTCAACGATTAATTACCACAACCAAAACAATAAAAATATCCATAAAAAAGCTTTAAGAAGACACGTGAACTACAAATATCGAGTAAGAGCACGACGCAAGCTTAACGGAAGATCAGAAAGCAATGTTACTGCCCACCAGAAGCGCCTTCAATTTATTTTTAAGTTGGATTAGACAACAGTTGGAGTCGATTTGTCGGTCAATTTGCTAAAAATGTTTGTGCGACTTGAAATATTTTTGTCTGCTCACCGTAATTTGTTCGTATTTTTGGCGGTCATCTGATTGGAACTCTAAACGTATATTCATTTATGCTATCGTTATCTTAAAAACAATGAATAATATACTATCTTATATTCGGTTTTTGCTGTTTCTTATTTGCAATAACTTAACTAATAAATTTTATTTGACTTTAGTACGCTATACTTTTTGAAAAGTTGGTATGCCATATGATCTTGTGGTCCTGATCTTGTAGTTTTCAAATCTTTACTTATTTATTTTGAGTGACCCACAAAACAGCTTAACGCCTCCTTAGGGGTACATTTACCAATGTAAGACAGCTGTCAAATTACTCGGACATGATAAAAAAAAAAGTGAAGACAAAACAATGGCTGCAACACACTTTCTAAATTTACGCTCTTGATCAAAAATATCTCTAGGCTAACATTCCCACAAATCTGTTCTAAATGATTATACGTCAATTGAGGGCACCTGATGCGTTCTGAGTGAAGGATAAAACGATGTGCAAAGCCTTCTAGACCTACGAGGAACGCGCAAGTAGACGTGACTTCGGAGCGATGATGAATCGTACCATTTACGATCATATAAAGAAACATCAATCCACGGACCGTACTCCTGATGTGCACCGTATCCAATTTTACGAGGTCACCAATACTTTCGTAACTGTAGAAATGATCGGGTTGTAAATAACTATAAAACAATACACGAATATCCCTATTATGTTTTTTGAAAGAAGGAGCAGCCGATTGTACAGCAACAATGTTTGAAAGAAAATAATGAATATTATATCTTAATTTTCAGCTATATGAGTATAAGATTTTGTATTTAATGTATGCATCTAGCGGCTCGCGATATCTCAGTGCGTAACTGGTTTATATGAATATTCCGATTGAGCTCTCGATGGAACGACGCGGCAAGGGATTTTCGGTCTTTAGCTTCCTCGAGGATATCTTTTTTGAAACGTACTGTGATGCCAGTATTGTCGCATTTATTAGGAGGAGTGATAAGAATATACCTGGTTTTATAAACGTGTAGCTGTCATTTGTTAATTTGAAGGCAAATTAAAAGATTGGCGAGATAGTTGTTTATCATAGATTCTAAGGACGCTTTGCAAGTAGAAAAAAAAAATTCGATTGTATAATCCACGAACATAGCAAGCTCCGAAAATCTCTCAATTGTTGCTATGTCATTTATATAGAAAAGGAACCCTACGTATCATAAAATTAAACCCTATGGAACACCATCCTTTACTTCGAGTGTGCCAAAACAAGTGTTACTTATGTCTACATAGTGCAAGCGATTTCCAAGGTAGTCTTTTTTAATTACTATTAATGTCAAAGCAACGCCACGAACGCCGTGCTGTTGAAGTTTTATCAAGCCACGCTATGCGGCCGCTTGTTAAAGGCTGCAATATACGTTTCATTCATCCATTCATTCATTAAGAGTTGCCATGTTGTATTGTGTCCAAAGCTTTTCTAAAGTGTAGGAATAACCCTAAAGTATATAGCTTTTTTAATGTTGTTTACAATTATATCCTTCACGTTAACATGTGGCTCCTCAGCACATCTGGATTTCTAAAAACCATACTGATATTTATTTATTTCGCCGTGTTTTAAAACAAATGGGCCGAAATCGCTGCCGCTGCCACGCTGATACTCGAATAAAGGCGTTTTCATTTCGTTTAGCGGTTTGTCGTTTTGTTTTTTCCGCCAAACGTGGCGGGAATATTTTCCACTAAATTTTGCGTAAACACTTCGCGCTAACTTTGGCGGAAAAATTTTCCGCTAAATTTGGCGGGAAAAGTTTCTCCTAAAATTGGCGGGAAAATCTTTCTCTAAATTTAGCGGATACGTTCCCGCCAACGTTATTAGATTAGCTCAGTTACGGAACTGCTCATAGACGCTGCATGCACGAACAGTACCCCCCCCCCCCCCCTCACTCACCACAATTCGCCCGGCGTCGCTCGACGCGCCGCCGGACGGCTGCTTTGGTAACTGAATCGGAATACGTTCGTTTCGAAGCTACTAGAAACGTAAAAACAAACGAAACAAAACTCTTTTTGTAGTAAATTTTATTGGTTTAGTACAAAATGGGGGCGCGTAACGTTTTCTAAAATTTTTAGTTTGCAAGGTTTTACAGCACAATTAATATTGTTTTTATACAAGCATGCCTCAGCGGGAATTTCAGGTAGCGCGTCCCGACCTAGGTGCATCTTAACTTCGGTGATATGTCGCGGCGCGTCCGCTGGGGTGACGGGGGTGGCACCCCTGTAGCCCTTTCCACCGTATCTGTTTCGGCTCCGAAATGGCCGATTGAAGCCAAAATAGATGTCACGTGCAGTTCCTCGAGTGACCGCTGCGGGAGAAATGGCGGTTGTGCTCTTTGGAACGCACAGTTATGAAATCAAACAATAGATGGCGCTTCGAACGACGCTAGTCGGATTGAGGTGAGTGAGGGGGGGTACCCCCCTCCGCGGGAGTTCCACAACTGAGGTAAACTAGTAACGTTGGTTCCCGCCAAATTTAGCAGGTTGACAGGGTTATGACGTCACAGCCACGTGTAACGTCCCACGTGGCTGCGCGCGTTGCATTATGGGATTTTTTGCTCCCGCCCACGCCGACACCGACGTCGAATGTTTTGCGACACGACCTCCTGAAAGCTATCGCATTAAAGGGAAGCTAAAGAAGTTCTTGAAAAAAACGAGTGATGAATTCTAAAATACTTTTACCTCGTGAATCTGAATATCACGTTCGTTTTTGACGACGATGTAACTAAACGCGACAGAACACGCAAACCCTCCGACCAGTCGTTACGTCATACGCGCATCTTTCGGCCTCCAAGCGCGTATCGCTCGTGTGGACAGCGCGTGCAATTGCAAGCTTGCCAGGTATATCCCCGCGCACCGACAACACTCGTGACGTCATTTTCTGGCGTACATTGCTCTGATAGGCTCTGAAGATGCGCGAGAGCCGAGATTCCGAAAACTCGGTATATGACGTCACGCTCCGGAAAGGAGGGGTTTAAACGGTGCTTTGAAAAATATTTTCTGCAGCCTCCGTGCACCAAATTGAAATACCGAATTGATTCCGTTTTCCTTTAAAAACGGCTCGAACAAGAAATTACCTCAAAAACCAAACTCCGTGCAACGATGATGTGTCGCTCACCAGGCGCCGATAAAATTTATCTCTATTCCAAGTATGTAATTTGCAGGCTGGCGTACGCAGTGCATCGCGCCTGCTTTTTTTTTTTTCTTTTATTGCATGTGCCTCCAGCACTCTTCTTCCCACTTTTGCTCGCCCTCTGCCAATGATTAAAGGGGCACTGTAGTCGATTCTGAGATCGTCCTTTTGTGATGACAACTCAATCTAGACGCTCTAAGCATCCCAACAAACCCGAAATCACAATCGTACGTAGCTCATTTCCTCGTTAAAAGCGTGTTCGAAGATCGCGACACGCCCTCTTTGGTAAGAATTTTCTTCCGAGTGAAGTGGTTGACGAAGGACGCTTGTTGGCGAGTTCCAAGCGATGGCTTCGCCCGCGGAGAGAAAGAGGAGTCTTATTTGAATGTGTACCTATCAGACTCTCTTCGAAGCGAGTTATAATAAAATAATTCGGAATCTGCGCGTATTGTAGGGCTTTTATTGGTCCACACAATGGAGTCCGCGAGAGAAAGCAGTCCCCATGTTTTTCTCTTGCACTGAAATGAATATGCGGTTTTGTATATAGGACTTGAAATATGTAGGAACTGACACATTTTAAGCAATATAAGATCAAAAACGACCTTTTTCGAAAATGACTTTAGTGCCCCTTTAAGGCGTCTTCGAAAATAGGGTGACAACGGCAGTCTCTAAAGCACACGTACAAGTGGCCTCCGGTCATTGGCCGCAAAGAAACGCATGCTCACGCATTATTTAATTAAAGGAGTATGGAAACCGAAATTTAGCTCTTATTTCTTTGTTTAGTCAGAAAAAAACGTTGTGTCAGCACCTTAGATACACCAGTCTTCCGCTCGTACACGCAGGCAAACTAATTTTAGAATGAATAACACGATTGCTCGATACCTCCTGATAGTTGAGAGGTAGATGTAGTTATCACGTTTAATGTCTACTGCCTCAGCGCTACTCACAAAGTACAGCGCAAATGTATAGATAACTCGGGCATGAACAGAATCGCGAAGCTTGGCGAAGAAGTTCACAGCGATTCAGCAACGTGCCTTCCACACCATCAAAAACGCCGTTCTTAGCGGATGATGGGTAATAGCCTGACCTGAGGATACGGAGCCTCTGCCAGACCAAGTATCCCCCCCCCCCCCCCCGGGATCCGCTGTGGATGCCACTCTCAAATATGGCACCCAGTGGGTACCTTAAATACACAGCTTGCAGTTATCGCCATTGCTGGGTACTTACGGTTATTTCTACTAACTGGTTCCCTCGAGCTCCTACTTTTGCGGTGTGAAACACACACGGTGAACCGAACGCTCAAGGTACATAAGGTAATGACGTTACGGGCAAGCAATGTATAGGCATAGGGTGTACTGTCCTAGGATCTTGCTACTAGCCGAGATTGACACGTGTTGACGCCACCAAGCCGCAATGCTCGCAACTACAGTACCTTTGGCCGTGCAGAGGCAATTTACGTCACGAGCGCCATACGCATTGCGCTTCTTGCTGACCGATTTCGAAGCGAGAAGTAGAGAGCTCGCGTTACGTCATTTCGTTTCCGTACCCCTTTAACACATCGTTCCGATTGCACGACATAAACTCGGCCGCATGTCAACGGGATTTTGAATACGACGCATATCGTGCCGTCCACAAACTTGTTTGCGTGTTTGACAGTGCTTGCAAGCCTGTTGCGGTTCTCCTGATTTACCTGATTTACGCGCGGGCATTGTTGTGCGAACTTGCGTGGCGTCGAGAACACCAGCGGCACATGGAAACGGTTTGCCACTTTTATTCTATATCGTGTTAAACCTTATGCATGTACGGAATTGCTTACAATCTTCGTTTTTTTTTTTTTTTTTTTGTCATGACATCCGCTTTTGACCCTTTTTAGGAGAGTTTGAGACACACCGAGTAAAACTGACATTGCAAACTCCGCTCTTAAAAGTGGCTTTCTGCGTTTGAAAGCTCTCAAGCATGACATGATGGTCAGACCTGTGCAAAACTGCCAGGAAACAGGACGATGGCAACATTTCTTTTCACTAGTTTAGAATGCGCGAGGTCGTATGGGAGGATTTCCTACTTAGATTGTGGCTTGTTGCACCAAAACACGTCATGTCCGGTAAATTATAGCCTAAAGTCCAAAAACTGCAGTTACTGACCTGACAGTCTTGAAGTTCGTAGGTAAACTTTAAACCTATGGAGCAGCAATTGAAGTTATTGGCAGGGGGCGTGCAGAAGGGGAAAAATAGGTGCTGGAGGTACATGAAATAGAGAAAACAGAGGCGAGGCAATACGTAAAGCAGCCTTTAATTTGCTTACACAATGAAAAAAAGAAAAACAAATAGATTTTATCAATGCTTGATGAGCAACACGTCATTTTTGAACGGTGTTGTTTATTTTAGAACGGTTTCTTGTTCATGCTGTTTTTTTTAAATAAATGTTCAGTTGATAGTTCAGCCCTCGTCCTGTGTGGTTCTCTCTTTTTCCCAGTCTTTCTCAGCGCTGCTTTTAATTTATTAAATCATGAAAAAACCCGCCTGCATTGCTACCTTAAAAATTCCATATTTGATTTGAAACATATCTGATGGGTGCTGGTTTAAAGTCGTGAACGCCAGCGGCAACGTTATTTTTTCATTGATTGATTAGCCACTCTTCATTGAATTGTGGGGTGAGCAGTAAAATTATCTCGTTTGATAATAAAGTGGTGACTATTCTGACACTGGACTGCGGTGCACACCCGTGAATTATGGTGAACCAGCTTGTGCAATATACTTATTTATTAAATTCGACATCTCCTGGCCGCTCAAGTTTCTGTCGAAAATAGTTACACTTTGCACTTTTGTGCAGATTTTGATTCTGCCAGTGATTGAGCGTAAAGCTTCCAACATCATTTATGCATCGTTGTAGACTCTTGAGAACATGTTCTGATAATATTCAGCTTTTGCTTTCATATAAGATCATGGTATAATGTGTTTCGTGTCCTCTTATATTCAACGAGAATGTTTTTGTCTCATATTTAACAAAATTATGATACATCTTATATTTTTACTAATTTGTCTGTATAAGTTGCTAGTATAATTCATTGTTTGCTTACTCTATTTCTACGTCTCTTTGCTTGAATGAGTAAAAAAACACGGTCGTAGAAATACTGAAATTTTCTTTAAAACGTGCACATGCAAGATTGTGGTCACTTTCCAAAATAGTGTCGAAGACTGTCTTGGTCTACATAACACAAAATCGTTCCAGTGATTCGCCATTTACTGTAAAACCCTTAATGTTCGCGAGCCCTTAATTTTCGCGAAATTCGCGAATTGCGAAATTCGCGAAACTTAAGGGCACGCGAAAATTTTGGTCCTTAAGAATTTCAATGCAGGCGTCTGGAATTCGCGAAATTTAATGGCCGCGATTATGTCCTCTATGACCGATTCGCGAAAAATAGGGGTCGCAAAAATAAAGGGTTTTACAGTATTTTCAATCACCTTTACGTAAATTTCTGGTTCATGTTTTTTTGTTTTTTTGTTGTTTTTTTTTCACAAAGGAAACGGTGTTAAGAAACATATTGGCATATGGTCACTGGTATGTTGCGTAAATACGCCAACGGTAACGTATGTGGCGTTTAAATTGGTTATACAGATATATATTAACTAGAAGTTTCCAATGTCAGTCTCATAGGCAGTTTCACGATGTTGAGACACCCACAGGTGGTTAAGAGTATATCCATTGCTTTTTTTGTAATTAACACACTTAAGTATCTAAATATTTATATTTTTATATTCAAAAATGATTTGGAGGTTAAGTACGGCAAACCGAGCAAATAGTATAAAAACAAAAAAAAAAGGCTGGCTTGCTGCCTGCAGGAGGTCTATATATAACAAAAAGAATACCATTTCCTGTATGAACAGTAAGGTACTCGATGACAGCTTTGATCACTAAAAAATCATCAACTGCATACCATGAAATATTATTTTTCATGTATATGACAACACTACAACCTATTTATTTAGGCACGGCATTTTCTGGAACCCAAGATTCCGAAAAACGTAGGGCGTCAAAAATCATGCACAATTTTTGAAAAATATTTCTAAGTCATCCTCCTCTTTATCTATACTCGTGCTGTCGAAATGAATCGCAGAACGAATTGCCTTGTAAGCTACAACAGGTAACGCCAAACAAGGACATATAAAGGTACAAACATTCTGACGGATAAGTGTTACCCATAAATATTAATTGTGCAAAAACAAGAATACCACGGAATAAATTTACCGTGTCCTTTTTTCCACATCCTCGGAGACCGCAATCTTGATAGCAACTGAAGATTTATTTCGCGCATACAGCTTTCCCCCCCGGTGACCAGCGAAATTTTCATTACTCTTCACGCTTTCGAGCGATGGCTGCCTCCAGATTTTTTGTTTTGTCTTGTCAGGTGCGCGTTTACACACACCGGAGATGCCGCCGCGTCAGCACCATTATCTGATGTCTTTATACCTTCTTTTTTTAATTTTTTTTATCAGCGTGTTTCTTTCGTTGTGTTATGCGAAACGTACTATGATGTTTTTTTTTGGTTTTTTTCTTGAGTCCGTTTTTGCGTTGGCACCCTGACAGATGCCAACATCTGCGTCGCTAATGGACACATCCTTTAACTCACCAATCTCCTCGAAAAAGGCAGTGGGACCACCTTCTACGGGGCTCCTTTGAATTTAGAATGGGCAATGACTCCCCAAAGGTCGTATTTGCTTTTGTTGTCAAAAACGATGCAAGTTGTAGTCATAGACACGCAAAAAAATGGCAGAACGCGAAAAAAAAAATTTTTTTTTTTCACGGGCGCGCATTTTTTAAATTTTTTGTACCCTTTTTTTTTTGCTCCTCACCTCCTCGCTTCTTTTTATGTGTGATGTAATCGTATATGATATTTAGAAGCTTTGTAAGCCACATTTCTATACTAATAAACAACGACATTTGTAAAACTTTTTTTTTTTTAACGCAATTGCGAACGCGTTACGGCCCTTCTGTTTGAAATATTGAAAATCGAAGTCTGGGGTGGTGTTACCTCCTGGCTTTTTATCATCGCTCGGAAAACATGGCGGCGCTCGACGCATTTAGCACTAAAGATGATCGGTGAGTCGTGGAATCGGACGAAGTTCTCTTTTTTAGGTGCCTGACGACCTCTCAGACTTCGAAAAGGAAATCGTCAAGCGGTCAAAACAACTGGGTATGGTGTTTGTATACCGTAGTTTCAGTTGTGACTGCGCCGGGGCAGCCTTTCACGCAGAACCGGCGCGACGTGGCCCCTCACGTCACTCACGAAAGTCCACTGAGCGTTCTCTTCGACCTCATACTGTTTCAGAGAATTTAAAATCGCTAAAAGAGCCCTAAAAGAACTTCAAACTTGAAAGTGAAACGCCGTCTGCTCAAAGCGATAGGCGGCACGCAAAGCGCGGTTGATCGCGGGACACATGCGACACAACGCGGGGGCGTGAGAGAAACTCGAGTTGCAGGACGACTCAATCTTTGACGTCACTGCACTGGCGCGGATCGCGCGGGAACTTCAAATTCGGCTTTTGGAAATTGTTTTTTTACCTCACAAATACTGAGTTTTCAAGTTTCCAATTTTGAGGGTAATGTCCTGGCATCATTTCCAATCGTTTCGTATAATAAGAAAAATTATGGTTTTGAACGGTCAGTCCAAATTTCGGTTCACCATCCCTTTAAGGTTTTTTACCCTTTGGTACTGCTCTTCTTCTTTGAGCCTGCTAGTTAGCCCGCGGTTTTCAGTTTTATTATCTAGTTGCATCTTGTTGGGTGCTGTATTTTGCTTTAGCAGTTCTTTAATATCGTCATCTGCATCTTAGAGGCCATCGTTTTCCTCACTACAAAAGTTTACACTCCTTTAGGTTTTAATCTCATGACGCACGCATGTGCTCAGACCCCTTAGTGATTTATTTTGCCTCCTTATTGGTTTTATAAAGTTGGAGCACAAACAAAATAATCAAGGAAACAGGTCGAGACACCGTAGAAATAAAGGCCACAAAATTTGCTGTCTTCAGCAGCAGTGGGCAAGTAAAAGAGGTTAATAAAAATATTGGCAGAAACTCCACCGATTTCTCACCCGCAAGCAGAGGCAGTTGTGATAAGGTGCGTGAACGCCATGCACCGCTGCCGTACTGAAGAAAGTCCCTATCGCAGTCCGTTTTCTTGTCTCGCTTGAGTCGCAGACGGCGCTGTAGTCTCGATTGACGTCTTTGCTGCGCCAGGCACGCTTATGATCTGATCTCCCACAGCGCTCCGGGTTGACAAGAACTGTAGACGGGGTCAATTGCGATTAGGTGTGTGGTCGTCGTGCACCGCTGCCGACGGTGCTTGAAACACAGACAGTTTTGGTATCCCCAATGTAACAGGACCGTCATACAAGAAATATGCACGCTTCAGACAATGTTCGCTAAATATGTAAGAGATAAGTGTTTTCGACGTGTGCCTGCTTTAATAGAATTAGAAGCATCCGGGTATGCTTAATAAATGGCGCAGCACGCGTGGCTTAACCATTTTTATCGTGCTCTACTCTGGCTTTCTTTCTTTATAACTGATAAAAAAATAAAAAGGAGACATTGGCTGCTGCCGTAGCAGCGCCGGCTACTCTTTTGAACTTGAGTGATTAGTGTCCATTTCCTTGGCACTTTTCCTCAATCGAGAAAAGAGCGGGAAGGCGTCGGAATTGTGATACTGGCTGCATTTATATGGTCACCGATTGCCATATGATAACCCTGTGTTTAGGAATTGTTCTGATTTTCAGAATCTTGCCTGTTCAACTGACAACGATTGGTAATCCAACCCTCTCGGCACAAAACAATACACACACACGCACACAAAGGCGGACACTGGCGCGGCGCAGTCTACACTTTATTTATTTGTCTATTTTCAAATTACACTGCTGGGCAATTTCGTCGTGCATTTGGCCACAAGCTCGGATGTCACTCAAATGAACCTGACCAGCGCACCAGGCACCAGTTTGTCGCGCAGCTTAAAAGGATTTGTTTCTTTTGTGTTGGCGTTTATTAACGCGGATGTGATGTACAATACAAAAGGGAGAAACGGAACAGTCGAACCGGAACACTTAATAAACGAATGTGTGCGTGAATGAAGAGCGCAGCAGGATTTCACACCGAAACCTCGTCACAAAAGAGAAATGGCCAATTCGGCGGCCAAGGCAGCTCCTTTTCACTTCTGCCGTTTATATTTTTTTTTTTTGTGTGTAGTCCAACTTGCTTGTCTGGTTTTAACTCAAAAAATTTCAGACTTCCCTGTATACCACCAACACGCTGTTTCTGGCTCGGCGCATGCGCGGAGGTTTCACTAAACACAAATCCGGTTTCTGCGCATGAGCTGTATTCACACCCAGTGTAGGTAAACGTTGACTTGTTTGTAAATAGCGTCAGCATCATCTTGTGGTTTTTATATAATCTTTCGAATTTTATATATTATATTTCGTTTAGCCATAATCTTCACGCAATTATTTACCGGAATTTTAGAGCTGATTGCTTATTTCTCAATTTTGTTTTTAATCTTTCAATAAGGTTACTCACGTCCTTCTTCTTCATACACTTCGTAGCCTCAACAAATTCTTATCCGGTCTCGTTTCGATCTAATCCTTTCTAACTAACCGTCTTCAATTAGTTTACGCCAACAGAACGAATTCTTCATCTTCACGTGTTAACTCCGGTGTCCCACAAGGTTCAGCACTAGGTCCTCGTCTCTTCCTTATTTATATTAATAACTTCCCTATTCGTGTCACTCTTGTATTAGACTTTTTGACAAACATTAGCCAAATACACCCTTTTTGCTTACAGTGTACAGATTCAAGCCTATTAAAGCATGTGGATCACTTTTTCGAACACTTGACATTTTACCCAAAAAGCATGTTTGTGTCTTTTGAGGTAGATCTGTTTGTGCAAAAGAGAGTAATTTGCATTAGTTCATGCGTGTCACCGGCAATGACCAGTATTTTTCTAAATGAATATTTCAGAAAGGAATATTTCTGAGAAACTGTACGACGTGAACCGATTCGATATTTTCAGGAATTTGGATGACTTTCTAGTGCTTAGTAAAACGGCTGGCGTGCCTATATATGAGGTCACAGATGTACTTGACGTGTTTCGGTCGTACGGCGAAGGTTTGAGGTTTAGACATGAAGAACCAGTACACGATCCAATGCAGTCCCTGGACCTTCGGCTGAACCTTATGTAAGACCACATATGTTGGATAAATGAACCACGCTGCAAAAATGGTAGTAATTTATTTATTTATTTATTTATTATCAGTATTTATTTAGAAATATTTATTATTATTTGATATTCTCCCGTTTAGCTCTGCCAACTCTAAAGTAGTCAAAAGGGGCATTGGCTCTTTGTTCCTCGAGGCATCACTTGGAAAGACGTGCACATGGCACGCAAGAGAGTTTTACGAAACGGATAGCGCGGTTACAGAAAACGGGCTACCACCAGAGAACTCTGGCGGAGGTAGAGGACAACCTAATAAGAAAGATTAAATGCACGCGGAGACAACCTCGTGAAAGAGACTCGGCGAGACAGATGGTCGTGGGAAAGGAGCACGCCGGCGGCGTCGCCCCTGTCGCCTATTGTTCGTAGAGAGCTTAGATTGTAGAGAGGGTCCAACTCAAACGAGGGGGGCGTTCGCAGTTTAATGGCGGACGCCTCCATCAATATTAGACAGTTTTAGTGGATCGTACGCTAAAGCCTTGCGTACGCAATAAAATTGCGGGTCGGGAGTGCGCGTGCGCAGAACGCAATAGAAGAGCTAGCGTATTGCGTACGCATGCAACGCTGGGGATTTTGCGTGGCGGGCTAGCGGGCCTTGCGGGACGCTCTCGAGAGATCTCGGACCCAACGAGAGCGCCAGTTTCAAGATGGCGGTTACCTCGACTGGCGCAGCAAGGGCGACGTGGTGTTTTCGAAGTTCTGTGTTACGTGAAATTGCGTGGTGTTCAGCACGGCAATTCTTTCTGGGACCTACCGCGGTCGAATCAGATCGCCGTGCAGCTGAAGGAGTGCACAGTGACAATGTTCGCCGCTCGCAATGTGCGTCAACGCTGAGATCTGCTCAACGCTAAGCCTATTCGCACAGTTCATCGCCGACGGACGAACGACTCTAAAAGAAATCGCCGAAGTTCTCGCCGCTATGCACTGGACATCAGTAGGTCATGAATTTCATTCCGCGGTAGCATTGATAAAAGCTGCCGTTTCCACGGGACGACTGACGGAGGCTCCGTGATCGAATTTGGCTACGCACTCGCAGCCTCTGTACCCCGCAGAAAAGCGCGCTTGACGAGGCAGCTGCGGCTTGGTTTAATTTGAAATAAAATGATTGGACACGTTTTCATCTTAAATATTTCTTTCCAGGAGCATGGTTGCGCTATAAGCACGCGGAATTCTCCGGCTTTAGCAAATTTAACCAAGATCATGCGCGGTGTTCACTCGAAAACGTAACGCACAACTAAATTCGGTCCGAGCAGGTCATTTTTAGCGTACGCTATACTATTGCGTATTGCGTATACGCAATACGCAATAGTATAGCGTACGCAATAGTTTAAAAAAAAGTATAGCGTTGCTGGCTCTTACGTATACGTAAGAGCCAGCAACGCTATACTAAAACTGTCTATTCTTCGCAATTGGTGCTCGTGCGTTGCGTTATCGCGAGGCTAGGAGGAAAGCAGGCGAAAGGGCGGAGACACGGACCACCAACGCGTTCGTCCCCTGTATCTCTTATTGCGAACGCTGCCCATAAACCACGCGACTCCGATCAAGCAGTTGGAAATTCTTGGTAATACAGGCTCTCTAATTGTTCGCTGCCACCTAGCGGTTCTAGCCGCCTACTCTTCCCGAACAATTGTGACGAATTCCACGGGCCTAGTGTGCCTACCATTGTTATGACGGGAAGTAAGGTTCTTACGAATTCCACAAGAGTTTCCCGTAGCGCAAAACTTGTGCGAACGTAATATGAGTGCAGCGGCTAAAAAGTACTATACCGATAAAAATGATCTGTCTGCCGCTAGGGGCGCCCTGGTCTGGGCTTGAGCTATGTCCGCTCTTCTCCTATCTCGTACGCGCGCTCACTAACCCACAACCTTAAAAAAGGTTACTGATAGAACTATCCGTTGTTTTTTCCGTGCCTAATAAGCTATCGCGATCATGTCGCAAACTCAACGGTCCCCGGATGGCTACAGGTGCTTGTAACACGAAACACCGTAACAGGTTCACAGAATGCGTTTACAGGAGTGGTATACGAAATTCCCATGCCATGCGGAAGGTCGCACATCGGCCAGACGGGCAGATGTTTTAATGATCGCGCACGGGAACATGCAGCGGCTGCACGTAATAATACCCGGTCAGTACACCTTGCCAAACCTTGCAGCCGCTGCATATGTACTCCCTCATTTTGTGCCACGAGAATTTTGGCTAGTTATCCCGGTCGAATATCATAGGGATTTGAAATAAAAGAAAAAGGCGTAGATTTTATTAGCGACACATCTGTGCCATTTCGACACACATCTGTGTTGAAAGGGGCTGCACCGGATGTTGGAGTGACTATGTATTTTACCACGAGTATAGACCTCTCCAATAAACACCTTCTGGGCGCTGCCATCTTTGTCTACTGTGCTGTGGGACGCTTTCTGAGCGTGCGCATTAGCTCTCTTCCACGAAATATGAGAAGCCGCGCATGCGTCGACTTCCCAGTGTCCCGGCACTTTGCGCCTGGGTGAGAAGCGTTAAAAAGGACTATGTAAGAGATGGTATACATGATGATTGAAACCTGAGACTGTGGTTTGAGACGTTGTCTGTCCCTTTTTCTTCCTCCTTCACGAGTGACCTTTTTTTTTAACCACGGTCTCAGCCTCAGCTTTTGATTATCATGTATAACTTACACCAGTTCGCCTGCACTTTAAGCGTTTTTCCATGAGATCTGTTTTCAATAAATGTCACGAAGGAAAAAAATGAAAGCCGTTTACAACTCCCTGTAACGCCGAAATAGAGCGCAGCTCTTGAGGAGGAGGGGAAGGCACGTGGGGCGGGGGGGGGGGGTCACTTGGCCTGGGGGTCACGTGACCTCGAGGGGTGGGGGGCGGAGAAAATTTTCCGCTAAATCTAGCGGGGAAAATTTTCCGCTAGATTTAGCGGGGAAAATTTTCCGCTAAATCTAGCGGGAAAAAGTTTCCGCTAGATTTAGCGGGAAAAATTTTCCGCTAGATTTAGCGGGGAAAATTTTTCGCTAGATTTAGCGGGGAAAATTTTCCGCTAGATTTAGCGGGAAAATGTTTCCGCTAAATTTAGCGGGGAAACTTTTCCGCTACATTTAGCGGGAAAAGTTTTACGCTAAATTTAGCGGGGAAAATTTTCCGCTAAATTTAGCGGGGAAATTTACCCATCATGCACCGCGCGGTTACGCCGACGGCGACGGCGACGGCGACGCCGACTCCGCTCAAGCCGGAAACGGGCGCCCAAGAGCTGCGCTCTAAAAAGAAAGACGCATGTTTTCGTCTCGTTTCTTTTCGTCCTCATGATGTTTCGGCGCTTTGAACGTGCACAATGAACCGACTATACTTCGTTTCACCTTATGTTGTACCGCAGCGAAGGCTAGAAGCGCGAGCTCATAACGTTGGCAGCTGCCCTTAATGCGCGAGAGCTTGTGCCGCCGAGATGTGCCTCACAGCAAGGAGCTCGCGCTTGCAGCCTTTCCTGCGGTATTGGCGACGTGAGCGATCGAAAGTGTCGCTGTGGTCGGCCCACCACAATAGGTGAGCGTCGTTTGACAACTTCCGGTTCCTTAGGAAATTTTGTTTCACTATTGGCAAGCGACGACAATGAGCTGCAAGCCTGTGCAAGCATAATTATGAAACCTCCAGACTGTAGTTTTCAGAACCATACTTAGACAGCCTTGCAGATGATCGTCATCGATTGCCAAAAGCTTAACAAAAATTCCTAAGGAACCGGAAGTGGCCAAACGCCGCTCACCTATTGGCCGAATGCTAACTATGACGTCAGCAAAGGATGTCTCATCGACGGAAATAAAAGGAATGTAAGAACTTCAATTTTGACGGTGTTGGCAGTGTTGCTTTGAGACCGCTATGATTTCAGGCTTCCAGAATGCTCATTACGAACACCATCGATCTTGTTGTTCACAAGGTAATGACGTCACGAAAGGTAACCGAACGACGGCGCCACAGAAACATCTCGCCGCTAATAACCCCATTAGGTAAGCGGCGTTTGGCAACTTCCCGTTCCTTAGGAAATATTGTTTAGCTTTTGACAAATGACAGCGAGGATCTGGAAGCCTGTCTAAGCAGGGCTCTAAAAACTACAGTGTGGAGGTTTCCGAATTATCTTCGCTCACGCTTGCAGCTCATTGTTGTCGTTTGTCAACAGCGAAATAAAATTACCTAAGAAACCGGAAGTCGCCAAACGCCGCTCATCTATTGCCATCGTAATATTTTCACTCGCTCGCTGTATATTATGTACCAATTACCCGGCACAGTATTTTATTTAAATGCGCAAATGCAACTTTAAATTAACGACACGTTTCAAGCTTAGAAATTTAAGAGGAACACGTTCTTTTTGAACCCTCGAAACAATTGTAACGGGAACTCCTTACAATATTCACGAGGAACGAGGAACGGACTTTCGTTCCTATTTTGGAGGAACGTGTGCAACGATGCTTCTTCGTTCTCTGTCCCGGAACGAAACCAAAACGACGGTGATTGAGCGTCAGGGCAGCAAAAAATGGAGGAGGGACCCCGGAACCGTAAACAAACAATCCTTAGAATCTTCCGGTTCTCTGGAACTCGTCTTGGCTGTCCCGGGGAGCCGCGGAGTTCGTGAGACGAAATAGAATAAGCAGCGACATAATAAACAGGGAGGCGTCTCGGGTGAGACCCGGGATTCTAAAATAGAGACGAGAGATGTTCTTCGCGCTGCTCTTTTTTGTGTCGGACAACAAACGCGGAACGAGAGGCACCCCGACGAATACGCCGAAAAGAAAGAGCGCGCATACGGAACATCATGTGTAAACATATTTTACTTTTTTTTTTCGCGTCACAATTTGCTAATAACGAAGAATTTGCATTTTTACTCGCAATTTGACAAAATTGTTTTTTTTTTTTTTTTAGCGTGGGAAATCAAATTTGAAGGACAACGTATTATGCATAAGCAGAAGCACAATATCCACGAGAGAAAGACAAGGAGACTGGAGGCATCAAGGGGGCGGTGCAACGATATTCAGTTGGAATGTTTTTTCACTTTACACGAGCTTACTGGCGCTAGTGGGACTCAAGGTTACTCGCACGCAACGCCACTGGCCAAGAAACTCCTTTGTTGCGCTGTAATTTCAGAGACAAAAGGGATCATTTTCAGTCAATCTCTCCTTTGCAAAATTTGATGACGTAAAGTGGGGATCGCAGTAAAGTGGGGACACCCATATGACGATATTTGAATGCTGTTCATAGATTGGACCCGAGCATTGCGTGGGCACTCGATTTGGGCTCGTGATAATTACTAGCTCGAGAAGCATTCGGGGAATGTGGCCCGTGTCCAATCGCTGCAACGACGACAATAGCCGAGCCATAACAATGTCTGGAACTCAGCGCGTGTCTTGTGCTTTGCCAACCCCAGCGCGTGGCTATGATCAACATTGGCGGCATATAATCGGCTCCAGATCACGTGACCGCTTGTTCTGGCTGCGAGTTGAGGGGGTGAACGCTGCTCGTTTTTCTTTAATTCTCGCCAGAATGGGACTTCGTGATCCAGACGACGAGGACATCATCTATCCAAGTGGTTCAGCCCGTCGCCGCCAAATTATACAACACCTGCTACTGAACTTCCTCGACGAATCCGGTGTCGCAAACCGCCTGTGAGATAACTCGACATTAACTCTCAGCGCGTTCCCATCTTTATTTTATTTTTCTCTATTTTCCTACCCCTTTCCTTTATCTCCCTTTCTTTCCTTTCTCTCTACTTTCTTTCATGGGGAACCAGTTCAGCATTCCCGCTAGAACAACCTCCCCTACTTCTCTCACGTCACCTCTCTCTCTCTCTCTCTCTCTTTAATTTTTTTACTGGGACTTCGATTGCGTGGGGTGAAAAACGAACGCGTGTTTCATAGGTCATTAACGTCAGGGATCCGTTCTAAGCGGTATTTGCGCAAAGTACAAAAATTGTTGCATTGCCCCTTTAAAAGCTGCTATGATGAGAGCGCGAAAAAACCTCCCGTAAAGCTGCGGTGCATCATGTAGACACCGTTTGAAGCGTGACGGTCCTGTCACGCTTTTTTTTAAGTGTTGGCAAACATGTAGTTGTAGCAAACATGCTGGGAGCATACTCCAGGCATGTCCCCAGAAAAGCATATCTGCAGCAAACACCGTGTACGAAGTGAAACAGCGTGGTTGGGGCTTTAAGGAGTTCACCCCGTGGCGAGGGGAGATGCGCTCAGTTATAGGGGGAAGCTTTTGTACCTTTCCAAGTCAGCCCCTCGATCATTTCTCCTAAATCCTAAACGCTTGGAACCAACGGAGACACGCAAATTGCCGCCCATTGCTCCCAGCGGATCTTTCCGGAAAGTCCCAGGGAGGGGAATTCTGGAGCTACTTCGATGTACGCACGGGCCGACTCGGACGCTTCGTCCACAATACACGCCGAAGCGCCGAGTACAAGCACGAGTGAAAGACGTCGACGAGACAAGCGCCGAACCAATGCCGCCTGGAAGACGAGGCCTGCGTATGACGTCATCGTTAGTGGATCCGCGACACGCCCCATGCTGCAAACACCCGGAAGCTTCACGGGAGCCACGTCACAACTACGTCACAGCGATCAAAACGAAACTATAGTCGGATGCAACCTAAGAACAATCTTTTAGCTCCACCCACAAGCGCATTGCGCCCATCTGAAGTGCCTCCGCCGTCGAAAAAGTAGTTCGCTAGCAACGTTGCTTTTTCTTCCTCCAGTAAACGTGTCTTAAACTACTACAATATTTATTTAATTCATTCAGGACGTTTAAATAAGTTGGAATACGTTTTTGTCAACGAAATAGCTGTTTAGGAAAGAAAGAAAGTCATGTCCAATGTACCGTCTTCCCAATTCATTTTCTGTCCAAGATACTGTCTAACATACCGTCTTCCAGCGCCTTCGATTGAGGGAAAGCGGCGAAAACGAAACCAACCTTTCTCTCGCCAAAATTATAAATAACAAAACACTTATAGTTCCTGCAAATAATAAATATTTAGTGATTTACTTAGTTTTGTGGGCTTTCCGCACGAAATGTGTGCCTTTATTTTGTTGGATGAATAGAAAGCAAGAATAATTATACTTTTCGGGTTTTGACAAATCGGCACCCTCCCAAGTCACCGACACCACCACCGCGCCCCGCTAGAGTGCCTTCATACACACGCGCGCTTTTGCTTGAGTGGTGACATCTCAGCCATTTTTACGCCCAATCGTTTTTTTATGCATTTTGAAGTACGCGCAATCCGGTGTCAATCAGCTCGAGCGCGTAGCTTTGGCTAATGCATAGACGCCATTTTGGCGCCCAGGTCACGCAACGAGTGCGCGAGAGCGTCACGCGCTGAACATTCAGTGCAACAATGGATGTCTTCACCCTGAGACAGACAGACATGTAGGCACCCTACGCCCCGCTCTCTTTGTCTTCCGTCATGGATCCCACTGAGGTGCACGGCAATCTCAGCTCACCCCGCGGAAATCACAGCGAATTGAAGCAGCGGTGCCGGTACTATGTTGAGTAGCAACGTGGGGCAGAGGCGACAGAAATCCAACGAAGCAGACGACGTCCGGCGTAGCTTCTCATCTCAGCAGTGCTAAGCCTCGCGCCCGCTTCGAAATTTTCGTTGGCGATAGCGTCGCTGGATTCTCACGTTGTCGCGCAAAAACTGCTGCAAACGCAAGCCGATACCATTAAGATTTCGGGGCCTAACCTCGGGCACGTAAAACACGGTGCAAAAAAGCAGAATAATTGTCACGAGAAACTAGCGTCGCGTTGCTAAGGCCAGCAGCCATGTTGAGCTTTTTTTTTTTCAAAAGGATCGCGATTGGTCCACGGAATCGTGACGTCATGAAAACGATTGGCTGGCGTTTCTCGGCGTAGGAATACATTTTCCTCTGAGGGGCATTTCCGGTTTGTTCTTAGCTTGCAATCAACTATAGCAGTACGAAGCTTTGTCTGTTCTTCGTTTCGCGCATGGTTTGTTTCTGCACTCCACAGTTGCTCCGGTGTGTATTGTGGGCTTCTCATTTAGTGCCGAAACGGCTGACAGGGATGTGCATCGCGTATAGCCTATATGGCGCCCAGTGAATACTCCTTATACGTAGCTTGCAAGTGTCGCCAGTGCTGGGTACTGGCGGTTATTTCTACTTACTGGTTTCTTCAAACTACAACCTCTGTGGTGTAAAACTATACTCTGTTTCCCCTTACGATGTACCGCAGGAAAGGCTACAAGCGCGAGCTCCTTGCTCTAGGGCACATCTGGGCGGCACAAGCTCTCGTGCGTTAAGAGTAGCTTCCAACGCTATGAGCTCGCACTTCTAGCCTTGTCTGCGGTACAACATAAGGTGAAAAGGAGTATAACACGGCGAAGCGAAAGCTAATGGCGCATAAAATACTGGCACGGCCGCGAATGACGTCACATGCAATCTATTTTTATTCTTGATTGCGTGAAAGTAAGCCGGAGAGTAAAGGCCTGTTCACACATGCAGCGGAGCGCTACAAGCATAGCGCTGACCTCGCGCTAAGCGCGTGCTGACGGGAGCGTTCACCAGTTTGTATCGCACCGGCAAAACTGTTGCTCATGGCAGACGACAAGTAGCGGACGACACGTGAGAAGCGCTACATTAGCGCTTCGCTGCATGTGTGAACCGGCCTTAAAGGCGTCTTCTCAGCGAAGCGCTGGTGCAGCTCAGAGCCGTTTATAGAGGGAGTTTGGTCAAAGAGAGGCGCGGGCAGAGCCAGGGCGTGCGGCAGACTCGGAAAGAGGGCTTGGCATGCTCTCTTGACCAACCAGAAGCCGAAAAGAATCCCCTAGCGGTGGTAGCGAGAAACAGTTCTGATCAAAGGTTTATGTTCGTATATGGCTTTAATAAGCGCCTAAGAGTGAAGTGTAGTAACTCTTCGTGATTGAAAATAGGGTGCACGTGTTGTTTTGATCATGATCATGCACAAAGATGTAAGAAACGAATGCGCCGCTCAACTCTGTTTTGCTCGGACAGAGTGTGACCGCTCGGACGGCAGATTCCCGGCCCTCGGCGCTTGGCGTACGGATTATGTCGATCGTTCCGCTAATCGCACTCTTCCACCATCATTTTGGATGAGCGTGATTGAAACATCACGTGTATCATATTTTCAGTCAGCGAGGGTTACTCCAATGCAGTTATCAGGTTTGTTTCTCGCGACCACCGCCAAGGTATTATTTCCGGCTTCTTGTTGGTCACATTCGAATTTCTGAAGATGCCCTGGAACACGCCCAGCCCGCTTTCGGCCAATGGCGCCTCCTCGTTTGTCTCCTATACTTCCCAACGAATGGCCGAACTCTCTACATACACGGCTCTGGTGCAGCTCTGCTCACGTGTCGTCAGTCACTTATCGTCGGCCATGAGCAACAGTTTTGACGGTGCGATACAAAGCTGGTGGACGCTCCCGTCAGCACGCGCTGATCGTGAGGTCAGCGCTACGCTTGTAGCGCTCCACTGCATGTGTGAACAGGGTCGCTAAACTCGTCAAACACAAAGTTGGGCACGAAGTTCGCGGAGCGTGCTGATTGGACTCCCGCGACGTTGGCGTCACGCGGGACGAGATGTCAATCATCCAAGCTCTCTCGGTACTCAAATTCTAGCGAGAATGTTGGGCACAAAGTTGTAGCAAGCTTCATCGGAGCGCGCGCGAGCAACACCGTGGGGCCAGCCGATTGAACGGCTGCACTGATGACGTCGCGCCCGCGTGTCCCTACATCCCTATGCCGCGATAGAGTCCATGAAACGTAGATTGTACCTAGGCGGGCTGTAAATACTCTGAACTTTCTCGTCGCAAGATCGTCGTTTGTGGAAGTTATTGCTGACGACAAAGTGACGTTTCACAACTTTGGGAAGGAGTTATTTGAGGCCAAAATCTTCGCTTCGGAATCGAGGCGAAGATTGAACTTTGTGATATTGTGGAGCCGTGCCCGGTGTACGCGGTTTTAGAGCTCATCTTCCGCCACTGTCAACAACGCCACCGGGGTCACCCACAGGCGTTGTGTATAGAGACGTCGGCAATGTCTGAGAGATGAGGAGGCGACGGGGAATGGCGAGAAAAAGCCGGGGAATGGGAAAAAAAAAAGGTATGACCAACACAAACACACACACAAATAGGGGTCAGGAAGGGCCGTAGAAATTGTTCGGGAAAGAGAGAGAGAGAGAAGGGGGGTGGGGTGATAGTAGTGAAGAAGGGGGATATCCCTTCCCCCGAATGTTTAGAGCGCAACTCTTATGCGCCCCGTTCGAGCTTGAGCGGCGTCGCCGTCGGCGTAACCACGCGCGCGTTGCATTATGGGACGTTTTTTCACTAAACTTAGCGGGGAAATTGACGTCACGTGATTTTGACACCAATTAGGTTTCCCCGCTAAATGAGAAAGCAACAGGAAAGGAGGAGGGGGCGGAGAGGCATACCCTCCCCTCCGTGCCCTCCCCTCCTCCTCCTCAAGAGCTGGGCTTTAATTCGACATTATAGAGAACTGTAAACGTCTGTCATTTTTTTTATTATAACTCTCTAAAATGCTATAGTCCGGGGCTGGGGCGATATCCCCCCCCCCCCCCTTACACCCTTATGCCCTTTGCGCCCCTTTTTTGAACGCCACTTGGGGGGGGGTGAATCGCGCCCCTCCCCGTTCTTCTGTTTCGACGACCCTGCTTAGAGGCGTTCCAACTGAGCGATGACGAAAAACAGCACAGCGTGCAATTTTCTAAATTATAGTTCTAGAGATTCTGGAATTAAAACGGGGCGCGTTCCATGAACTTACGAGCGGCCATGACAGACTTTCAATCGAGAGGCTCGTGCCAGGGCTCGTTGTGTGCAGGCGCGTTCAGTGACGTCCTTTTATAGTTCATAACTTTGACGTCAGGGTCAGGATGATCAGTTGTGAACGACAAATTTGATGGTGCGAGTTCGAGTCGAAGGTGAAACGTTTGGTTGTGTACGATGAAAGCTTGGTGTCCTCGCGTTCTTGAAACATCACTGTCAATATTGACCAAACTGACATTACTCTTATTTCAGTTGATGAACGCAGAATTAATCCCACTTTGGCTTATCTTTGAAAGTCTATCATAAAATGATTTTATCTCCCGCTGATGGGGGACAACTGCCTGTAAGCGAAATCCGTCCAAAGGTGGACAATGCTACTCGGCTGATTGTGACCTAGCCACGTCGGGCTACACTCTGATCAAATTCAAAAGGCCGAGATAAATAAAAGGGACGACAGGGATGTTTTTTTTAGTAAATTCTGCTTTATCGGCGGAAATAAGAACGATATCAGACTATCGATTTCGACGGTGTTGATTTTAGAATGCAATTACCCAAGCCTCCGCTGTGCTTTTTAGAGACCATCAAGGTCGCAGCTGATAATCTTCGTCTCCGTGTGCTGCTCTAACTTGTCGCCTAGGGAGTAGTAGGGATTTTCCCCCCTTTCAATGAAAAACGTCACGAAGATCTACGGATCTGCGGGTTTGTGAGAAAAGAAAACTTCGCAGCAATCTTTCGGCTCCTCCCCCCGCTATGTCATAACACGAAGAAAGTTGTGTCTGACGAGTTTAGCGACCCAGGCCTTAACTATGCCCTTTCACAAATCACTGTTCTTTTCCACCTGAGGTTAGGGTGCCTACATGTCTGTCTGTCTCAGGGTGAAGACATCCGTTGTTGCCCTGAATGTGCCAGCGCGTGACGCTCTGGCGCACTCGGTGCGTGACTTGGGCGGTAAAATGGCGTCTATGCATTACCCAAGGCTACGCGCTCGAGCTGAGGGACACCGGATTGCGCGCACTTCAAAATACATAAAAAACGATTGGGCGGAAAAATGGCTGAGATGTCACCACTCAAGCAAAAGCGCGCGTGTGTATGAAGGCACTCTACCTGAGGTGGCACACCAGTGCCTCGCATTGCGCGTGCCTAGCTATTTCTCTAACTGGGCCCGTTTGCTCGAAGCTGGTTAACTAACCGCGGTTAAACGGATTTCCCTACGAGGGGGAATTTTAAGTCATGTGACCGGCAGAGTAAGGACGGCGGGGAAACATGGCGGTGCCCCGGTGAGTGAGCGCCGCTCACTTTGGAACTAATACGTCGTTGTAGCTGCAATATTGGGCGCGTTTGTCAGCAATGAATGGTGCAGGAGGCTTTCGATTTGCCTTACCTTACTTAAAACGCAAAGCATGAGCGATGACTTCGCCGCATTTTTTAGATAGTCTTTCGATTCTGGCAATTCCTAAGCCTAATTGGACGCGATAGTTGTCGGCATGGCAACGTCTTTGAAAAGTGGATTGCCTTGACTCAATCGGCCGGGTACTGATAGCACACAAAAGCAGACAGCGTCCCCATAGACCTCTTGCTAAATTTCCCAAGCACCGAGGTGCATGCTACGAGTGTAGTTACACGCGCTGCGCGTGCTGGCGTCTGCTGTAGTCAGTATTCTGAACCAAAAAGCCTACAACAAATTTTGCCGTGCACGCGCGTTCGTCAAAGATTTAATATGATTATTTACTTCGAATATTTTATAAGTGGAAGGCCAGCGCGCACCGATCGTTGAATTACACTTCCAGTGTTCGCCTCGATGTTAGGGTAATTTACTAATAGGTCAATTTTCACTGGAGCCAATTACAAATTTTTCAATTTATGACGGTGTTATATACAGTTCTTACATGCTGGCCAACAATGCTGCGGGAGTGACCCCCCATTCACACTGGAAGCGGATCCGCGTTCGCGAAGCGGTTGCGAACGCGGTTGTATAAAGATCTAGTACAATGGCACGCGCATTTGATGTCATCAAATGCGCGTGCAAATGTACTGAATCCTTATACAACCGCATTCGCAACCGCTTTGCGAACGCGGATCCGCTTCCAGTGTGAATGAGCCCTAACGCCCGCCTTTTGCTGCTCACTTCTTCCTCATCGTTTCTAGGACAGAACTTCATCGTCCTCTTTCGAACTTGGAAGGAAATTTCAACGAGGCTTGTCTTCACTTCAGACAGCCAAATATTTAAAAATTTTCCAAACAAGGGTTAATTTAGTTTTACCTTACCGATTATCTGTACCACGAGCAATAAAAATTGTTTCTTGAGCTCAAAGGTATGCCACGCTGCGTCGCGAAAACACGGTAGCGCGCATTTTTGGGTCCCCCCATTTCGGGGACCTTTCCACGGAAGCCAATTATATTCGCTGCAGCCAGGAGGTGACACCAGCTACCACCCCATAATAAAACACGGAGCTATGGCTCATCCAGCCTTCGTCAAACTTGGATAGGTACTTTTAGGTACCTAGTAGGGAAGGGTAGTTAACTTTTAACCGCGGTTAAAGTTAACCGGCTTCGAGCAAACGGGCCCTGGTTGTAACTAAAGCCTCTCTATACAGGGAAAAGTGGTGCCATTCATTGTTGTGGAAATGCTCGAGACACGTGCCACGCGCCAGTTCCGGGAAGACCATGGCGTCTGAAATCTGACTCAGTGCTGCGCTGTTCTGCCATGACCTTCCCAAGGGCAGCACGTCGCACGTGCCTCGTGCATCGACGCACCTTGCGCTACTTTTAAAACATAAAGGGGCTTTAGTTGTAACGCTTCGAACGAAACGAAACGTAAGAAAATCCTTGTTGTCAGTTGTTACGAGGCAGTGAAGACCGAGATACGCCACGTCCGATGGTGTTCCAGGCGCATGCTGAACTGCCCGTGCCACCGGCGCCCGTGCATTGCATTTCTTTATTTTCTAACGCCCGTGTGTGTCAACGATGGCGCCTGCTTTTGTATAGACCTATTTCGCATAACCTCAAACCAGCCAGTAACTGACGTACCCTCGACCTGGTGCATTTTTGGATTGCCCGCTGACACAGGGTATGCAACCGCCAAGGGTATGGGCGAAAAGTCTTAAAAACGGACGCTGTGTATGAGGTATTTCCGAGTGCTCCTTTTTACCGTGCTGCAGTTTCCGAAAATCTACGGTTGTCTGGCTACCACTGCGTGGTCGTCGGATGGATAAATAATTTTAAAAAGCATCAGAACAATAGCAGAAAGTGTGCCATGAGCACAAGAAGCTGCAGCACCGGTGTGGCTGCATGGTTATCGAGCTTCGCATTTTCCCCAAGAATCCTTATTTATGAAGTCAGTCGATTGCGAGCTTGAATCGCGAGAGATTCGTATCAGACTCAACGTCACGTTTAAGCTTACGACCACTTCGTCTACGACAAGGACCGATTTTAATTCCCGGAGCAGGTGGTCCAATTAGGTTATCACTGCAAGCCCGATGGTATGTGAAAATTATGAAAAAGTCTACATGCCACCACTCAAGATGGAGCTATCAAATGCCGAAAGCTTACCTGCATAGACTACATTAAACTGCTCATATATTCCTTCGCTGTGGAAACACAATCTAACACCCCACCGTCTTCGTCGTCGTTTTCTCGAGGAGGCAAGGTGATGGCCTGTAAGTAGCCAGCTGGATTCAACCGGACAAGCTCCAACCAAGTTAGTGCAGCCCACCATAGCCAAGTCTAGCCAAGTTCCCCCCTTACCCACACCGTTGTCTACCCAGATAGCTGTGCTGCCAGAACTAGCCGGTATTTCTTTTTCTAAACCGCTAGACGGCGTCGTCGGCGCCGCAATTCTCAAGATGGCGGCGCCGTTAAAGAAAAGGTCTATATAGCAGTCGCAACACCCGGTGGCTTACGGTCGTTCCTTGTGATGGTCCCTACACGGCACATGAAGCCAGATTGTTCCGGTAACTCGCTATTGCACTTTGATGTAAACGGCCGTAACGGAGGGTGACGCAATAACCAAAACACGGCAGAATATACGAATATTTCTTGCGTGCCTCACGAACAACAAATGTAGGTTGCAACCACCGCTGCCTTTCTGCATGGTTCAACCATCGGGAACGGTGCTTCTGGAACGTGCATTCCACGTTATCGAGATTGGCGTTCTTTGCAGACGTTAGGTAGGAAGGAGCCTGGTCTGAGAATGCGGGGACCTCTTTCCGTCCAACCATAAGGCATTGCTAGGTACTGACGGTTACTTCGACTTGCAGGTCCCCTCAAGCCACTACTTCTGCGCTGGGAAACACACACAGTGAAGCGAACGCTCGTGGCACATAAAATACCAGCATGGCCTCAAATGATGTTACGGGCAAGCTTTGTATAGGCCATAGGGCGTACAGTCCTCGGATATTACTACCAGGCGAGATTGTCACGCGTTGACGCCACCAAGCGGCAAGGGTCACAACTACACTACCCATGACCGTGCGAGAACTATTGACGTCACGAGTGCGATACGGATTGCGCTTCTCGCTGGCCGACTTTAAAGCGAGGGGTGGAGAATTCGCGCTCACGTCATTTCGTTTCCGCACCCCTTAAAGGGGCGATGAAGCATTTTTCCTACTTTTCGCAAATACCGCTGACAACCAATCCCTCGCGTTAATTACCTATGAAACACGCGTTCGTTTTTCAAGACACGGAAGAGAATTCGCACAAAAATAAATAAAGAAAAACGAGCAGCGTTCACCCCTTCTACTCACAGCAGCGAGAACAAGCGGCTACGTGATGTGAAAGCGATTATATGCAGCCAATGTTGATCATAGCCACGCGCTTGGGTTGGCTAAGGCACAGGACACGTCCTGAGTTCCAAACATTGTTATGATTCGGCTATTGCCGTCATTGCAGCGATTGCAGACTAGCCACTACCCGAATACTTCCCGAGCTATCGATTATCACGACCCCTGATCGAGGGGTCACGCAATGCTGTGGTTTAATCTATGAGCCAAATTCAAATATTGTCACTGGGGGACTGCGACCGCCAGCTACGTTATCAAGTTTTTGGAGCGAAAGCTCGCGCTGCGGAACCCAGGGATCCTGGATTCAATCCCCACCCCTGCCCGTTTCGATCTGGATGAGCATCGTACCGGCGTGCGGTCGTGTATCACTACTGCGTGGTGCACGTTAAAGACCCCAGGCTAGCGGTTGTACTGCACTGGCTAAATTGCTCATCTACAGCGAGTGACTCGTCGCAACATTAAAAATGGCTGACCATCGACTCGCTGTAAAATATCCCCACAACCCAATTATTATCAAGTTTTACGAAGGAGAGATTACAAGAAAACGCTAGCTTTTGTCCTTGAAATTACACCGCAACAAATAATTTCTTGGCCTGTGGCATTGCGTGCGAGTATACTTGGGTCACACTAGTGTCAGTAAGCTCGTGTAAAGTAAAAAAATATTCCAACCGAATATTGTTGCACGGCCAGTTTAAGTATGAAAGGCAGTGTAGATCCACAAAAAAAATAAGGAGCTTTTCGAAACGCCTAGCGACATCTGCGCTTTCTTAGACCATTATTTGTACCGGAAGCTAGCACTGAAACTTTCAAGTCTGCTTTAATCCGCGTGTTTAGAGTGGTGTCCAACCCTCAAGTGAACTTCGCTAAAACTCCGCCTTGCTTGACGTGGGAACATCCTAATAGCACTATCCTGGGGTGTCTGTCAATAGACCGATCCCACTAAGCGTTCCACGCATGCGTGACTCCGCCCTAACGGAAGTTCGTAGGAAGCGGGCGCCAGTTCACGAGACAGCTCATGTCGCCTCGTGCTCCGCTCGCGCAGACCCTCAGCGGAGTTATTGACTCCGTAAGTGTGACGTCATGGGTCCAAACAAACCGTTGCTAGGGTCGTTGTTATGGACGAATACATATGGCTCGGTTTCGCTACGAAAACCCAACCGTTCAAAAATCAGGAGTAGGATTTAAACTTCTAAAAACCACAAATGTAGAAAGCTTGAATGTCATATATGTTTCGACAGAAGTGTGCCGGTAATCGCTCGTTTCTGAAATATTCACGACTGCAACTTCCGGTCCTCAAGATGCCTGCAGCAGACGACAAATGCAAGAAGTATGCCGTCTGCCGCACGCCGGCCGGTCAAACCGGGGCCGTCGTTTGAATCGTGTGAATAAAGACGATATTCTGACATCGCATTTGTTTGAAATATGAGTATCAGACATATATAAGAATTCATAGTGGGGTGCGATGCAAAATATGGTTTATCGAAAGTCCGGGCGTCGATCGAGATTATCGTCTGCTAAAAGATCGCATTGCACGGTGCACCCGTGAGAGAAGCACTTCAGGCGATCGGTAGAGATCCCAAATTTTGTTTGCGGACTCGCGCTATGCGAGGGTGCTTCGTATACCTGGTTGTAACCATCGCGTGGTGAAAGACCCTTGCAGTTTCTTCAGATTTCCGCAAGACCCCAAAGCGCGAAAGAACTGGATAAAAAACATAAGGTGAGTTCATTACAGATTGTACTCGCATCGCGGGTTCGATGGAGATCTTCCCCAAAAGAGCACATCCACGGAATTTTATGTATACCAAGGGGGAAAAAAAAAAATACTGCGAAATTGCGATAGACATGCAATTCTTTAATAACCTGACAACCACAATAATAATAATAACAAACGACTTACCTCGACGGCGTACGATTTGCTTCTCATGCTGGCCTGCACTACGCCGGTAATGCACTTCAGGTCGTCGTCGTAACTGATCTGCATGACGTGGTTTGATTTTACTGCATTTTCACCCCTCGTAACTAAACTGGGTTTTTCACAGAAAAAAAAAAAAAAAACGCACATTGCGGAGGCCTTTACGGCCATGGTGATGCACTTGTTTTTGTCGCTCGTTTACCGACACAATTCAATGAAGACGCCCGCTGCAACAGAGGCCAGCAAATCTATCGTGTCGTCTGCTACCAAAGCAAAGCGGAGTGTAGTCTTCAGAAATGGCTTTCATCGTTGCGATACGACACTGAGACGACACGAACATCTTCATAATTCGATATCAAGAAGTTAGGTTGCTTACAAAAAATTATTTACTTACTTGTAAGCATAAATCTAGCGTCATGTGGAGTCTCCATGCATTAGTCCATAGCAACGTCCCTAGCAACGGTTTGTTTGGACCCAGACGCCTTGTTGTGACGTCATCACTTACGGTGTCAATTGCTCTTTAAAAAAATATAGGGCAAAAGACTAATGCCCCTGTTTACAGTGTTCTAGAGAGTTGTAGTGGCAAGAGCGGCGGCCACCGCGTGAAGATTTCGCGCGTAGACGACACCGTAGCGCTGCTGTTCTGAGCCCTAGGAACTGTGGCAAGAGGCATGGAATAAAGAAGAACGAAGTGCCGGCGACACATGCACGCGCTTCATGTCTACTTCGTTTCAGCTTCGGTCCAGACGCAGCCGGTGCTACAAGCGCGAGCATGTGGTCCAGAACAGTGCTTGCACTGCACGAGCGCGCGTGCTTGGCAGGGATGCTGAAAGCCCGGAGCTCGCGCTTGTAGCTTTGGCTGCGTCTGGACCGAAGCTGAAACGAAGTATAGAGCCCAGCGGACATGGTCCGTCTCGTCCTTCCTATACTCCATTTCACCTTACGTTGAACCGCAGCGAAGGCTATAAGCGCGAGCTCGTAGCGTTGGCAGCTGCCCTTGGTGCACGAGATCCTTGTGCCGCCGAGATGTGCAGATAGAGCAAGGAGCTCGCGCTTGTAGCCTTTCCTGCGCTACGACATAAGGCGAAGCAGAGTATAGATATTGCTACAGGAACGTGCCCCCGTCAGCCTCGTCGTCTTCTTCGCTCATCGCACATCTGCCATCTGCCAGAAATTCTCCTAGGGCACAGAACTCCAGCGCCACACGTGGCATCTACGTTGACCGTCTTCACGCTGTCCATTGTAAGCGGGCGCCGCTCGTGCCACTACACCCTCTAGAACACTGTACCCCTGTTATACCTTTGTTACACGGGCACACTTAACTGCAGTTACGCTAAGCCACATTTAGCGCACAATACTTGCCGACAACATTCTGCGGCTATGCAGTCAAAGCTATGGGCGAACGTGCGCTTGAGCATCTTGAGCATCTATTGAAGCTGTGCACGCGCTCTTCACTTGTCATGGAATAGCTGTCCGAGAGTATAGTGCGGTATCTGTGGTGCCGCGTAACAGCAGTTAAAGCTGAGTTAACCGCGGTTAGGTGTGCCCGTGTAATACCCCTGTTACAGGGGCACACTTAACCGCGGTTAACTCAGCTTAACTGCTGTTACGCGGCATCACAGATACCGCACTATACTCTCGGACAGCTATTCCATAAGAAGTGAAGAGCGCGCGTGCACTGCTTCGATGGGTTCTCAAGATGCTCAAGCGCACGTTCGCCCATAGCTTTGACTGCATAGCCGCAGAATGTCCTCCGCAAGTATTGTGCACTAACTGTGGCTTAGCGTAACCGCAGTTAAGTGTGCCCGTGTAACAGGGGTATAACAGGGGTATTACACGGGCACACTTAACCGCGGTTAACTCAGATTTAACTGCTGTTACGCGAAGCCACAGATAGCGCACAATACTTGCCGACAACATTCTGCGGCTCTGCAGTCAAAGCTGTGGGTGAACGTGCGCTCAAGCATCTTGAGCACGTATCAAAGCAGTGCACGCGCTCTCTTCACTTCTTATGAAATAGCTGTACGAGAGTATTGTGCGGTATCTGTGGTGCCGCGTAACAGCAGTTAAAGGGGCGATGCAACAATTTTTGTACTTTGCACAAATACCACTTAGAACGGATCCCTGACGTTAATGAGCTATGAAACACGCGTTCGTTTTTCACCCCCCGCAGTAGAAGTCCCAAAAAAAAATTAAAGAAAAACGAGCAGCGTTCACCCCCTCAACTCGCAGCCAGAACAAGCAGCCACGTGAACTGGAGCCGATTATATGCCGCCAATGTTAATCATAGCCACGCGCTGGGTTTGGCAAAGCACAGGACACGCGCTGAGTTCCAGACATTGTTATGGCTCGGCTATTGTCGTCGTTGCAGCGATTGGACACGGGCCCCCTACCCGAATGCTTCTCGAGCTAGTAATTATCACGAGACAAATCGAGTGCACGCAATTCTCGGGTCCAATCTATGAACAGCATTCAAATATCGTCATATGGGTGTCCCCACTTTACTGCGATCCCCACGTTACGTCATCAAATTTTGCAAAGGAAAGATTGAATGGAAATGGTCAGTTTTGTCCTTGAAATTACACCGCAACAAAGGAGTTTCTTGGCCAGTGGCGTTGCGTGCGAGTATCTTTGAGTCCCACCAGTGCCAGTAAGCTCGTGGAAAGCGAAAAACTTTCCAATTGAATATCGTTGCACAGCTCCCTTAAAGGGACCATGAAATGACCTTTTTACTTTTGCCAGATAACTTTTACATTAAACCTTCAACGTTCACTGAATGCCGAACAGGCATCCGTTTTTGTCTCGGTTCATTAATTTCTACAGAAAAAAATAATGAAATATCGACTTTTTCTTTCTCTCCAACTGACCGCAAAACAAGTTGCGGCGTAATTTTGACGGTCGTGACGTACGCTGGGACAGGAACCGGAAGTTCTCTCGGCAGTAGGAGAGTGGGAGCGTTAGCGGCGGCGAGTTGGGGGTGCGCCGGTAGGTTTTACTGCGCTGATGTCACCGACGTATTTTCTGAATCGACGCCTCTCATCGCCGCGATAGCCATGGACACATCGCAGCTGTGCGAAATTCAATGAGATATGTTGCGCTACAGCGACAGCATGGGACTAGTCTCATACGCCGGTATGCCTGTTGGGAAGTGCGGCGAGTCTTCCGGTGAAGACTCCAGAAGTCAACCCAGCTGTCATTGTTGGTAAAAGGCGGCCCGTGTCAGTCGTTTGCAAAGCGACGTAGATGGAAACAAATCGCCGCGGCGTTTTTCACGGCCTCGGAGATGCAGGAGCGAGCCGACGCTAAAAAAAGATACGTTTGAACTACGACAGTGTCAGCAAGAGCCACGTAAATACCTGTTCACACTCTGAGCGGACGCGCGCGTTTGATGGAAGTGCTGTATTCGCGCTGTTGGTGAGCGCTTCGGGACCGATCTTTTACGATTGCAACTCGATACTGACGCGGCACTCGGCAAAGGAAGGTTGGCCCGGCATTGCACGTAGCTCCCACGAACTTTTTTTAGCTCGACAGTGACGTGCAGTCATGTCAGAATAAAAATGGCATACTAATAACAAAGTGTACATACCGTGTTACGAAGGTAATCCATACGGCGTTTATTCGAACTCTATATCACACAAAACAAGAAGATAGAATCGACGAGAGTTCCTTTTCGACGACAGTGTTCGTCAACACTGCCTCGGAAAACAAGGAGATGACAAGGGGAAGAGATTGACCTCACCTGTTAATCTAAAATTGAGGTCAGCGATCAAACTATAATACGGGAAGGGTCCACAAGGGTCGCGCGGGCATATTCTATTCAGCACGCCAGCCGGTCGTGGGCAGACTGTCTTGGCCAAGTACCGTCGAAGCAACGCTGCGCCGAGTCGGAGTGCCTGCTAGGCCTATATGCTGCGCAGCTCGCTTGGTCGGAGTCGGTGGATTCGTGACCGTCGTAGCTTTTCTCGGGTGTTCGTGGATCCAGCGTTCTTGTTCGTCGTGGTCTGTTTCAAGTACTTTTTTCTTGCTGATTGAAGTCGGGACGCGCGAGAAGAACACGTAGAAAAATAAACGTTCGTTGGTCGTCGCGACCAAGTGACGCTGTCGGCCATGCTGATTTGATCGTAAAAAGTGCGTAAAGGCTGAACTTCATGGAACGAATTATGTGACGAATAACTGGCGAACGCCGCCCGACGGCACGCTCGCTTTGCGCGCGACGTAGCAGGCACTGTGCTGATTCCACGCGCAGAGCAAAAGCCGCCGGGCAAAATATTCGTCCCATGGAGTTCCTCCGGAGCTGGCTCTCAGCTTCGTTTACCACACGATAGATGGCGCTTGGCTCTCAGGGAGCCAGAGTTGCGCGTTTGATTCCACGTGCCGCGTGCCGCCTTCGCCGCTATTCGCCGAGATCCGATCACGTGAGGAGCCGTATCAACTGTCGTGCAGCAAAGTAGACGTTGCACGCGCCCCGGCGTACGTTCCCCGGCTTTTGAGGGCGCCGCGCGCCTCGAACGCGCGGCGTTGCTATTCGCCGAATTCAGTCACGTGAGGAGCTGAATCCACATGCCATGCATGAACGCGCAACTCTGGCTCCCGTAGGGAGTCCTATACAGGAACTATAAGCATTCCGATCACATTTGGCCAATTTGCCGCCGACACGATCACTAATCATGCTACAAAAAGGTGGATCGATTATTCGTTTAACAAAACCTGTTAGGAGAACCTTTGATCCGGGGTACGGAATATGTGTACTGAATAGCCCTAATGATGATATCGTGCGCAGATCGTGAGGATCGGACGATACTCAAACTTACCCAATTATAGCGACGTGGATTCGGCCTGACGTGCTCGCGGCAAAATATTCCATATCTCCGGGAGGCATTAGCGCGTGGCAAACGTTGCAGAGGAGCGTTCGCGGTTCGGAGGGCGCTTAAGGCGAGTCCCAGTTAACTTTGTCCGAAATGTCCGTATAGAAAAGAACGTTTTTTTTGGCATCCTATTCATTTGTGTTTTTTTTGTGTTTCTTTTCACACCTTTTACGGCGTCCGGTGGATGAAATTCGATTTCAGAATCGTTTCATGGTCCCTTTAAGCTGAGTTTAACCGCGATTAAAGGGCCTCTGACACGCCAAAAAAAAAAAAAAAAAAAAAATTTTTTTTTCATGCTAGGCGTTGAATTGGCATATTAGGACATTACAAAAAAATGGTTTCACTATAACCTTTCCAATGTTTACTAAATCACAGTCCAGCGTGCGATCTCACAGCCCAGCACGTGCGTGTTTCGTCGCTTTGGAAAGCGAGCAAATCGCGCGCCATACTCACGAACACCCAAAATGGCACCGGCCACACGCTCTTTTTTGGAAAGGTCTATAGAGTTGCGTAGTTTTTTTATAAAAAAATAGAAATACGAGGCCCAATTCAAAGTTCCCGCCGTGCACTGTGACTTAACAGTGTACCGCAAGGTGTCGGGGCGTTCAGAAGGGAGGCATCGCCGGAAGTCAAGTGAGTTGTATCCCTCCTCGTGCTTACCGCGAGCGCGTGTAATATTTTTTTTTAATATTTTTGTTATTCTCCGCACCTCCACGAGCGATCCAAGCAGACAAGGTTTCTTTTATTTGCTTTTCATCGCTTAATGTTGCTGTAAAGGTAGAAGAAGCGGAGTCAGTGAATTGACGTGATCAACTACAATGCCTAGAAGGTGCTGTGTGAGGGACTGTCCCGGTATTTCAGCAACTGAAGAAGAGATCACACTGCATGCATTTCTGCGAGACATACATCGGCCGCATGAGCACCTAGTAAACAAGTTCTACTCATGTTCTAGACAAAATACGTACTTTGTGCTCGACGTTTACTTGTACTTGGTACACTCACCAGTTCGTATTCTTTAGACGGCAGGCATCTACAGCCTGGAGAGTATCCGATGATTCAACGTCCTCGGTGTCTCAACCTTCAGCAATGCGATCGGACGTGTCGTATGCTAGCAATTCTAATTTCTGCGAGCGTTCTAAATTTTTTTTCTCAAAACTTGATAGCTTGATTTGCGCCCAGTATAGCCCTGTATCATCGGACTGACGGCATGCACTCGTACACTGGCTTGTACTCGCAACGCTTTCATCATTGACCTCCATCACGTCGATCCACTGACTCTTCGTCCTCAAATTTTACAGCACGCAAACTAACCAACGGTGCAGGGATAAAGAGCTAGTGGAACTGAAACTTCGTTTTCTACGATCGCTCGTACGAAGAGCAGAATAAAAAAAAAAAGAAAAAAAAAGTCTTAGGCACGGTCGCGGAGAGCACGAGGAGTGAAACTCACGTGACTTCCGGTGAACCCACTTTTAGTGACGTAGGTCGATGCCTCCCTTCTGACCGCCCCGACACCTTGCGGTACACTGTTACGTCACAGTGCACGGCGGGAACTTTGAATTGGGCCTCGTATTTATATTTTTTATAAAAAAACTACGCAACTCTATAGTGAAACAATTTTTTCGTAATGTCCTGATATGCCATTGCAACGTTTAGCATGAAAAAAAAAGATTTTTTTGGCGTGTCAGAGGCTCTTTAAGTGTGCCCGTGTAACAGGGGTATAACAAGGGGATAAGACAGGCAAGAACAATGGGACAGGCAACAGCTCTACTACATAGCCTCCTCTATACTCACAAAGCGTGGCAGTTCAAATTACGAAGCCATAGAGTGCCCGGTCAAAACTTTGGAGCGCGAGGATCTGGTTGCACAGAGCATTTCTCGGAGACGCTGGTAGCGATCGCACAGCTTCTGCAGCAGCGACGACCCGAAACGCACTTGTTCGCTCAGGAGAAATGTGTTTCGGCGTGTCGCCGCAGCGGAGCGCCCGTTTTGTCTGCCGCTCTACCTTTTCACTCTCGGCGCCCGCGTCTCATGACGATCTGCCAGGCTTTGTCAGTATACAGAATGCTATGGCTACTCACAACTGATTATTTACTGCTTGTATCATGAAAGAGTTGAACGAAGTGGACTAAGTAAATAGCCGCAGCGAATCGCTTCTTTTTTTTTTGCTTAAATTTTTATCTTTTTTTAGGGGATTTTTTTTTTTCAGTGATTCACCGGATTTATTCACTTAGTTCACTTCGTTCCCTTACTTCATGATACAATCAGTAAATAATCAGTTCTGAGTAACGCTCTGTTCTGTTTCATTGTCCTCTCCTGTACTAGTATTGTGCACTATAATTTTGGATTGAATAACCAGCTGGCGCAACAGTTAATTTTGATTGAGTTATTGCTCGTGCAGAAAGACAACAGTTTCCATGATGCACGGCATTGGCAGCGTAATAAAACTGGCGGCGAGATCGGTCTCTTGTGTGTGTTTTCATGTTCATGTAATAAAATGCCCGTTTAATCCTCGTTTGCAACGATAAACAACTCACTGGCATATTATGGGTGTGAATCGTATGAAGGACTGTTTTGTTTCAATAAAAATAAACTTCTATGTGCTCTGTTTTTCCCCCGATATTTCGGGGAGGTTTCGGTACTCGTAGTGACCAGCAATTGCGCAGGGTCGCAGCTGCAATAGTAAATTACCAGGCATCTTCAGCCTGTTGGAAAACAGCGCATTCCTTCACTGAAATAAAATACTTATACAGAATTAGCAACAGCTTTGGTGAATAAAGAAAACGGGAAAAGTTAAGAGGGCGGAATCGTTTTCTTTCCGACTTCATGAGCACTCTTGTTCAGCAAATTTCCTGTTCTCAAGTGTGAACTACCGCTATTTTATCTTGTAAACTACAACTCTTTTATTTTAAGGAATTGTACACTATTGTATGAAGAAAAGTTTCATGGCTTCAGGTATGACAAAAGATAACATGATAACTTCTTCATATCGGGATGATACGGTAAATTAATCGTTATTCTCCTTTTTGTCTCGTTCCAGTTGGAGTTCTGGTCCTGCATCAATGACACTCTAGAAGGTGACGTACCCGAAAATTCCCAGGGTTATGAGAACAAGCATGGAAAAAACTAGCCGTGTCTTTAAACACTGCATCACCGAATGCGGTTTTCTTCCTCAAACAGCGTGCGGCAATTCGCCCTGACATCATCATGATCATCCTCACCATTATTATATATCCCGTTTCTCAACACTAATGTCATTATACCTGCCCGCGATGTCGCCCAATATTCACCAAGAACACAAAGCGTTTGTTATTATTAGTATTAATATAATTCTTCGCCTTATTGTTGTCGTTGTTGATTTTGTTGTTATATTTGTTTTTGATGTTGTTCGGCGATTTCATTTCAAACCGTGTAGGGAAAAGGGGTCACAAATCAGTAACCTTTGAAAAAATATACATATATGCTGAGCCAACTCTTCACTAGAACGAAACTAAAAGAAAACCGCTAATGTTGCATTTTGTTTTCGAGTTTTCTTGACACTGAAAGGACCCAAGACTAATTTTGAGATTTGGCCGACTGTCGCAGGTTGCGGATTTCGGTGTCTCACCAGGATCAGGTACATTTAGCGCAACAGAAAACGTTTCACATCGTTCGTGAAAGGGCAATATGAGAGCCATATGCTCATAAAAATGTGTTTCCTTTTTAAATTTAACATAAGACCTCTGACGATATTCGACGATTTAGAGCTTTCGTTACAACCAACGCTATAGCATACTTTTACTGGGTGGTTTTTTGGGTTTACATACATTTTTCGAAACAGCGCGCGCCGGTTAGTCTAATGCAGTCTGTGCAGGGGAGTTCTACGTTCAGGAGGAATATTATACGGGGTTACTTGTCACGAGAAGCAGTGATTAAAGAGCCATTTGACCTCTTATAGGGGGTATTCACTGAACGCCATATTTGAGGGCGATATTTAGAGCGCATGCTCAGAACGAGCTCATAATAATAGGCTGCCAAGACCGGCAATCTTGATGGTGCGGAATGCACGTTGCAGAAACACTGTGAAGCTCGTCGTCAGCACGCGCTCGGAAGTCGCGCACACAACTATGGCCGCCAGTGAATACTCCCTATTAGCGGCGAGATGTTTTGGTGGCGCCCTCCTGTGGTTCCCCTTTGTGACGTCATTACCTTGCAAACAACAAGTTCGATGGTGTTTGTTATTAGCATGGTGGAAGCTTGAAATCATTGCACTCTCAAAGGAACACTGCCAACACCGTCAAAATTAAAGTTCTTTCATTCCTCTTATTTCCGTCGATGATAAATCCCCTTTCCGACGTCATAGTCAGCGTTCGGCCAATCGTGGAAGGCCGACCACAGCGACGCTTTCGGTCGCGCACGGGGCTAATAGCTGGTTTAGTAGAGGCCAAAGTATTTGAAGGTGAACATTTCGGCAGACGTCTGCCTGGATGGGTTAAACGTTATAAATAATAGGCAAGCGCCTATCAATCCCTAAAAGAAGGTAGGGTCCCAACGTTTCGGTGCCGGATCGGCACCTTTTTCACGGTGGGCTATTTAATAGAGAAGCAGCTTCTTTCGTTTCTTCGTCGGTGAATGTAGATCAGTGTATTCGTTTTTCTACGGCGGTTCGTTTTCAAACCAGGTGCGGTACCTTTGTTGTCGTCAGAGTTGGTTATTTAAAACGAGGACAAGCATCTTCGTTTTCCTCTATGGTAGGGGCCTGTTTCTTTGGTGTTTCTTCTAAGCGTCGTAGTTCACTGAGGTATGCTGAGGACAAGATGCCATTGCATCGGTTAATATTTCCTGGTGTGGTTTGTACGCGCCACGACTCAATGAAAAGCCGTTGGCGCCACTCAGTTTCTACATCCAGGATTCGGGTATTTTTAAAGTGGATGCGGTGATCATTGTCGTCGCAGTGTTCCGCAACAGCGCAACTCTCTCGGTAAAATTCGCGTACGTCATTCTTATGTTGGCTTACACATTCCTTGAAGTTTTAGAGCGCAGCTCTTAGGCGCCCGTTCCTGCCTAGAGCGGCGTCGCCGTCGCCGTCACCGTCGGCGTAACCGCGTGGTGCATTATGGGTACATTTCCCCGCCAAATATAGCGGAAAACGTTCCGCGCTAAACTTAGCAGAACATTTTCCTTGCTAAACTTAGCGGAAAAGTTTCACCGCTAAATATAACGAAAAAAATAACCCGCCAAATATAGCAGAAATAATTCCCCGCAAAATTTGGTGAAAAAATTCCCCGCTAAATTTATCGGAAAAAATTTCTCGCTAAAGTTTGCGGAAAAAATTCAACGCTAAATTTAGTGGAAAAATTTTCCCCCAAAATTTAGCGGCAAAAATTCCCCGCCAAATTTAGCGGAGAAATTTCCCCGCTAAATTTAGCAGAAAAATTTCCCCGCTAACTTTAGCGGGAAAATCTCTCCACCAAATTTAGCGGAAACTTTCCCCTAAATGGGAGGCGAACGGGAGAGGAGGAGAGGCATAGCCTCCTCTCCGTACCTTCCCCTCCTCCTCCTCAAGAGCTGCGCTCTAATTCGGTGTTACAGGGGATTGTTAACGTCTTTAATTTTTTTGTTTCGCCGACGTATAAAGCGGAACACTCAGCAAATGGAATTTGGTACAAAACGCCTTGTGCTTTTTCTCTTGGTGGACGGTCTTTCGGACGACGCATTAGGCGCCCAAGTTGTCGAAACAGGTTTGTGAGCCACCGAGCAAATTGTTGTGCGTATGTTTATACAGCCGGAAGTAAGTCTGCCTCAGTGGGCGTCTGGTGTCTCAACTGTAGATGAGCAATTTAGCCAGTGCGGTACAACCGCTAACCTGGGGTCTTTAACGTGCACCACGCAGTAGTGATACACGACCGCACGCCGGTACGATGCTCATCCAGATCGAAACGGTCAGAGGCGGGGATTTGAGCCACCTGAACACCTTCTTTGGTCAGCGTACGGGCCAGAGTTTCGCTAGTTCCGTTTACATAAGGTACACAGACGCGGATGCTAGGGCGAAACTGCATGCTATTCTGTGGTTGCTCAAGACTGCGACCAAGACGACAGGCAACATGGCTGATAAAGCTGTTCATAAAGATAAAGAAAGTGAAGAACAGGCTGTCATCGCTGACCTCAAAAAGAATGGCTACACCAACAGCTTCAGATTAAACTTAAGCGAGCGTGGCATTCGTTAGCCAACGCTCCAACATTTCTAAGAGCTGCAATGTACTACGCAAAACACCACGGCCAGGTGGAAGACCTCGTGAAGAAATTAAATCTGGCAACTGCTGCCGCAAACCTGCTACAAGAAATGGTAATCAGCGACGCTCTTGGCAGTGTGATATACAGAATCAAAAATTATTAATTTTAAGTCGATTACAAGGCTGGAAACCTGGAGGCTTCATCTGGAGATGCAGTCTGAAATCTTGAATTCTGTGGAAAAGAAGTTGGATGGTCTTACGAAACTCAAACTTTAAAGTCTCCTCAAAAAAACTCTGACATAAAGCGGGTTCGTTCACCAAGAACTTCAAACGGCGCTTATGACTTGGGTTCAAAACAAGCATTTAGTTTTTTTTTGTTTTGTTTTTTTGCCATTTGCCTTTGTAGAAGTTGGACGATCGCACTCAATACTAACGAGCCTCGGAGACGAGTGGAAACAAAACGGGGACAAAACACAACACCGTACGTATCAAACCAATTTGAGACGGTGTCGCGCTTGTCTCATTTTTTATGTCCCCTCGCCTCCGGGGCTATTAGTATGATGGCTGACCAGCTCGCTCACGCAATCACCCGTATTTCCGATCTCACTTTTACTTTAAGAAAATGTTTACTGAGAAAAGGCACAGCTTACACGAGCAGACACCTGAAATGTCCACTACTATTCCTTTTGTGCAAGCCACTCAAATATGTTTTTGGTGATAGAAAAGCAGATTCAATATTTTCACGCTATTCATAGCACTTGGAGCCTATTCACAAAAGCTCAAGTTTTCCGGGAAAGTGCCTATATTTGTGTGGTTTCCTGTCCCGATTTTGTTTCTTTTCAGTAAAATTTATTTTTGTCCCCGTATTCACAGCTCTAGTTATGTATAGTATGTGAATGCTGTTTTCAAATGCACATCCAATTCGTTTTCTTAAAAATCTAAGTAATTGACATGAAAAAACAATTATTTTCTACATTGACTTATGAGAATTAAGAGCTTATGCATATTACGACCTGGGATATCATCATATAAATCTGGTGAATTATTGTCACGGGGGGTATTTTTGATGAAACAATTATTTAAATCATAAACACACTTTCATATACTCCCTTCATCCTTAAAGGTGCACTGCAAGGGAAAAAAAGATTTTTTTTAATGGGTCACGTATTTTTTTAAATGGGTCACGTATTTTTTTTTTAATTTTTTCATGAAAAAAAATGTTTGGCGCAATAATTACGCCGTAACACGCAATTCAGGTTGAGGTTATGACCCGCTCTGAGCCCCGCCTACAGATCGGTGACCCCGCCCATTACAACGGGACTGGCTTGGCTGCTCGGCCGAACACGCTAACAAGCGTAGTGCCTCCGTTTCGCGAAACCTGGTTCGTCCAGTCTAGAAGTCTAAAACACCGCCTGCTAGTCGTGCGAGCAGACGCGCGGCAGTTTCCGGCATCGTCTGCTATTTCACCACCGTCTGTCGTCGTCTGCAATGCCCGTGACAGGCGGACACGAAAGCTGTCGCGCATCGGCGTCCGTTTCCGCCTCCGTCCGTCTGCTATTCCGCCCCCGTCTAAAAGCGTCTGAAACGCTCAGACGACGCGACCATGAAGGCGGTGTTCTAGCCTTCCCTCATACAGTGCGATACAAGCGTATGTCAGCGTCTATCGATGTGCAGTAATAAGCAACCGAAAGAGCTAGAAAAAAATTAATATGCAGTTTTTGTTTTGTGTTATTGTTCTTGTTTTTCTTTTTTCTTTTTTTTTCACGTGGCATCTGCGAGCATAGTGGGTGTGCGTCATAACACACAATTAAAAAGCGCCGTAAAAATATTCGCGTCGTGGATTGGATCAGGTACACTGCAACATTGGGGAGTTATTTGACTTTCAAGGCGAAATGATGGCACCTATAGACATACTCGATGAGAGCCGAACGCTCGATTGCCTCCAACCAAATGGCTCGCAAATTCTTACCTGTGTAGGCATCTTCCCGGTATTAAAACCATGGTCGCAATAACGGCGATTGCACAACTCACAGAGCAGCGGGGCCGCGTTTACGGGAACCAACATCGTTATTGGGCATCAACACGCGCAAAAAAAAAAAAAACTGAATCGAGCCAGATCCATCAAAATAGTTGATCTGAGACGTTAGGCTTAGGCCAGTTCCGCTACGAGAAGAGACATCCGCACAGCGCTTCTGAAGGAACGTACTTGCGACAGTCTGCTGCAAATATACGTCGTTGAGGAGATCTTCCTCTAAACACCTCTGTGTACTTAAAACCGCTCGCACTCTTCCAAACAGACGAGCTCAACATGCTAGGCTCGTTCAGCACTCCGCAGACGCCAGCAGCCATGTTTGTTAAGGTTTCAAACCAAAGCGAGAGAAGCAATCTCATAGTGCATTTGAAAACAATAATGTATCTTGATTATTTGCTTCTCAAGCATAAAAAAAAAACAATTGTCGATTAAAATGCTATTAGGGCGCGGAGACACAAATTTACAACTAACCATTCACAAGTCGTTTATGTCTCCAGCCAATGAGAGATATAAGCACCTTTTAGAAACCGAGAGGGCGTAGCAGGCTGCGACCTTCTCCTTCTCTGCCTAAAGTGCGTCTTACAACGTAAATATTGCTCGGATTTTTTGTTTTGTTTTTTGTGGCAATACTTTTTTTTTGATAGACCTGTCCGATCTATGCCCTGCAAAAAAAAAAAAACTTTAGTTTCCTTGCAGGAGTATTGCGTGGTCTCGTGGACAGCAGTGTTATAAGCATATAGGTCGCGAAAGCAGGTATTTCACCCCAGCTTTGCCGATGCTGCTGAATATACATTGGAAGCATCGAGGAAAGCGAACGGTTAATAAAAGGGTATTCCTTCGATTTTTTGACCTACCCAACTAACTATATTTTACCCAATCCCCAGCCTTTTCCCTTTCGAGTATGCTATTTAGTATGGTGAAATTCAAAATAGTTATTGTGAAATCAGCAAATGAAAATGATGCCAAAACCAACGTTCAAATATACCCGCGCTTTTCAGTGCCGTGACGTCAGTGGCAGGCAGGCTCGCCTGTCGAGCAGGCAGTCGAAAACATGGACTAAGCGAAGTATTTGTTTCGTGTTGCAGCGTGGGCGATGAACCGAGCTCTCAAAGCCTTAATTTTACACCATATAAGTGCTTGTAATCTGTTGGGAACTAATTTTAGAGTCCATAGTGTGAACCCCTGACTTCCACTGACGTGACTTTTTTGTTGTTGCCAGTAGAGACTTTCAGTTTGAAAAACATGGTGAGGACCAGACTTGGAAATTCTATAACTTCGCGAAAAAAGAATTAATTGGGATACTATTTAAAGAAAAAAATATTTGGGATAAAAATATTTGGGATACTATTTTATCGATGTATGTTGGTCTGATTAGTAAATTTTTAGAGAAATCAGGAACCATAACGAAAAAGCCAGAGCACCCTTTTGTGCTGAACTTGCAGCCAATGCCACATGCACGAGGTCGCTACTTTGACGCGTTGTTCCGCAGAACGAGCGCTTGCGCTAGACACGCATGTCTCAAAGCCATGAGCGCGTTTTCCTTGTCGACGCGAAGTACAAGTTTAAGATGGCTGCCGCGGATGGCCGATCGCCAGGGCACGGCTATTGGGCAGGATATCAAACTATAGGGGGCGCTTTATGGAGCTTGTTGTTCCCACAGCCCGGTGTTTATTAACACAGCATAACAAAGAAATTGAACCTCGCCTAGCACGGTCTGGGCACGGGCGCTTCGCTCTGAACAGCGCTTCAGTCGATCGAGGAGCGACCTTCGAATCGTCACTTTCGATTTCTTTCGGATCAAAACCCAACAAGCAAATACGGTTTCTTGACTCCACAGCTGAAGCGCACCCCTACAGGCATGACCGTTTGATCTGCTCCTCAATACTCCCTTCGTCCTTAAAGGGATACTGAACCATAGAATTTAGTGTCCATAATAAGTGGCGCACGTTCTTTCCACGAGCCAGCAGCCGCCGGTGTGCGCGAGCACTCGCAACGAAAATGACGTCAAAGACCTCCATTCGCGCTTGAGGACAGTGAAATGCATGGGCTTCGGGCCAAAGGAGAATAAACACAGGCTTTTCATCTCTACAAGTTGTGGGCAACCTGGAGATTCCAAGCGGTTGGCCCAGGTTGCCCCTCCGACGATCATGAGTGGTCATCTTGACCACGAGGGGGCCAAGGGCAACTGGCCACGCGAGCGGCGCTCCGCCGCTGATAAAGGGCCGTGGCAGCGTATGCGCGGGGGCTGTTGGGATCGCGCCGCAGGTGATAGCGGTCATTAAATGTTTACGTGTTGTTGAACCGGTGTGCTCTGTCATTCCTCGAGACGGGTAGCAGCAAGGGAAATCCCACAAAGTGAAAGCTACATGCTTGTTAGACCAATTAATCGCTTACCTTTTACACCAGACACCACTGTATAGACCTTTCCAAAAACGAGCTTGTGGCCGGTGCCATTTTGAGCGTTCGTGCGTATGGCGCTTGCTTTGCTTGCTTTCCGAAGCGACGAACACGCACGTGCTGGGCTGTGAAGGTCGCACGCTGGACTGTGATTTTGTAAACATTGGAAAGGTCTATAGATGAAAAACTTGTATTTATTCTCCTTTCGCCCGAAGCCCATGCATTTCACTGCCATCTTAACCGCGAATGGAGATCTTTGACGTCATTTTTGTTGCGTGTGCTCGCGCACACCGGCGGCTGCTGGCTCGTGGAAAGAACGTGCGCCACTTATTATGGACACTAAATTCTATGGTTCAGTATCCCGGGGGATTCAACCGCTATTTATTTGTACCCTTTTCCTCATAGATGGCGCAGAATTTTTCCGGAACAAACGAGTTGCACGTTCGCAGCTGCGCATGCAGGTCGGGCACTCGAGGTGGGCTCGGGCCACGGGCTGCTGGCCGCCGATTTCGAGCTAGATCTTCTTCGCTCTGTGACCGCCGCTGCAGGAAGCGGCCAACAGGCGGCGCGAGATACGATCCAGTACATACGTAGATTACAGTGGGTTAGAAAAGGTAGAATAAGCTCTGATTTCCGAATGAATTCGAAGTTCCATCCACGTTTGAAATTATCGAAAGCACAAGGTGCGGCGTTGCGGCCATGGATTTTGTACCACCACATTTAACATGCAAACGTTGTTTTGCAATATATATATATATATATATATATATATATTTAGAACTTAATTTAAAGCTAGAAAACAAAAAAAAATAAAGTGGCAGTTTTGCACTTTCTATGTCCTATATCGGCCTGCTCTTCGTCTGAATACTGGTTTGCAAACCCGCACCCAGGATGTGTGGAGTAAAGCCCATCTATTGTGGGAAAAGTGACGCCAATCATTTGTGTGGAAATGCTCGAGACACGTGCCGCGCGCTACTTCTGGGAAGAACTAGAGCCACTAAATGAGCTGCGCTTGGAATATCGGCACTCTGTTCCCCAACATTGTTGTGGGCGCCGACATTTTGGTGCTTGTGCAGAGTAGACGCAACTGCCAATCGTCATGATTCAAAAGTGCGACTTCCTCAGATTTAGATTCGGTGTTAGGAAGCTCATATAAAAAAAAAAATTGGGTTGTGTGCATGTTTATACAGCCTAGAACTTGGTATGCCTCAACGGGCGACGAGTCTCCCAGCTGTAGATGAGCAATTTAGCCAGTGCAGTACAACCGCTAGCCTGGGGTCTTTAACATGCATCACGCAGTAGTGATACACGACCGCACGCCGGTACGATGCTCATCCAGATCGAAACGGGCAGGGGTGGGGATCGAACCCAGGATCCCTGGGTTCTGCAGCGCGAGCTTTCGCTCCACGTGCTCCGAGCTGGTGTGCGCTAGACCACTCGGCCACCGATCCTTTTTTTTTTTTTTTTATTGCAAGATTTCGACAGTTAACAAAGATTCACAATACACGATACATTTCACTTGAACATGCACAATAATATATTGACGACGTTAGTGAAGACGAAGATAAAACGTCGCCTGTAAGGTTCAGAGAGGCGGTGAGAATTGTTAAAATTCTCTGATCATCGACAGCTTCAAAAAGGCAGGCAACCACTCCAGTTCCAGACATACTTTCTCGTACACAGCTGCTATCAAGTTTACATTTTCAATGAAATAATATCGTACGGGACGGGCATCCAGATCCGCATGACGAACTGCCATCCTACATCTCCAAATAGCATGCAGGCCCGGTAAAAATACGAGGTCATATGAAAAAGGCGTCCCTTCCACAGACAAGAAACGTATTCCACGAGCCGTGAGTGGTAGGTCTTTTTTGAGAGTGCGTTGGAGCACGTCCCAGAACAGGATAGCATCCCAGCAGTCCAGGAACACGTGCTCCACGGTCTCCGGTTTCTTGCACAAAAAACAATCCTCGCCCCATGGTACTAACATGCCCTTATTCGCTAACCATGTCTTTACTGGCAGCGTGTTGGTATGTAGTTTAAAATAAAAGGTTTTCACAGATCCGGGAACTAGCATTCTTTTAACGCGGGAAAGCACATCACGGTCAGTACTGTCGGAGAACAAAGAGCGATACAATGGGACGGGAAACAGGCATTCAACAAGATCTCGCTTCAGACGCTTTCGTGTGACAGGGTTTAAGTACTCTCTTGAAAATCGCACACTAAGAAATTGGTATGCACAAACAACCTCTCTAAGGAAGCCCGTTACTTTGCCTTCACATGTGTCACACGTCGAAACAATGAACTCGGGTAGCTCTCTGAACAACCGTACTTGGATGACAGTTCTCAGAAATGGGTCAGCCTGGTCTCGCAAAAAGAAAAACCGCGAAACCATCTGTCGTATGAACAAATGCGACAAACTAAGTCCACCCGACTTCACGCGGCGAAAAAGGTTATCTCGTCTAGTTCTTTCCCAGGTAGACTTCCATATGTACACGGCCATCACACGCTGCATGCGTTGCAAATGCACACGAGAGCAGTGCAGAACCTGTAACAGGTACCGAATCTTTGCAACAAAAAATGAATTACACACCGTTGCCCGTGCGAAGATAGAAAATTCCTTGCCACACCCCACTTCGCGGCTTTAAGACTCATCTCCTCTGTTTTGTTACGCCAGAGCTCGTTGCTTTCACGGTAATCGTTCAAAGGCACTCCCAAGTATACACCGGGCTCTTTGGACCACTGAATAGATTCAAACACACGCGGAGTCACGTCCCAGTGGCCGTGCCAGATCCCCGAGCATTTCGCCCAGTTCACAGCACAGGCTGTTTGGGCGCAGTATGATCTCGTGAGTTGAACAGCCGCTGAAACGCTCCCTCTATCACTACAAAAAATCGCAACATCATCTGCGTACGCTAATATTTTAACATCACGAGCATTTAAAGAAAAAAACACGTATGTTCCCACTCTTTATGACACTTAGGCAGTAGGGCTCAAGAAATATTGCGAACAACAACGGGGAAAGTGGGCACCCTTGCCGAACAGAGGATAACACAGAAATGCGTTTAGTTACTTGTTTGTTAATTACGAGACTAGTCATGCAGTTACTATAGGCCATTTTTACTCCATCAAAAATGACTTTACCCACGCCAACATGGTTTAGAATGCAAAAAAGAACATCATGGGACACTCGATCAAAAGCATTTTCAAGATCGACTTGCAACAGAGCAACTTTCCGGAAATGAGCATCACATAGTTCCAACACACTACGCGTAACAGGAATGTTACTCATAATCGTACGTCCCTTGATACCGCACGTTTGATGTTCTCCCACCACATCTCCAATCACCGATTGCTCGGCCACCGATCCCCCCAACTTATTTTTTTTTTCTTTATTACATGGAAGAAGACACGATAGGATCACAACGTTGTCGTTCAGGGTTCAATCTACACGATCATAGTACACATGTTAAAACTCTTTGATGTCTTGAAGACTGTTAAACAGAAGCAGCCAGTCAGGAACTACTGTTTGAATATCATACACGCTTTTGACGCGGATTACAAGTTCAATGAAATGTAGGCGTACAGTTTTTGGCTGCAAATTCTCATTCCTTATGTCGAGGCGGGACTTCCACATGCTATACAATGCTAGGAGCATTACAATGTCATACGGGAAGTTATCTCTAGATGATACAAGTAGGAAACGAATTGAATAGGGTGTAATATCGATATCCTTTTTTAGAGTGCGCTGCAGAACATCCCAGAAGAAAATGGCACCCCAACAGTGAATAAAAATATGTTCAATGGTTTCAGGCGTCTTACATAATGTACAGTTTGTTGACCACGGGACGAATATTCCTTTCTCTTGTAGCCACACTTTGGTGGGAAACACTGAACAATGTAATTTGAAAAAGAAAGTTTTTGCTGCAGGGGGGATGAACATCTTCTTTACCCGGCGCAGTATATCATGTTGGGAAACGTCGCTAAACATTGAGCGGTAAATTGATATTGGAAATAGGATATTCACAAGATCTCTTGTCAACTTTTTACGTGAAACAGACATTAAATATTCTTTTGAAAACCTTACTGATAAAAACTGAAAAGCATCGACTACTTCTCTAAGGTATCCTACTAACAAACAGGTTTGGTCTCCTACGGTGGATACAATAAAGTCAGGTAGATAACATGCCAGTCTATTCTGAATGAGTTCACGAAGAAAAGGGTGCTCCTGATCTCTTAGGAAAAGAAAACGTGAAACACTGACGTATAAATAAATGGGGAAGGCCGAGTCCACCATCTGATACACGACGGAACAAATTGTCGCGACGCATGGGTTCCCAAGTGGACTTCCATACTAAAACAGCAAAAACCGTGTGCAATTTTTGAATACTTGTCCGTGTACAGTGCAGTACCTGCAAGACATACCATACTTTAGCCGCCAAAAATATATTACAGATGGTCGAAAGTGCAAACGCTGACAATAATATTGCTTTGCTCTGTCGCGAACTGTTTGAGCATTTGTGGAAGATGGAAAAGCGTTCCCTGTGATTTCAGATAAATCTTCAGATAACTAGCAACCATGATTTTAAGCCACAATATGAACAAGTGTCGTTACTCTGAAGCGTAGCTTATTTAGTGACACTATATATAGAATAACATGGCGTCTGAAATCTAGCTCAGTGCTGCGCTGTTCCGCCATGATCTTCCCTAGTGCCACTAAATAACCTACGCTTCAAGGTAACGACACTTGTCCATATTGTTGCTTAAAATCATGGCTGCCAGTTATCTGAACATTTATCTGAAATCACAGGAAACGCTTTTACGTCCTCCACAAATGTTTAAACGCTTAGCGACAGAGCAAAGCAATATTACATGAGCTTCCTAACACCGAATCAAATGCCGAGGAAGTCGCACTTTTGAATCCTGACGATCGGCAGTTGCGTCTGCTCTGTACAAGCACGAAGACGGCGGCGCCCACAGCAATATTGGGGAACAGAGTGCCGACCCTAAGCATAGCTCATTTAGTGGCAAGGTCCACACTTCTGCACGTCCAGAGGTGTGGACCTCGTCGAAGAGGTCCACACTTCTGCGCATCGAGTCAAAAGCAGTAAGAAGCAACCGTTTCCCACCCGTGAACTGTACCAAGGAGTTCTCTATCCAAGCAAGTGGCGCGGCTCTACTACTCGTCTACAATCGAGCGCAAAGTGCACAGCAGCTGACAAGATTGGCAACGGGTATGGCAAGAAAGGACACTTTCCGTCTGTCTGCCTATCAGCGAAAAAGAACCACTCAAATATACAAAGCCATGTTGCACTTGAGTTATCCTCGTAAATTCCATAAGTTGAAGGCGCTCCCGGCAAGTGCAGACTAAATTCATTTGATAAAATTGACGCTTGCAAGTACCGCTAACCATTGTTGTGGAAACGCGCAAGACACGTGCGAGGAGCGTGTGCTCCGCTGCCATTCGCTTCCAAGGGCAGCTCATTTCGGTATTGCGTCGACAACTGCTTCCAAGGGCCGCTCGAGACACGGGTCTCGTGCACTGGCGCATTTGACGCCACTTGCAAGACAAACGCAAACACATCGGAGGGCTCTAGTCCAGACAGATAAAGAGGGATCAGTGGCCAAGTGCAATGACGAAAAAAAAAAAAAAGGATCGGTGGCCGAGTGGGCTAGAGCCACAGAGCACACCAGCTCGGAGCAAGTGGAGCGAAAGCTCGCGCTGTATAACCCAGCGATCCTGGTTTCAATCCCCACCCCTGCCCGTTTCGATCTGGATGAGCATCGTACCGGCGTGCGGTCCTGTATCACTATTGCGTGATGCACGTTAAAGACCCCAGGCTACCGGTTGTACTGCACTGGCTAAATTGCTCACTTACACCTGGGAAACAAGTCGCCCGTTGAGGCAGACTATTCGCAACTTTCACGACCTATAGGGGGCGCACTGGTGACTATCAAAATGGCTGTCATCTGGATGATCGTCTTAGAACAGCGGTACGAGGCTGGGTCCGCGACGCGTAAGTAATTCTAGTTTTGCTATATACGAGCAGTGCTAGAGCCTTACGCTATATTTTCCAGCCAGGAAGGTGTAGGCAAGCCCATTTATTATGAAGCCAATCATCCAGGAGCTAGGGAGCGCGATTCTCACACCGCGGTACCACCATCCATGAAAGTTGCGAATGTTCTAGGCTGTATAAACATACACACACCCCAATTTGTTTCCAGGCAGATAAGGTAGCACCGCTTCATTCCACCATGACATAGTAAGATCACTGTTGAAAGAGGTGTTCATAACGGACAATAGCATGTTAAACTCCCGAGATTATTTATGAAGACACTAAAGTTATTTAGAGGTTGATTTGATTTTGCCTAAAAATTATAAAGGTGAAGAAAAAAAAAAAAGAAACGTACGCCTCACCTTATGTAGATACGTATTTTCTACCTATTGATGGCTAATTTGGTTTTCTTAGTAATCCGAAATACGGGAAGTGTTAAATTTACAAAAAAAAAAATTTTTTTTCGAGCGCCAAAACGCTAACGTCAAAATTCCATTTGCATCTCAGAGTAAGCACCTGGTTGTTGGTTAAGAAAATATATTGTAATTGTTCAAAATAATAGAAATCATGATTTTTGCTTTTTTTTTTGTTTTCTCATATCCACTAGCCACCAAACAAGGTCTACAGAGAATGAAAATATCTGAAATAATGTTTCATATAATAAGTGTTGTTCGAAATAAGAATTTTAGCTTTCTTTGCAACTCAATCAACTATTTTTATTTTATTTCCAAATGCATATTATAGGGTGCCTTAATGTGCGCTTTGCTTAGGGTGGAGACATCTGGCCATTTTGTCCCACACTTCTATTTTTCTTTTTTGTTCAGAAGCGCGTGAAAGAGCGTGTCCCGGCACGCGTTTGTGGCGCTGAATGTTCTATGACGACATTTTGTTTTCGTCGATTTCTTTGTATTTTACCCGTGAGCGCGTGCTGTCGGCCTCGGGTACTACAAAGGGTGGCATCACCCGAAGCAGAAGGACATTGAGGTACCCTACATATTAGGATATCTCTGTTCAACCCTGCACGATCTTAGGGTACTTACGAGCCACGCTTGTAGCGTATGCAAGCGTTTGACCACGCGCGCTAACATAGCACACACACAAAAAAATAGAATCAACAAAAGTATCGCCTTCAGAGCCTTAAAGGAGCTGTGCAACGATATTCAATTGGAATGTTTTTCACTTTACACGAGCTTACTGGCACTAGTAGGACTCAAGGATACTCGCATGCAATGCCACTGGCCAAGAAACTCCTTTGTTGCGGTGTAATTTCAAGGACAAAAGCGATCATTTTCATTCAATCTCTCCCTTGCAAAATTCGATGACGTAACGCGGGGATCGCAGTACACCCGTATGACGATATTTGAATGCGGTTCATAGATTGGACCCGAGCATTGCGTGGGCACTCGATTTAGGCAGCAGCGATTGCAGCGATTGGCGTGTCCAATCGCTGCAACGACGACAATAGCCGAGCCATAACAATGTCTGGAACTCAGCGCGTGTCCTGTGCTTTGCCAACCCCAGCGCGTGGCTATGATCAACATTGGCGGCATATAATCGGCTCCAGATCACGTGGCCGCTTGTTCTGGCTGCGAGTTGAGGGCGTGAACGCTGCTCGTTGTTTTTTAATTTTTTTCTGGGACTTCTAATGCGTCGGGTGAAAAACGAAGGCGTGTTTCATAGGTCATTAACGTCAGGGATCCGTTCTAAGCGGTATTTGCGCAAAGTAAAAAAATTGTTGCATAGCCCCTTTAAGGCCGGTTCAGACACTTGCGTTTGAGTGCGTTTGACTGCGTTGCGGCGAGAACCGAAAGCGAGTCACCGGCACATCTGTGCTTCGTGTGAAGCGTGGAATCCAATCCAAGGAATCATCTTGGTACGCGATAAGCAGCAGGGATGTCCTGGTTTCTCGCTGCCGCAACGCAGTCAAACGCAGTCAAACGCAACTGTCTGAACCAGGCTTTATCAGGCCTTTCGCTAGGAGTCTGCTGATGACTAGTTATACTTTTTTGCAACGTTCAAAATGTGCCGACCAACGGAGCCATCAATGGACCTCTTGGCGAATATGTGCTGCCTCCTAGACACGCGACTGGGTTCGAGGCTAAGTGGCGAAAAAACAACGCGCGCGCAAGGCCTCTCCCACCCGTTCCACACCCAAAACGTCAGCTACATCCTGTTCACCCATTGAGGTGCTGTGACCTAGATACGGTTCCCCCAAACTAGCCTTTGTCCCCATCGTGCGTAATCTTCCACCCCGAAGTCGACACAACGAAACCATCTTCCCTCTCTGCTCGGCCAGAAGGAAGAGAGAGAGGGTACTGAAACTATTCACTCTCGAACCGATGTTTCTACAAAAGGTCCATTCCACAATCCGGGCGATAATAAGAAGTATTCACTGGGCGCCATATTTGTGGGTGATGTCTAGAGCGCATGCTCTGAACGAGCCCACATCAATAGGCTGCTAAGACCGGCAATCTTGAGGGTGCGAAATGCGCGTTACAAAAGAAATGTGGAAGCTCGCCATCAGCACGCGCTCAGCAGTCGTGCACACGGCTATGGCCGCCAGTGTATACTTCCTATAGTTCCGACAGCCGAAGGCTACACAGTTCACCAGCATGATTGCGGTGCACGTCGTAATCTAGAATGGGCGTCGTCAGTACGTTGACTCGTGTTCACCTTGTTCGCAACATCAAAATTTGAGTCTTGAGGGTCTCCAAGGCGCTCAAAGGCGAGAAATGCAAGATGGCGGATTGTTTGGAACTAGATACTCTCGAACCCAGGCGCATCAAATACTCCGCGCATGCGCACCGCGTATTTCTACAAAAGGTCCATTGTAATTCTGTTGTGTTTATGTTTATACAGTGGGAAGCTAGTCAGCTCTGAGGGCATCTGGTGTCTTCGTTGGAGATGAAAGACAGTGCAGTATACCGTTGCTTGTCTGACGACTTTAACGTGCATCGCGCAATAGTGATACATGACAGCACGCCGGTACAATGCTCGTCCAGATTGAAAAGGGCAGAGGCGGTGGATTGAATCCACGATCAGTGAGCTTTACAGCGTGAGCTTTCGCTACACGTGGTACCGATCCACGAGCAACGAGACATCGCGGTCGAATTCGAGCTCGAGAGAAAAACAACAACAGCAACAGCAAGAAAATCTCCGATTTGAGGCATTTAGTACTAGTGTCGCCATCTCGTTTAAGAAGTTGAAATAAAATTAACAGGGTGATTTTATTTACACAAATGCGCGAATACAACCATATTTTGCTTTCTCGTCATGGTCTTAAAATTAAGATTAGAGGCACCCCTAGTACGCACGGCCAAGCGTTTTGTCACGTTTGTCTTCTAAATAATTGTATTTTCAAAAATGCCTCAAAACGCGCTAAAAACACTCAAAACGGTCATATTTCTTGATTTTATTAAAAATCTCCAGCGCTCTAAAAGAAAAATCCAAGGGTCGACGTACAACCTTCATTACGTTATCATAAGTAACATCCAAAAGAATGAATACTATCGTGCATTCCTGAAACTCAGGTTTGTGTAGCGACATTTGCCCATTGAGTGACGAGCGGTTGAATCCCCCTAAAGCTGGGATTAAAAGCTTCGCCTTAAGCGCGAGCTTTCTGCCCTTGCGAACGCAAGTGTGAACGCGCAGGCACACGCAACCAAAGCACTGCGGAAGCCAGTGAGCTCGCGCTGAAGGCGGAACTTCTAGTCTCACCTTAAGGGTGACCGGAGTATACCTCAGTCGGTAGAGCTCGAGATTCTCAATCTGGGGGTCTTGGGTTCTGACCCCACGTTGGGCGCCAGTGTACACATCGCGACACTGTTAGCGCGAACACGACATCGGCGTTTTTTTCGCATTTTACTTCTAAATAGCATCAGCGAGCACGAAATTTTATCGCTTACATTATAGAACTAAATGAGCTCTTTGCGTAGAAATAATAACTTGGATGACATTCCTTGGTTTCAAAGAGAAAAACCGAAAAAACCGGCGATCGCTTGTTCGCGCTAACAGTGTCGCGCTCTGTACGAATTCCCTTGCTGCTGCTCGTCTCAGAGAATGACCCAACGCACCGATTCAACAAGACGTAGTCAATATTGACCGTTATCGCCCGCGCCGCTCTCCTAAGTGCCCCCACGCGTATAGTTGACATTCACTTGACGTCACTCGCTAGATTCGCTGGCATCGGCCACCACGGTCGCCATCTTCGAGGTCTCTTTCTACCGCACGTAGGTGTCGGCCGGGCCTTTCAGCGCGGTTTAGCAGCATTGTACAACTTTAAAGGGTCTTTTTGACCGAAACTAGGGGTTATTCTTGTACTTTGATGCTTTTGAAGCGCCGTAGGAATATTTTGTATGTGTTTTAGTTCGTTTTTGTCGCTATCGGACTCGTTCACCGCGGCCGCTCGGCGGCCGCGTTGCTCCCTCGGCACCATGCAGCGCTCCGTGTCGCGCGCCGTGCCCACGGCGGTAGCTCTTGCGAGAACTGATTTTTCTACTTTGGTGCTTTTGTAGCACGGTGTGATTACTCTTTGTTTTATTTTGCTAGTTTCTTTATTGTTTTTTTCTAGCGGATTTTTTGCACTACGGCCGTGTAATCGTGTTGCTCCATCACCTCTGTGTCGTACGTCGTGCCTTCGGCGTTTGTTCCTGTGCAGAAACATACCGTGCGGCTCACCGAGTGCGCAGCTTATGAAAAATAGGGCGCATTTTTTATTAGCCCAAGCGATTTAAAAACCGCATGTAAGCGATTTGGCGAGCGACAAGACAAGCGACGGCGACCCGCTTCGCTGCCGCTCGGTCATTCGCGCGACTAGACAAACCGCATGAAAGCGACGGGACCAAACAACGACCAAGGTGATTAGCGCTAAGTTTTCTAGACATATCAAAACCGAGCTACGCGACGAGCGACAGTGAAGGGTGAACCGCATGTAAGCGATCTAGCGAGCAACGGCGACAGCGACGGAAGTTGGCGATGAGCGAGCGACGGAGATTTCTCGCGGCCGCTCGTCGCGACGCTCGGTTTTTGGATTTCTAGAAAACGTCGCTTAACGCCTTGGTCGCTTACTCCCTTCGTTTTCATGCGGTTTTCCTCGTCGCGGTAGTGACCGAGCGACAGCGATGCGGGTCGTCGTCGCTTGTCTCGTCGCTGTCGCCGTCGCTCGTCTCGTCCCGTCGCTCGCTAAATTGCATGCGGTTCAGCCTTTACACACGGTACTCGGCGGCAATAAGGAAACTAAAACGGTCCGCCCCCGAGATAAACTTTTTTCTCTCCTCTGTTCAACGAAGCTTCTTCAAAGATATGAAATTAGTACACACTACCAACGGACGACCGCGTACGCGCATACCCAAGCCTGTCAAACCGCGACCACCGCGACCTCGAAGATGGCGGATCGACGGTGGCGCTCCCTGGCAAAATCGAACCTGCAGGCTGAGTGAATACCGCCTATACGCTGCGATGGCCTTTCATTAGCGGCTGAGCGCCACTCTCGGGGCCTATTGCACTTGGCCCCCTCGCGGTGAAAATGACTAAGAACGATTTGGCATGTTAGCCACCTCGTACAAAGCTTTGGATTCCCAGGCTGCCCACAGCTAGGTGGAGCGTTGATTCAACGAGGTTGTCCAATCACAGAGGCAGGGGTTTCCCCAGGAATTGAAATTAGGGGGGGGGGGGGGTGTCTAAATTTTTAGGGGGGGGGGGGGCGGGCATTTAGAATAGAGGAGTCGTTGCAAATTAGAGGGGTGCCTTCAGAAAAACAAGATGGGAGTACCCCCCCCCCCCCCTAGGGGTGTGTAGGGAAATCACTGCACAGACGCCTTAGTAAGAACACCCCGAGACTGGGAAAAAGAAAGGAAGAAAGACACAGATCCCTTCTGTTCACAGAGGCCAATACGAGAAAAAGGAAAAAAATAAAGGAGAACGCATTTTTACGTTGTATGTGGCCGCGCCGGCACTCGTTTTGGCGTAGGCAGCTTATTTCGGTGTTGTCAAGTTTTTACTTCAGCGAAACAATGTTTTTAGACATGCCAGATGCACTTTTTTTAGCAAGCTGTCTTAGGCTTGTTCAGAGGCAGGTTTCTATGTCTGGCGACAGAAATGCGGTTTGTAAACGAGCAGTCTTACTGAAGGTTAATCGTGTTGACAAAACTCTATTTGAGCTGCCAGATAAGCACTACAAAAGTCAGCCTCCAAAATGTCCAGTGAGAAATGCCGCCATCATGACTCTCAGTACGAGCGTCCCATTTTTGTGACTCCCCATGTAGAGAAAGGGGCGTCCGTTAGCTCCCTTCATTTTGTTCAAAGGCGCCGGTCAAAACAAAGCTCCAACTTATGACCCATGAGACTTGAATCATCGTACACTGAGCGGAATCATCGAACATTAAGCAGAGCGTTTTTTTATTTTTTTATTTTTGTCTGTCACTTTAGGTTGCTAAACAAGATGCAAGAATGAAAGGCAATATTTCATAGTGTCGCAAATTGGCAGTCGGTTTTATAACTTAGCATGCCGGAGGCACTCCTTGCGGCATTTTATCCCTTTTAGCTAGTACCAAACTGGGCAGGTCACAATGTCGTTAAGTGTGCTATAGTGGTAGACGTTTGTTTTCGGAGATTGTTCTATTAATTGTATCCGCCTGTGTAAGTCATTTATGCGACTATAGCCGTCATGACTTTGAGAGTGAGAAGTGAGCGCGAATCGATCACATCCGGTCATGTCGAAAAAAACGTCAAGCACCGAAAACGGTTTCTTTTTTTCGTTTTTTTTTTTCTATAGCATGGGAGGGAGGAGTCGATAAGCAAACAATTTACTCGAGAAGATAGTTTTCTAAAATGAAGCCACCTTCTTTTCTTTTTTTTTTTTTCCTAACGGAGAAGTACACATGATACGACGTTCTTTGTTTTCGATTTACGATTATTTTTCGCGCGCACTCCGGGAACGCTGCGTTGCCCAACACGCATTTCTCTTTAACATTATTAAAAATGTACAATTACAAACAAACGACGAGCCAGATTGAGAGACGACAACAATACCCTAAACGCGGAAGAAACAAATGAGGCTCTAGATCCGGCTGCGCGTTTTACGATCTCGATCAAAGGGCATGCCGCCAGCACCATCGAGTTAACGTCCCTTCCCGTCAAACAGTTTTACGACATCGTTTTATTAGTCACGCGTAGACCGAGAGAGAGGCAGAAAGAAAGGGCGCCGAAGGAGAGCGGCGTCATTACATTATCTCGGACTGAAGAGAATAAGGTTCACGAAGCACGGACCGTGTGCGGAGTATTGGGCGTATTTAGCGCAATAAGAGTGTTTCTTCGCCTGGCAGTCGTGCTGGTTGGGCTACTCTAAAAGATCGGACGTTTATTACCCTAGGGCCTACAATAGTGAAAAAGCCATCTGCATGGGAAATTTCTTGTGTCCAATAAACACATTGGAATCATACGAGGTATATAATAACATAGAAGAGCCATATGAGAACTATACGAGAACTATCTAAGATATATAAAAACATAAAATAACGATATAAAAAACTTGTGAGAAGTTTCTTATATGGTTTCTTATAGGTTCTTATATTTCCTATATATTTCCTATATAGTTCTTGTATGGTTCTTATATGGTACTTATATGTGCTTACACATCTTGAATGATTCACTTCTGTTTATTGGACACAGACATTTCTCATAAAAATGAGATTTTTCCAATAGGGTAATGACTTTTCAGGTTGATCAGAATGACGATCTTAAAACACTCTTAACGCAGATCCTCCTACGCCAACATTCGACTCGTTTCCTCGCCGACTGAGTGCAAGCCGAGCGCTGCCTCAGTACTCGTGCCCAGGCTAGTTGATGACGTCACACTTTCAGCACTGGGGCCTTGCCATGTACGAGGCGTGGAGCGATTGCGCTCGTACTTCTCGTGTGAGAGAGGAAAGAGAGTGCTTCGGAGGAAGCGAGGAGAGGCGAAACAGCGACGTCAATGCTGAAATCTACAACCGCAAGAACGCGAGCTTTGCGTAGCACTCCCGTTCAAAAGGAAAAAAAAAAAAAAACATTAATTTAGGGGTGTGCGAATATTCGATTTTCAAGTTTGAATCGAATAATCATTGGCCGAATAATTCGATTCGATTCGATTTTCGCATTTCTAGTATTCGAGTTTGAGAAAGATGGAGACAGACAGGCAGGCAGCAAAAGAAATTAATGAAGGCTGTGGTAGACTGTCAGTCTTAACTTTAGGTTGACTCTTTGGGTTTGTTTTAATACTTTCCTCCAATTTGATCGTCATTTTCTTAGTAGACCCGGCAATTCGTCCTTTGGCACAAATGGGCAGCGGCTTCCAGAGGTTGACTCTTTTGATTCCCCCGAAAGTGAACGCCAAATTATTTTAAGGCTACGGAAAACGGCGACATCGAGAGGCTGCAGTAGATGAGTCGCATTCGGTGGTAGCGCGATGAACTTTACATTATTTTCTTCGCACAGACGAAGCATTTCGAGACTAATGTGGGAACTCAAATTGTCCCCGATGAGAGCTTTTGGACCATCTTGCTTTTTCAATATGGGGAGCATAAGTGACATGAACCAGTCTTCGAAAACTTGGTGATCGAACCAACCAGATTTTGTTCGATTATACCGGGCGCCCTCTGGTTCATTTTCTGTCCACGTTGACCAAAGCTTTTCTGCTTTGTAATTGACGTAAAAACGGAGCCAACTCTCCCGCAGCACTTCCACAAACCATAATCAAAATACAGGCTTCTGACGTGTTTTGAATTTTTTCTGAATGCTTAGCTCCTCTTCTAGTTATGATTTGTTGCTCCCTGGATCGTCCTGTACATTTGTTGCTCGGTAGTTCCAAATGTTTTCGTCCCGAATACCATCTAGCTCTTTCTCCAGTTGGCCAAAAAACGTGTCAATCACTTCTGCATCCGTTGAGGCCCTTGCATATGTGAAGGTTTTTGACACGCGTTCAGAGAGGATATCTTTATGACGTTTCATGAAAGAGTTTGCCCACTCCTTACCGGGAAAGTTGCCATCTTTGAAAGCAGACACTTTTCTTCCCGTTCGGTCGAGATACGCCTTCACCACACAACGCAAGTCAAAATTTGTCATTGGGCAGCCAAATGAAGACATTGCGATTGCATGAGCAATCAACCTCTTCTCCTCCTCTTCCGTAAAAACAGGTTGACGACCAACTTTTTGAGCCGGTCGATCGACTAAACCCCGAGCCTCTTTGGTCTTCAACCACAAGGTGTTCCGATGAATATTAGTGATGGACCGAATCTTCCGAACTTCAGATTCGGCAAAGTTCGGCACATGCCGAACTTTTGAAGGAAAGTTCGGCAAAGATTCGGCAAAAATTCGGCTAATGTCTGCGCACGCGCGAGAACGCGACGGGGCCATCGATTACAAATGGACGCCGCGCAGTCGTGCGCTTACCATCGTACAATGTAGAACAACCAGCGGTTACGGCGAGGAGTGGAGTAGGTAACACGGTAACTGTGCGTTTGTGAGTGAGTGTGGCTCTCTTCAATATTTTCTGCCTAGAAGATCGACCAGTAATTTACGGAGACACCTACGCAAGTGGCAAATGATGCGATACTATCTGGATAACGTGATTTCCATTTGATCTTTCCAGCGATGCAACGAGGTAGTTGAAACATTGACTGACAATTACTTTAAAGCACTCCTCGCAATTATAACAATCCTGTTTTCGGCTCGCAACTATTTTGCGCTAAAACAAACGTATATTGTTTTTGCAATTAAGCATTTTTTCGCCGCATAAAACTGCGGCGAAAACTCTGCATAAAACTAAACAAAGAAAGAAAATCTGCATAAAACTAAACACAGAACTATCATGCTCGACGTTGCACCACCGACATTCCTAACTCTTCTCATCTTCCTAAATGTCCGTGTGTCCTAGCATCCGAAACCGGCATTTTAGAGGTTAAAAAACGAGACGTTGCGAATATGAGACTCATGCTTTCATATAAAGCTGACGTCAAGTGACTCAAATCGAAAAACATGCATATTTACAATATTATTGTTATCTTTTCTGGTGAAGGCTCAGCAACCGTTGCATTCGTTTTCACACACAAAACGGTGACTCCCAGAGAAAGCAAGAACGCATTGTTATTGCCTTTATTTTAAGAATATACAAACACCTGCAGGCTTGCGCTGATGAGGCCTCAAACCGAAACTCTTGTAGCGTGATTCGTAACTGCGGCCGCTACTACCCAACCTCGTAGTTACGCCACTTCTGAAAGCGGTCCCTAAAATTGCCAGTAAACAAACAAGAACGACACGGATACAATTATTTTGTAGAATATCACCTTATTTAGTAACAACTGTGTAAATATGCATTAAATGTTTCATTTAGGTTAAGAAAAAAACAAACATAAAACCTTTTTTGCCAGCAAAAACTAAATGTCAAGATTAAGTCTGGTAACAATGTTTTTTGCCGAATCTTTGCCGAATCTTTACAAAAGTTCGGATTTGCCGAATCCCAAGATTCGGCGCCGAATTTTCGATTCTGCAAACGTTCGGCCCATCACTAATGATTATTGAACCTAAGAGGAAAAACAAACAACATATAAGACATAGGTAACGGTAATGCGTAGGTAAGGACCTAAAACAAGAAAAAGAAATATGTTTCAATAGTACTCACGAACCTTTCAGATGCTGCCCTCAATGACAATTTCTTTGAAAGGACCAACTGAACGGCATTATTCAACGTTTCTTGGGTATAATTTTGGTACGGCCGTGCACCAAGCTTCCTTTTATAATTCGTCGTCTCTCTTAAAGGGCCTCTGACACGCCAAAAAAAAATTTTTTTTTCATGCTAGGCGTTGAAATGGCATATCAGGACATTACAAAAAAATTGTTTCACTATAGAGTTGCGTAGTTTTTCTTATAAAAAATAGAAATATGAGGCCCAATTCAAAGTTCCCGCAGTGCACTGTGACGTAACAGTGTACCGCAAGGTGTCGGGGCGGTCAGAAGGGAGGCACCGCCGGAAGTCACGTGAGTTGTATCCCTCCTCGTGCTTACCGCGAGCGCGTGTAATATGTTTTTAATATTTTTGTTATTCTCCGCACCTCCACGAGCGATCCAAGCAGACAAGGTTTCTTTTATTTGTTTTTCATCGCTTAATGTTACTGTAAAGGTAGAAGAAGCGGAGTCAGTGAATTGACATGATCAACTACAATGCCTAGAAGGTTCTATGTGAGGGACTGTTCCGGTATTTCAGCAACTGAAGAAGAGATCACACTGCATGCATTTCTGAGAGACATACATCGGCCGTATGTGCACCTAGTAAACAAGTTCTACTTATGTTCTAGACAAAATACGTACTTTGTGCTCGACGTTTACTTGTGCTTGGTACACTCAGCAGTTCGTATTCTTTAGACGGCAGGCATCTTCAGACTGGAGAGTATCCGATGATTCAACGACCTCGGTGTCTGAACCTTCAGCAATGCGATCGGGCGTGTCGTATTCTAGCAATCCTAATTTCTGCGGGCGTTCTAAAATTTTTTTTTTTTCAAAACTTGATAGCTTGTTTTGCGCCCAGTACAGCCCTGTATCATCGGACTGACGGCATGCACTCGTTCACTGGCTTGTACTCGCAACGCTTTCATCATTGACCTCCATCACGTTGATCCACTGACTCTTCGTCCTCAAATTTTACAGCACGCAAACGAACCACCGGTGCAGGGATAAAGAGCTAGTGGAACTGAAACTTCATTTTCTACGATCGCTCGTACGATGAGCAGAATAAAAAAAAAAAGAAAAAAAGTCTTAGGCTCGGTCGCGGAGAGCACGAGGAGTGAAACTCGCGTGACTTCCGGTGAACCCACTTTTAGTGACATAGGTCGATGCCTCCCTTCTGACCGCCCCGACACCTTGCGGTACACTGTTACGTCACAGTGCACGGCGGGAACTTCGAATTGGGCCTCGTATTTCTATTTTTTATAAAAAAAAACTGCGCAACTCTATAGTGAAATAATTGTTTTGTAATGTCCTGATATGCCATTTCAGCGCCTAGCATGAAAAAAATTTTTTTTTTGGCGTGTCAGAGGCCCTTTAAACACTGCTAAATCAACAAAACAACATATAATTTAAATTAAAAACAGAGTGGGGTAACTCTGTGACAGTTGGCGTGTCGCAAAGTTACCCCGCGAAGTATCAACATTTCAGTTTCCTTTCTATAACCTTAAACAAACATGACTTGATTAAATTTACATTACAGTTTATTTTAGCCTACATATTAACAATCAGAAGTACATACCTGTTTTCGCTGTTTTTCTCGTGCGGACGGGTCGAACACACAAAGTTGACGGTGCTTTAACAATGCGCGCTAAACATGGGCGTACCAAACGGGGGGGGGGGGGGGGGTAAGGGAGGCGCTTGCCCTCCCAGTTCTCAGAGTGGGGGGCCAAGGCATGTGTTTTCCCCCCCCCCAGAAAAAGCCGCCACTGGGCAGGACAAACACTGGCCGGCGGCGCCCAAGGGATACCAAGTCAAAGAACAAAGAGCGGGTTGGTGAAAGTAGAAGAGTCAAAGAAAGAATAAAAACACTTAGGGGCAAGGACAGACAGCACAGTTCTTTCAACTAGCAACACACATTTACTGATGTCTCCTTCAATTCGTACTACATCCCTTCTAACTTTTGAAACTAATGAGGAAGTTACGAAAAAAAATAATATATTTATATACGCCTGGAAAAAGAACAAAATCCCCAAATACACCACAAGATAAAGACAAAGAAAATAAGAAGAATGACCGCATCTCCACGTGGTGAATGATGTTGACTGGGGCGAAGCTCTGGTGGTGCTGATGATACTGATTTTATTGTTCATATGTAGTGCTGAGTTCCGGGTGGCGTTTCGACTTCATTATTACTGCTTTATGGTCGGTGAAATGCAGAGCCATGCATGCAAAGTTTAACGCGATAATATACGCATTTGACCGCAGCGCCCTCTCCTGTATAGACTTTGAGCGGCTACATGCAACGTTTCATCCCTGACATCCCCAGCTCTTGAGTTACTACCACATCTCAGATACCCCTACTCGTTCCGCCGTCGTGGCCGAGTGGTTAAGGCGATGGACTAGAAATCCATTGGGGTCTCCCCGCACAGGATCGAATCCTGTCGACTGCACAAACATTTTTTCTTTTTTTTGTGAGCACGGACGCCGTCCGGACGGACGGACGGACGGACAAGGCTAGACCCTAAGGAGCTTCACCCCTAAAAGAAAAAAGGAAACACCATTGACAAAATCAGATAGAGGGTCCTTTGACTAATTCAGCTCTGGCTTCAGGTAGTTCATCTCAACTCTGGACAACCCAAGAGAAGGAGCAGCGATGTTGTGTTCCGTCACCGGCTATCCTGTATGCTTCAATAACATCGCGGCCGAGCTTGTTATTGTGTCTTCCAATTATGCTGGTGCCCTGGAACCGGGCTTCACAGTTCTTGCAGAGGTGTTGATGAACAACTTTTGGATGAAAAATGTCGCTTGAAGCACGGGAAACCTCGAGGACGTGCTCTCGTAGGCGGGTGTTCAGGCAACGCCCTGTCTGACCAATGTATCGGTCACCGCAAGCAAAAGGGATGGAGTATACCACCCCCTCTTCACAGGAAACGGTTTGATTGGCATGTTTGATGGAACATCCTTTGGGGGCTTCGTTGTTGTTCACTCATCTGCAAAGTTGTTTTAGGCGCAACTTGCACGAAAAGACAGTTGAAGTGTTGAAGCGCGCTGCAATTCCCTTCAGTCTGTGTGCCGTGTTGTGCACATATTTTATGGAGATAACTTGTGAAGCCTTACCATGTGGAGCACGGGGCCTTTGGGTGGCTAAAATTATCTGAACAAGAATAGTGCTCGGAAGACCTTGCGGATAACCAGCTTTGAGGAGACGTTCTTGTTGTTTTGCAATGCTTAAGCTTAAAAAGTGAGAACATGATTTGGCTCGAGATGATGAAAGGAGAGACCGAATGATTCCATGTTTTACCAGTTTAGGACGGGAACTGCAAAATGGAAGAATAAGTTTCCGAGATCGTTGTTGGAAGGCCCAACAAATGCCGGTCGGAAGAAGATGGAGATGAAGATCGATATACTGGAGACCATTGCCTGAGATATCTTCCCTTGTGAAATTCAGGCCTGAAGATGAAGAAGTGAAGGCTTGAACTACAGGTTCAGAAGAAACTGAGATCCGGTGAATGACTAAATAATCATCCACGTAACGAAAAACATGGAAGACGAGAGTCAACTCTTCAAGGCGAGCTTTGATCTCCCGGTCCACATACATAAGAAAGATTTCGCTGAGGCCCGGGGCGAGGCAGGAGCCTATGCAAACACCTTTCTTTTGCCTGAGAATTTCCTTCCCATCTGCGACAAGTGTTGATTGTAGATATAGGGCCAAAAGGTCTAGGAAGCCCCGTTCAGATACCCCAGATGAGTTTTGAAAGTCGCATGGGCCATGTTCGTGGATGGCACTTGATACAGAATCCATGAGAAATGCGGGATATAATCGGTAATATAATTCCTCAGTGTCTAACGAAAACATGGTACAGGCCTCGGGAGTAGAATGGAGGTCATGACGACGAGATACTAGTTCTGTGGAGTTGGTAACTCGGAAAGGTTGGTTGAGACTGATCGATGACAGATGCTTTTGCAGAAAAAGAGCAAGAGGCTTCTGCCAGCATCCCTTTTCTGAAATGAAGCTTCTTAGGGGAACTCCTTCTTTATGGGTTTTTGCCGTGAAAAACACAGTTAGATATTGCTTGGAAGGAGCCCCAATGGCAGCTTTAAGAGCCGGGAGATTAAGGGAGCAACAAAGTTGCTTTGCCTTTGAGCAGGAGAGAGCCTGAAGGCCTAGTCTTAAGAGTATCAAAATTATTTTTTAATGCCTGGCTCACCTTCTGCTCATAGGAACCTTCATCTAAGATGACAAAAACACCGGTTTTATATGATTCCAGTGGTTTCAGGTGACATGTTTTCAATCCTTCGACTTTAGCCCGGATTGGAAACTTTGCCCGTAGGTGGAGGAGAATGGGCGCAGGCGGATCGGACTCCAGCATCAAGAAATGCTTGCCGGTCTTGATCTGGAATGTGAGTCGCGACAGAATGGACTGAAGTTAGTAGGTCGACCCTTGTAGTTGGAATGTTCATAAAAAACTTGGGACCCTTGGAAAGGAGATCCAAGGCGCCAGGGCTGAGTTGATGGTCACATAGAACGACCGGAGGATTAAATTTCGTTTGGAGGGTCTTATGATGACAACAGGTCACACCGGTGACAACTTTCTTCCATGAAGATTCGAGAAGATTGGACGCAGCTTTATGGAAAAACCGGAAAGATGGGTGGGTTCCATATGCTTGACCAAAGATGCTGTTCATCTGTTGTGGGAGGATCATCTCCATTAGGCGCAACTGTTGTGACACCTCCTTCCTTGAAATCTGCATGAGTCCGTAGTCGGTAACACATGAAATCATTCGATCTCTCCTTTCATCTTCTCGCGCCAAATCATGTTCTCACTTTTTAAGCTTAAGCATTGCAAAACAACAAGAACGTCTCCTCAAAGCTGGTTATCAGCAAGGTCTTCTGAGCACTATTCTTGTTCAGTTAATTTTAACCACCGAAATGCCCCATGCTCCACGTAATAAGGCTTCACATGTTATCTCCATAAAATATGTGCACAACTCTGCACACAGACTGAAGGGAATTGCAGCGCGCTTCAACACTTCAATTGTCTTCTCGTGCAAGTTGCGCCTAAAACAACTTTGCAGACGAGTGAACAACAACGAAGCCCTCAAAAGATGTTCCATCAAACATGCCAATCAGAGCGTTCCCTGCCAAGAGGTGGTATTCGCAACTTTCAGCGATGGTGGTACCGCGTTGAGAGAATCGCGCACCCTAGCTCCTGGATGATTGGCCTCGTTATAAACGGGCTTGCCTACACTTCCTGGCGTGAAAAAATAACGTAGGGCTCTAATACTGCTCGTATATAGCCAAACAAGAATTACTTACGCGTAGCAGACCCCGCCTCGTACCGCTGTTCTACGACGATCATCCAGATGACAGCCATTTTGATAGGCACCACTACGCCTCCTATAGGTCGTGAAAGTTGCGAATACTCCATCCCTTTTTCATGCGGTGACCGAAACAGGGCGTTGCCTGAACACCCGCCTACGAGAGCACGTCCTCGAGGTTTCCCGTGCTTCAAGCGACTCTTTTCATCCATTAGTTGTTCATCAACGCCTCTGCAAGAACTGTGAAGCCCGGCCGGTTCCAGGTCACCAGCATAATTGGAATACACAAGAACAAGCTCGGCCGAGAGATTATTGAAGCATACGGGATAGCCGCTGACCAACACAACATCGCTGCTCCTTCTCTTGGGTTGTCCAGAGTTGAGATAAACTACCTGAAGTCAGAGCTGAACAAAGGCCCTCTATCTAATTTTGTCAATGGTGTTTTCTTTTTTCTTTCTAATTTTCTTTTTCTTTATCTTCTAGTGTATTTGAGGATTTTGTCCTTTTTAAAGGCGTATATAAATATAATAATTTTTTCCGTGACTTCCTCATTAGTTTCAAAAGTTAGGAGGGACAAAGTACGTATCGAAGGAGACATCACTCAATATGTGTTGCTAGTTGAAAGAACTGTGCTGTCTGTCCTTGTCCCTAAGTGTTTTTATTCTTTCTTTGAGTCTTGGATACCAAATGCACCGCTCCCGGCCCTGGGTGGGGGGGGGGGGGGGGGGGAGGAGCGGGGGGGGGGGTCTAATTTGCCCCCCCCCCCCCCACTCAAAAACAAGATGGTACGCCACTGGCGCTAAAACACCATTCAACCTGTCGGCGTCTAGAGTGGCTCCGGAAAGCGGGAACTTCGGCCGGCTGCCGGTAGGTGGCACGGCACGTCAGACGAGCTTGTTGAGTGGCTCATAGCTTTTCGGCGGCACCTGGTCGGCCGCGTGTCCGTAACATCCGCGTGAACCGTGATATTTTGTTTAGCCTTCTAATATTTTAGTAGCTTTTGACTCTATTTAATTATATATCGTTGAACTCTAGTGATTATCGTCTAGTAGCATTGTTACAATAATGTTAAGAAACATTTCGGAACATTAAATATAATTTTATAATCTCTTTGCTCTTCTTTGGTAGCTGTCTACTTACTATTCGGAAACTATTCGAAAATTATTCGATTCGTATTCGTATTCGATTCGGTGACACAATTATTCGATTCGTATTCGATTCGGTTTGAAAAATCACTATTCGCACACCCCTAGTGACTTCGGGCAAACTCTCTCCTCCCTCTACATTTCTTCCTTCTTCCCAGTTCAGTTTTGGTATCGAGCAGTTGCGTTTTTTTTTTTTTTTACAATATTAAAATATACGTGACGCTGTAGGAAAATATTGATTTGGTAGTCTTCTGACTCCATATTAAATCACCTGGCAAAAAAAAAAAAAGAAAATTTTCTGGGTGTAGCTGTTTTTTTTTTTTTTTACATTGTTTTTGCCCCGAACAAGGTGCCCTTATTCGGATGGAGGCTTATTGCAGAAAAGGCTCAGTGTAGTCAGTTTCAAATACACGTCAAAAGATCTCCAAGTGATCGAAATTGGTCCTTAGTTCACTGCTTGGGCGTGCCAGAGGCTTGCTGTTTGTTTTGCACGGAAAATCCAAAACTTGAACTGGGACGTCGTCTTTATTTCTAACAGCCTCTCTTTGTTCCGTCTGCCCTGCAGGAAACAAAATTAGCACGTCATAATTTTTTGTCTAATCTATGTCGGTTTTTGTTTTTCATTTTTCTGAACGTTTTTAATAAACTCTTTGGTACTCTTATTCGATTCGACGTTCGTCTTTTTTGCCCCTATACGACACTAAACAATTCGAATTTGGTTCAAGTTGAAATTTTACTATTCGCACAACCCTACTTTATTTCAGAAGACGCACATTGATGTTCGCGCCGTCCAGGCACAAAATGCGTACTAATTTCATATGTACAACGTCACCGCGAACTAACACAATACATTAGGCGCTACAAGGTGCCTTTAAAGAAATAGTGCTGAAATTTTTCATATTTTTTTGTATAAAGCTTGCTAAAATACACATGTGAGAGTAATTATAACGTGGAATCAAACCAGATATGCGGGCAAATGAAGAAATTCCTTTTTAATTTTAAAAGATTTTGCTTCTTTGCTCATCGAGCCAAGCATGTTTGGTGTTCTCTTTATACAATTTTTGGTTAATTTTTATAAATCGCTACTTAATATTGGTTCGCGCAGGGGCTTTCGCTTACGATTTCTTAAGGGACATTCGTGTTTCGCGTGTCGCGATCAAAGCAACTCCTTGAATTGTTCGCCACGCTTCGTTCGAAGTACGGATGTCCCCGTGACTCGCGACGTCAAAGCCAATTTTGGGGTTTTTACGTGCCAAACCAACGACGGGCATCTGGCACGCCCCAGCGGAGGACTGAGGATTAATTCGGACCACCTGGGGATCTTTTGACGTGCAACCGAAAGCTCGGTTACAAGGCGCCTCCTCCGCAATAAGCCTCCGTCAGATTGTGGGCACCTCGGCCGAGGTTCGAACCCGCCACATGGGGATCCGTAGGCCAGCGCTCTCGCCTCGGAGCCTCCGAGGCGGCTGACTCGCGACGTAACCGGTCGCAACGTAACGTAACGTAAAACCATTCCCCTGTGTGAACCGACCTTAATAATAACATACCATGTTGGTTAGCAAGAATATTGATCTTTTGTCGGATTTTTCGAATAGATCATAGGTGGAACGTTTACCCACCATATATATGGCTTCAAATTGCCTTACGAGACACGGAGATCGCAAAATCTCGGTGCATCGTATTACACCGCCATTGAAAGCACGAAACAGATCTGACGAAAAGTTGTTGCCAGTACACGTTCACCCAGACAGCAATAGTTATGGCCACAACCAGAAGCATATACGTGACAGTAACAATCGTGCTTGTGAAGTTGCATAAAGAATACCGGAAACGGTTAGGGGTAAACCATTTAACGTATTTTGTGTTAGTAAGCTCCTATCTGTTGAGCGTTATACATACAATTATCCTCGCGAAATTGCGTTACAATCGTGTGTGTGTCTTTACATCTGGTGACGTTGATTATTTCACTAATTATTATATTTGACTGCTAACGTGCTCAGGCGTGAGGTCCAGAGCTAGGGTAAGTTTTTCAAACAGTGTATATTTGGCTGAGTGGTGTGGCAGCACGTAACTTTTACAGCGTGTTTCCAGCTTCGACGTAAACACGACAGAATTGCCTCCAAATTATACTTGTTTAACAATTTTTCAAGTTACAACCTGCCGTTTATCTTCCTCTTTTCTTATCATTCTTGCAAATCAAGCCTACAAGACTTATAAGGGAGAAAATAAAATGGAAAAAAATACTGTTCAATCGTAAGAGGTTTGCGTAAAAAGAAAACACAGCATTTCAGCCTCGAAAGCTGCGAGAACACGAGTCCCATTTGGCGGTTATTATACGGGGTCCGTGGCCTGAACTAAGCTACTTGCACGTGTGCATAATTAGGAGAGACGGGGGACGCTACCGCGTCCTCTTAAGCGCAATGAAGATGCGATGCCCCGTCTCGGTTGACTGTTCTGCTCGGCGCCAGCCGACCCTAGCCAAACAAGCCTTCCCGGCTTACGTGACGGCGCGTCGTTGTGCGGGCACTCGAAGGGACACTGACACCCACCAAAAAGTATTGCTTATGTTTTGCCAGGCGATCTATTATGGCGTCAGAAGATTAACCAGTCAACGTTTTGCTACAGCGCCACGTATAGTTTGCATGAAGTAAAAAAACGCAACTGCTTGAACCCGTAATTGGAGCTGGACTGGGGAGGAAGAAGAAATGTAGAGGAGGAGAAAGTTACCGAAAGTCACGTGGCTGTGCTACTCTTGTTTTTTCAATCGATGTATTTGCAGCTTTTTAGAACGCAAAAAAAAAAAAAGTTATCATATATTTTGTCTATTTTCAATATAAGTGTGTGCCTTCGATGAGCCACTACTTCGATTATCTTTGGTGCATGTGTCTAAACCATAGAAAACGGCACGTGACCACGGCGAAGAGAGTGAGCGCGACTCAAACCGGCCAGTTCTCGATCGCCGGTTTTCGGGCGGAAAGAAAACGAATTTCGAGCCGCAAATTGTGTTCTCCGTAGTTGGACTCTCAAATGTCATGTACTAATAAAAACACTTTAAATGCAGCAAAACTCATCTATTGCCAGGGACGTGTAGGGTACCCATGCAAGGTCAGGCGAGCGAAGGCAAGGTGCCATTTCAAGCCTGCTTAGTTTCGTTCCCTCCCGCTGCCCTGGAACAGCCCTAAAGGCCACGCGGGAAACAGGTAGGCGAAAAAATAAAAAGTGAGGATGGGATGGAAAGGAAACGGGAGAACGAGGGAGTGACGGAAAAGGGCTAATACGTCAAATAAATACATCGAGGCTGGTGGAGAGACATTTGCGCTTGAGTATGACCATCGCCCGCTTGTGATTGCTTACGACGAAATAAAACACTGGCGCCGTCTATTGTGCTGCCTTGGGATCCATCTAGGTCTTGGACGGGTTGGTCTAGGACTCGGTGGTTGTGCGCATTCTCCCCACTCAGAAGCTGCAGTCTGATGGGTGTTCAGCACCGAGCGGAAAAAGCCAAAAACCTTGTCATCTAACTAGTGTATTTTCTCCCCTAGACTGATGGCCTTGCAGTATTTGATTGACAACAGCTAATGATTGTCGACGATAAATTGCCGCTAATAACGCTCTCAAGGGTATCGGAAGGTCATGGTTTAAGAACCAGCGTGTTTTCTCGGAGGTAAGGCTGGTTCACGCATTCTCGTTTACTACGACCGACTGCGAAAGGCCCTTTTTCAGCCTCTCGCGACTGCTTTCATACCGTAGATCCTGCCTGATCTACGGTTAAAGCACAGGACACGCGCTGAGTTCCAGACATTGTTATGGCTCGGCTATTGTCGTCGTTGCAGCGATTGGACACGGGCCACTACCCGAATGCTTCTCGAGCTGGTAATTATCACGAGCCGAAATCGAGTGCCCACGCAATGCTCGGGTCCAATCTATGAGCAGCATTCAAATATCGTCATATGGGTGTACTGCGATCCCCACGTTACGTCATCAAATTTTGCAAAGGAGAGATTGAATGAAAATGATCGCTTTTGTCCTTGAAATTCCACCGCAACAAAGGAGTTTCTTGGCCACTGGCGTTGCGAGCGACGATCCTTGAGTCCCACTAGAGCCAGTAAGCTCGTGTAAAGTGAAAAAGATTCCAATTGAATATCGTTGCACCGCTCCTTTAAATGGCATACTAAACTCTAAGAGACAAGGTGTCAATTGTGTGCGTGTGTTTAAGTGTGTGCGCGCTTGCACGCATATACACGCAGATGTTTCTGTGCGTGTATGTATGTAGTGGGTGCAGTTATGTATGTATGTATGTATGTATGTATGTATGTATGTATGTATGTATGTATGTATGTATGCATGTATGCATGCATGCATGCATGTATGCATGCATGCATGCATGTATGTATGTATGTATGTATGTATGTATGTATGTATGTATGTATGTATGTATGTATGTAGTGCGTACAATTGTTACGCGAAACATTCGGAGGAGTGCAGCGTGTGTGGAAGGAACCTCATACAAGAATGACGAGTCTTATCGTTCACAGCTAGCAATTACAGGAAGTTTACCCCGAAAGAGGAACAGAAAGTAAACAAATGACCGCATATCCACGTGGTGAATGATGTTGATTGAGGCGAAGCTCTGGTGGTGCTGATGATACTGATTTTGTTGTTCATAGGTAGTGCTGATGGTGCTGATTTTTTTTTTATTGCTCATAGGTAGTGCTGAGTTCCGGGTTGCGTTTCGACTTCATTATTAATGCTTTATGGTCGGTGAAATGCAGAGCCAGTGGTTCTTCTAGCGGATCAGCTTGGATCCGCTAGAAGCCGTGGGAACGCATCTCCACCGCTTAAGTCAACTGTCCATGTCAGAAAGAGAATGTGTGGTATGGAACGTGGTTATATACGCATTTGAGGATTTGACCGCAGCGCCCTCTCGTCTATAAACGTTGACCTAATGCATGCAAAGTTTAACGCGATTACATACGCATTTGACCGTAGCGCCCTCTCCTGTATAGACGTTGAGCGGCTAAATGCAACGTTTCATTCATGACATCGCCAGCTCTTGAGTTACTACCACGTCTCAGAGCCCCCTACTCGTCCCGTGGTCGTGGCCGAGTGGTGAAGGCGATGGACTAGAAATCCATTGGGGTCTCCCCGCACAGGTTCGAACCCTGTCGAGTGCGCAAAATGTTTTTCTTTTTTTTTTTGTGAGCACGGACGGATGGACGGACGGACGGACGGACGGACGGACAAGGCTCAAGGCTTCTTTTATGAGCTTCGATCCTAAAAGAAAGTTGGCCGATACACAGAGAAAGGTCCGGAGAAAATTAGAGAAATAAGTTTTGGTTTTTCAGGATAAGACACAGGCTCGCTCTTTCGCCCAGTCCGGCGACACCGCGGAACGGGTGGGGGGAGCCGTCGGAGAGCAAACACAAAAGGCACGCAACACCCGGGGAGCCAAATGACCGCCGAGAAAAGAAAGAGCAGCGCACAGCGAGGAAGGGCGGTAATCCAGCCGTAACCCCGACGGTTGGCGGACCGTGCCGCGGTGGCATCCACACACGCAGCCCGCGAGGCGGCGTTAATCAGCGAGGCCGTTCCCGCGCGCGTATCGCATCTATCACGCGCTCTCGCAGTTGGCTGCCCCCGAGAAGCGTCGCCTCCGAAATGACCGGAAGTGGACACCGAAGTCCGCGCGGGAAGCCTGCGAGCCGCGCCGAAGCAGCGAGCGCAGCCCGCTTAGTTCGGCCAGGTCGCGGGCGCCGGAAATGCGGCACCAATTAGGCGCCCCAAAGAGCCGCGATGCGCGCGCCCAGCCTAGCGTGACACCCCGCACTGGTCGGCGGACACCACGGGGAGTTGGGACGCAGAGCGCATGCGCCGCTGCCGCCTTAAACAGCTCAATCGAAACGCGGCACCTTCGGAACAACAACCTGTCGGTTTGAATAGGCTTTGAGCTTCGGCGGATCTTTTGAAGCCTTCTGCAACCTAATTGTTTATCGCGGACAGCCCCCCCTCAAGCTGCTTCAGGGCCCTCCGGCGATTTTTTAACCCGTTCTACATTTGCGCGGAAACGGACCTCGCCGAACGTAGAAACATGAAGTTGAACTCTTATTCCTGAAATTCCAATTATTTTGGGAGTTTCTAACAAATTATAAATTACAAAAAGAAGCGAAACATTTTGTCTACGTGACACAGTAGGAACTGTTAAATGATCGGAGGGTCGGAGTGAAGCGCCTGGCCAATTAGCTGCGGGTTAGGCTCGTGGCTGCAGCGCCAAGGACGTGCACGCATTGTCGCCCGGTCGAAAGCCTCTTTCATCGTCGTAAGTTCAGGCTCCGAACACGATGGGCGTTTCTAATGAACCTGGGCTCTTTATAATTCGGCGTCGGCAAGCCCAACGCATGCCGGCGTAGAACGATGTTCGTCGTCCGGCTCGCCGCGCCCCATCATCGGACCCAGTGCGGTGGGGTCAAACCGACGATCCTTGGCAGAGATGGCAGTAAGGATATTACTGCAATGAAATTACTCTTATAAAATTACGGTAACAAATTATTTTTGTGGTAATGAGTAATGCAATTTATTACTTTTTCCTAGGCTGGTAATTTAGTAATGGAATTAATTACTTTCAGGCTGAAATTTGAGAAAATTACTCATTACTTCTTAAATTTCTCTTGTCCGAAATCAGATGCTTCGTGTGCGAGCTTAGAAACAAAAAAAAAATTAATTTGCATGATGAAAATTGTGAAAAAGACATCAGAGTAAATAAACGAGGGCCGTCTGAGCACACAGGCTCGTACGAGGAACGCGACAGACGCACAAAGGCGGGCTCAAACGGTTGAGGAGACGGAGAAAAGCTTTTCTGCGAAGACATCGCTGGATAGCCACGGATAGCCACAAGACAGATTCACGGAGCCACGTCACCATGCCTCACTTCATCACGACGGTACTATACTTCGTTCACCCCTAAGCTGACAGTGCGGTAGGCGCTACGTGCTCACCGGAACCAATCAATCCCCTTCCCTTCATCACCTGACCCCTTCTCTGCACGTGGGTATGGACGGCAGCGTGGTTACGTGGCGAAAGATAAAAGTGCTACTGGTCCAACGAGCACGTAGCTTCCACTGCACTGTCAGCTTGGGGGTGAATGGCTTACAGGCTACAATGTGATGGGCATAACACCTGTGAGGTCGCGACACTTTAAAACCTGAGGGGGCAGGACACGCAGATTCCCAGCTATATTGCTCTTCCGTCTAGCAAGTTCAATCCACAGTCAACAACAAACGACCGAAATAAATTGTTAACACTAAATGCTTTGTCAAAGCCCCAGAACGTTTCGTGCGTAGCATTGGCAAGTAGAGGTGCTTTTAGTCGGAAAAGACGAGCAGTGAGTAAAGCAGGTGCAACTGGCGGTATGGATCTCGGTTTAGGAATTTAGTGGGGAACAGGCAAACGAGCAGATTCACCAGCCGTTTGTCGGGAAAGTACACATTGTAGGAAGCTCGCGCCATTCCTTCCTCAACTGACGACGCCTCTGCTTCAGCCACGGCCCGTCGGGATCCAGCGGCCGTGACCCAGCAAACATCCAGTCCCCTGGTGTGAAAACGCACAATAACTAGGGCTCTTTGGCTGTTTTGGAACAATACTCCTCGAGAGGAATTCGCGGGAATGCAGCAAGTCCTCTTGGGAAAAAAGGATTAGACTATGTCCGAGTCGGAAGGAAAACCTTTCACATGACGACTTTTTGCAACAACGAGCTCCCATGGCCCGATCTAAGTTACTGACACGGACTGTAACTTACATGAAAATAAGAACCACGTAATCATATCACCATTTGCTTTAATTGAGGACCTTCACCATTGTATGAAGAGCGAAACCGGTGAGTCTTCTGTCTCTAAGTGACATCTAAAGAAGAAGCTATTCATCACGTTTAAAACTTCCGTTGTGTGCGCCAGCGGTACGACTGTTCAATATTGCCGTGCGCGCAGCTTGCCAAGTACGTGCAGCGCGCGCGTGGCCGAACGGTTATCGCACTTGTCTCCCACGCGAAAAGCCAGGGTTCGATTCCTGGCCGCGAGTACACATCTTTGTTGACACTGTAATGTGACGTTCTGGTAAATTCGAGAACCATTCGAGGTTAGAATGTTCTAGGCACCGAACCTTCTAAGCCGAATGCTCCAGAAGCCCACGCGTGTACAAAAGCGGCTCCGCGTGGCAAGCTGGGGTCAGTTTCGCCCCAGCGTTCGACTCTGCTGCCACGCCGACCTCGACGCCCGCGACGCTCTGTTCTCTTCTGTTGTTATCGTCTTTCCTTTTATTTCTGGGCACAAGTTCGCCCCATTAAACGTTTAGTTTCTTCAGTTATTATCGCCTCATCAATTGTCATTCGTGATAATATGGCTCACGCTGATGCGCGTGAGTAATGTTATGGTGTAAACAGGAAGATCGGAGTATTGGTACCTATACTGTAAATAAAATTAGCACGAACTACTGCCTCAAGGTATAGAAATGCAATGTCAGCGAAATTTAATTACTCTTCGAAAGTATTTGTAATGTAATGTCATTAATTTTGGTCTGCGGTAGTTTGTATTGTAATTCATTTACATTTTTAATGTTTTGAGAAAAGTAATTGGTAATGTAATTTAATTACTTTTGAAAAGTTATTTTTCCCTCTCTGATTCCTGGCCAGGGAGTTGCACCGTGATAAATTAGAAAAAAAAAATCAAATGCTGGGGATAACGACTGCCGATAAGTTTTTCTTTTCTATTGAATGTCACGCAAACGTCCGCGAAAAAGAAAGGATCACAATGTCGCGTCCGTCAAAGCATCTTTTGACCGGCTTCGACGGATTTGATGCACTTGCGTTTCGCAGTAGCCATCCTCGTTTATTTACGTATAACATCGAAGGAAGCGGATAATTCTTCACAAGTTATATACTCCGTTAACGCGTTCGAAATTGTAGCGCACTCCGAATAAACATTGCTGCCGGCTTCAACTTCGTTTTCATCGCACACCGCTTCTACATTTTTATTTGTTGTTTCGAGCGGGAACGGCTGCCAGCGAAAAACGACTAGCACGTGATCATGATCATATATATTTACATTGCTCATATGCGAGGTCGTCCTAAATTCTAGTTAAAAGGAAACCGAAGCGGTTGTGTCTTTGATAAACAAAAACACTTAAATCATCTTCATTTGACCTCAAACTCAAAGCTATATACGCGCACTCTTGCTATTTTCAAAAAGGTCACAGAAAGCTACATCACTAATGGTGTCGGTGCGAGCGAATATGCCCGGCAAGGTTGCAATTTCTCGCGCTGTCCACACGAGCGATACGAGCTTGGCGGCCGAAAGATCTGCGAATGACCTAACGACTGGTCGTAGTGTTTTCGTGCTTTCTCGCCTTTAGCTGCATCTCCGGAAAAAAACCGAACGTTATATTCAAGTTTACGGGATAAAACTACTCTGGAATTCACCACTAACTCGTTTTTCTAAAGGACCTTTTTAGCTTTCTTTTAACTCTACCTTTGGTTCGTCATCATCACAGTACCAACACGGTTGATATCTACTTCGTTTCAGCTTAAGTCCAGACGCAGCCGATGCTACAAGCGCGAGCTCCAGGCTTTCAGCGTCCCTGCCAAGCACGCGCGCTCGTGCAGTGCAAGCACGGTTCTGGGCCAGATGCTCGCGCTTGTAGCATCGGCTGCGTGTGATCTTAAAGGGCCTCTGACACGCCAAAAAAAAAACATTTTTTTTTCATGCTAGGCGTTGAATTGGCATATCAGGACATTACAAAAAAATTGTTTCACTATAGAGTTGCGTAGTTTTTTTTATAAAAAATAGAAATACGAGGCCCAATTCAAAGTTCCCGCCGTGCACTGTGACGTAACAGTGTACCGCAAGGTGTCGGGGCGGTCAGAAGGGAGGCATCGCCGGAAGTCACGTGAGTTGTATCCCTCCTCGTGCTTACCGCGAGCGTGTAATATTTTTTTTAATATTTTTGTTATTCTCCGCACCTCCACGAGCGATCCAAGCAGACAAGGTTTCTTTTATTTGCTTTTCATCGCTTAATGTTGCTGTAAAGGTAGAAGAAGCGGAGTCAGTCAATTGACGTGATCAACTACAATGCCTAGAAGGTGCTGTGTGAGGGACTGTCCCGGTATTTCAGCAACTGAAGAAGAGATCACACTGCATGCATTTCTGAGAGACATACATCGGCCGCATGAGCACCCAGTAAACAAGTTCTACTCATGTTCTAGACAAAATACGTACTTTGTGCTTGACGTTTACTTGTACTTGGTACACTCACCAGTTCGTATTCTTTAGACGGTAGGCATCTACAGCCTGGAGAGTATCCGATGATTCAACGACCTCGGTGTCTCAACCTTCAGCAATGCGATCGGGCGTGTCATATGCTAGCAATCCTAATTTCTGCGAGCGTTCTAAATTTTTTTTTTCAAAACTTGATAGCTTGTTTTGCGCCCAGTATAGCCCTGTATCATGGGACTGATGGCATGCACTCGTACACTGGCTTGTACTCGCAACGCTTTCATCATTGACCTCCATCACTTCGATCCACTGACTCTTCGTCCTCAAATTTTACAGCACGCAAACTAACCAACGGTGCAGGGATAAAGAGCTAGTGGAACTGAAACTTCGTTTTCTACGATCGCTCGTACGAAGAGCAGAATAATAAAAAGAAAAAAAGTCTTAGGCACCGTCGCGGAGAGCACGAGGAGTGAAACTCACGCGACTTCCGGTTAACCCACTTTTAGTGACGTAGCTCGATGCCTCCTTTCTGACCGCCCCGACACCTTGCGGTACACTGTTACGTCACAGTGCAAGGCGGGAACTTTAAATTGGGCCTCGTATTTCTATTTTTTATAAAAAAACTACGCAACTCTATAGTGAAACAATTTTTTTGTAATGTCCTGATATGCCATTGCAACGTTTAGCATGAAAAAAAAAATATTTTTTTTGACGTGTCAGAGGCCCTTTAAGCTGAAACGAAGTATAGTAAACGCATGTACTAACTGCATTCTTGCCTGAAACTAACACAGCAGTGTATTTAAAAGCGAAAACTAGTGGTCCGATGTTTCTTTTGGCATAGAGTTGCTGTTTATGCAACAAATTAAAAAAAAAAAAGTATTTAATTTATTTTGAAGCGGTGTTTAGCTATTTTTGCAGTTAGAATTACCTGATATCCTGTCATATTTTCCAGTTCAAGATTCTGAGATTTCTCTCCCAAGAAAGGTTTTTGAGCTTACACAGCAACATTAAGAGGATAAAACTGTTGTCATTCATCCCATTCCTGCAACATCGTATGAAGCTTCCTGATTAGCCAGTAATGTAGTCATGAAAACTGGGTTTTATTTATTTATTTATTTATTTAGAATACCCTCAAGGCCATCGGCATTGCAGAGGGGAGTGGGGGTTAGTGGCAGTAATACACTTGCAGCTCAATCTGAGCAGTATAGACTATTTATGGCAGTTCTAAATAAGTGGTCAGAAACAATTGTCGCGATAGATGCGGTAAGGTGGTTCCAATCCACTGAAGTTTTCGGAATGAACTACTCTCGGAGTGCATTAGTGTTACATTTTAGAATGTCTACTTTATACATGTGATCAATGCGAGACGAAATATAAGACGGATGATTCAGCAGTCGGTTGTGAAGTAACGAGTTAGTATGGTATATCTTATGAAAGAGACATAACCGAGCTATTTTGCGACGTAAATTGAGGTTAGGCAACGATAGACTAGTTTTCATGGAGCTCACGCTTGCGGTGCAATGAAAGTTATTAAGAATACAACGAGCAGAGCGCTTCTGAACTGATTCCAGGGCGTTAGTTAGTTTGGAATGACCGGGGTCCCAGATAGAAGAATCATATTGTAATTTAGAGCGTACGAGCGTTTTGTACAGGGTTAGTGTCAAAGATGAAGGGGCAAGTGAAAAGTTTCGTTTTAGATAACCCAGCATTCGATTAGCGTTATTAATAACATACTCAACATGCATTTGCAAGGAAACATCAGAGGTTATATACACACCTAAGTATTTATAAGAGACAAAAAGTAATCGGACATTTTCAAAAAATAAGAAGAAGGATCATTACATTTACGCGATACTCTCATGACCTTGCATTTAGTCGTGGTAAGTTCCATCCTCCTTAAATCACACCATTTTGAAACATGGTTAATGTCAGCTTGTAAATATAGAACATCGGAGGCGTTAGTGACTTCTCTGTAAATAACACAATCATCAGCAAATAAGCTAATTGAAGAAGAGATCAAATTCGGCAAATCGTTAATATAGATAAGGAACAATAGCGGACCTAATACAGAACCTTGTGGTACTCCAGAATTGACGGAAGCTAGTGGTGATTTTTCATCGTTAGCGGTTACAAACTGGGAACGATTAGTGAGAAAACAAGTTATCCAGGACAGAACATTTGCGTCAATGTTAAGAATGTTAAGTTTTAATAGCAGCAGCCCGTGTGAAACTTTATCGAATGCTTTGGAAAAGTCTAAAAAATGAGGTCTATTTGGGACCCTCGGTCAAGCGCTAGGTGCAATACATGGGTGAACGACAAAAGTTGCGTTTCGCAAGAGAAAGATTTACGAAAGCCATGCTGAGCGGTGCTGAAGAAGAGGTTAGATTCTAAAAATTGAACTAGTTGTGAGTAGATGATATGTTCTAGTATCTTGCCTGGAATGCTAGTAAGCAAAATCGATCAATAGTTATCCGGGCAATATTTATCCCCTCCTTTGTGGAGTGGCACCACCTTCTCTATCTTCCAATCAGCAGTCAACTCTCCAAGTGAAAGAGAATGGGAAAACATTTTAGATAATATCAAAGAGCAATACATTTTTGTGTTTTTGAGGAACTTTGAGTTAATGCAGTCGGTGCCAGCAGTGGAAGAAAGTTTTAAGTTATCAATTATTTTAACAATACCATTAGGATCGACAAGAACGGGTCCCATAGGCAAAAAATCACTCCCCTCAGATCTACAAGTAGGCGTGTAACAGTTTGAAAAGACTTAATAAAAACATCATCCAAAACGCGAGCACATTCATCGCTAGAAATTACTTCTCCGTTCGCAGCCTTGAGCGAAATTACGAATTTTTCTTTTTTACTAACAATATTCCAAAACTGCTTTGGGTTAGTGGCTAACATAGACGGTAGCTTAACGTTAAAATACTCGTATTTCGCATCTTGAATAGCATTTTTGTAAACTGCATTGGCGTTGTGATAAGATTCCCACCGGTTAAAGGTACTGGAAGATTTAGCGGCACGAAACAATCTCTTTTTCTTGTTCGATAGCCTTCTCAATGATGGTTTATACCAAGGTGATCGAGGGTGAGACATTACAGATCGTAGTGGAATGTACTTGTCGGTGAGGACGGCGACTTGACCCTTAAACATATTCCAGTTCTGCTCAAGGGAACTCTCGGAGCAGTTAACAAAATAGTGATCAACGAACTGACTCAGGGCATCGTTTATAGCGTCGAAATTAGCTTTTCGGTAGTCTCGAATAAGTTTTATCTTTTTCCTACTATTACACTTTGGTATGCTTGGAGAGACAAGTAACGAGCAGTGATCACTTAGTCCTGGTAGGTGAGATATTAGGGATAGAAGGTGAGGTGTGGAGGTTAGAACAAAATCAAGAACATTTGCTGACGTGGCTGCAATTCTAGTGGGTTCTGTAACTAGCTGCGATAAGTTAAAATCGGAACACATGTTCAAGAAATGAAAACACTCCGACAAGAATGGATTAGGAAACGGGCTCTCGTGCGACCAACAGATGTTTGGGTAATTAAAATCACCTAGAAGAAATATTGGACTGTTTGGAAACCTTGTTACAACCATATTAAGAGCATTAATAAGTTCATTTACAAATCGGCGGACGATAGCAAACACAAAGAATAACTTTTTTACAATTCACCTCAAAACAAACGCAAAGAAACTCAATATTTAACGCAAAGTTTACACAATAGGAAACAATACAGTCAGATACTGCATTTAGTACACCACCTCCAGATCCAAACTGTCTATCGGAACGATACACGTTAAACCGCTTTTGGCAGTCGAATATTTCACTGTTCCGTACTGTAGCGGAAAGCCACGTCTCGGTGAGTACCACAACGTCAGCCGATGACGAGTCAAGGACAGCGCATAACTCATCTCGTTTTTTAGCACGCTCCTTATGTTAGTAAAAAAGATAGACATATTTTCGGAAGAATGACAATGATCGTTTCTCGGTTGCTATGACGGAGGGGGTTCACCCGCTGACTCAGCAAGGGCGCCAGTGGCTGTATCGACGAGACTCAACTCAGAAGGAGCCCCGAGCTCGCGCACGCTATCAGTTTCGGAGCAGTAAACATAAACCTTTTTATCAAAATGAAGCTTGTTGTACCTCAATCTAAAGTTCATATCAGGATTTGATGCCTTCGCAAATTCGATTAATTTCGTTCGAGCCTGACGTGTAGCTGGTGAAAAATCCTCATTAATAGAAACGCCACTACCCATTGTATTTGTTCTCAACGACAATATGCTCTCTCTAGATTTCGAATTCTCAAACTTTACAATAATTGGTCGGCACTTGTTCCCCAAAAACAGGCCTATCCTGTGCGCTCGAAATGTGACCTGCATATTCATTACCCGCGAAAGTACCGCTCTAACCTTCTCCTCAGACTGACTCCACGTTTCTGACGGAACGTCCTCAATTTCGTGGAAAATTAAATTATCACGTCTAGACCGGTCCTCTATCTCTTCCATGCGCTCACGCAGAAGAGAATTCTCTTTCCTGGCGTCATCAGCAATTCACGGTGCAGCATGTAGTTGCTTCTGCCATTCGTTAAACTTTGCAGCCTCCTTCTCTACGCTTGTGAGCGTACTGTTGACTGAGGGAAGTCTATTTTCCATGAGTTGTTGGTTTTTCTTAATTTCGCTTAGGGAACTCATTAGCATTGCCTGCCCAGATTCAAAGCGTACAGTCCGCTTGTTAACATCCTGTAGAAGCTTCAACATTTCATTAAACTGTTTGATCTGTGCCTCTGACATAGGTCCCGGATTAAGTTCTATATCGCCGCTCAGAATTAGTATTAACGTACACAATGCATCTAAACAGTCAGTCACACAAGAACACACTGCACCTGGGCGAGGCAGCACTACCAGGCAACGATAATCGATTTTTAAATTCAGAATAATAACGCCGTTTACCAACCTTTAGTAGGAAGAGCACGGGATTAGATGGCTGCCACATCGTTGCGTAGCTGCCTCGCCCACTGACGTAACACGCGCCAAACAGGGGGGCGTCTTGCGAAGATTTGAGTGTTGACGATGACGATTCGGTACCGCCGAAAACAGGAGAGCACTCAGCCGGAAAGTTTTGATAATCTAGGGGCAAACAATCCTGGCGACCGCGATTGGCATTCCTGATGACTGGAAAAGGCGCTTTCAGGAGAGTCTGCCGTATCTTGGTAGCACTGTAGAGTCGTCGTAGTCCACAGGTAGGGCATGCCAAGCGAGAATCTGTAGTAGGAAGAGCACGGGGTTAGATGGCTGCCACATCGTTGCGTAGCTGCCTCGCCCACTCTAGATAGATACGTTGGTGCGGTCTTTAGATACGTTGGTGTGGCTAACGTTTTTCGTTTGTTTGCTTAAGTCAATCACATCAACTTATCTGTTTCCGGCAGCAATCAGTTCAACGACGACTCTAAACATCTCTCCTGATACAAACGATAGTGATCTCCAATAACATCTGCTTCTAAATAAGTCTGGGCAACAACTCAACCTCGGAAATAAATTTTCAGTGTGAACGCAAGCAGTTCAGAGAGATCCTTCTCAAGAGCTACTTGCATCTACACTACAAATCAAGCTGAAATTATGGTATATCTCACCTATGAATGCTGCGAATAAAATCATCCCGGGCATCCATACAAAGCATTCCTGACAGAAAGACACACCCCGTGCACGGCACGGGGACTTGGTGTTGAAGCACAAACATAACAGATGGAAAACGGCACAAATGTTTCGAGTGAAATGTGCTGCATATCCCGGCACGTGTACACTCGTGTGTCTTTCTTCACAAACGTTCAGAAGTCAGTGTTAACGAAGAGATCTACCCTTAGAACCCCCATCGGCGAACGGAAGTCGCCGATGAGGGCGCCGGTGGTGGTGCCGGCCACCCACTGCCACCGGCCACCCGGGCCATGGCCTTCCCTCTCCGCCATCTCTGCATCCCGACTCGCAAGCGCTGAGGCCTTCCAGTCTAGGTGGATTTGCCACATGTCGCGGCCATGAGCCTCCGTGTTCATGTTTCAATTCAGGTTTCGATCAGTTGAACTCTTCTTTTTTTCAATTTATTAAAAATAAACGTGAGTCGAAAGTAAAATATTGGTTGGGTAGTCCCCAGACACCAAAATAAATCGCCTGTCCTAAAAATAAATTATATATATATATATATATATATATATATATATATAAACGGAAGAAAACGCACCTGAGACGGTTGTTGGAGTTTTTAAAACATAGTATTGGTAAAGTTGGTCGACGTTTCGGCCTGAGCCAGACCTTTTTCGAGAAAAAGGTATGGCTCAGGCCGAAACGTCGACCAACTTTACCAATACTATGTTTTAAAAACTCCAACAACCGTCTCAGGTGCGTTTTCTTCCGTTTATACTTTTCGTCATCCTGCGCTTCGTTTTTTTCTCTCTCTCTCTCTCTCTCTCTCTATATATATATATATATATATATATATATATATATATATATATATATATATATATATATATATATATGGTGGTGTTAGTAACTATCGTTCTAATAACTACCGTCTCCTCGTTGGTCAATAAAGGAAAGCAAAAGCCTATCCGTCGGCTCAAGAGTTCAGGGGGCGTTTACTTGCGGTGCTCGTAGCGTGTGGAAGGTGAAATCATGAGCTCCGTCAGAGCGTTTTCAACGAGGCCGCGGTTCTTCTGCTTTTGACGTGCCACAGGTGACAGGACTACAAGATCATCCTGTCACCCGTGGCCTGCGGTACTGCCGCCTTAAATTCAGTTTTTCTACCCTCGTGTCTGAACGGGAACTTTTGAGGGGGTGAGGGGGAAGGGAAGGCTGAGGTGACTGAGGTGGCTGAGATGTTCAGTACCTGGGTGTTGAAGGGCGGGGGGGGGGGGGGTCGAGAGTCGTGTGCAAATTGTGAAGTCGGCCGGATTTGGAAAAGGGGAAGGGGGGGGGGGGGCGGCACCGAAGCAACACCTTCTACTCCTAGAAAAAAGGCCATAGCGCTCCGAGTGGTTACGTCATAATGTCGGAGAAGGAAGGCCATGGCGCAACTACGTAAGAAAATATCTGGAATCGACGTGAAAAAATGTTTCTTTTCGAGCAGCGCGGTTGTGTTCGTGCGCGTTTATCGGATATTCATGTACTTTTTAAAAGCGCAATCTTGTACAATTTATTATATGTATAATATAAACGTAACATACAACTCGTTACCAAAGTTGAAAGTAACACATTTATATTTATGATCATCCCCGTAACCACGGGACTACGTGCAGTCTCGCAGTTCCCCACACTTTTCGAATGAACCGGCCTTAGTGCGAAACTTTCGTCCCTCAAACGGGCTCCGATTCTGGTAAATTTACGTTGTGTGTGAGCTGCTGACAGTCTGAAAAGGAACGCTGAGACATTTCAGAAGGGAAGGGAACCGAAAAAAATCCAGTCCTCACCGTAGGGAGCGCAGACGAGAGAGATGGGTCGACAACGTTAAGCCTTTCGTCCCACACCGCTGCTGTTGCTCTCGTGTGTGGCTCTTTGATACTTCTTTCCTTCTTGTCGTAGTTTTTCGGTCGTCACCGCAGTCTCGGGTAGTTTTGTTTTTATTGTGTTCACTTAATACTACGGCATTTACGTGGATTCGCGGAACAAGTCCTGCTACGGTTTGAGCGACATGTGTGGCAACTAGTCAACAATGACACTGGTCGATTATCGATAGACCTCTCTCGACAGAGAGAGATTTCTTGGAGTTCGTGTTGAAATGTTTTCGTGGCGGATATTGCGGGACGTTTGGATACGATCGACAGGTGAGAAATAACTTATTTACGGTCATGTAGGAAACGATCGTAAAATGCTGCAATCGATTTTTTTTTTTTAATCTCGTGATAGAATGGAATCTCGTTCTTCGTCGTTAACCGTGTGCTGCTGCGTCGACATTTGTAAATATGCGTGGGAATATTCCAGTTTTTACTGGAAGGTGAATACCAAGTTTGCGTGATTATTGAAAGTGCGTTGTTTGTGCTTATCTGTTTACTTATAATAACGTGTTTTTTTTATTGCCTTTATACCGCATTTATACTAGAATCTTAACTGTATTAAGGTAATAGTATTTTTGTATACAAAATAAGCTATATATTGTTCTCAGGCAGCTTTAGCCCATAGGGAGAAGTTAATTAGTTGGCTGTAAATAGTAACTTTAGTAACCCTATTACACGGAAAAGTTAGTATATTTTCATTAAGTTATATGTTATTTATTCAGCTCGTGGTCTTGAGTGATTATACGAGTGTCGCAAGTTGATTTGTCGACCCCATAATGTCATTCGATCGAAATTACATTAATTTTTCCATGTGGCCGGGATATAATGCAATAATTCAGTGACAGCACGCAATAACATCGCTTACATGATCGTAAGTGACACTTGTCTAGCCGTCTCCGCGTTGACTATGTCTAACTGATTTTTAACTGGGATCTGTCTTTCTGTTTCCAATCACTGCGTGTCTCGCCATTTTGTAGAAGTATTTCGGTATAAAATACGCATTCCTACAGGAATAAATTTGTGACTCAATGTTTTCGACTTAAAACAATCGCATTTTTCTATAGACGGCTTATACGCAAACCTCGTGCCATTTCGTACGGATTATTTAGCGGTGTAATGCTTTTCCCGCGTAATAAAATGCTTTATAGGCCCGTTGCTATGTGTAGCCTTCATTTTAGCTAATAAGAAACGCGTGTATGACTAAAAGCACGTTACAACGGTCGATCAACGCGCGTTGCCTTCGCTTCGACGCGCGCCCCCAATGGCCTTCTTTTGCGACGTCACGAGAAGAGCGCTACGGCCTTAGTTTCTAGGAGGTGTTAGCTGAAGCCCCGTAAGCCCCCGCCTCCCCCTTTCCTGGCTACGCCACTGATTGATATTATGGAGAGGTGCACCCTACATTCACAGGTGACTTAACCATGTGCATAGCCACTGAGCTCGTACCACCTACCAAGATATTGTTGCAGACATGCTTCAAGTTACGTAGTTCGTTCCTTAGTACATATGCTCGCTTCTCCTTTCCACATTTACTCTGCTTCCACTTGTCGTTTTTCCTTGATGGGGATAAGTCAACACTACGTATTTGCTCAGCATCGCAGGCAAATGTAAAAAAATCCAGTTCACACTACTCTTTAATTTCAAAAAGCTATTGTAACTTTTGGAACGACAATCCACTTAATTACTTATTTGCTACCATCACCTTTACATTCAACATACGTGTGTTGAAAGTTTGACCATGATTCATTTTATTGTTTTTCTCGATCACGGAGATGACAGCCATCCACAGGAATTCACTGACTAAATTTCTCGTCTACAGTGGGTAACAATATTGTCATATTCTGGTAGACTAAACTCCTGCTGTTTAAACAACTAACGACTCATTTTAGCACCTGTTCGTACAGTTCACAGCAGAGCATCGAACAGTGCGTCTTTCGACTGACCGATGACTGGCACGCAACTGCAGAAGCTTGGCGTGAAAAGGTACAATATCTAATTAATACAATAAAATGAGATTAACAGTTCATTCAGACTTTATTGCCTGAATGACAGTAGTTACAAACCGCAACAAATAGTCAACTGTAGACATAGGTACAAAGCGTGCATTAATTTTGAAGCGGTATAAATACTGAAGTTTTAACGTTAACTCGCCACCATGATGCGATGATAATGGTAAAGCGGTATCTGCAGCAACATGTAAGTGATCTTCACAACGGTGATGGTCTCCTTTAGAGCGACGATGGTGAGAAAGGTTCAGTTCCATTCCAGGTTCAGTCAACGCACCCCGCAATGTCGAAGAGCTTGCTGTGGTGGCGACGAAAGCCTTCTTTCGGAGATGCCTTGACCGCCTCGGTCCGGGGCCTTGTCCACCCAACCAAATCTTCCCAGTCGGTTGACACCGACGCTCGCAAAGGCCTTCACGGCTCTGATCACCATTGACTGGGCATTAGCGATGTGATCATCGGTGGCGACCGTGCCCTTGTAGCTCCCTGTCGCGAAAAATCTCAGCGCGATTCGATTAGTAGCCGCTGCTCGATGATCATCATGGTAGCCTTCTCTCGTCCACGCAGCTGGTCACAGTGCCATCGCACTTTGCTTTTCGACAAGCGGTATTGTCGTCAGAAGCCGTCGTCGTGTATCACGAAGGCATCCGTGTGCTCGCAGAAATTCTGTTGTCGTGTGCATTGACTCACCCATCGTTACACAACAAGCATCGCCGCCACTTTTTATGTTCCCGAATCCTGCCTGAAGCTTTTTTCTACATCGTGCAATCGAAAAAGCAACTACAAGCACGAGAACATCGCCCCCAAACGATGCTTGCATGAAGTTGACTTGCCCCGCGCAAGCGCTCCTGCTTGGCCGGATTCTTGTAGTTCCCACACTGCCACTAGATCGTACTCATGGTGAAACCTAGAATAGGGTGTTTCGAGTAACGCGACTTCTGGTATGTGCTACGTAGGCCAAATGTGGTCATGCGTAGTTGTACATCACTTTGCCGTCACGATCCTAACTCGAAAAGCTGCAGTAATGGCAAACAGTTGATTTCTTGCTTCGAAGAACGTTCCCATGGCAACAGTGCGGAGTCATCACGCGCTGTGGCCAATGGGAGCGTGCAGGTCCCCAAGGGGGAGGAGTTTTCTCGTTCGCATTTGATGACACTCCAGGAACTGTTATTGAACTTTGGATCGCCTCTTTTCGCCACTAGCGGAACCGTCTTTGCAGATGTATGCACCTTCGCGAGCAAGGCACATGTCCGCCGCGACATATGCTTCTGCTCGTGTGGGCAAACACGACCCATGGGGAACCGTCGGATGCCCATACCCTACATCACATTAGAGCTCACTCTTTGCAGCTCGTACTCGAACAAATCACATTTATCGTAAGCCTAGAAAGACAACCTTGATGGTGAGCGAGACTCGTTACGGAACCACTATGCGACCCGGTCAGCATAAGCCCATTACCCGGACAAGCCTTGTTTAACGCGCGTTATGTGACCGACTCCTGGAAGTTTCCTGCTTTCAGTAAGGGGGTCCCAGAAAAGTTGGACGCAAGTGCGTTCTCATCTGCAACGGAGACGTGAGACGCGGGGCCAACTAACTTCCCGCCGTGACTTTCGTGGTGGCTGCATGCCCTTGCCGCTTCTCAGTCGGTCTGTGGGAAAGGTCGTGACCAACAAGGACAGCTCGGAAGTTTATAAGCTTGTTTCACCTGTTAGGATCTAAATAAGTCAAATAATAATATTTGTTTCGAGGACAGCTGAAGAAAGGTGTGGCTCTTCCTTGCATCGCGTTCTTTCTTAAAGGCTGATGCGGTGACTTGAGTAAGATGCTGGTTACTCGACACGCATTTCTTAAGACTCTAGAGGCACCGTGCGTAGGTCGTGCAAGTTTAAAAATAGCCTTTAAGCATCGCCTTAAATGAAATGCTGCCTCTAAACTCGACGCTTCCTGCTTTTCCCGTGCGCAGAACATCAACCGTGGCGACGGTTGGTTCGGCCGACCCTGCTGCCACAAGCCCAAGCTCAAGAAGTGCAGCTTGCCTGCCTAAAGGTATGTACTCAGCTCACTTCTGCTGCGAAATACACAGAATAAATATGAAACCCATTTTTTCTGGCTTCTAAAAAGCTGCAATAACGTTGATTAAAAAAAAAGGTGCACACACAACCGGAAGCCTCTGTGCGTTCACTGCGTAGATAGTTCTCAACATGGCGTCGTCAGCGTCGTATCGCGTATCGTGGGACTGGGACTAGCGTGCTGGACGGCGATGGCAGGGGACGACGGGCGTGGGACCTCTACTTCGTTCGCGGTACCGGCGAATCTTTCTTCCTTCGAAAGAGAAATCTTGGATAGAACAAAACAATTAGGATTCGTCGTCGTCTGCTGCGCGGCAGGAGAAAAAAAAAAAAAAAAGGAGGAAAAAAAAAAAAAAAGCGCGGTCGGGTGTAGCCACGTGACTTCCGCCACTCCCGCTATCCTCTCCACTTCTCCGTTTCGGTTTCGGTTTCGCGCAGTTGCGTTTTTTGGCTTTATTAAAAAAATACGCTACTCTGTTGCAAAATATTAATTGGGTAGTCCTCCGACACCATAATAAAGCGCCTGGCAAAAAATGAAAAAAATTTTTTGGGGGTGTCAGTGTCCCTGCTTGATGAGAGCTTTCGCATCGCGCATAGAAGCTTTGTCGGAGGTCATTAACGAACATCCCGAATGCAGACCGTTCGGCTTAAGAGTGCGAGAGACCCTTTGGTCTCACGGGCTATTTATTTCCCAATTTTAGAGCGCAGCTCATAGGCGCCCGTTTCCGGCTTGAGTGGCGGCGGCGTCGGCTTCGGCGTAACCACAAGGTTACGTGACCCCCCAGGTCACGTGACCCCCCTGTTCACGTGACCCCCCAGGTCATGTGACCACCCCGAGGTCACGTGACCCTTCCCCCTTCCCCCGAGGTCACGTGACCCCCCCCCCCCCCCCACCCAGCGCCTTCCCCCCTCCTCAGGAGCTGCGCTCTAATTCGGCGGCACAGGGAGTTGTAAACGGCTTTCATTTTTTTTTGTTCTTGCCCGCATATGTTGGCGTAGAACAAATTGACAGCGACTTCCAACTTACAATGCATGAAATGCAGTATTTAAAGGGGCAGAGAATCGAAACTTGAAATATCCCCTGGACACTTCGAAACGACTAAAAATATGAACCATGATATCCGTAAATTATAATCACACACTTGTATTTTCAGCCCATTGCTATATTGTTTGCTAAAGCCGACGTATTCTGGCGAGCGCTTCAAAATTAGCCATCGAAGCGGCGCGATGCGTCTCGGGATATTTGCCCGTGACGTCACGCTCGCAACGTCACGGGCCCGTAAATGGTCAAGGGTACCGTAATTACGATCATGGTCACTAGGTGGCGCCAGCTTCATCGTCGACGCGTTACAATCTCGCCAAGTGGGAATAGACCTATGCGGATCGCAAGTTGGTCTGCTTCTTTTGCAGGGGTTGTCGTGACGTCAGAATGCCAAGCTCTTATTGGTTCTGAATGAAGGATAGTGGGTAGACACTCAAGGCAGCTTGCTTTGAGTTCTACCTACTCTCCTTCAATTAGAGCCAATCAGAGCTTGGCGTCGTTCTGACGTCAACGCAACCACTGTGCAAGAAGCAGACGAACTTGCGCTCCGCACTGCTAAATTACCTAAGCATCAAGGAGAATGCAGGGATCCGTGTTCCACGCGAAGCACGCGCACGCTTCCCCGTTTAAAAGATTCGAAGTAAATAATCAAAATAAAGCATCGATGAGCGGGCGTGCAAGATGCCATTTGTTTTAGGCTTATGCGTTAGAAAAGATACTCTAGCAGACGCAGCACGTGCGGCGCGTGGAGCACCATTCCCTACATTCTCGTTGATGCTTGGGAATTTAGCAATAGGTCTATAACCGAGGTATAGTGTACTCACCGAGCTAGAGGCCCTTAGAGTGATAAACTGGCAGCTGAAAGTGACCCCCCATTGGCTGCCGCCATGTTGCACAAATTTGACCACTAGACACGTGACTTTATAGTTTTACGTCTAGGTTTTAAGGAAATACCTGGCATAAATAATTTCTTATTAATCTTTAAAACCAGTACCGACGAGATAAGTTATGTTTCGTTCGTTTTAAGTCCAAAAAGTGCTTTTACGACGAAAACTCGGGCCGCTCCGCAATGTCTCCGCTAGATGCCATTAGCCACGGTGCTGTATTTTGGGTTTTTATTGGAGCTAGACGCTGATCTCTGGGGCTTACAGTATTGAAAAAATAGTTTATCACGTTTTTTACAGCGATTGCAATACAACTCTCGGCTCAGTTTTGCGTAGAAGCCTCAGGATTTGGTAAGGTCACGTGTTTAGTGGTCAAAATTGCGCAACATGGCGGAGGCCAAGAGGGTGTCACTTTTGCTGGTGAACAGGATACCAGTTTATCGCTCCAAGCGCCTCTACCTCCATGGGGTGTACTAGAAGTGAGTGGTGTGCCAAGTGCCGCTCGTTCCCGCGCGCCGCCATCGGACACGCCGCGCCATGGCGCTGCTTTTGATGGGTCCCGTGACGTGAGACATTCCAACAAAGCTCGGACCCCAACTACCATAATTGGGAAATCGTTTTATTCGCTTTAAACTTGCTTTTCTCGCGTTTACGGACGAAGCGACTGGTGTTTGGGAGCTGCTGTCATAACGAAGTTCGCGTCTACACAAAAGATAGGTTTTAAAACTTCGCTTCCGTAGTCTTTTAAAGGGCCCGTAAATACGATCTTGAACTTTTTTTAGAAAAGGGTACGTGGTTTCCGACTCTCTATGCACATGGTAATATGCCCAATCTTTTCAAACGTTTCCATGAAGCTTCTTATTTTGTTTAACGTAAATCAACGAAAACGAAACTGACGTTCGGCTAGACTAGGTCTGAGAAGCTTTTTGACATGGACCCGGAGGAGTACCGAAAATTGCAGCACGTCAGCCTGGAACAAGCATAGCGTTGACCTCGCGCTAAGCGCGTGCTGACGGGATCGTTCACCAGCTTTGTGTCGCACCGTCAAAACTGTTGCTCATGGCCGACGATAAGTAGCTGACGACACGTGAGCAGCGTTACATCAGCGCTTCGCAGCATGTGAGAACCAGCCTTTACGCGTGGAACCAAGAATCGCGCGACAACACGGACAAAATACAATGATGCCCCATTTTTGCTTTCTCATGATAAAAAAACACTAGCATGTTGTTCCACAACGGTTTCCACATGAAACGCTTCCAAGTCAGTCCCCGCCCAATTGGCGACGTGCGCGACCGAAAGCGTAACTGTGGTCGGCCTTCCACGATTGGCCGAACGCTGACTATGACGTCAGAAAAGGATTTATCATCGACGGAAATAAGGGGAATGAAAGAACTTTAATTTTGACGGTGTTGGCAGTGTTCCTTTGAGAGCGCAGTGATTTCAAGCTTCCACCATGCTATTTACAAACACCATCGAACTTGTGTTTGCAAGGTAATGACGTCACAAGGGGGAACCATAGGAGGGCACCAGCAAAACATCTCGCCGCTAATATTCGCGAGAGGAAAGCGCTCGGCTATTTGAGTCCGCGAGTCAACGGACTAAAATATTCTTTATTTCTATTGCAGGCAACCTTTTAACAAAAATATATGGTCTTCTTTATATGTTCGTTTGTTATTATTTTTTATAACAGTTTACGATCGAAAAACGAAGACGACCGGACTCCGTTCACTTTGACCAATCGCCTGATGAGCCTACATAGATGTCACAGTTCACCTGACTCAAAACCTGGATTTTATCCCAGTCTTGGGTGTCGCTGTCATGAGTCCCCACGTGATTATTTCTGGATCTGTTGAATTAATGTGTGCGGCGCGCAAGTGCAACTTCGGGCTGAAACTTCTCATTATTACCTGGAAGACACGCGGTGTATATTTACGGTTGTTCGTTTTCGGGTAAAACACGATTTATACACCTCGAACATGTTTCAGGAGAATCGGGTTAAACCCGATTTCTCCCTGAATTCAAAACCACATAACCAGCCTATTTATTTTTACGCCGCACGGAGTTTGCGGTGCACACGCGCTAGCTAGCCTACCTCTTGACAAAGCTGTGTGCAGCACTATGGACGCTACACTACTCTCAACCGACCGCCCAACGAGCGCGCCTAGCTCACCGTGACATTCTACGGAGGCCGGCTGAGGAAAAGCAACAATTAGCGGCGAGATGTTTTCGTGGCGCCCTCCTATGGTTCCCTCTCGTGACGTCATTACCTTGCGGACAGCGAATTCGACGGTGTTTGCAATGAGCATGGCGAAAGCTTGAAATTATTCCGCTCTCAAAGCAACACCGCCAACACCGTCAAAGTTAAAGTTCTTACATTCCTCTTATTTCTATCGATGAGAACTCCTTTGCTGACGTCATAGTCAGCATTCGGCCAATCCAGGAAGGCCGACCACAGCGACGATTTCGATCACGCACGTAGCCATATATAGGCGTTGGGGCCTCGGAGGAATGTTTCCGTCCAGGTGGAACCGCCTTGGCACGCCATGTAGCTTCGGCCCTGCTGCACGCAGCTTGTAAAATGCACTATTAATCCCCTTCGACCGCTCAGGTGTCGACACCAGCAGGATTATTCGGGTAGCATGGTCATCTCGCTGGTGTCCAACCTTTCTCACGAACAACGTCCGAGCCAGTCAGACGCGTTAACAGATCTGGAAAACTTAACAGGTTTATTCCATAGCGAAATATCTGATCGAAGACGACCATCCCTCGAACGGTCGGGGTTTTTGTTGACGCGTCAGTTAAAGGAGGACTCCGTGGGCGGTGCTTCCGTTGAAGCGACCGACGGCAATCAGAGCTGGAAAACCCTGATCTCCCCCAGATTACCAGGTGAAACAAGCCCTAATTTTAACGCCTTAGCGTTAAAAAGCTCGTAAAACGCAAAAAAAAATATGTAATATTGAGTACATTTGTAAATTTAACCCGAAAAAACCCGATGTTTAGAATGGTCCAAAAAAAAAAAAAAAAACGATTTCTCCCCGATTATCAGCTTGAAAATAAGCACCCGATTGTTACCCCCCAAATTTAAAAAAAAAAAAAAATATATAAAACCCGAAAACGAACAACCCTAATTTCAATCGTTAAACTGAAAATTCAGATCGCTTTTACGGTCCCTTTCATGGCGCGTTTACGCTTGCGGATTCGCGGGCGGATCCGCGCCGGCGGAAAGTGGATTTTTGAGCCCAGTGACGAAATCATTCGTTGCTGGTGAAAAATCTGGGTATGGGTCCCGGACTGATTTTGACTTTCCGCAAGTGACGAGTCGATTTCGCCACCCGGCCCCAAAACCCACTTTCCGCCTGCGCGGAATCGCCCGCAGATCCGCAACTGTGAGGGATTCAGGAGGAATTCTGCAAATTTGTTTAGAAGGTATTAAACAGTCGTTTTCGAAAGTGAAGAGAAACCATTTTGTATAGGTCACGGGAAGTGAATTTCTGGCTAAATCTAACGGGAAAACTGAATTGGCGTCTACGTCACGTGACGTGACGTAGCGTGAATTTCCTGCTAAATGTAGAGGGGAAATTCAGGAACTGACGAGCAGACAGACACATTTGTGGGATTACTGTGTTCCGTTAAAAAGCGTTCCATGGTTTAAACGCTGGTGCCCTCGCTTTACTTCTCTTTCCTGAACGCTTCATTTCCTCAAGGCCCGCATGGAGTAGCAGGACCGCACTTAAGGTACACAGACTCCCGCGAGGGGTCGCCACTGCTGTGATTATGCCAAAAGTAAACGGTGTCGTCGGCTGGAAAAAACAAATTCGTTTTCACCGCTGAAAAAGAAAATGCAACCGCCCCCCCCCCCCCTCTTCCTCCAGTCCATAAAAAAGACAAAATTTTAGGCGCATAAAACACTAATTTATATTATGTTTATTTTTTATGCAACGCTTTTGTGTTTATACAAATAATTATGTAATTATGTCGTGCTTTAAGGACTGGTCATTATTCACTTCAAACTGTCTAAATGACTTTCGGGATTTTTTTTATATTAAAGTACGCGATTACACGGAGGAGAGCGCCACCCCCTGTCTCACAAGAACGCGAGTTTAATGTTGAAGCGTTCAAACAATTGCTTCAAATGTCTGCATTGTGCAAAGTTAGAGATGCCCTTATTAGCGACGAGATGTTTCGGTGGCGCCCTCGTTTGGTTACCTTTCGTGACGTCATTGCCTTGTGAACAACAAGTTCGATGGTGTTTGTAATGGGCACGGTGGAGGCCTGAAATCATAGCGCTCTCAAAGCAACACTGCCAACACCGTCAAAACTGAAGTTCTTACATTCCACTTATTTCCGCCAATGAGACATCCTTTGCTGACGTCATAGTCAGCATTTGGCCAATTGGGGTGGGCCGACCACAGCGACGCTTTCGTTCGCTCACGTCGCCAATACCCTGTTTCACCTTATGAAGTACCGCAGGAAAGGCTACAAGCGCGAGCTCCTTGCTCTAGGGCACATCTCGGCGGCACAAGCTCTCGTGACTTAAGAGCGGCTGCCAACGCTATGAGCTCGCGCTTCTACACTCTAAAAATGGTCACGCAGAGCAAGCGTGACGCAATGCGATTTTTTGCACGCTTGTTCTAAGCGTGGTGTTTTTCAACGCTTAAAATTCACGCTCCCTAAGCGTGAACTGCATTATGGTTTAACGCTTGGCAGGCGTGACGCAAAGCTATTTTGTACACGCTTGTTCTAAGCGTGTTGTTTTTCAACGCTTAGAATTCATGCTTCCTAACCGTGAACTGTGCTATGGTTTAACGCTTTGCAGGCGTGAGGGGGCCCTTGTGTTTACACGCTTACTACGGCGTGTGTTGTCTCCACGCTTAGATAATGACGCCTTCTATGCGTGTGAAATGCGCGTCGCGGTGGAAACCTCTGGCCGTGAGCATGGGGCTTTCTCACATTTAGTATATCGTCCCAAAAATCTTATTATTGGGACGATATACTAGATGCGAGAAAGCCCAATGCCCGCGGCCAGAGATTTGAACCGCGACGCGCATTTCACACGCCAAGAAGGCGTCATTGTCAAAGCGTGGAGGGAACGTACGCCGTAATAAGCGGATAAACACAAGGGCGCCCATGCATTATATCGTTATCTGATATCGTTATCGGAGCTCAAAATCTATTTACTAAATCTCTCTAGTGAATTAAACAGGCGAATTGAGTAGTTCAAGGAAGCCCAACGTGCTGCTTCATGTATAATCCACCTCTTTCGGAATCATGGTTCCAGAGTTCTGGTATGAAAACACATGTTCGCGTTCCATGGATTCACGAGCGGCCATGGCAGGCTTTCAAGCGAGATCTCGTGAGAGCGCTCGTGATGTGGACGCGCGTTCTCTACCCAAAACTCTTGAACCGGTGATTTCGTAAAGAGGTGGATTACGCACATGTATACGAATGGCAGTTGTGAATCAAAAGAAATTGCCCCGATACGTCGCGTATTGATAATGTATGTTACGCCTGGTACGTTGCGCCAATTAGCTGCGCGCTGTTCATAACTGTGGAATTTGTGTGAAGATTGAGGAAATTTATCCTTAGTGTCTAAAAACTCAAAAAGAGAGATCTCGTTAGGCTTCAGTCTCCAAAAGGAACAGTCCAAAACGAACTAAATAGAAAAAGGCAAACACATTTCAGCATGGGGGATATACTCTATATTTAAAAAAAAAAAAAAACAATTTTTGTTTGTACAAATGAGCCAAATGAAAACAGGGTTCTCACCCAAATATTGTAGCCGTCCATGGATAGCTGGCGAACGGCCGCAGTAAAGACACCAGCCAAATGGGAAGCCCTTTCCTTGGCTTTCATTCAGCTCCGTCTCGCGCAGAAATTCGGGGCACTCGCACTCGTGTTTGCAGCGACCCCGTGGCACTCCACGCACGTCTAGTGCTGTAAAGATTGCACACTGTGCCCGAAATCAAACGCCGTCTCCCGCTAAGCCTCGCCAGTCACAGTCAAAGACAAGCTGGTCCAGCCACAAACAAAGCGTGTTGAGAACTGACTGAGCGAGCCAGCGAGCCAGGGAAACAGCGCAACGGCTTTCTCGCTTTTCCCGCCAAAAAGAGGACGCATGCGCCCTCTGTGCTTTCAGAAACAAAGTTCACATCAACAAGAAATCAACAAAAAAGCACGAGCAGGGGCATCTTCGGGAGGGTCAATCCATTCGGATATATATTAGCGTGACGATGAAAGGAGGCGCGCGTGTGTTTTCAAAAATCTAAGCGTGTGTTTTGCGGTCGTCACGCTAACGTTGTTGGTCCCGTCCGAAAAAAAGGCCGAGCGGGATTCCTCGGGTCGCTCTAACGCTTAGACAAAGAAAAAAAAAAACGCTTATTCTTGATCACGTGGGGCTTAAAACGTCATTCCCGTCGTATTGACGGCGGTTCCACGCTTGAAACTCGCAGTTAGCGTGAGGTTCAGCGTGATAGTTTTTAGAGTGTAGCCTTCGCTGCGGTACGACATAAGGTGAAACGAAGTATAGTATAGACCTTTTCTTTAACGGCGCCGCCATCTTGAGAATTGCGGCGCGCAGGTTCTTACAAACCTATTACAGGTACCTCTCCGAAGGAAAATCTTTTCCGATCGCTGTGTGTTACTGAAGAAGAAATAAATACACTACCGGAATTCTACTGGGGCACCAAATACTGTGGCGCCCTCGTGGTACCAACTCCCACCGAATGCGGTGAATCCAAAAATTTACCAGGTCGAGGGTACGTCAGTTACTGGCTGGTTGAGGTTATGCGAAAAAGGTCTATGGGAAGCGAGCATGCCGGCCGTGTCGTGGCGGTCGCCTATTGTTTGCCGCATCAATTGTTGTGGCTTTCTTAGAGCGGAATAGCTACCTTGGAAATTACAGCGCTAACCCGCTACAACGCACAACCAACGCAGCGACTGGCAGAAGTTCCCCGATGCAACGGATCCGTTTGCCGCTAGGGGCGCCCTGGTCGGGGCTTGAATTAGATCCGCACCTTTTCTATGCCGGCCGCGTCGCGGCGGTCGCCTATTGTTTGCCGCATCAATTGTTGTGGCTTTCTTAGTGCGGAATAGCTACCTTGGAAATTACAGCGCTAACCCGCTACAACGCACAACCAACGCAGCGACTGGCAGAAGTTCCAAGGCAGTTCCCCGATGAAACGGACCCGTTTGCCGCTAGGGGCGTCCTGGTCGGGGCCTGAATTAGATGTGCACGGTTCCTATAGGTTTCTGAGATTGCCTAAATATGACGATAACTCACTCTGCTGGCTCAAAGCATCCTAGAAATCCATAAACCATAACGATGCGCGGCCAATTTTTCTATTAAAAATGCAATCAATCATCGAACACACTGCATTGTTCCGGCTGCCAGGATGACACGTGACCAATGAAAACTCAACATTTCGTTGAGATCCCATACGCTGTTATTATAAAATATCTATGCATTTGTAAAATATAAGAGCAAATAAGTGTAGACGAAAAGGTTCATTTTTCATGGAGAGGGAACATAATACTTCAATAATCGTCTCAAAAACAACGCACTATATTTTTCTTTCTTCTTTATTTCCTGTCTTCCGCAGGAGTGATGTGTCCGGTCGTCAGCTCTCCAGCGCGCGCTCGCTGGGTTGACTTAGTTGGATCGTAGTCCGGGCTGCATGGGCAACGAGCCGCGCGCATTCGAGATATCACTCCGCGGTTCCAGCGTTCGGAAGCGCGAGGATCCTTCGTTTCCTATTGGCTGACTGTGGTCCTGGTTTTGGAACGTGCTCCTCTCATCGCGGGAGATGAGCTCGGTCTGTTGGAATCTTTGATGGCAAGTGCTGATTGTTGGGCTAGTTGGTATGGTACTTGAGAAAACATGATGCGCTTTAAGACAAGGACAATAGGAAGAACTGACACCACAGAGCGCTAAGAGGCTTCTGCAACTGTCACCACAGAGGCTTCTGCAATAGAGTAATAGGCCGCGTATCGTCATGGTGTAGAGGTTTCTATGATGCTTAGAGCCAGCAGAGTGAACTATTCGCCATATTTTGGCGATCTCAGAAACCTCCTCCGAACACATTTAAATTCTGGAGATTTGGCACCCCATCGAACCGCTCACGTTATGTTCAGGCATTGTTCAGGTGCATTCTAACCATACGTCGACGCGTAGATTACAAGTGCTGTGCGCAGGACATGGTTTCTGTTTTCTGGGAGCACAGCCCGTACTTTAAGTTAAGAGTCTCAAATGCATGGTTATCCAGATTCGCACAATTATCATATTACCAGAATTTTTATTTTAATTTTATTTTCAATAACATAAATTGTGTACCAGAATTCCCGGGGATGCCTAGAGCTTATTGTGGACTAAAACAAATAGGATGCAAATACAAGACAACTTATTAACCTGTAATATGGACCTTTAATAGCCAATGTGTTTTGAGCGTGCGGTGCGTGCGTGTGTACAACAAATCTCGGTAAGAACCAGGGTTTTTACTTGCTTTGAGTAAGGCTAATGAGAATAATTAAAATGTAATACAATGTGTCATACACTCGTACGTTGTCGTTCTACCAAATATCTACCCGTTCTTATAAACAACTGTAATCCTTCACCCGATTATATGATTACTACAAGCGACGCCTGAATTTAGCTCCCGCAAATTGTTATCTCGATCCTAAAGCACAGGGCTTGCAAGAACCAATATATGCGCGTGTCTTTATGTTTATTATTATATTGCGATATTATACAACTTTTACTCGTTCCTGTGATAGCTGCCTCACTCAAGTGAAACTGGTGACGATGGCGATAATTCAGAAACACAGACGCGCCACACCGATTTTCAACATCTTTACCGATACAGCAAAGAGCGCAGAAGCAGGGTCTATAAATAATGAACTTTTGAAAGGCACGAGAAAGGGCGGTCACCCCCAAAGATGTGTGAAATTTTCTCGAGACTGTTACGTGGGGCCCACTGCCAGTCTCAAATCGCAGCTATAAGGAGGTGCCACATTTATAACGATAATAATCCTTGGATAAGAGAAACAAGGGGGACAAAGGACAAACAACAAATCTCCAGAGATTCCTGGTTCGATACCAGGACCAGGTGGATTTTTTTAGTCACGCACCAGTAACCTAGCTGTGTTGAAGATTTTTTTTTTTACTTTGCTCCATTTGTTTCCCTTCTCGAGGGATTATTATCGCAATTTTTGTCCAGATCGCTAGCACCTTTGTATTATTGCATTAACATCAATGCGACAATTCCTCCTGTTCGTACACTTCTGTCGTAAAATATAGTGTAATTTAGGATGTGCTTTCGCTCTTTCCTAGTGTTTGGCATTACGTGCTCCGTCTACCTGTAATGAGCCCAACCGAAACCTCCTTTTAATAAGAATTCGGTAGTGCTTTATCTACGTCAGCTTCCAGGGGCCAGAGCGGGCCTAGAGTGGACACTGCGTCAGACGTAGGCTCAGTCAGTGAGGACGAACACGCCTGTCCACTCCGCGCTCCGCCTCCCGAAGGTGACGTAGACCACCCAGCACTGCGGCCTTGTCGTCCGGGAGGGGCCGACCCCAGTGCCGATCACCTATTTGTCTTCTCTGCTTCCCCGGGCAGGCGCAAAGCCTCCAAGACCTGCAGCCGGCCTGCAGGCAGAGCGACGAGATAGACTTCCAAGCCTGTCTGGAAAAGCAAGACTGTGAGTTCCGACTTTTACCGACCATAAAACGGCAGACGACCCTCCTTGTGTGTTGGGCTTAATGTGATCGCAAATAAACTGGGATTGGAGCTTCTAAATTCAATAAACTAAATTACGAAACGAGCGGGCCTGCCTGAAATAGGTCCACGTTTTCTCGGGGCCTCTGACAACCGAGCTACTCAATTTCTTGCTGTTTTTTTTTTTTTCCTTGAAATTTACATACGCAATTTTTTTAACGTTCTCCGTTCATACTAAGTTATTGTCTTCTGAACCTTAGAGTGCTTACAAACTGCGACACCGTTATGATTGGCCTTCATAACATCGGTAGAATAAATATTTTTCAACGCTGTCTATTTACCATCGCCAGCTATGTTACTGCTCCATTTCCCAAAACGTCCTGGGTATTTATGAAACGAATCAGGTATCTCGTAGCGGCTGTCTCCTAGTTCCAAAAACCAACAATCATGATAAAAGTGGTCGCTTTTATCTTTCGATTTTTAATCTTTGCTTTTCCGGATTATTGTTATTATACTTTATCAGCGAGTGAGTAGGCATGGCATTTTATTTCACTAGCAGTAATGTTAGCTGGTCTCTCGGCAGCTCTAATTTCAACACCAGTTTTAAAGTTCACAATCATAGTTGTGACCTTTTCGGCAATCACATTCCGTAATTACCCAGTGAAAACATTCATAAAATTATTTTAGCTGCGCGCCAGCCTTAATTGTTAAATAACGCTTTATGAGCCTTTATTTTAGTGAGACGTTATTGATAAGAAACGAGCTCTGCCATCGAAGCTATCTGTGTCGTCGTGTTGCCGGCCCAAAATTTTCTCGGCCAGCAACCAGGGCAACACACATTGTCCAGCGCAAGTTGCTGCTGTTTTTGTTGCCGAAAGCTGTCTTACCGAGGCTATATTTCAGTTGTCGTCCTTTTCGTGCTGCTGTCCGCGATGTGACAGGCTTGTCGAACAACACGGGAGCGAGCAACAAGTTGCCCGACTGTCGGACAACGTGTTGCGTTGCTGTTGCCGTCGTGTTGCCTCAGTGTGACAGGGTCTTTAGAGTTCCTGCATACGGATCGGGATCGGTGGCCGAGTGTGTTAGAGCTCCTGTATACTCCTTACATACGATAGCAGACTTGCGCGTTCATTCTCGGCATGTGGTCGTAGCGCCGGCTTTCTTGCATTGCCCTGGATGCTTTGCTCGTCACGCGACTGAATTTGCCAAATAGCGGCACCGCGCGCGCCGCGTTGTCGCATGGGAAAAAGGAAAGGAGGAGAAGGAGGCGGAAGCAAGGGTACATGCGCCGGGGCGCGTGCAACGTCGGCGGAGATGGATGCCGGCGAATAGCGGGGTGGCGGCTTGGGGAAAACAAATCTGCTACTCTGCACCCCTTTCGGGCGAGCATATTTAGATAAACAAATTGGGGTCTGTGTATGTTTATACAGCCTAGAACTTAGACTGCATCAACGGGCAACTTGCCTCCCAGCTGTATATGAGAAATTTAGCCAGTGAAGGACAACCGCTAGCTTGGGGTCTTTAACGTGCATCACGCAGTAGTGGTACACGGACGCAAGCCGGTACAATGCTCATTCAGATTGAAACGGGCAGGGGTGGGGATTGAACCAAGGATGCCTGGGTTCTGCAGCGCGAGCTTTGGCTCCACGTGCTCTGAGCTGGTGTGCGCTAGCCCACTCGGCCACTGATTGTTCTGGGAGCATAGCGAGGAACTCTAGATTATGTTAGCGCACCGCAGCCCGTAGCGCTTAAAACGAAAGCTCGCGCTCCAGAACCCAGAGATCCTTTGTTCAATTCCCACCCCTGCCCGTTTCGATCTGGATGAGCATTGTACCGGCGCGCGGTCGTGTATCACTACTGCGTGGTGCACGTTAAAGATAACAGGCTAGCGGTTATGGCAAAACTTCTCACCTACAGCTGAGACCTAGACGCCAGTTTAGGCTAACCTCCGGCTATATAAGCATACAACGAAATTTATCTCAGTTGCGCCCAGTGTCAAGGAAGCAGCGCATGCCGCACGCCAATTGCTTGGCACAGCTATCCATGACTATGAAGTCAAAGCTACCGCGCCTGTGCATTCCCGCAGCATAAGCGCCGTTGAAAGCTGTACACGCGCGCTCTTCACTTCTTTTGAAATGCCCCGCGCCTCAGCACGGTCGCTCATATTGCACACAAATATAGATTTGTGAAAAAAGCACAAAAAACACAAGTATTACGAAGAAGCCAAAAGGAAACCGATGGTAACCTTTTGATAAAACGCTTAAAGTGGTGGGTGTTTTACGTTTTATCAGCAGTTTCTGACAGATGCTTCTACCACTTATGCACCGTTTCAATGTTTACAAAATCACAGCCCGGCGTGTTATCTTTAGAGGCCAGCTCAGGCTTGTTCGTCGCTTCGGTAAGCGAGCAATGCACCCTCCATGCGCACGAACGCTAAAGGTCGCCCCGGACAGGAGCTTTTTATTTACAAAATACTGTGATGTGAAGGTCGCACAGCTCACCATGCCATCTTCACGGCTCATCACGCGCAGGTTCGTCGATTCCGAAAGCGAGTATTAGCCGCGAGATGTTTTGGTAGCGCTCTCCTATGGTGTCCTCTCGAGACGTCACTACCTTGCGAACAACAAGTTCGATGGTGTTTGTAATTAGCATCACGGAAGCTCGAAATCATTTTGCTCTCAAAGCGACACTGCCAACACCGTCAAGATTAAATTTCTTACATTCCTCTTTTTTCCGTCGATGATAAATCCCCTTTCCGACGTCAAAGTCAGCGTTCGGTCGATCGTGGAAAGCCGACAACAGCGACGCTTTCGGTCGCGCACGTCGCCAATAGCACGCGCCGTAATTACAAGTGCTGAAAATGGCGCCACGGTCAGAGGCCCTTTTCTTAAGGCCTGTTCACACGATGCATTTTTCTCGCGCATCTAGTGTCGCGAAATGTAGTTTCGCGAAATGGTTGCGCCGTCTGAACGAGTCCGAAAAGGACGCGCGCATCTAAAAAAAGTTGCGCGCACACCTCGCTTCTGGAGCGAGCTTTTGCTGAAACTTTGCCGAGTCCTGTCAATCACTCTGAGGGCGCCGCCAATGGCCGCTCAGAAACGCTCTCACGTGGCCTTTGAGGGGGGAGCGAGCTGTTTGAAAAGACCACTTCACTGCCGGTGTTGTAGCCGAGCCAAATCCGAAAAAACCGAAACCACGAACGATGGATACTGCCGGCGCTTCCGCAAGCACGTCAAGCACCACTGAAGGAAAAGTGAGTAGCATATCGGAAAAAACCAATCCAGCGATGGACGAAGACAATTAGTGGGAGTTGGCGAGATTAGAATGGTGCTCATAGCGTTGTTGTCGCGACGATACCGCTGTATAAGAGACCATCGAGTGAACTGAAGCCAAGTTTGCTTTGTTTACAAGCGAACGTGAAACCATGTGCGCTCTCTGAAACAGTTGGCACAGTAAAATTGGGGCAGACATGGGCGCCGAGAAGTAACCAGATTGGGCATGTAGCGTTTCTATGAATACCATGTGCATTGATAGGAGCTTTGGCAATGAATCGGCTGCGTATGGGCTCGGCGCCGGCACATGTCCTGCACGTACAGGTTGCCGCCTCAATCGGCTTTGCGCACATGCGAGATCGCTCTAAGTAGTGCAGTATGTGAGAAAAAAAAATTAAAGTGAATTGACTGCATAAAATGCGCAAAGCAGGTCACCAGATAAATAGCGATCTGATTCGGAGCGCCACATTATGGTCAACACCGAAACTATTTTCGCGAGTCTAAACGTCATCGTTGTTGCACGTGAAGCGGTACGTGTGAACGAGCACATTTCGCGAAACTTGAGTGTCGCGAACCTGTTGCGCGCCTAAAAGATGCATCGTGTGAACAGACCTTTATTTACAAAGTTGTACCTGCCACCATGACTCGTGCATGATCTCGCTCTCGCGTCTAAAGGATGAATCCTTTGGAGCGAAGTTTAACAGCGAACTTCGCGTTGAAAATATCTATTAGGCCCGCATTAGAAGGGGCAACCTTCGCAGCAATTTTGGTGTTGCTGGCAAGTTGTTGCCTAGCTTTCCTTGCATCTTGACACTGCCATACGAATGGGCAGTATGCAAAATATCAGCGTCCCTAGCTGTGCTGGTGCACTCTGGGAGCAGGAGACCTGTCAACGGGTAGTTTCAGTTTCGTTGTCGCCGGGTAGCGGATCTGCCGTCTGCAATCGTCTCCGCACAGCCATTGCTCAGGTCGTCGTGGATTGCTCCACACACAATGCAGTAAGCAGCCTTTTCTTCTCGTCGCTAGATATCACACACAGGGAAGGACGAAACAATTACGATATTGCTGGCCCAGGGAGCGAGCGAAATCGCCTCAACGGCCAAGTCGAGTAAACGGAGCACTACGTAAGCCAATCGCCGTGTCTGCTCACTGCGTGCATTTGATCGCAACCTCGAGAACAGCCACTGAGACTAGTACTCCAGTTTTAAAACACCCTTGCTTCACCAACCACTATTTTCAATCAGGCGAACGCGCCACATGGCGAACCTCGCTGTACGAGAAAGCATTCAAGCGCAAACATGCATTCAAGGGCAAACCTCGAGCAGGTCAAAAATCATGCTGAACGCATGCTTCCGCTTGCAGTTGGGGGTTCGTGTATACTTGAGTCACTCAGAGCTTATATAGGTAACGCCTGCTCATTCCAGAGCATCTCAGCTAGGTAAATCGCGCTATAGACTACTTCCAAAACGTCTCGTACGCAACCAAGTGGGTGCTGCATTATGGGACTTGGTTGACCATGGAGAGAAGTGGCATGGTTTTGGGTTCGATCCGCACGTTCACCTAGTAGCGCGTCTCGGTACCACCCTGCGCTCGCTCGTATTGCACCGCTCATCTTCGTGAAAGCCTCCGTTGAAACACAGACCTCCAGCGGCCGTAAAGGCCTAGGCTTTGAAAGGAGTAGGAATACGACCTTCCGCGTCCCATACCTCTCTGGCGTCCTGGCTGCATGACCCTCCCGGCTCGCGGATAATTTAGAAAGTCTAGGACACTGAGGATCCCACGAAAGAGGGTGACCGGTTCAGTCATGGTGCAGTATACTTTTACCATGTGCGATCGTCGTCCTGTGTTTTTCTTCGTACAAAGTGCGGCACGTCGTGAGCGCGGACAAGCGTGCCCCAGCATCCTATGCGTATCGGAAGGGCGCTTTTACTGTATTGTTATGACGATTGGGAGACAGAGACGAGAATTTAAGAAAAGTCACATATTTAAAATGCTAGCACTGCCCTTAGCGAAAACTAATACGTTTGAAATATACCACAATCTAATTTGAGTGTATGTGAAGTACAGTTCATAATTGCAAGTACACGGAAAATCAACCGATAATATACACTTTTTTTACTTAGTACTAAAATATACTTACGAAAATCTTTTTTAAAATACCTTTATTTAAACTTCATTTGAAGTTCCCATCATGCGTTCTGAAATACGTAAATACTAAATTAGTAGGCACAAATACCTTTCACATAGATTTCTTAAAATATTTGATTATTCATGCAAAATATACTCCAACCCTAATAAAATGCAGCGATCAAAAATAAGTGCAGAATACACTTAAAATACCTGGAAATCGTAAATACTGTTGTGTTCTACTCTAAGTATCTCTTGACTGCAATACTTCGGTAGTTTGACTTAAACTACCAAAGTATTTAAAAGCTCGCCTTTCAGAAGTTCACTTCAAGTGGATGAGGCGTAGACTGAAGTGCCTAAATACAACATTAGATTAGTTTGTCAATTGAGTTGTGCAGCATCGCACTGATGGATCAGCCCAGTTTATGTTATTGTTTACTTTTTTCTATCAAGAACAGACCTGATGAGTTTCTTGCACGCCAGTCACAAACGGGGTTCGGGAACTACAACCACAACACTTGCTGATACTGCACAGCTTCAGCAAGTGCTGTGAGCAGATATGTTTGGCGTGGTTGTGTTAGTACAGTGTTAGTTCACTGAATGTGTATACTCACCATTGTACGTGATGTGAGTAGTGACTTTAATATAGTGACGTTAACGACCATATTAAACAGTCAACTAGTAAAGAAAAGCAAAATAACTATTTTAAAGTGAAAAAACTCCTTAACACGCTCTGTCCTGAGTGGTGCTATGCAGAGAAGCAATACCATTTCTTCTAGGAGCCGTTTTTGAGGATATTGTTTTAGCGACTGCGCCGAATTATTATTAGTTGTACCAATGCTTTTTAGTAAGAGATATCGTCCACGAACGTCAAAACACTGTTTCCCCTTTGACAGACTCCTGAGAAGAAAATCGGATACTTGGAACCTTAATAAGTGCAGAGGGGGTCACCGGCCAAATGATTACCTTCAATATGTAGGCTATATAAGGCTTTAGAGTAGTCAACCGGTCTGTGATTCAGGTGTTCAGTGCGTCATTGTGTTTGTGTTCGATTCTAATGTGTAGTTGTGGGATGTATTTTTTTTTTATATCGTAAAGGTGCAGTCCAGCTGGTGAACATTAACCATGTTGAATTAACCTGAGACTGGGGTAGAGAAGAAACATCAAAACGTAGAAGGGACAGTCTCAGGTGAATTCAACATGGTTAATGTTCACCAGCTCGCCTGCACCCTTACGATTTAAAAAAAAAATTGTGTTGCCGGTTTTTATTACACAAATGGCATCTTGAGGAGGAAGGAATTATATTTTTTGGTATATCTAAAATATTTTTGATTAATATTTATGATGCATTTTGAATACCTTACGCGCGCATTTCGAGTGCGGACAAAATAATACAGAATGAATACAAAATGAATATTCATATTCAATACATTCCAACTTCGTTTCAAGTACGGCCTCTTTTTGCTAAGGGTGTATTTGATCTTGACCTAATGTCCTGGAGTGATGCCAATCGAAACCTAAACACAGTTGCCAACGAATACCTACACTAAAAAAGGGTGTAGTATTACACACATTTGTCCCATACAATGCGAAACAAAGCTTGAGTTCGACGTACAACGCACTGCCGTCGAACTGACGGCCCCAACTTTTACGAGGGACTTGATAACAGTGCGATAAAAATTATTAAACTGTTAAAGTACGCATCAGATACTATAAAAAGAAAACACTAAGTGTCTTGCAGTAGGGCCAAAGAAAGAGCGATTAATATTATTTATGTATTTTTGTAGACCGTAACACGGACATTGGCTATTTTAAAATGTTCAACCACTCGGCTATCAAGCCGCTCGGGAAAGTTACTACCTTCGGCTTGACGTCAGTGCGCTGTGCGTCGAATTCAAGTTTTGGGGTGTATTATATGGGACAAGGGGTGTAAGTATTACACCCCCTATTTCTGGGAGTGTAAGATGCTTTGCACGCCGATCGCTTTCATTCTGTAAGAGGTGTATTAGCCGATAACATCGCCTAAGAACGAATCAAGGCGCAAGAACATAACAGGTTTTCTCAAGTTTTCTGTGGCGAGAGTTTTCAAATTCTTTCGTGACTAGCGTCGATGAGGCCTTAAAGGAGCGGTGCGACGATATTCAATTGGAATATTTTTTCACTTTACACGAGCTTACTGGCACTAGTGGGACTCAAGGACACTCGCACGCAACGCCACTGGCCAAGAAACTCCTTTGTTGCGGTGTAATTTCAAGGACAAAAGCGATCATTTTCATTCAATCTCTTCTTTGCAAAATTTGATGACGTAACGTGGGGATCGCAGTACACCCCAATGACGATATTTCAATGCGGTTCATAGATTGGACCCGATCATTGCGTGGGCACTCGATTTAGGCTCGTGATAATTACTAGCTCGAGAAGCATTCGGGTAGTGGCCCGTGTCCAATCGCTGCAACGACGACAATAGCCGAGCCATAACAATGTCTGGAACTCAGCGCGTGTCCTGTGCTTTGCCAACCCCAGCGCGTGTCTATGATCAACATTGGCGGCATATAATCGGCTCTAGATCACGTGGCCGCTTGTTCTGGCTGCGAGTTGAGGGGGCAAACGCTGCTCGTATCTCTTTAATTTTTTTCTGGGACTTCTACTGCATGGGGTGAAAAACGAACGCGTGTTTCATAGGTCATTAACGTCAGGGATCCGTTCTAAGCGGTATTTGCGCAAAGTACAAAAATTGTTGCATCGCCCCTTTAAGAAAACCGTGGCTCATCGTGTTCACGCTGTCGTTCCCTCGGCTAATGCCGCAGTCTCATTGGCTAAGCTGCTCGGAACTGGACACGCCCTGCGTTTCTTTGTAGAGACGATTGTTCTCTTCTTGTCACGCGGGAGAGCCTTCTTTACAAGTTCCCGCTTCTACATACACGAGCAGAATCCCAACTACACGATGATAATTTATTTTTTGGTGTTCTTCCCCAGTTCAAAACGAGAGGATCTCAGTGTGCACTGCGGGGAAGCGGACGAACGGGCTATGTTTCGTAAAAGTTAAAAACCGACCTATATCCTCTTTCCCCTTGGATCCCACATATTTCTTTTCAATCGTAGATTGCGTTGATCGAGAAATGTTCGCCTCAGTTCAGTACTCGAAGAAGAAACCTTTCACACACAGCATGCTTTCTCTTTCGGGCTTATCGCTTCTTTGAACTACGGGGCGCCCGGCTAAAAATGGCGCTCTCTCGATGTGCCGCCGCAGCAGCCTGCTCTAATGCGAGGTCCGACTCGCTTTGTGCGCGTCCCGACTGCTCTGTTTTCTCGTTGTCACCAGGCAAGCGCCGCCATTACCGTACAGCTGGGAGAGCTCCGAACTTTGGGCACCTAGACAGCCCGCCTCCCGTTAGTCACGTGTACTCTATTACCTTGTTTTTGCACGAAGGGAATCTAATTTATTGCATCGTGCGCCGCCGGTGTTACTGTATCTTACGAATTAATCTTTCTTAATCCTATGAACGCCGATATTTAGTACAACTGCGGGATATTTACATACACACGAGGAATGTTCCTTCGACGTGGTAATCGCGCTTCAGCTATGCGATCTTTTTTTCTCTTTCTCGACAAATGCCAGTAATATGCCACAGTCCCCACGAGATTATACTTCGTCTCACCTTAGTATGAACTATTGTTAGCCGCTCGTGCTAAAAGCGCGAGCTAGTCGCTTTGAATGAAGCCGCGGCGGCTGCACGAGCGCTCGTGCAGCGAGTGCTCTAGTCAAGGCTGTCAAGGCTGGCCGTTCGCGCTAGCACAGCCTTCGCGGTTAGTCCATGCTAGGGTGAGACGAAGTATAGTATTTTTTTAATGCTCATTCACCTGTTAAGGAACGGAGCAAACGGTTTTTCAAAACACTGGTGGACTCGTGAGCGCAATCGGTCACTTCATGCTCTGAACGAGCCCAGATTAATAGGCTGCTAAGACCGGCAATCTTGAGGGTGCGGAATGCACGTTACAAAAGAACTGTGGAAGCTCGCCATCAGCACGCGCTCAGCAGTCGTGCACACAGCTATGGCCACCAGTGAATACTTCCTATTCACCGATGTTGTTTGCAAACACGTGCAAACAAGCTCACTACCACCCCCTATCGGCGAACCCCTGCGCACTTCCGGTTTTCCTCTTCTTTTCCATTTGTCTCGCCTCATTTTGTTATTTGCACTAATTTGTACAATGCACTTATGTTCTTACAAACATACTACAGAAACTTCTCTGAAGGAAACTCTTCTTACCCGATCGCTGTGCGTTGCTGAAGAATAAATAAATACACTACCGGAAGTCTACTGGGGCACCAAATACTGTGGCGCCCTCGTGGTATCAACTCCCACCGAATGTGGTGAATAGACCGATCTCATCAGCTATACCTCGTTTCACTTTATCTGCGAGCGAAGCCAAAGCTATAGACCCTTTTCATGTTTACAAACATGAACTGCCTCCTGCGTCCCAAGCAACTTCCGGTCGATCCGTCTTTGAAAGTATGTCGAGCTTGCCTATGTCGCCAGTGCTAGAAAGCATAAACGCTACACGCACATCAAAGTTGGAGATTTAACGAGGGCCCTCGGCTGGTCAATTTAACGTCTTGGAGGAGGCAAGTTGGTTTACAAGAGTATTCGAAAATATTTATCATATCTGGGGGTTCTGCGTTCTTTTGGCGTTCACCTGGAGAAATGGTGATTAAACATTTCATCAACATTTCAAACAGCGGTGTTAGCGTGGGCTTTGTTCATACTTTTTATGAACCGGAAGTTCTCTGGGACGTCAAAGACTAGAACAACTCCTGGTGGCGTTTGCCATGAAAAGGGTCTATAAGCGCGAGACCAGCGCTTTTTGCGTTTCTGCCCAGCTCGCGCGCTCGAGCAAAGATTGAACGCACGGAGCTTTCGTGCTCGCGCTTCCAGTTTTGCCTGTGAAACGAAGTATAGTCTGGTTACGCCACCGCTGCTTCAATGCATCGAGGGAACTTTAGTCTTGGTGCACGTGCCACACCCACGCTGGAGCTCTGCGCGTGCGGACCACCAGACGTCTCGGGCACTACCGCCTGCCTCCTGCGAACTAAAGTTATGGCGGCTTCAAGCGCGCGCCGAACACTTGTTGAGATCGGTCTATTGTCTCTGCTGTCTAAAGTCACATGGCTCATACACCACACAAACGACACTGCACCTCGGTTGCTAGATGAAAGAAGTATTTGAGGACACGCCTGAAGGATGTTCGGACTTTGTTTGATTCATGTTTGCAGGCATGTTTTCGTATAACCAATGTAACAGGGCCACTATGCAAGGAAGTAGCACGCCCCAGAGGGCGTCTGCAGACTATATTTTGTATGTTGTATTAGTAGCGTGACCACGGCTTTAGCTCCTCGAACATGTCCAGTTCGCTGTACTGCCATCTTCAACAAGAACCAGGGCCGGCTTGCTGGAAACAGCGTCTCAGCTGAGACTGGGTGAAAGAAAGCACTGAAAAAGCCAGCGCACGAGCTGAGCGGGACTCAAGTTGCGTCTCAAGACGCTCGCGCGCCCCCGCCTTTGCTGTGCTTTCTTTTACCCAGTCTCAGCTGAGACGCTGTTTAATACTTCGTCTCACCTTAGTATGGTTTATACTTCGTCTCACCTTAGTATGGACTATTGTTAGCCGCGCGTGCTGAAAGCGCGAGCTAGTCGCTTTGAATGAAGCCGCGGCGGCTGCACGAGCGCTCGTGCAGCAAGTGCTCCAGTCAAGGCAGTCAAGGCTAGCCACTCGCGCTAGCACAGCCTTCGCGGTTAGTCCATGCTAGGGTGAGACGAAGCATAGCAAGCTGGCCCAGTTCTCTAACCTTTACTATGCTCAATTCAAGGTGCGTAGTTCACGGTTCACGCAAATGTTTGCGCATCCGCCACCTCGATATAAAACGCGCGGTGCTGGCAATGCTTCGAAGCCGTATGATGTCATTTCAGATATTCATCTATCGACTCTTGAAGCTTGCCTTTTGTGAGAGATCTACAGCCGTCGCAATCCTAAATTTACCGTACCTGCATCCTCCAAAGGGTCTCCCCACTCCTTTCTCTGAAAGGGATGCGGTCGGAATGAGCCTGATTTACGCGATGAGAATTTACTTGCGATTTCGCAGTTGTGACATCACTCGTGTGGCAAAAATGCGTGGTGGAGGCTGCGGGACTCAACGTCGCAGGTGAGAAATCGCAAGAAAAATCGCGTCATGTGAACCAGGCTGTAGGGCCCACTCGTTCTTTTCTCCTGCCTTATTCCGGCCTTTTCATTCCGGCTTCTTAACAACTTCTTGCTGAGCTGTATATTTCTCCGTAATTAGCAGCGTTCTCGCAGTTTTCTTACAGCGTCTTGGAATTGCATCAGTAATACCGTATTACGTGGGCGTCCTTAAAGGTGAATTTTTGAGCTACCCCAACTAACTACAATATTGAATGCCCGGCTTTTACCCTTTCCGGTATGATATTTAGTATCTCGAAATACAGAATAGGTTTTTGTGAAATCGGCCAATGAAAATGATGCAAAAACCAAGATTCAAATATACCTGCGCTTTTCAGTTCCGTGATGGTGGTGGCACGCAGGCTTGCAGGTCGAGCGGGTAGTCTAAATATATGGACTATGTCCAGCATTGGTTTCGCGCTAATGGGCGGGTGCTGGAGCGAGCTTCCAAAGCGTTCATTTGACAACATGAAACTGCTTCCAATTAATTGTGAACAAATCGTACAGGTTAAAGAGTGGACCCCTGCCTTCCGCTGGTGTCACTATTTCATTGTTGCCAGTACACACTTTCCGTTTGAAAAACAAGGTGAGGACCAAGATTGTAAATAAGTAAGTTTGCAAAAAGTGTTATTTTCAAACTAATATTTCGGATACTAATTCAGAGATGTTTGGTGGTGTGTTAAGCCAATTTTCAATCAATTCGGGAACCATCGAGAAAACGCCGGAGTACACCTTTAAGTTAAGCCACTCTTAACATGCAACCCCACCCTTCATGTCGCTCTGCTTATTTTATGAATGATTATAACTTTCTTTTCATCTTTTATAGAGTCATCTAATGTAAAGACGACTTATTCAGCTATACCGTAATGTCGCGATATTACGTTTATCCTTAGTTATTAGTATGTTATGCATATTTTAATCTACCACAGTATCAGATGTTGACCTGTTTTACAGTTCAAAACTTTCGACGTCTACGATAATGCATATTGCCACGCGCATCGCCGAGCGAGCGAGCACGTTCGAGAACATTGTCGTCTGATCGAGTTTCGAATGTTCTACGCGCCGAATGTTCTACGACGAATGTTCCAGGAACCTACGCGGGTACATAAGAGGCTCCTCATGACGAGCGGAGTCAGTCTCGCCCAGCGCTTGATCCTGCTGTTACGCCGACTTGGACGCCCGCGACGCTCTGTTGTTATCTTCCGTTTTCGGTTTGTTTTGGGCACAAGTTCGCCCCATCAAACGTTTAGTTTCTTCAGTTATTCGCCGCCTCATCATTTGTCATTCGTGACAAATTAAAAAAAGCAATGAACTATGCAGAATATGTACACATTAAAAAAACAAAAAAGTTTAAAAAAGTGTTATTTCCTCGTGCCCTGAAAACTGAATTATGTCATCTAATGACAATTTTGAGACATCAAATTATGAAGCATCATTCTATATTATATGATCCAGAACTTTCATATCGATAGATTACACGTAAAGTTCAGTATTAAACCTCAGAACAGTCCCGTTCACTAACGGCAAGTTAAAGTTGTTTTCTTTTATATAAAGTTCAGATGGCGAAACGTGTTCAAGGATAGCTTCATGTGCGTTTGCCGTCGTGTACCACTTGGAATGCTATGTGAGAGACAGAAACAGCGCCGGATGTTTCGGTATCAGATGCATGGCGAGCTAGAGATATGGTGGGCTAGAAGGCGGAGGTGTAACGATCGCGCTTGCGAAACTGACTCAATGATTCAGCAAGCGCAGCTGTTGTCGGTTTTAGGGGTCGGAGAGCCATCGGTAGGCGGATAGTGGCACCACCGAAGGGATTAGAAGGTGACAGAGGTACATCGAGGGGCTTCACAAGCCCACAATAGCTTCACTGCTGCGTCGAGCTCAATGTGCCGTGCTCAATTTCATTATAGCTATCAAGAAGCGACCAAAACACTGTTTGATCATCTAGATATGCAGACAGAAAGGCGACGTTGTCTGGTGTTCGAAAAGAACTCGAAAGAGTCCGAGCATGGGAGCGGGCTATACTTGGCGCCGACAAATGCTTATAAACAAGGTCAACAGTAAGTGAGCTGCATTTCAAGGAAAGATTCATTATGCGGCACTTCACGATTGTGATCGACGGTGAAGACGTTTTCTTCCTATTTAGTGTTCACCGTGCGGTGGGGTGCCGTTATGTCGCTGCTGCGGCATATCGCTGCTAACGCGGCGTGCTGAACAGCCTTGCCATTTTCTCTCGCTGGACGAAGCGAGAGATTGTCACACATCCTCTTCTAGCCCACCATACCAGAGATGTCAGAACAAGAGGCGCGAGACTGCGGGTTCACCGCAGCTGCTGTTACGCTTGTTCTACTGTGCGTCGGTATGCATGCCTAGCGCTTGAAACGGCCATTTCTAAAGCGCTGGATGCCTATTCAAATACCGCCATATTTTCATCGTGCCGCGGGGGCTCCTATTGGATGCCGGCGACGCGTCGCAATTTTTGGGCTCATAGCGTATTCCTTATCCAGACGCGCACGCTCCTATTTGTCTGCCGTGGCTGCCGGTGACGCGCCGCCGTCTGCGAGCAAGCTCCTATTGACCCACAGTAGACACTAGCCAATGTTTGCAGAAGACGATGGCTTTGAGGTCTAAATGACGTGCCAGAACCCGAAACATTTCCCCCAGCTGACCGCGGCTCCTGTGGCATCACAAGCATCATTTGTGATCCTCGCAGTTTCCGCTGTACTTTCTTTATCACGGCAAACAACCGCAACGACATCCACATATGGTGACACTTTAACCTCGACCGCGTTTAGGGTGAAGCCTCGGATACCTTCGCAGGCTGCTACTTTCAAGCTAAATGGTTTTAAATATAGCGCAAAAAGTAAAGGCGACAAAGGACAGTCCTGTCCCACCAATGTTTTGACTTACATGCGTCTTGATAAACAATTATTTATTACCAAAAGGTGCCACAGTTGTCATAAGCTATAGTCACGCCTGTCAAGATGACGTCCCCGACATTTACGTGCGATAAAATCTGCTTAAGCGCGTCGTGACGAACTCTATCGAAAGCTTTTTCGAAATCCAACTGAATCATGACCATGCGGCTACCCCCCACTATTTCTAATATGTTGCTTGCAACGTGTATGTTTCTTTGTATAGACCTCCCTTGTATACTGCAAGTTTGGTGTTCTCCAATGGGGTCACAGAAGACTCCCTGAAGGCGGCGCGCGACAACTTTTGTAAAGATTTTATAATCTGTATTGTACTAAGAAATGTGCCTGTAGCCTGTTACACTGCCTCTCTTGACTTCGTCATTTGACTTCGGTATAAAAATTGTGTGGGCTTCTGGAAATGAACATGGAAATCTGTTTTTGTATGCTTCTTGAAATACAGAAAGAAGTAAGAGGCTAACAAATAGTTTAAAACATTGATAAAATTCTGCGCACAGACCATCTGGCCCCAGCGTTTTCTGTCGTGCTAACGAATCAATAACTTGTTCAATGTCTCCTACAGTTGTCTCCTTCTAGCCATGCTTTTACCTATTCGCTTAATTGAGGCATGAGAGAAAGAAAGTCATCTAGGTTTGCAAAATCTTTACGAGGTGACCATTTGCCAGTGAGCTTATCATAATAGTCGACAAAGCCTTGCTGAATTATCACTTTGTCGCTGCTATATTGTCCCGTTACCCTCAATTTCACGCATTTCCTTCGACAAAGCGTACTTATTTTCACCGGACAAAGCTCGCTTGGTGGGCTGCTCCCCCAAAAGGTACTTCTCAGACCGTGAGCGTATGACTGCCCCCCTGTACTTTTCCTGGTGTAATTCGTCTAGCTCCGCTTAAATGTTTTGGATATCTTCCATGTTTGTTTCATGGTTCTGGATCTTTAAGGGTGCAAGTGCTTCCAGGTTTCGTTTCAGTTGCTTATTGCACTCCCTGCGCTGAAACTGGATGTTACTTCTTCTTTCGATTGCTACCAATTTCACTTCCTCTTTGAACACTGCCCATGTCTCGCCTCATTCGCCGTCCCTCTTGCTTACGTCACGCAGCAGCCCGGTAACAGCGTCAATAAACTGTTCGTCCTTAAGCAGAGTTATGTTTCTCATCCAGGGTCGCTAAACTCGTCAGACAAAACTTTCTTTGTGTTATGACATAGCGGGGGGAGGAGCCGAAAGATTGCAGCCAAGTTTTCTTTTCTCACAAACCCGCAGATCCATGAATCTTCGTGACGTTTTTCATTGAAAGGGCGAAAAATCCCTACCACTCCCTAGGCGCCGAGCTAGAGCAGCACGAGAAAGCACGCGGAGACGAACGTGGTTCGTATACGTATAATGTAACGATGAAGATTATCAGCTGCGACCTTGATGGTCTCTAAAAAGCCCAGCGAAGGCTTGGGTAATTACATTCTAAAATTAACACAGTCAATGTTGATAGTCTGATATCGTTCTTGTTTCCGCCGATAAAGCAGAATTTACTAATACACGTCCCTGTCGTCCCTTTTATTTATCTCGGCATCAGAGTGTAGCCCGACGTGACCATACCTGTTTTCACCTCAAGAAAAAAGTAAGTTTTGCGCATTGTTCCAACGCGGCGCGAAATAGTTCAGACGAGATTCGGTTGTCGGAGGAAACAGCAATACTTTTGGCGCTTGGAACGTGTACGTCTTGATAAGATAACATATATCTAATCTAAAATTCACCTACATATGTCTTCATTATCCACATAAAGGGGGAAATTAGTAATGTTCCGCGAGGAGCCGGACTTGTTTTACTTTGGTTCTTAAGGTGAAAACAGGTATTAGCGGCGAGATGTTTCGGTGGCGCCCTCGTTTGGTTACCTTTCATGACGTCATTACCTTGGGAACAACAAGTTCGATGGTGTTACTAATGGGCATGGTGGAAGCTTGAAATCATAGCGCTCTCAAAGCAAAACTGCCAACACCGTCAAAATTGAAGTTCTTACATTCCTCTTATTTCCGTCGATGAGACATCTTTTGCTGATGTCATAGTCAGCCTTCGGCCAATTGTGGTGGGCCGACCACAGCGACGCTTTCGTTCGCTCACGTCGCCAATAGGTCACAACCAGCCGAGTAGCAATGTCCACCTTTGGACGGATTTCACTTCCGGGCAGTTGTCCCCCATCAGCGGGAGATAAAATCATTTTATGATAGACTTTCAAAAATTAGCCAAACTGGGATTAATTCTGCGTTCATTAACTAAAATAAGGGTAATGTCAGTTTGTCAATATTGACGGTGATGTTTCGAGAACGCGAGGACACCAAGCTTTCATCGTACACAACCAAACTTTTCACCGTCAACTCGAACACGCACCATCAAATTTGTCGTTCACAACTGATCATCCTGACCCTGACGTCAAAGTTATGAACTATAAAAGGACGTCACTGAACGCGCCTGCACACAACGAGCCCTGGCACGAGCCTCTCGATTGAAAGTCTGTCATGGCCGCTCGTAAGTTCATGGAACGCGACCCGTTTTAATTCCAGAATCACTAGAACCATAATTTCGAAAATTGCACGCTGTGCTGTTCCTCGTCATCGCTCAGTTGGAACGCCTCTAAGCAGGGTCGTCGAAACAGAAGAACGGGGAGGGGGGCGATTCAACCCCCCCCCCCCCCCGCCCAATGGCGTCGAAAAAGGGGACGCAAAGGGCATAAGGGTGTAAGGGGGGAAGGATATCGCCCCAGCCCCGGACTATATATAGCATTTCAGAGAGTTATAATATAAAAATGACAGACGTTTACAGTTCACTGTAATGTAGAATTAAAGCGCAGCTCTTCAGGAGGAGGAGGGGAGGGTACGGAGAGGAGGGTATGCCCTTCTACCCCCCTCCCCCTCCTTCTATCCTGCTCCCCTCTCATTTAGTGGGGAAACCTAATTGGTGTTAAAATCACGTGACGTCAATTTTCCCGCTAAATTAAGTGAAAAAACGTGTCATAGTGCAACGCGCGCACGTTTACGCCGACGCTGACGCCGCTCAAGCTCGAAACGGGCGCATAAGAGTTGAGCTCTAAAAATTCTGGGGAAGGGATATCCCCCTTCTTCACTACTATCACCCCCCCCCCTCTTTCTCAATCTCTCTCTCTCTCTCTCTCCCGAACAATTTCTACGGCCCTTCCTGACCCCTATTTAGTGTGTGTTTGTGTTGGTTATACCTTTTTTCCCATTTCCACGGCCTTTTCTCACCATCCCCCCTCGCCCCCTCATCTCTCAGTCATTACCGACGTCTCTATACCTGTGGGTGACCCCGGTGGCGTTGTTGACAGTGGCGGAAGATGAGCTCTAAAACCGCGTACACCGCGCACGGCTCCACAATATCACAAAGTTCAATCTTCGCCTCGATTCCGAAGCGAAGATTTTGGCCTCAAATAACTCCTTCCCAAAGTTGTGAAACGTCAGCTTGTCGTCAGCAATAACTTCCACAAACGGCGATCTTGCGATGACAAAGTTCAGAGTATTCACAGTCCGCCTAGTTACAATCTCGACAGCATTGACCCTAACGCGGCGTAGGGATGTAGGGACACGGGGGCGCGACGTCATCACTGCAGCCGTTCAATCGGCTGGCCCCACGGTGTTGCTCGCGGGCGCTCCGATGAAGCTCGCTACTACTTCGTGCCTAACATTCTCGCTGGAATTTGAGCACCGAGAGAGCTTGAATGATTGACATCTTGTCCCGCGTGACGCCAACGTCGCGGGAGTCCAATCAGCACGCTCTGCGAACTTCGTGCCCAACATTTTGTTTGACGTCCCAAACGAACTTTGAGGCTCCGCTTTCTTTTTTCCCTATCTTAAAGATTATGAGGCAGTGGACCGAGAAAAATACTGGTTGTTGTAGAACTTTAGCAACTCTCCTAAAGATAAAATGTGCAAACGGGCGAGCTGGTTTAGCTTGCACAAAATTGAGACGTCCGTGCTCGTCCTCATTTTCGGCTCTCGGTCGTCTCCGGTTTAAATTACGCGTCCCGTGTTGAATACGCTCGTGAGTATAGCTTAGAATATTTGCTTTACAAAAGTGCACGACGTCGCCTGAATGGTTTGAAAGGTCAGATGCCGCTCAGGCGACTATTCGGATCTAAAACTTACCCATCTACCACCTCTTTTTTTTTCTTTTTTGCCACGCAGTGGGAGAGCGGTGCTGCAACGGCGCCCAGACCCCCGAGTGCTACATAGCCTGCAAGGGCGTCTTTGTCGACCCGGAGTCCCGGCGGAAAGAGCGAGAGATCAAGGAAAGCCTGGACGTTCACTGCTCAGCCCAGAGCCCGGTCGTGCTCGACTGCGTGCGAAACGTAACCCATGCCAAGCGCTCCCAAACGGCGCACCAAAGTACGTCACGCTGCCTCAACGCAGAGTTGTCATTAAATGGCATAATGACTACTTCATATCTAAAGCTATGAGTAAATTCAAGCATGACTATAATTTAGTGCAAGCATTTTGGGAAAAGGCTGTACGAACAGACGCCGACCACACACTCACTTAACTCGCAGATCCGTAAAATGTTACTGCCAGGTATCAGATTTCTTGCCGCACCCGATCTTTTCCAAACAAGTTTTAGAGCACAGCTCTTAGGCGTCCGTTTCTGGGTTGAATGGCGACGCCGTCGGCGTCGGCGTCGGCGTAACCGCGCGCGTTGCAATATAAAACATTTTGCCGCCAAATTTAGCAGAAACGTTTTGCGCTAAAGTTAGCAGTGTCAAAACGCGGATGATTTGATTATCATCGCGTTCCGCAACTGCTAGCTTTCCGCCTACTGCACGAGTGGTAACTTTGGTGCGCCCCTGAGTTGCCCACGAGCTTCAAGTCGTTCTAAACAAGTTGATTTAGTGGTTTTTGATGACGCTCAGTAAGCTTCTGATTGGAACCATATGTCTATTTTCACTCGTTAAAAAGTTAATTAACGAATTTTAATTAATTAGCCGAATCATCGCAAAGATTGGTACTTTGTGTGTCAAATCGGGAGTTATCTTTTGTAATCTGTGCAGTATATAGACCGCCCAGTGCGAACATACTTTGCTTTCTCGATGAATTAACTGAAATCTTTGAACAATTCAATAACAACAAATACTTGGTTGTTGCTGGCGATCTGAACATAGATGTAATGAATGCTGCTAAGCACGGTGTCCTGAGGAAACCAATCGTGTAGTATACAGGCGCATTCTTGATAATAATAAGATTGACAAGATGCTACGAGTATATAACTGGGCCTCCCTACTTGCTTTTGATCACATTACTATTTACCAGATGCTTGGGAATAATTTGAGGTCGATATACGAAACGTGTTGGAAAACTGTCAAAATAAGACAAAGAAATCCACAAAATGCCTGGATAAACGACGAAATATTGACACTATGCCGTGAAAAAGATAGGTCGTGGAACATTTGTAAAGCAAGACCACATGATCCTATAATTAAAGGAGAGTTTAAAAAACTACGTAATAAGGTAACTGCCAAAATAAGACTGGCAAAAAAGTATCATTATACATCTAAATTTCAACAATGCGAGGGAAATCCGAAGAAAACGTGGGATTGAATAAAGGAAATTACGGGAACTAAAGGGAAACAAAATATAGATGAAACAATTCAAAAAGCTTTTGGTAGTAACAATGTCAGTTCTTTATGCAACCAATTTAACGACTCTTTTGTTCAAAGGATTGTGGATCTGAGAAAAGTACTAAAAAATCAAGAAGAAGAATTAAATAGCTACGAGAATAGCGTGCACTCAGCTTATTTGCCTCAGATGACAGAGGTAGATCTTAGATGCATAATAAACAACATGAAAGCGTCAAAACCTGCGGGGAATGACTCCATTCGATTAAGGGGCATTCAGAAAAATTTGATGCATTAAAAGACGTTATAATAAAAATAGTAAACGAATCACTCTCATCCGGGAAAGTTCCTATTGAATTAAAAACAGCTGTTGTGAGACCATTATATAAAAATGGCAGTAAAAAAGAAATTATGAATTATAGACCCATTTCAATACTGCCAATTATAGCGCAAATTATGGAAAAATTTGTTTTTAACACAATGACATCGTATTGCGAGAAGTTCTGTTTAATAAATGAGTCTCAATATAGATTCCGTAAAAAAAGAAGCACTGAACTTTTGCTGGAAGATCTTTTAGATTTTGTAAACTACAGTCTTGATAGGAATCGATTTGTTTTAGCCCTATTTTTAGATTTAACGAAAGCTTTCGAAACTATCGATCATGAGCGGCTATTAATAAAACTAGGGAATATGGGTTTTAGAGGTCCCTTCAACGCGTTCTTGAAAGACTATATTACAGACAGATATCAGTTGGTCAAAATTGACAAGTCTAAAAGTAGATTAACATCACTTAACTCGGGAGTACCTCAGGGGTCAATACTGGGACCCCTTTTATTTAATACTTATGTAAACCAAATCGGAACTCTACCTTGTACATCGCGATTGTATCAGTATGCAGACGATACTGCCTCGATATTAGGGCGCAGTGATGAACAAAGAGCATTGTCCATTTTTCAGAAAGATATTGAAATAATAATGAGCTGGTTTTCTGCTAATCAAATATTCGTTAATTCCAGTAAGACAAAACCAATGTGTTTTCGTAGTCCTTATAAACATTTACATCTTAGCACCCCGTTATTTCTCCATTCACAGATCTGCACACGTTGCAGTTGTGTAGCATTAGATTATGTTACAACAACTAAATATTTAGGATTACATCTTGATCAAAATCTCCTGTGGAATGAGCATGTAGAATATCTCATCGAAAGAATGCGTGTTGTCTCGGTTTATTTGTACAGGATGCGTAGTGTAGCGACAATGTCATTAAGAAGGAGAGTGTATGGTGCACTGGGCGAGTCTATTCTCTGATATGGTATCTCTTTATATGGAGTGTGTTCTAATTATAAAAAAGAAAAACTTGACAAAATACTACATAAAATTGCAAATATTATTACTTATAGAACAACCTACTCAGAGTTGGAAATGAATTGGAAAATGAATGTCTTAAAGTTGTTATCCATAGAAAAACTGCACTGTTATGTTATTTTAGTAAAGCACTATTATAAGAGCAACTTTAAAATCGTATTAGAAAAGGAACAAACACTTAGGCGCATAGAAAGTTTTGTTATTCCGAAGATTTATACAAATTATGGAAAAAACACGGGCATATTACGTCCCATTTTATTTTAATAGGCTTCCTGAAAATTAATATAACATGGAGTCACTGAAACAAGTAAAATATGAACTAAAAGAGTGGTGTTTGAATTTTGAAGTGTAGATCGGCTTTATTGCTTTAGCATTCCACAGCGTTTTGTCTCTTTTCTTTTTGTCGGATTTTATTTTGTTTGTGTGCCAGTATTGCACACCATAAGAGGATTTCAGTGTAGCAGCCCGCTGGACGCCAGGTCCCGCATACAAGCACACCAGTGCTTTTGCGGGCCTGCATATGTAATATGTTTATGGTGTGAATAAAATTTCTTATTATTATTATTATTATTATTATTATTATTATTATTATTATTACCCACCCATATATAGTGTCCACCTGGCTGTATAACTCACTTTGCACAAACCGCATAAGTGTAACTTTCACGGATTTTTTTTTTAGAGCGCAGCTCTTACGCGCCCGTTTCCGGCTTGAGCGGCGTTGGCCTCGTCGTCGGTGTAACCGCGCGGTGCATTATGGGAGGCGTGACGTCACTGATGACGTCATCAGTGACGTCACTGATGACGTCATCGGCATCGGCATCGTCACTGGTGACTTCATAGGTGACGTCACGGATGATGTCATCGGCATCCGCATCGTCATCGTCACTGATGACGTCATCAGTGGCGTCACTGATGACGTCATCGGCATCCACATAGTCATTGTCATCATCACTGATGACGTCATCAGTGACGTCACTGATGACGTCATCGGCATCCGCATCGTCATCGTCACTGATGACGTCATCAGTGACGTCACTGATGACGTCATCAGTGACGTCACTGATGACGTCATTGGTATCGTTATCGTCACTGATGACGTCATCGGCATTCGCATCGTCATCGTCACTGATGACGATTACGTCATCAGTGACGTCACTGATGATGACGTCATCATCACGTGACCTCTAGGGGTCACGTGCCCCTCGTGAGGCGACGCCGCTCGGAGGGAGGAGTAGCAGACAGGATGAGGACGTGAGGAGGAGGGAGGAGGGGCATACCTTCCCCTCAGTACCCTTCCCTCCTCCTCCTCAAGAGCTGCGCTCTAATTCGGCGTTGCAGGAAGTTGTAAACGGCTTTCATTTTTTTTACATATCTTTAAAGCTAAAAAAATTGTATTTGCGTTTCTTGATAGGTTTATGGCAACACTGCGTGTTCCGGGCTCGAAGGTATCAACATGTATACAGCCAAACATAATAATCCCTGGAGAAGGGGAACAAAAGGGACGAAGGGTAAACACAAATCTCCGAACACAGCTAGGTGATTTGTGCGTGCCCCTCTCTATTTCCAGTGCACCGCTCCACCAACTGACCTAACCAGGAGTTAGACGTCAGTAGAGCGAACGGTTTTTATCTGCTGCCACCAGTCTAACCACAAGCAAGAATGAACTGCCTGCATTTTAAGGTTATGATGTTAAAGCAGTTCCTACAAAGGTGCAGGCGAACTGGACATAATAAACGTGATAATCCCTGGAGAAGGCGAGCAAGGGGGACAAAGGAGAAACACAAATTTCCAATTACAACTAGATGACTGGTGCGCGATAAAAAAAATCTGTCAGGTCCTGGTATGAATCCAGAGACCTCCTGGAGAGGTCCCCGGTTCGATACCAGACCAGGCGGATTTTGTTCAACGCGCACCAGTCACCTCACTGTGTTTGGAGGTTTGCGTTTGTCCTTCGTCGCCCTTGTTCCCCTTCTCCAGGGATTATTATCGTTTCTCATGTCCAGCTCGCCTGCACCTTTGCAGTAATTTCTTTAACATAAATACAGCCGTTTATTTGTTATTGTACAAATCATTTGCTGCACCTAGTGGCGCTTTCATGAAGCATTACATTGTGAGGTGTTCCCCAGAACAATTGAACATTGGTTTTCTCCTTTTTTCCGTGTCTCACTTTTTTTTTTTTGTTGTTGTTGACCACCCCAGTTTCGGGTCTCACTATCATGATGTACCTGCTTGCCTGCAATCCGACTGTTTTCTTTTTTCCTTGTTCAAGATATTGTTGTCTGTCAATTATTTCACGCCACCTGCTAACTTCTTTAGTTTTCTACGGGTTCTGTGAGATGTCTCCCTAGCATCGATATGGAACAATAATGCGTAGTACAGCACTCAAGTCCTCCACACTACACCCTGTTCCAGAGATCCACTGCTGCGAGCACGCGACCAACGACAGATGCCGAAGCACGTGCATCCACGTACTCCAGACTCTCGAGATCGAGCAGGAGATCATGGAGGGACTCCTAGCTGGTGGCTGCGATGCTCCGAGGCTTCACGTAAGGACTTATAGATCTTGATGATGAAACAGTCCTAGAGGGAAACTGAAGTTGTTCTGTATTTGAGGAAAAACACCTAAATCGTCTTCATTTGGCCCCCAGGATTACAAATATCGAGATTATTTTTTGATTCGGTGCACGGACGCTGCAGAAATGAATTTTCAAAGTACCGCCGAAGCCCCTCCTTCCCGGGGCGTGACGTCATTTTAGGAGTTTTCGGAATCTTCGCTCTAGCGCAGATTCAGCGCCTGTCAAAGCTGTGCACTCGCACCTTTGCTATTTTTAAAAAAGATCCGAAAAAAGACGTCATGACTGCTGTCAGTGTGGGGTAACATACCTGACAACCTTGCAATTGCACGCGCCGCCCACACGAGCGACACGCGCTTGGCGGCCCAGATATCCTAGTATGACGTTACGACTGGTCGGAAGTTTTTCGTGTTTTCTGGCGTTTAGTTACATCTTCGGACAAAACGAAAGTGATATTCAGGTTCACGGGATAAAAATACCTCTGAATTTACCTCTAGCTCGTTTTCTTCAAGAAGTGTTTCAGCTTCCCTTGAAACTATACAACCAAAGCACTATTTGTTACGCCACCATATTTCTTTTAAGTGTGCCGTGATTCGCCGCCACTTGACAGGAACGCCATACTTCTGCAAAGCGATCGGTAACGTTGTCAACGCACAACTAGATAGCTGCAAACAAAGGAAGTGTTTCACACCAGAAATGGTGTATCACTGTCTTACAGTATTTATTTATTTATTTATTTATTTATTTATTTATTTACAAGATTCTGCAGGCCAGTGATCCGGCCCAAGCAGGAGTGAATGTGGTTTTTCTTCACATGATACCCAGTATTTATACATCAAAAGAAAAGGAGGGGCGACTAAAAACACATAAACCCCATAAAACACAAATTACACTTCAAAATAGTGTTCAATGAATCGTAGAGCATTGTCCGAAGTAAAAATATGGGTGGGCAAGGAGTTCCAATCTATTACACTTCTGCGGAAAAAAGAGTATTTAAAAGCATTTGTGCGAGCAAATATGGGAGTTATTTTTTTCTGTATGGTCATGTCTACTCTGTCTAGTAGATGATGGCTGAAGTATGATGAAGACTCGAAGCGAAGTTTGTGATACCAAAGCTGAAAAATGAATTTTAATCAAGATAGCTTTCTGCGTTATTCTAGAGGAATGATGTTGTTAGTTCTAATTTATTCGGTAGGAGAGTCATGCCGGCGATAACGATTATATATATAAAACGAACTACTAGTCTCTGGACCTGCTCAAGCCCGTTAATGTTTTTCTTTATAAAAGGATCTCATACTCTGCAAGCGTACTCCAGCAGAGACATTATTAGTGTGTTATAGGCTAGACGTTTGACATGAGAGGGTACGTATAGGGTGACCCAAGTCACGAGGCTCGGTCTAAAATGGACCGTAAAAATTGACGCCTGCACGTAGCAATCTAAAATTTTCGTCAAAGGTGTATTTCACACATCGATGTTTTCTTGTAAAATTAGAAAGCGTAGCTTTCTTTCTGTAAAACATAGGGCCAATAAACTTGCCAGAGTCAATGGCGGGTGGCGACGCAGATGACCCAGTCGACTTGCGGGGCGCGTTTGGCGCGCGTATTGATAGATGGCGCTACCTCCTTACCGAGACGGCTCGCGACAGCCGTGGTTTATTAAAATTAACATAATCCCTTTGTAATGTACCTTTGGTTAAAAAATAAATGCGGACAATAAAAGCTAAACTTAAAAAAACGCGTCTGCATAACGGCGGCGTTTTTGGTGCCAACGGATTTCGTCTGCGTGTCGTCTGGTTTCTTTCGCTGGTCGGCTGCACCTTCCGACGCTGCTCTCGACGCCATCTATCAATACGCTCGCGCAACGCGTCCCGCAACTCGACTTGGTCGTCTACGTCACCACCCGCCGTTGAACCAGGCAAGTTTCTTGGCCCTATTTTGTACAAATAGAGAGCTACGCTTTGTAATTTTACATAAAAAACCGACCTGTGAAATACACCTTTGTCGAAAGGTTTAGATTACTACCTGCAGGCGTCGATTTTCACGGTCTATTTTAGACCGAGCCTGGTGATTTGGGTCACCCTATATTCAAGCTTGTGCCTTAATAGGCCGAGTTTATGACGTGCAGATGCACAGATTCGTTCAATGTGTGGGGACAAAGAGAGTTTGTTAGTAATCGTAACGCCAAGGTACTTAAAACTGTCTGTTTGAGAAACTACTAGATTATTCTTCGAATAGGAAGTTCGTACCCTACTGGGCAGCGGAGGGAGGGGAGTTGGGAGGAGAGGGGAGTGTTAGCACCCCGTCCGCGTGGCGCCACGCCATTGGTCGATTGCGCTATGACATCAAACGAAGAGCTGCGCTCCGTTGCTATCTGTCGTGGCCTTGAAACGTTGCGACCAACGCCAACACGAGCAAGCACGGTTCGTTCAAGGTTCCCGCATAAACCTTTAACCAGATCGGAGGACATCTTTTCCTGAATGATTGCGCTCTGTGGCTGTCATTGCGATACATTGCGGTGACGCCGGGCTATGTGGCGAGTGTTCGGAGTGTCGAGAATTCCATAGGCCAACGTCGAGATTAAACTTAACGGGGCCTCGACAATCCACAAATGAGAGCGTTACTAGCCTCAGGCTGTCATCATGCTTGCTGTGGACATGCGCTCATGCACCGCAAGGCTACATTTTGCGCATGAAGCGTCGACGCAGTTCATACACTTTAACACTTCATTCAAAAGAAGAAAAAAATGAAAGACGTTTACAACTCCCTGTAATGTCAAATCAGAGCGCAGCTCTTGAGGAGGAGGAAGGGAGGGTGCGGAGGGGACGGTATGCTCTCCTCCTCATCCGTACCCTCTCCTCCTCCCTCCTCATCTACCCCTCCCGTGCTCCTCGCCTCCTTCTCTCTTCTCCTCCTCCCTCTTCCTCCCCCTCCTCCCTCTTCCTCCTCCTTCCTCGTCCCTCCTCCTCATCTTCCTCCTTCCTCCCCTCCTCCCTCCTCCCTCCCGCGCGGTGCATTATGGGACGTTTCTCATAATGCACCGCGCGGTTACGGCGACGGCGACGCCGACGCGTTACACCGACGTGTTAAGGGCTGTTTATACTCCAACGTCGAAGAACGCAACGCGCGCCGGCGCGGGCCGACGTTCGTCGACCACTACGTTGCGCCAAGAAGTGCCCGAACGATGGTGTTTACAGTCCAGCGCAGACCAACGCTGGTCCAGCGCGCCCCGACGAACTGCCCCAGTTTACGCATGCGCGTCTCCGTGGCAACCGCATCGCCTCTACGGGTTATCTATGGGCGGTAGCTTGCGCCATCTAGCCTAGAGGCAATCGGTCAGTGTTGTTCGTCTTCATGTTGTCATGTCACGCTCCAATACAACCATTCGGGGTAGCGGTTAGAAGTTCAAAAACAAGCAAATGATGGTGATAACGAGTGCAAACCAGCATTTATTTTCTCCTAATTGCCACACAAATGTCAACGAAAAAAAAAAAAAAAAAAGAAGCCCGATAACCTTCTAATTTAGCTGCTTGCAGGTTCGCCGGAACCGTGCCAAGCGACTCCGGCGATTTCGCCGGAACGCTTCAATAAAATCTATGCACTCGATAATCCACAGAAACCTCTTTCTGATAGGTAGCCGGTTTGTTATCATCATAGTAGACTTTCACGCGAAACGGACACCGAAGAGAGCGGACGATGCCTAAATTACGCAATGTGCGCGATCGAAATTGTAACGCACTTTACAAAGCCTATACAAACAATACAGGATTCAGTCCAATTGTCATCGCGCATCGCTACTATCGTTTACAAGCTGAGACCATTTACAAGCTGGGACAGCCCAATTGAAAATTTGTGGCCGGCTAAATAGTTCAGAGGTTTCCGTGACCGCCGTTCCCGTACATTCGACGACGCTTTTTCTATCGGGAACGGCTGCCGGTGAGTGCGACTGGCACATGATTATAAATAGCACACACATTAGGTGATCCTTAATTCTGATTAACCCTACCTCTGGCGCGTCATCGAGCTTCCAGCTTTTGCCGGCACCCCAACACCACGGCCCACCACCACCGGTTCGTTAGGTCGATAGGCCTATCGAGAATCGAGGGTAGCGCATCCTCGGAGCGGTCCACGTCCACGCACACAATCGCCCAGTCAAGCGCACGAACGTTAAATACGCACACCAACACGGGAGCACGACAACAGCACACGACACACGGCAAGAACGGCAGGTTCAGATCCCAGAAACCAGCATCTCGCACACTCTGACCGGCCCCGACGACCCCGCCAACCGGATTCCCGAATGAGGCATTCGCGCGAGGGCTTCTGGGATAGCCTGCGTCGGCGGCGCCGACGTCCAACGTCGAACGTAGAGCATGTCCAAGTCCGTCGCAAGCTACGACGTCGCGCGTCGAGCTGCTCAGCGCGGCGCCGCGTTCAACTTGACGTTGGAGTATATAGACACCCCATTCGCAGACAGCGTCAGCGAGCGTGAACGAGCGCGTGCGCTCGTTGACGTTACGACGGAGTATTAACAGCCCTTTACGGTTACGCCGACGGCGACGGCGACACCGACGCGTTGCATCGACGCGTTACGGTTACGCCGACGGCGACGCCAACGGCGACGGCGACGCCCCGCTCAAGCCGGAAACGGGCGCCTAAGAGCTGCGCTCTAAAAAAAAAACTCCACTACTGTCATGTCCCGTTACTATGGACCCCGTCAATATGGATAGCCCGCTATATAAACACCATTTTCGGTGGCCGACGCCGACGCCGACGGCGACGCCGCTCAAGCCGGAAACGGGCGCCTAAGACCTGCGCTCTAAAACAAACTCCACTACTGTCATGTCCCGTTAATATGGACCCCGTCAATATGCATAGCCCACTATATCGACACCATTTTCGGTGGCCGACGCCGACGCCGACGTCGACGCCGCTCAAGCCGGAAACGGGCGCCTAAGAGCTGCGCTCTAAAAAAAAACTCCACTAGTGTCATGTCCCGTTAATATGGACCCCGTCAATATGGATAGCCCACTATATCGACACCATTTTCGGTGGCCGACGCCGACGCCGACGGCGACGCCGCTCAAGCCGGAAACGGGCGCCTAAGAGCTGCGCTCTAAAACAAACTCCACTACTGTCATGTCCCGTTAATATGGACCCCGTCAATATGGATAGCCCACTATATCGACACCATTTTCGGTGGCCGACGCCGACGCCGACGTCGACGCCGCTCAAGCCGGAAACGGGCGCCTAAGAGCTGCGCTCTAAAAAAAAAAACTCCACTAGTGTCATGTCACGTTAATATGGGACCCCGTCATATTGGATAGCCCACTAATCGACACCATTTTCGGTGGCCGACGCCGAGCCGACGGCGACGCCGCTCAAGCCTGGAAACGGGCGCTAAGATGCTGCGCTCTAAAAAAAAACCTCCACTACTGTCATGTCCCGTTAATATGGACCCCGTCAATATGGATAGTCCACTATATCGACCACCATTTTCGGTGGCCCGACGCCGACGCGGACGGCGACGCCGCTCAAGCCGGAATAACGGGCGCCTAAGAGCTGCGCTCTAAAACAAACTCACTACCTGTCATGTCCCGTTGATATGAACCCCGTTCAATATGGATAGCCCACTATATCGACACCATTTTTCGGTGGCCGACGGCCGACGCCGACGGCGGACGCCGCCTCAAGCCCGTGGAAACGGGCGCCTAAGAGTGCGCTCTAAACAAACTCCATTAATGTCATGTCCCATTAATATGGACCCCGTCAATATGGAGGCGTCCATATTAACGAGACATAACTGTACTTCACTCTACAATGCAGGGAAACCATCATGGTTGGGATCAGTATAAGAACCGAAGTAGCAGTTTTTTATTCCCATACTTATTGGCTTAATGTATATCTCATTTGTATGCACCTGGTCCTGATCGAGTGTCTCCTCAACGGCCTGCGTGAACTACTTTCGGCATAGCGCGGATATTGACCAAAAATCACTGCGGTACCTATTCCCCCCCCCCCCCCCCCCCAAAGGTCACAGTAGCATTACATACCTTGTTTACCAATGCGTTCGCGCACTGTATATGTGCTTTCCAGTTACTCTGTGAAAGCCAAAAGATGTTATCCTCAAAAATAGCAAATAGTAAAATGATATAGAAAGTTCTTTTGTCTAAACAATTTAATCTGAATGTGAGTTCGGAAACATCCGTCTCATGCCACGTGGCTTAGCAGTGCAAGTATGGCACCGCTAGGCCCCTTAGTCCCTAGCTTCACATTCCGCAGTGATTGGTCTGCAAACGAAAGGTGGCAAAAGTGTTCATTTATTCTATTTAATTTATTAGTCCCTTAAATGCCCACGAGGAGCTTTATATAAGGGGGACATATAGTCTATGTAAGGTTTGGCACATTCCACAAAAAATATAGACAAATGCTACAAAGGGTGAAACATGTTTGTTTTCCATTGAAAGTTCCGTCGAGAGTTAGCGCTTGTCTTCTGTGCACCCTTCTACTTCGTCTTCGTTTTTTTTTTTTTTCCGCTGTGGCGATTTTATTCAGTTAAGTTAGGTAAATTATATGGCATAAAACTTGGTAAGTTCTACCTAAAATTTTCAGATATTTGTTATGGTTACTATTGAATCCGGTATATTGTTTTAATTGTTAACAGAAAGTTGTAAGAAAGGAACTTTAAAGTTTTTGGTCATAGGAAAAGACTAATTCAATTTTCAAGTTATTTTAGCGACGGCAGGTGTGAGGTGCGGGTGTGCAGTATAGTGTTTTTCTACAAAAGAAGAAGGTGGTAAGATCTGTGCAGTATTGTGAGGGTAGATATTGTTCTCCGTGTTTTAAGAAGCGGGAGATCAAGTTTGGTTTTATGTGCGCTGACACTAGCTGTAGTATCATATTTTGCGGAAATAAATCGTAGGGTTTTATATATTGTAAGAATAACCGATGAAGCAAAAGTGCGGTAAGCTGCGTGAGTTGGTATTTCGGCATATTGAACACTACAGCGCACAAAAAGACAAGGACGGAGAAAATTAACATGCACGACGCACAAGCCCTGCGCGTTCTTTTTCTCTGTCCTTGTCTTTTTGAGCAGCGTATTGTTCACTATATAACCAATGAGGGTTCCATACGAACGAGGCCTACTGCAACGGGCGCCTAAGAGCTGCGCTCTAAAAAAAAAAACTCCACTACTGTCATGTCCCGTTACTATGGACCCCGTCGGTGGCCGACGCCGACGCCGACGGCGACGCCGCTCAAGCCGGAAACGGGCGCCTAAGAGCTGCGCTCTAAAAAAAAAACTCCACTAGTGTCATGTCCCGTTAATATGGACCCCGTTAATATGGATAGCCCACTATATAGACATCATTTCCGGGGACAAACTTAGAAAATATATGCATCTTTGTCTCGTTATTATGGACAGCTCACATATGGGCGATTTTTGGGGGAATGGAGGCGTCCATATTAACGAGACATAACTGTACTTCACTCTACAATGCAGGGAAACCATCATGGTTGGGATCAGTATAAGAACCGAAGTAGCAGTTTTTTATTCCCATACTTATTGGCTTAATGTATATCTCATTTGTATGCACCTGGTCCTGATCGAGTGTCTCCTCAACGGCCTGCGTGAACTACTTTCGGCATAGCGCGGATATTGACCAAAAATCACTGCGGTACCTATTCCCCCCCAAAGGTCACAGTAGCATTACATACCTTGTTTACCAATGCGCTCGCGCACTGTATATGTGCTTTCCAGTTACTCTGTGAAAGTCAAAAGATGTTATCCTCAAAAATAGCAAATAGTAAAATGATATAGACCTTTGCAAAAAGAGCTCTCTAGCCGCCGCCATTTTGTGAACCGAGCGACCCCTATCAGCCAGAAATTTCTGTCACCTGCCTGAGCTGTGGAAACCCGGTCAACGTGACTCCCCAGCTGCATTGTGCATTCGGAGTTCACCAGTCTTTTTTTTTAAGTTTTTACTTTATTTGCCTGTTTCGGATGCTTACCCTTTGTGTGTTATCTTCCACTGTAAGAACCAGGGAATACCAGGGCTCGTAGCCTGCTCGACCTTCGCAGGAAACGAACGAAGAGAGCGAACGTCAAGCAGCCCTTGACACGGGAAGTTCGACGTTCTTGGAGGATTATTTCCGTTGAGATAATCTCCAAAAAGCCTCCCCAGCTTGTGTTCCGGGTCTTCGCGAAAAATAGCTGATAGGGTTGGTCCGGGGTGTGCGGATGGAATAGACACACATTCTTTCATTTGCTTTGAAACTGTGCAAAAAAGCAGCTCTCTTCAAAACGTGCCCCAAAACACGCCGGATTCCGTCCGTTCATCGACACTGTATATTGGATATGTTGTGTTATTTGAGACATTTCTCAAATCCTGTTTGGATAACGCGGCACTGTGGGGTACGTACAATATATGTTGTTCGATTGATGAGACTCGTTGAATTTCATGTCGTGCGGCGGGGAATACCCATGCAGTTCGGATATCCTGTGTGGTCAAATAATTTCTACGGTTAAGACATTTGTAGATTGACACTTCTGAGTGTATGGTGCCGTAAAAAGATCAACATAAAATGAAACAAACATTCCAGTTGCGTTTGTTCTGTCGCACACGGACTCACAAAAACTGCTTTCATTTCTTTGTTTTGGTTCCCAAAAATAGTACAATGCATTCTTAAAAACCCCAAGAAATTCTATTCGCCATTGAACACAAAATAAAGAATAAAACGCGGCAATTTAGACTCCACCAGCGTTCGGAAGTGCGCCTACGCAGGCTGCCACAGCCCACTGACGAGAAACTCCACAGCTCAGCGCAGTCGGGCAACACTGACGTACCCTCTCAAAACCAGGGACGCGCGCTGTAAATCGCTTCGTTCGAGACTGCCGCTGGAAAGGTCTATAGAAAGTTCTTTTGTCTAAACAATTTAATCTGAATGTGAGTTCGGGAAACATCCGTCTCATGCCACGTGGCTTAGCAGTGCAAGTATGGCACCGCTAGGCCCCTTAGTCCCTAGCTTCACATTCCGCAGTGATTGGTCTGCAAACGAAAGGTGGCAAAAGTGTTCATTTATTCTATTTAATTTATTAGTCCCTTAAATGCCCACGAGGAGCTTTACATAAGGGGGACATATATAGTCTATGTAAGGTTTGGCACATTCCACAAAAAATATAGACAAATGCTACAAAGGGTGAAACATGTTTGTTTTCCATTGAAACTTCCGTCGAGAGTTAGCGCTTGTCTTCTTTACACCCTTCTACTTCGTCTTCGTTTTTTTTTTCCGCTGTGGCGATTTTATTCAGTTAAGTTAGCTAAATTATAAGCCATAAAACTTGGTAAGTTCTTCCTAAAATTTTCAGATATTTGTTATGGTTACTATTGAATCCGGTATATTGTTTTAATTGTTAACAGAAAGTTGTAAGAAATAAACTTTAAAGTTTTTGGTCATAGGAAAGGACTAATTCAATTTTCAAGTTATTTTAGCGACGGCAGGTGTGAGGTGCGGGTGTGCAGTATAGTGTTTTTCTACAAAAGAAGAAGGTGGTAAGATCTGTGCAGTATTATGAGGGTAGATATTGTTCTCCGTGTTTTAAGAAGCGGGAGATCAAGTTTGGTTTTATGTGCGCTGACACTAGCTGTAGTATCATATTTGCGGAAATAAATCGTAGGGTTTTATATATTGTAAGAATAACCGATGAAGCAAAAGTGCGGTAAGCTGCGTGAGTTGGTATGTCGGCATATTGAACACTACAGCGCACAAAAAGACAAGGACGGAGAAAATTAACATGCACGACGCACAAGCCCTGCGCGTTCTTTTTCTCTGTCCTTGTCTTTTTGAGCAGCGTATTGTTCACTATATAACCAATGAGGGTTCCATACGAACGAGGCCTACTGCAACTGGGGTCAAACATTGCCGTGCTCATCGCAGGACAAGCTCTGGCAGTGCTTCCTGTACAGTTCCAAGCCCAAGCTCCCAGTGGCCACAAAGACCTTCCTACCCAGCGACGGCGCCAAGATACAATGCTGTCTTCGAGCAACCACGATAGAATGCCAGAGGCTCTGCCTCAAGGTATAGGTCTCCTTTCACCGTCCCTTGGACAGACCGTTGCTGCCAGTAGGTTGCTTTGCCACGGTATTTGTGATGAACAGAAAGTCTTAGTACATCATGGCACCTTTGACACCGAGTGTGTTTGATGTCTGTTCGCGGTCCACTTTTATTGCTTCCACGTTTTACGTCACAAATTCACTTCGTTCCAGCGTAACTTGACAAAGGGCTATGGCTACGGCCAGTTCGAGTCTTTCAGACCGGTGAAGCGAACCGTGTGACATCTCTTCGCAAGAGAAGTTATACGTTACCATTCAACGCGTCGTCCCGAGGAACGTGGTTTGACCGTCTGGCCAGTTATGCAAATTCGATTATGCGTGCAGTACTGTTGCAGCGAGTTGAACAAACGCAATTAAACTTGTCGATTTCTGCAACTCCTTTCGATATACCCTTTTCATGGCAAACGCCACCAGGTGGTTCTCCACTTTTTAACAACCCAGAGAACTTCAGGTTCATAAAATAATGAACAAAACCCACCTTCACCCCGCTGCTTGAAATGTCGATGAAACGTTAAACCACAAATTCTCACGGTGAACGCCAAAAAAAAAAAAACGACGAAGCAGGAGATCTGGCAAAACGTTCCGTATATTCTTGTAAACCAACTTGCCTCTTTCAAGACGTTCAATTGTACAACCAAAGGCCCTTATTCAATCTCCAACTTTGTTGTCCGTGTAGCATTCATGCTTTCTAGCACTGGTGACATAAGCAAGCTCGAGAGACTTGCAAAGGCGGAGAGATCGGAAGTCACTTGGGACGCAAGTGGCAGCTCGTGTTTGTAAAAAGCAAAAGGGTCTATACCTATAGTATGGTGGAACGAAAGATCCACAGATGTTCAGTCTCCAGTGAGAGTTTTCCTACCTTCGTTGGCACTTCGGCGGACTTGAAGCCCAAGCACGACGGAGAGCAACGAGTGCGTGGCGAAGGCAGAGGTTATCCTGCACGCTTTATGCTGCAACAAACGTTGCGCTCCTGCTCACAGATGTCTACGGTGCATGTAGACATTTCTGCTGGCAAATGTTTGTGTTCACAAATGTAGGTGCTCACAAATGACTTAGTCAAGCAACATATATTCAGGCAGTAAACAAATGTTTATTATTGACCAACGTCTCAGCTCACCCACGAGGTAGAGGGGCTTAGATCGATAAACCTGGCTTCCAGCCCGTACACGGAAGTGACCCCCCCCCCCCCCTCCTAGGCTGCTGACATGGTACGCAAATGTCACTACTCGTCACGTGACCAAAATAAATATGTGACGTCACAGGAAAGATGGCAGCGCCCAGGCAATGGATGGTCCCAGCTGGGCCAGAGCATTGGCCGGAGCTTGTCGGATGCGCTGTTCGTTGCCGTTGGTCTGAGCGAGTTGATTTCAGGTGCGGGAGCCGTTATACGAAGCCGGTCAAAAGCGACTTCAAAGTTTAGCGTGGTCTCTCACGTAGGTATAACGTGGAAATACGGAGGAACAATGCGCATTTCGCTTACGATTGACGGGGATATTACCACGAAGGAGATAATGGGCCCTGTGTTGCTCGGACCTCTGATTGATTTGTATATTGCTAGGATACGTTTTAGCGCAAGGTTTTTGTGCTCTCCTTGACCATCAAAATCTTTGAGGTCTGCAGTGAAGCGTGTGCAATGGTTTTGGATACACAGTTTAGCTACGGAAATTGCGTGAGTCGCGCTCGGCAGTGTGCAAGCCTGGTGCCGCTTCGTTCAAATAACCGAGGATCACTTTAGTTGTGGGGAGCACCAAAGAGCTGCCTTGAGGCTGGTTGTTTCCGCGCCGGGCTAGACAATGCTGTGCTGCTTTCTAAATTGTTCTGGCGTAGATGTGCACTTTCATGGGACACAGATGTTCCAGTTGGTATTGCATCCGCTGGCCTGCCGCGCGTTTCGCCGACGCAAACGCTTCAGCAACACTCCTTACGCGAACTGCAATCTCTAGGGGCATTTCATCGCGCGTGTACCACTGGGCCGCGTGTTACCTACACGGCTCACCCGTTCACGCCGTTTTGCGGCGAGTCTGCAGCGGCGTATTAGCAGAAAAGTGGTCCCATATCCACTTCAGTTCAGTTCGTCCACGGCAGTCGTCATAACACCGATGTAGAGGACTTATTCGTACACACTGGCACTAAAGCAATGCAGCTTCTTTACTGGTCAGGATAAACTCTCTTCTGTCAGTTTTGTTATAATGTCACGGATGCTTGGCAAAGTCCTTTATTTTATAAATATTTACTATTCTGGAACGTTCCAGGCCATGCTCGGCTGTCATAATCAGTTTTGGTGGAGGTGCTGGGTACTTTATCCTTAGCCCTTCACTCTGTGGGCACCCTGGCGCTCCTCAGCCGAGTTTCCCGACAACGGGACACGGGTGGCGGACTCTCTCGCGTGGCGGCGGAGTCGAGCAGGCCACGCGCACATCGCACACCCCGCCTTGATAAGACTGATTAGAGGCAGAGCGCAGGAAGTCGGTACCTGGACTCAAGCACCACGGATGATCCGTTGTTTCAATGATAGCGTTCTTTATCGTCCTGTACTTGTTCAATTTTGTTCCTGTTGTCGAAATTTTTGGCCCCGTGTTATTCCCTTGGGTCGGGTATGCACCAAGGCAAACCGAACATTTTGCGCCCAAGCGTGGTATGCTACCCACCTCCAGGAATTTCACGGGGCTTGGTTTCTTTTTCTGGTAAGCCTTTTTCCCCACTTCCAATATTTCCTATCGTCGTTCCGTGCTTCCGTGTCACGTACGCGTTGGTTGTACTGGCGTTCGTCGGATTGTTTTGTGACCGCAGCAAGAGTTCGCTCACTTGTGTCGGTTTCTTGGGGGCGTTGTTTTTTGTTTTCTTTTGTGCGTTTGCAGTCATCCCGACACGGCGAGTGGATCAATAAATGGCAGAAGCTGCACAAAGGAACCTCCTGGCAAAGGCCACAGAGATGTTCGTCTCTGTAGTGCAGCGCCTGATCCTCACGCCTGGTCACCAGGAGACCCCACCGCGAGAGCCCCGACCACACTTGACTGTTCAAGTCTACACGGGGTACGACGACGTCAGGTCTGTGGCAGACTTTATGGGCGAGCTCCAGGCGTACCACTGTGCCTCCGGTGCCCCGGAAGCCTTCATCGCGGACCGCATCGTGCCGCTTGAATTACAAGCAAGCGCCAGGTGCTGCTTGGGGTCGCAGGCCCCCTTCACAAACCTGGCGGACATCCAGACAAGGCTAAGAAGAGTTCTTGCCTGCGGGTTAAGCGGTACAGATTCTCCGAGAGTTCGAGGCAAGGACGCAGCACCTGGACGAAAGTCGGGTCCAGTGTGTTCAGGTCATGCAAGAGCTCTTTAAGAGAGCGGACCCGTGCTTCATCAACCGCACATTTGAGACCCTTGAAGAGCTAGCCCGAGGCACCCGCCTCATCGAGAAAGCCATTAACGCCAAGCGGAGTTACTTGCCGCCGCCGTGATTTGAAACGAGGGGGCTTGCGGAACAGGACTGCCATCAGCGTTGTTTTGGTCCTGCGAAAAATCTTCGCATTCTGCTTGAAAACATTATTTGAACAAGTGAACAAGTCCGGTTCCTTCCCTGACTCATAAGTGAACTAGTTTGTGAGTGTTGAGTACTTTTCATGCACGCAAAACGGACGTTCCCACCTGTTTGCGAGGGAGGTTCCGAAGTCTCGAGCAGCGTCACTCAGTGGGTGAATACGTCGGAGCACAAAAACTCCGACCTCGAACTGGAGGTCACGTCGCCCCTCGTTGTACTGTTTCGACCGCTGCACTCCGGCTCTTTGAGTTCGAAATTGACCGGTCACACGTTTATAAAAAGGCTTTCATCTGCCACAGATGGTCTTGAGTTGACCCGGCTGCCCTTTGGTCTTTGGTTTGTCTAACTGGTCAGCAAGTTTTCAGCACCTGATGGATGTTGTACTCGAAGACGTGAAGTACGAATTTGCCATGGCATACATAGACGATGAGGCTGTTTCCTCGAGAACTATTGAGGAGCATCTCGAGCACCTTCGCATTTTATTTGAGCGAATTAGTAATGCTGGCCTCACGCATCACCCGGGAAAGTTCAGTTGGCCGCGCCCAAGTTTTACCTTCTTGGTTTTGTTGTGGATAACGGAACGCTCCGCCCCAACGAAGCTAAGTTGCACGCACTAACAGGAACTCAATCTCTCATGATGTAAAGAACCTACAAAGATACTTCGGAATGATTGCGTTCTACAGGAAGTTCATTCCACACAGTTCAGAGATATCTCAACTGCTCAAGCACCTTCTAAAAAAAGGGTCAAGTGGTATTGGGCTGGACAGCAACAATACGCATTCACAGCCCTTTCAAAAGCCGTGTCTGACAACGCTTGTTTGCAGCTCCCGAACTTGAACAAGAGATTCGTTCTGCAGATGGATGCAAGCGACTGTGTCCTGGCTGCTGTCCTGCTGCAGACGTATGGCGGTGTGCCTCGGCCAATTGCTCTCACGAGCCCCACGCTAACTCCAGCCGAGCGTAACTACAGTGTCGCAGAATGTTGCTACCTGAAGCGTGCTCGAGGAGCACAACTGTTCCGGCTGGCTTCCGGACGTACGATGGAGGGACCAGCCTCGCGCAGAGCAGAACGGCACTCAGGCAACCATCCCCGAGCCTTCCCACGAGCGAACCCTACAGGATCGCCAAGCCACAGGGCCGGCTGCACTCTACACAGCGGAGGAGCTGCGTGTCCCCTGTCCGCTGTGTGGGGTCCCCGAAATCTGTTGGGCGGACCATGAATGCGGGCAACTTTATGAGGAGAGGGCGGACGCTGACGGCATCACACACATCACCGGCTCGGCAAGAGCAACCTCGAACAGGCCATCGCTCTCGGCCAGCGGCGCCGACCGGACCTGTTACGCCAGTCTGACCAGCAGCGCCATCCTCCCCCAGACCTCCCACAACGACGACACCATCATCAACATGCCAGAGGACGTTTGAAAGGATGTGAAGTGTGTGCACCATGGCGGGTCCTCAGAAAAGTTACCCGACAACGGGACACGGGTGGCAGACTGCCCTGCGTCTCACACCCGCGGGGAGCCGTGAACCAATTCCGATCCCGAGCCCGGCAGAAAAACCGCAAGACGAGCGAGTCCCACAAGAGCGAACCCCTCAAATGGACCACGAAAAACCTGAAATCTGAGCAAGTCGCCGCTACCAGGAAGAATCACCGGAATGCGGTCTTCAACCAGAAAAACCGAGGCAGACTAAGCCAACCATGACAAACCCATAGCAGCTGACCGCGTCCGCTTCCACTGTTGTTTGCAAGCCCGTCGCACTTCGCACTCCGACGCCCTTTCACGGCGAGGTGTATATAGACATCGAGGACTAGATTGACCAATATGACCATGTCTCCCGCCACAACGGGTGGACATACGACCAGCACCTGCAGAGCCTATACTTGTCGTGGAACAAACTGCCAGGCACTGGTTTGAGAACCACGAATCTTGACGTCATGGGAAGTTTGAAAGATAGAGTTGAGGGGCACGTTCGTCAGGCAACATCGGCGAGAGAGAGCCGAATACCTGATTTAGTCCAGGACACAGCCCCAACGAGAAGGTCACCGCTTTCGTAAAGGATGTTTTGCGACTGATCGAGCGCCCGCACCGACCCTTATGCTACAGAAGAAACGAAAATTATAATCCTTATGTCCCTCATGTGAGGGACAACATATTCGGCAGCCTTGTCCACAACCCTCCGACAACAGTCGAAGGGTTCACCACCGGGGCTTCCAACATTGAACGTGCACTGCGTGCCCAAGCCCGTCACTATCAACCACTCCCCGGCGTCTCAACACTCGAGCCATCCAGGTGCAACTTCGACACCTACCTCCCAGGCATCCGCGACATTATCCACGACGTTGTCCGGGAGATTAGAAAGCTACATCCTGCTAGCAGTCACCCGGCTTTTGTTTTGATTGCAGAGATAGTTCGGGAAGAAGTTCAACAGGCATTTCAAACGAATAGTTCTGCGAGCAGAGCGGCATCTGAGGAGCCGAGGGTGACCTACGCCGCAATCTCTCGACGCCCGCCTCCGGATGCCCGTTAGTATTCGACGCTAATTCAATGGAACACCCCAACGCCGCAGTATTCCCTACATCGAGAAGAATCACTGTTGGTCCGCGTCGAACAATGTACACCGAGGAAGACGGAGGTGTGGCGAACGGCCGACCGACGACCACTCTGCCACCACTGCGGTTGGGCCGACCACGTCCACTGGCGGTGCCCGTACCAATGAATGGGCCTGCAAGGGTTCCTGCTGAGCGAACCTCGACCACGTCTCGAGCAGCGACCACAGGGCATTGAGGTGTATCTTCGGCGGCCTCTGCCTCTGGTGCCGACACTAACCCTAAGCTTTCGATTCCTATCACCCCGACAAGAGGTACCGTAAAATACCGCAGAAGCGCCCACTTCGTTCAAGCGCCCACTATTAACGTGTTCAAAGCTTATAGATTCTGCAAATTATACGTTAAGCGCTTGATTTTACCTGACAACGGCCCATGTCTAGTTTCATTCAGTTTTTGAGCGAAAGTGGGTGGGCGCTCCCCCGGTATTTTATGGTAAGCACGACAAATGCTTCTACACTAAGTATGAGAAAGCAGGTGAGCGACAATGCAATTACAGCTGATTTGGTGTTGGTCGTCGTCCAAAATCAATATTAATTTGCCGAAACCAATTATTCGTGTCCACTCCACGAAGCACACAATTCCCAACTTTGAGGGAGAATGCCGCTGAGTGGCTTGAAGAAATAGAATGGTTGGTCGTTCTCAATAACTGGATACCAAGCATCACCCGACTTCACTTTTCCACACACAACTAACACAAGCGGTAGTGAACGCGGCATGCAGAATAAATCGCCATTGCGGAACGGAAGTGAAGTGGTTGGGATAGCGAATTAACGCTGTTGCCAGCCATCAAGTCTACGGTGCAGCAAAGGGCACAGCCACTTAAGCAATTGATGCCCGAATTTGATACATTGACGCAGATAACTACCAGGGAAATTTGTGAATTAGAAGCCAGCCCTGCGGCTTCAGTGCATCAGATGTCAGTGGCGACGCATGACGTATGACGGCATCAATCAATCAAAGTCGCCACTTGACAAAACTGAACACCGACGCGCCAGGAGCGTCATCCGACAACAAGGAGCACAAGTACTATGACTGAATGCCTTGTACGAGACTCTCGCAGAAAGAACTTGCTATGGAACCGTTTGATAAGAATCAATAATTATGTAATCAAGTGGAAATTAGCATACTTTATGTACTAGCCAAGTACTCATTATATTCACACTCCAGCCTTTACGCCGTCAGATTTAGCACACCAAGAATTGTGTTCACTGCATGCGGTGGAGCTTTTGAGGACACTCGCATATCTGACCCCCAATATTAAGAAATGGGACAAACCAGACTGGCAGACCTGTTGCACGGGGCTGCACTCGTTTTATTTCCCCTGAACACGTAGTGCATCCCTAAACAACTCCACTGGTGTGGAAATGTTATTTATTCATTCGTTCCCTTCAAGGGCCTTTGTAGGCATTGCAGAGAGGATATTTAAAACTATACACACATGATAGCAACATCATAGCAAATCACACTGACAATAATGAGCACCAAACGGGCCCAGCTACTGAAAATAAATATTACTCGTAAGAAATAATTATCTCTGTAACTTGTTAAGGCCTTGGGTAATTGGCATAGTAGCTACTGTACTTCGCTTCATCACAATTTGGCAAACGGCCAAGGCTACAGTCCCAGTGAGCCAATATGCAGGTTGGAGAGAGGCACGAGACAAAATATCATCAGAGTGCTCTCCTTCTACAGAGATTTGTAGCATACCTTCACTCCGGCTCTCTAATTAACTCGAAAGGCTATGACGGTTGCCCTTTGCCAAGTTATTGTGAAACAAAGTATAGGCGGCCAACAATTTTGAAACAAAGTCTATTGAAGAGACTGAAAGAAATGGTAGTCGACATTTTGCAACAAGACTGACTCTTCGCGCGAGAGACAAACACAAACACAAGTTATCCATTCTAGGTACTTAGAACAAGTAAACAATCGCCCGACTGATACAATTCACTCGTCATGAAAAAAAAATTATGACTGCAATAAATCCTACGAAAGGAAAAAAATATGCAGTCAATTCTCTATTAAATTGCATTCAATTTAATGAATCGTTGATATGGGTGGTGCTATCTCTGAGCCTCTAAGGAGTGGGGCTGCATTCTTTTAAAGAATCTAAATGTTGGAATGATGTATTAGACAAATATGTAAGAGGAGTCTGGTCATACACTGGAGGTTAGTGTGGACTATTGATACCGATCGGCAAGATCAAGAGCCTACTAATACTAATTTCTAAGGGACGTCGAATGCAGTAGTTTATGCAGTAGTTTATCAATAAAAAATGTGACGACTTAATAATTGTGTTCTGGGTTCCAAGGACATAAATGAACTGTTTTATGATCGCTAGTAAGGAACTTCTTTTCAAATGATTGGTTCGAATGCGTTGTAAGAGTTCGCGTGCACGTCACTTAAACAAACGCCAGCTTGTCGCTAGAAAAAAAAAAAAAGTTATGCGATCAAATGCAAATACTTCTGCGATGAAAGCATGTTATATAAAAAAATTGGGAACTTTTAATTCACAAAATCGCCGATTAGTACAAAAGGTTAAAGATGGCAGGAGCTTCCTCGCTAAAAGTTTCTGATTATTTGGTGACCTAGGGCTGAAACAACTTCCCCTAGGCCCTATACGTGACGCATACCTTTCGCTTCGAATCTCAGACATTCTGACGTTCAAACAAAGCTAGAAGAATGCGAAAATGTTATGCTAAAAGCTCTATCGGCCCTCGTACAGATCCGGGAATCCGAGCACCGCTACGGCTATACGGCCGATGCTGTCTCACAGTTGCTAACATTTAGAGCGATGTTGCGCAAAAAGAGTATAAAGTTTCGTTCCTTCAGTTCTTCACGTTATGCCTGCATTAGAGAGCACCAAGAAGCCCGAAATCGTCGGCAAGCAGTGGCAAATCGTGACTACCGCGCAACGAACTAACTCGCATCCACAAGCTCTGGGTGCTACCTCATTACCGGTGACGTCACAGCTCTTGTGAGGTCACGTGACGACTAGTCACTTTTGCGCACAACATGGCGGCAACCGGCCACTCTCGATCTCCCGGTTTATCGCTCTAAGCCCCTCTACCTGGTCGGTGCTCATAAATGTTTCGTGTTGAAGTGCATATCCGCGTGAGCCTGAAGCCGCTCTCACAATGCTCACACATCATACACAAGTCAGGGTATTCGCTGCAGACGTGGCGACAGATTTATCTGCTTCATGAAGCATGATCGAAGCACGTTCGCTTCATTCGTGCTTTGAAAATCTCTCAATGCGTCTCTTTTTTTACGACCGATGTGACCGACATACGAGGAAGACACGCGCTTGAGACAGTATCAGCAGTCCGTCTTTTGAGTGACGTAATAGGAGTGGGACTGCGGCTGAACTCAGCACAATGCTTCTGCTCAGTTTTGCTCAACTCTCAAAATATAACACAAACAACACAAACCTATATCTTTTTTTTTTTTTAGAAAATGTGCAGAATTTGTTTTGGCGTGTGTTGTAGCCCCTTTTCTTTCGAAGTTGAACTCTTTCATAATATGTATCAGGAATGTGCGGATACTCGAGTTTGTTTATGTTAGTTTTGAATAATAGGTTACTCGATATTCGCGTCTTTATTAACTACGATATTCGTACTTTTGGAAGTGTGGAGCTCGGCGAATTATCCCCGTTGAGCGCGCTTCTTATCGAGCACCAGTGCACTGAGGAGAAGCAAAACTCGCGGAAGCGAGCTTTAGGGGTGTTGCTTCTCCGCAGCGCGGAAGTACTCGGTCAGCAGCGCGCTCAACGGATATAACCTACCACGATCAACACAGCAGTCGCGTGCTTGGGAGAAAAGCACACTATCAAAGGGGCGAGCTGCACGTCCGCGCCTGGTGTATTTAAAAAAGAAATGAAAACTTCGTGCATGTTGATGTCTATGTTGTGCACAGTTAAATTTTCATAATTAAACTGGCCATTATGCGAAAGTATATGTTAGGCAAAGATGTTCTGGCAGCCTGCGCTCATCGTTTGAGATTGTCTTTTTTTTTTTTCTTCATCAAATTCGATAAGGAAGGGAGGGCATTTCCACAAAGAATATTTATAGACCCCCTCGATTAGAAATAGCTGGGTCCTTTAGTGTTTTAATTTATTGACTAATCGGTCGTTTACTTGCCATCCCAATGTTGGCATTGGACTTTCTGAGGCCACAGTCTGTAAATATGGTTAGAGTAAACTTCACTTGGCTTGTGAATCTACAAGTGGAAGCCTGAGAGCTACCTTCGCAAGTTCAGCTGGGTTTTCCTTGAACCATTGTGAAACAGTAGTGAATAGATTGTAAAAGTTATTAAATATTCTACACAAAAATATTTGAACAAAACCACTTTTCGCTTCGAGTTCGCTTCAAACTGAAAATTCACTATTGACAGATGCCTAATGTTTCCGTCAACTATGACGGAAACATGGTTGCTTGAAGACGTCCATAGGGTAAATGACATCTATTGGGCGGGTGAAAGATCCCGGCTCGAGAAGAGCTTGAAAGAAAAGGCGAGCTGGCTGCTGTTTGTGTACAAAAGCGTCTTGATATGAAAATAAGGTGTATAGATGGAACAGAACAGATGCCTCTATATTTGTGTCAAGTATAGAGGGCCCGGATTAGTAATAGAAATAGAAACCCCAGAGCGAGGTAACAAAATATACGGACAAACACGAAACTCCGAGTTTCGTATCTGGCCGTCCTTTTTTGTTCCCTCGTTCCAGGGTTGCTATGTCTATCCTTAACCAGCTCGCCTGCCTACTTTCTTTAACATTTGATTAGTGAGCTTTCGCACTTTCGTAACAATAGATTTCGTGCTCCTTTTTTTTTTCTTACTGGTACGATGTTCAGGGTGAATTTCCTACGACATATATTAACGCCTTGTCTATAACTCTATAATTATCCTCGTTTATGCTTTTTTTAATTAATTCTTTTTTTTTGTTATGTTATTACTTGTATTTGATTTTGTCGTTTTTTTTTTCTCTCTGCGTAAGAAGTGTATAAACAAGAAATTATGTTTTGTGTGCGCAGAATAATCCGAATGACGAAACGAGGTGAAGTAGTTTAAATTTTAAATCTACTGCTTTTAGATCTGAAGTGCGTAATGAGTCAGCGTCGACTTTCACCTCTTTTTGAACATGCGCTCATGAGTTGGAGCGCTTTTTTCTATATCGGACAGTTTGCTTCATTCAACCGTTCTAAAATAATTTAAGCAAACAAAAGCGGTGGCTTTTGTGCCAACGCAAAGTGCGACACCTCCGAAACCAAACCTAGGCATGCGGTTTATTCAGAGCGCAAATAAAGATTCGCCTTCTCTCGACCATAACAATCAGCTTTTCAGACAACGCCTCGAGACTGAGGGAAAACGGAGGACAATACAACAACACAAAGTTCTGAGGATACTCGTTGTTGTGTTGTCCTTCGTTTTTCCCCAGCTTCAGGGTCTTGTCTTAAAACATGTTCGATCATTACCAGCTCGTCTGCTGCGACCTAAGCTCTCTGTTCACCAATCAGCTTCTCTCTTTCTTGTTTTACCGAGTAGACGTACGGGACGGACTGGGCATCTTCCTGGGAGACCTTCCACACCAAGTGCCAGTACCACCCCGCAGAAGTGGACATGCAGAACTGCCTCGCAGATGGTGAGCAACGTTGATCTCCTTCTCACACGTCCTCAAAAAAAGCTGGCGCTTGAGGTTAACTGTAACAAAGTGGCACGCGAGTGGGGATGACTTCAAGCACCGGTTCAAACGGCCAACAGTGCGTTGAACAGTGCACGGCTAAGCGCCCACTTTGGATTTTTCCATCGTGGACACCGGCGTGAGTCCGTAGCTTGGGAAAATGTATGCGATCCACCCTGCGCTTTGAGGGATCAATAGCCAATGTTAGCACACCGCAGATTGGAGCACTTGGGCCGAAAGCTCGCACTACCGAACCCCATCATCCTGTGTTCAGTCCACACCCCAGTCCCTTTTGATCTATCGGGTGTCTCAAATTGCGGCCAAGCTCTTTAAATCGACCGCAAAATTCGGTTTCTTAACCTATCGCGATACGATTTTGTGCAGCGTTGCCCACAGGCGGTGCATTTTTTCTATAAAATTTGCAAAGAGCGAACTTGCCTGACGAAAAAGTAAAGAAATAGCAAGTCTTAACTCCTATGGAAACCCAGTGAAGCAACCGGTCTTCAATCAATAGGGCGCCCTAATGTTTGAAGACCGGTGGCTTCGCTGCTTTTCCATAGGAGTTAAGCCTCTTTTTTTAACTCTTTTCTCAGATAAGTTTGCTCTTTGCCAATTTTATAGAAAACAGGCACCGCCTGTGGGCAACGCTGCAGAAAATCGTAGCGCTATAGCTTAAGAAACCGAATTTTCGGTCGATTTAAAGAGCCTGGCCGCTACTTGAGGCACCCGGTAGATGAGCATCAGACCAACGTGGGGTTGTCTATAACTACCGTGTGATGCGCATTAGATTCCATGCTGGCAGTTGTAGTTCACTCGATGATATTCTCATCTACAGCGGAAACACCAGACGCCCATTGGTGTTCACTGCCCGCTGTCTCAACATCCACACAACTCCATTACTTTGCTACGCCTGCACCGAGAGAAGTTTAAATATTTGACATCTTTAGCCTGTCGTTACTGCCACAGTCGACACATTGTTCGGTAGACTAGTCGGTACGACTACATAGGACGCAACAACGCCCCCCATCCTTGTTTCTCAAGCCACGCGATGTTTGTGCGACTTTGTTTATGAGTGCACTCTCTAAAGCCACGGTCACACCGCTTGTAACAAAAGACTGCAAGAAAAGTAAATAATTATCTGCACCTCAAGCATATTTCAAGCCTGTTTTCTTTATACCTATGCAGGCTCGAAAAATGATGACTGCGGTTGCTGTTTGACCGAAATGACAGGACCCTCATTCACAGAGTCTAAAGGCTGTCTTTTTTATGATGCATTGGACCGCGGCTTCGGGGGTTCCGAAGTGCACGCTTTACCACAACGCGTCCCTAACATCAAACTAATTTTTTTTTTTTTCAGACGGAAAGGCGATTAACATGGTACTATTTTGCACGTTGTTTCGGTGGCCAAAATATGTGTCGACCCCTTTTGCTCCTGCAATTTCATAACGCCAGCGGGGTTTGCATTGGGTCACAAATCCCGCTTGGGCTTCTATGCAAGGAAGTAAATTATTGTTGCCAAGTGTTGAAACATCAGTGTTCAATATGCACGAATCTCTTAAGTGACACTGATAGCCGCGGCCAAACAAGGGTAATAAAGGATAAGTGTAGGACCTCGGTTTACGTTTATTTGTTTTTTCTTCTTCTTTGTTTGCCAAGTTGGCAAAACACTGTCCTTCATCAAGTGCCGAAAATGGGCTGTGGAGGAATAATAAGAACTTAAAAAAAAACGGAGTCCGAAAAGGGCTTGGCAAAACTCTGAACTCATTCAGGGACACTATGGAGAGAGTTGCATATGTGGACAATCTACCCTCAACGCACATGTGCAGGAGTGTGTAGATCGGTGCGAACATTCCGGTATGTCTTTATGTTGTTGTTCTTTCTCTGAGATACAAATCACTTTTAAATCAAATGAAGAGGTATACACAGACTTTAGGCTGATGCCGAAGTGAATTCTAGATTTACTGCTCCAGTAGTTCATCTTGTATATGTAGTGTGCTCTACTAATATTACGAATTCATGCGAGTCGGCGACTTTATTTAACACGCGAACAACTATAATCCGTTTCGCCATAAGCGCCAGCAAGGTAGTCTAAAATAACGAACTCCATGCCTTTGAGCGTGCCCGCCATGCAAACACGCTCATTGCGTCTTTCCGGGCGCCCGTAGTTGAAGCGAATTGATGTCTTTATTCGGGCACAAATAGCTGGTGTGACAAGGAGGCTGGAAACAAGCTTCCAGTTAGCAGCTTCAAGCCCCCTGAAACTGGGTTCAGGCAGTACGGTAATGCTATAATGCTGTCACAGTTGGAGTCATCCCCGGATGTTTTGGCGACGTCGCCTCCGCGGTCGTAGTCTTCGGAGTTATCGTGTTCACAGGTGGTACGCATCGTGGACATAGATTGCGTCACCCCGCACCTCCACCAGAATGTCACGACTGACAAATGTTGAGGCGGCTAATAACTAGAAAAACTAAACGTTTAATGGGGCGAACAAAAGAAGAAAGTTAGCATCGCAGGCGTCGATGTCGGCGAAACAGCAGGATCGAGCGCTGGGGCGAGACTGACTCCGGACCGCCACTCGGAGCACCTTTTGTGCCCGCGTGGGTATCTGGAACATTCGGCGTAGAACATTCGCCGTGTAGAATATTCGTAACTCGAATGTTCCAGACACTTACGCGGGTGCAACAGGTGTTCCACGTGGCGAGCCGGAGCCAGTCACGCCCCATCGCTCGATCTCTTTGTTTCGCCGACACCGACGCCTGCGACGCTAACATTCCTCTATCTTGTTTTGGGCCCAAGTTCGCCCAATAAAACGTTTTGTTTTTCCAGTTATTAGCCGCCTCATCGTTTGTCATTCGTGACATTTTTTGGTACAGGTGATGAGGATGGCAAACGTCGGAGGTACTCCTCGATGTCGTGAGGGCGTTCGCCGTACCTCGGGCGTGGCTCACTCGGGTGGAACACACGCAGCCCAAGTCGTCGGTAAGGGCATCCACGATAGATTTCATTTCCATTTCATTTCAATTTTATCTTCCAACACAGTGTTGGGAGTCCCCGGCAACGTTTAACTTCCTCGCAGTGGTAGGAGAGTGAGTGTCGGTCGGCCGTTCGCCACAGGTCGGTCTTTCTTGACGCAACTTGTTCTGGGCGGACGTGCGCCCGAACTTCCTGGCGTTTGGGATACTTCGGCGCGGGAGGTTCACGTCGGGAGCCCGCCATGTACGGACGCGGGGCTGATGGTGTTCGTCTGCCCATTGCGGCGTAACTTACAGCGGGTTCCTCCGGTGATGATACGGTGGCACTAGCCTCAGGTATAGAAGGCTCGGTGAACCTCCTCTGGGACGACTTTGGCGAGCGAGAGAGAACACGGGCGATCAGCAGCGGGTAGCAGCTTGCGAAGCTCTTCCCGGACGATGTCGCGGACGATCTCCCGAAGGCCGTCAACACCTGCGGTGTTCAGGTCCAGTCGGGAAGATGCGATGGTTGGAGGAGCAGGCACGCCGTGGAGTCCGTGGTAATGGCTTGCTATGGCCTACAGTGCGCGCTCGACGTTGGTGGCTTCAGTCACAAAACCGTCGGCGGTTGTCGGGGATTGCGGACGAGGGCTCCGACAATTTTACCCTTCACGCCACGCATGAGGACGCTAAGTTTCTTCTCCTCAGCGGCCTCCGGACCGTCTCGGGCACTTAGGCGCAGGACATCTTCAACGAAGCTGGTGACCGTTTCGCTGGGGCCCGGCACCCTTGTTTGGTGAAGGTCCTCCGCTCGCTGCCGACGGTGGTGGTTGATGAATGTCCGCTTCAATTCGGCGGCGCAGAACCCCCATGTAGTCAAGGATTTTTTTGTGGATTTCAAACCAGTGCTTTGCAGTGCCTTCAAGCGAGAAGTGGAGATTGCGGAAGCACTGCTGAGTCATCCATTCGTTGTGGCGGGATACACGTTCATAGTGTTGCAACCAATCCTCGATATCCTTGTGGACCTCACCGTAGAAAGGCGTCAGAATCCGGGGTGCGACGGGCAGGTATACGAGAGCGGCGGCGGCTGGGGTCTGCGACGACTGGTTGTCCATCGTCGGCCTCGTTGGCTGCTTGGTCTTGGGTGGCAAAAGTCCGAATTCCGGGGGTAGGCCTTGGGTGCGGCGGCTTCCTCGGGTCTCGGTGGTCTCTGCGGATGGTCCTCTTGAGTGGGGCATTAGGCTTGCATTGCGAGGCCTCGGAGGGGTACGCTTCATGAGCTGCGCTACCCGGCACCTCCATCAAAAATCTCACGAATGACAAATGATGAGGCAGTTAATAACTGGGGAAACTAAGCACTTAGTGGGGCGAACTTGGGCCCAAAAGAGAAGGTTAGCGTCCCAAGCGTCGATGTCGGCAAAGCAGCAGGATCAAGGGCTGGAGCGAGATTAATTCCGGCTCGCTACGCAGAGCACCTTGTGTACCCGCGTAAGTTTCTGGAACATTCGAGTTACAAATGTTGCACTCACTGAACGTTCTACGCCGAATGTTCCAGAAACCCACGCGGGTAGAAAAGCTGCTCCGCGTTGAGAGCCGGAGTCAGTCTCGCCAAAGTGCTTGATCCCGCTGTTTCGCCGACATCGACGCCTGCAACTCTAACCTTTTTCAATTTTGTTTTGGGCCAGTTCGCCCCCTTACACGCTTAGTTACTCCTTTTATTCAGCCGCCTCATCATTTGTTCTTTGTGACAATGTGAATAGAGATATTATAAACAAAAATGAATATGCATAAATAGATTTATATCTTCAGCTTTAAAAATAAATAGTAGAACGTCAAAAAGTAACTGGCATAGCAAGAATAATTAAAGTTTGTCAAATTAACAATGTAAAAAATAAAATAAATATATAAAACAAATATATTAAAAGCGGGAGCTGTTCAAGGTAACAGCTCCCTCATGTCGGTACTGGGTACAGCTTGAAAGCGATTATACAATAAAGGAATGCACACTCGTGTCAGTAGTAGAACTTCTTTGCTCAAAACGTATACTACTTTCTAAATTGCGCATTCTTCGGACATAGCTGAGAACACGTTAAAATGTGTAACGCAAAAAAAAAAAAAAAAACATCAAGTTGGCACGTTTATGACGACAAGTTCACTTTGAAGAAGCTGCATAAGGTTATGCAGGTGCATGTGTCGGGGTCCCGTCTCTCCCACCATAGTACTGTAAAAAAGTTCAGAGCTTTGAGGAGAAGCACGTGGTTTTTAAAGCTGTGTATTTTGTTCGAGCTGTACTCCCACTCTGGATTATATCCTGCGGTTCTTGCCTAGCTTATTTTTAATGCGAAAGCATTAACTGTCCCATGGAGCAAACCGACGTCATCAGCTTTGAAACCCCGCCAAACTTTGTCTAAACGGCACCTAAAATCCCCTTTCCCAAGTGATGGCGATTTCTGATAGATTATGCTCCATCAGCATAACCCATCAGAATGGCAGACTCGCTCCTTGATGACGGCCGGCACGCGTCATCAAGGAGCGAGTCTCCCACTGGCTGTTGTGCGGCGTTATTCCAAAAAAGAGCCACCAGAAAAGCCCTCTCCATGGCGGTGCAGCGCACGCAGCGCCCCGCCACCGGTAAGAGGAGGGAGCGGTGGCGGCACAGCCAGAGGCCCAGAGGCCGTCCGGGCAGAGTCCAGAGCGGTTGCACGGCCGAGCTCGACGCGGCCACTTCACGAAAGCGCGCGCTCGGCCGTCCACCGGCGAAACGTGGCCGTCTACGCAACTACGCCGCAGACGAACTAAGGGAGCGGAAGAACGACATCCATGCTTTCGCATTCACAATTCATAACAAGTGCTTAGGTGTCCTCGGACCTTTTTTTCTTGATAAATTTCTGTCCTCGTAGTGGGAAACTCCTCAAACCTTAATGCGATCAGACAGCTGCTGCACGTAGGAAAGCTGGACGTCGAACGAGCCAGCCAAACGGACCAAACACGCGGGACCTGTCAAACAACAAAAGATGCCGGTTGTTCTTAGCTGATGTCGCCGCTCGCAATCGTTCCTAACTTTTTCTCTTTTTCCCATTTAAAGGTACAGCCTGTTCATTCGCTTGCCATATTCGCATCTTCAGAGAAAAATAGAGTTCAAATATCACTTTGCATAATCCTATTCTAATACAATCACAGCTAACCCTGCGATGTAGACAGCCCAGCACACGCATGTCCGTTGCTTCGGAAAGCGATCAAACCATGCCATCAGCACAAACGCCGCAAATGGCACCGGTAAGGAGCCCCTTTCTGCAGTAGTTCATGCTTTTCTAGTTTACGAAAACCCCCTTCGTGGTTCAAAAAAAGCTAAGCAATCGGATATCAATCACAAGGTGATTGATATAGGTTGAATGTGCTCCTTCTTTGATTGAATACCTTTGTGTTTTATTTGAATATTCCCTGTGACTGCTACAGAATGTCACTGGGCCGAGAGCTTGTCAAGCCGTCTATTGCGGCTTTTATTCTCGGCCCCATCATTACCTGTAATGGGAAATGGAAAATAAAGTTTATTTATTTATTATTTATTTATCGGCGTTCGGTCCACCTGCCGAACACCGACCGGTCAGCTTGGGGCCATAACAAAGCACGCAGTTAAGCTTGAAATGGCCGCCTGCGCGGCATGTGTGTGCAGTGGACGAGCCGTGTGAGCTGGGCTGCGATGACCTGTCGTACTGCACCCACTTCAACCGGCGCCCCGCCGAGCTGTTCCACAGCTGCAACGCGCGCTCGGACAAGACGGCCGAGGCCGACGTGCGCCTCTGGTCCCAGGGTCTGATCCGCCTGCCGGTCATGGACATCCCCGTCCGCAACGTGTCCACCTGTCCCCCTGAGGCATGGAAGGCCGTCGCCTGCACGCTCCAGCTCAAGCCGTGCCACAGGCACGACCACGCCAGTGCCATCTGCAAGTCAGTATCACTCGCGGAGAGAATGAGTCATAATGGATTTAATAGCGAGTATTATAATAGGGTACGCAAAAGGTTTGCGCACCTCGTTTTGGACTGACACATGGCTACGGTGGTCTTTATTTCCGTACGCGAAGCTTTTGCATAATCCATTATAAATTTCGCTAGTTATACGAGGGGCGTATGCTTTTGTGAAAAGGTGTATAGGGAGTATTTACTGGCGGCCATAGCTGTGTGCACGACTGCTGAGCACGTGCTCACGGCGAGCTTCCGCGGTTCTTTTGCCATGCGCATTTCGCACCATCGAGATCGCCGGTATTAGCAGGCTATTAATGTGTGCTCGTTCTGAGCATGCGCTCTAAACCTCGCCCTCAAATAGGGAGTCCAGTGAATTACCCCTATTAGCCGCAGGATGCTTCTGTGGCGCCCTCCTATGGTTCCCTCTCGTGACGTCATTAACTTGCAAACACCAAGTTCGATGGTGTTTGTAATTAGCATGGTGAAAGCCTGAAATCATGGCGCTCTGAAACCAACACTGCCAACACCGCCAAGGTTTAGACGTTCCCCTTACTTTAATTTCTGTCAATGAGAAATCCTTTGCTGATGTCATAGTCACCATTCGGCCAATCGTGGAAGGCCGACCACAGCGACGCCTTCCATTGCGCACGTTGCCAATAGCTTGTTTCACTGCTCCAGAAAAAGCCGTTTCCGAGCAATTCCCGTTCATCAAAATGCTTCTGGTCTGTGCCATTTTCAGCGTTCGCGCATATTGCGCGTTTTTACTTCCTTTCAAAAGTGTAACACGGGCGTTCTGCGCTTTTGGGATTGCACACTGGCTTAGGCATTTTTAATCATGCATCGTAACGACGTGCTGTCGTACGTGTTACTAAGGCTAGAAATTGTACTTCATTGAGTAAATTGCTTATCTACAACGTGATCTTGGAAATGCTATAACATTTAAAATAATTCCTTTAACGATGTATCTGTTGTTTCGTTGTTGTTGTAAATGTTGTTCCTTTTTTTTTTTGCCAGCACAAATTGTTTATATTGAGGTACTATATTTCGCGGGTTATTTCAACGGAGCTACATAGGCTTACACGCCTACGTACCGTCTTATGGAACTTCATCAAAAGGCGGACAAGGATTCGCGTTGACTTTATCTGATGCGTTAGGATGCCGCCCTCGAGTTCACGTTTGAAGCAAGCAATGAACAACACAAACAGTCCGGCGCAGAGATACGAAGTGCGTGCTGAGGCGCTTCCCGCAAGCTTTTCAATGGGCGAAACGCGAACAAAAAAAGTTCGAAATAAGGACTTAACGCAAAAGGCGGGTTTTCTCCAGCGCCTCATAACTTGACGAGCCTTGCACGAAAAGCGTGTTTTTTTGTTGTTTTTTTGGCCATCCCGCGCCGGTTTTTTTTTTATCCGTAACATGGGTCTAAAATATCAAACTGCCGAATAATTGTTTTAAGAATGAAAGGCCAAGTTACAAAATCTTCTCTCGCGCAAGAAATTACGCAGTGACGTCACCGAGACCTCTCATTTATTTGCCCATTTTGCTACTTTTGAGGCTCACGTCTCCATTGTGCTTTATCCTCTCCCACAAGCCGGAATGAGCCGATTATGCACCTCCAAGAAACAATCCTTCAGGTTTTGTGTGCATGTGAATGGCTCTCCCTCTGTGTGCGTGCGTGCGTGTGCTTGTTGGTGCATCTATGTGTTTCTTTATGTGTGTGCGTGCGTGCGTGTGCGTGAGTGTGCATGTGCGTGTGAGTGTGCGTGTGTGTGTGTGTGTGTGTGTGTGTGTGTGTGTGTGTGTGTGTGTGTGTGTGTGTGTGTGTTTGTGTGTGTGTTACAATGAGGCGCGCAGATCTTAGTTTGGTAAGAAAACAGGTAGTGTAGACGAAAAAAAAATTGGCCTATAAAGTACCTTTCTTTGAGAAAAAAGAACTTGCAAAAAGTAAGTGATAGCTAATCTGTTATTGCGCTAATTCACGTGAATACGTCCATTCACGAAAAGCACTTCAAAATTGTTTTTACGACTGACCATGAAAGGTGGATGGGATTAGCAAACGCGTAAGATGCGCGTGTTTCGCAGAGACGACTGTGTGGACATACTGAACCGCTGCGTGGACCCAAGCCGCCTCAAGGAGTTCGAGACGCCTTACACCCTCTGCGAAGCGCTGGCTCCTCCGGGGGAAAACCCGCCCTGCATCTCCCTCAGGCCGTACCTGGGTCAGTACGGCCCTGCAGGAGGCGATCATACGCCTCGATGACCCTAACACTGCAGTCTCTGCTGTCTTCTTGCATACAAAGATTTTCACCAAAGGCTGAAAATTATTTTAGGCCACTTGAAATTAGAATATGATTACTTAGGGATAACGTTATCAATCCAGGCGGATGTCAGATTGTGAGCATAAAATTATAATTAGCAAATTAATTGTTTAAAGTCCACGAAATAACTTTTATAAATATTCGCCCCAGCCGAAAAGCTTTAGCTTCAAATATCTTGCCTATCGTCGAAAACTTGCAGTCAGATCGAGATACATATTTCATACGTGGTCTCAAGATGTCGCGGCTAGTGATAGAATTCCGACAGCTAAATGCTGCTTCGCGCTACTCTGTGGTAAATTTTAGCTCGGAGGAGATTGAGATATCAGTACTGAAACAAATAGAGTGACGGAAGTTCCACCCGAAAGTGAAGCATGGGCAGCGAATCATTGTGAACTGTTAAGCAATATTACATGAGCTTCCTAACGCCGAATCTAATGCTGAGGAAGTCGCACTATTGAATAATGACGATCAGCAGTTGCGTCTGCTCTGCACAAGCACAAAAATGGCGACGCCAACAACAATGTCGGGGAACAGATTGCCGATACTCTGAGCGCAGCTCATTTAGTGGCTCTAGTTGATACCTGAGGAAAGGGGCATATCTAGAATTATCGGAGGCCATGATATTTTGGACGTGCACTACTCTAGGGGGTGTATAGAGGTACACCGCTTGCCCCATATTTAAAACCCTAAAACTACATTTGGGCGTTCAGTCCACTGACATCAAGCTGACGATACTAACTTTTACGAGCGGCTTGATAGCTGTTGGATATGACGTACTAAATAGCCAATGTGCGTATCAAGGATTAGACAACAAAAATACTAAGGTTTTGCAGCAGGGCCAAAAAAACCCTGATAGTCTTACTGTGGTCTTTAATGCGTACATGAGCTATTTTAATAAGTAGTATCGGTCGACTACCAAGCCACTGTTGAAAGTTGGTATCGTCGGTTCAACGTCTCTAGACTGAACGTCGAATTTTTGTTTTGGGGTGTTGCATATGGGACAAGGGGTGTGCCCCTATACACCCCCTATTTCTCGGAGTGAGAGAATGTGTTGAAGACGAGTTCGGTGAGGATCCAATGGCTCTCTTTGCTCTGAACTATGCACAATATATGGCCACTGTCAATGCTGCTTGCTTAGATTATAGTATATGAATTATTCTGAGATTAATGGACCTGGGTTGAGCTTTCGTATAAAATCAATAGCCTCAGAGACAACTGAAAGATTTTATTAGTTTTCGGAGTAATGTTTTGGTAACGTTTAATGTGTTTCCCCTCGTCACGTCGTTTGATCTTTTTCGCGCTTGATGAAGTGAGCGTTCTTCTGAACAGCTCACGATCGACAAAAAAATAATAAAAGCTACAGGGTGTGCATAGCAAATAACAATATGTTATGGTTACCTAAGACACCCAATAAAACATTGAAACTCGTCAACATACACTACGGCCGAACTGTCGGAGTCTCGCGTCTGTTTCAGCAAGCTCGTCTTGTATTTTGATGTCCGGAGCATTCAAAATGCTGTTACTAAAGCTCAAGAGCCGCCTTTGGAGTGCAAATATCTTTGCAATTTACGGAAATACATTTTTCTCTAATAGCTCCATTTGGTTGTTGATACTTCCACTTGGACGGTAGTGAACTACGAGGAGCACACTTCCCAGCCGGACAGAAGTCGGAAAACCGGTCAATGCGATTATCGGCGGAGTTTTCAGCGAATAAAGAGACTGAAAAGACGTTCTGATAAAAACACCATGGGACACTAACCTACTGAAACGCTAGCCCCGGGACTCCTATGCAGATGGATACTTGCTATTGGCTAGCTTGGTAAAACAAATCGCGGTAGTTGAACCACTCTTGAGTTTCTGGCGAAAAGGGTGCACATGTATTTTCAAGATATTTATTATAAATTAGCGATAATAAGACCATAAATATTGAGAGACAGTATGAGAGTAATCCATGGAGGCCTGTGTGTTTACAGCAAAGATTACTAGCTGCGCTGTTATGGTTGACAAAACGTGAATTCCCAGGAGAGGTAGATAAGTGCAGCTGGTTTATTAGCACTGCGGAAATTATTCAAGTAACCATGTGCCAAAATTACACTATTTAGTCACATCAGAGATAACACTAATGAAAAAAAACTTTCAGTCTCTCCACTCTGGTGAAGAAGGAAGAGCAGCGGAGCTGTAGCTTCTGTTTTCGGCGGTGGCTTTCCAGGCGAGCGATCTGCTCTTCTTTCGCAAGGGAATCTTAAGCGCTCGACGCAGTGGAACTTTAGGCAACAGCGGCCTCGCGGCGGTTGCGGAACCATTCGCGCTGCTGCGCACATCGCCGCTCGTTCCGCTCTAGCTCGTCCTCCTCCGAAGAAAGGTTGCAGTCATCTATGTGCGACAGGGGCAACCAGTTGTCTGGTTGCCGCCGTCGCTCATAGATGGCGGTAGCCGTCCAGAGCTCGGTGTCATCATTTCTTTGCTGGTGGACACGATCTTGGGGAACCTAGCCCTTAACAGAAAAAAAAACAAAAACAAAAAACAGTGCATTCATATGAACAATATTCTATATTACCATATGAAACGACCATATGACGTTATATGAATTATTCTCAATGAAGAACGCACAGGTCAATTTCATGTCTGACCAAGGTTGTCTATCATACTTTTTCTGTCAGATGATAAATAAATAGTATTGTTTTATTCCACCTGTTTTTTATAATTTCACAATGGGCAATATATGAATTAAATAGACGTGGCACACCGCACCGACAATATTTTGAGTGTTTTATAGTCATAATACGTGTATCAGGTAATGACGATTTTCTTGGAGCAGGCAAAATTGTACATGGCGCTAATTACACTATCTAATTTTCAAACATTTATTCATGTGGGTCCTTTAAATTTATTTCTGAATGTGAGTCAAATGGGTGCAAATGTGCTTGTTTGAGCACGGAAGCGTATTTTGAATTATGTTTCCAGTACCAACTGTCCCTTTCAAGCTGATGCGCCGTCGTATAAGAATTGAATGTGATTTTTCTTTACGATATATCTGCAGAAATGAGCAAGCTGGAGGCGAACGTGCGCGAGGTCACTCATCCGTGCAGAGCGCACACCTGCAACGCCTCGAGCATATGCATTCTCAAGCGCAAATGCTCGGACAAGGACTACCCCTGCAGCAAGTACCAGTGCGTCTCAGGCAAGGCTTCCTTCCTTCGTTGGCTCCTACCTCCCAATTGAAAAGAAGGAAATTGACACCAACGAACTTGAAGACTTGGTCTGTATGCACACGCAAAAAGCATTGTGAATGGCGGAACACAAACAGCGCCCCGATTAAAAGGAACACTTCAAATAGGCACATAGTGTGGACAAAAAAACGCGAAACGTTTACGGTCTCGACGGTCGAAGAGACATCAAGAGAGATCTCCAACAAGGCATGAAGTTGGGCTAGTGAGTGCATTACGAAAACTTGAAAACGACGCGCAAAATACACAAGGGCAATAACGAGAAGTGAACGAACACAACAGCATTGTGTTTGTTCACTTCTCGTTTCCCTCCTTCGTTTATTTTGCGCTGTTATCGAGTTTTTAAGAGAGATCTCGAAGTTTACATATTGTTGTTTCTTTCGTTTCCTACGAGACCCGAACTTTGATGTGATTATGTTCTATTCTATGCACGGTTTGCTGTAGATACTAGGGCAAGTGACATCATATGAGTTGGGAACATAGCCGTCGCTATCGACGGTCAGAACTGTTAATACAATTTGAGCTTGTGGATAAAAGCGTCAGGATAGTATAGATTTCGTTTAAACTTCAGAGTCTGCAGAGAGGTGTGCCAAATATTCCGAAACAATTTACATGGTTGGGCAAGCTTGAAAAATGGTCTCCTTGAAGCCTCAGATAAAGTGCTGGATGAGTTTTATTGACTGTACAAGTAGAGCCAGAGCGTCCTATATAAAAATTTATATTTTCCTAAAGTTGGTTTGAGATTACTTAAAAGGTTAAAAGCGCAAAAGCGCTTTTAACCTTTTAAAACCTTCTATATAAGCTTCGCTATGCCAGTCAATAGGGAGCACGAGCTATAGGAAGGAGCCGGGCAAATAGGGCTTGTGGTTTCCGTGTGGTGGCGCTCATGATGCTGCTATGCGGTGAAAACCATGCTCCGCTTCGCAGGAAGCAGCGCCAAGTCAGAGCATTATACAGCTTGAGGCACCAGCAGGAAAATATAAATTCGTCATCTCCGGTGTATGGTCAAATTTCACTTGGTATCTGCTTGGTAATAACAACTGGAACCGAGTCGGTAATATTCGAAAAAAGTACTAAATCCGCAGACATCGTTTATGCTTCTATTGAAATGTGTGGAGCCAGCCGAAATATTTTATGAATACTTCTTTGTACGCTAGTTTTTATAATAGCTGTGTTTTGATAGATTTTGATGTATATATTCCAGTGATGTTTATTAATTTTTTATTCGTTCAACCCCCTGCTAAAATGCTTCACAGCGATGCAGACTTCTTTGTAACTAAAATAACATTTTCAGAAATGCCGAAAAGAATGTGTGCCTGTAATTCAAAGAAGTAGGAAAACATAAGGTTGCTCGCTTTTTACCCTTAGTGCGAGAGCTGTTTATTAGAAAATAATCTAAATTTATATATGACTTGTCAGTGTGAAAAAATCGCTGCATGTTTAAACTATGCAGTGAATCGAAATCGAATCTCGCCAGGCGGAGTTTCACTGTTCCGTTGACGACGCCTGTTTATTGAAACTAAACAGTGGAAATGAAAGGATGGCGTCTACTTTGGTACGGAGTTGGTATCTGTTTATCGCTCGAAGCCAGCTTGCTCGCTCAAGTGGGTCAGATGGTATTTCGTGGTGTGATACGGTGTTATTAGAAGATGGCCCACATCTGCTTGCACCGCAAAATGGTGCGCAGCAACTCATGCCTGAAATAGAATTTCAGTATTAGGACCTATACATATTCACCCTTTCATGTCAAAATGTGACAACTATAAAATCGCTGTGTTGTTTTTTTTTATTTCTCACATTTGGCAGGCTAGCCATTTTAATCTGGCAAACAGACTGAGGGTCACTGTTGGTAAGTTTATGGGTCACGCGACACCAATGGTGTCACATAACGCTACAAAGTCCCGTGACGTCACAATGTCATGTCCCGTGACTTTATGATGTCACGCGACAACGTGGCATATGACAACCCTATGCGCTTATTACTTCTAAGGCCATAGGGTCCATATACGTGTAAGGCTGGAACGTGTCGAACAGTTAAACCTGTCGTTTTTTTTCATTTAATTCAGCTAGTAAAACATTCTTGTAACGTTAGTCAGAAAGGTTACTACATTCACAGATGTCCACCTGATAGCGCACCATCATTATTATTTAACGAATAAACACATCGCTGCGGCTCATATTGTAATAAGGAATATTGCTCATGATATTGCTTATGTCAGACGCCAGATGTACGATGAAGAAACGTGCAACAAATATATCATGACATAAAAAAACTACAGTGTGTTTAAGGTGACAGAGCCGACGTGAACAATGAAGACACAATTCTTCTGAACTGAAAGCAGCTAAAGGTCTAGCATTCGCAATTCTGTCATGGCGTCCCGTTACCCACCTGGTAATATTGGCGGTGTTTTGATGTCTTCCGGACGTGGAGCCCCGGTAAGCTCAGAAATGACGAGGTACTGCTGGATCCGTCAGGCTCAGATGAGGGAGAGCCGAACGTTGGCGCAAGCTGACACGGATTCCATCGTGCGCAAATTATTTTGTAGTCACGGCAGCCACGAGATGGCACTTCCGGAGTAGTTGTGCGGAGAAGCTCCGGTTGTCGAACAGGGGCAGTGGATTGACAGGCATAGATAGCTTACAATAGGAGGCTCTGGTAAAGCTAAGGTGGTCCATTATGGGATGTGCTTAAGCCAAAAATAGGTTGCCGGCGACACGCCCAAACGCCGGCGCGTCACCGGCAACCACGGCAGATCAATAGGAGCACGCGCATAGCTACAAGGGCGCATGTAGGATCCGTCTTCAGCCAAATATGGCAGCGCTTCGCCGGCAACAAATATGTGCGCGTATGGCCCGATAAAAATGTAGGCGTATTTGAGTAAGTTGAAATATCCAATGCTTTAGTATCAAAGTGGCTGTGGAAGTCACCCCGAGGTTTTCTGGAAAATCCTTTTCAATGTCATTGTACCGTCTTCGGCGAAAACGTTTTCCTTGTCTTCGACATGTGACTCCCCCCGTTCCTTGTGATAAACTGAAGGTTCGTTCAATTTTTTCTGGGCATATATACTCCATCTCACAAACATCTGCAGTGCAAACAAAGGCATGGGCACGACCGCGAAGCTTTAGAAAGTGCCTCCTCTGTACGAGTTCTCGTACAAACAAAAGTATTCTGCTGACTAGACTCACGCGCCTGTGTCTTTGGCTTTACTGCAGGGCTGGTTCCCTCAGCACTGTTTTCTTGTCTTTTGTTACGTTATGTATTCGCGATGAGAAGCTCGCTACAGGTGCTTCTGTTTTCTTCACTGAAGGCTAGTCACGTGCTACCCACGCCGTTATGTTTGAATTTTCATAGTACATAGAAGCTTGGCATTGCACCTGCTTGCACCAGCAGAGAAAGTTGAAGTATCCACACTCTGGGCTACGAAAACAATTCCACCAGGTGGCGATGCGCAAACTTGTCGCCGCGAATAATTGAGCGAAACATTTGTGTATCGAATGTCGCGTGCCAGGTCATCTTCTTGAACTGGTAGCTACACTTAATGTGAAGTACAGATGCTTCGATGACTTGTGGGGTAAGCTTTTCTAACGTAAAGTAACCTAAGAAAACAGGGCTATGTGAACCAGCCTTTAGAGTGACTACAAAGAATTACCGTCACAAGCGTGGGTCGGAAACACCCCAGCGGCGCGAGCTTTCTACTTTGGCACACAACGGAAGGCTACACAGACTAAATGAGAGATGTCAGGAAGTTTGATTGTAGAACTGTCAACGGAAGATGCCGATTTACCGATCCACAGTGCAGGATGCACATCCCACCCAGCACGCGCACATTGGTGTTTAAAGAAATCGAGAAGAGCTCGTGCCTGATTCCCTGAAACTGTGGATAGGTGCCTCTTACAGAAACCTGCAAATATTTAGTTTAACGGAGATTGACTTTTTTCATCTCTTCGTCGCAGGGTGTTTAGTCGGCGAAGCCTCCAAGACGATTGTGCCCAGGGGGACTTTCGTTAGCATCCCGACCTTGGCGCACGACAGCAAATGCTCCATGGTGTGCCGCTGTTCCAACACGGGGACTCTCCAAGACTGCACGCCCCAGCCTTGCACGGGAACTGACGAACCCTGCTGGCTCGGAGGCCGCAAATACGGTGCGTCTCGTTTCTTTTTTTTTTTTTACTGGTTTTATTTTTAATATATCTTATAATATATATTGTATGTGCATTCCAGGCTTCTGCAGCACTCATAAAAAGTAGCCAGATTACTTATCATTGAATCACCTCAATCTAGAGGGGATTACTTCTTATTGCTTATCATTGCGTGACCATTCGTTTTTAATCCTTTCCCGAGGCAGAAAATCTTAGTGGTTTGATTACCTTTTTGCTGTAATGAAATTACAAACATTACCGATGTTTTGAACCTCTTCTAATTATTTTACTTTTTTGTTATATTTTCTTCTTGTTTACGAAAGTTTTAGTTGAAAACCGCTTTTGCTTCACCCAGTTTAATATATTTTGCTTATAGGAGCAAATATAAAAACGTTTCGTAACTGGACTTTATTGCGCATGCGTATGGTGCATGCGCGCCATGAAGAAACGACGAAGCAGGAGGAGCCCACGCTTTTTACTCAAGCTTGTGGTTTTTCGACCATTTTAAATGCTGACCGAATTCCAACTCCTAGATAAATTAAAACTTCGAGGCAAATAAAAAACTTTACTCGAGCCTGTATTCCGCGGTCTAACTGGAGGATCGGCACAACAGAGATGACCCTTTCACAGCACACAACACGAGGTTCACGGTGGACTGCAGCGATTGCTTCTGCGATTCCGGCAAGGTTACGTGCACCGCCGGGCCCTGTTCCTTGGACGACACCTCCGGAGGGAAGGGCATCCTCGCGAGAGGCACGTCTTTTCTTTTAAAGAATACTCTACCTTCATTTTATGCCGTCTATGGTACCAGGAACGCGTCTTCAACTCATGTATTTAGCGTCCTATTCTGGTTATGAATCCAAAGCAGAGTCGAAGTGGCAACAAAAGACGTCCCAAATACTGGAGTTTCATGCCATCGCATGTCGCGATCCTGTCGGTTGGGCGTGGAAGCGCTGGCAAAAAGTGCACATGAGCGCGAGTGTCGCTGTCTTCGCGGTGTCCCAACTCCTGACTGCCCAAAACTTCCGTGAACTCCTAAGCTACAAAGCGACGTGCATAAAAACAGATGTCTGCCTCATCCACCACCAATGCAGTGACACTGCCAAGGTCTTGGCCGGCAACAGCATGACACTTCTGTGATGTCATCAGTCGGAAATCGAGGAACAACTTTTTAGGACGCGGTAAACTCACCAGTCGGAGACGCGTTGTCGTAATGCCGTCGGTGCAGATGCTCATGTCGACATTCGTCCTGTCTTGCAGGACTCCCGTGCAGCTGCCCGAAGGACTACTTTGCCGTGTGTGGCTCAAACGGCAAGACGTACCCGAACGCGTGCCTCGCAAGGTATCTTGAACACATCTATAGCGTTTCCCATAAGGCGAGGAGATAGCATTCACTTCTCACTTCCGCTAATCCCACAGGTGTGCCGGGCTTAGCCCAGATCAGTACAAGATCGGAGTATGCTTCGACATGGACCCGTGTGCGTCCAACCCCTGTCCTCGTAACACGAGGTACGTATCGCTCTTTGAGTTCCAAATCATTTCGCTTTTATTACGTTTGCCGCTCGACTTTCTCAACATTTGGCATGTAATGTAGCGTAAAAACGCCACGTTACGCGTGTCCAATAGTCAGTGACAGCTGCAGAAATAGATATTACAATTATAAAACTAAACCTGAAAGTTTAATTTAGCTGTTTAACGTGAAGAAGCTCAGCGCTAAAGGTTACCCCTAAATATTTGTACTGACTCGTAGATTTTTTTAAGCAATAGCATTGCTTAGAGTGGCTTTAAAGTGAAATTTGATATCGTATTTTTATGGCGCAAACTCAGTCTACACGATCTAAACATCCTGTAAAACCCAAATACTACAATCGTATGTATGATCATTTTTCCCATTAAAAAGGCGGTTCATTATCACGACACGTCAGTTTTCCCGATATAGCAAAAAAAAAAAAAAAAACAGATCTAACGCGATGTTTGGTGTTGTGTTTTTAATAGAAAAAACGCAACACATGCTTGAATCTTTAGTATGTTTAGAGCACGTACACTTTGCGTTACAAAAGCACGATATGAAATTCCACTTCTGTGCCCATTCCAGGTCAATGCGTCATAACTTCAAACTCTAGATTAGGGATCGCGACCCGTCAACCATTGTTTTCTTTCTTTCGAAATCTTGACCCAAATTATTTTTTTCTAGCGTTCTTCGAGAAAACCCTATCTTCCCGAGGTCCGTCGTTCATCGAACAGTTACATAGTTCAAGGATCAGACGTGTTTCATTAACGTTGCTTCAATTATGACTCAGGGGGTACTGCACCGGAGGCACCTTCTTGCTGGGAGTTCACCACAATATTTCTAGTATGGTGTTGAACTCCAATCACTTTCCAAGGGAACGGGCAAATAAGGGAGATACCCAGTTCTTAAAGCCCTCACTGAAGAATAACTGAAAAAGACCCAAACTGGAAAAGGAACGGCGTACTTGGTAAAGGTAACCGCGATGGACACTGCATTCTTCAAGTACCTTGAGGAATGCCGTGACCATCGCGGTTACGAAGTACCATCGCGGTTACCTTTACCATTGAAAAGCTAAAAGCACTGTAAATAAAGTAAAAGAAAATGAGAACTTAAGAGTTACTAGAATAACAAAGAAAGTAAAAGTGCGGAACAAAACCCTTACTTTTGTACATACTCGCAAGGCGTGACCAGCATTGCATTGCAAATATAAATAAACTGAGGCAAAACATTATGGAAAGTTCGAATCTCTGGCTCAGTGAAAGCGTTTGTGAAATATGAGCCGACTAAATCGGACTTTTGCGCTTTAAGAACAAAGGGAGTCTGAATACCACCTTGGATTCCATAAATGACCGCCCTGTTCCGCATATAACTCGCTTAATCCGTTGTGTTTGGAAGACCCAAGCTACAGTTGTGTGAAATGCACGCTTCCTCTTTCTATCGTTTACTTTTCAAATGCCTTTCAGGTGCATTGTAAACAGGAAAGTCTGCCTGGTACGCGGATACGATGTCTGCAAGCAGTACATTTGTGGTAAGTGCTGCAATCAAGGGCGGATCCCAGAGTAGTACTTACGGCGAGCCTATGTCGCCTTGATTTAGGCTGCAGCCACACCGCTCGTATATCATACAAAAGAATCGGTGTTCGCTGCATACACGACGACATCTGCTGAAACTCCCCAAGCATGTTTGAATGTGTCTGGAGATACCAATGAGACCGTCCTACAAGGCGCCTCAGGCAGTACCTGCAGACTGTCTTTCGGATGGTGTTTTAGCTATGTCAAAGAACAAGGTTCGCAGCAACCGGAGATGGCATTCAATGCATCCTGGCAAAACGAACGGAAAACAATGTATATATATATGTGTATTTTTTTTCCGCTTGGCGAAAACTCGTCTGATGTTTTAACTGTGGCACCTGCTCACGATTAATCAAAGATACGACAAAAATAATATTCCTCCGGGGTTAATTTTGTTCTTGCACCTGGTACTCTACGAACATCAGTCTCTCCCCTCAGTGAAAACGTCTCTGTATATTCAACTCATACTACGCGGCTTGTGCCTATCAAAGCGCCTACTAGAAGTGTTTCGTTACGGGGGCAAAGCTTTGAGGATGAATGAAGAGTATCGTCTTTCGTTCCTTTCAGTGAGCCCCAACAAGAACTGTCGCCAGGAGCCCGCAGAGACTGTGTGCGACACGGAACACCAGGAACACTACAACCTGTGCATGCTCTTCAAGAGGGGCAGCTCCTTGGCGCACTTTGGAAACTGCGAGGTTGGTCTGGGGTACCTTTTTACAGCCACAGCTGTTGGTGGGAGCCTTCCCGGGGAATAGGCCGATCTCAACAGCCTTTTTCGTTATGCTGCATGCTGCTTCAGGCATGCATCGTGGGAGCTGTAGTCTCTCTGCACGTGTGGCGACCCCGCTGTGGGTCTGCACGAGCAGAGCACGAGTCGGCACGAGCTGTCTCGTCCGCTGCCGCCGCGACTACGACGCCACAATGAAAGGGAATTACGCAGGCGCCGATCTGCAATCGCTGTGAGACACGTTACGCAATAGCGTAAATGCACTCGGATTTATATTTTGTATCATTCTATGTTGTTGCTAAATAAGTAAGTTATGTTTCCACCCCCCCCCCCCCTCGATGTTTCATCCTTTCATGTATTCGTATCTATCCACCAACACGCTTGTTTTCAATTATTCGTTAAGACACTTCTTTAACGCGATAAATTGGCTGCCTACGCACAGTGAGTAATTCTACTCTCACAACATTATTGCGTGGCCGCGAAGTGCTGCGAATCAAAGAAATGGCTCGGTCTATTTTGACACGAGGATGCTTTAGCCACTCCGCGTTGTCAGCAGCGCGTTCAATCACGAAACTGTGAAGGTGGATACTGTGCTTCTTCACGGCACCATGTCAGCCGGTGCCCAAAACGTAGGCCGCGAAGGCAGCTCGTCCGAAAGCGTCGCTGGTGCATCGAGATTCTTTTTAACTTTGGCTACATTGAAGGCTGCGAACTTTCTACACTTTTCGTGACTCCAGCCAAACGGACGGCAACTAGCGGAAAAACACTGAAATGGCTGGAACGCGATTTCTGCTCGTCTCTTGAGGCTTCGGTGCTTACATGATGTCGGTGATTTCCGGGATAGAACAAGTCGTTCCGGTGACTCTGTCGTAACTGCAGTATCAGCTTGTTCCCAGGTTGCTCTGCATGGAACCTACGCAACCACGGGAACCAGACATTCCGAGTTTATCGACGTTCATCAGCATCGTGGAAGGAGAGTAGGCAGTCCTTTCATCGCTTCCTCAAAGAAAGTCAAGCCTCTGGAAGCTCGCTTACGTCGACGCATCGCCGCAGGTTTGAAACGTGGAGATGAAAAGCGAGGCAAACCATTTTGAGTGCAATGCTCGCTTGCTGATGCCCCAGCTTTGTGAGTTGAGCTGGCACACAGCACGGCACGACGTGTTTTAGGCCGTCGTATTTGCCCGATAGTGGCGTCCCCTGTGGGTCGCTGGAGTCGCGAATACTCGGTGGCAAGTCGGATGCGCAGTAGATGCTGCGCTTCCAGCACCCGTTTGTTGCCTTCCGCCGGGCTTTGGCGCTGCGTGCGAACAAGTTTTTGAATGGCAAAAAGCTCGTCCTCAAGGCGGATCATTTTAGCCATTTTCATCGTCTTTTCAAACGTATACTTGCACGAGCGTAACTGCCGTCACATTTTTCTGTTTTAGCCACTAAATCCCATGGATCTCGCTCGAGTACCCAAGACTGGGTTCTTAACATGTCACCGTCTATTCGCGACTCCAGCGGCCTATAGGGGGCGCCACTGTCGTTCAAATATGGCGGCCTAATACAGGTCGTGCCGTGCCATGTGCCAGCTCAATTCACAGCGCTGGGGCATCAGCAACTCAAGCAGCACGGCGGTACTTGGCTAGTCTCGGGGTAATGTCGGCCGAAAACCGGCTTTAATATCGGTCAAATGTGCGGTTTTCCACCACGGCCCGACATTCGGCAGGTATTGGCGTACCCCCGTTCCGCCACCGGCCTAGTATCGGCGAAATATCGAGCGAGCACTGTCCAGGTCGGACCGTGGGCTAGGTATCGGCCAGACGTCACATATGCATCTGCACTGTATTGGCCGGACGTCGCCTAGGCACTCGCTTTGTATCGGAAATATCGGCAGTATCGGTTCGCATGTTAATTGCAGATAAAGGGCGCGCCTTGCGCGCATACATGGGCAAACATAATTGTTTTCGATCTCTCACAAACGTTTAGTAAACCACTATCATTATATGCAGCTCTTTCTTTATTAAATAGCATTACTGTTTTCATGCCAAGCAAAATTCATAAATCAAACACGAAGGACCGCAGAGATTAGAGAGTTTTGGTTGATCAGTCCTATGACTCCGATAACGATACCCGATACTTTGCCGCCGCCTTTGCGCATACATTGGCGCACTGGCGCATTGGCGCATTGGTGCATTGGCGCAATGTATCGGATGTATCGAAGGTATCAGAACGATCTACTAAAACTATCTATTGCGACGGAAGCAGGACTATTATAAGATGCATGCTTGCAGTGTACTTACGAGTAGACAGCGATATGATGTAACCCATGATATATGCAAAATCCCACTGGGGCAGCACAGAGCAACGCAAAAATAAAGTTCATAAAGAAGGATGTCTCCCACATTCAACAAAAGCCTCACTGTCGCCGATGAGCAGTTCTATGTTGAAGCTCGTCCAACAAGCACAGCACAAGAACTCCACGGACTCCGACGAAGAAAACGTTCATTACCGAAAAGTTTGCATGGAAGTATTCCGGCCGTTTACGACGAAAAACTACGGCCGCGTCTGCAACGCACGAAACCAACAGAACACTGAAGAGCACATATTGAAAACCGGACTTAAGTGCAAGCGGCAAAGACTTCATCTCCGATTATCCCATCAGCGCGTCAGAGCGAGTCACGTGTCACATTTTCGTCCAACCTATTTTGTCCTGCGGAGAGCGGTCAGGTATTTTGCGCTTCCTCTTCGATTTGCTTGGAACAGCCGTCGCGCACGCTCACAGCCACACGAAGACACAAAAGAAGGTGGGGACACTTAACAAAAGGCGAGTCCGAAGGGGGATAGATAATGCAGCTAAGCTCCCTCTGCTTGCTTCTTATGTCCTTGTCGGGCTAAAAGTAAGCAGATTTCGTCTTGCTTTTTTTTTTTCAACTTTGGTTTTGAGTTGGTAAAAAAATTCAAATACCTGGCCAGCATAGCCAATTCAAAAACGACACTCCCCACACTCAACGAAAAAACTGCAGTGTATACGGCATGTCAAGATGGCATCGGCGCGACCCATGTGATACTTCACAGATATCGGCTGGATCGAAATGGTATCGGCCCAATCTTTCCGATTAATACTGCGTGCTGCCTGGGGAGCAATCATTGGATTCAAATTGATTTGGGCCGCTTTTTATCCTCCACGTTTCGAACCTGCGGCAATGTTTGGACGTAAGCGAGCTTCCAGAGGCTGGACTTTCTTCGAGAAGTCGATGAAAGGACTGCCTACTTGTCCTTACACGCTGCTGATGAACGTTGCTAAACGCGGAATGTATCGTTCACGCGGTGCCGTAGGTTGCGTCCAGAGCAACATGGGAACAAGCTGATACTACAGTTACGACAGAGTCACCGAGACAACTATTCTATCGCGGAGACCACCGACAACATGTAATAATGGTAGCCACAAGAGACGAACAGAAGTTGTGAAAATACCTGTTCCGGCCAGTTCAGTGTATTTCCGGCAGGTGCCGTTCGTAATGCTGTATTCGCCAATACATGCTTTGGTAGGTGCGTCCGGTTCACAAACGGTGAGATAGCGGAGTGGTTTTCTAAAGGCCTGTTCACACATACAGCGGAGTGCTATAGACGCTTTCAGCGCGCGCCAAATTGAGCCGCCATAGCCGACCTTTTCTTGTCTTACCGAGATGCCGATCCACTGAAGCGGGCGTTGACGAGTCTCCACAACGGCCTATGCTGGGGAGAAGGACGCAGTAGAATCTAAAATCGCAATGACCTGACCTACTGTGATAATGATGAAGTGGAGCGAACGGAATAAGAGGGAACAAAAACTGAAGGTCGGTTATGGCGGCGCCCATGCACAGCTGCCTGAAAGCGTCTATACGCACAGCGCTGACTTTGCGCTAAGCGCGTGCTGACGGGAGCGTTCACCAGATTCGTATCGCACCGTCTAAACGGTTGCTCATGGCAAACGACAGGGAGTTTTTGTAGATCGTTTTCGCCGTTCCGCAACGCTCTCCGCAACCCGCTACGATACCCGGAACTCTACAGTCAATGCCATGGGCGCGCAGGCGCAGTAGCGGCTTCTTCGTTGCGGAGGGCTTAGCGGAGGAAAAACGCAGTCTACGACCACTCCCTGATAAGTAACCGACGACACGTGAACAGCGCTATTAGCGGCGAGATGTTTTGGTGGCGCCCTCGTATGGTTCACTCTCGTGACGTCATTACCTTGCTAACAACACGTTCGATGGTGTTTGTAATTAGCTTAGTGGAAGCTTGAAATCATTGCGCTCTGAAACAAACACTGCCAACATCGTCAAAATTGAAGTTCCTACATTCCTCTTATTTCCGTCGATGAGAAATCCTTTGCTGACGTCATAGTCAGCATTCGGCCAATCGTGGAAGGCCGACCACAGCGACTCTTTCGACCGCCCACGTCGCTAACGGGACGGCATATTTGAGTGTGGTGCTGGTCGATGGAAAATCTTTTGCCGACGTAATAGTCAGCATTCGGCCAATCCTGGTACTTAGAGTTCCTGTATAGGCTCCTTGCACTGACGTCACATCGCATACTTTTGAACACCATGTAAGAGGAGGAGAGAGAAGCTGCTTTTGTAAGAATATTGAGTGACCGGTTATTCTTCTATAATCTTCTGGGAGGAGAATAGTGACGCCTGTGCAAATCTGGGAGGCAAAAAGGAGGATCCTGATAAGAGGGGAGCTCCTTCTTCCCCTTTTCTCTGGAGGTCATCGGAAATGACGTCATGTGCAAGCCACGTATAGGCGCCTTACCCGCTCATTCACACTGGAAGCGAATCCGCGTTCGCAAAGCGGTTGCGAACGCGGTGGTATAAAGATCCAGTACAATTGCACGCGCACTCGATGACATCAAGTGCGGGTGCGATTGTACTGGATCTTTATACAACCGCGTTCGCAACCGCTTTGCGAACGCAGATCCGCTTCCAGTGTGAATGAGCGGTACGGGAGCCAGAGTTGCGCGTTCATCCCCGTAGCGCCGCCTTTCCTACATGGCATGTTGATCCAGCTCCTCACGGGACTGAATTCGGCAAATAGCAGCGCCGCGCGTTCGAGGCGCGCGGCGCGCTCAAAAGCAGGGGAACGTTCGGCGGGGTGCGCGCAACGTCTACTTTACTGCACGGCACTTGATCCGGCTCATCACGTGAACGCGCAACTCTGGCTCCCGTAGGGAGCCTATTAGCGGCGAGAAGTTTTGGTGGCGCCCTCCTGTGGTTCCCCCTTGTGACGTCATTACCTTGCAAACAACAAGTTCGATGGTGTTTGTTATTAGCAAGGTGGAAGCTTGAAATCATTGCGCTCTCAAAGGAACACTGCCAACACCGTCAAAATTAAAGTTCTTTCATTCCTCTTATTTCCGTCGATGATAAATCCCCTTTCCGACGTCATAGTCAGCGTTCGGCCAATCGTGGAAGGCCGACCACAGCGACGCTTTTGGTCGCGCACGGGGCTAATACAGGAACTCTAGTGGAACTCCAACCACAGCGACGCTTTCTGTCGCACTCGTCGCCAATAGAGACGTTTCTTGTATACCCATATTTTTCTATTCACACACCGGCAAAACAAGCGTAAATCTTCGTACCTCCACCACAAGCGATGCCAGTGCTTGGAGGCATAGAAAACTATTTTTCTTGTCTTGAAGTACGTAACACGAAGAATATCATTGTAAGAGATCCGTGGAGATGCGGATGATTAATCAGGTGATTGCATACAGAGTGCCAAAGACGTTTATATTGGCGAGGGCCGGCTTCAGTACGATGATTCTCCTTGGTTATCTTGGTGCGATTGGCTTATAACGACCCTCTCGAAGATTCGAACATATGAAGGTGCCAAAATGACGATTGCCATGGCAACGCACACTGGTCAGCCAATCACTTTGCGAGGTTTCGGTCGTGTATATGTTAGTATCTATTTGTGTGTGGCTAGCAGGTTGAGAAGGCAATGGTGCTAGCTTTCCTTGTATCCAGTGACTTTAGCCCGTGCCAGGTGCCCACAATGCGCGTGTGAAATGTTGGAACCAATGTTTCTAGTCAATTGCCTAGCTTCCTAGAACGCTTGGCGCCTTTTCGTGGTGCGTCCGCTCGGTGTCGCTCACTACGCTATCAGGTTATAGCGTTGGATGGATTTTATAAAGAGGTAACACCAAGCTGGTGCGTGCTTCGACGCACTCGAGGCGAAAATGGCGGAGCGTCGCCGCCAATCTAGTTTGTCAAGGCAGCGCGGCACCGGCAGCCACAGCAGACGAATAGGAGCGCCCGCGGCACGATCAAACGATGGCGGTACTCAGCGGCGTACCAACTTGTTTTCGAGTGAGGGGGGGGGGGGGGGGGGCAAACCAGTCCCCCCCCCCTCACCCAAGGGCCGGGGGGCGGTGCCCTTAGTATCGATTAAAAGGTTAAAAGGCGCGAACAAACAGGACGAAAAAGACACACGTACGACACGGACAGGCGCCAAGATAACTGTCCGTGTCGTACGTGTGTCTTTTTCGTCCTGTTTGTCCGCGCCTTTCAACCTTTTAATCGATATGAACCAACTAGCCCCAACCAAAGTTTTATTGCATCCCTTAGTATCCCTTGGGCGCCGCCGGCCAGTGTTTGCCCTGCCCAGTGGCGGCTGTTTCAGGGGGGGGGGGGGGGGGGCAATCCATATACCTTGCCCCCCCACTCTGAGAGCTGGGGGGAGGGAGGGGGGGGGGCAAGAGCCCCCTTGCCCCCCCCCCCCCCCCCCGGTTGGTACGCCCATGGCAGTACTTGGATAAGTCAGGATATCCAGCGCTTTCTATCAGTCCGGACTATGGACAAAAGTGACTGAACGGGTGAAAGGTAGGAAAGACATTGCCTGTGGTGAAGAGTAATTATATTGTTTGTTTTTATGAACCAGAAGTTTTCGAAATAAAGAGCGTCGTTCGAAATCCGTCCTTCTCTGCTGCCTGCGGGGGCGTTACTGCTGGTAGTGCTAAAAGCGCTCTCTACTCGTACCGGCTCGCGTGCAGGCAACAGCGAAGAACCATTCTTGAAAGACGCTCGTCTGTGGAGCTTGTCAACTGATTGATTGAAGAAAGTCGGTTCTAAGGACGCCACCGCCGTGAAGTGGCGTCAAAGACGTCAGTTTATGTGTAAAAAAAAAAAAACTGATCGGGGTTAAGACCTACTTTAACTAATGTAGTGACTTGACTTTCAGCAACAGTGCCAGCAGCACGGTCTCGTTTGCGGGATCGACGGAGAGACGTACAAGAGCGAGTGCGAGGCCAAGGCGCAGAGGGTTCTCGTCGACTACCGGGGACCCTGCCTCACAGTCGCCGTGCAGGGTAAGGAGATCGGCGCACGCAAGCTCCTCCGACGACGAAATGGTTCATTTGCTCACAAGCTTCTGTAACAGCGATCCCCAACTGCCTTAATTGTCGGAGCGCTTGTTTTGTCAATGGGCCATCAGAAACAACTCAAATGATTTCCGCTCGTTGTTTTGGAGCAGTTCCGCCTCCAGATTTGCCCCGGATCTCGAGAACACCCGCTCCGCCGAAGTCGACGTATTCGTCCAGAATTCACCATGTAGGGCGAACGTCGCTTCCTGTCTCGCTGAATTTGCATGGGACGAACACTGCGGGAAGAAGCCATCGTGTGTATTGCGTATTTAACTTTGTGCATGGTGGAGCATCGCTTCTACGAACTGGCTATGTAAAGCACAGTTCAAGGATATGCTACAGGACAGCATTCACCAGTGACACATTTTGGAAAAGAAAAAGAGAAGCATTTTTTTGCAAGTATGGAGGCGGAACTGCCCAGGCTGCTTATCGCTCGCGGCTAGAGCGTCTAGGACTAACCGCGAAAAAAGTCGTTTATGTTGTCATGTTTTTTGCTGTTTTCGCCAGCGTATTGAGCGGTTGTGTTTTGACAACGTCCATCTCTAGAGTAAACGCGGTAGGCGCCGACTGCACCGGCAAACGTTTTGTGCAGCGTGCATACGGCCGAGCTGAGATTCCTAAAATTTGCGACAGAGAGGTCTAGCTTTTGCTTTGATCAAGCAAGGTATTGATTAAACGGTGTAGCCCAACTAATCGCCGCCCTTTACTCGAATAATTAAGGTATTATTCCGTGTTACTTCCCGACATAATATTTCAAAAACAGCGGAGCACCTTTTGCCTTTGCTGAATTGTTTTTTCTGTGACAAACGGCAAAATGTTGAGTTACAATTAGGGATCGCCTTTGATGTACAGCTGAGAAGTGTCCAAAGACAGTTACAGATTATTGGTTCAGCTCCACACACGACCTCAGGTGCCTGTTCACAACCGACTGCTTCCAAAAATCAATGGATGCAACACTGCGCGCTTTGCATTATGCGACATCTATGGCCATGGAGAGGAGTGGCGTGGTTTCGGTTTCGATTGTCCAGTTGACTAAATAGTGAACCTCAGCAATGCATGAAAATGAAGTTAGCGTTCGCTCGCGTTACACCCTTTGCTCTTCGTGAGAGTCCTCGTTGAGACACGGACCGTAAGGACCTGCCTAGGCTTACCGAGGAGTAAGAGTACGGCCGGCTGCGTCCCCTACCTTTCTGGCGGTTTGGCTACCACTTCAGAGTGCAGCATGACCCTCCCGGCACACGCACCTCTTAAGAAGCTTAGGACATTGTGAAGACAATGGAACAGGATGATTGACCCACTATACCCCTTCTGTCCGCTATCGTAGTTATGTGTTTACCTGCGCACCAACTCTGATATGCCGGTGACCCCCCAAAACGTGCCCCAGCATTTTATCCGTACTTGTAGTCAACAGCAACAGTATTATAAATTTTAAGAAAAGTAACATATTCAAAAATACAATCACTTTATTTTCTTATGTCGGGATGTCGTGAAGTGAGATTGAAAAATTGAAACTGAAACTATAGTCAACGGGATTCAAAGATGCCTTGCGGGAAATATGAGCATCAGTCATCGATTGAACTCGGAGCCAAAACAAGCGGCCACGTGGTCCGGTGCTTATTCTATGCCGCCGGCGTTAAGCATATTCACGCGCTGGGATTGGCAAAGTAGAAAACGCGTGATGAGCTCCAGGCATTGTTAGAGTTCGGCTATTCCCATCGCCGCAGTGGTTGGACACGAGTCACTGCCTGATTGTCGATCGAGGCACTGATTGCTCCGAGCCGAAGTCGAGTGCTCACGCAGGTTCTTGTGCCCGATTCATGTGCCGCACTTGACTATCGTCAGGCGGGTTACGATCCTACATTTACGTCATCGAGCTTCGCGAAGGCAAGACTAGAAGAAATAGTCCCCTTTTATCCAAGCAATTTCACCGCGAGAAAGAAGCTTCTGCATCGGTGGAGGTTTGTGCGGGAATGCATGGTCCAGACTAGGACCAGTACGCCTCTGCAAAGTAACGAATATTCCAACCCGATATCGTTTCATGACCCTTTTAAGAACTGTGGACAGCGAATTTGGGTTCATGGGCTTGTTTTGATCCGCAGATCACAAATCAGTTTATAGAAGGTCGAGAATAACCGACAGAAGTGCTTAAGGCCTGCACCGGTCGGGCTTCTCTCTCCTCTCGCAGACTACCCTGAAGGGGTCAACGACCGCCTCAGCTACTGCAGCAAGGTCCGCTGTGGTCCCCTGCCGTCCAAGGCATGCACTCCCACTATGCTCCGCGGAGTGTGCTGTCCCGTTTGTGGTGAGCCACATTCGCACCTCGCACCACGGACAAGGGTGACGGTGCGCTCTTTGTTTTAGTCGCTGTTTCCTGGGAACTATAGAGTGAACCTTTCGTGCTCGTACAGCAGGTGAAGACTAAGAGTGCAGTCACGCTGCTCCAGACACAGTGGTCGCTGCAGACATGATACTGTCTGCGGACACTCCTCAAGCGCGTTCGCTTTGTATGCTTAGAGTTTTACAGCTACAGCTGTTACTGGGAACCTCCCAGGGAAATTGCATGGTCGTCCTTCGCGAAAACTCCCGGTGACGTCATTGACCATATCATTACTCCCAGCCACTGCCGCTAATTGTTAAGGAAGGAAGAATCCCTCCGGTCAGAAAAGCATTCGAAACAGCGGCATATGACTGGCAGTAATCGTTTGCCCACTTTCTACCGCTCTGTCAACTGAGCTGTTGTCAAGACAAATGCGAGCGAATTAAAGGGGTATACAAATACATTCAATTTCTCTCTATTTTCGATAAAGATTCAACGTCATCCAATAGATAGCGTAAAGCTATCTATTTATCTATGCTCTATGAATTTCTATAAGCTTTGCTGTATTTGCACTTTATGCTTTTCCTGTCAGGACCATTCAATAGGTCTTCACTATGCCATTAATAAAAAGAATAAAAAAATAATGTTGCGACAAATCTTTTGCCCTCGTGATGTTCCACAAAGGATTCCTTCCAGTCCAAGAGCACTAAGAATTCAAGGCCCTACACGCACTCACAAAAAAGCAGAACTAACGAAAATCTCTTTCCTTAAGGCACACACGTGATACGCTCCATTTTCGAATACATTTAAACGTTTCTCGATCATACTGATAAATCAGGAGAAAACATGAGTATTTCATGTGTGCACTTCATACGAAAATGCCTGAAACTCTCCGTAACCAGGCATAGCAGATCATAACGCACGCATAATGGGTTCACGACCCAATCTGTGCCCCCTGGATTTATCGTAATAATAAAGGCAATATTTTCTTTTTGTCTTTGACATTAATTAAGTGTTTAGCACTCGTTCGAGCCATGTTGTTTCCTCAAGGCGCCGGGCCTTCAAGCGGGTTCGAATCCCGGCCGAGGTGCCTGCAATCTGACGGAGGCGAGGAGGAGGCGCCGTGTAATCGATTGTACGTAAAAATATCCTCAAAAGGTCGAAAATAATCTTCACTCCTTCGTCGGGCCTGGTTTGGAACGTAAAATCCCAAATTTGGGCTACAACGTTGCGTGTTTGTGTTACCTCGCTCGCGATATGACGTAAGCACTTTTGCTTAGCAGGGCCGCGTTCAACAGGCTTACGTTAACCCGTCGACGCATCAAACCGAGTCTGGGGTGTTCTTTTTTGCGCCCATTTTGGAAATGAGGTGGTAGGAAATGACTCTAAACGATCGATTAACGTCTAAAATAAAATAAATGCTTCGAAGCGAATTGAAACAGTTTTTTAGGTGTTTTCAAACTTTCGACTTCGTAATTTTACATGTAATTTACATGTAATTAAGGACGACAACGAAGTGTTTGGCAACACGGTTCCATTTCTTCGCTCCTTGAATCAAACAACAAGATACAGAAAACTGCGCAGGTATCTGGCCATTCGTCTCTATTATACCCGACCAGAGCACTACAAATCTGCGACGACGCCTGAAAAAAGTCCCCGAATTGGTCCCTTGGGGACGAACACCATAATCCATGAGGACGGCAGCGCAGCGCAGTCATCAGATGCATCCAGCATGTCTGATGACTCTAGCACCATTATGAGCGGCCCTGACGAGAACTCAGGCTTTACTCTGGTGCAATCGAAAAAGACCAGGAAGAGGAAGCATGTCTCGAAGGAATCCGCATCTAGTGACGACACCATCATCACAACGCCAAGCCACAGCCTCACCGTCGTCGTCAAACCTGCAGATCCGAGCCAAATCATCACGAGGATTAATCCTCTAAAGCTATCTGAAAAGTTAAGCGACATTGCACCGGACGGAGTGATATCCTCATCAGACCAAACTACCGACTTAATCTTCTGGCGATCGACAGGAGAAACACCGAGTCCAAAAAGACTCTGCTCAAAATGACAACCCTCTGCGGAATGAAAGTCACTCTGTATGAGGCACATCAAAGATTCTCAGCTGTTGGAATCATCCGTGGAGTTTCTCAGGAGATCATAGAAGCGGACCTCCAGGTAGGGATACGCGCGACTGTCCCTGTCACCCAAGTGAGAATCCTAGGGAAATCAGATATTGTGAAGCTCTCCTTTGCCACAGAAACTGCTCCAGAGTACGTCACTCTACACACCAGATTCAAAATCCTACCGTACAGAAACAAACCTCGACAATGTCCAAAATGCAGTCGCTTTGGCCATGTTGCAAGTGTAAGCGACAAGGTGGAGCGGTGTAGTCGCTGTGGCCGCAACCACCAGCGCAGTGCCTGTGAAGAAAAAGAACCGCAGTGCATCAACTGCAAAAAAAAAAAAAACACGAATCGACATCACGCCAATGCACCTTCCACAAGACCAAAAAGAAGATATCAGCCTACTGCAGCGAAAACAACGTCAACAACACAGTCGCCTGGTCTGTGGTGAAGCCATCTGGCCCCAGACATCAAGATCCTGAGCAGAAAAGTCATCTCTGCCAAAGTAAAGAAATAGAGAAAGCATCGTAAGTGGTTGTGATACCCCCAGCGAGAGATGCAGACTTCCCACCTCTGCCAAGCCATTCAACTGACTTGACAAGTTCTGTTCAAACGTCACCTGGATCTTCACATGGACAACACCAACAAAGCGTCAGCCTATCTAAGAAGCTCCAGTGGGCTCCAAAGCAAGTTCACAACGAGTGTAAGGCCCCACCGCTTTTAAGATCGAGTGAAACACCAAAATCACAGAGCCTAGGAAATTCGCTACACACGATAGCAACGCTGCTTCGTAATCTTCTTGTATCCCCTGATTCTACATTGGCACAAGCTAGAATCACAATCACAGAAATCGCTCTTCCTCTGATCAGCTCCTGGTGCAGGGAGAGAAGGTCCGTAACAACTCATTCATTTTTCAGTGGAATGCTCGAGGCCTCCGGAACCGTCTTTCAGACTTTCGTCAATTAACCTTCAAATATCAATTCTCCGTAATAGCAATATCGGAATCGCGTGTTCCTCGAACATTACGCTTGTCCGGTTATGAAGTATTCCACTCAAGTCGTGGAAGAAGTCCCAGCATGCTTTTACTGGCGATTCGTAAAGACCTCACATAGGTGGTACACGATGTAAATCCCCATCCTACCAATGAATACGTGGCAGCAACAATTAGCAAGAACACTACGGTTCTAACAGTAATAGCTTCATACATTGAACCAAGAGCCAGATTTGACAAAGACAGTCTAGAGCAGCTAATTAAGGCAACCCCGTCTCCACATATTTTGACTGGGGATTTTAACGCCCACCATCCTTTATGGGGAGGGGTAAAAACCACAGTACGAGCAAAAAATATTATAAACATTGCGCACCAACACAACCTAACTATATTGAGTGACGGAAGTCCAACATTTGTTAAAGGTGCAACACTTAGCAGCGGCTTAAATATCACGCTGGCATTGTCTTCCATTTCGCCCCCACCTCGCTGGTTTGTAGACATCGAAACTCATGGCAGTGATCACTTTCCAACTTACACAATGACACCCGGACTAAATAACAGTTGCCGTAAAAAACTCCTTACATATACTGACTGCAATATCTTCAGCGAAAAAGTTGAAATACTATGCCAGGAGATAACCACAATTGAAGATTTTTCGAAAATCATTGAGAAAGCAACATCGGAGGCTACCAAAGCTTTAAGAATTCAGATCACCCGAATAGCTGTAGCTGAGGAGTACGAATGACTTCGAGCCATCCGTCGACGAGCCGAACGAAGTGCAAGAAAAACAAAAAAAAATAGAGAAGATATAAGAAAATCCAGACAAGCACAAAGAAAGGTGCAACGCCATCTCGATAAGCTTTCAATGAAACGATGGAGATTGAACAGTGCGAGACTGGATCCCAGGAAGCCTGTAACGCGAATATGGCATATGACGCGAAGTTTAGGTTCCAGGCCGCAGCAAACTCACCCATTTCGTTCGATCGCACTACATCGCCAAGTTACACGAAAGGAAGTAGCAAAAGAGTATTGCTTGCAGATTACTCGCGACTCCTCAATATCATACTTGGCTATCCCTATAGCTAGTCATAACACTGTATCAGTGCAAAACGATGTCATCGACGCTCCGTTTGCTTTAATAGAACTGAAAGAGGCACTCTCTTCAACAAACAAGAACTCATCTGCTGGTCCAGATGGTGTCCGTTATTCTGCATTAGCACATCTTGGTAGCGCGGCTAGAATATTCTTACTCGATGTCTATAACGCTTCGTGGGAATCTGGTAGAATACCAAAAGAGTGGAAGACTTCACGAGTGATTCCCGTACTTAAGCCAGCCAAGACCCCTTTGGAGATGAGCTCATATCGACCCATCTCTTTATCGATCTGTGTCGGGAAAGTCATGGAAAAAATGATACTGTCGCGACTCGAATGGGACCTCGGGAACAGAAAGATACTTCCTACATGCATGTCAGGATTCCGCCGAGGAAGGAGTAGTGTCAACAATGTCTTAGATCTAGTATCCGCTGTTGAACAAGCAAACGCGAGCAAATTGAAAACAACCGCCGTCTTTATTGACATAAAAGCTGCCTTTGGTTCTGTGTATCATAACGCCATCCTTACAGATATTAGAAGGATTGGTCTCAGTACAAGACTATGTACGTGGGTATCCGGTTACCTGAAAGGTAGACACATCTTTATTTTCACTGAAGATGGAGACACCGATCTCTGTGAAGTTACAAGAGGAGTACCTTACGGAGGTGTCCTGAGTCCCCCTCTTTTCAACATATCTCTAATTCATCTTGTCAAACTGCTTCCGAAAAATGTACATACATCCTTTTACGCCAACGATATTTACTTCTGGGTCGCTAGCAGATCGTTATATATAAACAAAGCACGAATACAAAAAGCAATCAATATAACTGTGAAATACCTCCATTCACATGAAATGCAAATCTCACCAGCCAAATCCTCTGCTATCGCCTTCACGAGAAAGGATACAAGCAGATATTCCATTCTAATAGAGGGGACACCAATAGAATACGTCGAAGAACATACTGTCTTAGGAGTAACCCTACATCGATCTTTGTCGTGGTCTCCACACATCAGGCGCATAAAGGAAAAGCTGAAGTCCTTCACACAAATTATTAAAATGATAAGTGGAGCGAGATGGGGATGTTCAGTAAGAGCACTTTTGACCCTTTACAACGCTCTTTTTGTCAGACTATTACGCTACAGTATTTCATTCAATCATGGTATCTCCACGTCGTGAATAAAAGACCTCGAAAGTGTTCAAGCACAGGCTCTAAACGTTTGCCTAGGACTACCAAAATGCACATCTAACATTGGAGCTCTTGTTGAGGCTAGAGCGATTTCGCCCGGCATCCTCAGAACCCAAGAAACTAATCGAGTTCACCTACGACACCAAGCGCGCAGCCAAGCACATCATCTGGCGAATATTACGGAGCTTAAACCCTCTGCTCGCTTTTCGCAGGTCATCTCGCAACTCCAAGGATAAATTCCAAAAAACTTAGAATTAGCTAAAACTCCGAAGCAAGCACCGTGGACGTGCAGTTCTATTGACATTAAATTTACCATCCCCGGTGTTACACAAAAAGCAGCAACTCCAACACCTGTTACAATGCAGCTAACACTTGAGTATATACATCAAGCCTATCTCTCATCGCGGCACATATATACGGATGGGTCGACTAACTTTATATCATCATTCATTGGAGCCTATATTCCGTCAACTAGCACGACAATCAAAACCAAACGGAGCCATATTACACCCTTGACAGCAGCTGAACTCGGGGTTATCCGGGCAGCTGCTGCCTACATCAGCACTCAAAACCCCCAAAACTGGACAATATCCGTAGACTCTAAGTCCGCTCTCAGTGCACGCATGCATAAAAAAAAGAATAACGTGAATGCTCAACTGATCTATGACATTTTACAGAAATTCCATGATGTGAAGTGTCAGCGTCATGAAATTGTCTTACAGTGGGTACCGGGACATAGTGGCATACCCGGCGACATCTCTGCTGACAAAGTTGCTAGTGACGCCCACGAAGCAGATGATACTTATGCAATTCCTCTGTCAAGGACAGATACAAATGATATAGTCCGAAAAATTGGGAGAGACATATCATCCAGACTATGGACAGATCCATGCTACTATTATGCATATTTGAAAAATATTGACCCGGAGTTAAAGTTCCGAATGCCGGGAACTATAAAACGACGAACAGAAACTGTGCTGCATCGAATACGCTTGAATGTGGCATTTACTAGAAAATATCTTCATATGATCGGTCAAGTAGATTCACCGCGTTGTACAGCATGCACAACAACACACGGCATTAAACATGTACTCTGCCGCTGTTCACTCTATAGTTCCCAAAGAAAAACACTAAAACAATCCTTAAACAATCATGATCATGACATTGAGCTTAGTCATATATTAGGTCCCTGGATTTCAGTAGCAAAAGAATCCAAAGCAACCAACGCTTTACTCCGGTTCTTAAAACACACCCGCCTGGACCAAGAGCTGTGAACTGACATCACTCTTTTTATTTTACGTGCAGCTATTTATTTTTCGCCAATTCTCGAGTGCGTATGTATATGTTTGTGTATGTGTATGGGGGAGGGGGAATACGCGTGTACATGTGAGCTCACTCTTTCTTTACTTCTCTATTCTGTCTGCCGTCTCTCTACTCTCTTCCTTTTCGCGCAAAGTAGCAAACCAGCACTCACAAGCAGGTTGACCTCTTTGCTTTCCTGTAAATAAACGTACCTTCTCTCTACGTGTAATTATTAAATTTTACCTAATTAGCCAACAGGTCGTAATCGCTCTTGTTTCATTCAATGTACTCCGTGTCCGAAATGTTCCAAGTGAGAACTGAATTCTTGCAATGCTTATAAAGTAAATGTCTCTCCACAACATTCTTTTTTTTTTCCCTTTGTCTATAACTAACTATTCGTATCGATTAAAGTCAAACACTCTATATGCCCCAAAACCACCTACGAACACTAATTGCGTATAAGTTTGACGAGTTAGTATTCAAATATAAAGGCCGAAAAGGTTGCGGTCTTATATATGCCTTTATTTTTATAGATGACGAACACGTTCGTATGCTGCCGTCTAACAAACGTAACTCGTGGCAGCCTCTATAGTTTTCTATACTCTCTTTCTCTCTTTCCATGACTTTAGGGGTTGTCTTAGCTCTGAGATAAATTTTGTGGCTATGGCATCCACTAGAAAAGAAGTGAAATATGTTAAATAGTTCAGTTAAAACCGAAACTAAAGGGGCCAGTTGAATAAATGTAATTCATGCTACTGGGCTTGCACGGTAACTAACTCAACCGCCTTGGAACGGTAGGATAATCAACACTGTCATTATTACTTCAAATGTCTTTCCCTTACTAATCATGCCTTTGCAGTAGCGTAAGGTGCTTTGTTAAAACTACGGTATAACTATGACCACTTTTGGTGCAGGTTCAGCGCTGCGGCTTGGTTACAACGAAAAGCTCGCAAAGAATGCCGTGGATGCTGCAAAAACGGACCAGCCTATGGCCCTCCGTGAGATTTTGGAACGACTCCGCGAACAAGTGTACACGTCCGAGTGCGACCTCTTCGGCTATTTAGACCTGCGCTCCAACATCATCGTCGTCGTCGTCCCGGTGACCAAGTACCCTACCAGGCTGCAAGTCATGGCGTGCCAGAAAGAAGCACAAAAGCTGGACACACTCATCCGCGCCAGAAGCCCACGACTGCTCAGTCTGCTATCTCTCTCTGTGTTCACAACGACTGCGGAAGTCCATGAGGAGACAATGTCATCTGACACGGCCGGGAGGTCTCCGGTTCTCGAAGTGTCATGTCTTTTACCCCTCTTCTGGAGTATGGCAGCGGTCTACTTGACGGTACCTTTGTGATTAGTCTGAGGATGGGACGTGATCTTCCATTTTCCCTTCAAATGGCGCAATAGAGTTGGGAGTACTCTGAACGAAGCCACCGGTATCGCAAACGACTGACTGAAATGAACAGTCCCCGGTCTGAGAACACGTGCGCGTTGAACTGAGGAGGGTGAGTTTGACATTACAGGCCAGTGTTCAGTGCCTTGCTAAACCCTAGGTAATCGCAGAGGATCGTGACATTGTGCGGTTGGGACTGGTCCTTGTGTGTCGAAGCCCGTGGGTAGCGTGAGTTCTGCCGCTGTCGCACAGCTCTGCCGCTGTCGCACAGCTCTAACTTCCGGAGGCACGCTTAAAGAGACAAGGCTGGTTTACACTAAAGTAGCTGGATCCTGGAAAAGTAGCGCCAAGCTCCCGTATGATCGCCGTTTTGGCTTATGAAATAATCAATTTTTCCTTGACCTCTCCATTTTTGGTCAGCCGATCAAAATTCACTGGTGACAGGTAGCTTTATAGCGACCTTTCTTTTATACCAAGATTTTGCTATCCACACACCGGCAAAACAAGCGTACATCCACTTACCGCCACCACGTGCGGTGTCGGTGCTTGGAGGCATTGAAAAATAATTTTCCTGTTTTGAAATACGCAGGAGGAACAATATAATTGTAAGAGATCCGTAGAAATTAGCACGACTGATAAGTTGATTGCGTACACAGGGCCAAAGACGCTTATATTGGTGAGGAACGCCTACACTGTGATGATGCTCCATGGTTATCTTGGTGCCACTCGTTTAGAACGACCCTCCCGAAGCTTCGAAGACTTTAAGGGGCCGAAAAGGTGATTGCCACAGCAACGGAGATTTTGGTCGCCCGTATGTTAGTATTTGTTTGTAGCGGGCAGGGAAGGTAATGGCACTGTTTTCTCAGGGTCCAGCGACTCTAGTTCACACAGCCTCATTTTCTTACGTTACGTTACAAAAGCTTACGTCTGCTTACGCCACAAGTCATCAGAACATTTGTGCTTTATGTTTAGCGTGGCTACCTGTTCAAGCTGCACGCGACCTTCGAGACAAAAATGTTTTGGTGACTCATACATGACGTAGGAACAGGTAAGAAAACTGTGCTGTGTAAACCATCCTTTGGCTTTAGACATGCGTGGAACAAAAGGCCGTTGACATGTTCAGCGAAAGAAAGAAGCGGCCGCGTAGGAAGTGATATGGTCGAGCCTTATATGCTATCGCTATGCACCGACCATGGGTCGGGGCGCGTGGTCTTCAGACGGCGTAGGCCTCAATGCTTCTAGAAACTATAGGATATTCAGTTTACGCGTCTATAAAGACTGTAGCCAAGTCAAAACATATTACCCACACCGATAAATCTTCAAAACTGCGTCAATCTTGAGGGAAGCTTTTATCACATTTCAAATACATGAAGCTGGCCTCGCAGAAATGCATCCTAAATGTGTTTTGAATGTTACGAGTGAGAATAAAATTATCACAGTACCAAAGATGGCATTTGCATATGTACAGCTCTAACCTGGTCATGCTAGTGCAAGCGCGAGTCTGATTATACGTCAGGAGTTAAAATGCAATAGCGGAACTCTCTGCAACCTTTTCTGTATATAAATGTACATACCGTCACAAAGGTAATGTAATATATTTTCTTTTGTGATATGTAAGGTGCTCCAATAAAAAGATAGAGTTATCAATAGGGTATCGAGGGGATCGTAACACCTTCCCTATAGGAAACAGTTTGGTCTGCATATACATTCAACAGATTACTTTTCTTCCATGACGAGCGGCGATGCGCACTACTTAAATATTTATTAAATTAGTACCAATAATTATGCTCAACTGGTCAGATTTATTACGCCCAGGCTTGAAATCATGAGAAGGTGGTGCTATGCGACTTTGTTTTCAGCGTTCTCGCAAATTAACCATCTCACGAAGCAGGGAACTCTAAGATGTCGATTGAGCAGCCGGTGAACCAGTCGATGGTGAGTGTCGCAGAGCGGGTGTTGATCTGTGGATTACTCTGTCGCTGAATTGGATGTTCCCGCGACTCTCGATCAACTCGAACGACTCCGGCGCTTTCTGCTGCCAAGTACAAAATAAAACGCCGTATGTCGTGGTTGGTTACACATGACAAACGCTGATACCTTTTTGTGCACAATGAGAACTGTCGGTTTCCAGGACATACATGTGTGTCAATCTTATGCAATCAGTCTGTATTGCTTCGTTTCCCCTTGTCTTTCTTATTTTATTTTGCATCTACTTTGACCCCAGTCAATCCTGAATTTGCAACTCCTAAAAAAATTACCACTGTAAGTTCCCAAAGTGTTTCTTAAACAATATTTTATTCAGGAACACAACCTCGCTACACATAAGTTACTTCATGTGAACTTACCGCCCAACTCACAAACCTCACTCCAGTTGAGGCGCCCCTCTACTTGCCCAAGGAAGGCGCGAGGGCCGGCGCTGGCCAGTCGCGACGACGGAGAGGCGGCCTGGCTGTTTATCCGTCGTCGCGATTAGCACGCGCCGGCCTTCTCGCCTTTCTTGAGGAAGTGGAGGGGCGCCTCATTTGGAGTGAGGTTTGCGAATTCGGCGGTTAAACTGCTTGTTTTGTTCCTACTTCAAAAATGTCGCTGAGCAAGAAAAACAAAACGGGGGATCACTACATGTGTTGATCAGAAAACCTCTTGCGCAATAAAACAACTGAAACCGGCATACTAGAGTGGTCCTTATTGTATACAAAACAATGCATGTACAGTTGTCACCAAACTTAAGTGGAACACCCGAACTGTGTCTTATCTCATGGGAGCGCTATCCATTGTAGTAGCCGACGAACTGCCGCATTGCATAGCGCTCAATGGAAGAGCCTGATAAGGGGAGGCCGCTTGCTGAAGGTCCAAGCAGCGTCTGGACCGTGGACACCGCAGCGACTTCGCAGGCCGGGCAATCTTCAGGGGTTGTCAACCCTTCACTCGAAAAAATATGGTACCGTTCGGTTGGGTCAAAGCGCGCGTTGGAGTGATGTACCGCAGGATGACCTGCGGTACCTTATGATGTACCGCAGGAAAGGCTACAAGCGCGAGCTCCTTGCTCTGGGGCATATCTCGGCGGCACAAGCTCTCGTGACTTAAGAGCGGCTGCCAACGCTATGAGCTCGCGCTTCTAGCCTTCGCTGCGGTACAACATAAGGTGAAACGAAGTACAGTGACGCCACACTGTGGCGCGAATTCGCCCAAATTCGGAGTTCGCTTGTCCCGTCGTGCCACCAGTTGAAATGGCGAGCAGCGCGTTGTGATAATATTGTGGGTTTCTGTCTGCTTAAAAACTCTCATCCTATTTTTAAGAAGGCAGCCCTCCTCGAAAGAAGGTTGAATGTGTGTCATGGTATCCGGGGTAAAGACGGTATTCTAGGCAAAAAAAAAAAAAAGTGGGTGCAGCACACTGATATCTATGTCTATTTGCTGGATCGCGTAGAGATCTCACTGATCTCTATTGTAGTAGGCTGGATCGCGGATCGGGAGCCCGTCGGTGTCGCCACCGGCGGCCATTGCTTGACACCAGGCAATGCACGTAAGTCTATGGGAGAAACGCACAAAAGTAGAATATTGAAGCATGTACGCTGTGCTCGGAGGCGAGTATTTTATGGTGTGCTGCGATTCTTATGTCGGGTGTTTGGAGATCGAATCGAAATTCGTCAAACGTTCGAACGCCGATTAAAAAAAATCAAACGTACCGGAGCACCTACGGCTGTGCTGGCAAGTTTGCTCTCGTAGTGGAGTAAACAAAGGAACTTGCCGTCAATGAGACCGTCCTCGGGGAAGCCCAGAAGTTGATGAATGACAAAGAAGTTCCATCTCGGCAGCGGCTTTCCGGGAGTGAGCGAATTCCGCGTGGTAAAGCCTTCGAGCTTGTCGTCTGCTACACCCAACTCAACGAAACCGCCACCGACTCCGCAGTGACTCTAGGTAACTCTCGCCTGATTGAGCTGCACTACAGCGGAGTCACTCCCGACCACAAAGTATTTATTTATAAGAACTGCGAGGGCTGTCAGTTTTAGTGTTTGTACGCAAGCTATTTGACAGGCTAATCAAAAAGCATCCAAAAAGTTTCAGTGCCAACAACAGCTTAGAAACGGGGGAAACGGCACTTTTTCTCGTTCTTCCCATAGAGTCCCATGCATTGGGTGGTGTCAATCAATGGCCGCCGGTTGCGACACTCGGCCCCAGCAACGTTGGCCCCAGCATCCGACGCCACGGTCCGCGATCCAGCCTACTGAAATAGAGATCAGTGCCCACTCTACGAATGCGGTCACTGGCGGCCATCTTTTTGGTAGAGTTATGTTACCTCTAGCCACACCATAGTAGTCAAAGTAGCGTTGATAGTAGTATGGTGGCGCAATCTACTGCCCGTTAGAAAGGGTACAGCTGGTGCAGCCACTATCATACATTTATGATACACGGCGTTGTGGCTGTTGTGGTGGCAGGCTGCCATAAGAATAGCCTTGGTGATATTTCGTACTTGAATAAAAGTTTTCGACGAAACATATTGTTGAAACCCGGCGTGAACGGTAGCCCGATCTTTGAGGATCGGCGAAAGTTTCAGAAAATCCCAGCACCGGGGAAAAGCAGCACAGCTTGCATTGAAAGCGGATTTGGGTGATGGCGGGGCGCACACAACACCAGCTGAAACAAAGCTGATTTCGCACGACACTGACGACGCCCTGTCTGCGAGCTCTCGGTCGAGCGCTGGACGCTCTGGGCCTCTGGCTTTGACCAGTCTGACCGGGAAACGACATCAATTCACTTCGTTTAAATGCATTTTATTCAGAACGTCGCAGGCGAACATATGGTTGATAAAATATCTAAATCACTCACCGACACATCGGCACACAAGTTTGTGAAAAGTCCCAGTGAATATATACACTCGCGAGAATTCCCCAACTGATCGCGAGCACATCCACGGCGTTTCTTGATCCGTATCCAAGCCTTCGTGAGCACAAGACGTCAACACCAACGAAATTACACCACCACCTGTCAACAATGTCGAAACGCGGAGGGGCCCATTCCCAGTAAGGCGTCTACTTTCGATACGAGCTGCGCTGCTTTCCCCCGGAGCTGCGTTTTCGTAAAACTTTCACCGGGCCCTCAAAGATGGGGCTACGGTTCACACCTGGTTTCAAGAATCTGCTTCATCGAACAACTGTAATCAAGCACGAAATATCACCCACGGTACAGTGTACTAGACCCACGGTTATTTTTATGGCAGCCTGCCGCCACAGCGCTGTCCGCCATATTACTATGAGCGCTAGAGATAATATAACTTTACCAAAACGATGGCCGACCGCGGCCGCATTCCTGTCGATAGGCGGAGCTCGTCAAATGCGATCCGGCAACTAGACATAGGGGTGCAGCATCTCAAACAGCATGGGGGGATAAAATTGGGGGGTTGTGTGGATATTTATACAGCGAGTCGTTGGTCAGCCATTTTTAATGTTGCGACGAGTCACTCACTGTAGATGAGCAATTTAGCCAGTGCAGTACAACCGCCACCCCTGCCCGTTTTGATCTGGATGAGCATCGTACCGGCGTGCGGTCGTGCATCACTACTGCGTGGTGCACGTTAAAGACCCCAGGCTAGCGGTTGTACCGCACTGGCTAAATTGCTCATCTACAGCTGGGAGACTCGTCGCCCGTTGTGGCAGACCAAGTTCTAGGCTGTTTAAACATACACACAACACAATTTGTTTTCTCAAACAGCGTCTTGTTTCCACGTGCGTGGAGCGCACTAACGATGACGACAAAGAATAGTCTCGTGAGCGGACGCGCGAGCAAGATCGAACTCGATGGACTCAACAATGTACCAATGTCCCGTCGGTAAAATGAACCTACCTCGTCATAAATAGTTGTACATAAACTAAAGTGCTTCAGCAACGGCGACGAGTTCCCAACCAGGCTGTGAAGTCAACGGACGCAACTCTGAGTCTGCCGCGATGACGTACCAAGTACCACAGTTCGACGGCATAGCATTGTCGTCGCAGTTGCTGTCCCTGAAACAAAATACGATCGAGGAGACGAAGATCGTCGGTCCACTTCGGCGCAGGTTCTGTTGGGGCGAAGTTGACCTCATCATGGAAATCGACACAGCATCTGCTGTGTGCTTGGGCGAGTTGGTTGTTCATGCTTGGATGAAACAGCGCACAAGACAAGCACGAGCCTGTCTTCTGTGTGTATATCTTGTGCGCTGTTTCAACAATCATATCCTGAGACGCTTACAACAAGCATAGGGAGGAGTGGCCAAGACTCGAGAAGTGAACCCTGAAGTTCTCTTGCTATTTGGGGCTAGAGCACTGCACGGGCCAGAATTTCTAGGCCCGGCCCGACCCGGCCCGGTAGAGACACGGCCCGGGCCCGGCCCGAGCCCGACAGAATTTTTAACTTCTAGGCACGGCCCGACCCGGCACGGTGGATACACGGCCCGGGCCCGATAAAATTATATCGGGCACGGGCGTCCATTTTTGATTGGACGGTTGGTAACACGGCAGGACATAGGTCGATTCTATTGGTCATTTCGAACCTGGAAAGATTCTAGAAGAAAAGAGAATCACAATCTCGCTAATGCATCTTTAAAAGGCTGCATGAACAAAACAATTATCTAGGGTACGTTAGCTTATCTTTGGTGGCATAGTAAGGCCCCCGCAGAAAGTAAAAAGTCGAGGTCACGTGTTTTCTTCTTTGTTTTGTTTGAAAAGCAAAGAAAAACGTCAATCATTTCGTGCCCTCCAACCGGAGTGCCATCGTTTTCTTGCGCGCTCTATCCTATTAGGCTGGTGGAGTCCATATGTTTTCTTTTATCCGCTTGGAGGCTTTCTAACTGCTAGACTCCTTTTTGTTTTTATTTCTAACGACTCTGTAGTGACTTTTCACTTAGCTTTTCTTGTTTTCAATGAACCTAAAAGATTAATGAGCAAACATTTTGCTATCAACAATTTAGAATTTACGACAAAAGACTGACTGCCGAGGCACGGCCCGGGCCGGCCCGGGCCGGCGCGGCCCGAAAAATTTTTGTTCAAGCCCGAGCCCGGCCCAGGCCCGAGAAAGTACGTACTACCCGGCCCGAGCCCGGCCCGCGGGCCGGGCCGGGCTCGGGCTTTCGGGCTGGCCCGGGCCCGTGCAGTGCTCTATTTGGGGCCACTTCCTAGTGCTTGTAAGCTCACGCTTCCTGTCTTTTATGCCGACAAGACTCGCAGTGCCCATGACTGTACTTCGCCGGCCAGGACCGTGTTTGTGTGGCCGAGACCTGATCCATGCACTAAACAATTTCGGGACTCCTGTTCTCAGTTTGTCCAACTCGAAATGCTAAGGAAACAGCAGAGGAAAACGTCTGATTCACGCATGCAAGCGTATTTTACGAGGCGGCTAGAAATGACCGTGGTCCAAGGTCTTATTTACTGGGGCCACCGAGTCGTCGTTCCTGAGTCTGCACGAAACCAGATGCTGCAGTGTCTGCACGAGACGCACCGGGAAGCCTCATCAATAAAGTATGTCGCACGTACAATCGTATGGTTGCCTAGACTTGACGGTGAGATCGAAATTCAGGCGAGAGCTTCTTACAGCTGTGTACAAGCAAGGTCGATGCCGCAGGCGCAGACTCCTGTTAGTTGGCCTACGACTCAGGAGAACTGGTCATGTGTTCACCTGGATTTTGCTGGACCAGTAAACGGTGCGATGACCTTCGTCGCAGCGGATTCGCACTCGAAATGGATAGAGGCAATCTTTATGCAACTCCGAGTCCACAATCACGGCACTACGTGTTGTGATTGTGGACAAGCCACCTCGTCGACATTGTCATTCGTAAACAGCGTTGCCGCACCTACAAAACCACAGAGCGCCTTGGGTCCGCGCAGTGGGCGTGAAAACAGCCAGACAAGTCATCTAACCCGTTCCGCTTCATTGTGCAGATTCTGATTCTCCTGTGTGTTGCCCGGCCGTTTTCACTCTTACCAGTCATCGAAACACCAAAAAATGAAAGCCGTTCGCAACTCCCAGTAACGCCGAATTAGAGCGAAGCTCGTGAAGAGGAGGAGAGAAGGCTACTGAGATGAAGGTATCATCATCATTTATTTAACCTTGAAGGCCCTTACGGGCATTACACACGGTGGGGGTACTCGTTGAAAAAACATTATTTAAAGGTACAAACAAAAATGGGTTACATAGCTGGAGAACATTTATTTATTTATTTATTTATTTATTTATTTTCAAATACCCTCAAGGTAGTAATACATTGAAGAGGGGAGTGGACATCAAAATAATAATTACAATGTGCACATGTTAGTTAGAACTCTCTTAAACAAAACAATATCAGTAATGTTAGCTATTGAGGCGGGAAGGTGGTTCCAATCCAACGATGTTTCGGAAATAAAAGAATATTGGAACAACGAAGTTTTAAAATTTGGCATACCGACTTTATGACTATGATCAATGCGAGCAGAGATGTAGAATGGTGGGATAATTAGTTTACGACGAAGGTCAGCATTTTGATGAAATATTCTATGGAAAAAGACACAAATGAAAGATTTTACGGCGATGCGTTAGTGATGGCAGGCCTAAAGAGGTTTTCATGCTAGAAACGCTGGCAGTGCGGTGATAGTTCGACATGATAAAACGGGCTGAACGGTTTTGGATAGATTCAATAAGGGAAATTAGTGAAGAGTGTGAGGGGTCCCAGATAGCGGCGGCATATTCTAATTTTGGGCGAATTAGACTTTTGTACATGGTTAGTTTCAGAGAGGACGGAGCGAGAAAGAAATTTCTTTTAAGGTATCCTAACATGCGATTAGCATTGTTAATCACGTATTCAACATGAAGTTTCCAAGAAAGGTGAGACGTTATATGAACACCAAGGTATTTGTAACTTGACACTGATGCGACAGGCTTACTGTTAAGGTGATAAGTGTGAGGCAGAGATGAACCACGTGATATTCTCATATATTTACATTTGTCAGTGTTTAGTTCCATTAGCCACTAGTTACACCATAATGATATCTGGTTAAGGTCTGATTGTAGAAGTAATGTGTCAGATATGTCACTTATTTTTTTATATATTACGCAATCGTCAGCAAAGAGGCAGATGGAAGAAGAGATGTTCAGTACCAGGTCATTAATGTAAATAAGAAACAGTAGCGGGCCAAGCACGGAGGGAGCCCTGTAGAGCACCTGAATTGACTGGAACAGTGCGAGAATTGGTATTATTAGCAGTGACGAATTGTAGGCGGTTAGTTAAAAAGGCGTGGATCCAGATAAGTATGCGTGAGTCGATGTTAAGTGATTGCAATTTATGAAGTAGTAGCTTATGGGAAACTTTATCAAATGCTTTTGAAAAATCCAGAAAGACACAATCAGTTTCATAATGGTCATCAAGAGAGTGATGGAGATCATATGCGAAGGATATTAGTTGCGTCTCACATGAGAAATGTTTTCTAAAGCCATGTTGTGAAGTAGTAAAGAAGTCATTAGATTCAAGAAAGTTAACCAACTGCGAGTAGATGACGTGTTCGAAAATTTTGCAAGGTACACTGGTTAAAGAAATCGGGCGATAATTGAGCGGATTATGTTTTACACCCGATTTGTGTAGAGGAACCACCTTCCCAACTAACCAATCGCTCGGGAGTACGCCAAGGTTAAGGGACTGCGTATAAATGCTTGAGAGAATTATAGAACAATACACATTACAATTTTTTAAAAACTTCCTGTTGATTCCATCAATTCCGGCACATGATGAAAGTTTCATATTGTTAGTAATTCCAGTCACAACAATATCGTCTACTGTTACAGGGTTCATCGGTAAAAAAGAAGTGAATGACAATGCAGGTATTCGGCTGACATCCCAGGCTGAAAATGAGCATTCTAAAAACATTGTTTAGCACCGTTGCACAATCAGCAAAAGATATGCTTGTGCCATCAGAAGAGTGAAGACTAATATCAGACTTAAAGTTGGGATTATTGACACTCCAAAATTGTTTAGGATTAGTTGCTAACATGGTAGGCAGAGTGTGAATATAAAAATGTGACTTTCTTTCCTTAAGAGTTGACGTGTAATCATGTTCAGCTTTGTGGTACGCTGCCCATCGAGCGTCTGTGGACGATCGCTTGGCAGCGCGAAACAGCCTTTTCTTCCTGTTTCGCAGTCGTCTCAGAGTAGCGTTAAACCAAGGTGAGTTAGTGTTGCAACGAATTTTTTTAGAGGGTATGTATTTTTCTGTTAAAAATGCTACAACATTTTTTAACAACACCCAATTCGACTCCACGGAGCGATCTGAAAAATTAGGTAAGTAGCCATCAAGAAACTGGGACAGTTCTGAGTTAATTGACGTAAAGTCAGCTCGGCTATAATCATGAATATGTTTTATGGTTACCTTAGGAGTTACTAATGGAATGCGCAATGAAAAGTGTAGAACTAAATGGTCGCTTAGAGATGGCAGATGGGTTATTGTTGATATGACGTTTGGATGCGTTGTTAGGACGAGATCAAGAATATTTGAGGATTGAGGTGTAACTCTAGTAGGCTCTGTGGTCAGCTGAGAAAAGTTGAAGTCAGAACGCAGGTCAAGAAACTCGTTAGTTTCAGATGAGAAAGGGTTAGGTACGGCGCTTTTATCGGACCAGATAATGTTGGGATAATTAAAATCACCCATTAATAAAATTGGCACTCCTGGATACTGAACGACAATTTGGTTAATACAATTATGCAACAAATTCACAAATAAAGAGCTGCTAGCTGGAGGTCGATAGCACACACCGATAATGGTTTGTTTGTGCTTAATATTTAGGCAAACCCAAACAATCTCAAGTTCGCAGGCTACGATGACAGGGCGAGAAATTATTGAATCGGCAACGGCCAATAAAACACCTCCGCCGCTTCTGTCACGTCTGTCGCAGCGAAATGTGTTGAATCTTTTTTGACAATTGAATAATTCACTATCAGTTACTTTGCTAGAACGCCACGTTCCAGTTAGAGCGATGACGTCTGCATTGCATGAATCAGCAACTGAGCATAATTCTTCACGTTTACGGATTAGACTGCGAATGTTAGTAAATAAGATTGATATATTTGAAAAAGGCAAACGCTCTTCGCTACTCCTTGCTGGTTGTTAGGATGACGCAGGAGGAGACGATACAGCTTGAACAGCAGATCGGGATAACGTAGCAGAAGCATGGCGACTAGGCGAGTCTATTTCGTGAATGCTGTCGTCGATGTCGTTGTAAATAAAGCACTTGTTATTTACAAATAGTTTCTTATAACTTAGCTTGAATTTATTTCCCTGACCTTTGCCATACTCCAGAAGTTTTCGTCAGGCTAAACGCGTCGAAAAGCTAAAGTCTTCCGAAACAGACACGGGGCTAGTTTTTAATTTAGACTTAATCTGCAGAATACTTTCTTTGGTTTTAAAGGATTGGAATTTTACTAAAATGGGTTAATTTTTTTCGGTTACAAAAGTCCCCAAACGGTGAGCACGCACAATTTGTTCCCGTGAAATACTAAACGAAGCTGAATCTGAAAGTACACGAATAACCTTATCTTCTGCCTGGGCCCACGTTTCACCAGCGCAATCGTCCACCCCATGAAACACAAGATTGTCTCTGCGTGTCTGGTCTTCCATTTCGTCTAATCTGGTGCGCAAAAGATAATTCCCCCTTTCAACGCGCTGAACGGCTTGATGGTTACCGGCCAACTCGCGGTGTAGTTCGTTGATTGATGCAGTCTTCCCCTCAATCGCGGAAACCCTTTCACCGATATTTGTAACCGTGGCTTGTAGCTGTTCCTGGTTTGTTTTTAAATCGTTAATCGAGCTCAGTATATTATTTTGCCCTTGCTCAACCCTCTGAGTACGCGCATTCATATGTTGCATTAACCGCATCATTTCATCAAGCTGCTTAGCTAGTTCAGCATTAGTTGGTCCGGGGTTGGTCTCCACATCACCACAAAGAAGCAATAACAATACTCTGAACGACTTCACCAAATTTGTTCAGACTCAACTTCACCAAAGTTTTGTTATATAATTCAACAAAACAGGAACAAATATAAACACTCAAAATATCTTTAGGAAAAACAATCGATTAAACAGAAAAATACACAAATAAAACATTTCTATAAACACGAAATGACTTTGCTACTAGTGCAACTGCAGATGGATCGGTCAGTTGGGATATGAATGTGTTATGATCTGTCTAAGTCACGATGCTGTTAGGCAGGCTATTCCAGTCTATTATTGTTAATGGCAAGGTGGAGTTAAGAAACGAAACTGACGAGGCGAAAACTGGACGAACTTTACAGACGTTATCAATGCGAGGAAATATGCGAGTGGCTGGGAATAATAGTGAAGTTCTGATGTCATGGTTATGATAGTAAATCTAGTGAAAAAACGACAGGCGTGATAATTTTCTTCTACATGAGAGCAGATCAAGGTTAGCTTTCATTCGTAAAGAAGTGATGCTGGTGTCTCGCGAGTAATCCGAAAAAATGAATCTGATTGCGCGATTTTGAAGTGCCTCCATGTTTGTTATCAATGAATGTTGCCAAGGGAACCAGATGGATGGCACATATTCAAGTTGCGATCTTACGAGTGTAGTGTGGGCTAGTTGTTTCACTGATGATGGTGCTAGTTTTAGATTCCGTCGAAGATAGCCAAGGGAGCGGTTAGCATTAGACAGCACGTGTGTTATATGCGTGTTCCATGAGAGATCGTAAGATAAGTGAACGCCAAGATATTTGTAAGATGGACACTTGGTAATTACCTGGCTGCACATGGTGTAAGTAAAAGAGAGAGGACTATGAGCACGCGTGAAGGAAACAAGATTTGTCTTAGACAAGTTAATTGTCATTTTTCACTGTTCACACCAGTCGGCTATTAGGTTAAGGTCAGCTTGTAGGGTTATGTTATCGTTCAGGTTAGGTACAGATCGGTAAATTACGCAGTCATCAGCAAAACGTCGAATACAGGATGTCATGTGATCAGGTAGGTCATTTACAAATGCTAAAAAAAGCAGAGATCCGAGAACACTGCCCCGGGGGACTCCGGATGATACAGGAGAACAAGCTGACGATTGGTTGTTAACCACAGTATGCTGAGTACAATTGGTTAAAAATTGTTCTATCCATGGTGTTACGAGTGGATGAATGTGAAGTTGATTTAGCTTGAGCATGAGTAGACTATGCGATACCTTATCGAATGCTTTAGAAAAATTCATTGAATATGGCGTCTGTCTGTATGTTAGTATCGATGTTACTGTGTATTTCATGAACAAGTTGTGCTAGTTCTGTTTCGCAAGAATATGACTGTCTGAACCCGTGATGGTTTGAAAAAAGGATGAGGTTATTTTCCAAATGGTTCATTACATTTGATTATATTATGTGCTCAAGTAGCTTGCACGGGACACTGGTTAGACATGTAGGGCGATAATTTAATGGTAAAGTTCGATCCCCCGATTTGTGTATGGGAACCACTCCGCCAATTTTCCAATCTGTAGGAAGCTCGCCAGAAGACAAAGATTGTTGGAAGATATTTAACAGAAAACGAGCTGAGTGTAATTTAGTGTTTTTTAGTAAATTGGAGTTAATTTTGTCGTCCCCAGAACTGGAAGCCAACTGCAACGTTTCTATAGAGCTTATGATACCTGGATACGTTTTTTCAATGGCAGCCATGGGAGTGTGATATGCGTAAGATGAGGCATACTACTGTGGTCATCTGTGGTAAAGACTGAGATGAAATAGTGGTTAAGACTGTAGGCGCTTTCTTCATCCGATAATGCCAACCGATCATCACTCATTAGTTGTACAGGTTTAGACGTTTTTGGATTAATTACCTCCCAGAACTTTTTAGGTTTATTGTTAAGAATGTTAACTAAGTCAATGTTAAAGAATTTTGCCTTTACCTCTGTAATGGATTTCTTATAAATTTTAGCAGTATCATTGTACTGATTCCAAGCGAGATCGGTTGTCAGTTGCTTGGTACGGCCAGATACCCTTTTCTGGTTTTCTGTTACGTTGGTTAAGCGTTTTTGTGAACCAGGGATTTGATTTGCCATAAGTTATGTTTATTGATGGTATGTAAGTGTTAGCAAAGTGTTCTAGTTTATGTCTAAAAAGGATCAAGTTGTCATCGACTGTCCTGCTCATATAGCGACACTGAAAACGATCAAAAAATATTTCAAGCTCATTGTTAATTGCGGAGTAATTAGCTTTATTATAGTCTTTAATGGATTTAAAATATGGTGATTTCCGCTGAGTCTCAAATTCAATGTTGAAATGATTAACGTCATGGTCACTAATGGGTGGGTGGTATGTTATATTTTTAACAAGTGTAGTGTCAGTAGTGAGGCACAGATCTAGAATATGACTTATTCTTTGGGTTGATCTGGTAGGTTGAGTAATCATCTGTGATAGATTAAATGTAAGAAATGTGTCTAGAAGTTCGCCTGAAATGTGATTTGAGAATGAAAGAGCATCCCAAATTATGTCAGGACAGTTAAAGTCGCCCAAGAGAATGCATGATGCGTTCGGGGATTGGTTGAAAATGAAAGAGTGCGTCGTGAAGCTTATCAAAATATCCATTAACAAAGTCGGGCGGTCTATAGCACACACCAAGGAAGATACACGCGGAGGGGGAATGCAGCCGTAGCCATACCATTTCAAGGCAAGTAGGGATTTGAACAAAAGAAATTACAATATGATTCCGTGCTGCAATTAGTACTCCACCCCCACTTCGTAACTCCCTATTACACCTATAAATATTGTAATTAAAAGTTGTGGGAAACACTTCAGTCTTTTACTTCAGGTCTTCGCCATGTTTCTGTCAGGAAAACAAAGTCGGCCACACAAGACTCAGTTAATAAATGAAGGTCTTCACGCTTTGGCAGTATACTCCTTGTGTTAGTGTAAAGTACTGAAAGAGAACTTTTTTTTTTAATCTGGGGGCACTGAGGTGAGTCTCGACCACACAGATGTTATGGATGCCTGTCTTCCACAACACTCTCGCTTTCAGGGTCATAAACAAAATTGTGCGTTCCAACTAAAAGTGTGTTAAATTTGAGTTTAAACGGTTTATTTTGTGACCTGGCAAACTGTAGGAGTTCACGACGTGCTTCACGCACGGCAGGAAAAAAGTCTTCGCCCACGTCAAACGTTGTACTCTTGAACTTGTAAGCCTTCCCCAGGATTAAGTCCTTTTGTTTTGTTGAGCAAAACTTTACAATGACAGGGCGTTTTTTATCAGGGCCGAAACGACCGGTCCTGTGGGCGCGTTCAATGATGCCAGGTTCTAATGGTAAAACAAGTTGCGCAGAACAGATATCGAGAACAAGCTTTTCTGACTCAGCCCAGGTCTCCCCCTCCTTGTCTGATAATCCATAGAAAACCAAGTTTGAGCGCCGCTGCCTATTCTCGCTATCCTCGCAACGCGTCCCCAGAACAGTCAACTCACGCCTGACGTTTGACAGTGCTTGAGTAGCTGCAGTGATTTCTTCTTTTACATCCGGTATAACGGTCTGGTGCGTCTCAAGGGCTGCCACCCTAGCTGACAATGATGCAACGATAGCGTCACTTTTGTTTAGGTCTTCCCGAAGTTGTCCTAGAGTGGCAAGAACTTCAGCTTGACCTTTCTCGAGACTCTGAACACTGGACACTACAAGATTTGTTTGCTTTTCTTGTTCTTTTGACATTGGTCCAGGAGTTTCCTCGATGTTACCGGAACGAAGCAGCTGTAGTGTTCTAATATTTTGACTTACAAAGGAATGGACACAAGCAATAAATGTGTACGCTTGGGTTGGGCACGACACCGCAATCAAAAATGGGTTATCGTCTGAGTAACATTCAAGGTGTGTGGGCCAACCTAAAGCAGAGGGAACCGTAAGGCCAGCATTCCAAGTGCGGTGTCGTGCCTCGAATGACGGTTCGGTGGAAGTATGGTGCCAGGGGCGCATCTCCAACTGTTCTGCTTCGCTGCTGACCTCCGCAGGACTGCCTCAAGCTGCTACGGCGTGCTCCGCGTCGGAACTTTTTCTTCTGCCACCCGGCAACAAGCATCCCTGCCATATTGGAACCCCAGCTCACTGAACCTCGTGAGAAATACGGGCAAGAAACGTCCGCGTCCGAATTCTATGTTTCGTCATTTCTGCTTCGCTGTTGACCTCCGCAGGACTGCCTCAAGCTGCTACGGCATGCTCCGCGTCGGAACTTTTCTTCTGCCACCCTGCAACAAGCATCCCTGCCATATTGGAACCCCAGCTCACTGAACCTCGTGAGAAATACGGGCAAGAAACGCCCGCGTCCGAGCCGGCGACAGCATGACACTTCTATGACATCATCACGCGGAAATCGAGGGACCACTTTTTTGGACGCGGTAAACACACCAATAGGAGATGCGTTCCAGGCAACATAGTGGAAGCCAGTCAAGCGGTCCCGCCCGTCTTATCGATGACCAAGGCTGCACGCTCAACGTCCGTTCCTGGCGAAATGGTCACCGCGAAGAAAGCTGGCTGGTAGGTGCTCGTCTTGTTCAGCGCTTCGGGCTCTGGAGCGTATCCGTCGATGGTAGTCGTCGCCCCTCGTAGTGTTCTCGGCGCCGTGGACAGCAAGGTGGACAGCAAGGTGGTCCGGAACACCGGAAGCAGAGGGAACCGTAAGGCCAGCATTCCAAGTGCGGTGTCGTGCCTCGAATACCCCTCCTCCCTCCTCCTCACCTCCTTATCCTGCACGTCACGTGGCCTCACGGGAATCACGTGACGTCACCGGGGTCACGTGACCTCACGGTTACGCCGACAGCGACGCCAACGGCGATAAAGGCCTGACCACACTTGCGTGTTCTCCTCCCTCCTCTCCCTCTTTTCTCTCTCTCGCCCTCGCGCGTCGATGGTGGCGCCGCATGGATTGCTCCCAGCAGACATGTACACGTTACCCAAAAAAAGTAACTAAATACCGTTGCTCGTTACTCGCTCAAAAAGTAACTAAATACGTTACTCGTTACCGATTCTCAAAAGGAACGCGTGAGTTACCTCAAAAGTAACGAGTTACTTTCCACGTTACTTTGACGACCAAATACACAACTGTTTTTGTTTCATGGTTTATTGTTTTCTTTTTAGTAGTCATTGCCCGTCAGCGGCAGCTGTCTGTAGAAGTTTTCATCAGTTATGTTTCCCCGCTTCCTTGAAAATACATCTCCGGCGACGCTGAAGAGTCGTTCTACCGACGCGCTTGAAGGAACGGCAGTGTTGTGCTTCAGGAAGAGCTGGTGAATCTTCGAGAACTGCGCCTTCATTGAGGACAGCGGGTAATGGGTTATGTGCCTCCCCGTGTTTGCAACCTCCGGGTTTACATTCGGTCCGTACCCGTTTCTAGAAGGTTCAACCAACGAACCTGATTGTGCTCGCTGGGTGAAGGACATTCCCAGCTGTAGAGTTCAGTACAGCAACATTTATCGCTGGACACGTAAGTCGAACCGTTCGACTAACGTGTTCAGCGATATACGTTGCTGTACTGTCATACTGGTTAGTTGTTTTTCGGGTTGCCCATCTGACTTTGTCACAATAGACGCATACTCAGGTTAGAATAAAAACAAGGCCGTTTAAGCGGTGTTGTACACGTTACTCCTCAAAAGTAACGAGATACCGTTACTCGTTACTTGACCTTCAAAGTAACTAAATACCGTTACTTGTTCCTTTTCTAAAAAAGTAACTAAATACGTTACTCGTTACCGAAAATAGTAACTAGGTACAAGTAACTCGTTACTTGTAACGCGTTACGTACATGTATGGCTCCCAGCTAGCAGACGCTCTCGCTTAGATACAATGCGGCGGAAGGTTGTTTCCGTTAGTTTTCGTGTTTCGCGATTGCATTTCTGTCGCGAGTTCTACAGTTTAACGTGTAATTGACCACAGAGACTTCCGAGATATCAGCAGGACGACTTGACGGCTTGGAAAACGCGAACTAGGGCGAAAATGGGCCCGCGATGCGAGCACGGTCTACGCTACTATGCTACCGGAGTGAGGCTCTGTTTCGCTCTTGCGCGAGCAAAGCCGCCTACTAGTGCAGCAGGGAACTCTTGTATGTTGCACAGCGACTTTGGTACGATTGAAGGCACTGTTTTTATATTACCGCACGCGTGCCCCAGACGCAAAGAAGGGAAATCACACGCTCGTTCTTTCGTCGCTTCGTAAGGAAGTCAAGACGTGACACGTAAGCACGAAGCGATTACTGTTTGTTTTTTTTCTTTCACAACTGACGCACTCTCCTCAAAGCGAGCTGTACTTCGTCTCACCTTAACATAGACCAACCACAGAGGCTACAGACGTGAGCGGGCAGCTTTGACTCGGGCTCCCGCTGCACGAGCGTTCACGCAGCCGACGCGCGATCGAACGTAAGGAGCCTCCACTTGTAAAGTTTGCGCTTAGTTCATGTTAAGCGGAGATTTCTGTGTGGTCTGGATATTAAAAAGATGTTTCCCTTTTTAACGATACCCGTCCTTAGCGTGCGCAACGTGTCTTAATATTTGCGCAAAAACGATCTACTAACATTTGATGCCTATTGCTGCAAAGGCGCAGCTGGGAGCCTTCACCCTCTACGCGGCATAACGAAATCAGAATATTCTGCGTAAAAGAGTCTTAGCAGAACGAGCGAAAACCCAAACTATCCGCTCAGGGATTTCCCCAGACCCCCCCTAGGGGGGGTTTAGACCCCCCCCCCCCTCGTTTTTCCGAAGGCACCCCCTTAATTCACAACGACTCCTATATTCGCAATGCCCCCCCCCCCCCCTTTTAACCCCCCCAAAAAAATTTAGACACCCCCCCCCCCCCTGATTTCAATTCCTGGGGAAACCCCTGTATCCGCTAACACCTAAAACTTTTCAAAGGTTTATCGTTTTTAAAATTTCTTGTAATGCCTTCTGTGTACTTTGTTTTTACCAGACATTGTCAGCTTACTCGGCTCATTACAAAGACTTTGTAAGCTTACTTGGCTTATTAGAGGCAGGACATTATCTCTTCACAGCAGTGCACCCCTTATGGACTGTCGTTTCCCCAACTAAAATAATCTCATTTTATTCATCAAGCGATGACATAGAAGAATCTTGGCTCTTGAAAGCATTTTTTATTACTGCAAATAACCGCCACATAGGCCTTCAAGTTCCGCTGCCAGTGACTGTAAAAAAGACTAAACAAAAAAAAAAAGATTAAAACTAAAATTAAGTCACAGGTAATGCATATTATTGTTTTACAACACACCGAATTACAAGGACTACAAAGACAGGCTATTAAGGCTACTTTTCACAGAGTTGCTTCGCTGTGCTCAGACCGCTTGTGAGAGTCTGAGTCACAATTCGAAGAGGATAATACTAATCCTGTTACAATCTAATTCGTGCTGTCTCAAGTGATCGCAATGTAGCACAGCGAAGCGCAACTCTACGAAGCAGCCATTAACTTGTCTATGCAGACCTTTAGAAGCTCCACCTGCAGGCCAGCACTAGCTTTTGCTTTTGATAACAAAGAGCTTGCACAGCGAACATGATGACAGACGGCAACAGGTGTGTGCTAAAGAGGGAGCTTCTGCTTCTACTGCACTCACTGGCGAGGTACATGAAAATATCAAGGCACGTATACTAGAAGCTGAATCTCAACCATCACACAGTGAATGACTAGCTTGGACAAAAGTCAATGGCTATACATAAAAATATTAAGGCACGGACACTAGAAGTTGAATCCCAGCTATGATAAAGTGATGACTAGCTTCCACAAAAGTGAACAGCTCTAAAAGTTTAATCTCAACTATCAGAAGGTAAACGACTAGCTTGCACGAAAGTCAATCGACATATACAAAAGATTGCAAGACTAAAGGCTGAATCTCGTATCACAAAGTGAATGACTATCTTGCACTAAAGTCAACGGCGAGGTACATAAAGTGTTAAGGCATGCAGATACTAGAACTTGAATCCCAGCTATCAGAAAGTGAATGACAAGCTTGCACAAAAGTCAACGGTAAGATACATAAACATATTTAAGGCACGGATACTAGAAGCTGAACCCCAGCTATATATATCACAAAGTGCTGCATGACTAGATTACAGAAAATTCAACGGCGAGACGCATAAAATTATTAAGGCACAGATGCTAAAACCTGAATCGTGGCTATCACAATAAATGACTAGCTTGCACACGGCGAGATAAGTAAAAAGAATGAGGCGCGCACACACGCATGCACACACACACACACACTAAAACCTTCCGGCTACACTCTAAGAAAAAAGATGGTCTCAAAGGACTAACGGCAGCATTTGGTCCTCTGAACTCCCATTTGCTCCCCGAAGAGACCATCTGATTTGAGCTACGTACCGTGCGCAAATGCTGAGGACTAACTGCACTCGACCGGGACTAACAGAGGGGCGCGGGGAGCAAAAGCAGCGAGAGGCGCGCGGGAGCTACAGTGCGGGAGCAAAAGACGCGGGGACAAGATGGCGGCGTCTGCTGCATCGCCGATGGCCAGCGTTAGCGACGCACTTACTGTTTCGGAACGCAGGGGGAGGTATCCACAGGTAATCGTAGCATCAAAAATTTCAGGAGGGGCCATGTTTAAGGGTTGGAGCTCACTTTAAAACGATCGTAGCCTCTGTTCCAGCACGTCGTGGAAGCCAGCGCTGACTCCGGCGCCGCCATTGTTGATGCACTGACCATGCGGCTTTTGACCGTTGTCCTTGCGTCCTTCCCCTTTGCATGCTTCGAAAGGTGCTTTGAAGGCGTTTATATTTTGTTTTTGGCTTAACTGGGATGAAAATAGCCGCCTAGAACGTTTTAAAAACCTTTCCAAGGACAAAAAAAAAAGGTTTATTCTGTCTTCTTTTCTTTTTGTATTCTCTAAAACCTGTGTTGTTGTTTTTTTTTTTTTTTTTGCAAGAGACGATGCGTTTGCCACGGAGACGCGCATGCGCAGAGTGGGGCAGTCTATGCGGGGAAGCGAGAACATGGATGCAGGGAGCCTATTGGGACGCTGTTTTATAGACTGTCAGTAATAATTACTGTACGTACCGTTACTTCTTAGTAAGAGATACACTCCTTGGAAAGTTTAGCAACAATATTGGAGAACAATATTGGTGTGAAAGCAGCACCATATTTGTAACATCGCTCACGGTTCAGATGGTCACTGACAAAACGACTCTCTTCATTTGATCAGTATAAAAGGCGCATGGGTAGCTTTTGCGGTTGGCTATTGAATTAGCGTGTGACAATAACAAAATATAATTGAATTAGTGTGTCATTTCGTGTGTGTTGTGCGTGTGTCATCTGTGTTGTAATTCCTTGTCTATGCTAAAATGTATATTTCGTGTGCAAATGTTATATAAGCATTGTGCATATGTGAATGTGATGAGTGTGGAAAAGATCTAAACCAGCGATAACATATTTTTTTTACCAATTTTGAATTTGACGTTGACTAGCGCCACCTGGATGCGTGAGGGCGCAATTTAGTAATAAATGAGGCAAGGGCGCAACATTTAGTCCCAGTGGCCTAAATGCAAGGGTGCAAACGTTACTCCTGGGGGGGTTCAACTCTGGGGGACTAACGGTAGGGGAGCAAAGGTTGCTCCCGTTACAGTTGCTCCCCTAAGGGAGCAATGGTTGTGTCAGCGTATTTGCTCCCTTGAGGGAGCAAGTCACGCTCCCTTTTTTCTTAGAGTGTAGCTGTGTCGTGCTTGTCGAATGGAATGCTGAAGAACTTGAAGAATTTCTTGCCGCCGCTGTTACGGTTGCTGCACCCGAAAGCACAGCACCCCGTCATAGCTGACCAACTAACGCCGAGCGAAAACCGAAACTATGTGAAGCTTGCGTGCGAAGTGCAGACATGGAATGCTGAAGAACTTGCCATCGCTGCGACGGTTGTTGCACCAGCTGCACCCGAAATCGCAGTAGCCCGTCAGAGGTTACGAACTGACGCCGAGCGAAAAGCAGAGCTGTGATGCTCCCGTGCGAAGCCCAGACCCCCAAACCAATCTCCCCAGACGCGCCATATGCTGCTGCATTCACACTGGCGGTTTGACCGAATGTGCGAATGCTCTTGCTTAAATGCTTCTTACAAATCCACCCGCATTTGATGGCGACAACAGCGGAACCGCATGGCGGTTGCGATTCCAATTATGCAAATGCCAGCCTGAATGCAGCAGCTTACCCAGGCAGTTAGTAGCCGACCGCGACGGTATGGTACACCATACCGACGGTGCCAGGCGCGCCGAGTGACCGGAGCAAAAATGGCGCCGCGGGCCCTCGAAAAGCAAAAACAACCAAAACAAAAGCCGCGCGCGGCGAGCGCCGCCTGGTGGATAACATTCGTCCAATGAGAGGAGCGGGCGGCATTCTTCAAGAGATGTCGCTACCTTTCAGTATAGAGGGACCTTAGTCGCCGCCAGTCGCCGCTGGGCGGCAGCGCCGCCTGCGCCGCCTGGCGTCCCAACGCGAGGAGTCCACGTTGGCCTCCGTTTTGCGGGCGTCACGTGACAGCACTGGCTCTCGCGATCGCGCGCGCGTCTCCCGTCGGATTTTTCGCTCTTTCGTCGTCTGCTCTTCGTTAGATTCTTTCGTTTCGGCTCTCATCTTTCGCATCGAAACCGCACTCGCTGCCTGCATGGTACGTGTCCATGAACGACCTAGTGATCAGCGTGAATGTGATTATCCTAGCTTGCTCGTTGATCTTGCGACGTCGCCGCGCTCTGAAGGGAAGGAGGCGTAGGTTTTGGGTCCGGTTGAGTTGGTTCTACTGAAACACCGAAGGAAAGGTCAGTGCTTTGCTGCCCCGGCGGCGTGCCAGAGATGAAGGCTAATTTCGAGAGTGTCACCAAATCAACACGACATCCGTCATAACACAGACAACATGCATGAAGTGCCACGGTGAAACTCACTTGTTATTCCGAGTTCCTCTCCTATAATTTCCCAGCAGAAGAGGGTACTGTGGTACCCTCCTTAGGGGGGTAACCGACTTGCACACAGGGCAACCCCTTTTGGAGGTAACGTTACCCCCTGCAACGAGAGTGCAAACTTACTCCTGGGTTAGGGTGCAACATTGCCTCCTTTTGGAAGTAACCTTAGTTCCTTTTGGGGTTAAAAGTGCATCCTTTCAAAGTCAGCTTTTACCTCGGGGGAAACTTCAACCCCCTTGCGAGGTAAGGGGGCTGCTTTTACCTCCTTTTGGAGGCAACAGCACCTGCTTTGGGGGGCTGGTTTTCGCTCCATAGAGAGTGAACAGTTGCCCCATTTACGGGGCAATAGTACACGCCCCTAGTTTCAACTTTTCCCCCATATGGAGGGAACTATGATCCACTTTGGGGTTAAATGTACATGACGAGGAAAAGAGATCAATGAAAAAACAGTGAGTGCGCAGGCGAGCTGGTGGATGTTGATCATGATGCAGAAAACCCGAGACTGTGGTAAAAGCAGGGAAACTTGGTCGAAGAAGAAAGACAGGGGAAACGAACGTCTCAAACTCAACTCAGCTGAGTTTGAGACGTTCGTTTCCCCTGTCTTTCTTCTTCGACCAAGTTTCCCTGCTTTTACCACAGTCTCGGGTTTTCTACATCATGAGGAAAAGAGCTCGGAAAACGCGACTACGAAGAACAAACACGACAGGACAGTGCTGTCGTGTCGTGTTTGTTCTTCGTAGTCCGCGCTTTCTGAGCGGTTTTCCCCATCATGTATAACATCAACAAACTGGCCCATTTCACCACCTTATTACAGGTAAAGTGTACACTTGATAAAATCACTTTTCTCCCTAAAGGAAGGTACTACGGTTCTTTGTGGGTGTGATAGTACATGCTTCAAGGGTGGGCGTTATAATAGATGGAGACGGCACTAGTTGTGAAAGTAAATGACAATATTTTATTGTGGCTGTCACAAACAAAATGGCATAAATATCAATGGCATGACTAGACATCTTATAAAAGTTCTAAGCGCAATAAAGGCATTTGGAACAACACTTTCGTAACTCTAGTTCGCAACAGTCAATAAAATTATCCCAAAAAGTGCACAAACAACCTGTGTCTGCACGGCAAATAACAGTGAATGCTTGGAACACTGCTTGGAATAGCGAAGCTTCATCAGGGTGAACTCAAATGACGGAGTCTTGTACAAGCCAGAATAAAAATGAACGCACTGTGATATAACATACATTCAGTATCACACATATTGCAAAATGCAGTACAAACCAAGGCATGACTAGTAATGACTAGTGCGTTGCAACTCAAGGACAGCAGTACACTATGCCCGTCCTATCCACAGTAGTGAAATGAATGCTGGAGTAGAGGAAAGCAGACTCTGGGATTGGCTCTTTTAATGTGGAAAGAAGAAAGGGCTCGAATCTCCTGCTGCAAATGAGCCACAACGAACTACAGCGAGGGCCAAGGGGATCTAATCCACTTCAAATGAATCGCAAAAATCAGTTTTGACCATCTTGTATTTAAACCCTGCGAGCCGTCAAAAACCATCTTGTCTTTAAACCTTGCAAGCACAAATCTCTGTGAACATAAAACCAGAACCCTCAAATGCTTTCCGGCACCCAGTATGAAGTAGACTGAAATAAATTAAGTATGCCAATACTGCACAAAGCAAAAAGCAGTGATTAGTGATTTTGGAAATTACAAAATGTGACTATAAAGCAATATCATTGCCCTTCTGTAACTCTCAGAATCAACCATCCTGCCTTATGTCAGACAAAAAAAAATTAAACAGACTACATAAAAAATTCCTAAACCTGCATAAAAAGGCATTAAAAAAGAAAATACTTTTTGGCATTTCTTTTAGCTTTGAAACCAATGTGTTGCACGTGACTCCACATTTGAGTGTTTCAGAGCAATTAAGTACTCCAATGCAATGAATCTGCACCTGAACTGGTGATGGTAATCAATGTAAAAGATTAAGAGAGGCAGACTGCAACCAGGACTGCCTCAGCAGGCGATGCGGCTACGGGGTCTCCCTTCAGTGCCACATAGCTAAGCACCTCAGGGTTAATTAGGCTTGAGCTGACAGCCACCGGGTAGATTGCACTGCCTGCCTGGAACAAAAAAAAATGTGGAAATCATGTGATATGAAATTAAAACCTATCAACCCCAACTTAAAAAAAAAAAAAAAAACTGTGAAAAAATATTAGATTTTTCCTAGACGCATTTGGAGCATTTGATGGGCCACTGATTCCGACATTGAAAAGCATCAACCATACTTACCAGACATGACCAGTTTAACTGTTGACTAACCACCACTGACTAAAATTATCACATGGCGGGTGGTAATCGTAGATTAGTAAGTACATAGTATTCACCGGTCATTTTTAAATTTGTCACCCCGATCTACTTAGGTGACTAACAGATCTTAGTCAAAGGGGTACAACTACTGTAGCAAGTTAGTATTGACAAGTGCTGATAGTTGGGCGATTGGGTATTGTACGTGAGAAAACATGATTGCGCTTTAAGACAAGGACAGAGGAAGAACATACACCACAGACTGCTACACCACAGTAGCTACTCAGCACCCCACTGACTCCCATGACCGCCAGCCCTAACTGCCGAACTTCGGCAAATATGTAAATATTTTTTGCCGAAGTGAATTGACAGATTAAAATTAAATGTTTGTTTGATTTAGACATGAGAAGAACAGCACACAAGGTCGAAAACACAAAAAAAAAACCACACCGAAAAAAGCACACTCAAGCGCCTTGTCTGTCTTATCTAATTTATTTACTCGAAGAATACCCTCAATTTTCTCTGGAAAATGAACAAACACCACATACACAAACAAAAGATAAATATCAAGAGCCTCATTTCAAGTGTCCAAATGCGAACAAGAAATTCAAAATAAAATATCTGACTACGCTTACCTGCAGTAAACAGTGTTAAGAACTGTCACGAGATGCGTCGAAGGTAGCAGGCATCCAGTACCCTCAACGAAATCACACTACAACGTTGACGCAGGACGAAAGAAATATATTCAATCAACTTCAAATAATGCAAACTTGAGCCATCTAACTCGCCTACTGAATAATCAGACTTTTAGAAATGCCCGCTCACACGCAAAAAAATGCGAAGACAACAATATAACTGCTAGACTCCCTGGCGGCAGTAACTTAATGACCTTATTCCGTATATACTACTATTAATGTTAGCGAAGCGCACGAATAATTTCTAACTGCCGAATGTCGAACTTAGGCAAATATTTAAATATTTTTGCCGAAGTCATTTGCCAGATTAAAATGAAATGTATGTTTTATTTAGACATGAGAACAGCAGCACACAAGGACGAAAAAACAAAAAAAGAACACACCGAAAAAGACGCACGCAAGCGCCTTGTGTGTCTTACTCTAATTTATTTACTCGAAGTATACCATCAATTTTCTCTCAGAAATGAACGAACAGCACACACAGAAAGTAAACATAAAAGTCGAGAGCCCCATTTCAAGTGCACAAATGGGAACAAGAAAATAAAAATAAAATATCGGACTACGCTTACCTGCAGTAAACGGTGTTAAGAGCTGTCATGAGATCAGTCCAAGGTAGCAGGCATCCAGTACCCTCGACGAAATCACCCTACAACGTTGCCGCAGGACGAAAGAAATATATTCAATTTCAAATATTGCAAACTTGAGCCATATCTAACTCGCCTACTGAATGATCAGACTTTTAGAAATGCCTGATCACACGCAAAGAACATGCCAAGACAACAATATAATTGCTAGATTTTAAGGTGGCGATGCAGGCGAGTTGGCTCATGACTTAAGAAATTGGGAACAGCGCGCAAAAAAGATGAGGAGAACGTGAGTAGAGCACAGGACAAGTGCTAGTCTCGCTGCCGGTAACAACTTAATAACCTTATTCTATAATATACTACTATTAATATTTGTGAAGCGCACGAATAATTAGCTCAGATATTTATATTCGGTATCTCAACTTTTACAAATATCAACGGCGTTGACAATTAGTCACGCCGGTTGGCCGGTGCCGCCAATGAATACCTCATGGACTCCTGCTCTGCGAAAAAAAAAACACAATCTTATTATATTTTCAAATATTTTATCAGATCCTCAATTTAACGTCAGACGCGACACACCAAAGGCTCCAAAAAGAAAAAAACCTCCTAGCCCCTCCCGCTCTAAAAGAGCATTCACACCGGCGATGTAAGCAGTCGCGCGATCCGATTAGATCGCATCGCAAAAGAATTAGATGGTAACACTGGCGTGCGCGATAAGCGAGTCCAACGCCTTCGTTGGCGAGTCTTTTCTCGAAAACTCTCGCTCCGAACGCCGTTGATTGGCTCACCCGCTCCGCGACTAAATCGCATCGCAAAAAGTCGGGTCAGCAAGCGACTGCTCAAATCGTGTCGCTTTTTGCCCGAGATGGTCACTTTTGCGATGAAAGTGATCGCGCGACTAGATCGCATCGCTGGTGTGACCGCGCCTTAAACGTAGGCGACCCCCGAATCCCAAGGCGTCTCTTCGCCCGGCCGCCCGGCTCCAGGTTCGCCGGGCCGCCGCTTTCCCCCTTCCTTCACCCGCACAGACATACTACAGTGCGCATACTCCAGGAAAAGCTCCTCTACGCCACTGGTTAGCGCATGTCAATCTTCTAAATATGCGCTAATGCAAGCGACAGTCATTCTAGTTTTTGCTTTTTATGAACTTCGATGGTCTAAACCGTGTCTACGTTCGCGCCACACACAATAATTTCATCGAACGCTCGACGCCTTCAAACGTGAAAGCATGTCCGCCACCCTTTTGTCTAGGGTAGATGGGAATCGCCTTCCCGGGGCCGTCATAACCGAAGCCAAGTGTCGCCCGGGCAACATTTTCCTACCTGCATACGGTGCACACGACTTGGATCTTCGACTGAAGTCAATGCAGCGCTCTCGGTAACTTCGTAAGAAGAGACAGAGCCAAACAGAACAACAATAAAGAACGTTCCTGCGCTGGGACGCCTCCGTCGAACATTCGAGAAGACCGTTATGACCGGAGGGGAGCGTCAGCGGGGAACGCGCTCGGCACCGGGCAGGCGCTGGCCCCCGCATGCGCGAAGAATGACGTGTCGTACGAGGAGACCAATCAGCGAACTCGTTTGCGCCTTTCCATAGCCAATCGCAGCGCGCCCAAACAGGTGCACCCTCTGGGAGGTAATATTTACCTCGTTGCTGCTTCCCTCGCGGCGAACTTCACCTTGTAGCAACGCATTATTAATAGAGGGCGCTAGTGTCTGCTGCGCCTGAGGAGGTAACAAGCGGAGCGCTTCCCCCTGGCCGGGAGGAGGGTGGTGAAGGCGGTCGGTTACCTCCTTTTGGTCCCCTTTTTTCTAAGAGTGTAGCATCCTCATCTAGGTAGTCTGGCTGCGTCTTGTCATATAAAAAGGCAAAGGGGAAATAGGGGTAGCAGACGAAACGAAACGACGCTACGTTCCTTCGGAACTTGAAAGACGCGCGAAGAACCGGCTCGTGCGTTGCCATGGCATCGCAACGTCACAATCTACGCCACCTCTCATTGGCTCCTCTCTTCTGCGCGAGGAGCGGCGAGCTCTGAACCGCGCAAGGACCGGTTGGCTCTGCGGCGCAGTTACGCCGCTGAAGGCAAAAACTGGTTTTGGTCAGCAGCCTGCGGCGCCCAGCGTCGCACGGCAGGCCTCCGCGACGCCAATGTGGTCGTGCCTTAAGCGCTGCGCTCTAAAACAATTTCCCAATGGGTGATTGCCAGTAAGGGGAATTTGAACGACGCGCCTTTCGCCTTGCCCGAAGATTGGACGCTGTGGCCGCAGGTCTTCACCCCGTTTAAGCAAGCCACTTTATTGACATCGTTATTCATCAAGAGATACGCCGAAGCTACAAATCCACATAGCGCTTTCGGTCCGCTCAGCCGGCATGAAAATGGCCAAGTAATACAGTCACCTAACCCGTTCTGTTTTATTGCGCAGGTTGGACTAACTTGTCCAGCTGGCTGTAGCGTTGCTCCGCAGTATGCAGCCGACGGGAAGCAAACCCCACGGGGGGTTCCTGACCATCCTGGTCCCAGTGGAACAGGACGGCCCCTACATCGTACGGCGACGCATCCACGGCGAGAATAGCAGGCTTGACCGGATCGAAGTGCACCAGCACTGGCCGGAGCCTTGGTAATTAGCTTCTTGCTGCGCTGGAAGGCCAAGTCCTCCTCCTTCTTCCAGGCCCACTGCTGACCATCTCTAAGCGGAAGATGGAGCGGCTGTAGATGCGCCGACAGGTTCGGCAGGAACCTCCTGTAGTAGTTGATGAGGCCAAGGTAGCTTTAAAGCTCCTTTCTTCTTGTTCTGGGACTTCGGCGCTTTGAGCACAGCATCAACATTGCGGGGGGCCGGGCAGGCGAAGAAAAAAGAAAATTCGGCGGAGTAAGAATAGTGTACAAAACTGGAGTATACATCATGTTTATTTTCAGCATGCATGTCACAAAGTTGAAATTCACAAACATAGGTTAGAAGCAAAGAAAAACTCAATCCGAATTTTGGTGCTCAACATTCTGTGCCAACTCCCAAATATATACATCAAGGTTGCTCACCGACAGGTGCAGGAAGTAAGTAGTGGAGGTGTTCATCCTTCAGTCGGAAACGCAACTTTGATTTGATGAACTTCATTCTCGAAAAAGTCTGTTCGCAGACGCATGTACTGCCAAACACTGTTGTCATGGCTGCTGCTAGTTTCTTCAAACTCAAAAACTTCGATAGTCTGTGAGGCCAGCATAAAACTTCACTGTATCTTTCGCATCAAATGCGTCTTCGAGCTCATCGACTGTCTGGAGATCGGCCAGTTCCAACTGGTAAATATTTGGGACTTCCCCGAAATCCACCTTAAAAGGATTCTGAAAGATTCGGATGCTACTCGAATGTTTTTGAAAATCAGATAACCTAACTTCGAACTCCTCCTTTAAATCCCGTAACTGACGGTGCTGATTCTATAACTGCAATTACATTTTTTTAAGTAATGTTTCTTAGCGATGTTCGTACTCTTTTTTATGTTTTAACGTAGTTTTTGCTCTTGTTCAGTGAATTAATGTGTTTTGCCTTGTTACGTTGTATACTTGTATTTTTGAATCCCTAACCCACTCCTCGCTGTAATGCCTTCGGGCCCTGAGAGTAAATAAATGAAAAAAAAAAAATGAAATAAGGAACCGCCGAGATTAAAATCTCGTCTTCGTGAGCTCGAACATGAACTCTTCTACCCGTGTACAAGATTTCAGAGCTCACATTTGACACCGAGCAATACGAAGTTACGGCGTACCTTACAGTAACCGACAACTTGTGCAGGGTCATCATTTCTGGTGTCGAAACTCGGTCCACGGCCGAGTAACTGACTAAAAACCAACGCGCCTCCGGGATCAACATCCTCTAAGCCCGAATAATCAGACAAACCAACACCGCTATGCTTACCTCCGAAAGCATCAAGTTACCACGCTATGTATATCTATCGAGCGGGGAATACCCCTGCCGATTGTACCAGCCGAGGCAGCAAGTGGCTTACGACAGCGCGCTGACATCTGCCCACAACCAGAACAGAGCCTCTGTACTACGTGCGGCGCGCCCGGCGCAGCCGTTGAAGACAGTAAATGCACCGAACACTGCGGTAACTGCGGAGGCGAACATCCGGCACTCGACCCTCGCTGCCTGGCCCGTCATAGGGACCCCACAACAAGGGACACGTCGCACGGTATCAGCGGAAGAAAGAGCAGCAAAAACGAACTCCACCATCTCAGCCCCCACCGCTATCACACACCGCCTCGGCGAGCCACCACTGGTAAGAACTGCGCCAAGCTACACCCGCGGGTACCCCGACTCCACCATCCCCACTAAACTGAAGGAGAAGGAATATGCTCGCGGTAGCTCAGGTCCTCCGCCGGGACACCCGAGCTACACCAAAACGAACGCTATCCCAGAAAAGAACGGCGACAGACGCATCCCAAGCGACAATACCAACAAGGCCAAAACCCAGGCCCCGACCTGATCGCGGAGCCAACAGAGACAGCATGAACAGCAACGCCGGGCGGACCAGCAAAAGCAACCAGAGATCAGCACCCCTGAGATTGGATACAAGGGCGCAGAAGTGAGCAGGGCAGCGCGGCATCCTAACCCTTCCCACTCCCGCTGTCCCGGGTGCCTCTCTTCCTGGCAGTACACTGACGCTACTACCACGAAGAGAAAGCACCGCCCACCTCCCCCTCCCCTAAAACAAACAACCAGCTCACACAACCGACACACCGGACACCGAAGGGCTCAAACAAAACACCCCCGCGAATAAACAACAGCGATACGCCAAATCCCTGCAAAAATTCAGGAAGGAAATCAGAGAGGACACCAAGGAAGATTTTGAACGCTTTCGACAAGAACTTAGAGCTCAGGCCAAGCGGCTCATAAAAGAGCTAGGCGAAAGACTCCAAAAACAACTACGCGACGAGCTACATGCTCTCATAACAGAGGTACGGAAGGATCAACGGCAGGAGATAAAGGGAGGTACAACAGCAAATAATGCAACAGATTGTGCAGCAGCTCCCCCAACTAGTCTGGGCCGCCATCAGCCACCGTCGACGCAATTCCTCCCAATCAGATCAAAACCCCCTCCTACAACTGGACACACACGGGTAGCGTGACCATCGCAAAACACGACGTGTGCACCCGTATCGTCCAGTCCCTGAACCCACCCTCGCCTCGTCTCACACCACGCAAGTCAACATCTCTCAAAACCAACACCTCCTTGAAGACGAGCAATAATCAACAAAACACAAACAGTTGCGATTCGAATCCCTCGCACTCCATCTAACTCAAGCAACAACAACCCAATCACACCTCCAACCAGACCCCGCACAGCAGCCAACCAAAATTCCAATCAACACGATGGACAGCTCACCGAACAGTAGCTCCTCGCAAACACGAACCACATACAACGCAAATGCAACGCGAGTGTGGCCGTGGAACTGCCCGGGGTATCGCTGCAAGCGCGGCAGCCTCACACAGTTCATCGCCACACAGGAAAAAAGCCCAGACGCCGCGGCACTACAGGAAGTAGATTGTGAACCATCCCTGTCGGGCTACGTTGCGTTCAGCCAGGAACTGGCGAACATGGAGGACAAACCTCGCGACTGCACACTCGTAGCAAAACACATCCCGGTAATTGTACATACACTCAGTAGCCCAGTGCTACATGTCTTCCTCGAACTCCTGCCACGAGAGAGAAACGATAGAGGCCTCTTTCTGCTAAACGTATATAGCCCTCCAAGCCGACCGCGAGACGTGTTCGACGCCCTCTTCCGGGACGCAATACGCGCCACCCGCGAGATGACCGACGACCTCTTGATGGTGGGCGACTTCAATGCAATGCACCTCGTGCTCGGCTACGCCTAGGCCACAATAAAGGGGAAACGGCTGATGGACGCCATCGATGTCCGCTGGCTGACTCTCCTAAACGAGCCCGACGAACCGACTCGGTTAGGTAACAGTGTCAGCCTGTCTGGTCATCACACTTGCTAGAACACACAACGAGTAAACTTGGACGAGCCTCGGGAAGAGCCTGGGATCGGACGACCTCATTTTCGAGACCCACGTGCCCGTCGCGCTCAACCGCAAGCGAGACCGGCCGCAAAGGCTGGTGAATTGGGACGCGTTCCGTCAGATTCGCACTACTACACCAACCGCGAACCAAACGATCAACGATGACGACGCGCTCGATCAGTGGTTCCACCGGCTACAGGCAGACGTCGAACTGGCGACCAAGAGGGTCTACGCGACTGACAAGGCGCCCATCATCGACCCCCACACTCTCCACCTCTGGGAAGCACGCCGCGGTCTCACGAGGAGGTGGAGAAAGAAAAAAACGCAACCACAAACTCAGCGCGCCTGTCGCTCGCCTCACACAGGAGGCTGAACAATACACCGAAGAGCTAACCCGAACCAATTAGTACACACTCTTTGACCGGCTGCAGGGCACTCTGGGTACGAAGAAAACTTTGTACATTGCTCGACCCTTTTTCGTCTTGGATCAAATCGGGCAAGGCCATCACTAAACTCCTTCGCTCTCTCCCGAAAAACGCGATCGGTGACCTGCTCTGAACGACGCCAGAGACCGCTACGTCGCGGTCGGACCTCGCCTCGCATGCGCGCCGTACCCACATGAGGACGACGACACACCTCACCCCCTCGACGCGGACATCACCGAGCAGGAGGTCCGGAACGCAGACCAAAACATCTCGCGCAGCACCTACCCGGGAAAGCACGGCGTCATGTACAGGCTCCTAAAAAAAACCTTGACGATGGCTCCATCTCGGACCTCACACAATACTTCAACCGAATCTGAACGACCGGGGATCTGCCCGCGTGGGGGAGCGAGGAGACATCACGTTCCTTCCCCAAACAAATCTCCATCATCTCGTGCATCTGTAAATTCATGGAGCACGTGGTGCTACGCCCGCTTCAGCCGCACCTAGACCTGACGGGCTTTTCCGCACGGTTCGGCTTCCGGCCGAACCTCTCTTCCCAGGACGTCCTCCTATAGCTTAAAGAGGACGTCCTCGACTACCCCGGTATGGTCCCACCCGGGTGGTGCTGGCCCTTGACCTCAAGGGCGCTTTCGACAACGTGTCGCACGTCGCAATCTTTGACGGATTTTCCCGCGCACGGTGTGGGAGGCGAACGTATGAATACGTACGCTCCTCCCGCTACCTTCGGCCTCGGAGACCAGCAATCTGACCTCATCCCGCTCACAGGTAGGGGCACTCGCGCCCACCCGGTTAAACATTGCGATGACAGGGCTCCCCGCACTTGTAAACGCGATCCCAGGCATCCACCACGCACTTTATGCTGACGACATCACCGTCTGGATCGAAACGGCTCAAACGGCGAGGTCCAGGGCGCGCCGCGAGAGGCAGTAGAGGTCACCCAACGGTACGGCCCGAGCGGCCGGCCTGTCGAGCTCGGTGCACAAGTCATAGCTTCTATTGATTAGTGGTACAGCCCGGACCAAGATCAACGATATTTGATCCGTGGTACAGCCCGGACCAAGATCAACGAGAAGATTGAGGTCTCCATCGAAGGCCAAGGCCTGTTGCAATAGTGGGACGCCTCAAACTCCTGGGCCTTTAACTGCAACGAGACGGGAAAGCAACATACACAGTTCAGGTACAGCACAGGCAGTGCCGACGGATAGCTCACTTGATCCACCGAGTCACCAACAAGCGAAGGGGTCACAAGGTAAGCGACACCCTAAGGATAGTCCAGGCGCTCCTTATAGGCGGCATTGTTTATCACGCCCCCTTCCACAACTTGCGCAACCTCGACGGCCGAAGTGCTGGACGACAACGCTCCGCACAGCAGTCAAGACAGCAGTGGGCCTCCCGCAATACGCGTTTACAGAACGCCTTCTCCAACTAGGCCTCCACAACACGGTCGAGGAATTCGTTGAGGCGCAGCAGACCGGGCAGAGGACCCGGCTGTGTACAGTGTACACGACCCGGACGCCCTGTACACAGACTCGGCGTCGTACACCTCTCCCTCAGGCTCTCACTGCTTCGCAGTGTGTGACTCGGACGGCTGCAACAGAACCTTCGCCTTGCTCTGTGGCTCCCCCACCTGCGTGGAGGCCGAGGAGACTGCGACAGCACTCGCGATATCGATTACGCACGACAACCCAAACTTTGATCCGGACACGACCTTGGACACCATACTGACCGACTCACAGGCCGCGTGCAGGGCCTGGGCTGGAGGTCTGCTCTCACCCTGGAGCAAAAAAAAAATTCTCTCCCCATTAGACTACAATAAACTACCACTGGTCCGCATTGTATGGACCCCCTGCCATGCTTTCCTTCCAGGCAACAAGGTTGCGGACGCTTTAGCCCTAGACGAAACTCTCCGGGCATTGAATCGGGAGGGACGGTATGACGAGCCTCTTAACAACCAAGCGAGGGACTCGACTCGCGACCCAGCTAACCCCTCCATAGATACGTAACCACCTCCCCACAAATCTCTCATCCGACAAGACGCAACAGACTGGCGGAAACTCCAGACCCTCTCCTTCCCAAACCTCCTCCACCTCCACCGCTTCTCGCCCGACATATACCGGTGCGAATGCCCAAGCTGTCACTTCACCAAACCCACCCTTTACCATTCCGCCTGGGCCTGCCTCACTCCAGTCGGAAAGGGCAGGGTCAAGCAGCACGAGCTGCGGATCTGGTTGCGAGGCGCTCTGCTTGCCTCACAACCAGATCCGCAGCTCGTGCTGCTTGACCGAGCTAGGAAGGGTGGCTCAATCCTGCGGGGCCCTGGACTAGGGGACCAAACCACGAGGCTCAATGACACACACCCCATCGAAATAAAGTTTGTCCATTCCACATTTGCCTAGAGCTCAACGATTTTCCTCACAAAATAACAGCGCTGGTGTTATGAGAGAACAAGACTCGAAAGTGAACATTAATCATCCTTTGTCAGACATGGCATAAAAAAAAGGAGGCCCGGAGTGTTGTGAGGATGCAATCACTTTTTTAGAGCGCAGCTCTTAGGCGCCCATTTCCGGCTTGAGCGGAGTCGCCGTCGACGTCGGCGTAACCGTGAGGTCATGTGACCTCCGTGAGGTTACGTGACCCCGTGAAGTCATGAGGGTCACGTGACGTCCGAAGGTCACGTGACCTCCTAGTTACACCGACGGCGGCGGCGACACCGCTCCGAGGGAGGAGTAGCAGGCAGGATGAGGAGGGAGGAGGGGTATACCTTCCCCTTAGTACCCTTCCCTCCTCCTCCTAAAGAGCTGCGCTCTAATTCGGCGTTACAGGAAGTTGTAAACGGCTTTCATTTTTTTTTTTTCTCCGGACGCTAAGTTAGCGCGGTCCAACCACCCTGCATTACGGGCCAGAAACGAATCACTGTTCAGCCGAGACGGACTGCAAACAAGAGGTGCACGCCCTGGGAAACCAATACACCTATTCTGCAACCTCTAAGTCAATAAAAAAAAATTAAAGAAGTTACGATTCTCTGTAATGCCGAACGTGAGCACAGCTTTTGAGGAAGAGGGGAAGGGTACGGAGGGGAGTGTATGCCCCTCCTCCCCCTCTTTCCTCTCCGATCGTCCTCTCCTGGTCCCCTTCCATTTAGCAAAAAAATTTCGCTAAATTTCCTGCTAAATTTAGGGGGGAAATTTTCCCGCTAAATTGGCGTGTGACTTCGCACGTCAATGTCACGTGTGACATCACACGTGACGTCATCTGTGATGTCATTAGAAAGTTTTAGTAGATCGTTTTTCGTCCCGATAACGACACCCGATAACGATACGATGCATGCCCAAGGCCGCCGGAGGGGAGAGGAGATATCGTTATCGGGGCGAACAAACGATCTGCTAAATCTCTCTATTGTGAGAAACGTCCCGCTAAGTTTAGCAGAAAAATTTCCCACAAAATTTAAGAAAAAGTTTACCCTCGTGACGTCCCACGTGACGTCCAGTGTGACGTCATTATGAGAAACGTCCCATAATGCAACGCGCGGTTACGCCGACGCTGCCAACCCGGAAACGGCCGCCTAAGAGCTGGGCTCTAAAAAATAAAAAAATGGTTACTAATCGTTGTAATGCGAAACTAGAGCGCAGCTCTCGCGGAGACGGAGGGGAGGGTATGCTCCTTTTCCTCCTCTATACCCTCCCATACTCCTCCTAAATTTAGCGGGGAAAATGACGCCACATGACTCTGTGTCACGTCACCCATGAACAAATTCAGTTTCTCTGCTAGATTTAGAGGGAAAATGACGCCACATGACCTCAACACCAATCCAGTTTCCCCAATAAATTTAGCGGGTTAAGTTTCCCCGCTAAATTTAGCGGGGAAATTGAAGTCACGTGACATCAACAGCAATTCAATTTCCCGCTAAATTTAGCGGGGCGGTTCCGCCGACGGCGACGTCGCGAAACCCGGAAACGGGCGACTAAGAGCAAGAGCTGCGGTCTTAAAAGATAAACGATAAGGGAGATACGTTAATATGTCTTAATTGTAAAACAAAACTACACCGCTTGCATAAAGCATTTCCCTGGTTATTAAAAAAAAAACTTATCTAATGTAGAATTCAGTAGTTAGTTTCTTCTCCAAGAGTGGCGGCACTCATGAACCATCTCAAACAGATGAATGGTTTTTGATGAGCATGCCACATCGCCATCAAAATAAATAAACAAAGCAGCACGGGCGCCAGTCTCACGCGAGACCGGCACCAGCTGGTCGCCTGCCAGAACTCGAACGGAGCGGTTGTGTGTTTTCTTTGCTCCCGAGGAACCCAGCCAAGGTTCACTCGGGGTACTTAGCTTCTTTGGCCTGCCCATGGAGCCAGTTTCGTAGTCAGGATCGTGGGCTAAGCTTCTTGCGAATTCTGTCGGCTACCAGGTTGTGGTTTCACAGTAAGTCACCGGCATGCACCTCCGTCTATTTAGTATCTGCACCATATTCGTATGTTTTGTAGTTCAGCGGCACCCACGCACTCCGTAACATAACATAGGCCCGCGTAGGCGGGATAAAACATATTTTAACTAAAGAAACACGGAATACGTGTCTTTAGTGCATCGACTCATCTGGGATATTTTTTTTTTATATAAAAGGCGCTGCAATCGCCTGTTTCAACGTAGCACTCATGAATAATGAAACGCAGCGTATTTTAATTTTACCACGAAAGTTAATTGCCGATTACAGTCCACAATCGCTTCGAAATTCTCTAAGCAACATACGGAGAACATGTTGGGGTATACCAATAATGTATTTTAACTCGAGTTTTTGTGACAATTTTAAAAAGACACATGTCCACTTCGAGGATCGTTTATTTCCAATATTTTGTTTACACAGAGGAAATACTTCATTCTCCCCCTGAACGATTCGCCAATCGCCCATTTTACATCTACCCTCTGTGAGAGACTCAACATCAGTTTCTGCTGGGAGGCGTCGCCAAATGGGGGCAACGCTGACGGAAGTCCCGGGGAGACGGCGACAAACTGATTTGTACGTCAACTCTACACGGATGACGTATCTTGTATGGGCATCTCGGCGGCCAGGAAGCTACGTCAAACAAATGAGGCACCCTTCAGTTCTCCCTGAAGTCTGCTGTCCATACGTCCACCTCGCCGAACATTCTTCTCACGACGATTTCCTCCTGTGGAAAGAAAACGAGTTATTATAATAAACCATATTTTTTTGTAACTACAGTGTTTGCCAGCGCAGGAAAAGGTCAAACGCGACAAAACGACGTCCCGGAAGCCTGTCAGAATTTCCCTCCACCTACAAGACTACTCGCTCAGTACCAAAGCAGTTATTCTGGTAGGAATGTTTTTGTTTTTATGTGTGTACTAGCAAGAAATGTATAATGCAATGCGCGTGTTTTACTGATCACAGACTGTATGAACTTTCGCGCACTGAGCAGCAAGGTTTGCACGCTGAATTATTGATTAGGGGGGAAAAAGGAAAAAGGAAACGTCACGAGTTCAAACTTGTGCCATTCGCACGAAATCCTGGCTAGGTAGAGCACAGCTGGTAGGGAATATTCCAATATAGGCGAAAATGCAACAACAAAGCGTGAGGTGAAAACGTCCCAGCGACGCGAGCTTGCCACATTGACCCGCGATATGGAAGCATGTGCAAAGTGCATCAACATGAGAAGCCCTTTGATTGAACTGCGTTTAATATATAGGGTGGTTCAAGTCACCAGGCTCGATCTAAAATAGACCGTAAAAATCGACGCCTGGACGTAGCTGTCTAAACTTTTCGTCAAAGGTGTATTTCACAGGTCGTTTTTTTTTTTTTTTTTTGTAAAATTGCAAAGCGTAGTTTTCGTTTAATAAAAAATAAGGCCAAGGAACTTGCCCGGGTCTACGGCGGGTGGCGACCCAGATGACCAAGTCCAGTAGCGGTGTTCGTATTGATAGATGGCGTCGGGAGCAGCGTCTGAAGGTGCAGCCGACCAGCGAAAGATATCAGACGACATGCAGACGAAATCCGTTGGCAGCAAAAGTGCCGCCGTTATGCAGACGCGTTTTTTTACTTTAAGTTTTTATTTTATTGTTCGCATTTATTTTTTAACCGAAGGTACTTTCAAAAGGATCATATTCATTTTAATAAACCACGGTGGTCACGAGCCGTCGCGATAAGGAGGTAGCGCGACGGTAGCTTTCAATACGAACGCCAAACACACCCCGCTACTGGACCCCTGTCGTCTGCGTTGCTGCCCGCCGTAGACCCTGGCAAGTTGTTTGGCCTTATTTGTTACAGAAAGAGAGTTACGCTTTGTAATTTTACAAGAAAAAACCGACCTGTAAATTACACCTTTGACGAAAAGTTTAGATGGCTACGTGCAGGCGTCGATTTTTACGGCCCATTTTAGACCGAGCCTTGTGACTTGAACCACCCTATATATGACGTCAAAGATGGGCGCATCTCGATCGTCTAGATATGGAATACAATGGCGAAGCAAAAAAAAAAAATTCCTCTCGCAGACAGGGCATTCGATAACATAGCATTTTGATAAGCTACGATTGTTCGAACCAATTATGGCCGTATATTTCTCTCTGTCGACATTTCTTTAACTCGCTGCAGTTCTGAATGACGTCTTATAATATCTGAAGAGATAATGAGGTTGCCACTGGATAAAGGGACATTGTGTCGGGCGCTCTCCAAACCAGCTACAAGAGCATTCCTTCGAAGTAAGATTGTGCGCACGCCACTAAAGGCCGTCTTTGTTTTTAAAAGCCCATTGATCGAAACGAAAAACGATACCGCAACATTCGAAAAGAATGCCGACCTCTGACACGTCACCCGCCTAACCGTTTATTTGGTATTAAAAAAAATTAAAAAAAAAAAATGAAACAGTGTTTAGGACACGCTTGTCAAAAAATTAATTTTACGCTAAAAACATTATTTTAGAGCAATATTGACGGCGCGAGACGCGATTTAGTGGGTAGTCACCTCCTTTCCACTTGTTTTCACTTTCGGCATTTCGGGCGCGTGGAGGAGACGTGGATCGGTTTCGCCTTCACGTTGAGCTGGAAAGAGCGAACGACCAAGATGGTCATTCCGGAATGACCCGTGACGTCATGGACGTCATGTCATGAAAACGGACACAAACGAGCGCACATAAAACCATTCGGCAGGAGTGTGACCAGAATTTCAAATTAGTCTCTCGCCGTCAATATTGCTCTAAAAAGTTTTTTTTGTTGTTTTCGCGTAAAATGTGTTTTTTTTTTTTTTTGCACAAGCGTTTCAACCGAACCGTTAAAAATAAAAAAAAAAATAAAAACCTTTTTTTTCTTTTTAGGGGGCTTGTAAGGAATTTAGACTTCTATGTTTTTTTCCCTTTTTAAATATTTCTGTCTGCTTCCTACGACCGAGGAACTTCCCGGTAGGCTTACAAATAAACAGACAGAACAAGCATCATTGGCCGCTTATCTTTTTCGCGTTTTGACACCATTGCCCCGATAGCGGACTAGCGCAATATCGGACAATGACATAGGGCCGCGAGAAGAGCGCCTGCATGCTCGCCTTATCCGTGACCGGGTAGAACCTGTGGTAGACGTCCGGAGGGAGCACGATCAGGTTGCCTGGGTACACCTGGATGCGCAGCCATTGGTCCGAGGGGTCCCTGACGTCCAAGTAACCCGTGCCCTGCTCGAAGTAGCGCACCTCCTCGTCCGGGTGCTTGTGCTCTCGCGAGATGCGGACCACCTGAGCAAAACGGACACTTCAACGAGCGCACATAAAACCATTCGGCAGGAGTGTGGGCAGTGGATGCACGCGGTGGCTCCGCTTAGAGTCGCTACTGCATGTGCTACGCTTAAGAGGAACGACACTCCAGCCATAGCTGCTGCTCAAACGCGTGGTTTCCAGCTCCGAAGCTTTATATAAAATCGCGGGAGACGGGTTTCCTTCCTCCAGAAATCTTAAGAGAGTCCGCGACAGGACAAAGCAATGTCTTTGAATTTCCTAACATCGTATCTAAAGCTCATTTTCGAATCACTACGGTCGCCAATAGTAGCCGCTTGACACGCGGCACCAAAAAAATGGCGGCGCCCACAAGAATATTAACGAAGGGAGTGCCGATACTCTTAGCGCGTAGCTTATATAGTGGCTCTAACTCTGCCATTGGTCAAAACGTAAAGGCGCAAGATTTAGTCTCAGGGGTCTAAATGCGGGGTGAAAAGGTTAGCCCTGGGGGTTCGACTTTGAGGAACTAACGGGAGGGGCGCAAAAGTTGCTCCCCTCCCCGTTAGTCCAGGGGTCTAGTGGTTGTAGCAATGCATTTGCTTCCCGGAAGAACTAAGTCCCGCTCCCCTTTTTCTTAGAGTGTACAAAGCGTATCCGAACGACGCCCGGCCGATAGCCGGGCGAAAATCTGAATTGTAGAGTACTCGCACGATATTGCGCCAATACTAGGCCTGTGGCGAAACAACGGCACGCCAATACCTGTCGTATACCGTTGTACAAACTGAACATTTGGCCGATATTGGGACCAATTTTCGGCCGGCACTGTCAGGACTCTGGTCAATTATTGCCGTGCTGCTTGGGTACGTTTTCAATTTCGATCGCTTCCTATCGGCAAATAAATAAAGTTGACATTCAAACATCCCAGCTACGTTAGACGTAAGTATTGTAACCGTCACAAGAAAATAGCCGACGTGAAAGTGTAACGACGCCTGCAACAGCACGCCCTTGTTTGAAACCGCCTCCGTAGAACGCGCGCGCCGGTACCTTTTCGCGCACTACTGCTTTAAAATGTTCGAATCAATCTCAAAATAAGGGGAACCAAGTCTTCATTTTATCAAATAAACATTAAATTCATAATGATCACCTTCATAAAAATACATTTCAAGGTCAGCTTTTTAGCGTTTCGGCCATACACTCAAGTCAGCTTTGTCCGGACCTGCTCAAAACCGGGTAACTTTCCTCCGGGCCTGCTGAAAAGCGGGTGAGATTTTTTTCCGGTGGGGTTTTCTCCACAGAGATTATCTCCGATGAGATTTTCTCGGGTGAGCTTCTCTCCGAGATTCGCTATCTTCACAAGGTGATAACAAAATGGTTAAAGGGACCATGAAACGATTTTTAAATCGATTTTCATCCACCGCACGTCGTAAAAGGTGTAAAAAGAAAACCAAAACATAAAAATAGAGAGCCAAACATTATTTTTTGCTATAGAACTTCTAAAAAAAAGAGTGGGCTCTTTTATATCGTGTTTTCTTCGAAAGCTCTCAGCCTTTTCACTGCGATGCATCCGCGGTGCCAAAGAACATCACCAAAATCCACGTCGCCTATTGGATACGAGCGTACCACACCATCACCGCGATCATAAATAATAAGTAGCCGACGTATGTTTCTTAAAAGTTTTGTTAAAAATATTCGGATCCATATTTTGTAGCATAATTAGCGATGTGACGGAAATCGCCAAATTTTATAATGCTCGGAGCTATGCCCCATCTATCGTGTTGTAAACGATGCGAGAAAGATCAGACTGCGCCTGCGCAGAGCTCTTTGTCTGCTGAAAAACGTGGCGTCGGTGGTGATGATCGACGTGGTCGGCGTGGTGGAAGCTCATCGTTCCACGTAGAGCGCTATCGTTGACGGAATTCTCGTCGTGTGTCGCGATGATAACCCAGCACGTACTAGAAGGGAAGATCCATCTATACTTGTGCGCCGATGTTGTGGCGGCACCCTCAAGACAGCAGAAACGCTCGAGCCGTCGTCTTTGTTTACTTCGGCTACAGTGCTGCTTTCTTAGCATTTGTGTCCTCGAACATCGCCCGGTTTTATTATTTTGCGCATTCCAAGCGTGTGCTCAAGTACAAGGTATTACTGGTGGTGCGTACTGTATTTAAAGGCGTGTATGAAGGATGCAAGTTTTTGCGCGTTTTCATCACCCGAAAAAAGTGATTATACTTCGTCGCACCTTAGCATGGACTAACCGCGAATGCTGTGCTAGCGCGAGCGGCTAACCTTGACTGCCTTGACTGGAGCACTCGCTAGCACGAGCGCTCGTGCAGCCGCCGAGGCTTCGTTCGAAGCAACTAGCTCGCGCTTTTAGTACGCGCGGCTAACAATAGTCAATACTAAGGTGAGACGAAGTATAGTGTTAACATTCCTGAACGCTGAATGCTAATTTGCATCGTCTTTTGCAATCGTAGAAAATTCGTGTGGCGAGATCTGTACTACCGGTGAAGACGTGTGTTAAAGTCGTGATCGTCCAAGGCGGCGTACTGCACTGCATATTTTTCTTTTTTCTTTCTATCCACTCTGCCCCGCGAGCCTCTCCTGACAAAATAAAGCTTAATAAAGCTTGAGCCCATAAAAAACTCCGTGCATTTTTTTGCTACGACAGTGAATGGCAGCGTTAAAAGGATATTCACTTGGGCTAGTTGGTGGTACATTTCAGGATTAAAAGCGCTAAACACGAGGACCAGTAAAAGTAGACACACACACAGAACACACACAGCGCTCTACTGTGTGTGTGTCTTCTTTTACTGGTCCTCGTTTTTGTAGCGCTTTTAATTCCTGAAGAGTGGCAGCGCGTCCCCTTCTTTTTAGAGGTAACGCGGAAATGGCTGACGGCGGGCGGACAAGCGAAAGTCGTGCTGGCGACCTGCTGCGCTTGTTGCAGTGGTTGCAGGTGCGTGTACGCTCGGCGCAGAGCGGTTGTTGCGGTCGCTCCGGTCACAACGGGCGCGGTCGTAGCTAACAAGCTCGTTGCATGTGCCCAAATTACAATTTGTGCAGTCCGGAGCTTAAAAGAAGTGGCTGCAGTTCCGCACCTTGCCGCTCTAAGAACCACGTCGAAAGCACTTGGTGCACGCTCATCGGTTTGAGAGACCCCAGGCCTAAGGTCATCCGTGTATGCTCGGAACATTCCGCACATTGGAGTCGCCACTCCTAGTCGTCCGATTCCGAAGAGGAACTGGAGTCGCCGCGCGTTTTAACAGGCGTACCGGAGTATGGGACCAGTTCCATGCTGCCGCTGTAGCGCAACATATCTAGTTGAATTTCGCTCAGCTGCGATGCGTCCATGTCTATCGCGGTGATGAGAGGCACAGATTCAGAAAATATGTCGAGGGCATCGGCGCCATCAGCGCAGTAAAACCCTGTGGTAAAACCTACCGGCACACCGCCAGCTCGTCGCTCACCCTCCCATTCTCCTATTGCCGAGAGACCTTCCGGTTCCGGTAACAGAGCACGTCACGACTGTCAAAATTACGCCGCGGCTTGTTTCGCAGAGAGTTGGAGAGGAAGAGTTGGAGAGTTGGAGAGGATATTTCATCAATTTTTCGTATAGAAATTAATAAACCGAACCGAAAACGGATGCCGGTTCGGCGTTCAGTGAACATTGAAGGTATAATGTAAAAGTTATTTAGCAAAAGTAAGAAAAGTCATTTCATGGTCCCTTTCAAGCGTTTTCGAGGTGCAAACTAAAATGTGATTTCACTGGTACTATACCGTGGATTTGTAGTCTTCTCTTTTGGGCGATATGTAGAGACGGTCCTCACTTCGGATGTGTCGCTGCTGCTTGATTTTCCTCAAGATGTTATCGCCATCTTCCTTTGACTGTGCCTGTGGGCGGAGTACAGCACCCGTTAGTACATCTTTTTCCAAACTACCATCGCCAAGGAAAGTTTCTGGGAACTCGTCTTCTCCGTACAAAAGGTACCGCCGGTTTATTTGGTTATAACATCCCCTATAAACGGCAGTTTTCACAAAAATATCCTCGCCGATTACCGCCAATTATTAATTATTATGGGTGTTATAGAATAACTATAACACCAATGAATAAATTGCCAAGGTAAGGTTCCCACTAATAGAAAAAAAATTAACACATTAAGTCGCACCGTTGCATAAAACGCACGAATCAAAATTAAAACGAATACAACGCAACCTTATCACGGCCGGATTGGATATGCGCTCGCTGGTGTATTTACCACGTCAAAAAAAAGGGGTCCCTCGATTTCTGCTTGATGACGTCACAGATATGTCACGCTGTCGCCGGTCGCGATCCTAACGGTGTCCCAGTAGGGGTGGTGGATGTGGCAGACGTCTGTTCTGCTGCGGGTCGCTCTCCAGTGTGACAGTCCACGGAAGCTTCGGCAGCCAGACGTTGGGACGCCGTTACGGCAGCGACCAACCGCCAGGATCGCGGCATGCCACAGCGTGACACTCCAGTTCCTGTGGCGTCATTTGCTGATACTTCGGTACCACTTTTGTTGTATGGGCGAGATAGGACGCTAAACACACCAGTCGGAGACGCGCTCCAGGCGCCATACATGCCTTGCAAGTGACGTCACGCCAGGGAAGGACGGGGCCCCGTACCATACTGGTGGTTGACTTCACACCACGCGGATGCACTTACTAAGGTGTAGGATGCCGCTAACGGCTCGGACATGCGCTAACATGCACCATATTTTCAACAAAGGTACCTAGTTGTGTTCCACGTGAACTTGGAAAAACGTGCTGAGCTTACGATGATGACGTTGATCCAGTACGTGCGGAATTTTTTGGCATTGGTGCGATTGCGATACGAGCAGAAAGTTTCGAAATGCCGCCGACGAAGTTTTGACGCGAAGGGCTGCCGTGTCGCCAAAAAAAAAAAAGAAAAAGCCTAATTGCGCGCCCTATAATTTGACGAGCGGCTCCAGGAGTCGTATGGGGAAAAATTGTTACGATTTCGAGAAATACTGGTAAACAACGCAATGTTACCGTCATAATCTAAACCCTGATGCAAGGATAAATAAAAAAAAAATTAACATTAACACTCTCCTTGTCTCAGGGCTTATATTATGATATTTCCTAACCGGCTCGCCTGCATACTTTCGCTCCTTGCAAAGGTTACCGTCTCGCGGACGGCACAAACCTCGGCGAGCTTGCACACGGGGGCCGCCGCCGACCGATCCGTCTGGCCGGGCTCGCGGCGCGACACTCGCCCGGACTCGGCCGGGAGCCACGAAGGTACGCTCGAAGCGTGGAAACGGCGTTATATAACGAAGGCAAGAGGCCATATACACCACGAACGAGCAAAAGCCGATGCAAAGGCGTGCTCGAACGTAAACAACGCTAGAAAAGTGCCGTCCCTCAATAATCCGCGGCCGCATCCCTTTCCTGCCGCTCGTACTTTCTCTAACTTGACGGCTACTCTGTCTCGTGGGGCATGCCGACGAAACGATCGGACGATCGTCGGGATACGGGGAAATTGCTACAGCCGAGCGCGGCGCCGTTTATCATTCCTCTCGCTGCGAAGGGCCGTCGAGTCAACCACCAGCATGGTGGATACCGGTGTTCCACGTCATCATGTGACGTAGGTGCAAGGCATGCATAGAATGACAGCACCTATGGTTCTCATGCGCCACTAGCATATAGTTGCCTGCAAGCGCCACTGAGTGGCCGGGAGCTGCGCCGCAGCGTGGCTGTAGGACGTGTCATTACTATACTCGAGGACCACTTGTTGCAGTTCTACCCTTGTTCCACGGGCACCGTTAACCGGGGTTAACGGTGCCCGTGGAACTCCCTTAACTGTCGTTACGCTCAACCACAGTTGCCACACTATACTCTGGGACAGCTATATCAGAAGTGTCGATCGAGTGCACGTGCAATGCTTTTATGGGCGCTCAAGGTGCGTAAGTGCACGGCGTCCATAGCTTTGACTTCCTATCGACGGAAGGTTGACCAAGAATGTTGTAACTGTGGTAAAGCGTAACTGCAGTTAAGTGTGCCCGTGTAACAACGGTATAAAGAGCACGCGCTTGAAAGCCGTTTGGTTTTTATCGGTCTCACAATCCTCTTGATGAGCCAACACATCTGCCTTTCGTTTTCTGCTTTTCGGCTCAGACGCCGACTGCGCCTAAACCGTGTTATGAATGGCCCCCAAGGGTACCGGCCGGTCTCCCCCCCCCCCCCCCGACGCGATGTCGCCTGTTGCCCAAAGACCCAAGAAACTGCAGTTGAGCACCCCATCTCTACAGACAGTACCAGGACATCACTCTGGTCGTTCGTTTGGAGCTCGTGTAGTGCTTTCATGTAGTTTTTACCGTCCCGGACAAAGGACGCACCTGCAGCCGCAAGCTGCCTGGTGGAGCAAAGACGACGAAAGAGAAAACGATCTTCTGTGAGAGCGCGCGCCAGCGCGTGCTGTTGTTCTGAAACGCGACCTCGAGGAAAGCTGCTGACGATCATCCGCCTAACCTGTACATAGGATGTACAGGTTAGGCGTACATATTGTACGCCTAACCTACGCCGTACATATTGTACATTTTGTTACCGGGGATCGGTTTCCAGTCTCCTGCACCAGTCCCACTCCCGTACCTGGCATGAGTCGTCGCGCCGCCAAACAGGGTCAACCGCTCGGTCCCGACAACTGGTGGCAGCGGTGGAGATCGGCTCACGGTCGTCGTCCACTTTATGGCGCGGTGAGTTGCCCGGCTTTGCTCGGGGTCTGCCAAGTTCCATTCCTTATTAGCCCCGTGCGCGACCGAAAGCGTCGCTGTGGTCGGCCTTCCACGATTGGCCGAACGCTGACTATGACGTCGGAAAGGGGATTTTCATCGACGGAAATAAGAGGAATGAAAGAACTTTAATTTTGACGGTGTTGGCAGGTTTCCTTTGAGAGCGCAATGATTTCAAGCTTCCACCATGCTATTTACAAACACCATCGAACTTGTTGTTTGCAAGGTAATGACGTCACAAGGGGGAACCACAGGAGGGCGCCACCAAAACATCTCACCGCTAATAGCTAGGAATTAACCAAGGGGAACTTGGGAATCTTTTCGCTTACTGTTGAAGTTTAGGTGTGTGTCGTTGTCGTTCACAGTGAAAAAAGTCCAAGCGTGTGTGTCACTCGTACAGAATAGACTGGACGAAACTAAAGAGGTTGGAGCTAGTGCAGCTAGCCGATGAGTTTGGGCTGAGAGTTCCAAGAGCCGCTAAACGACAGCACCTCATTAAGAAAATTCTTTCATTAGAACTAGATCACAAAACAAAATTGTAGACCGCTGGATGGAAGTTGAAAGAAAAGCGGGAACTCGATCTAAAACAGCAGCAACTAGATCTAGAAGCGAAAACGCAAAACGTCTGTCTCGGAGGCGAAAGGTAGTAATAGAGGTCACAGACTCGAAGTACCTAGCGGCGACATTTCCTCACTGGTTCACGTACGAGGGTGATCCGAAGCCGCGAGAAAACAACTTTCTGTTTAGGGAGGAAAGAGCGGTTGCACCGCGCGGAGCTAGAACTCGTCAGGTAGCGGCAGAGACGGTGAGTAAGAAAGAACAGGTTGAAGAGGAAGAGTCCGATTTAACCGACGACCAGGGTCTTTGTGCCGACGGGACTACCGACGCTGTTCCGCACAACGCCGACTCCAAACCTGAAGCGCTGGAAGTTGGAGGGGATCGCGATCCCGCCAAAGAAAGAGAGGAGGCCTGTCAAGCATCTGACGTCTGCTTCCTGGGGGACAAGGACAAGGCCAGCATGGTGATGCCGCCGCGGAAGTCCATCCAACTCAAGGAAAGCAGCGCGGAGAAGTCAGCGGATAGGGAGGCGGAGCAGGAAGTGGGTCGTCCTGGCCGCCACCCGTGCAACTCCGAGACCAAGCCTGGGCTGGACAAGCGAGACCCAAGTCAGGGGTGCTCGGAAAAAGCGACTTGTTCGAGCCGTCCTTCTGGAAAGAAACAGGGAGAAAGCAGCGCAGGGTCAGCGTTCTCCGACCTACCCCAAACGATTCTGTCCAGCAGCGTCACCAGAGGCGCGACGCGTCGAGCCAGAATCAGAAGTCGTCCTGGCCGGAAAAAGGGAAATGCGGAGTGACCCATCTCAAGGACCCATCAGCCGGCGGCGGCTGCAAGAGCAAAGGATCCAGTGGAGACGCGGATGAACTCAGGCTGCACAAGGGAGGTCCGAGCCAAGGACTCTCAGGAAGGTCGCCCGGTTCCGGTCAGCCTTCCAAAGAGAGGGAACAAGAGAGGAGGCCACACAAGGTCAGAGTCCTACAATCTGGCCCGGACTCCTTCAATAGACAGCGTCACAAGAGGCCAAAAAGGCGCAACTCTAGAAAGAAAAATCTGTCGTCTGGGCTGGGAGACGGAAATCGCGACAATATCCACCCCACGAAAGCATCAACCGACAGCGGCTGGAAGAGCAAGAAGCACAGCAGTGACGCCAAGGAGCCAAAGCTGAACAAGCAAGGAGGTCCGAGGCAGCGGCGCGCTAGGAGGTGGCGCTGGGTCTCCGTTCTGGTCCGAACGCTTCCGACCGTGACCGGAGGCTCAGCGCGCGCAACTCCAGAAAGTTCTCTTCGAGGCCGGGAGAAAGCAAACGCCAGGACACCTATCGCAAGGAGCCGTCGATCCAGAGCAGAAATGCGAGCAACAGGCCTAGAGGGGAGACCAGGAAATCTACGCTGGATGCGGAAACGACGAGACAGAGCCGCTCGGACGAGAAGAAAAAAAGCTACGAGGAGACACCCAGCGGGAGAAAGCCGAGAGTCAAGACCTCACATTCGTCTCATGCTTCCACGGCGAGAAGAGAAGATGAGCGACAGAATGCAGGAACCTTGCTGGACAAACCCTCAATCTCGTCCAAGTACCCCGGGTTCTATGAGTACGTGCTCCCCTCACAGCTTATGCTTCGGCGGGAGTTCAAGTCAGGTGCGGAAATCAAGTCAGAACTTCCCGACTGTGGCTTCGAGAAGACTGTCGAGTCTAGGGATCAGGGCATTTCGAGTGAGAGTGGCACCGAGAACAGACTAGGGTGCCTACATGTTTCCGCTCCGCTTTAGGGTGGCGCCAACTTCTTGTTACCCTTTCCCAGATCCTCCCCCACCGCCATTTTTTCCCACTTCTTATTTCGCTAAACGTACACAACGTTGAGTTTCTGTAGGTTTGACACACCGCGGCAACACTGTGAGGCCACTTCTGTTTCCGTTCATAAGAGGAGTCGGAGGCTCAGCGGGATGGCGGTCGTCGTGGCTGTCGCTCTCTTTATTCGTGTTTTTCATATTTTGAAGTTGCGAGCGGGAAGTGTGCGTTGCTTTTATCGAAACGCGAGTTCCCGCGTCAAAATGGAACGCAACAGACCGGCATTGAACGCCGGAACCTCGCCGTCGGAACGAGAGCGGTGAGCGCTCCCTAGCCCTAACGAGGATTAGCGGCGTAGTCCGAGCGCACGACCGGCGAGTGTGACAAAATGGTCGACGAAAACAGCGGAGGTTGCCATGGTAACGAGGTAGGCAACACTGGTTTGTCGGCGACAGGTATCACAAACGTTGTCGCCACCCTAAACAGCGGAGCGGCGGAAACATGTAGGCACCCTAGAACAGACTGGGTGTAGGTTAAAGTGGAAGGTTCTCGCTGGTGAGAGATTTCCGAGAGAATCGGACGAGGCAGAGGCCACCAGAAAAGGGGAAAGCTTACTTTGTATTTTCCTAAAGTCGGCTTAGCCAGGGGTATGAATAGGTTTTCTTTTCACGGGAGTCCGATTTTACTACTTCTGTTGAGTTTTAGTCTGTTGCGTTAAGCTAAGGATTTCCCTTAACTTGGGTTTTGTTTTGTTGCGTTCGTCGATCCTTTGGTTCAGTATAGTCTCATTTTGTCTGTGACATGCTCACGCTTGGGAAGAATTTAGAGTAGCTTGGAACGGGGGCTTTTCAATTTTGTTTTACTTGGCAGACCTTTGGGTGGAATTGGGCGCTTGCTGGTATGTGGTGTTTGATGGCTTGTGATGTTTTGACCCGCTAATGCGTCCCCTCCGAGACTTCAAGGGTTAGCGGATCACTGCCTGGACTTCGGTCGGCGACCTCAGAAGCGGGACAAGTCTCTCGGCGGAGCGGTTGCTGACTGCTCCACCTCCAGACCCTCTCCCTGTCGGTGGAGGAGCTGTTATGAATGGCGCCCAAGGGTTGTGGCCGGTCTCCCACCCGACGCGATGTCGCCTGTTGCCCAAAGACCCAAGAAACTGCAGTCGAGCACCCCATCTCTTCAGACTGTGCCAGGACATCACTCTGGTCGTTCGTTTGGAGCTCGTGCAGTGCTTTCACGTAGTTTTGACCGTACCGAACAAAGGACGCACCTGCAGCCGCGAGCTGCCTGGTGGAGGAAAGACAACGAAAGAAAAAACGATCTTCTGTGAGAGCGCGCGCCAGCGCGTGCTGTTGTTCTGAAACGCGACCTCGAGGAAAGCTGCTGACGATCATCCGCCTTACCTTAAATCTGTACATATTGTACATTTTGTTACCGGGGATCGGCCTCCAGTCTCCTGCACCAGTCCCGCTCCCGTACCTGGCATGAGTCGTCGCACCGCCAAACAGGGTCAACCGCTCGCTCTCGACAACGGGTTCTCTTCGGGATGGTGCGGGCATTAGGCTCTTCAAAAACCCATCAAAAAGCGTGAGCACGGCTGCCGGCACTTACATCCTTGTGCAGTATTAAGGTACATTATTCACGCAACTGTCAATGGATATTTCTCGTTCACAAAAAGGATCGCCCCGGGTCTATTTCCACGCAGTGCAATTCATGGCAGCTGGTGGAGCGACACGCCAGAGGTCTTCACCGAGTTGCGGGGCACAACAGTGAACAAGTGAGACACGCTTCAGAGACCCCGTTGAGCAGCAGAGTGGAACAGCGAGAATAGTTGGGTCGCCCTCTCGTAGAACGCCACTTTCTCCTGCCAAGGAACAGGGCCTATGAAAAAAAGCGCGCGAATCTATACTCTGTTCACCCTTAAGGTACTCCGCTGATTTTTTGAGCTACCTCAACTAACTATATTTTCTGACTCCCCGGCCTTTACCCTTTCCAGTATGCTATTTAGTATCGCGAAATTCATATTTGTTATTGTGAAATCGGCAAATGAAAATTATGCAAAAACCAACATTCAAATACACCCGCACTTTTCAGTGCTGTGACGTCAGTGGCAGGCAGGCTTGCCAGTCGAGCAAGCAGTCTAAAAAATAGAATATGCCAATCATTTGATACGTGCTGGCGCGCGGGTACTGGAGCGAGCTTCCAAAGCATTCATTTAACACCATGAAACTGCTTGGAATCAGTTGGGAATAAATTCTACAGCCCAAAAAGTGAACCCCTGCCTTCCATTGACGTCACTTTTTCGTTGTTGCCAGTAGAGACTTTCAGCTTGAAAAACACGGTGCGGATTAAAATTGTAAATTCAATAACTTCGTGAAAAAAAATTATTTTGACCTAATATTTGGGATACTATTTTAGCGATGTTGTTTGGCGAGTTTAGCAAAATTTCAAGCAAATCGGGGACCATCAAGAAATCGCCGGAGTACCCCTTTAAGCCGAGACTGCAACCAATGTCACAAGCAGGAGAGCTCGAGGTCGCTGCTTCGAAGCATCCTTCCGCAGAACGAGCGCTCGTGCTAGAAATACATGTCTCAAAGCCAGAAGTGCGGGCTAACTCGCGCTTGTAGCTTTGGCTGCAATCTCAGCTTAAGGGTGAGCGGTCCGACCGTGCTTCGGTAAATAAGGTAAATAACCAAAATTAGACGAAAGTACGTGCGCATTCGCTTTAGAGTTTCCTGTTTAGAACTGCTACAGATGCCGGTGCGTGCAGCGCGTGGAACTCCACTCGCAGCAGGCCGCAAACGTCCATCAGAATAAGCTGGCATTGCAGCTGCGGCTTCGGCAAGCCTATCTGTGGGGCTTACGAAGACAAAATACGCTTCTCAATGTAAAGAGGAAGGAACATAAAGCCACAGTCACAGCTACTCATACGTCCTACAAAAAACACGGTGTTCGATGCCACGATTGGCAGCGAACACCGTGTTTCGCTGCCGATTGTCACGATTGTATCGTATTTTACTGCACGTCTCTCGCACAGAGCCGCTCGGTGTGCAGGGGTTCAGGGAGAGGCATGGCGCCCATGCACGCTTTGCGCCCCTGACACATTTGTCGGGGGCACAAATGTGTCACACGTGTCTCAGAGGAAACGCCTAGAGCGCGTTCGAAGCATCTTTGCTTCATACATGCACAGCGTTTTTTTTTTTTTTAACAGCGGAGCTGCTAAAAGCTAGCTTCCCCAGGATCGTGTCCGTCCTCAAATGACCTGATGACACAGAACTCTGAAAAGCTCCACCGTCTATGAGCGACGGAGGAAACTTCTTGAGCCTTCTCACTCTGGCTTGCCGACTTCCGGCCGGCCATTATTTCATTCCCACCATAGTACAGCTTGGCTGGTCTTCTTTCTTCACCAGAGTGGAAAGGCTGAATTTTATTTATTTTAAGCTTAACATAATCGTTTAAAAAAAAGCCGTGAAAGCAACATTTATGCGATTTGTGCAGGTACGTTCTGCGGCCAGGGGGACTTAGTAGAGGGGACTAATCGTAACGATCAGTTGGCTAATTAAGTCAAATTCGTTAATTAACTTTTTTTTAATTACTGAAAATAGACGTATAAATTAGAATCTTCCTGAGCGTCATCAAAAACCACTAAGTAATTTTTAAAAAGACTTGGAGCGCGTGAGAAGAGCAGATGTGCGTTATATATATCACTCGTGCAGCAGGAGCGAGGCCACGGGTGCAATAACGCGCCCGCGCGATGTTTTCCTTTCCTATTGTAGCCTCATCTTCGTACTTGTTGGACGAGTGGTATCTTCAGCGCACTACTACGTTTCCCACACGCTCAAAGTATTTCTAAAAATTACTCACTTCGTGGTTTTCGATGACGCTCAGCAAGTTTCTAATTGAAAGATTATGTATAGCTTCACTAATTAAAAAGTTAATTGACAAACGTTGCTTAGTTAACCGACTCATCGTTACGATTAGTTAGAATGTCCCTCAGGCCGTAGAACTCCCCTCCACAAACCGCATAAGTGTAGCTTTCATGATTTTTTTTTCTCTTTTAATTCTGTTACGTTTACAAAGAAACACCCTGTATATCTGTATATGCTTGGAAAATGTCCGCAGACAGGTGTTGAATGGCCAATGTGAGAATATAGAAGGAAAACAACAGCCCTTGTACAGCGTTTGGAGACTGTCTTTTGTATGATGTACTTTCACTTCGAGAGCGGCTCATTTGGGGACGGTACTAAACGCGAAAGAGTACTAAACCGCACATATGACGAAACACTGAAGCGCGAGGCACATGCGCCACAAAGCCACCTGATCCGACGTAAGAACCGTCGGAGTAATGACTGCTCCAATTTACCGCACATGACAGTTCGAGACACATGCTTCCTACGCGTCGTTCCGTTCAGCTACGCAGAGTTCCGGTATTCATGCGAGGAGGCTTTACCACCGGATAGATGGATGGATAGTAATGGCCGTACGTTCCATAACAGCGGTAGCTTGCGCCACCTGCCCTAGAAACCAAAAACCTCGCCTCGCCCTTCTAATGTTGCCTAATTCCGCTTGATCGTGGTTTTTCTGGCTTCTTAAACGGCCTTCAGCGGGCTAGCTTATTTGTGAAGCAACACTGAGCCATGACGTCACTCATGTATTGCCATTTCTTATGCCGTGTCTTTCCACTGTTTCTATACTGCCGTTTTAACTACTAGGCAAACAATCTGCTCCTTCTGTTCCTGCTTATTTTGCTATGTTTTAACAGCTTCCGTTGGTAAGTTACCATGAACGATTCTTGTGCCTCGTTCCTCGCTCAGAGACTGGCGTCATTATGCATCGCTGAGCAAGCCTTGCTCTGCTCTGGGATCCACAAAAACCCGTCGCAAAACCCGGACGTGGATTTGTTTTAGCCGCTAAACTCTATTACGAGAAATGAACAAAACAAAATTGGCGTTGTTCTTCACGCAACTCTGAGTCTTCCAAAAAAGTTTTCGTCATGACTAGCTCATGTCCTAAATTATACCGCGAATTCAGACTACTATAAATTAAAAATATTTGTTGACATGGAAGCGGGAATGACACGGCAGGACCTGACGCGCGAACGCTTCCAATGTAGGTTTTCTGATAAGCAAGACATCCCAGTCAAAGAACTTCCCATATAGTATCTTATTCACTACAAACTTCGAACATTTATTGTCAAACAATCGTGGGATCGTGATGACCCCAAGTTCCCGCTATCAACGCAAAGCTCTCGTGCACGATCTACGAAAAGTTCCTGAATTCGCTTCAAGATGGCATCAGAAATGTTTGGCTTTTTAGATATGGGAAAATGAAATATCGCGACGCAGTCACACTGAACGCTTTGCAATGTCACCAAACACTATTTATTCTATTATTCGTAGCGGCGAGACCGTTTTCCTTTGGTAATTTTATCAATAAGCAGTAAAATAGCTAAAATGCAGAGCAGTAAGTCGGCTCTAGCCTCTTACCTGACTAATTGAAACCGTTCCCGAGACTAGGCCAGACATACGTATAACTGTATCGCGGTACAGAGTGATGTCAGCCAGGGTTGCCCTTTCTCAAACCGGCACTTTTGAATTTGAAGTAGAGCCCCGAAGCAAACCTTTGGGGTCAGATATATAAAAAAGACTGCACGAGACACCTCAAATCACTCGATAAATCAGGGAAACATCCTGCACTAAAGACAGTGAAAAACAAAAGATGCAAAAACTGCAGTGGAGTACCATTTAAAAATCTTTAGAGGTTTAATCTCAAAAATGCGTACAAATGTACCGCAGTGACGCCAATTTTTCACACGCGAAGTCTGGCAACCCCGATGGGAATGAAAGCTCTGTCATCCAAGCTCCCGTTTTGTACAGTCTCGAACAATATGAAACAGCCATTGGAGTTGGACAATACGCTTTCAGGGTGCTGTGCAAGATTCGCTATGACCACGTTACTTGGGACGAGTGAAGAAGGTAACCTGCCTAAAACGAAGTCGGCCAGCGCGTGCCTAGCTCCGCCGAGTAAACTTTCTAAGCGAATGGGTCCTTCATATTGCTGGCGACTCAACTTTATTATTTAACGACGGATATGACTAATTCCAAAGCCTTCGGCAAGTGTGAAGACTACTTCAGCAGTGCCACGAACCGCCACAAATGCTACCAATATTCGAAGAAGCAGTACGCTTGCATATCAGCACGCAGTCCCAAGTATCGTGAGCGTTTAAACTTAGGTCAACGCAACAAGGTTTTCACTGGAAACACTGGCCTCCCCACCAGCAGTGGCATATACCTCGTAAATCAGGACTCCGTCGCCCATGATCTCGCAGATCCTCTGCGCATCCATCACCTGACCCGGGTGGTGCACGTACCAGCCCTTCACCTTCTTTGAGCACAGCGGAGACATGCCACTTCAGAAAGCTCAACTCCGAGAAGAAGCACAATCGTCGTGTGGCCATGCAACCCATTGACGCCTCTTATAGCTGCTGCGGCCGGTTGTAACGACCTCGTCGGAACGCTCGGAATATCGTTTGTATAGCCATATTTATCGTCCGATAACGTTACACGCGAGGTAGAACAAGTGGCGATGTTTCTATTTAATCGTTCAATTCCTCGGTGGATGTCCTTCGTTCTAAAAAAGTTGTTAGACAGATTTCAGTACGTGTTCCGGAGGGGTCACGATCGTCCCACTTCAATAACTACCTGCCGTCGATGCTTCAGAAAATATAGATTGGTTGGCAGCCCCCTTCTAGTGTTTATCGCATACGCGCTACGTCTCCATGAAACAACCAACGCTTTTTCTTTTTTGTTTCTCTTCGCACGCGTTGCACAATCCTAATCAGTCTATTCTAGGTCGCGCCGATGTAATCAGTATGTTTTCATCCGTCTTTCCCGAGTGGTTCTGTCCCCTCAGAGACCTTGATAACCCCACTGATAGTTGGTGTATTCCGTTACGGCGTAACTTGGCAATGGACGAAAGCTTCACAAACGCATCCAAGTGTCGGAGAGTCGGAGCAGCTCGGTCCGAGTGCAGCCCTCTCTCGGAAAGCGGTCACGAGCTTTGCTACGTCGCCCTCATTGGCGCACCGGAGCCTGCGTATTTTGCCATTTGCCAATGGGTGCTGAGACGAAGTATAACATACGTATCTGCGCAGTATGAATGTAAACAGAAGCCGGAGAAACGGCGTCAACATTACACGACTGCTCCCTGCCACCGTCCCATCGACGAGACTGCAGTATGTCGTTCTCTCGAGGAGGTGAAAACGTCTAGCGGCAAAAAGCAGTGCACTTAAACATCTTATTGACCCTCTAGAAACAAAAAGACTGGGCCGCCCAAAAGAACGTCACAAAAGTAATCACCAATCACGATTTCAGTGACTATATCTCTGTGTTCATTCAAGACTCACTTATTACCCAGTTTTTAAAATGCTGTCTTTGATAGCCTACCAAGTGAAAAAAATTTAAATCTTTTTTTTCTTTTTGGAGGCTTTTAAGATTCGGTAGCAGTTGCGTCACTGGGGGTGGGCGACCGTTACGGGTGCAGCGCTCGGGGGGTGCAGTTGGGTAGTGAAAAGAGGGAGGGGGGGGGGGAGGGGGGGAGTCGCGGCGGCCACCGCCCCGGGTGCCGCTGACCCTAGTGACGTCACTGTTCGGTAGTGACAATAACTAAAGTGTGCTAGTTGGAGGATATTTTAATAATAATTAGTTAGTTAATTAAATGCAGAGAAATTGATTCTTAATGTTACTTGAAACGTTCGGATATGGTTTGTGCGAGTGCATTATTCAAGCTTTGCTCAGGTTTTTAAAACATCTCGGACACCAACCAGTTTAGAACAACAATATAGAAACGTCAGGAAAGTCTTTCTGCTGTCCTGACGTTTACGCCAGTCATAGCGTAAATATAGAAACTCGAGGCACGACGCCACACTTGGGAATGCTGGCATTACGGTTCCCTTTGCTTCAGGTATTCGTGACCAACCTGCTGTCCGCGGCACCGAGAACGGTGCGAGGGGTGGCAACTACCATCGACGCATCCACCTGGGAGCCCGAAGCTCTGAACGAGACGTGCACCTGCCAGCCAGCTTACTTCGCGGCTACCATTTTGCCAAGAACAGACGCCCACCCGTTTTTTCACGGGCAGCGTTGGTCATCCGCAAGAGGTGCGGGACCGCTTAACTGGCTTGCACCGAATCGTCACTCGAGACGCAACACCGCACTTGGAATGAAGCAGAATGAACCGCCTTACGGTTCACTCTGCTCCAGGTTGGTCCATTACACTTGGTATGGTACAGACACGATGACCCATTTTTTATTGCGCGCTGTCGTGCCCTACCCGAGCGTACACGTTTATTGTTTGTGTCTGTTGCTTTGCCTGTCAAAAGATTAGAACGTTCCAACTACTTCTTTCCGGTGGCATTGAGGAAACTCCTGGCCTAATGACAAAAGGAGAAGAGAAGGAGCTAGAATGTGTAGTGTCCAGTATTCAAAGGCTTGAAAAAAATCAAACCGAAGTGCTTGTCACCTTGAAACAATTGCGGAAAGACTTAAACAAAAGTCATGCTACCGTTGCTTCGCTGACAGCTAGGGTAGCAGCCCTTGAAATGCAACCGACCGCTGTAACGGATGTAACAAAAGAAATAACTGCAACTAATCAGGCACTGTCGAACCTCAGGCGTGAGATGACCGTTTTAGGGACGCGTTTCGAGGATAACGTGAACAGGCTGCGGCTCTGCAACTTGCTTTTTCTATGGCTTATCAAACAAAGGGGACGAGACCTGGGCTGAATCAGAAAAGCTTGCTCTCGTAAACTCCGAATTTATAGATGTGACTTCACTTGCAGCTAACCTCCCGCCGTCTTAATGCAAGGCCGGTGCACTTTATAAATCCACCTTAACTTGAACTCATCTTGAACCGAGCTTGAAGCGAACATGGAGTGCCCATGTTTCGAGACTGGGTTGAAACTACCTTAAACGCGACTTCGTAGTCCTTTCTAAACGGTGGCTTGCCGATGTGATACCGCATGTGGGATCGCCGCTTTCAATGTTTGTCTCCTACAATTGCGGCGTTGCCTTCGAGGACGTATTTCTTATTCTTGCCAAGAGAAGCGGCCAGCCCTCCGTGATCGAATGCATCCCACCGGAATGTGCGACAACAAACGGCAACGGCGCGGAAGCTGCACGGCCGGGGCTTTACCGCCTGATCCGATAGGCGACAACAGGAGGCTGCAGCTGATAACCAAGCTACCGCTGTTCATCACGCTGCTACTTTTGCTGCAAGGATGTTTCTAGCTGTCGACATTTCCCAACTGACGGCGTGCCGTGCAATCGGGAGAGTGACACGTCTTACCGTAAGGCATCAGTCGCTCCAACCGTTTCGAACTCGTCGTCCACTTCCCCGGCGCCCCCGAAATCATCCGCCTACTTCGAGTAACCGGGTTCACGCAGGAGCGTATCAAGAACCTGGTGGTGATTATGCATACATTTATCAGAACTTCAAAGCAGTTTTCTGCATAAACTATCAGGTGGGTTCCCTATCTGTTCCAGAGGTTCCGGCGTGGAAAAACTTGAAGAAGCATGTGTGGTGTGCATGCACGTTTGCTGATGCAAGCTCTTGACCCCTAATATGTAAAGTAAGCTTCCTGTGTGCATACTATCAGTTCTTTCCAGTTGTGTCTTGTCTTTGCTGAATTACATGTTTTTGTTGAATATATATGTAGCTGTTTCTTGTGTGAGCAAAATAAATATGGAAAATCAGCAATGTTTCCTGCACATTGCTGCTGACATGCATTTTAATTTCTCAAGTGATTTCAACATTGTCAAATGGCTGTTAAGAGCGAAATTGGTCATAGAGATGTTGAAAACTCACCCTGACGCATGTACACTACAATTTACTGCTGTCACACACAGCGACAAGTTTTGACGCGTTGGATCATTACTGTATGTGTTCACTAGTTGTTCACCAAAAAACATTACACTTCTTGAATGACATCCCACTGATGCGTTTGTCGAATAGCTTTACTAAAATAAAACATGACATTTTCTTTCTTCCTTACATCCATTTTCACAAATGGATGTAAGGAAAACATTATTCAGGTACTTTGCTGAGGACAGTGCTTACTAACGTTTCCCTCAGCAATATTAAAAAATCCAGTTCCCACTAGTTCATTTATTTATTTATTTATTTATTGCTCTAAAGGGCTATTAACCAGTTTTCACAGTTTTGTGAAAGGTTCGCACCGGGCTCGATTCGAGGGCACAATGTTTTGCATCCGCTCCACAATTAAAATACAATTACTTGAGGAAGAACAAAATCCATCACAACAATTCAATGGAAGACACACTGTTTTCCTGCGGGATGTTTTTGCCAGAAAGGGGGGAAAGAAGGTCTCCCTCTTCACCGTTCCCGATGACAACGAACGATATCGGACTTTTCATTTCATGAGTTGAGGAGCTGCTAAAAAAGAACTCTGTATTCTGCGATGACCACTCCGACGAGGCATTCATTGTTCGCTGCTACATGCACGTAATCAAGGATGGAACACTATAAATTCCCCATGACCTCGCCTTATTGCCGATGTGATCCCCACTCGGTTTTCTTGTCCCCACATATCTCTCGAAGAAAAGGTTCTCAAGCAGAAAGTCAGCAACCCACTTCGTCGAACAGCGGTGCGCTACGCAAGCAGAAAGAGGACGACCACATCTATAAAACCGAGCGCACCGTTGTAACCGACACAGCACCAGTGACGCAGCGCAACGACAGAATGAAATTTTCCTGTCGGGCTGCACAGATCTCCCAAGCAAGTAAACTGGGCAAAGCACGTCATTCTGAATGCCTTCGACATTTCCATTAGCATTACCGTTTTCAGTATGCGAGTTAAGTGGCGAAGCTGTGTACGTTCGGAAGCTACTTTTGCGTTTTTTGGGAAGCTACTTTTGCATTCGGAAGCTCTTTTTGCTCATTTTTTTCTAAAATAAAAGACGTTTACAAATCTCTGTAATGGGAAACTAGAGCGCAGCTCTTGAGGAGGAGGAGGAGAGGGTATGCCTCTCCCCCTCCTCCGTACCCTCCTCTCCTCTTCCCTCTCTCCCCTGCTCCTCTCCTCCTCATCTTCCCCCTCATTCTCCCCTCCTCCTCCGACTCCTTTCCTCCTTCTCTCCTCCTGCCGCTGAATTTGTTCATGGGTGACGAGACACGAAGCCGTGGCGTCATTTTCCCCTCTAAATTTAGTGGGAAACTGAATTGGTGTTGAAGTCACGTGACGTCAACTCCTCCGCTAAATTTAGCGGGGAAGCTTAACCCGTTAAAGATGGCAGAGAAAATTTACCGTTAAATTTAGCAGAAATATTTCCATGATAAATATTGCGGAAAAAGTTCCCGGTGAATTTAGCGGGAAAATATCCCGCTAAATTTACCGGAAACATTTCCCCCTAAAGTTAGCGGGAAAATTTTCCCGTTAACATGGGAAACGTCCCGTAACGCAACCCGCGGTTGCGCCAACGGCGCTCAAACCGGATATGGGCGTCTAAGAGCTGCGCTCTAAAACATCTGCTGCACAGCGTACACGCAGGAGTCACTATAAATACCGTTCAAGGGTAGCAGATAGTGAATGGCATTGATATGAGCCAAACAAAAATGCCGCAAAATATATATGGCGGCAAGCTTCACAGTGCTAAATGTGGCATGATTTCACAAAATAAATAGCGATCCTACCCCCTACCCTTGGTGAAAAACAGTACAAAAAAAAATGAAAGACGTTTGCAACAGCCTGTAACGCCGAATTAGAGAGCAGCTATTGAGGAGGAGGAGGGAAGGGTACTGAGGAGAGGGTATACCCCTCCTTCCTCCTCCTCTCTCCTCCTCCTCCCCGCGCGGTGCATTATGGGACATTTCCTATAATGCACCGCGCATGTACGCCGACGGCGACGGCGACGCCGCTCAAACCGGATACGAGCGCCAAAGAGCTGCGCTCTAAAACAGCATACTGCAAATGTATTCAAGTATAATAAAAGGGTACTCCCCTACTGAACACGTAATGAAAGTATACATTTAGTGTGCATGCAGTAGAAAGGTGACATTGTGAAAGTATACTCGTAAATACAGAACTTGTACATGCACTCGAACTGCAGTCAGACTACACTGTAACCATATTCAAATCATACTAAACGCATATTTAGAATATGCTTCCGTAAGTGTTCTCAGTACACTTTTTAAGTAGTCTATAAGTGTACTCGTTATTACATTTAGAGTGTACGACTATGTACTAACAAATTGTGGTTAGCTACTTGGCTTTTGTTGAGTTAGACACCGTGCCGAAAGATAACGAAAAATAATGTATAGTAATGCACGAGCTATTTAACCGATTTCGAAGACATCTCATTACGTCAACATCTGGCGGCAACTGCCGTTAGCGATATAACCATGACACTGAATTTGTGACAAGAAAAACAGAAGAAACTGTTGGCATTTGGCTCTGTGAAACTGATTGAACAGTGGACCTATTTTATACGCACTGGTTCGGCTATTTATATATATATATATATATATATATATATATATATATATATATATATATATATATATCATTAATTTAATAATGGTCAATGGCTTCCATACCCTTATGAAAAAATATCGATTTTCTGGTTTGATTTTGATTTGTTCCTAATGAGCCATCAGAAATTAAAGAGACACTCAACGTGTAATGTGTTTTTACAGCCGTTTCCCAACAGGAACTCACATGAGATTACACCACATTTTGAAAATTGTGCATCGCTTGCCATTATGATGTTTCATGTGTAAGCACATTATGTGCCTAAAGGCTTAAAGAGCTTTCTTGGTGACGCGCAGAGTATCTCTAACTGCGATACCGTAATCCAAATACGCAAATGACATACTTTTTTTTTTTTTTTTGCGGTCGCCAGTGCTAAATTTAAGAGACGCCCCTGGGTGTCGCTGCTGCTTTCGACCTGTTGGCGACGAAAAGCCTTCGCACGGGATGCGTTGAAACGTTTTATGGAGGCGCTACTCGGTGCTGGGCACAAACACGCGTCGCTTCGTTAAGCTTCCGATCGGCACGTCGTGGTGTCCGGCCGACTTTTCGACAACGGCGGCCCTTTGCTTTAATTTCTCGTCGAGGTTCCGGTCAGCGAATTGGCTAGCTACTGCGTGCGTCAAGGCGCGGAGGCTCCGACGTCCTAGGCATCCGCACAGCGGAAAAACCCTGCTTCGCCATAGCATAGCCGGCATACCCGCGGGCCAGCGGGTTACAGAAAATTTCCATCTGCTCGATCGGGTCACGTGGTTTAGTGGCCGCGTTCACTGACATAGATATCAGTGGCCGCGTTGGCAACAGGAGCTGAGAGGAGGTAACAAACTGCTACTTTTGCTGCAAGGATGTTTCTAGCTGCCGACATTTCCCAACTGACGGCGTGCCGTGCAATCGGGAGAGTGACACGTCTTACCGTAAGGCATCAGTCGCTCCAACCGTTTCGAACTCGTCGTCCACTTCCCCGGCGCCCCCGAAATCATCCGCCTACTTCGAGTAACCGGGTTCACGCAGGAGCGTATCAAGAACCTGGTGGTGATTATGCATACATTTATCAGAACTTCAAAGCAGTTTTCTGCATAAACTATCAGGTGGGTTCCCTATCTGTTCCAGAGGTTCCGGCGTGAAAAACTTGAAGAAGCATGTGTGGTGTGCATGCACGTTTGCTGATGCAAGCTCTTGACCCCTAATATGTAAAGTAAGCTTCCTGTGTGCATACTATCAGTTCTTTCCAGTTGTGTCTTGTCTTTGCTGAATTACATGTTTTTGTTGAAAGTATATGTAGCTGTTTCTTGTGTGAGCAAAATAAATTTGGAAAATCAGCAATGTTTCCTGCACATTGCTGCTGACATGCATTTTAATTTCTCAAGTGATTTCAACATTGTCAAATGGCTGTTAAGAGCAAAATTGGTCATAGAGATGTTGAAAACTCACCCTGACGCATGTACACTACAATTTACTGCTGTCACACACAGCGACAAGTTTTGACGCGTTGGATCATTACTGTATGTGTTCACTAGTTGTTCACCAAAAAACATTGCACTTCTTGAATCACATCCCACTGATGCGTTTGTCGAATAGCTTTACTAAAATAAAACGTGACATTTTCTTTAAAGGTTTCTGCAACACTTCACAAATGGATGTAAGGAAAACATTATTCAGGTACTTTGCTGAGGACAGTGCTTACTAACGTTTCCCTCAGCAATATTAAAAAATCCAGTTCCCACCAGTTCATTTATTTATTTATTTATTTATTGCTCTAAAGGGCTATTAACCAGTTTTCACAGTTTTGTGAAAGGTTCGCACCGGGCTCGATTCGAGGGCACAATGTTTTGCATCCGCTCCACAATTAAAATACGATTACTTGAGGAAGAACAAAATTTATCCCAACAATTCAATGGAAGACACACTGTTTTCCTGCGGGATGTTTTTGCCAGAAAGGGGGGAAAGAAGGCCTCCCTCTTCACCGTTCCCGATGACAACGAACGATATCGGACTTTTCATTTCATGAGTTGAGGAGCTGCTAAAAAAGAACTCTGTATTCTGCGATGACCACTCCGACGAGACATTCATTGTTCGCTGCTACATGCACGTAATCAAGGATGGAACACTATAAATTCCCCATGACCTTGCCTTATTGCCGAGCGCACCGTTGTAACCGACACTGCACCAGTGACGCAGCGCAACGACAGAATGAAATTTTCCTGTCGTGCTGCACAGATCTCCCAAGCAAGTAAGCTGGGCAAAGCACGTCATTCTGAATGCCTTCGACATTTCCATTAGCATTACCGTTTTCAGTATGCGAGTTAAGTGGCGAAGCTGGGTACGTTCGGAAGCTACTTTTGCGTTTCTTGGGAAGCTACTTTTGCATTCGGAAGCTCTTTTTGCTCATTTTTTCTAAAATAAAAGACGTTTACAAATCTCTGTAATGGGAAACTAGAGCGCAGCTCTTGAGGAGGAGGAGGAAAGGGTATGCCTCTCCCCCTCCTCCGTACCCTCCTCTCCTCTCCCCTGCTCCTCTCCTCCTCATCTTCCCCCTCATTCTCCCCTCCTCCTCCGACTCCTTTCCTCCCTCTCTCCTCCTGCCGCTGAATTCGTTCATGGGTGACGAGACACGAAGCCGTGGCGTCATTTTCCCCGCTAAATATAGTGGGGAAACTGAATTGGTGTTGAAGTCACGTGACGTCAACTCCCCCGCTAAATTTAGCGGGGAAGCTTAAACCGTTAAAGATGGCAGAGAAATTTTACCGTTAAATTTAGCAGAAACATTTCCATGATAAATATTGCGGAAAAAGTTCTCCGATGAATTTAGCGGGAAGATTTCCCGCTAACTTTACCGGAAACATTTCCCGGCTAAAGTTAGCAGGAAAATTTTCCCGTTAAGTTGGGAAACGTCCCATAACGCAAGCCGCGGTTACGCCAACGGCTCTCAAACCGGATATGGGCGCCTAAGAGCTGCGCTCTAAAACATCTGCTGCACAGCGTACACGCAGGAGTCACTAGTAAATACCGTTCAAGGGTAGCAGATAGTGAATGGCATTGATATGAGCCAAACAAAAATGCCGCAAAATATATACGGCGGCAAGCTTCACAGTGCTAAATGTGGCATGATTTAACAAAATAAAAAGCGATCCTACCCCCTACCCTTGGTGAAAAACAGTACAAAAAAAATGAAAGACGTCAGCTGGTACACCTGGAGCGGCAGTTTGTGTTTCTTCTTGCCCGCTTCGCCTGGACCACTCGGCTGTTGTTCGAGCTTGAGCAGCTCTGTATACAAACTCTTGACCTTCCAACTTCTCAAGTCCTCGTCGGAAAGGCTTGGCGTAGCTTCCGTTCGTGTCGGCAAATTACCTCTTAAAATAAGGAAAAACCTCTGCGTGTGGCCTCGTGTGATCGAGAGGTCTCCGAAGTGCTTCACCTGTGTGCTCAAGAAGAACTGGGTGAGGTCATGCGCGACGTGCTCCTCGTCCTCCATAACCATGAAGCTCGTGCGTAACCAAAGCGCGGCAAAAAATAGCTCGATGTCGGGGATGGCCCATCCCCCGTCTTTCCTGGTTTTCTGTATCTCCTTACGCGCCAACCGCTCCAGTCTTCCGTCCCCAAAAAAGCCGCAGAGCAAACTGTTGTCTTTCTTTACAGCGGGGGCTAGAGGCTGTAAAGCCGTTCCTCCGAATCAAAAGATGCTGATAAGTTGAGTTTTGATGATCTCGCTCCGTGTTCGAAAGTCGTAGTCTGAGCCCTTGAGCTGTTCCCCGTGCTCCTCCAGTTGCTTGAGGCTCTCCTTCCAGTACTCGGTCAGCTGGCCGATATTCGTAAAACGGATCCCCAAAATTTTGTCTTCGGTGACTACCGGCACTCCCCCCGATGTGTGCTGGCTGTCCGTCCCACAGGTAGGGTAGCACCGCTGACTCCTTAACGTTTACCTACGCCCCCGATTCTCTTCCATACATTCCCAAATTTTCCAACGCTGCCCGAAATCCTACCTCCGACGTGGTGCGTACCGTCAAGTCATCCGCGTAGGCAAAAACCGTCGGTCTGATCCTGTTCCCTGGGGTCGTCACTGGAGGGATTTCTTTCGATAGGCGTCGCACGCACGTGTCGAAGATCATTACAAAGAGCGAAAGAGACATGGGGCAAACCTGACGCACTTCCGAATGTATTGGGAAAGGTTGCGATGTCCTTTCGTTGACCTGAACCGTGCTGCTGTCAACCGTGTAGAAGCACTGCAGGCAACCCAAAAATCTGTGCCCGAAGCCAAGCCGTTCGAGGACGTGAACATGTACTGGTGGGACACCCTGTCAAACGCGTTTTCCTGGTCCACTGTTAGTACCAGCGTCACGATGTTGCGGCTGTCTGCCCAGTAACTGAAGTCTCGGAGGGCAAACAAGTTCTGTTGAATAGATCGACCGGGGACTGAACACGCTTGCTGCTGCGACACCAGTTTTTCAAGAACAGGAGCCGTCCTGGGTTTAAAAGACCCTCGCCAGGAATCCGTAGGACGTGTTTAGCTGAGTAATTGGTCTCCACGTTGACGGGCAGCTGTCCAGTGTCCTTGTTGATAGGCTTGATCAAACTGAGGCCCATTAACAGCGGTAAGATACCCTCTTCTAATCTGGTATTTCATACTCGCACAAGTGGGTCAGCCAGAAGGTCCTAGAAGGACAGGAAAAACACGGCTGGCAGACCATCACGATCCGGAGCTATGCTCTTGAAGAAATAGGTCAGCTCTTCCGACCACTTTGATCTCGTAATTGGCTCTTCGAGGCGCCTTGCCTTCTGCTCTGTAAGTTTTGGCTGCGCGTCGCAAAGTTTGCCTCACACGGAATTGTCCGTCTGTCTCTCCTCATATAGGCGGGCATAGTAGCTTCGGCATTTCTTCTGAATTTCTTCCTGCAATGTCAGGATCGCCCCGCTCTCCGTGACGATTTCGGGAATCACATGGCACTCTGCCTTGATACGCGCCGTCAGAGCCCCTCTTGGTGATGTCGCCTGCAACGACCGGGTTGTTGCGTTTGGCCAAGAATTGTGGACTCGTGCCATCAGCACCTGTTGTAGCTCTGGCAGCAACTAGACGTAGGCTTCAACCTTAGCAAGAGTATTCAAACCTAGGCGGCGTAGATTTCGGAGTCCCCACTGCAACACAGAGATTGTGTGTCGCCGCTCTTCCGCATGCCTACGGCCCCACATCTTGAAAACTTCGGCAACGCCTTCCTTGAATCTTTCCCACCACGCATAGTCAACTTGTTCTTAGAGCCTCTCGGCGATATAGTCTCGAACCGCCTTGACCACCTCTTCGACCTGCAGAAGACGGGTGTTCAGCCTCCAGCTTGAGTTCCGCCTGCCGAGGCCTTAGAATAATTTCCATTCGCCTTGTACCGCCTAGAGGTCCGAGACGTAAGCATTTGCGGTTCCTCCTTGAATCACTTCGCAGTCCCGCATGCAGTCCTTCAAACCATTTGCGGCAAGGAATCGGTCCAGTCTCAACATGCGGCCCTGTGCTGAGAAAGTGAAATCTGGCGGAGCCTCCGTGAAGAACAGTCCAGACGTCCTCAAAGGCACACGACCTGACGAGTTAGCGAAGGCCTTTTGCTTCCCACGATTGTAGTCGCCTCGTTCCGCCCACTGCGTCTTTCCCTTGGTCGAGCACACAGTTAAAGTCCCCGGCCAGGACTAATTCCAGACGACCTTGGAGGTACACATTCAGGTTTCTGAAGAAAATGTTCCTTTCTTTAGAGTCCACCGGAGGGAGCATACACGTTTGCGATCCGCAGTAACCTCCCCTTATTGACGAACTCGACTGTCAGCACTCGTCCGTCGTCCTTCCGTAAATATTTTGAGAGCTTTTGCCGGAAGTTTGGGGCTAAAAGAATCGCCACTCCGTGGGTCCGAGGATCGCCAAAGCTATGCAAGCTCGTGAAGCCCGCCCTACCTTCGAATTATTGCACCTCGTATTGTGACGCGAAGTGAGCTCCTTGTAGTAGCAGGATATCCACCTCCGTAATTTTCATTGCCCTATTGAAAAAACCAGCAAGAAAATCTAACTGGTCAAGCTGGCAATTAAGCTGGTCTAACTGGTCAAGCTGGCAATTAAGCTGGTCAAACTGGTCAGTGGGGTAATTAAACTGGTTTAACTGGCATTCAAGCTGGTTTAAGCTGGACAAGCTAGAATTTGGGCAGGCCAGTCCGGTTTAAGTAAAACCCAGTATGGTCTAACTAAAATCCGGTTCTAGGTTCAATCTAGTGCATGTTCTATTGTCTCGTCTTCCCCATCAACGCAGGGGGCACCGATGAAAGCAGGTGTTTGGTGAGTGGCGTCACCACGGACTCCGAACCATGCGGGTTCGTCCGCTCACGTCCTGCTGTGCGTGGCTTTCCCGTCTCCGGGGAAAAGGACATCCCGGTGGTTGAGTCGAGCCCGGGGTAGGTTTGGACCCTTCGGGGCCCCCCGGGTGAGGCAATACACCTCATCGGCCCCCGCTTCCAGTAGACGGGTGTCCTGGCTTAGCCCAACCAGGATGATTCAGTCAGTCGCCATTTCTTTTATTATTCCCTCCCTTCTTTCACCCTTGTCTTCTCCTTCTTTTCACTATTCTCATTTCTCTTCTTTCCTTCTTCAACTCCTTTAGTGGCAAGGGCTAACGTTGGGTGGCGACAAACCCCATGTCCAGAACCACACTTGGTTATAGTGCCTGGGCAGTGCTAATAGAGTAACGTCTCCAGCAAAGCCTTTTTTGTTATGGTGCAATACCTATTCCCTCGTTGGGCTCCGTGGAGGGCGGCACACCACAGGTTTTGAACACTTTCCGCCTCTTATGGCTGCCTCCTCTTTCAAACCCAAGACGGTGCGTCCCCCTATAAAGGGTTGTTCCGTACTTACTTTTGAAAAAGCATCTGAACCACCAAAGTTTCCATCATTTTTGTTCTTCAAGCCCTAGATGAAGAAAAGCCACTTGTTAAGCTCTGGCCTTTCCTTGTGTCTAAATGCCTTGATGCCATCATTGGCAAAGCTTTCAAGGCGAAAAAGCTTTCTGGCAATCTTCTCGTAGAAGTAAAAACAGAAGTTTAAAGCAGAACCCTTCTAAAACAGACATGTCTAGGCGAACACCAGATAAGGGTCAGCCCACACCGGACACTGAACAGCGTCCGAGGTGTCATCTCCGAGGCTGATCTCATAGACTGCAGTGAGGATGAAATTCTGGCTGGACTCCAGAAACAGGCTGTGGTGGCCATCAAGCAGATCACCATCCGTAGAGACAGGCAGGAGCAGCCAACCAAGCATTTAATTCTGAACTTTGAGCTGCATACGCTTCCTACGACCGTTAAAGCTGGTTACCTACACTGCAAAGTCCAGCCTTTTATTCCTGACCCACAAAGATGTTTCCAATACCAATGCTTCGGGCATGGCTCGCGGAACTGTCGGGGCCGTGAAACTTGAGCAAAGTTTCACTGGCAGCACTGATCATGTTGCTGACATTTGTGAGGATGCTCTCAAATGTGTCAACTTCCAAGGCAATCATGCATGCTGCTTATGTTAGAACATGCCCGCAATGGAAAAAGGAGAAATAAATCTTAACCCTCAAAGCACAAAGGAACATTACTTACCAGGAGGCGAAACAACAGTTTTCCTTTTTGGCAAAAGGAACATTTGCCCAGGAGGTGCGGAGGGGACCAGCACCACGAACAAAATCGAAGGCCACCCAGGTCTCGCCTGAGGTCCAGGCAGTGGATCTTCAGTCCCGAACCTCCCAGCAGCGGCAGCATGCAGCTTCCCCCGGTTTCTGGAGGGAGTGCACCAGCTGCTCATCGACCACGGGACAGGCAGGGAGACCCTCTGTCTCTCCGTACTCCGAGGTCTCCCCCCAGGGAGAAGGAGCTAGAGTCTCGCCCCACTTCACGGGAGAGGGCCTCGTCCAAGGAGCGGCATCGCGCCGCTCTTTAGCAGCTGAGGGGCAGGGACGGCTGGAGTTGGGCGACGCTCAGGCCTGCACCTCCACTGCTGCTCCTTTGAGTGAGGGCGGTCGTGGCCGGAGAGTTCGGCTCCGTGCCTCGACTCTGCCCAGACCTACACAACAAGCCTCGTCTCAAGACGTGGAGGCAAGGGACGAGGCCACCGAGCCTTCCGCTCTTTCGTCCGACCAGGACGACATGGAGTGGGAGACAAGCCAAATCTAAGAAAAGAAAAGCCAGTAATTCCACCAAAGTATTTTTTTCTGGGAACTAAATTCCTGGATTGGATTAATTGACTGTGTTCCGTATACCTGCATCTACTTCCGATATTAATGCCTCCACTTCTTCTTCAATGGAACTGTCGAGGCCTACTAGCAAATTATGATGATGCTACTCACCTGCTAGAGGAACATAGCCCCATTGTCTTCTGTTTTGCAAGAGACTCACCTGAAGGAAAGTCACTCAAAAAATTTTGAAGCATTTCCAGCTGTTTCGCAAGGATCGTCAACATTCAAGCCATTCGTCTGGAGGTTCTGCTGTTGTCCTACAACGCCCGGTCCCTTGCACTGAAGTTCCCTTAAACCATATGCTTAAAGACATCACTAAAGGCTGTTTCTGCTCGCATACTGCTTGACCGTTTCATAACCATTTCTTCTGTATACATACCTCCACATTATCACCTCGAGTATTAGCCCCGAGAACATGGCGTGACGCCACCTGACGGGCCTATCGTCGTGACGTAGGATGGGGGCTCACGTGACCGTTTCCTGCACTCTGCGTCAAGAAGAGCGGTTGTTTGGGCGAGTTGGTTTGACATCTTGTGCAATCTTGTGCGCAGCAAGGACGACGACAAAAGAAGAGAAGTGAACCATCGTCACAATGACAACAAACAAAACGACAAAAGCAAAAGGAAACGACCATCACAGAGCATAATTGGGAAACAACACTATCTCATTCTCAGGAAAACCAGTTCCTTCTCCGATAACGCAATCGACGGCCTAGCAACACACGTGTCTCCTAAATAACCAATGTGCTCGGCTTCTACAATTTCGCGTGTTAACGTTGACTTGCATTTCCCAATTTTTACGCATCCATCCAACAGTGGGGTACAACCGCAAGTCCTGCGATGCAAGTCAAGATAGCCGCCGTTCGGTTTTTGGACGTTGTTATTGTGCTCGCGAAGCCGATCATTTAGGCAGCGCCCCGTCTGCCCGACGTAGTGCCTGCCACAGGACAACGGAATGTGATAAACCACGCCGTCTGTACAGTCGACAAATTTGCGTCAAGGATGGAGTGCCTCCGTCTTGTCTTTTTTTTTTTAATAATACGGGTGTTTAAGGATTCTTTAACCCAATTTTTCGTTTCACTACTTGACCCCGTCAAGTTCTTAAATCGGCTATGTACGAATGCCTACGGGGAGCTGGTGAGCCGGTTGCAGGCGAGCAGGGAACCGATCGCTGCAACCAACTTGTTTTCGCCGGCTTTCTCACACACCGCAATGAATGCTGATGAAGTGCGACCTACCGTTGGAGGTAAGCGAATTCTTTAAACTTCTATTCGACCGGACGCCCCATTACAACTGTGTACCCCTTTTTAGTCGTGCTGCCTGTAAGCAGCATCAATACGTTCGTGGACAAAGCCCACGAAACCTCCCGGCTGTTGCTCGAGGGGGAAAGAGTTCTTGAAGCGGGACACGTCTTACCCTGCAGCATCAAGAAGCTGGATATGGATTGCTACACATTCATTGGATTCGTTCTCCAAACGTAGGAACTCACTTCGGACCCGCACGAGCTGGAGATACAGTGATGTCTCGTTGATATGGACAACTCCATTCCCGTAAAAAATCGTCCATAATGTGAGTTGTCCATAATAACGAGACAAAAATGCATGTATTTTCCCAATGTGACCCCGAAAGTGGTGTCAACATAGCGGGCTATCCATAATAACGGGGTCCATATTAACGAGACATGACTGTAACACTGAATGGAGGAATGATGTGGTGCACGCATGCGTTACATCACACTCTCTGGAAACTTTTCGTGTCTGTCGCTTACGAGCAAAATACGAGACAGCGTCGATCTCTTACGCGCGCCAACAAAATCCCCCCCCCCCCTTTTTTTTTTTTTGAGGAGGTACACTATAATAACTTCAGAGCACTTACTGAACATCTTCGCTCCAACCGCATATACGAAGTGTTCATCACGAAAGTGCTTGCTGCACACTGTTGAACTTTTAGAGTTTAATTTGCGCATTCTTAGTTTCACAAGCCCTTCCGTGCGCAGCTGCTTTTCCTTGGGGTAGATGTGGAAGCTGATGTTTGGGTCGGTCGCGTAACTGCGGTATCGCAGCACCGAACAGTACTTTACCATTGCTCCCTGAGCCCGACAGCTACCGAAGCCGATTCACAGGTGTACTGATTAGGCTTCAAACACAGAAGAAAAAGCAATGATAAAGTACCGAGCGAACGATTTCCTAAGACCCCGACCAAAGCAAGGCGGAATAGCTGACCTTATAACGTGATCTTCTATCCGACGTCACGGTCGAGCGATCGCAGCGCTCCAATCGGTCCCGCTCGAGGCCAATAAAGAGGTTGGAGCTCTTGGTGATCAGCTACCTCCTCCTTTTGTGCTCTTAGGTGATTTTAATGCTCATAACCCTCTCTGAGGAAGTGCACGAAGGGATACACAGGGAGCACTTATTGAACGTTTTTCGCTTTCAACAGGATTGTGTTTCCTCAACTCTAAAGAGGCTACACACTTCTCCACAGCAACACATATATTCACGTCAATCGACATTTCACTTGTGCATCCGACATTATACTTCCACTGTTGTCATGGAGAGTCATCCCTATAATACCTAAGGCAGTGATCATTTTCCCATTTTTTTTAGATTTCCAGAATCATCTTGTCACACTTCCAACACGGTCACCTCGGTGGAAGTTAGAAAAAGCCAACTGGACACTTTTTAAGCGATCATCTCTTTTAGCTATTACATCCCTCCATCAGCTCTCTGTCGATGAGAGAACAGGCCATTTTACAAAACATATACTAGAAGCTGCTATGCTTGCAATACCAATGACGTTCACTCACCTCCCAAAACGGCCTAAGCCGTGGTGGAATCAGGACTGCAAAGAGGTCGAGAAGAAACAAAATAAAGCATTGGGCATATTTAGGCGATATCCTATGTCAAGTAACCTTGTTTCGTTCAAGAAAATTAAAGGGCGTGCATGATTTGTCCGCAGTCAATGAGGCATTGCTGGGAGAAGTATGCATCTTCTGTAAATACTCAGGCAACGCCAAAGGAGGTTGATCCAGTTCATAAAATTAATGGCTCGTATCATGCTTTTTTCCGTTCCTCTTTTGCAAAAAAAAAAAAAATGGAATATGCCCCGAAGGCCTCGAGGAACAGGCAGATATCCTTGGCGAGCATTTCGAGTTTGTTTCTAGCTCAAGAAACTACACACCTAAATTTCTTAGACACAAAGCACAGATGGAAAAGAAGGCTGTGAACATTTCGGGTGGTTTTCAAGATCCCTACAATGCCCCATTCACATTGCGTGAACTTGAAATGGTTCTTCACTGCCTTAAAAAGACTGCACCCGGTCCAGATGGAGTCCATTACAGTATGCTCCAACATCTTCATCCTCCAACTCTTCAGCTCCTATGCCTTTCAATAAAATCTGGTCTGAAAGCCATTTTCCGCTCGCTTGGAAGGTTGCCTTCGTGGTTTCCTTGCTGAAGCCAGGAAAGAATCCTTCATGTGCATCTAGCTACAGGCCTATAGCTTTGACAAGTTGTTTATCGAAGACTCTTGAAAGAATAATCAACAGAAGGCTTGTGCATTATCTTGAAAATAACAACATTCTAGACAGATACCAGTGCGGCTTTCAATCTTCACGATCCACAGTAGATCACTTGGTTCGTTTCGAAACAGCCGTGAGAGAGACGTTTGTGAACAAACAGCACTGCTAACGTAGCAGCTTGGGTGAGTTGGTTGCTCATTATTACACACACTACAGCGCACTATTGCAAACAACACTCACTCCTTACACACGAAAAATAAAGCAATATTTAAACAAGCCACTCCATGCGCAGCTGCTTCACCTTGGGGTAGATGTGGAAGCTGATGTTTGAGTCGGTCGCGTAACTGCGTACTGCCATCTTGTACAATTTTAGGTAGGAACAGTAACCAATTAACTAGAGAAATTATGGAAGCTGAACACATCGCCAGGAATTATAAAAACTGTATCAGTACACCATCGTTAAACCTGACAGAAAAAGAGAAAAAAACTTTTAGGCGTCTAGGAGATCGATGCGCGTGATTCGGAAAATTCGGTAGTGCAAGAGGTAGAAGACAAAGTATATATAAAAACGAGTTGTCAGTCAGCGCGGTTTGTTTGAATTTTGCTTTATTTTTCATGTGTAAGAAGTGAGTGTTTGCAATAGTGCGCTGTAGTGTGTGTAATAAACAGCACTGCCTTTATGTGTTTTTTGATCTGGAGAAGGCGTATGATACTGCCTGGTGATATGGAATACTGCAGCACCTAATCCACATTGGTGTCCGTGGGCCCATGCTTGGCGCCATTAAAAGTTATCTAGAGTGTCGTTCATTTCGTGTAAAGCTGGGTACCACTTTTTCTATAGATTTTTTTTGCAGGAGAAAGGAGTTCCCCAGGGTGGCGTACTTAGCGTCACTCTTTTTATTATAAAAATAAACTTCATTGTCCGTGTAATACCTCCTCCAGTTCAGTATTCTACCTATGTTGTTGACCTCTAGGTCTCAGTATCATCATGCAATGTTTCCATCTGTGAGAGGAGGGTTCAAGTGGCAATCAATAATTTGACAAGCTGGGCTAATACAAATGGTTTTAAGTTTTCTACAGAAAAGACTGTCTGTGTATGCGTTTCTTATTTCGGCGAGGATTTTCTCTAGAACCCTCCTTAACCATCTATGAACTTCCTATCGTGGTGAAAAGTGAACACAAGTTTCTATGTCGTCTCTTAGATTCAAAGTTAACGCTTGTTTCGCACGTTAAGCAATTAAAGTCAAAATGCATCCAATCACTCAGCATTTTCAAAATTTTGTCCCATCAATGTTGGGGTTGTGATCGACTCTGTCTCCTGCGCATTTATCGTTCAGTAGTTCGCTCCCGACTCGACAATGGCAGTTTTATGTATGGTTCAGCCAAAGCTTCAGCATTGAAGATGTTGGATCCCATTCATAATCAGGGGCTGCGGCTAGCCACCGGTGATCTCCACACTTCTTCGATTGCCAGCCTCTATGCAGAGGCCAATGAATTTTCTCTAGAGAAAAGACGTTTCGCTTTAGGGTTTATGTATTCACTCCGAGTAAGATCAGTCCCTCTGCATCCAGCTCTTGAGTCGGTTGAAAAAATCAAGCTTGAGAGGACTTTTCAAAATAAGCCAAGTATTGTCCCCCCCCCCCCCCCCCCCCTTTGCTTGGAGGCATGCTCAGCAGAGTACTTTGACCTTAACCCAAAGCCCCCTATGACAAGGTGCATAGCTCTGCAGATCCTTGGGACTATTCGCTCTTTCACTGTAACTTCACTTTGACAAAACGCAGAAAGAAAGGAAGATACAAAGTCAGTACCAACACCACTTCAGCATTTACGCAGATGGTACTAAACAGATTCTTTTGTTGGTTGTGCAATGGTTGGACCATCTGTTCGCCATGTAAAGAAGCTTAACCCTTCTGCCACTATTTTAACAGCAGATCTTGTGTGAACCGAGGGTGAAATATGAGGCAGAGGGCACGTGACCGGCAGTCGGCGGAGAAGTCACGAGCTGGCGCGGGACAGTGCGTGCTGAGCGAGGCTGGAGCTGGGCAGGAACGATGGAGCCGGGCTGCCTGACCTGGCCCATGGCGAACCCCGGAGCGGTCCACCAGCGAGGTTTGGAGACCGACCGGTGGAAACGGTGAGCCCTGGCCATCTGGCCTAGGCCACGACAATGCCGGGGTGGTTCCGCAGCGAGACTCGGGCTGTGATAGCCCTGGACAGTTAGCCTACGCAGCGCTGGCGTGGGAAGGTCGATCCGAAGGCCTGGACACGGACTCCGACTGCGAGCTCTGATCCACGGGCGACAACAAGGGTCGGCGTGCCTGGACTGCCGGCTCTGAACGACGGGCAACCGGGAAATACAGTAAACCCATTCGCTGTCTTCTCGTTGTGTATATGTCACTCTCTGGGTGGCGAGCGAAACGCCTACCGATCGGGCGGCGATTATTAGTAGAGCGACCTCCATATAAAGAACCCCACAAGTTGCAGGGTTTATTACTTACTGTGGAATATACAGTTAAGAAAAGGCTCGTTGCTCCGTAGTGCATACAGACTCTTTAAGTGCATTAAAAGTCCTTGTTTCACTGATTAGACATAAACCCTTTGGTTACTCAGCTGCAAGATAAGATAATATCAGTCATCAAAACCGAGCACGAAATTATTTTCTTCTGGGCGCCAAGTCACGTTGGCATCTCGGGTAACGAGGAGGCAGATCAGGCTGCTCGCTCTTCCGTCACACGCTTTGTGGACACAAGAGAAATCCCCCCCAAAGATTGCTGTGAGAAGGTGAAACCTTCCCTAATGCAGAAATTGCAACATGAATGGGACCGCGAAGTAAACAACAAGTTACATGCGGTGAAGCACTTACTGAAGGAATGGTAGAGTGCCCGGCATCGAGAACGTTTCTACGAAGTGGTTCTCTGCCGTCTAAGGATTGGACGCGACCAACGCGCGGGCATCCTTCTGCGTGGCGAAGATTCCCCGGAATGTGAGCATTGCCATAGCCATCTAACCATACATAATATTTTACTTGAATGTAATGCGTATGGGCCAGAACGTCGTAACCATTTTTCGCAGCTATACAGGGAGCGTACCCCATTACATCTTATGATTTTACGTACTTGGCGACAAACCTCTTATTCCACACTCTTGTGTTTTTAATTTCCTCAAAGCAACCGGCCTTCTACACCGAGTGGGATTTTATTTTAGTTCACTGAATTCAGGTTCATACCTTTTACACTTATACACAACTCATGTTCATAGTTCTATCATATCATCTGCTACTAGACTCCTTCGTTTCCCTAACCCTCTTCGGCAATAGTTTATGTGCCTGACGCATTATAGCCTTAGATGCTTTTGCGCCACAAAAATCCAATCAAATACAAGTCTTCCCCATACGGCACCTGGCGTATCCACACTCTGTGCGACGCGACCGGCGCGCCGCCGCGCGGTCGTTACCCAAGGTAAGCAGTGAGAACCGCAGTGAAACGAAACTATGATGCGTACGTCGGTACGCATCGAAGTCAGAGCGGTGCCGTTGCGGTGGGTTGACAGCATGAACTGCTGCGTCATTAAGTTCTCCAATAGTTATGCGTCATGACCCGTGGGGACAGGGTTTCATAGTTGTTCCATGGCCAGCTTTCGTGGACACGCCGGCCTAGTTCAAAAGTTTTACACCACGTGGCGTAGTAGCCTTACACAAAACATAAAAGTGCATGTTTCGAACTATCTTAACTTCCTCACATATGCCTCTATTCGGTATCTCATCCTTTCGTGTGTGTGTGTGTGTGTGTTTTAATTTGCTTGCCACTTTTTGTGAGAAAATGCTGCATTACGCGTCACAGAAAAACAAGCAGGGGGAAGGGCAGCCGGGAGATACCTTAGAAAGGCTCGCTAATCCCTCATGTCGATATCAAGCTGCACTTGCATCGATAGATGCTTGAGCGTTCTAGGGTAACGTCTAAGCAGTGTTTACCACAGGAAACTGCGCTTCGGTATTATGCTTATACGCATACCTTTTATATAAAGCTGTTTTTTTATCTTTAGCTTTTTATATACATTGTTCAGCTGTCCGATAGTACGGAAGGTAACAATAAGAGTGCTGGTGAATCTGCGACGTAAACGAAATAATAAACATTTAGTAAAAACGAGAAAGACACATTCACAACTTTTATGTGAAAGTTGTGAATGTGTCCTATTTTTAAATGTTTAGTCTTTCGTTTGCTTCCCGATAGTCGTGTGGACCGTCAGATGCTAACGCAATCCTAACGCTATCTCTCGCAGAGAAATGATCTCTCGCATTTACCGCTAAATCGCCATTGAGTTGCTACAAATCGACCACAACATCGACGCCATAGATGGACAAAAGATACTCACAAACAAACACAAATTTGCTTCTTCCTTTGTGTGTGCAATGAAATGCTATCATAATTCATAGAGAATCATTGAGTGGTTTCTGCCTTTAATATTTGTGCAGTACCTCTGAATCATGAACAGTCCTGTTACTTCAACTTCCCCTGTTTCTAGGTTGACTATCTTATCTAGAAAGAAAAAGGTGCAAGCTTCTGTTGGTCATATATATGACCAATGGGAGACATAGCTATATCATTCACAAGTACTTGGAAAGAGACCTTGCACTGGAGCGGTCTTCCTGGCGACGGAAGCGACGAAGGCTTACGCGAGCGCTTTTCACTACGAATGCGTCCTTTTGCTTCTCCCAGTTTCCAAAAAGAAGCACAGCAGTGTCACCCATTCATGGCATATTGCCCACTCGAAAGAATCATCGCCCAAACGCTGGGTAGCAACTAACGACGTAATGGTGTACGAGTGTTTACGGGGCAGTCAGTATGCTAATCACCTGACAATGAGACGTATTTTCAAAAGGAAGGTGACTGAATAACGTACAAACTGTACGCCCCAGACCGTACTGGATTTTAAAGGGTTATTTTTGAACGTAAAGGTTCATTCCAACAATCTTGCAATTTTGCGGTCTATGCATACAAATAAAAAAAAAAGCTCGAGGTACACCGAAGCATTTCTTATGAGTTCTGAATGCGAAAGCATGCAAGCCGCTCGTCCGCTCCCTTTGTCGTCTGCTCGCCCGCTCAATTTGTCGTCTGCTGCGTACTAGCGCGCGCGCGCTTCGGGATCTCGGAGGCCATGGAGCAGCGGAAACCAGGAGCCGTTTTCGCGCTTCAAACTGATGACGTCAACTCGCTCCGCGAGACAGTTAATGCTTTCGCATTATAAAAAACGATAACAAAAGCCGGAGAGTTGACTACATTCCTAGTGTCTTCGTATCCCCACCATTCCAAAGATACCATTCGGCGCCCATATATTGTTGTCAAGGGCCACTGCCATGGGTAGTGTGCGTATGCGTTCCAGCGTGTGATCTGTGTGCCGTTCGCTCTTTTCAAAAGTAAACAAAAATAAAGGCTGCGTTTTGCGTGTCCGAGGATCTCTGCTTGATCAGCATGCGGGTCTGTTTTCCAATAGTCTCGTAGTTTTTTTGTTTTTTATTTGACACCGTAACAAGTTGAAAGCGTATCAGCGAGTGTGGCTCAGGAAGATAAAACCTGCGGCTGGCAGTTCTTTTCGGCACGAACGAAGTCAGCTTGGATTCCGTCCGATCGTCAAGATGTGACTGTCGTTGACTGTGACTGTGTTATTTGAGATCTTTCTCAAATAAATTATTTTCGGATAACGCTGCATCGTCTGGTACGTGCGATATATTGTTCGCATGTCAACACTTGCTAAACTGTATGTCCGTGTCCTGTCCATCGGTAAACACGTTATTAGTGAGCGTGAAAAATGCATGCCTTTCGGCTATCTTCTGTTGTAAATTATTTTCGACAGCTAAGCACTTTGTCGTTTGACATGCGGCTAATCGCGCGACGCCGTCAAAACTTATCGCAAAAAAAAACAAAAAAAACTAGAACTATACATTCCAGTTGCATTCGTTCTGTCCCGCGCGTACCCAACAAAAATGATTTATAGGTTTTTATAGCTTTTTTGCTTTTTTTTTAAATGGGGTACAATTCTTCCTCAATGACCTCGGGAAAATACATGCACCATGAAACACAAAATACAGCGGGAAAAGTCGAGAATTAGCCGCCAGCAGTGTTTGAAACTGCGCCTACGCAGGCTGCGCCTATCGAAATCACAGTTCACTCGGTTAGGGTTAGCAGGGACGCCGGTGAGGGTCTAGCCTCAAACCCAGTGACTGGACTCGAAAACGGTTTGCTGCCCCTGGGGTCGAGTGTTTTTTGGAAAGGTGTATATCGCTGTGACGCGCTCGCACGCGCGCACGCGTTACGTCGGAGTATAACAGAGCCTTAAGTGACTGCTTGCTCGCTGGTTTGTGTTTTACTATGTTAATTAATTCACTCTGTCCCAGCTGTGCTTCCAGAAAAAGGAAATGCCGATTAAATGGAAGGGGCTTCCAAAATGGGAATGCACGTTCGAGCCTCGACGCAACCTAAACGCCCCCTGCCTCAAGGAACTGCAGCAACCGAGGAAGCTGTCCACGGATCGCCTTCAAGACCCGCGAATAGGCTACTGCTTGAAGTCTAGAAAAAGCTGTCATACTGCCGTAAGAACAATGGCCTCCTTAAGGTGGACTTTGACCTTGATATTTTACGTTGGGTCTTTCAAAACCTAGGCAAAACGCTGGCCAACGGCTGGATCCTATACGAGTAAAAGGACTTCGACAGGCTTGGCTTGCCGGAAAGGTGGAACAACAGAGAGGACAAGTTCGGAGAGTCAACTCGCATGGCCTTTCCAGTTAGAGTGAAGGGAACTCAGCGTTGTCAAAGGAGGTTAAAGAATTTTGAGGTTGGTATCCCTTTAGAGACTCTGCGTATGTACATTGTAACGCAGAAACACACGGCAAAATAAAAATGGCAGCTTGTGACCCTGAGCACTCCGTGGAATTAAAAGGGAACACTTTTCAAGGTGAAATTAACTAATAGCAGCATTCTTAAAATTGACAACGAAAAAGCTTTCCGAGCAGATTTATGCAACAGTGATCGAGCTGCAGCTGCCCGACCTGTCAGACGTAGGTACCCGTGAACAACTCAAAGAACGGGTGAAAGCCCTTCGTAAAAAGGTTGGACATACCTATGCAAAGCTGAAAGGGCGAAAGAAAACCAGCTTTTTGCTGAAGCAGCACTATGTGCTGCTTCAGCAATGTTGTCTCTTTAGAAGACGAGCTCACTCCAGAACAAGAGAGTAGTTTTGTGAATGTCGTGCTTGCAGAAAAGCCTGATGCGAGTAAGACATTAAAAGAAATGGTTTCAGAGCTAAGCCGCGAGCCCTGAAAATTTGAAAAATAAATGCGAGCTTCTCGCAAAAGAGAAGGTGGCCTTGAAGCCTACCCTTGAAAGGTGTGAAAGAGCGTTAAATAACGAAAGAAAGATAGGCGAGGGATGTAAAAAAAAAAAAAAAAAAAAACGATCGGAGGAAGCTGCCGGCTGCTGCCGCGTTGATGACGCGTTAAATGACGCGCTTAGCAGTTTTGGACTAGACCTGCACGATGTGTTTGTGAGAGACCTGCACGATGTGTTTGTGAGAGACCTGAAAGGTATACTGCACAACATTACGTATCTTGATGAAGGGCAAGCGACGGCGCAGCACACAGCAAATCGGACATTTCGCGGATGTGGTACAAGTTCCTACAGTAACCTGGATCAAGCTGACCAACAAACTGTACGCGAAGTCGCACTGTTGCTCGATGAGCACGCTGTATAAGTAATACGTTTTGGCAGCAACTGTGTCGAACAGTAAAAGGAATACCGTCAGTAGAGCTTCTAGATAGCTACTGAAAAACGCTTGACATGCGCTTAGAGATATTTAAAACGCCAGAAAACGCCAAGGATGCCAAAGTTTCGTTCTCGAAAGACGTGGAGGCTGCTATTAAAGCACTCGTTTCAGAAGAGAAGATCACGCTTACAGAGGTAACTTACGAGACACTTGTGATAAGGATTGAAGAAGACGGTTGTAAAATCAGCAAAATAAAACATTATGGTCAACACTTTCTTTCATTAGAGAGTTTTAGTAGACCGTTTCATTTTCCGCTCCGCTCTGAGGGTGCCAAACTGCGCATGCGCGGTCTGCTTCAGCGGAATGGAAAGCGGAGGTCCAAAAACGCGTTTTAGTAGACCGTTTTGCTTTAGCGTAAGAGCGTTTTGAGAGCGTTCGAAAAATTCGCTTGAGTAGCCCCACAAGTGGACGTTTATAGTACTAGTAAGACAGAAAAACTAAACGTTAACACCAAGAAAGTGAAAGGGAGCGTGTTTGTAAAGGTGGTAAAAACAAAGGCGAGAATAATGAACACAAAAAAGTAGGCACACACCCGAAGAATATTACGCTATAAAATATAAATATAATCGTTCCACCCTGTGTGCGAGTGAAGCCGAAGGTATAACAATGAGCATGTTGCTCTAAACGGCACTTGCACTGCACGAGCGCGCGTGCTGGTCAAGGACGCTGAAAGGCCGGCACTCGCTCTTGTAGCTTCTGCTCCACTCGAATTAAAACTGAAACAGATTAACGTATTCGAAGTAGAAAAATGAAAGAAAAGGACGAAGTTTGCGCTTTTCGAGTACACCCTTTTGCGAAGTACGAGTACAGTGTTGCTCAAGGCTAGCAAGACACCTGCACGATGAATCCCCGTGGTTCTCAATGAAGGAGACTTCTACTAACGAGACTAAGCTGGCGAGACATCGATTCAATGATTTGTATCCCTCATGCCATGAAGCGCCGAAGCTTCCTTTCCGAACGCGGTTTGCTGGATACTGCCAACATAGAAGAGAAACCCTTTAGGAGGCAATCCCGCTTAAAGAAGGACCTGCTCTGCAAGTGGGCCTCCAAATCCCAGCACCCGACAGATCGGCGCAGGGTGTTGCCAATCTGGCCAGACGCTTTGCATGGATCTTTGTCAACTGGCCTATCGCAACCGTCTGTTCGAACTTGGATGAGCGCTTGGACGGAACTTGTCGGTGTTCTTCAGTATTGAGAACCTCATCGTGGTTCACATCAACCAGAGGTTCGGCCACCTGCTCGCTGACATGAACAAACAGGGGGGGATGACCCTGGCGAAACTGTAGCTGTGCTCACAGGTGAGACCCTGCATGGTTTGTGTAAATTTCGTGTTTCCATTGTTTTTAGCACAGCTGCTCTGTCTAGTAGAAAGTTACTCTTTTTGATACGCCAATAATTTACGTATTTACTTTTGTTTCGGCACAAAACAAAAACAAGGTGTACATGGGCAGTGTCAGGACAAGTCACGACGAGCGCGCTTTTAATCTGTGAGTTTTCGTAGGCCACTTTTATGAGCCCTCTATGCTCTACTTTACGCTCTGGAAGAAGCATCGCCCCCACCGCGCATGCGTAGCCCGCTCTGAGTTGGAGCGTATAGTTAGCGGAGTGAGCGTGCGCTCCGCTTTACAAGTTGCTGAGCGGACTTCCCTCAGCGTTCTTAGCGGGATCGCTTAGATCTCAAGATGGTTGCACTTGCTCAATACGCGCCGATGTTTTTCACCTTGACCTCAGCCACAGCTTGAAAGAGGCCGAATCAAGAAGTAAAGCGTACGTCCCACGCGTGAAACGTAAACCAATCCATTTGAGTTTTATGTAACACAAAATAGCATAATCAAACGAAGTGAACGAGTATAACTTTGCAACCAACACGGTGTCGGTAAAGTCGTCGCGTTTTTGTGGGCCTTCTATGGCTATGCAATCAGATGTACGGGAGCGCGTGCTTGAACGCCAATTATACCTGTACACGCGTCCTCCTGTCGAAAATGACACTGAAAGTTGACCACGAGCATAGCGCTCGCTAGCCGCACCAAAAAAAAACATTCCTCTCAACTTTATTTATGCATATTCGCTCGCAATTTTTGAATTGTTTAACTTTCCTCCGGAACTCTTCGCCTTGGATTTCCTTGGTAGATTTAGAAAATAATAGAGACTTGAATGCAGCCTTTTTAAAAGTGCGTGCCATGCTGCCCCTATTCTTCAAGGCCGCCTTATTTTGGCCAAGCGTCTAGGGAGCAAGAGAGCTGCGTCATTGTTTGTCGCGGATGCGAGTCTAAATGTATTAGACACGAATGCTGCGGCAATGCTGAATATGAACTCGGTTCTAGTCACAAGTCTCGCACTAAAAGCGATGCCCAAAATATAACGGCCGAATATGTTACCCGGCGGTGTTTTGAAAAGAGTTACCAAAAACGGTCGAAAGAATATTCAATGTCAAGGTTTTGTCTGGTGAAAACCAGACAGGCATAAACAATTCAAAATTTATCAAACACAACACTAGACTTCTAAGCAATAGCGGTAGACTAGAACGCGTTTCAGAAGTATCGTTTTGAATGCACAGTTTGACGGCCTCAGAGCTTAGCGAAATTAAGAAACAACTTTTTTTTATTTTTTAAATTTACGATACACATTTTTTGCAACCCTACCATGGAAATACTCTTTATCTTATATGAGTAACAAGTCCCATTATCACATGTTTTGGTAGTGTTTAAATACTGCAGTGTTGTAAGAGTGTCTTTTTCTTCTTTTTATTAGGCCGTCAAAGACAAGGCCTAATAGCGAAATACAATCCTGGACAACTGTTGGGGTTTTGTTGACCACACAGCACGTCCATGCCGTCCATCAAAGAATCAGAAGCCATACTTTTCTGGTCACAAGAGGGTGCTCGTCGTGAAGCACCAGGCAGTGATGTGCGCAGACGGCACAATTTGTCAGCTGGACGAACCCTACGAAGACCATGGGGATGTTTTTTTTTGGTTTTTTTTTTAATATTAGAGTGCGTAAACTGATCACAGTGAATCATATCCAAGCTGTTGTACCGAGCGAAATACTTGTCCAACTAGGCTGAAAGGCGTCTAGAAATATTTTAATAAAAAAACATTTACTAACGATTCCCATTTTACTGCTCAGATGTGAATGTGAATATTGCATCTAATCAAATTACAGTGTTTCTGTTGACTTCAGCATAGTAAAAGTAGCCTGTGTTGCGTGGCCTTCTATTGCAAGAAAACACCGTAGCACAAGTGAGGCTAAAACTAGGCAGGAGCTTAAGCCGAAAAACGCAATTTCAAAAACACAAAAAAATAAATGAAAAGAAGTGTAGCCAAGCAAAATGGTTTCATCTCATCCCCCAAGGCAGATACATACACTGCGCTTTTATTTGCAGTTTATTTTTTTGACAGCTGTTGAGAGAGCTGAAAGTTTGTAGCTCAGATTAGTGCCCCAAACGAGAGCTTTATTCCACACCAATAGGTTGATGTAAGCCCCTCGTATTTAAGGTGAAAAATAAAAACAGGATATTGATTGTTCCCGGTAACAATGTCGCGCAGTGTACAGATACACCAAGGTACCTTATCACAAACCGAAGCATACGAAGAAGAAAAAACTCATTCCATTGGGAAAACAAACAGGTAGAGATATAAATGGAGCACTCACTTTCGCTAATTTGCACTGTCTTGCTGCCTAAAGCAACCTAACAAAATATCTGTCCGTTTGCCGACTGCTTTAGTCTTTATTTTTTGGCTCTGGAGAGACGCGGCACCGCGGAAAGGCAGGAGCCCGTACCATGGAGGCCCGCGGTGCCACGTCTACGAAACATGATAATGTGATGAGTATGTACATGCAAGATGACGACGACATGGGTTGTTGCAATTGGGGATGATGGCAGTCCGATTCGCAGAAGTCCAGATTTTGTGAAGGCGGGTTGGGCGGGTGAGCAGCGAGACGCGTTCGATCGGTGCATGAAGGAGCCCCAGGAACATGATGGCGCCGTTGCTCACTGGGGTCCACTGGGGTCAAAGCATCAGGCTCCAAGGAGTTAGCCCAGCCAAAGTAGAAGCTGCCGCCTCCGAGGAACCGAGGCCCAGGGATGACACACCGCCGTCGCCCGGTGTGTCGTCCTCTCAACGTCGTCGTCGTCATCTCGCATAGAAAAATCGAGCCCGCTGGCTTAGACAAGGCAGCACCTGTCTCCACCGTTCAGGGGCCGTGAAAGGGTTGCAGCCAGCGATTTCCCGAAGCAGCCAGAGGTTCTCGACCACCGTGAAACGTTTTCTTAAGGACGCCGTTTCAAACAAAGTCTGCGCAGCCATCTTAGTACAGCGAGGTTCATAACGGTCAAACGCGCTCCCAAGCATGTTTTCAAGTGGCGAGCACCCATTTTGATCTTGATAAGATAACATATATCTAATCAAAAATTCACCTACATATGTCTTCATTATCCACATAAAGGGGGAAATTAGTAACGTTCCGCGAGGAGCCGGACTTGTTTTACTTCGGTTCTTAAGGTGAAAACAGGTATAGTGAAGCTTTACTAAGAGTGGAACGTGCTTCCTAAAATGGCAAGGAAAGCGGAGCTAGCGGAGCTGACGCTTCACGCTCAAATCCCAGAGCGGGTCGCGCATGCGCGATGGCGACTCCGCTTTCCATAGAGCGGAGCGAGAAAGCGAAAACGGTCTACTAAAACTCTCTAATCCGCTCAAACAAACCGCTGCAGAGCCCTAGGTCTCATCGCTTGCTCGCGGTGGTAGAAAAAGGCAAAGTTATTTTTACCTTCCGGGAGTCCTTTCGATCAGTGATTACTGAAGTTAATCGCATCATCAAGGAAAAAAAGGCTGTTGTTGAGGTTGTCTCGTTTAGTGTGTAGATGGGCCTTGGTGATGACCTGAAATTTATTTTGTTAGTTCTTGGCTTGCAGTCAGCCTCATCGAGATATCCGTGCCTGTTTTGTGTCACTGATGCAAACGAGAGATCGAACACTCACTTGACAACTGCTCATTTCAATGGGCCACCGATAGCTAGGACGCTCGAAAACATTAAATCGGACTGCGATGGGCTTCAACATAGAGTTCAGTTGTCACCTCTATTTGACTTAGAACCCTCTGCTGTTGTCCCCGACACACTACACATGACAATAAGAATTTTCCATCGTCTTTTAGAACCGCTGCTTATCGAAATTGACGATCTTGATTGCCAGGCCAGACTCCGAAACCCGGGCTCGAAAAATGAGCATATGGCCAGATTTGTGGCTCTAATAAACCGTTTTGAGGTTAAGTGTGATGTCTTGGAAGACGATAGGAAAGGACTTGCTTTTACTACATTGACAAGGGACGAGTGCAAGTTGCTGCTGCGAAGCATCCCCGAAAACGTAAAAGGGTTATTGCACTTGGACACCGAAGCCGCAGTTCTTTCACTCGGGAATATTTTTTCCGATGCCATGAGTCACCTTGAGACAAACACGTCTGGGGGAAGAATTGACCAGAAAACGAAGCAATTTCTACAGAAATTTCTTGATTTGGGTCAGACATCTCCTAAGGGCTACGGAAATGGCCGTATTACGCCTTACATGCACAGATTTACGCATCACGCACCCATTAAACACGCACACTTTATGTGTCTTGGGTGGTATTCGAGTCAAGGACTAGAAAAAAAAAATGAAAGACGTTTACAAACCCCCGTAACGTCGAATTAGAGCGCAGCTCTTGAGGAGAAGGAGGAGAAGGTACGGAGAGGAGGCTATGCCCCTACTCCTCTTCTGCTCGCCTCCCATTTAGGGGAAAATTTTCCGCTAAATTTAGCGGGGGAATTTTTTCCGCTATATTTAGCGGGGGAATTTTTCTGATAAATTTAGCGGAAAAAGGCGCACTTGCCCAAAATATGCGCAGTTCACTACTTCGGCCATTGATATTCTCGAAGTAGCTAAATTCAGCCTTTTTGATATTAAGAACCAAGTCGTAACTTGAAAAACTCCAATGGAATCGTATAGCACTATCACTAAGATGCATATTTGATCCAGACATGTACAAGTTACTCAACAAAAGTAATTAAGTTAAGTTACTGAGTACTGACCTTAAAAGTAATTTGAGTAGAGTAGAAATTACCCAAATGGAAAGTAATTGAGAAAATTACTAACTACTTTAGAAAAGTAGCGAATTACTTTTGAAGTTACTTTTCTATGTTTTTGTGGTAAAAAGAAAGTACATAGGTTTTATTCCGTTAGAGAAATTGTGCTAGCCAAATACGAATCGGGTAGTTTTTTTGTGTTTTTTTTTCTTCAAATAAATGCTTTAATAGCTGGTTTGTTTCTGCGTGCCTAATTGTTTTTGTACTTTCTTGTTTGTTTGGTCTATGATGTACTGTAAATGTGTCATTTCTATTTTGAGGTTTAGCACTGCCTGAGCTTGATTTTTAGACAGTGTTTGATTGTTTACAGAGTTGCGTAAAGTACATCTAAAAGGTACTTGAAGCAATGTACAAAGTAAATAGAGGTTCTGTACTTCAAGTAAAGTAGTAAGTACACCGGGTGCAACGTACTTGAAGTAACGTGCTATAAATACAATATATTTCATAGTAAAGTACCAGTATTTTTAACAGAATCTTTCATGATGCCCTTTCATTCCCTATACAGTGTTTTTTTAACTGGTACGCATTGCTCCAGAGGTAATCGGAGGTGCATCAGTTTTTACGGAATGGCAGCAATATTGTATAAAGTGAAGTCGCCACAGAGTAGTAGTTTTACTCTCGCTGACAAGTTATTCGATACAATCAACTAATAAGCCACTTATTTATGTCGGTCTTACAGTCACAATTCCCTCAGAGAAATGACCAGATGACGTCTTGAAAGAGCGCGTTTTCACACGACGATACGCTATTGTTTTGTTTTCAGATTCGGCGAATGTGCATTGAAGTCGGGAGTTTTACTTTCCTCGGAAAGTACAAGTACATGCCCAGATAATGTACTTCAAGTAAAGTACAAGTTTTCTAAACAGTAGTGCTTTTAGTACCATGTGCTTAGAGTACTTCCCAGCCCTGGTTGTTTATTTTATTCTTATAAAATGACGGTGGCGGAACTGCTAAGGTTTCTCCAACGATCTTCGAATCTTTGAATATTTGCATATTCTGAGTTTTAGGAGGAAAGGCAACTCAAAAATGTCCCATTTGCATTGCCCTTTAGCACGCGATTCTTTGAGTACAGCATAAACTACGGGAGCACCAGATGAGCTTCAGAGCAGGTACTGCATTTTGTTGCCTCCTTTGAGTGAGGATGCAGTGTGTGCACCTCCTGTGGTGGGCGAGGGTTTCTACGTTGGGGAGAAGCGGGAACCAGCCCTTTCTTCGAATGGGTCAAGTCTCCTCGAGCTTCGGGACACAAAGAAACGCCAGTCTTTGGCGCTAATCCCGCAGTTACTCGGCCTATCTTTGCGTCGTGCCTGTTCGCTCTCCGCGCTTCGTAGCAGTGTTGTTGCAAAGGGAGGGGGGGGGGGGTTTTGGGGGGTTTTGGACATCGAAGGCTATCCCCCATTTTGGCCGTGCGAAATGCAATACTTTTGGTACAAAAAGGAAGCTTGTGACTTTAATAAAAAGCTTGTACTTTTTTGCATCATCGGCGTTGTTAAATTTTGTGCCCGAGAAACGTTGTAGATCTCAAGCAAGTTTCAAATAATGTAGTCGTAATACGTGTAATTTTTATGCATGTAAAGAAGAAAATGTAAAGTGGCCTTTCCCGCAGGATATGCAACCATGCAGGGAAGGCACATACGCCGAGCGAGTTGGCGATGTAATTAACTCTCTCCTAAGAAAGCTGGGAGAATGTATTTATAACATAGCTGCTTACTATTTTTGTTAGCGTTCCCGTCCTACTACATTATCCGGGGACTTTGTGAAATTCAACATTTTTCAGTTGTAAAATTAATAAAATTAACAAGAGAAACGTACAATTTGATAAGAGCCAATTACGTGCTTTAATTAAGGAAGCGAGAAAAACAATTCAATGGGGCTGATATTTCTCCTCGCTTAATGTATTTCACCCATTTAAGTAATTTTGAGGGAACTTTACGTTATTCGATTGGGACCACGAAGATTCTATTGTTATTTGGCCGATTACGCCACTTAAGCCGAGAGATGGTGCAACTAGGTTTTGTCTGGGAATCTTGGAGATGCTTTAATATTGTGCAAACAATACGAAGACGCTCCGCTCCGTTCAGCATCAATATCAATGCTCGAAACTCACATAATAGGACCGTACGTGATTGTGCGTACAATAAATCAATAACATCAAGAACAAACCACCACCTAACAGCTTTATTTCACATCGCCACCTACAGTTCCTGCTGGATAGTAGCCGGATTGTGTTACGTCTTGACTCTTGACACAGTACGAACAAGTGAATCCTCGCTGGCCACAACAACAATCACTTCCATTTGCTAATTCAAAAGAATGCCCGGTGTAACATGCGGTCTTGAATCCTGCGTGCCATATAGTATCGCATGGAGTTCGGCTGTAATTTGTGCTACTCACTTGAAGCATTAGGGTAAAAAGCATTGCTGGTGCAAGAAAATGTGCCACACTTCACTGTAGTTATGTCTGCTTTCAGGTTGATAGGAATCATATTGTCAGTAAGCTCGTGCGCTAAATCACTCGTTACTGGGTGAAAAATCTCATGATCCTATTGTCTAGGCTAATCTTTGTTTATTTTTGTCAACTTAATCCGATGCCGTTAGCCAAGAACATGAGAAAGCTAACGCGAACGCTAATCCACTTTTTGTCTTCCGGAGAACGATGCTTTGATCATTAACCACAGTATTGCCACCCTACAAGAGGTCTTGGGTTTTAGTGATCTTCCGCCTTGCAAAAATATGTACCCTGGACATTTTCCAAAAATTAAGCTTGTGGGTCGCCTGTCAGTACCGCCCGATCAGGCCGAGTTCCATTCGCCCCAAGGAAGCCACACGGGGAGCGCTATCATGAAGGAATACTTTATGAATACTCAATTGTGTGATTCGGCCGGGTGCTGCGGAGGGCCAAGGCTGCCTTGTGGTCCGGGTCTTCCCTGGGCTCGCTCAGCACCGTCTCTTCCGTTCATCACGGCACCTGGAACTGTCTCTGGCTTCGAACTGCCTGTGTCCTCGCGCACACCCCACGAGCCTCCTCCTTCTTCGTCTTCGCCGCTCTCGGCGCCGTCCCTCCGCGTGCCGTGCGGCTCACTGTCCCCCACACTCCCCTCCCCTCAAGCCCCAAACTCCGGGGGGGGGGGGGTCCGAAGCATCCAGAGTCACTGGGCCGAGTCACTGGACTCCAGGTCGCTCATCTCCGCGTCACTGGTGGCGGTGAACGTGCGTCAGGTAGTCCGTGAACTCCTGGTAGGGGGACTTGATGAGCTCCCGCTCCCGCCACAGGTCCGGGGTCAGGTAGCGGTACGTCTGTTGGATGGACCGGTAGGTGGTCTTGGCAAAGTTGCCCAGGGTGGCCGTCGAGCCGCGGGCCGAGGTGTTAACAGCCCTCGATTCCCGCCATGTGCAGCAGCTTCTTGGGCAATGGGGCGGACACGATGCCTGTGCCGCGGGGCGCCGGGATCAGCCGCACCAGGACGCTGCCACCCCTGCCGGTCACCTTGCAGGGGACGGTGTGGGGCTTTCCGATCTTGTTTTCAATAGCCCCTGCGGACGGGGATGACGGACAGCCTGGCCAGGATGATGGCTTCAAGGATGACCGTGGACACCTCTTTGGAGTACTTGACACCCAAGCCCACTGGCCGTTTTAGTCCCCAATGGCCACAAAGGCCTTGAAGCGGGTGCGCTGGCAGGCACGTGTCTGCTTCTGCACCGGCATTATCTTCAGCACCTCGTCCTTCAGCGTGTCCCTGGGACTTCCCCGGTCCTCCGCGTCTCCACCGCCCTGCCTTCGTTGACGTGGTCGACGTCGGGATTGTTCACCCCGTCTTCTGCCAACCAGGTTGACCACCCTGACGGTTGGTTCGTCTTGCTCCTTGCCAACCAGGTTGACCACCCTGACGGTTGGTTCGCCTTGCTCCTTGCCAACCAGGTTGACCACCCTGTCGGTTGGTTCGCCTTGCTCCTTGCCAACCAGGTTGACCACCCTGTCGGTTGGTTCGCCTTGCTCTTTGCCAACCAGGTTGACCACCCTGTCGGTTGGTCTGGCCGGTCTCCTGCCAAACGGGTTGACCACCCTGCGACTGGTCTGGCCAGTCTTGTGCCGAACGAGTTGACCACCCGGTGCGTTGGGCTGACTGGTCCTTTGCCGGAAGGGTTGACCACCCTGGGAGGGGGTCCGGCTGGCCCCGCCGGTATCCCGGGAGGTGGAAGGTCGCCCTCCTGGATGGCGCCACCCATTCTGATTCCTCCGGGGGACATTTCTGGACAAAACAAGCTCTATTAACATCTTGCAAAGATTAGATCAAGTTCTAGGCCGCAGATTATAGCGCCGCGCAGAGCCCCTATCAGATCTCTCACCGACGGGTTCGCGCACTGTTCACGGTCGTCCGGATTGCAAAACCCATCTCGACAATGTGTTCGTCCCAGTCCCTGTGTCTTTCTGTTAGCTCCGAAACCAGCTTCCTCAGCGGGTGTAACTCCACCCATTTTGAGAAATGATCGGTTATTACCAATAAGTACTGGTTCCCACGGGGACTTCTTGGTAGTGGGCGATGATGTCGCAGGCAACCATCTCCCACGGGTAGTGACTCACTACAGGCTGCATCAGGCCTGGGGGCTTTCCCCCTCGCGGCTTCGCTTTCTGGCAGGCTGGGCAGCTACGGGCGTATCGGAGTGTGTCCTGTCTTATCCCCGGCCAGGTCGCGACGCGACATAACTTATGAAAAGTCTTGCTGCCACTGCCATGACCAGCCAGAGCCGAGTCGTGGAAGTATCCGATAAACCGTCTCCGTAGCCTCCTAGGAATCACCACCCTGAACGGAGAGTCGTTCCCCTCCTTGTCGTCGATTGTTGGAATGTAGCGGAGCAATAAGCCGTCTTGGCCCAGCAGGTATGAATCAATCTGTTCGTTAACTTGACCGCCAGCGTTCCCGGTGTTGCTTGCCATTTCCGCAATTTTCCCCAACACCCGCTGACAAAAACCATCTGCCTTTTGGGCCTCGACAAGCTCTTCCTTGCTCACCACTTCACCCCAAGCCACGATCCTTTGTTCACTCGTGCGGCCTCCTAACACTGCGACGAGCTCCTGTTGCATCGATCCCTCCCCGGTGTCTCGCTTATGAGCGACCGCGCGGGAAGCTTATCTCTCGCAATCCCCTGGTTGCGTCTCCTCCTTCCAACCACTATCCTGGGGCGCCCGAGAAAGTGCGTCTGCAACCTGTGGTCTACTCGCGCAGCTAATGTTTGCTCCTCTCGTGATCCGGCGAGTGAGCGTTCTGTGTCCTGACCGAAACTCGGTGGGACGGCAAAGGGGATAAGGGAACTCAACGGATTATAGTGGTACCCGTTATTCTTCAAGTCTATGATAATCCCCTCCCGGCAGACGAAGTCCTGTCCTCAAATCACAGGAATTTGCATGCCTGGCAGATAGAGAAAACGCTGCCTCCTTCGTCTGCCGTCGAGGCTAAGGTGAAGGCGTATTGCGTTTTGTGCCCTAGCCAATCCTGCTGCTAAACGCAGCGTGGTGGAAACTTCCCGCACGTGAAGTGCTCTTCGGCGACAGTCTTCGTAGACTCTGTCGCCAATAAGGGAAAGGGTCGAACCGGTGTCAATTAGTGCGTAGTAAATGTTACCACCGATCTCGACACGCACGTACGGCCCCTTCTCAGATGTCAAACCCTGAGTCCGACATGCCGACGGGGCAAACACCAACCTGTCGCTGACCGCAACTCCAGCCCCGTCGGCAGACTGATGAGGGGCCTCGGCAGCGGCCGGCAACCGCGAGTCGGGAAGTTCAATTAGTGGCGCCGGCCTCTCCCGTTTCCCTGAGACCCATGGGGGGGAGCTGCCGTCCATGTGCACTGACGCTTGATATGCCCAAGCTCATGGCATTTATAGCACCTGACCTGTCCCCTGCCATTGTGTGCTGAGCGTCCGCCGCTACCATCACGCGATGCAGTGTCGCGCCGAGGGTCATTGTAGCTCCCGCGACCCTCGTAATGATTCGCAACTCCGCGGTGGTCGGCTGCGCCGCCTCCCCTACGAGGATGCGCCCTGGAAGAGCCCGCGATGGCTGCTCTGCGCCTCTGTTCAAAAGCGAAGGGATCTAAGGCGCGGGGCACAGCAGTTTCGCTACTCCTATGTCCGGTAACGGCCACGTACGGCGAACGTGAGTCGTCGCAAGCTCCCGCGCCTCGTCCTGTCCAGGCGCAACCCGGCTCCAGAGATTCCTCTGCGCGTGGAGGGGGGCGATACGTCAACTCGGCGAGCAAGCTCGCCTGAACGGTGCGCGCCTCTCTGGCAAGTGCTTCCAGATCAGCGAAATCACGTCCGCGCAAGTAGGGTTTAAATCTAGGGTGACACTGGCGGATCGCCCTAGCTACCTTCTCCGCGTCTGACGCTGTAGGTTCGGCTCTAGAGTAGAGCTCCTGGAGAGCGCGGATGTATTCTACGAGGCTCTCGTCCGGATGTTGAGTACGGCTGGCTAGCTCATCTCTGATCCGCATCTCATAGTCGGGAGGCAGAAATTCCTCTGTGAATCGTGCCCGGAAATCTCCCATCGAAAGGAACGGCCTCTGCATTCGTCTCCAACGCGCTGCGTCACCCGTCAACGCGATTGGGACGATCTGTATCAGGGCCGTTTCATCCGACGCGCCCAACGCGGCAATGTACGCGTTTAGGTCCTGCAGGAAATCGTGAACCGATGCTGCGTCGGAGTAGCCCGAATAGGTCGGCGTCGGCACGCTCAACCGCGGGCGAGGCACGGGCGTAGGCGCGGGATTCACCACCCCTGGGGCCAAACCCATCTGTCTAGTAAACGTCGCGAACATCGCCGTCATGGCGTGCATTAGTTCGCTAACGTTTCCCGTGTTCACCGCTGGAATTGGGGGCTCTAGCGCTGCCGGAACGCTCGCTTGCCCACTCGTGCCTTCTCCCGCGTCCGAGTCAATATCCGCCACTGACTGGGTTGAGGCCTCGGGATGGGCGGCCTTACTCCGTAACCTGGACATAGCGGCAGAACGTTAAACACTGGTGTCCAGCGGAGTAACAAAAAATTAAAATGGAAAAGCAAAGAAAACATAAATCTGAAAATCGCGATTCGTGGGTACTCCCTGGGAGCGAACAGAAACAACGGCAGACTGATCGGGCCCCACGTTGGAAGCGCCAGTTATGTGGGTCGCCTGTCAGTACCGCCCGATCAGGCCGAGTTCCATTCGCCCCAAGGAAGCCACACGGGAGCGCTATCATGAAGGAATACTTTATGAATACTCAATTGTGTGATTCGGCCGGGTGCTGCGGAGGGCCAAGGCTGCCTTGTGGTCCGGGTCTTCCCTGGGCTCGCTCAGCACCGTCTCTTCCGTTCATCACGGCACCTGGAACTGTCTCTGGCTTCGAACTGCCTGTGTCCTCGCGCGCACCCCACGAGCCTCCTCCTTCTTAGTCTTCGCCGCTCTCGGCGCCGTCCCTCCGCGTGCCGTGCGGCTCACTGTCCCCCACAAGCTTGAGCCAGTTTCGAGACAAGCGGATTTGCGAATAGAATTCACCATAATGTACTAGATATAAAAACATAAAGCGGTCTTTCCCGTAGCATTTGTCGTGTTGCGGGGAAAAAACACAGCGCGGTGAGGGCTGGAGCGGCAATTAATTATCGCTCTGGGAACTTCAGAGAATGTTGTTAAATGTTAGCTGTTGATACATTTTGACAGCATACAGTACCTACTTAGTATACCTAGGGGAACTTTCTGAAATACCTAATGGTTGTTTTATAAACTCACAAGAACTACAAAATAGAGTGGGATTTACATAAGGATCTATGGGAGCGAAAAGTAATGTTTTCTTGCGAACCTAAAAAAATAATCAGAGCGCGTTGAAATTTCTCATACGTATACATTGCCAAGAGATGGCGCGAGTGGGCCATGTCCCGGAATCTTAGGGATGCAACTTGGCGTGGTTTGTGGGGCAGCAACAACAATGTCGCTGGCCCACAAATTTCAAATTTCTTGCGTACGACGCAAGGAATTTGGTATCCCGATCATGTTTGCCACTGTATCGGCACGGCTTATTCAGCCACGTGGGCCGCCATACTCACACGCATGGGGCACCTACTTTATTAGGTGCTTGGTGGGTGGCGTCACTACGAACCCCGAGCCATGTGGGTTCGCCCACCCACGCCTGGCTGTGCCTGGCTTAACCCGTGTCCGGGAAAAAGGGGATCCTGTTGGTTGAGCTGAGCCCGGCGTACGTTTGGACCCTTCGGGGCCCCCGGGCGAGGCAATAGACCGCTTCGGCTCATACTTCTCGTAGACGGGTGTCCTAGCTGGCTTGGCCCGACCAGGATGATTCAGTCAGTCGCCTCTCCTACCCTTTTCTTCCTTCTTTCACTTTTCCTTCCACCTCCTTCTCTTTCCTGCTACTCTCTTCCTTCCATTGTCAACTAATTAGGAGGCAAGGGCCAACCTTGTGTGGAAACGGGTCCTGTCCCTGCAACACTACCCGGGATATAGTGCCCGGGCAGCACTGGTAGAGTAATTGTGTCAGCCAAGCCTTTCTTGTTATTTCACATTACCTACCCCTTGTTGGGCTCCGTGGTGGCCGGTGCACCCGGGCACTGAATCTTCCTCTCAAACGCCTTCTGATCGGGCCCGAACAGGGTCAGCACTGAAGTCCCCATACAAAACACGACCTCGTCTCCTCCTACGTTCCCCAAATTTTGGGTTATTCACTCTGAAGATGACATCCTACTCTTCAAAATGTCACCCTTCCTTGTTGCGATAGTTCTAGAAAGTGCGGTCGGGAAGAACTTCAACTCCAAAAGAAATGCCCTCAGGCGACCCACTAGTAGAAAATTGAATCCAGACAGCAGAGTACTGCACTTCTTGCATTGAACTCTGTGTCTGATCCCAAAGTGACCATTACACGGCATCGTAGTACACTCAATACTAGTTAGGGCGCTATCTCTGAGGATGGCCTGATCGAGACCTCCGACACTAAAATACTTGAAGGGCCCACTGACCAAGGAGTTGTAGCTGCGAGGCGCATCTCACTGTGTCGGGATGGTCAAGAGCGGAAAAAAAAAAAAAAAAAAAACTTTGATTCCACTACACTTCCCGAGGCTGTTAGGGCTGGCTATCTCCACTGCAGGGTTAAGCCCTAAGTGCCTAATCCTCGAAGATGTTTCAAATGCCAGAGGTTCGGCCATGGTTCCCAGCATTGCCGTGGAAAAGTCACTTGTGCAAAATGTGCCAAAAATGACTACCGCACAAACTCTTGCACCAATGACGCACACTGTGCAAACAGCAGTGATACCCACCCTGCATACTCTCGATTCTGAAGAACGCGGAAGGAAGAAAAGGAGCTGCTTACTCTTAATGTCAAGGAAATTTCCTCTCCTACCCAGAGGGACGCCGTCGCTTAGCCTTCTCGCGAGAGGGCAGGTATCCGCGAGTGGTGTAGTGGGGACCTGCACCACTAATGGTAGCTGTGGCCACCCAGACGTCCTTTCCGAACTATGGGAGGTCACTACAGTCCCCCACGCCCCAGCTGAAGATTCAACTTCCGGGGCGTGCAATCTTGGCTGGGCGATCTACCGACCCTCCCAGTCAGAGTGCGAACCCTCGCGCACCAACGGGACAACAGCCTTTGTCCTCTCAGGCTGTTTCCCACACCCAGGATGGGCCGATGGCTACCGCAACCGTCCCTCCTCCGCAATCTGCTTCCAGGGAGAAGGGTCCACACTCTTGCCCACGCTCCTTGGAGAGAGCATCATCGAAGGAGCGACATGGCTATAGTGTCGCACCTGCAGCGCCTAAGGGCAGGCACCGGTGGACTTGGGCAACGCCTTGCCCAGCACCTCCTCCGCCTTTTTGGCTGGGGCTGGTCGCGGACGGGGCATCGAGCCCCATTCCCAAACCTGCCTTGAAGGTTCATAGTGGTTAAAAGCGCAACAGGACAACGGACAGAAAGGAAGACACATATGCTGCTGAGACGAGGCCTCGAAGGCTTTGTCTCAGGAGGCGGAGGCCATGGATAAGAGTACAGAAGTCGTCACTCATGCGTCTGACTAGGACGATAGGAGGGCTGTTGACGTCACCAGCCACCCAAGCAGCACGGATTTTGGCCAAGCATTGGAAAATGGCTGGCGATGGTCTTTCGGCCAATGGCCAAAGAGTGCACGTGCCATTTATCGGCCAATGCTTGGCCGATGGCTGATGGCCGGAGAACTGACAGTCATCGGCCAACGGCTGGCCACTGTCTGGCCACTGGCCAAAAGACCATTGCAAGCCAGTGGCCAATGATTGGCCAAATTTGTGCTGCTTGGGCAACCGCGCGGCGTCCCATTTTACGCACTCACAGACTTGGCTCTTTTGGCGTCTCAAGCTTCAGCTAGGGTGACCACCCGTCCCGCGACTCCCGGGACCGTCCCGCATCGAGGGGTCGTGTCCCGCGCCCCGCGAGAAGTTCCAAAATCTTCAAAATGTCCCGCATTTCACACTGTTGTAAAGTTCACTCCGTAACTCATGGTGCTGCCAAACAACGGGGCACGGGGAAGCGCGGAGGTCGCTGGTAATCATGTGAATCGATGTGGTACGCCATTTTCTATCCAAGCATTGCGGTAAGCGACTGTCGTTCTTGCAGGAGTCCCGACGCGCATGCGCCGTTGTGCCTCTCCCTTTGGTGGCAAAATATTGTACAAAAATTGCTTGCCAAAGAGTTTAAATATAAAATATTGTAATTATTTTCAAGTTGTTGTGTCAATGCGAAAGGGTTGCTGTGCATTTTCCTTTTTTTAGTGAAGACAGCCACACTCGAGACGGTCGAAAAAGAACATAATGTTAAAATTTCGTGTAGGACCATGTTGATAAAAGTAAGCGTTGACAGGAAACAATATCCGAAAAAAGATTTACTGTTTCTTATTTCCATTTGATGCACAAAGTTCTGATACAGTCGATTTTCATGTTTTCAACTTCGACACATTTAATAACATGTTTGGCCTTAAAAATATATCACTGGGAGTGGAAATTGTTTGAGCTTAATTGCTGCAATACAATTAGCAGGTGTATAAGTAGTACAGGATAATACGTGTGTTAACAGAGCCTCGGTTCGTTGTGTACAGTCGGGGACAAAAGTCTCCAGGACGCGCGAGCTGCGACTGAAACGCATTGCTCTGCCATCTGCCGGCGGGTCGCCTGGTGTCGAGATCCCTCAAAAGCGCATGCGCGTCCTACTGTACCTGCAAACATGTATGTTTTCCAGCTCTTATGCGGCGCAGCGCCTAACTCGGAATCGGGAGCGTGGCACCGCCTCGGAGATAGCGCTTACTGACATGGCAACTAAAGCAAGAAGTCACGACAGCTCAACTGAGCGATAAGCTGAACTGATTATAAAGCAAGGTGCGCTAGCTGACACGGCGAAATGCAGCGCAATGCTGCAGGCGGTATCTCCAGTTTCGGAATGTGTATAACAGACGCCCGTTAGTCACAAGCGCTTATCTCCGAGGCGGTACCACGCGGCCGATTCCGAGTTAGGCGTCACGCCGCACAAGAGCGGGAAAAGACACATGTTTGCAGGCACAGTAGGACGCACATGCGCTTTTGTGTGATCTCGAAACCAGGCGTCCCGCCGACAGATGGCAGAGCAATGCGTTTCAGCCGCAGCTCGCGCGTCCTGGAGACTTTTGTCCCCGACTGTACGTGTTGCTTCGTGGTGCTTAGGTAATTTGTCCTAGGTAATTTGGCAAAACATGTATTGCGTGACTCCTCGACACTTTTTTGCCAGCGTTACTGTCAGCTTCTAATAAAAGAACAGATTTGCTAGCGATTTCACGAAACTAGTGAGCCGTAGCTTGAGCGTAGCGAGTTGCAAAATCTTTTTTCTCAAAACCCCAATGGCTTCCGTCTTTTCTTTTTTTTTTTTACTTTTTCATAGTTTAGCTCGTAGACCAAGATTATACTTTGTGTAAACAGAGATTATCGTCAACTTCAGATAGCACAAACGCCCCGGTTTTATTGCCGTTAGAGGGCGAGAAAGGCGGGCGCGAGCGTACCCAGTTGACTTCCGCGCGCCTCGCTGCCCGCTGGTGTCGTCAAGTTCGGATGGCGAGGGAAACTGTGGAAAAACTAGGGAGAACAATGTTTCAGTTTCGGCAGCGAACAAAATATCGAATATGGTGGAACAAAAAAGCATTTTGGAATCGGGAAGCCATGCGCATTCAGATGCCGCCTTTGGATTAGGTGGCTAAAAAAATCGGCGGTTAGTTACCTTCTAATATTGTGTGCGGTTTTGTACATCTATGCATATGGTATAACCGCCACTTCTTGTCTTAACTCAATATACGGGCTCTAAGCACCCTAAAAAAATTAATTGGAGGGCGGCCGATTTCTCTATTTAGAATCCAATCAATGATCATGCCACGCCCCCCCTTTCTGCACTGGGGCGCAGCACACCAGGGGCCGCCGTCGGACGGGAAGGCACAGAGCCATTATAGACCTTTCCACCCTCCGCCGCATGGGCGCTGCCATCTTGGAATCACGTGATGCGGCCGCCATTAGGTTGCTTCAACTTGTTGCTCCGCTCTCCCGTCCGCGCCTTGGCGGATGCGTTGAATTCGTGTTTTTCGTCGCGTTTCACCACGTCTCTTGCCTTACTCTGTAAAGTTTCGTCTGAAACTTATACTTACCATGCAATTGCATTACATCATTATGCGCGGAACTTCTGTAGTTAGTTTCGTAACACGTTTTGAATATTTTTTTACCGTCGGCATCCGTCGGAACAGGAATCAGCGTTAGCACTGGCGCACATTGAATACATATATGACTTGAAGAGAGCCTCGAGGGTTCAAATACCAATAACTTATAACAACTGAGGTTCGGTTACTAATAAGGGCGGAACATTTTCAATAGGAAGCCCAATGTTATTATATATATATGAGTGCGCATTGGTGTCAAGGAAGGAAACAAAAAGACTCAGCGTAATTACCACGTGTTTTTCCTGAAAGCAAGGTGTTTTGTAGTCACCCTACAACAGATCGAAAACAGTTTCTTTTGATTACACTAGGGAACTTGTGGACGAGACGCGGGAACAAACGTTTAGTTTGAATTATTTTTTATGCTAGAAATAATGGTATTTTAACATTAGGCAACTTGTTTGTTGACAATATATCACACCTATATCTGTTTTACGTTCTTAATCGCATGTGCGATATAAGCATTCGCTTTATCGGTTTGTTTATGAATTCCACGGAATTGTATATCGTGCTTGGTCCCATGTCCATAGTCTTTCAGTTGCTTAAGTTATTTTTTTTTTAATATAACCATGCAGTTTCAATTAACTTATTTAAACACAAATATTTGGACTCCCCGCGTAGGAAAAACTGCCACAGACAGCTTGATAGTGCCTATGATTCACAAAATGTGACGCCGAAAAGAATCCTTTTGCATGAAAATCACCCGACTGCAGCCAGTTGTTGACGGCGAATTAGGGAGTTACTTTCAGTAGCTGGCGACAAAATGTGCAAAGCGCATCGTTTCAAATCAGTGAACAGCTTTCTACACAGGTCCATGGGGTGGCGCCTGGCGTTCGACTTCAGCCAAACTTATCGGAGATCATTTCTTTTTCGCTCTTCAATTTCATTTGGCAAATTTTACGGAAGATGAATATCAGACTTTATTTGAAGTCTGGCATTCACTTATCTCACCATTCTCATACCTTGAGAACGTCGTAAGCAAATGTCCATATAACAAAAAGTTTATTTCATAAGGTCAATATTTTGAAATGCTGTTAAAGGGGCCATGAAACGAATTTTGGGCTGGGATGAATGATTTTAAATGGGGACTTTACTAATCACATATCGTTTAGTTGGCCAAAAGGAACAGGGTAGAAAGTCCAAAGTCAGCTTTTCGGTTAGAACATTTGAAATTATAGCGGACTATTTTGTACCTTCTTTCCTTCGAAAGCTCTCCGCCTTTTCACTTCGATACATCCGCGGTTCCCAAAGCGCGTCAGCGGTTCCAAACTGGCGTCAGCCGAGCCCAGCTCACGCATTGGACACGAGAACTGCGTCACTCGGACGTATGCGCTCGTCAACAATCAATCCGTGGACGAATATTTGGATTCGCGTTCGTGGCCAATAAGTGCCCTGACGGAACTTATCGTCACTGGAGAATGACAAGTTTTATGGTGTGCATAAAACGCACGCTGGAAGCTAGGAGTCATTGCACCGGTGCCGAAGAATGTCACGACGACGTGATTTCACAATTCGCATTTGAGTTGAGGATTAAAGCTAAGGAAGAAGAAGTAGGAAAATCGTTTCACGACCCCTTTAATGAGTATTTTAGTTAAAACATTTTCTAGCCAGCTTGGCCTATCAAAATATTTCTCGAGCGCTTCACTTCTTTAAATAAAACAGGCCTAGACAATACCACTTTTCTATATTATCTACGTGATTATATGAAACTTTTCTAGTCATTTTAAAAGACGTTTCCAGTCTCGAAGTTAGAAAAAGTTGGTGTACAGAAAGCAAACATCGAACAGTAAACTTGCCAGTTCATCTGTTCTTCGTGATTCAGCAGATTGTTAATCATGTTGTCGACCTGCTTTTTTCACTAAGCACTCATGCAACATAGTCTGTTGGAATATAAAGTTAGCAGTAGCAGCTCTGACTTGAGCGCGAGCTATCTACCTTCCGTACCGCTCGGTGCACGCACAGCCAAAGCACGACGGCAGGCAACGAGCGCACGCTGCAGGCGGAGCTTGTCCTGCTATTTATTTATTTTTTCTTCTGGAAATTAGTGTCTGCGGGTACGGCCGTGGACAATGGTACTCCCTGTGCATCAGCACAGTTGTTTCACCACCGAACCTGGCCGAAATTAACGATGGACGGAATCAGACGCATATAGTGTTCGTAAAAAAAGATCGCACTTTAGGCTCGAAACCACTTCGTGGAATGCCAAGTGGCTCAATACTATTGTTTCATTCGCTGTGTGCTACAAGAAAGAAATTTATATCGCAAAATTAATCGAAAGTGGTATGAAACAGCATCACAACTGCGTGCACGTCGAAACCAAAACCGACCGAATTGAAGCAACCTAATGGCGGCGAGTGCGTCAGCGCCCTCTACCCGCCGGTCAGGCAACTACTGAAATGAGAGAGTTCGGCCTTCTTAAGGAGATTTTGACAGCCTGGCAACTTCAGCAGCGTAGCCTGACAACCGGGGGATGACTAATACCGTCCGCCATTGTGTGGCTCTGAATCATGAAACTCTGTGCGATTTCTCAGAAATAAACAACACAAAGTAACGCCATTTTGTGTTATCGCGAAATCCGCTGGTTCTAGCGGGCAAATAGCTCCGCCCATTGGCCAAACTCTCTCAGTATAAACGGCTCTGGGAAGGCAACAGAGGAGGGCGCGCGACAGTCAATCATGAGTGACGACTTCCCAGCTGACTGATTTTTCGAATGTGTGCGTATTCGAAAAATCATTCCGCTGGGAAGCCGTCACTCGTGATTGGCTGTAACGCGCCCTCCCCTGCTGCCGTCCCGGATGGATGGATGCTAACAGCTAGCCGTACCCTTTAATCGGGCGGCAGCTTGCGCCAACTAGCCTAGTTGTACGTCATTCAATTCTCCCTAGATGATTTCCACCTATCTTCCAATCTCCTCTCATCATTCATTCTTTTGTCCTAGTCTGCAAACCCCAGCGCTCTAGCCAAATCCGTCCCCCCCCCCCTCCCCCCCTCTGGGGGGGCGGGGGGGGTGCAAGCCTTGTGCACCTCAACACCACGTCACCGCGTATCCATTTCTTCATACTTTCTTTGTCTTATATGTCCTAAGCCTCACTACTGTTCTAGCCCCGAACAACAAGCTCCCCCGTGAATTATCATACAAATGTTCCTCCCTTTTCCTGTTTTCGTCCCCTATACATAGTTAAAGCTGATTTTCCCTGCATTCTTTCCTCCCACATCTTTCTCTCGGCTTCCTTTACTTCCTTTTTCACGGAGGTAGTGTGTTCTGCATCCACAACTGACGGTGGTATTTTATTAGTCTTATCAAACTTTTTATGTACAGATGCTTATATACCTTTCTCGCCCATCGTATATCCTCAGTTTTGTCCAGTCTTTGTTCAAATTTCAACTTACTGATCGCCTCTCTAGCCACGAAATATGCTCAGCCCATGTCTCCCTGCACTCCTTCAGTTGGTGTATTCCAATGCGCCCGCAGTGCGTCTGCCCACGCTCCTCTGCCGGGCCTCTAAGCTCGACTGGACCTCAGATTTCATACATAATACTGCACTGGCAAAAGACAACCCCGGTACCATGACTCCTTTCCAAATTCCCCGAACAACTTCATATCTATTGTAATTCCATAGTGCCCTATGCTTCATAATCGCTGCATTCCTTTTTGCTTTAGCATATTTATTCCCCGTTCTTCTAAGTATTGTTTCCTCTAGGGTGCCTTCATGTGCGCTTTGCTTAGGGTGGAGTCATCCGGCCATTTTGTCCCACACTTTTATTTTCCTTTTTGTTCAGAAGCGCGTGAAAGCGCGTGTCCCTGCACGCGTTTGTGGCGCTGACTGTGCTATGGCGACATTTTGTTTTCGTCGATTTCTTTGTATTTTACCCGTGAGCGCGTGCTGTCGGCATCGGGTACTACAAAGGGTGGCATCACCCTAAACAGAAGGACATTAGAGAGTTTTAGTAGATCGTTCCCATACCTCCGATAGCCCCGATAACGATACTATGCATGCACAAGGGAGGCAGTGGCGGAGTATCGTGATCGGCAGTATCGGAGGTATCGGAACGATCTACTAAAACTCTCTATTGAGGCACCCTAGTTTCCCCTCATTCAGCCATACTCCAAGGTATTTATACTTCTCTACACTCTGTTTCATACTTAGCGTGCAACGCTGTCAAAGCTACTGGCGCGAGCGCGTGGTTTCATCTATGGTTTTGTTTGCCCGAGAACGCGTGCAAATGATCAACAAGGTCACGCCTCACGCTCGCGCCAGTAGCTTTGACAGCGTTGCACGCTAAGTATGAAACAGAGTATACATGTTCTATTAAAATTGTTTGGAATTTTCAGCGGGTCCCCCTCATCGTTATAAAGCGTTATTCCCGACTTGTAGCTACTGGATTTCAGGCCTAGTCTTTTTCCTCTCCACAGATCTTAATCAGCTCCTGTAACCTATCCCGGCTATATGCCAACAGTGCAATGTCGTCTGCGTAGAACATTCCTGGTATAACTTGGTTTACTTTTCCCCCCTCTCTTCATATATGGCACATCAAAACCTAAATTGCATCTCTTCTAATTTCTTTTCCATCCCGCTCAGGTATATCATGAAGTAGAGGTGATAGCGGACAGCACTGCCAGGGTCCTTTTTATTTCTGACGGTTCAGTAATTTTTGCTTCCCATGTTATAACCTTATTATTTGTGTATACCCGTTGTAAAAGCATAATCAACTGTGCACCTAAATCATACTCTCTCAGCAGTACCCAGAGTTTTCCCTGACTCAACATTGTCGTACACCTATTTAATGTCTAGAAATGCTATCCATGAAGTTTTTTTCCCATTCGCGCCACCTGCATTAAGAGATGGTGAATAAGTCATTATCTAATCTTCTATCTCTTTGGAACCCGTTCTGCAGCTCACCTAAAAAAATTTCGGTACATTCTTTTTTTACTGCCTATCGTTAGCGTGTATAGGACCGAAGTTACTGTTATTGGGCGGTATGATGCAACCCTATCCTTATTTCCCTTGCCTTTATATAGCAATCTCATTCTGCTTGGTCTCCAATCATTGTTAATCTCAACTATTATCATTTGATCAGTTGCCTGTCTTAACTTTAATTTGCTTTTTGTTCCTAGTGTCTCGACTATTGAAAAAAAAAAAAAAAAAAGTCTCATTACTATGCCATCTGGGCCTGTCGCCGTTGCAGCAGGTACTTCACTTTCTGCTCTGTCCCATTCCCTCGTGGTCGTCTCAGTTGTCTCGCTAGTGTACTCTGCTTGCGGCATGTTGCTGTTTGTGCTCTTTGCAATCTTGCTCGGTTCAAGTTGTGCGAATGTTTCTTCAATTCGAAGTCTAATAAATTCCCTTGCCACCTCGTCCTCTACACTTATCCCTTCTTGACTGGCCAATGAACCCTGGAACCCTTCCGTTTTTCTTCCCTGCGCATTAATGTGCTCCCAGAACCTTTTACCTCCATAATCCACCGCACTCCAGCTCTACCAATCTTGGCCTGGATAAGAGCAGATGCCTCTCCTTTTTTTTTCCTGAAACGTATTCCATTCCGATGCTACCTCAGCGGGTGTTTCCTCTTTTCTTTGCCCATCTGTGTTCCCTTGGGGCCTCTCGTCGCCCTGCTATGGTCGCCTTAACTTCATTGTTCCACCAGCTTTTTGGTGCCTGTTTCCTTCTCCTTCTGTTTTATTCTCAACTTCTCCCATCCGACGGCGCCCCCTGGTGTTCTGCGCCACGGCAAAGGGGAGCGTGGCACTATTTTCGATTGAATTTTAATAGGAAAATCGGCCACTCTTTAATTAAATTTTGGGATTTTAGGGATTTTTTATTACAATAAATACACATTCTCAGAATCCACTGAAGTGCCCCTTTAAGTTAGCAAACCACGTTAACGCTAAGGTTGTTTTCTCCACAACAGAAAACCTTCAAGATGTGCGGACTAACGGACCCCTTCTACAAATGACCGATAGGCTGATTAAAGGAGCATAGCAGCCAGCTTGTAGCATGTGCAGAAGTAGTCTATCAGATCCTGCCAAAGTGTGGCAGGAAATACGTGGGGCAGACGGGGAGATCTGTCATGCTAGATTATGCGATCACAACCAAAAAGTGACTGGGCAATGGGACGGCCATTTGTCGATGCACTGTCACAACTCTGGATGCAAATCCGAGTTCAAGTCATGCACGGTCATCAGTAGACACAAGGATGAAACGGTACGGGAAATCAGAGGCAGACCTGATAAAAAGTTACGGAGATCAGTGCGTCAGCGTGGCTTCGATAGATCTGGCGGACAAAGAGACCCAGTTCTTGCAAACAGTGGCAGGGCAGGGTATTGGTTGAGTGACGCAATGGCAGTGTATTTATGTCCACGTTTTTCTACGTAATAAGTAGTTGAAGTTAGCGCACTGTTTTGTCCTGTTTTCTCCTCTCATCTGTGTCAAAAAGTGCTACCATGTTCTCAAAGTTTCAGCACCAACTCGCCCAACAAGCAGCATTGATCTCACTTTGTAGTTTACTTCAAGTACTTTTTAGATGTACTTGAAGTACATCTAAAAAGTACTTGAAGGTAAAAAGCCGGAGCGCCGCTGGTATGCGGCGCTCCGGCTTTCTGCAAAATACAGAATGCAAACTTTTTTTTTTATAATTATGGTATAAAAGATATAGGCTGCGAGCACTTTAAAGTTTTATTGTGAAATAGCAATAATGGCCTGAGCAATAATGAGAAAATGAACCCCGAATTGGTTGAATTTAGTTTTCTTTAAGAGCTCATATTTTTTAATCCTTATATTATTCTATTACCAGAATCTCACATACCTGTTTTTCGGGTAAGCCGTGCAAGTTTAAATATAGTAGTTCAACATATGGCAGGGTCCTATAAAGTCCACCTCGGCCTGTATGTCTAGAAAGGGTGCCATTGTAATGGAATGTTCGAGCCTTGGTCTCTTCACATCTGGTTGACCCAACCCCACTGCTGAAATTTAGTTTATTGACATTTTTTAACCCTGGAGATGGGGAAAATGAAGGACATGACAGCACGAATCTCGTGATTCATGTTGGCCTGTCCATCTGCTTCCCCATGCTCCAGGGTTAAAAAAATGTCCATTCTTAACCAGCTCGCATGCATCTTTGTATTAGGTAAGTATATTTCTTTCCCATGATTTTCATACAAATCCTATCAAGCTCGACTAATTAGATGGGAATTAATGCACCTGTGTGGACCTGACTGCTCAGGCACGACTACATAGAAAATGTTCTCATGCGTTCTTATGTGTGATCCGATTTCCGGTCGAGTAATAAAATTGGCTGGCATTTCAAAACCTTTTTCTGTGTGTTACAATGCGCCTGGACAGATTCACAAGCATAGCAAAGACCTTGGGACATTGCAGGCGTGTGTAAGTCCTGAATTTGTGCATAGAAATGTGTTTTCAGAGCACTGCTCCAAGCAAAGATTGGGGTGTGTCGCTGGCATTTGCAAGAATTTTCACCGGTGCACATTTGAAAGCAACAATTCAGATGTAAAGGTTTTGGGACACTGCTTGCAGTTGCAAGGCCTCTCACCTTTTATATAAATCTCTAAAAAAAAGCCTTCGGCCACCTGGTGAACTTGGTTCTAACTGTGTGCACTTGACCCTTTCACCACTCAAAGCAAAGGCTTGGGGGCTATGCTGACATACTTAAGGCTCCTCTCACTTGTGTGCCATTTACTGTGTTTGTAAATACACCCAGTTAAGCCCCAGGAGCACTGCTGGCATTCGTTTTCACCCTTGTGTGTTTCAATGTGTCGCTTCAGATTTGACATCCGAAGGTAGGTTTTGGGACACTGTTTGCACCTGTGAGGCCCCTCTATCGCTGTGTGTATTTGCATATGAGATGCAAGGCACTTCTCTCGAGAGAAAGCCTTTGCACAGATGGGGCACTTAAACGACATAGTGGCCGCATGCCTTTGAATGTGCATCACCAGATTCCTGCTCAAAGCAAAGGCTTCAAAACATTGCTGGCATTTGTAAGGCTTTTCATCAGTCTGAGCTCGAATAAGATTGCGCGACTGGAAAAGTGCAGGAAACGACGGGGGACAGAGCTCACATTCCGAAGGCTTTTCGACAGTGTAAGCCTGCACATGAGCGAGCAGGTCACTGTTTCCATGGATTTCTTCTGGGCACAAGTGGCTGCCAAAAGAAGGTTGCTCCTCACAGATTGCAATGCGACGTCCCAAGTCCTGTACATTAGAAAAGGACCCCGGACACTGCTGGCATGCGAGTTCTTGTCCAGTGCTCTGAACCAGGTGGTTGATGATTCCAAGCTGATCTCTCGTGACGTAGGTGCAGAAGCAGCATTTGAAGAGGATTCCTTGAGTGGTTTCCACTGGACCTGCATCACCCACAAAACATAAAATTTGTAGCGTCCATTACAAGAAAGAAGAAATTGCACTTTACGTGACCATAAAAACTAATCCTGCACACACATTTCTCACTCAGGCACAAGTCATCTGCAGCAAGTTTGGGAACATTTTTAAACTTTTTGTGAAGTACTACTATTAGCAGTCTAGAGGTTTTTTGCGCGACACAAGGGACAATCACAAGCGAGTAGACACGGGCAAGCTGCATCATGAACCAACTAGGCCAACAACGAAGTTTTAGTTTACTACTATTAGGCTTAGCAAATTCATGTCACAGTAGTTCTTAAAAGCATGATGTTGACTTGTATCTACCTAAATACCATTCCTCATTGCAAAAAAAAAGTGAAAGATGTTTACAACTCTCTGTAATGCCTAATTAGAGCGCAGCTCTTCAAGAAGAGGAGGGAAGGGTATGCCCTTCTCCCCCTCCTCCCCTCCCATTTAGCGGAAAAATTTCCCCGCTAAATTTAGCGGAAAAAATTCCCCGCTAATTTTAGTGGGGAAATTTTTCCCCCCAATTTAGTGGGAACATTTTCCACTAAATTTAGCGGAGAAATTTTCCCACTAAACTTAGCAGAGAATTTTTTCCTCCTAAATTTAGTGGAAAAATTTTCCCGCACGATTTAGCGGAAAACTTTCCCTGCTAAATTTAGCGGAAAAAATTTAGCGGGGAATTTTCGCCACTGAATTTAGCGGGGAAATCTTTTCGCTAAATATAGCGGGAAATATTTTGCGCTAAGTCTAGCAGATAATGTTTTCCGCTAAATTAAGCGAGGAAATTTTTCCGCTAAATCTAACGGGACGTTTTTTCCACTATACTTTGCGGGGAATTTTTTCCGCTAAATTTAGCAGCAAAAATTCTTCCTCCTCTTCTCCTCCCTCGTGACGTCACATAAGATGTCATTAGGGGAAACGTCCCATATAATGCAACGCGCGGTTACGCCGACATCGACAGCAACGCCGCTCAAGCCGGAAAATGGCGCCAAAGAGCTGCGCTCTATAAATAAATAAATAAAATAAACTATATTTTGAATTGCTGGCAAGAAACTCAAATTTTTAAATCAGAGGTAATGCATTACTTTATTTTTACTCGACGCCCACAAAAGCAGCTACGTTCGATTTAAAAGCTTCAGTGTTTATTATTTAAGGTTTCGTCATGCTAAACCAATTCAAAGTTGTCCCTAATGTTTACCTAGTGGACAACTCGTCACTAGGCAACTTAGAGCTGCATTTCATCTCTTGGCCACCAAAACTCCATCAAGAGCGTAGAAGTCTGGGAAAAAGAAAGTTTTGGCTTTTCATGATAGTAAGGGTCTGAATTCGAACCATCCACAACTCTTTCATGAAAAGCAGCTTTTCTTATTTTGATTCCATTTTTGCACCTCTCTTCGAATGAATGAGAATTTTTTTTGTTTTGTTTGTTTTAATGGAGATAAAGATTTGAAAACTGCTTTGCACCCACACTCTTAGCTCTCAGCTTTGGGCTATAGACATGAAAAAAAAAAGTGCCGGATTTGATTTGTGTTTTAGAGTTAGTAACTGATGGCTGACAAGCCCGTTCACTTTGCAAGGAAATGTACTGCTATTTTTTTTTTTAAGTTTATTTGGCTTTTCACGGGCCAGGCCTGGTAGGGAGGTAGAGACAAAAGGCATTTCTGCCTGACTGGGCCTCTACCCCCCACAGTTCATAACAGCACAACTTGTATTAATTGCCATATGTGCGTAAAGAAAGTAAACAAAATACATACATCTACACTGCAACAAATAAGCACACTTGTTACACAAAATCGTAGAAATTATTTTACGAATATAAACGAGGATCAATCTGTCCTCAGATGAATATAATATTACAAGAAATAAGACAACAATTCACAAAACTTTTTAAAATTCTAAACCTAGCTAGATAATGCCACACAAAGATGACTATCAGTCATACAACATTGATTCGGAATCACTGACGTGTAATCACAAAATGATCAAAGGAGCAAAAAATCACAAAAGATATGTACACAAGAGGTTACAGCCATGTAATAAACACATTTATCATTGCAACACTGGTAGGCGCGAAAACGAAACAATTTCTACTACTCGTAATATATATCGTTGTGTACAAGGGTGTGTCTGATGTTACTTTTATATTTATTAAATGATACTGTAAAATGAGTACCCCCTTCAAAAATGTTCAGTAATGTAGGAACCTGATAATTTAGTTTTTGTTTTAAATAATTTGTCCTGACCTTAGGAGTCTCGTGTTTGGCGTTTCTAAGAAGATAGGGTGGCGATGGCACTTCATCCATTTGATAAAGTTTTTCTTTGTATATTGTCTGCATAAGTTTAAAGTAATAAATCTGGTTTGCTTTAAGCATGTTATGTGTTGTAAAATATAGACTGCTATAAAAATCCCGAACATTTCCTAGATAGTTTTCTAAAATGCGCAAAACCTTTTTCTGGAGAATAGTTAATTTGCTATAATTTGTGGAAGTGGTTGTCCCCCATGCCATAATTCCATAACAAAGTTTTGAGTAAAACAAAGAGTAATATAAGTTTTTGATAAGCCACTTTGGTAATAAATTTGCTATTTTATATATACAGCCTAGTGTTCTCGATAGGTCCCCTTTTAATTTGTTCACGTGAGTGTTCCAAGTAAGTGTTTCATGAAACCAGACGCCCAAGAAACTTTTGTTCTATAACCTGAGATATGGGGGTGCTATTATATTGCAGATGTATTATACTACTGTCGTGCTTATTGATAGGTCCAAATATAATGTATTTTGTTTTATTCACATTTAGTTTAAGCGTGTTTGTTTCCAGCCATTCTGAAAGTTTTTGAAGATAATCATTTGCCTGTTGTTCTAAGGACGCTTTTCTATTGCTGCAGAAGAAAACATTGGTATCATCAGCGTACATAACCATATGTGGGGAATTTGGGATGTCTGTTATATCATTTATATATATGAGAAAACGTAGTGGGCCCAGTATGGAGCCCTGAGGCACTCCATTCTTTATTTCTAATTGCTGAGAAGCGGCGTTATTGACCTGTACAAACTGTTTACGATTTCGGAGGTAGGACTTCATTAGGTCAGACGCTACGCCACGTACAACACAAGTCTGAAGTTTTGACAGTAAAATATTGTGTTGTATCGAATCAAAGGCCTTGCTCAAATCTAGAAATAACCCGAGTGTATATAGTTTATTTTCGATGTTGGTCATAATTCTGTGTTTTATATTCGTAAGAGCAAGTTCAGTCGATTTGCTCTTTTGAAAACCATATTGGGACCTAGTGATTACGTTGTATTTTGAAAAAAAACCTTTGCAATCTAACGTTTATCACGCTTTCAAGTATTTTTGAGAATATTGGCAAAACAGATATTGGTCGGTATTTTTCTAGGTCATTTTTGACTCCCCCTTTATGCACCGCACTAACCCTTGTGACTTTGAGTTTGTCTGGATATATTCCTGTTTGCAACATGTTGTTTATAATATGTGCCAGGACTGGGTTTATTATATTTGACACCATTTTAACTGGCAAAGGTTTTATTTCATCAGCCCCAGCCGCAACACTTGTCTTTATATTTTTTATCAAATTACTAACTTCGCATGGGGAAGTAGGCTCGAGCATTATAGAGCTTGAGATATTTGTAGTTTTATTTGTGGTACTGATTTTGCTGTCAGTTTCCATTTCTCGCAGGGTATTTGCAAGTTCCTCACCACCTATATTTCTACCGTTTATAGTTATCTTATCCACACCACACCGGACATAGTCTTTATTTGTTAAGCTATTAACCGTGTCCCACAGTTTCTTCGGGTTATTGTAAATACCATCAAATTTGCTCAAAAAGTATTCAGATTTTGCCCTTTTAAGGTCGGAACTAAGCTTATTCCTGATTTTTTTAAAATTCACTCAGCAGCGCTTTATCACGCGACCTCACGAAACAATGGTATATCTTATTTTTTATTCTAATTCTCTTGTATAGGTCGTCATCCACCCATGGCTTAAGGAGTTTGGGTTTTGACTTTTTTCCTTGTAATATAGAGAATGCACAATCATATAACTTCTTAAATTCACTTAAAAACTTGCTATAAGCAGTGTCTGTGCTTTCTTCTAAGTAAACGTTTGTCCAATTAAATCTCTCAACAAGTTTATGAAATATGCTAAGTGTTGTTTCGTTTATTTTTCGGCAGCAGTAAATAACTGCCACTGGTTCAATTTTTTTGCCTTGTTTCGGACGGCAGCTTAGGCAGAAAATGGGCAGGTGGTCACTAATGTCCTGTGCGCGAATTCCAGGGTACAATTTAGTTTGGTTAATGTTTGTTATGCATACGTCTATTGATGTGGCACTCTCACTTGTTATTCTGGTTGGTTGCGATATCACGTTTGAACATCCGTAGGACAAAATGAGGTCATTTAAATCTGTCGTGTGAGACTCATTTGCAAGTGTGTCAATATTTATATCACCCATAACCATAAAAGAGTGCTTCATTAAACAAAGAAAATTAAGCAAGTTATCAAGAACCCTGTCCTTCCCAAAGCCAGCAATCCGCCGGCCACTGCAACAAAGACCAAAGTGCACAAAGCTGGTGATTCGCCAATCTCCAAAAAAATGTTTGTTTTCAAAATATGCCCATAGATGGTGACACTATTAGACGTGTTTTGGTTAGTACTTCTGACACCAGATGGTACTCCGTTTTCTATATTCTTGAGCGCATTTAGGAATGAAAACAAAAGGAGTTTGAGGTTGTTTTTTTAACATGAAAATGGCATCCTGGAAGAAATGAAATCTCTTAAGTGGTGAAATCATTGATCCTATACATGACAGCAACGAAGACGCTGTCATATATGATTCAGTTATCATCATGAACATCAGTAGCTGATTATTCAATTCAGAAACACTCGTCCCTGGGGCCGAGTGTTTCTTGGAAAGGTGTATCCTGGTTGCAGCTGTATTTAAAAAGCTTGAGTGACAGTCTCGCCCTGGAGTAGTGTTTTCCCCTAGCACAGTGGGTGCACTGCAGCAAAGCAATTGCATGCAAAACTTCGAAACCCTACTACGAAATTGTTGCTTCACCGCAGCACACCACTGCACGGTGATAAGTGCACTCAATGATGGTAGATATCCATCCAGAACAACAGACGAGCATGAAAATTATTGCAAAACTTCTGAGTACATGCAATGTTTGATAAAGAGATCACATCGAATATCTGTTTTCTAGGTGATAATCGAAGGTTTTGGCAATTCGCACAAGCCAAACATAGTAATCCAGGCGTGTAGCGAGGCCCAATTTATTATATTTTCTATATTAATAAAGCGAAAATAAGTTTTGGCACAATGTTGGCACAAAGTCCTCTCATTTTGTAAAAATGTAGCAGAGTTTAGCAGGGTAAGTGCTTTGGCAAAAATGGCACAGCAATCACATCACTGGGATTACCTTCAATCAAGACTGGGACCTGCTAGCACGAAAGTTTTGGCAAAAGAGCATTTTAGGGAAATGGAGACCACTGTTTCTGAGGTAACTTCAGAAGGATGAAACTCCTGGCAATGGGAGTTTCATTAACAATCGCATCACTGATTGAGATTTTTTTTCCCATTATGTTTGATCATTTTCGACTAGTGTAAGTGAAATTGCATTAAGAAAAGAAAAATAGTTAACTGCTAAACTATGTAGACATTATCGCATGAACATCCACAGCATCTCAATCCAGTTGCATTTAGCTTAATGAATTGGCATATCATGGGTCAACTGATTAACAATTTAAGCACATTAAAACAAATAATCTCGGTTCCATGATAAGCAAGCGGAGGGGAGGGGGATCAAATTTGAGAGAAAAGTTGCACAGTGTTTTCTCGACTATAAGTCACAACTCCATGTATGGTTCACGCTACGATTCTCTTTTTTACTTTTTTTATGTGCATCAGTATTGCGAAATCAGAGAGGCTGGCAACAGCTGTGATGTTCCGACTTGCCAGAAATGCCCATAGTGTGGCGCGGTATGGAGGTGGCAATCGAGTGTTTCGCAGCAACAGGACGTAAAACGTGCAAAATGAGAAGGCTTTATTCGAGCGTACACATGCTAAGGGAACAAAAGTTTAAAAAGTAAACATATTAGGCAGAAATCTGCCTGGTCGGGTGAGAATTGAACTTTGAAAAATGTAGCTCTAACCAAATCTCAAAAGGAAACCAGATGCTTCGAAACCAACTCTGTTTCTTCCTCAAGGGTGATTGAAACCACGTGGAACAGCAGCAGATCCTAACCTCTTCGTCTTCGAAAAAAAAATTGTAAAAACTAATTTAAAAAAAAATATATATATATATATATCTTTCAGTTATGGAGATTGTCATTTTTTCAGCTTTCTGTCAGGTCATGGAGGCCATATGCGTACACAGACGGCAATGCGCCCAGGGACCTGTTTAGGTTTCCTGGTGTATGCCAGATTCGCCACTATTCCAAAAAGTCTTCTTCGGATATTTGGCTCTGTGCCAACCACAGGCGCGTCCGCGAAGTCAATGCGATAAAACTTCCAGACGTCATTCTTGTGTTGGCGGATTTGCTTGCGAACGTTCTTGGCCTCGCTGATGTAGGTTGCAGGGCACCCTGTGCATGGAATGGTGTAAGCCACACCCTGTGCTTATTCTTTTGGTAGACAATCTTTCGGTCTCGGCATAAACCTTCCCATTGTGGACACGGGCTCGTGGGCCAGCAGAAGGTTTAGGGTGCCATAAACTCGTGTATCGAGCTCTGGCCCACTAGGCCCAGCCTAGGCCAAGCCAAGGAGACGACACGGGCATCAACGCACAGACAGATGAATAAATCTTGACACACTTCTTTCGGCACAGTTAAAAGATCAGCTAGCTGCAATGGGTCGGCGGCTGAGGACACAAGTATCCAAGGATCCTGAGAAGCTGGTGCCCGAATGGCCACAGCTTCAAATTTTCCAGGAAAGGGACAGCGAGGCAAAGCAGCGCCAGGCTGCGGACTTAAATCGTATCCACGGAGTGTGCCAGCCGAGAGAACTGTCGCCAGGTGAAGAGGCGCGGATGTCGGATGCGCAGTCCTCTGCCAGGGTGCTAGTCGGGCGCAGCGCCCATCTATGTGGGAGCAACAAAACCGTCGGCCCCTCGTTTTGTCTGTGAGCCAGTCAGCAAAGTTGGTTCCTGACCAGCCTGTTCCTGTCCCGCTCGTTCCTGCGTTGGTTAGAGGACAACTTCGCGAGCAAGAAGTCGGAGTTCAGGCAACAGCTCCAACTCGGCAGTCAGCGGCTATTCCCAAATAGCAGGGGGCAAGTCTGAGAGCCTGCTCGAGCCAGGTGCAAGCCGATCTAAGGGTCCATTTTCCTCGACGCACAAGGTTTGGGCAACGAGTGGTGACCCCAAAAAGACTCGAACTTGCAAATGTGTGTGCCATTGTCAGGTTATTGTTTTCAAGTTACTAAACAAAGGACTGAGATATCCGTTTGACATTTTTGTCTTCATGCAATGTATTTACGTTGCTATTGACCAAAGAAAAGAAAACAGGAAAGAAAACTTAATGAATAAAAAATGAAAGAAAAGTAATTTAGCGCCGAAGCCGACTTGCAGGTGCTGGTTATCTGGCCGAGATTGAAAAGTGGCACCTTCTTGACTGCTGGAGCCGGCTCTTTGGGAGTCCAGACTGCTCCAGGGCTCTGAAAGCGCCTGGTAGGGCTGGCTCTTCTCTCGAACTCTGTTCTATAGCTTTAAGCTCGCCTTTGGGTTTTGACAAAGAACTATGTCTTTCTCAGCGCTTGGAAGGGGGTGCAAAGTTGGGAGGTCGATATCATGACAACTTGGTTACGAAAGTGACGTCACACAGAGAACACCAACCGAATGCGGAACGCAAGTTCAACTGATTCTTGCGCAGGGGTTGAGGCAACGTCAAAACGCCGAGCCCTGATTGACTGCGATCGGAAGGACAGTGGGTAGACCTCAAGGCAGCTAGTATTGAGGTCTACCCACTATCCTTCCATCAAAGCCAATCAGAGCTCGACATTATGACGTCGCTGCAACCCCTGCTCAAGAAGCAGACAAACGTGCGCCCCGCGTTGTATCGCCACGCTCCCTGACTGCGCGCCGCCTGCTGCAGAGAACCACGCAGTGCACACGCACATCCTTTCATATCTGCTGGTTCGCTCGCTTCAACGCGATGTGCTCCTGTCTGAATGAAACGGCAGTAGACGCCGCTCCGGCAACCATGGTTCCACAATCGCTGCTCACCGCTCTTAACAGCGGCTGAGCACTGCGGCACGGGCAGTTCACGCGACTGGGAGAAGCGTTAAAAACAATCGCAAGCAATTCTCTGCATGCATCCTCGGAGGTGGTGGCGCAGGGGGCTGCATATATGAATCTACCGGAATGTGAGCCACAGGCATTAGCTCCTTCCGCACCCAACATTGTTATGCGGCAGGATCCTGTGGACGTTTTTCCAGCTGCAGCCGTAGTTCTACGGAAATTTATGCAGCATAATAAACCCATGCACCGACCAATTTTTTTTTTTTTTTCTTTTCAATTTGAGCCAGTCTTTTTCTTTATTTCTTCGCATATCTTTTTATGGTTCTCAAAAGTTCTTCTTCAGTGTAGGCGGCTGCCTAAAGGCTGGACTCCATAAGGCAAGTATGCTGCGAAAAATCGGTGGCTTATGCCCAGCGGCTTTCGCTTTGCATCAGCACAATGGCTGCTACATCGCGCGCAAAGCGGGCATGCTGTCGGGCGAAGTTCGTCCGTTTCTCGTCGTTGAGAGCCAACCACACATCCCAACGATAACAGGACTCGGTTTATAATTCATCTGGAAGGGACACTGCAGAAATATATGTGCAAAAATAGTCCAAAAGCCGGGAGATGTCATGATTAAAATAAGAACACCGACTTCACATAACAAGAAAAACAACTTCATTAAACGTTTGGCCTCCCATGCGGGAGGCATCATCAGTACATACACAGGAATGAGAGAGCTTCGGTCAACGCAGTCCTATTTATCGGGAAGGTCCATATAAGCTTCCGGGAGGGGGTCACGGTTCTTGTTGCACGCCGTCTTATCTCCGCGGATGAACCATGACTCAAGAGTTTGCGTGGGCCCCACCTATCCTCCTTCGCCAAGGTCGTCGCGGCTGTGAAGTCAAAGGTGTGTCCTGTGGTCCACGCGTGGTCGACCAGCTCCGTCTTGAGACGGGTGGCGTTCGTGGAATACTTGACGTCACGTTGGTGTTTTTTCATCCTGGTTATCTTCTTGCGTCCGGTCTCCCCAATGTACGAAGAGCCGCAGTCCTGGCAGGGGATCTTGTACACAATGCCTTTCTCCGTATCCGCAGGGGTGGGGTCCTTTGGCTTGGACACAATGCTTGCTATAGTTCGGTACGGTTTATACACAGTTTGAATACCTACAGGTTTCAGGGTGCGGCTTAGCGACTCAGACACTCCCTTAACGTACGGAATGCACAAGACATTACGTTCTTTGTCGGCTGGATTGGAGTGCGTTTTTCGTTTCGTCTGGTTGATTACCTCATCTACAAAGCGCCCGGGGTAGTTTAGCTTTTGCAGAGACTCTTGTACACGTGCGAGCTCATTAGCGCAATAGGTCGCGTTAGAGGGCACAGTGTTTGACCTGTGAACAAAAGTTCGTACAACAGACTTCTTATGCTGTACAGGGTGGTGCGAAAGAAAATCTAGAAAATTACCACTGTCACATGGTTTACGATACACCTTGGTTTCCATCCTGTTGTTCGGCTCGTCAGTTCTGATCACACACACATCTAAGAAGGACAACATGTTATTTTGTTCAGGCTCGTAGGTAAACTTAATCACGGGGTTGACGCTGTTTAAGCATTGGTGAAAATCATCAACAAAATTCTTGTCTAGGATAACGAAAGTGTCATCAACATACCTACGATAAAACTTGACAGGAAATACAATCTCACCGAACACTTTTTCCTCGATATACTCCATTACAAGGTTAGCGGCAGTGACAGAGACAGGGCTTCCCATTGGACAGCCATTCACTTGATGGTACACCTCTCCACGGAAGGCAAAGAAACATTGGTTCAGACAAAAACGCAAAAGCAAAATGATATCATCTACATGCAGAGACGTGCGAGTAGAGAGCGTTCGGTCATCAAGTAAGCGTTGTCGGGCGACATCAACTGCAAGATCGTTGGGAACATTTGTGAAAAGGGAAACAATGTCAAACGAAATCATGCTTTCGTGTGGAAGAAGAGTTTGAGCGCGAATCAATTGTACAAACTCTTGGGAATTTTTTACACCAAAGTTATTGTTCCCTGTCAGGGGTGTTAGCAATTCTACCAGATACTTTGACAAATCGTACGTGGGGGAGCCAATAGAAGATACAATGGGACGAAGGGGGCATTCCGGCTTATGTACCTTTGGGAGACCGTAAAGTTTAGGCGTGCTACCATCGGAGGACAAAACGTTTAATGAAGTTGTTTTTCTTGTTATGTGAAGTCGGTGTTCTTATTTTAATCAGAAATATATGTATAGGCATTTTTCTGACAGCCTACACATATAGGCTGGTAGAAATTGTCCACATCTGGCCTATACTTATAGGCTGTCTGCAACTGTCCACATCTGGGGCCCTATGTTGCGCTTTTTGGACTCCCACGGCGACTAGGGAGAAGGAAGTGACGTCAACAACGCAGCAAACGCAGATTGGATTTTTGTTCTGTGGAAATTTTTCATCAACGACTCTCGCCAATCAACATCCAATCTGCGTTTGTTGCGTTGTTGACGTCACTTCCTTCTCCCTAGTCGCCGTGGGAGTCCAAAAAGCGCAACATAGGGCCCCTGGTACTCCGTGGATGCCGCTCACACTGCGTGTGGGAAGTCACGAAGGATACACAAGAACACAGAAATTTGAGGCACCACAGTCAAACTCGCCAGACGAGGTAGACGAAAGCAACTTACCAGCACGATTGCACGGCGGTTTTTTTCTCCTCGCACGAATCGGCGTCCCATCGAGGTACAACGTTGGGTAGGCCCCCTTTCTCAGTCGAGGCCTTTGCTTCTTCTCAATGTCGCGGTCCTCAAAATGCCTCGAGCACACCACGTGAAAATCCGTCGGCAACCAGTTAGCCCTGTTGATCTGCTCTATCCACTTTTGCCTAAGTTCAATTCTTTTTGGAAACTTGAACAACGACAGACCGTAATACATGGACCCACTGCATCCGTCGACGCAGCACATCTTCATCTCCCCCGGTAAAAAGTGCCCTTAGGGCAGCCCCTGATCGTTGTTTCTCGACCAAGAATCTAAGAACTAACGGTGCTAACGGGGCCGTCTGGGTACTGGAATTGCTAGAATTAACACGAACACACAGCCGAGACGACGAAACTGGCCGAAATATGTTTACCCTCTAAAGAAAGTGACGTCATTGCTGTCGCGTGCAGAGCTGGCAATTGAAAGCTGGTCACGTGATCGTTTACGTCACACGTCACGTGCATCGTAGGGATGTGCTCCGTTTGCCTCAGCCGCTCCAGGCGCTCCAGCTGCATATTCGGTCATGTGTCGACTAGAGACCTTTTGCGTTGAAGAATCGAATGCACTCCATGTGCGGTCAGCGCCAATCAGCGCTCTCAAGTGAATATCAAGAGCAGTTCACAGCGTTCACATAAGCGCCTACGCGTCCGGCTTGTGGACGTTTGTACTTTGTGGTGGTGTTGGCTCTTTCAGCAGTCCGTGTTTTTTACCGCAGCTCTCGTCGAATCTGCTCAAAATGGGAAAACTTCTGCAAACGGCGGTGTGCATTAACTTCATGAAGCTTCTGCTCATGACATTCAACGTAATATTTGGTGTAAGTACGCACTTATATCGTTCCTCCGACAAATGCGCGGATGGTAACTCCGTTTGAGCGGTATGGGTGCTTTTGTTGATTAGTTGTTGTTTGTTTTATACTCGATGCCGTGTTCGCGTCGTTTTCCGACTGGCGTCCTCTTTCAGTCCTTTATAATGCCTCGCGATTTGTCTATGTCGATTTCCGATTCGCGAATGCGTGCTCGGTTGTGCTAAATCAATAGTGCGGCTGTTGCTTCCTTCGGTTTTACGATGTCCGGCGAAGCGCACTTCACCGCACAAATTGTTGCATATTTAGAGTCCGGCTCATTTGGGAATACATCGGTTATGAAAGCGATTGCGCGATGACAAGGCCCTGGGCCTGTCTCGGTACCAATGAAATGAAATGAAAGACCGTGTTTTGAAGCAGGGGTAGAGCGACATAGTGAAAACCGATCGTGGATCAAAGATTCCTTCTAATAAACGAGATTAATTAAACTAATAAACCCCGAGACTTTACGACGACTCCATTTTAGTGTAGCTGAGGCTGTGTTGTGTCCGTCTAACTCCGTCTCGAATCCTTCGTGTCGCCGCCGAATTATCTCGGACTGAGTGCTTCCTTTTCTGCCTTCCGTTGGTCAAGGAACTGGTTTTGGCGACACGTCAACCGAGCTAACAAAACGCTGCTGACGTGCGGCCAGGGATCACCCTTGCCTGAAACAGAAGCGAACTTGAGTGCTGCTTTTCTTTGTGTTGTTTATTTCTTTCTGCATTCGCGGAAGCGTTCCGCTAGCCCACATAGAGGGTTCGCTGTGCCCTCATGTGTGACCAGAATGGCCGAAACAGCTGAAACGAATAGCCTGTGGCCGCCTCGGCCTGTTTCCTTTGCGGCCATATGGTCGGGAATTTATGAGCGCCCCCGTGGCTCCGCTATCTCGCGTTACAGCCTCGAACGCCGTTCGGTGAAAAGCCGCGACGTACGGTCGGACGCTCTCGATATCAGCGTCGTAAACGGGAAATATCTGTGTTTCGGTTGCTTCTGGGTGTGCTAAGCTAGATCATTATATGCGGAGCGCAAGTTCGTCTGCTTCTTTTGCAACGGTTGCGGTGACGTCAGGACGCCGATCACTGATTGGCTCTGAATGAAGGATAATGGGTAGACCTCAAGGCAGCTTTGCTTTGAGGTCTACCCACTATCATTCAGACAGGGCCAATCGGAGCTCTGTGTTCTAATGTCACGGCAGCCTCTGCAAAAGAAGCGGACAAACTAGCGCTCTGCATAGCTCCTTCGGAGCAGAGTAGCGCACTGATTTGTAGTAGGCTGGATCGGGATCCCGTCGGTGGCACCACCGGCGGCCATTGCTTGACACCAGGCAATACATGCCAGTCTATCGGAGAAACAAACAAGAGTAGGAGTATTGAAGCTTGTACGCTGTGCTCAAAGGCGAGTAGTTTATGATGTGCTGCAATCATTATGTCGGGTGCTTGGAGATCGAATTGGTATTTGTCAAGAGTTTGAACGCCGATTAGGAAAATCAAACGTGCCGAAGCACCCACGGCTGAGCTGGCAAGCTTGCTGTCGTAGTGGTGTAAACAGAGGAGCTTGCTGTCAATAAGACCGTCCTCGGGGAAGCCCAGAAGTTGATGTATGTCGAAGAAGTTCAATGTTGACAGCGGCCTTCCGGGAGTGAGCGAATTCCGCGTAGCAAAGCCTTCAAGCTTGTCGTCTGCTAAACCCAACTCTTCGAAACCGCCACAGACTCCACGGTAACTCTAGCTGACTCTTGTCTCATTGAGCTGCACTACATTTTTCGCCTAGCAGAGTCACTCTTGATCGCGAAACTTTAATTTATAAAAACTGTGAGGGCTGTCAGTTTTAACATTTGTGCGCAAGCTATTTAACTGGCTTCCTGAACAGCAGCCAAAAAGTTTCAGTGCCAACAACAGCTTACGAGTGGGGGAAATTACACTTTTTCTCGTTTTCCCCATAGAGTCCTATGCATTAGCTGGTGTCAAGTGATGGCTTCCGGTGGTGCCACTCGACCCTAGCAAGACAAACCTCAATTCGCGATCCAGCCTACTACAAAAGAGATCAGTGGAGTAGCGCAATCTAGAATGCCATCTCTCGGTGACTAGTGGCAAAGGCCCAAGGCTGCCAATTCCAGTCACAAATGCATGGGGAACGTGAGAAAATTGTTGTTTCTTAAATATTTTGGGGATGTTTGGAATGACAATAGTTTTTGACATAATAAAGGAACAGTTTACAGCAATTTGCGCTAAGTTGTGTGCCATGTAAGAACGTAATTTTAAAAAAATAATTGCCTGAGCGGCATCAGGCAGCAGACGATGCGGCACGGTCGCACTGTTTACGTTACCCGCTCCGGCCAACCCATAAAGTCCATCTCCGCTGTGCAAAACAATCGTCTGCTTCAACTGCCATTGCGTTCTCAAAATTTTCACACGCATCCGATATTATGAAAACTTTGATAAGGTGTTTAGTGCTTTACCAACTTCACAATAGACTAGTTTTGGAAAGTGTGAACTCGTCATTTATTTTTTAATCAGCCGTGTTGCGTCAATCTTTATGTGTTCTTTCATAGGGCAGGCGCCTCCTGGAACCCTGAGTACCACGTGACTCGCGCTGAGCTGTTCTGTCAGTCGTGTTGTTGGCAAAACACACGGATCAATGGATTGCGTTACTCTTCTCCGTAAAAGCTATATAGTGCTCTATGCTAAACTGCCGATGGAGCCGGGACAAAGCTCAAATCCTGAATAAAACAGGCACCAGTCTTTTCACGGATCAGGACGAAAACTCGCTGCTTTTATCCCTAACCCCAAACAAAGACCCACTTAAATATTTATTTTTTTTTACATGAGCTCAAATAACGTGAGAATTAATCCGAAACGATTGAAAACGATGCCGGGACATTACCCTCAAAATTTGAAACTTTAAAATTCAGTATTTGTGAATTAAAAAAACAATTTCCAAATGCCGAATTTGAAGTTCCCGCGCGATCCGCGCCAGTGCAGTGAGTCAGATTTTGCGGTCTCCTGCGACTCGACTTGCTTTCAGACCTCCGCCGTTGTCACGGCGACCCCAACCGAGGAGGAGGTGAGGGATAGAAAGACGCCGGCGGGAAAAAAAACCGGTCTTTCTCCGACTCGCCAACGGGCGCTGCCAAGTTTTCCGAGGGAGGGTACAAATCTAGGAAGCAACATCACACCGAACTCTGAATTTTGGTATTTCAAAAAGAGGAGCCGTAGTGCGTTCGCAATTGCGTTAAAAAAACATGTTTTACGATTGCCGTTATTAAATGTTATAGAAATGTCACCTACAAAGCTTCTAAATTTCCTGATTTTTGACGTCACCGATCAAAAGAAGCGAGGAGGTGAACGCGGGAAATACAAAAGCCAAAACTAAAAAGGCGCGCGCGCGCGCGGGAAAATTTTTTTTCGCGATGCGGTTTTTTTTGCGTGTCTATGACTACAAGTTGCATCGTTTTAGACAATAAAAAAAAATACGACCTTTGGGTTGTCAGTGCCCCTTTAACTAATGCAAAATATAAATGACTTGCAAAAGATTTAAGATCAGTATACCTGTAGTATGTTGGTAATCAAGTTTTATTGGCCGCTCATGGCTACAGTCCATACCTCTAGCAGAGAGAAAGAGGGACTGTCATTATGCACGAGAACACAAAGGGAATTACTCGGGTCTCGATACTCGCATCGTATGACCACAAGCATACTCTGCTAGAAAGTGCAGACTCTGATCCAATAGAAACGTGTTGTGATAAAAAATGGTTATCATGTACTCGCAAAAAGATTTCTAGTGGTCGCTACTCGTCCAAGGAGTGATCACTGCAGCAGCTCCGAGATGCGAGTGTCAGCCTGCGCAACACTCGTCTCTTGGAGTTGCTGTGTCGGAATGCTAGGCTTACTCTCAAGGAGGCTTGGAATTTGCCGCGTCAGTCAGAAGACGCTGACATAGAGAGAGCGTCTGCCCAAACAAGCCAGGATGGTTCCCATGCAGTCCATATTGACGCAGCAAAAACACGAGTTTTCTTCTGCCATGAAGTGACTAGTTATCTCTGCCGCTCGCTACCGTAATCCTTGTTGCATATATACGTAGCTTTATTTTTTTGTCTCAGTTTGGATGTTTGCAGGCCACCTTGTATGGGCTTTCGGTCTTTTGGTCTCCCTCGTGTCTCCAGAGCTGACAATTAATGAAATTAAAGGAAATTCTTTCCGTCGACGCTCGGACGCTGAGCCAGCTTGTGCATTTGAAGCGAGAGCGACCGCTCACGTGACTCGTTGGCTCGCTCATTTTGCTGTCGCGCACCTCATGCGCGTTTGGACTGCCCAGCACGAAACTCGCCCTGCAATTGCTGCAGAAAGATGAGGCACTTCGCCAAGGTATGCCACTTAAGAAAACGAGCTTAGCACCATAGAGCTGCATGCCGTGGGAGCGCCTGCCATGGCCAAGTTTGTGAATGCTACCGTTGAAACCTGCACTGCCAAGTTCAAGATGGAGTCTGGAGCGGAGGTGTCCGCTTTTCCCAGCAACTTTCCTACCGTGCTAGCCAAGCTTGTTGAGAACCTGCTGACAAGTTGAGAACCTGCTGATGTTGAGAACCTACTGACAAGACCCAGAAAGCTGAATGCTGCTCGTGTTTGTAGGCGGCATTGGAGGGGAGAAGGCAAGCTTCCAGCAGCTCTATGTCATCATGTCGCTTCCCGTGCCTCTTCTAGGACTGCCAACAATTTATGCTCTCCAGGTCATCTGATTTCTTGGTGGTGTGGAGGCACCCAGCTCTACAATCCACGCCGAATTGTTCCATGGACTTGGTACTCCCAAAGGACGTATACACCATTCACCTGAGGCAGGACGCCGTGCCATTTTCACCCGGCGTACCTCGTCGGATTCCCATCCCGATGCAAGAGGTTGTCCGGCAAGGATGAAAAAAGTTGGAAGGGGAGGGGGTGAATCGTCAAGTCGACAGACCAACGCTATGGTGCTCTGGACCTGTCGTCCCAAAGCCTTATGGCACCTATCGGCTATGCAATGATTTCACACGGTTCAACCAAGTGGTACTTGGAGAACGCCATATCTTTCCGACCGTCAAGCAGTTCCTTGGTATCATTATGAACCAGCGCACAGGTAGACAGTTACTCAAAAACCAACCACACAGAAAAATACACTCGCACAGCGCTGAACTATCAACTGATTTGTATTTCAGACTGCCTCTTCTTCGACCCCAAGGAATAGGTTGCCAAGGAAGAAAAGGGGAAAGACAAGGCAAAGGAAGGAAAGGTGAAAAGAAAGAAGAAAAGGAAAAACAGAGATGAACAGAAAAAGGAAAATAGAAGGCAAAGAAAAGGAAAATAAAGGAGAATAATACTAATACAGCCGAGTCCAAGAGTTACAAAAATTACAAAATGATTACAAAATTAATCACAAACATATATAAACCAGGTGATATGCTGGTCTACTGTCGACTACACTCTTGGCGTAAATAGTTCGTGTGATGCAAAAAGTCCAAGAGTTATAAAAATTAATTGTTAAATAATATCAGAAGTAAACAAAAACATCACATCTTCGACATCACATCTGAACAAAGAATACTTCCAGAAGGCAATGGCCAGAATTCTTAAGGTCAAGACGGTGTAGTCAACATGATTGAAGGCGTTCTTGTTTTTGGATGCACCAAGAAAGAATGCGATGCTCGACTCCAGCAAGTGTTGTCTCGTGTTGCAAAAGCAGGCGTTACTCATTTGAACCAGGACAAGTGCCATCTCGGAGTCTTGGAAGTCCCTTCCCTCTGCGTACCTATCTCGGCAGAAGGCATCAGGCCTAACCCAGACAAAGTTGAGGCTACCAAGACAATGGAACCTCCCCAGGACATAGTGGGTGTCGGGTGTCTCCTTGGCATGGTTAATTCATGCCAAGTAATCCATGCCATATCGCCAGGTTCCTTCCACACACCTTGGATGTCACGGCATCCAGACGAGTCCTCCTGAATAAAACTACTAGCTCGACTGGCAGCATGAAGAGCAAACAGCCTCCAAAAAAGTCAAAGAACTGGTGACATCTTACCGATGTATGGCTAAGTGCCTCCCATCTCAAGGGCTGTCCAAACAGTACACTGAAAAGAATGTGTGAAGCGACACTTCTCTGCCATATGAAGTGCGGCAATCTGCTTCCGTTTGCTTCTTTTTTTGCCGGGGAGAGAGCTTCCCTCTGCCAACGCTGCTTGTGTCCTTCACGGAGGCCTAGAGCATGCTCATCACATGGGTTCGGAGAGCCACTCACACGCTCTGTTGGCTTTCAGTCAATTGCTCAAGGCCCCTGCTGCTGTTCAGTCCCAGAAAAGGGAAGGATACGAGGCCTTCATGCCGTGGCAATGGCAGTAGCTAGGTCGTGAGCTGCGGTAGAACAGATGGACAGGCAACAGGCACAGCATTGGCGGGTGACGTGAAACACCAAGTCCGACGAGCACCGTTCGCAGAAAAGCAGAGAAGACGAGAGGAAAGCCGCGATGTTTGCCTGGTGGATGTTCAAACAGAAGACGGACTGGCCAGACATGAACTTTCACATCATATGGCGGAAAAGTGTTGTTTCACGCGTTCTGAAGTATCCTGATTGGACACCCCTTTACGCCGCAACAGTGTGTGTAGACACGAGTTCTTTCGGACTTGACATGGTCCTGTTGCAGACTCGGCCAACGGGAGAACGCCGACCAGTTGCCTTTGCTTCACGGTCAATGACCGAAACTGAGCAAAGATACAGTCAAACAGAAAAGGAGGCTTTGGCAATGGCGTGAGCCATCCAGCGGTTTGGCAAGTTTATGTCTGGCATTAATTTTAAAGTGGAGAAGATGGAGCTCGATATGCTACCTCTTCGGGTGCAGAGGTTCGGGATAAAGATGATGTGCTACCAGTTCTGGATGCTGTACATGCCTGGAAACTTCTGGCCACAGCAAATACACTCGCGAATCCCCACATCGGCATTCCGTCCCCTGGACACTGTGGAACTCGCTTACTGGCACCTTGGAAGTGCTGCCAGAAAACTGAAGGACACGAGAAAAACCCAAGTCTCAAACGGCGAGTGCGGTGCACTTATTTCTTTTTGCCAGTGCGGGAGGCCGCAGAAGTCGAGTTGCGATTGCACCTTGCGAAGTATGCTATGGTGATGGGTGAACTCTCCCCCTGTGACAGTCTTCTTAAAGGTGCTTGTTTGGTTATCCCCTCTTAACTGAGGCCGGCAATGTTGGCGCTGGTGCATGAGGGACACCAAGGCATCAACCACAGCAAAGCCCGAAAGTTAGTATGGTGGCCAGGCATAACGACCGAAATTACCTCTAAACTTGCTAACTGTGAACAGTGCGCCTCTACTCGAGTGAACTTCGCAGAGCCGATGGTCTCCTCCCCGTTCTCTGGTCGTCCATAGGAGGCATGGACCTCTTTCACATCGACAGTCGGACTTTCATCCTGCTGTATCATTCTGCTGTATGATTAAGGACCTAACCCCAGTGAAACCTGGAAAGCTTGGCTTTAAATTATCTGCTTTCAAAGAAAATATAGTTCTCGAACGACTGTTCAAATGTTCCTGTGCACAGTTCAGCCCAGCTCATTTTACGCCGAGTGAACTCTCGAGTTGGGCTACAAAATAAAAAAGACGCGGTGGGCTTCTGTGCGGTTCTGCCGAAAAATGGATGAGCTCTTGTCCGGTTATCACAAACTTGTCCAATAGATGAAACTGAAAAAACCCAAAACATAAATTACCAAAAGACAAAAAAAAAAAAAAGCAAATATCTTTAGCTGCAGACGCTGTGAGCTAAGGTGCTTTGCTATACTTCAAGTATACACCAGCACGCGCCTTTGACGTCGCGCTGCTGCAGTGGTGCCGTTGTCGCCAAGACGCATGCACAGAAACTTCACTTTGCAGCGAATCTGATTTCTGTCCATGCACAGTCCCCATACTTGGTGTGGGCAAACTGCAGAGTTGCTCGTAAGGGGCGTATCGGTCTATATGAGTCTATGCTTTCGGGTATTGATTTGTGCATGTTTGTTTTTAGTTTCTGTTTTCTTTATTTTTCCTTTATTCCCCCTTCACCCTTCCTCAGCATGAAGTAGCAAGCCAGTGTTATTGAGCACAGTTATTTTTTTTGTCCTTTAAATAAATCATTTTCTTTTTCAGCTCAAATAGTGGTACGAACTAAAAAAAAAATGTCTGTGGTCGAGACTCGTAGTGTTGCCCCCCTTTCCCTCAGTGGGAAGGTAATGCGGAGAGCAAGTCGTCTGCTTCCTGCTCAGGGCTTTGCAGTGACGTCAGAACGACGCCGAGCTCGGATTGGCTTTGATTGAAAGGATAGTGGGTAGACATCAATGCTAGATGCCTCGAGGTCTACCCACCATTTTTTTCAATCAGCCAATAGGAGCTCAGCGTTCTGAAATCCTCTCAGCCCCTGTGCAAGAAGCGGACAAACTTGCGCTCCACATAGATTTCAAAATGATGAGACAAACTTTGTTGCCCTTTAGTTTAAGTTTGGTAATTTGAGGCAGGCATGGTACAAATGTACAGTGTTGTATATTTTGTAGTTTATTTGCATTGTCGGGATGCTAATTGATGCGTCTGTACAAATATTGCATATAATCCGACGTGCAAAGGGTGTGCGGGCACATCTTTCTCTTCAAAGAGTAAACAGTTGTTCTTTTTAATGCAGCAATCGCCAGATGATTTGTCATTGTGAACTGGTAGCTCATTGGTATTTGTTCTTTTGCTTGACATGACTTTCTCCGCACGTGATGTCATAGGAACATTGGAAGTGTTGCTGTCTTATCGAGTCGAACGGTTCTTTTCGCCAAGTGGAGTACTTGGTACCATTCACCGACTCCTTGCCGCGATCACCGGCTCACGTCGCCCGAACAAGTTAAGATGGAAGTGCGCAGCTTCCCGTCATAAATATTTCAGTGCAGCTTTCCAGTGCTTGATGAGTGGCGTTCGGGATGGTGTAACGGATACATGAATTGCGCAGATTGTAATGCCTTGCTATGTTGGACGCTACTTGAGGCTGGTTCGGACGTCTGGGTGTGACCGTTTACGAAACGACGGTTGTTGTGACTATTTCACAATGTGTCGTAATGCAAGGTGTCATTCGGCCACATTAAAACGTCCGAGCCAGCCTTGGCCGAGGCTTGACGCCATAAAGACAGATTAAACTGCAAAACTGCCACGTAAAGCAGTGTTTTCATAGTTTTTAAGCCCGGCCAGTAAACCTTTTTCAAAAGTGTGCGCCATCTAGCAGCTGCTGCGCCAATTATCCGCCGTCGTTAATAATGGCAATCGTAAAACATGTTTTTTGACGCAATTGCGAACGCACTACGGCCCCTCTTTTTGAAATACCAAAAATCAGAGTTCGGTGAGATGTCCCCTCCTAGATGTGTGTCCTCTCTCAGAAAACTTGGCGGTGCTCGAGCAGATCGGCGAGTTGGGGAAGAAACCAGTTTTTTCCCGTGCGCCAGCTCGCCTGCTCCTCGCATCGGGTCAGCGGAGGTCCGAGAGAAAGTCGAGTCGCAGGAGACCGCAAAATTTGACTGACTGCACTGGCGGGGATCGCGCGGGAACTTCAAATTCGGCATTTGGAAATTGTTTTTTTAATTCACAAATACTGAATTCCCAAGTTTCGAATTTTGAGGGTAATGTCCCGGCACCGTTTTCAATCATTTCGGATAATAAAAAAAAATATGATTTTGACGTGTCAGTGCCCCTTTAAGCATGTATTGCGAGCATGTATTAGACACGAGGGCCGCATCGTCGTCTGCCGCAAGCTCTGCGTGGCTGGCTGGCTCGTATCGAGACCAATGATGCGGCGTACGGCGAGGATGCAGGTTCAATCAAGCGCGTCGTGGCGGGAAAATAATGACTGCTAATGTTGCCCGACGAGTTTCTGAAAAGAGTATCGAGTGATCCCTAGTTGAATACTTTCGATCGTGTGGAAGGCCGCGGTCTGGACTTGAGCGAGACTTGTCTCGCCCGTAACGTGGGTGAAAGACATTGCTTTCGTCCCTTTTGGTGTCGTCGCTCACATCTTCCCGGCGCAGGTGATGGGCATGGTGCTTCTGATCCTCGGCGTGTGGATGAACGCGTCGCTGTACCACTTCCTGCGCCTCTCGGCGGACTACAACCAGCACATGCCGCTGGTCTTCATCGTCACGGGCATCGTGGTGGTCGTGGTGTCCATCCTGGCTTGCATCGGCACAGCCAAGGGCCAGTCTGCCATGCTGTACATTGTGAGTAAACGACTCCTCTCCAACGAACCTTGCAGGGATCGGCGTTTTAGGCTCGACTCGTTCATCCGCAACCAGCTTGGACTAAAACATTGCCATTCCTCAGTGGTGTAGTCAGGAATTGTAAATGGAGGGTGTTTAACTTTTCTGGTAGAAATGGAGAAAAAAAGTATTAGTGTTCTATTATACCTGCATTAAAAAAAAAAAAGAATGCACAAGACTGCGCTGTCCACTCCTGGGAAAACTAAGGGACTCGTCAAAGGATCTTTGGAAGAAATGGGGAAAAGAGTGTCATTGCGAACGGTAAAGGCTACAAATTGGGTTACTGCCCTTTCATCGTACTCTCTTTTGCTGTATGAACCAGGGCTCTTGCTGAAACGCTTAAGATAATGACTTCTATGTTTTGATTGTGAGCACAAAAGAAAGAGAGAACCAGCGAAATCATCTCGGGTGGCATTCGGACCCTCAAACATACCTCCTGGCAGCGCCCTGGCCATTCTCTCAACCTCAACCTCCCGACCTAAAGTAAACTCGAGAAACTCCCTCACCCTCATGTCCACACTCACCTTCAGTCCATCACTCATGAACTAATGAACTTGCCAATCTCACAAGCTCGCCAAACTCGCGAGCTCATGCCCCTCGCTGCACCTCGAAATCGCAAGATTATGAGGCTTAGACACTCCCTCACTCTTACCTCCCGTCTCAAGGTAAGCGAGTGCGTTTAGGAATACGTCTTGCCTACACACGGTCCGTTGCAACACTTCCTGCTGGCGGGGTTTGATCGAAGCTTGGCGCTTATTAGAGCATCTTTGTTCGTGTGTGCATTTCAGGGCTGACGACGTGCCAGTAAGCATGCTTCTTTGTTGTTTTTATTAGGTTGGGGGTTTGGCAGCGAGATGGGTGTGGTTTCTCTTGTTCTCAAAATCGCAAAACATAGTGTCAATTGTGATGTGAAATTGCTCGATAGAGTGCAAACTCTGCTAAAAATAACGAGCTCATCTGAAAAAAAAAAAAAAAAAAAGAGCTGAATTTGGTTGATCTTTTGAAATGATCTCATGCTGGTGTTCCCTGAGGTTGGAGGCAAAACTGCTCTCTTTAAAATTGTTTCCTCGAGTGAAAATGCCCATTCTTGTCTCGAGCTCGTCGGTTACACTTTTTGGGTGCTTCTCATTGGTTCTTGAAGTGATACATAGTTTAGACTTTGGCAGTAAATAGAATGCTCTGTGGTTTTTGTGTTCGGTCTGGGTGTTGACAGTGTATGCAATGTACACCTCTGATCAATGGAAGATGAAACTTTTGGGGGCTTCCAAATTGCACCATTTGCCTGGAGTTATTCTTGAGCATATTCTTGTTGGTGAAGTGAAGATGTTTGCATCTTACTTGACAGCAACTTTCAGCACTGCCTGGGATAAGGTTTTGTGCTCTCCCTCAAATTGATTGTGGCTGTTGCTGAGTTGTATGTGACACCAGAGTGTCGAACCGAAATTTTTATCGGTTCAGTTCAGCTTCAGGTCACAGCTTTCAGTTCAGTTCCAGTTCAGTTTGGGGGAGCAAAAATAACGGTTCAAACCGGTTCGAACCAATTTGAACTGTTAAATTGAGAATATATTTTCCGCATTGTTTTGGCAAAAGGCATTATTTTCACCTTGAAACAATGAAATATATGGTTTTATCATTCCTACAATCCACTTTTATTTTCAGATACCAGAAATAAAAAATTGTGTTTTGATTCAACAGTAAAAAAAAAAGAAAGAAGTCTAGATTAACATACAAAACGTTGTGTTTATGCAACTCAACATCCATTTGTTTACCTCAGCCAATTGCGCCATTTTGATACAAACCCAATTTTCTGCGCCTAGTTGTGCCAAAAACGTGAAATCTGTCGAAATTGTGCCAGACTGTGCCAAAGATTTACTCGCAGAATGAACGCACTTTTTTCCCGAAAAATCGATGCAAAGTTAGGGGGGGGGGCGTTCATTACGCGAAGTAAAATTTTTGCGTCCGTATTTACTCGCATAATCAACGGACCTCTAAATCCGGAAAAAACCACGTAACTTCTTATTCTTTGCGCGCAGCGCGCGACTCCAAAACCAAACTGCAATGCGCAAAAAAAAAAAAATGCTGCTGTTTTTTTTTTGCTTCCGTGTTTGTTTGTTTTTTCCCCCGCCTTTCGCAAGTTGTTTTGTTTGCCTACGCTTCTCCGCTTTTCTTATCTCCTTGCGCGCGACGCGCGACCTCCGGACCAAACTGCGCTGTGCAAAAAAAAAAAAAAAAAGGAAAAAAAAAGCTCCTCTTTATGTTTTTTTTTCTTTTCTCTTGGTTCCGTGGGTTTTTTTTTTTTTTCTCTTTGCCGCTTTTCGCGAGCTCTTTCGTTTGCCCACGCCCATGCATTCGCGACCTCGCTCACCAGGATCGAAAAGTGCGTTCACTTCGAGGGCCTCTCGCTTCTCTTTCCAAAGTGCGAGGAGGGGGCGAGGGCAGGATGCCTTCATTATGCGCGCTTTGCTTAAGCGAGGGCTTCTTTTTCTCTTTCTTATCTCCTTGTGTGCGGCGCGCGACCCAAAGTCCAAACTGCGCTGTGCAAAAAGAAAAAAAAGCTCCTCTCTATGTTTTTTTTTTCTCTTGCTTCCGTTGGATCTTTTTTTTTATTTTTTAGCGCCTTTTGCGAGGCGCTTTGTTCGCCCATGCCTTCGCGACCTCGCTGCACCAGGATAGAAAAGTGCCTTCATTTCGCGCGCGTGGGGGGAGGGGGTCAAAATTTTGACGTCCGAGTTGGGGGTGCGTTTATTATGCGAGTAAAAAAAAGTCAAAATTTTGAGGGCCGACTTGGGGGGGTGCGTTTATTACGCGAGTGCGTTCATTGTGCGAGTAAATACGGTAGCTCAAAAACTAAAAAAAAAAAAAGTTTGCGGCGACGCTCGACTTAGCGGGAAACGAGAGCTTGGTTGGCAGCATTCAATCTCGTCGTAGTAAAGTAGACAGCACGGGTACAGAGTGGCGCAAGGAACCGCCGGATTCGAACGTTTCAGTTGTAGTATCCTTCTATACCTATGATACGTGGTCTTTTCCCGATTTTCCTACTACTTTCCGCTGTCATTTGTGAGTGCATGCTAATGGTGCGCTGTCACGCGGTCCCGCTGTCTGGCCGCCGGAGGTACGACGCACAGGCTATCAAGATGAGCAAACCTAAGTATTTCTTTCGTTTTGAGAGTAAAACTTTTCTTAAAAGTGCTATTGAGCGCCTCCATTGTGTAATTGTTCATTCGTGTCCGTAATCTCGTCAAAATGGACGGCGCTGTCGCCGTGAGTACTTTCGGTTATCACACACATGCTTCCAGTGCGTGAGCAATCAAATGAATCGGTCACACACCCGTATTTAGCGTCCATGTAGTGCTCATAGTTTTTCTACCAATTCACTATTTACTTTGGGACTCACTTTTCTGGGGAGTGTTTTTCTATCTGCACGTGCTTTCTACGAGCGTCCGATCGATGTCTGGTTGTAGTAAAGCGTGCTTCCCTGTTCATGCTCTCGAATCACCGCTTTAAAAAGTTTTGCACTACAATTGCGCTTTGGCACCAGTTCGTATAAGCTTGAGGTATCTGGTGCCCACCTAACTTTGCAGCAAGCCTGTGTTTCCTGTCCTCATCTATGCGCATGAAACTCGTGTTTGCCTTTTCTGTTTTTTTTTCTTTTATATTTTATCTCGGTGCGTATCGCCGCTGATGACTTATTGGAACCAGGGTGGACAAAAATAATGATTAAAAAAGAAAAATTTTATATATGTGATTTCTATCTTTCTACGCTTCTACGATTTATATAAGTTTTTTATGATTTAAAATGCTGATAAGCTGCTTTAACATTTTCTGCTCCTAATCTGCTCCTAATCTTCTCCAAACTGTAGACTTTTGTGCTGCGAAGTTGCTCCAAAATGCATAAACTGCTGGTTCGAAACGAGAATTTCGTGCTCCTGAACTGCTCCAAAATCCAGATTTTTGTGCTCCAAAAATTGCTCCAAAACCTGTTTCGCCTGTCTCACCCCTGTATAGGGCACCTAAAATACCCGTGATTGTTACAACTTTGTGTCGCAGTATCAAAAGCTGAATCGTAGTTGTGCTCTTTAACTAAAGAATTAATTACAGTGAAGAATAAAATCAAGGAATGGGCAGCTCGCCGCAATATATATTGTGAAATATAGTTTACGAAATATGTTTCACAATCGACAGATGTTTTAATAATATTTCACGTTGAACTGTCAACTTACTCACTCCCTAATTGCTAACATTTTGAGGGACATCACCACGCTGTGCCTTCACACATTGTTGACTTGATCCAGTTTCTCGGTCCCCTGTGTTCAATGGCTTATCCAGTTATAGTTTGGCCACCTGTGTTCAATCCGCACAGCTCTCTGTGAGCCTGTGTTGTCTCCTGCATGGAACATTGATTGTTACACTGACTGTCTAATTGATCCCAGATGATGACAGTGACAAATCAAGTGCTACGATCGATCGTATGATCAGTCGTGTGCTCGTATGGGGCACGACCACAGCAGCAAACATACACACCATCCTTGTTCTTCAAAAAAATGTGATTCAATATATTGCTAATGTGCCACGCTTACAATCAATCGCACAATTGTTCATACATTAGGGTATAATAAGTGTAAAAGATATTTATGAATTTCGTTTATTGCATCCTTTATTCTTGTCGAATGAAACTTTCAGATCATTTTGAAAAACCTTCGCACCCGCAGCTGTGACAGGTGGTTAGTGCCGCGCCGGCGCACTGAATACTTCTCACAGTCGCTGGCATATAACTTGTAGGAATGTGCGAATATTAATATTTTCGAATACGAATCGAATACAAATAGTTAGCTTCGAATAACGAATCGAATATCGAATAGTCGAAGGCAGGGGCATTTATTCACAGCATTTTTATTCTCACATGTCGGAACAAAAAACGAAACTTCTAGTTGTAGGGAAGATTACAAGTTGTCGTGCAGAAACATCTGCTGCTGCACATGGTCAGCTAGGAGGCGCTCCCTTCTAGCGGAAACAACACCTCCAGCTACACAAAACACTTTCTCACTCGGCACTGAAATGGCAGGTATATTGCCAGGTGCTTGATGCGAAGCTTCGCCAGACTGGGATATATTAAGCACCCGAGAGTTCGCCACCACTCACACGGTCTAGTCTCTCTCTTTAGCAGTGCCTCTTCCGCATACGCTAAACTTCCCATTCTGAAGCTGAAACCACTTTGCTTTCCATTGCACTTTTGGCTAAGTGGTCAAATGCTTGCCAAACATCTGCTGATGGCGTTGAGCCTTGCTCTTGTGACTGTGTTACAGCTTCCGGCTGGGTTTCTTCAGTAGCATCACGTGAGGCTAGCACTTGCAGCACCTAGAGCTTTTAGCCATAATAATTTTTCCTTTTCGGCTTTAAAAATTATGGACTTGAAGCGTGGGTCCAAGAACATAGCAAGGCATGCTTCCTTGTCCTCCTCATAGAGAGTGAACCTTGCCTTGATAGATTTTATCAGTTCTGCGGAAATTCTGATGCCCCAGCACAGTTACCTAGGCAGTGGAACATACCAAAAATCACTGGAACTTGGGAGGACAGAGACGGATACTTCTCAGCACTGGCAATATAAAGTTGCATCAAACAAGCATCTTTCTACTCTGATTAGCCAAGTCCATTGATGTCGCAGTTCGAGGTAGCAAGCTCCACAGTGACTGCTTCTTAGAGTTTTAAAACGCGAGACAACATTAGATTCTGGCTATTCCATCTTGTCTCCATGTCTTGCACCAGACGTAGTGTGTCCTTTCCCATCTTATTTTGGCACTCCTCAAGCCATTTCTGAGGCTTATGAACTGTGCTTGTAATGTCCCACAATATGCCTCATTTTCTTGCACAGGCGATCAATGGCCGGCGAACGGGATCTCTCGCCATTAATCGCCAGTTGAAGCGTATGCACGAAGCACGCTCTTGCAGTTCACGGAAGTCTCCTTACCACAGCATGGATGTTGCGCCTGTTATCCGTTACGATGAACGTCGCACATTCATCGGGTGTCTCCCAGTCACGGCACATTTCGCCCAACATAGTTGCAATGTTTGCAGCACTGCGACTAGCAGCCATGTGTCGAGTGCTCAAGTGAACCGCTTCATCATGAATTTTGGAATGAGAAGATGACAGGTGAAGCTTACGTAACTTACGTTAGCGCGCGATGTCCACATGTCGCTTGTGGAGGTAACAATGGTAGTGCCGCCTTCAAAGGTACTGTTGAGCTCCGCTTTCACCTTCTTTCGGGTACGTCATGCATCGGTGGCACAAGCACGCTCGAGAGTGTAGAGCGGGATGGTAGGCGATAGTTGGGAACGGCTTCTGTCAAAAGGTCTTTGAAGCCGCGGTCTTCCACAATGCTGTAAAACTGTAAATCAAGCGCCACCATGGTGGCCATTTTGTTATCTAGCACTCGCACCCTCTTTTCTGGCAGGGGCTCCGTGCGGCGCACGAAGTCCGTCAGCGTCGGTTGATCTTTTCCTGGCGTACCAGCGGTGATCCCACGATACTATTTCAACAACGCAGGATGTACCTTGAGATGGTTCACAAGGGGCGTTGTCGTACGTGTGGGTGTTTTAAGCGTTGCCTCGCATGCCGTAGGTACATTGCGCCGTCGATGCCGTCACCCTCGCAAATTATTTCCAAATAGCGCTTCTCTCTCTTCGTTTTGGTGCCGTTTCCCGTTCGTTCCTCCGCTTGGCAGACGGTTCCCCGCAATCACCTCCATCCGCCATAACACGGGTGGGCGAACGCGAAAGTGAGCACAGTTTAAGACGTCGAGAGTCACGAGGGAACATAAACTCGCAGATTACCGCTAGCGACACCGACGCCACCAGTTGAGGTTGAAGCCTCCAGGCAGCTATGTCGCTGTCATTGGGCCTTGCTTAACGAAACCAAAACCGAAAGCAAAACTTACGCTTGCGAATACGTTATCGAATATTCGATTAATTTCGAATATTCGTGTCCTGACGAATATTCGAAAAATGCCAAAGACTTAGTTTACGAATCGAATACGAATATTAAATGTATAATATTCGATTCGTATTCGAAATTTCGAATATTCGCCCACCCCTAATAACTTGCCTTATATTTTAAATGAGTATCTAGAACAAAATATTAACTTTGATACATTCACTAGTAAAAAATGTGAGAATTTTTTGTAAACAATAGATGATAATGCTCTATCTTGTATATGGCAAAGTTTTGGTGTTCGAGCTTTATTGTAAATATTGCTACATAACGAGTCATCTGGGGAAATTTGATCAATGTCATTTATAATTCCATCAACTGTTGATACTTGTTTATTTAGCGTTTGACATGTGCCATATAGAATTATAGACATTCATATGGTGTTTAAGTGTGCTTATATTGTTACACGTCATATTTGTTGTATTTTTTCACAAAACTTTGCTGTCTGTATGGGCCCCCAGGCACTCTCAAGCTGCCAACGACAGCTTTCTCGCCCAAGGGACCCCCACCACTGTGGTGGAAAATAAAATGGAAAAATTGAATTGACATCTGTCTATTGTGAAACATATTTCGTAAATTATATTTCGCAATATATATTTCACATTATATATTGCAACGAGCTGCCCATTCCCCGATTTCATTTACTGTAATTAATTCCCTAGTTGAAGAGCACAACTACGATTCAACTTTGAATACTGCGACGCAAAGTTGTAACAATCACGGGTACTTTAGGCGACCTATACCACACTTCGTGACAACCCTTAGTTTCAGATAAAATATTCTGACTGAGGTAAACAAATGGATGTTGAGTCGCACAAACACAACGTTTCATATGTTAATCTAGACTTCTTTTTTTTACCGCTGCATAGAAGCACTATTTTTTATGTACAGTCGCCGACCGATTATTCGGACTTCGCGGGGACCGAAAAAACGTCCGAATAATAGAGCAGTCCGAAAAATCGGGAGATTAAAAAACTTGCCTTTATTACTTCCAAGTGGGCATAAAAAAGCCGTAAATGGTGCCTCGTTTCAGGTTACACCTCCGTTTCCGTTCGGCAACTTTCTGTTAGCTAGAGAATCGCTGCTTTCGTTTCTAGCTTTATGGTCGAGTACTTTCTGCGCTTATTAACGACACATCGCGGTGGCAGTACAACAGATGGGGCCATGACGTCCAAGCCAGCGTTGTCCGAACAAGATGAGAGGCGCAAATCCATGAGCGCAAAATGGCAACTGGCGACGCGAAGGAACAGAAAAACAAAGCAAAACGATAATGATGATGATGATGACGTGCAGCTAAATGGAAAAAAAGGGCTAGCATAGCGTCACCTAGCGGTAAAACTCAAGAGTACTCAAGTAGCGCTGCCAAGCCAAGCCAATCCATTTGTAGCCAACATAGAATTCAAAATGGCCGCTTCTCGATGGTGTTTTCTGCCGATCGCTCGCAACGATTTTGTCCGAATAATCAAACTTTCGGACTTAAAGCTGTCCGAAACATTGGTCGTGAATATACACTATTTCTATGGGGTAAGTCACGGTTCCGCGTTTACGTCCGAAATATCGAACAAGTCCGAATTATCGGAGTCCGAAAAATCGGTCGGCGACTGTCTGAAAATAAAAGTGGATTGTAGGAACGATAAGACCATATATTTACTCGTTTCACGGTTAAAGTAGTGTCTACCGGCAAAACAATGTGGAAAATATATTCTTAATTTAGCAGTTCAAATCAAACCAGCCGGTTCAAACCGCCGGCTCAAACCAGTTTGAACCGGCTAGAAGATTGGAAAAAAATATTGGATGAAACATTCGAGCAATCTACATGAACATTTAACAACATTTACCACTTTAGTCGTGAAAGCATTTATTCCACGAGTAATTTTATAGCCTTAAAGCTTGCGCATTGAAACTCAAGCTTGTGTAACTCGCTGGGAGTATCTGGCTTTTGTGAATTTAGGTCATGTGCAAAGGAGACGTGTCATGCACGACCATTATTAGTCGCCGGCTATTTTTTTTAGCTCCGAGTCAACATTGTTCCGGATGAATATGCAAACAGCTCGTTGCAATTTACGTGATTTTGCAGTGATACAATCGCTGTGCCATTTGCTCCAAACTGTGCCAAAGTGCTTACCCTACTTTACATCTTTCTACATTTTGCCGAAATGTGAAGAATTTGCACCAACACGGTGCCAAAACATAATTTCTCTCGATTAATACTGGAAATATAATAGCCTAGGCACCACTAGAAGGCCCGATTGTTAGGTAGGCTTGTGCAAGTTTTTGTAACTTTTGATTATCACCTCAAATACTGCAACATTCGATTTCATCTCTGTATCAAACGCTGACGGTACTCGGACGCTTTGCAATATTTCTTACATTTGTGGTGTGTTCTGGCGTGTTAGTTGGCTTCATTGAGTGCGCTTCTCACCCTGCACTCTTGTACTGCATTGAAGCATCAACCTCAACGTAAGTATCGTGAGTTTGCATATCTCGCTTCTCTACGGCGCACTTGTGCGCTAAGGAGAAAGCACTCCTCCAGAACGAGACATTACGCACAATTTCGGGAAAAACTGCGGTGCAGTATTCTGACGATAGTGTTTTTAAAGTCGAGTTTTAGCGAGAATACTTAGGTGTTGTAAGATATATATGGATTTCTCTGGAGGTGTATTTTTTTCTCAACTCTGGTTTAGTTATTGACTTTATATAGCTTTCATCCGTTCAATGGAACACTCAATAAGTAGATAAATACGCAATTAGCTGTAGAAGTGGATGGAAGAATAACCTTACCTAGTTTGGTGGGATTGTATTTTAGGACGGCATATTTATCTTTCACGTGCTGATTCTTGTTATTATGAAGTTCTAAGTATCAAACGTTACTGATGTTCATGACAAAATGACAAAAGGTTTTTTTTTTTTATTTGAATTAAGAATTGCACTTTTATTACATCTTTTAAAGGTTTAACTGACAAGGTATTTATGCTTGCCAAGGTTTTTATTTGAACATGACCTATAAGAGCCCAACCACCCAGAGCACAATTTGAGGCTCGAAATTAGTTTTCTTTCTGCCCAGAAACAGCCGGTCGAGAATTAACCGGTTTCAGTCGCGCTCACTTTCTTTTATATAATCATGTGGCATTCAAACTATAGCGTACCATGTATATTCAAACTCCTGGGTCCTCTAAGGCCCACATTCAATATTACAAATAGGAAAGAACATGAACCCTATTTTTGTGGCCTCCAAGAAGCTGCAAATACGTTGATCGAAAAAAAAAAATGTTGCACAGATCACAAGTACATGTACAACGTCGTTCTCAATATGACTATGTACCACAGGCTGGACGACGCAATGGTGGCGCATGACTGACCAACGTTGCTACGCGGCGTGGGGCTGCTACTTCGGAACTGTCGTTTGTGGTATTGGCCAGTCGATCTTCAAGCGCAGAACATAGAGTGAAAAGGATATAAATGCGAAACAATCGCGCGACAAACGCTGCACGCAACATTGTCATCGCCTGCATCACACGCCAAAAATGCGGTGGAAAAAAAAAAAATGCGGTTGGGTGTAGTTACGTGATTTCCGGCAACTCTCTCCTCTACATTTCTTCCTCCTCCGTGCACATCGTCCACATGTCGCGGCCATGAGCTTCCGTGCTCGTGTTTCGCTTTCGGTATGGAGCAGCTGAGTTTTTTGGCTTCATTAAAAATATATGTGACTCTGTACCAAAAGATTGATTGGGTACTCTCCTGACATCATATTAAATCGCCTAGCAAAAAATAAAATCATATTTTTGGGGGGATGTCAGTGTCCCTTTAAAACTTTAATAGATCAACAATTTAAGTGCTCAAAATGATCCTATTCTCACATTATTTTAGTTAAGCATATACTGTTTGGTTTGCCTTTGATTTTGTATCTAAAATAAGCATTCACAGCAGCTCCTACTGTTGTTCATCAAACAGTATCTTGTTGCTGTTTCCATTGCTTCTATGTGCATCTAAAAAGCTAGTTCCATGTTTCAGAGAATCGAACCTGCTGTGCAGTTGATGCTAAAACAAATGTTCTGCTCGAAAGATTTCTTTTACTGCATCAAAATAGACATTTGACTGCTTTAAAAGGGGCTTCAAAATGACTCAACATTGCTTTCTATTCTTGTACAAAACTGCACATAACAGAATACTAGGCTGTACTAGTAGGCTTGTTTCTCTGCTGTCTTTTTCTTTTCCCTCGTGCAAACCATCATAATGCTAAAACGTCCTCGTCTTGTGAAATGAATTGAGAATGATTTGAGTGTATTTGGCGCCGTGGTAGATTTTATGGCACGAGTGTGCTTTTAACAGTACCTTGATCGTCCAGGTGTACGAGCTGATAGTTTTTCTTCGTTTTTCCGTATTTTTGACTGTTTGTACTTGCGTGTACCATTACTTAGGCTAGAGCCATTTCTCAGTATATCTGACTTAAGGACAGATCCGATTTGGCTGTAATCTAATTTCAGAATCAATGCGAGTATGGTGGTAATCATGCGAGTGTCTTTTTTTATTTTCTTTCGGTTAATATTGAACAAAAATAAGTATCACACACCTTATAATACTAATAGTAAGCTGCTAATATAAGGAAATAATCTTTGCCGAGCTTCGAAGTCTTAAAGCTGCATCAAACTGACATATACTACAAATGACTTAGTTTTTTTGAGAATCGAATTTTTGGCGAGGTTTGCGGTTAAAACTGCCGCAAAAACTTTATCACCCAAACGAGCAATCTCCATCTTTTTTTTCGTTTTTGTTAAAATTAGAACATTGTCCTACAATGTACCCTTGTGGTGGGAAGTCCTCATTTGGGGTAGTTACCTGGGCAGATAAGTTTAGTACCCATCATGATTTTGTATGAGTAAAATGCAAAAAAAAGCAGCACAGTCGCATTTGCACCAATGGTGTCGCGCAGTATACATCGCCCCGTGGTAGCAGATACGTCCACCCCCAGTCACGACATATTCATAAAACTGACACTTGGCAAAGTTTGCGCAATGTGGAGTGCACAGAAATAATGTTGGTTACAGTATTTGTGTTCTTTATTGAACTCCGGAGAATCGGGGCACCACAGAAGGCCGCGAGCCCATAATTGTAGGCTCGTGATGCTTCGCAGGTAACTAATACGTGGGTATGGACATACGTACAGAAGAGAAAGAAAGAAGATACCTAGATGGAGAGAGGGGTACGATTTAAGAATGTCGAAACGCGTAGCGACCTGCGAGGGCAACTGCCGTCACTCGGTTTGACGGCGAGCGCCAGAGCGGACAGCCCGGAAGGTCCTCCGCGCTCTGACGGCGGCCATCTGCGCAGTTCGGCGTGGTGCTGATCCTGGTGTTCCTGGCCGAGCTGACGGCGGGCATCGTGGGCTACGTGTACATCCGGCAGGTGAAGGAGGGCATCGGCCGTGGCATGAACTCCTCCATGGTCCACTACGGCGCGGGGGGCTTGTCCGACGAGACCGTCGACTTCGTCCAGAACAACGTACGCATCGCCTTAAAAGAGTGCCTCAGTGGTTGTGGGAGACATAGTACTCCCGGCGGCGCCGACTTGGTCTGAATCTGAGACAGCGGAAACGGACTAGGACGATCGGCAGACCTATTGCAATGGTGGGACCCTTGAACGGTGGAAAGTTGGGAAAAAAAACTACTTATCTGAGCCGTCGCCGACTTCCTCAGAACGGCCGTCGGGCGCCGCCGCATGGAGACGAGGAATAAAAAATTTGCGGCTGTAGGTTTATCTATAGGGTGTTCCAAGTCACCAGGCTCGATCTAAATGGACCGTAAAAATGGACGCCTGCACGTAGAAATCTAAACTTTTCATCAAAAGTCTATTTCACAGGACGGTTTTTTCTTGTAAAATTACAAAGCGTAGCTCCCTCACTGGTCGCAACCACCGCGATTTATTAAAATGAACATAATCTTTTTTTAAAGTATCTTTGGTTTAAAAGTTAATGCGGACAATAAAAGCAAAACTTAAAAGTAAAAAAAAAAATGCATTAGCATAACGACGGCGTTTTTACTGCAAACGAATTTCTTCTGCGTGTCATCTGTTTTCTTATTTCTGGTCGGCTACACCTTTGGACGATGCTCCCGACGCCATCTATCAGTACGCGTGCCAAACGTGCCTTGCAACTCAACTCTGTCTTCTGCGTCGTTGCCCTCCGTTGACCAGAGCAAGTTTCTTAGCCTTTTTTTTTTTTACAGAAAGAAAGCTACGCTTTGTAATTTAAAAAAAAAAAAGACCTGTGAAATACATTTTTGACGAAATGTCTAGATTGCTTCGTGCAGCGCCGATTTTTACGGTCCATTTTAGATCGAGCTGGGTTGTTGGGACACCCTATATTAATGAACCCGTCGTATGTAAAACGACCGGGTCTTTTCGAAAAGACCGCCAAACCGTTCCCTTTTGCCTCTTTTTCTTGTTTTGCGACGACGCGGAGAATGATTGAACGCAGACGGAGCGTGTGTTTGGCACCGCCTCCGCCCTCCCTTTGACAACACGGTCCAGGCACCAAAAAAATCTCGGCTAGCTTTGGTAGAATGCGGTCCCGCAATAAAAAAACTGGGAGACGGAAGATGTCTCGCTATTAACGCTTCCGGGTCGTTTTGGTGTCGGAGGTGGAGTGTGTTTGTAATCGTCGTAAAACACATATTTTTCTAACGTCATTCAACGCTTGAAGATGCGCAACTTGCAACCTCTATAATTATCTGAAAAAAAAAAAAAGGCTTTGTCCTTTACGTTGTTGCAAAAAAGAAGCAAGGAGGATCTTGGCTCGGAGGGGAGGATGCGGCTACTCGACCGGCTCTTCCGCACACTACACTTCGTTTGGCATTAACTCAGACTGCAGCGAAAGCTACAATCCGATGGAACCAACGGAGCGGCGCCATGTGCGTATCGTCACGGTGCTCGTCGTCTACGTGGGTTTGAATCGCCAGCCAGACCAATTGCGCGCAGGGAAGAGCTCGCGACAGAGACGCATTTGCCGCGCGCGGTACGTTTTGTTGGCCGTAGCAAACGCGCGGAGACGAGAAGTGCCGCGACGACGTGCTTTCGGAGTGGCTCGACTGGCTCCGTCGGATTGCGGCGTCAAACTCGGAGCGAATTGGAGTATAGAAAATGTTTTCCGCAATAAGGCTATTTTGTTTGTCGCCACTCGAGGACCAGTTTGGGTGCACGGGCGGTACGTGGCGCTAAGCACGCCAGTGAAAGGCCATGGCATCACATTTGATTCCCCCAGCTGGGCTGCTGCGGCTTGATGAGTGCCGAGGACTGGCTGGCCACCGAGTACTACCGGGGCAGCCACCACTTCCCCAAGAGCTGCTGCTCCGCCCCCAACGTGGCCTGCACCGCCGAGAACCTCACGCTGCGAGCCGAGGTGAGAGACGGTCACTCTTGCGTCCTTCGGTTCGATGGATTCCTCGGTTTCGGGGACTTTGTTTAGTCAAAGTTTAGAGTTCATTTACAGCGCGCGTAACGTTGCAGTTTCCACGGTAAAGCGAGCTGAAAACAGCTGAACGAGGCCAAGGCAGCGTTGCGATCAATGTAATGGCGGCGAGAAAGCATCAGTATGTTACTCAATGAACGTTAGTAAGTTTGTTCTACTGTACTAACACTTCGATGATTATCCTAAAAAGAAATTTTAATGCATTGCACATTTTATAGTTGTTTCAAAATTAATGAGGTATCAATTACCACCGAATAAAAACTCCAGTTGAACAAACTATTCGGATGCATAAACTTTTGTGAAATATCCCAGCAAGACCCCGTTGTCTCCAGTGGATTCAGTTGAGTGAACTTTCACTTGAAAGGCTGTCAAACATGACTTGGTAGATGGTGTCTTTCCTCTAAGCAGATCGAGTGTTTTCTAAATTCACAACATATACTACACTCCGGTCCGCTTTCGTTAATATCTTTTTTTTTTTTGCCAGAGGGAATTTTTTTTTTTTTTGCTTGCATTCTTGGACAAAGGCTTAGCGCGTGCCCATCGTGTGGTTCCGGACAGCCACTTGCACGCTCTGCTGGTTGTCATCAAGGTTTCCGTCGTTGTTATCGATCGCAAGCTCCTGGAAACAAGAAAGGGGAAGAGCAATGAGGGAAAGCCGCACTGTTCCTGCGGTTTGCATCCAAACTGGAAATGGACGTGCGCGCAGCAGCTCTCGTGGCACATGCCGTGCAAGTTTTGAAAGCGTAGCATGCTCTGTCCAATTTGGACAGCCCTTAGACAAACATTTGTTCTAGACAAACTAGAACAAAATGAACGAGTGAATTTGTTAATTATAAACACGCAGTCCTGTATGTGACAGTGTGAAGCCAGTTTGTTTATTAATGCTGGCTCATTGTATATTATATTAAAATCATCTTTTTAATCTCCAACGCCTTTCATAGTACGTAGTGGCTTTGACTAATTTGTTGTACCGTTGCGGACACTACAAATGCGGAAGGCCTGCCACGCTTCTTTGGCACAACTTGCAGCGTTTAAAGGAACTTTGGTGCAGGCTAGGCCTGGAACTTGGCAGATGGAGAAAGAGGGAACCTTGCGGGGACTGCAGGCAGAGCGGAAGTTCAGATGGATGTAACGGTGCTAATTATCTAGAGGGGGGTTCGTTCGTCCTGGCGTGCATCAGAGTGAAAGGATTGGTACGGAAGGAAATTTCGCTACCAATTTTAAAGGAGCGTAAATGGGCTTACGAAGGACCTCGAAATTTCTTCACCAAAAAAGAAGTGGAACCTCGAACAAGTTTGATGTTTATGGTTTTTTCATACTTTCGAAGTGGTCCTTTTAACCTATTAAGACGAGTGACTTTTTCTGGTTTCGTGGATTTTCTCTAGAAAGTATCTAATGCACGCTTGTTAATAGCCTCCTCCAACACTGTTCTTTAAATCGAGGGGTCGAGTGACCCCCGCGTGACCAAAGAAGGTCAACCTTTTATGGTGAGCACACTTTGCGAGCTCCGCTAGAGCTCGAGCTTTTCGAGCGGAGACTCGAGGCGGCAGCTTCTACTAGCGCGCCAGTCTAGCCACGATGAGGTCACACATTATGGACTAGCTTAGAAGTTTAGACCATGGCGCAGCTAGCACGATCGACGAGCGACTTTTGAGTAGGGTGATCGAGGGGCGCCGCGAAATAAATGTTTATGGAAATTCACTTCTCTTTGGCTCGCGTAAATATCCCACTCGGTATATAATTTATTCTCCTCAAGCTCTCTAGTACAAAGGTTGACCTGTGTTCGAGTAAGTACGGTAGCTTATATTATATTGGGCAAGAAAAGACAATTTCCGTAATTCGAGGTATCTGCCCGGAAAAGAAAGGGGCGCGCAATATATGGTAATTTTGTTTTTGGGGGTTCGTTCGCGAGCTGGGAGACGAGATTGCGTTGCCGTGGCACGAGATGATAACTGTACACTGCCTGACTCGAACCCTACTCGAACGGGAAAACTAAAATGGCGTCACGATTTAACTTGCGCCGCAGGGCTGCTACAGCAAGGTGATGCGGTTCTTGGACACCAACCTGAGCGCCATTGCAGGAGGAGCCGTGGGCTTTGCCTTCTTCCAGGTGAGCTCCTCCGTGGAAGCCAATAGGCAACACTGGGGTAGCCTCGGTACGCTGCCTGCAACGCCTCTCCGATGTCCACCACGTCCTCAAAATCGGTCCCTCTGTCCGACTACAACGTACGGGTGTTACGTCCTGCCACGATCCTGCTGGTGTCGCGGCGGCGGCGGAGCAGACGTCCATTCCGCTGCGGGTGGCTCTGCAGCTCAACGTACCGCGGAAGATCTCGCATTTTCTCACACTTTTTTCCACAGAACACCCCACCGTGCGACTACTTTTGCGACGTCGTTTGTTGCCATTTGGGGACCACTTTTTGTGTATGGGTGGACACACCGGTGCAAAAGGCGTTCCGGACACTGTATCCTGGGCGGCCCAAGTGCATTCCGGGAATCGGCTATCGACGCTAGAGCCGCCAAATGGGCTACGTTTAGGGGCCGACGTACGACCTCCGTTTCCTGCGGGGAAAACAATCCTCTTGGCGTCCCCCTCTCTTCAACTGCGAGCGGAGAGAGGTTGGGGCAACGTGAACGTTGGAAAGGATGTAGGAAAGGAAGAGGCACAAAAAAAAATGGAAAGCACAAAGTGTATAGTGGGGATGCAATTGGCCATCATTACGATTGAAAAATGCGGCTTCCTTAACTTCCGCTATGGTGTCCGGCGAGATCATTTTGCTTCGTCGCGGACTGTTGCGACATTTCTAAGGACAGAAAAGCATTGCCTGCGGCGGCATATAAAGCTCGCAGCGATGCGATCGGGCTTTTAGAGCAGCTAAAAGTCTGTTTTGGAGCAGCAAAGAAAGATGGAAGATGTATAAATGACAGATTAAGGGAACACAACAACAACATCCGACTAGCAAACTCAGGACTTTTGGGCATTCACTGCCGTGACTGTGGGTGCACCGCGGACTTCAAAAATAGCACCGTAATTGGAAAGAACCACCACCAGTTAACACGTGAGATAATAGAGGCAGCTACCATCATAAAAAGGAGTGACACTTGTGTTAGCAGTCCATCCGTTACGCTTTCTGAAAAAGAATTGGTATATCTTGACTCCCCGAAGGTAATGTGCAATAGACAATGCTATTTGTTTTGTACAGAAGAGAACGAAGTGAGAAGACAAATTTAATACGGGTAAAAGAAAACGAAAGACGACGAAAATACAATTTGAGTTGAAAGTCAGCGCGGCGTGAGTGACCATTTTTCTGGTGCGAGTGTGAGTGTGAGTGAGTTTACTTTAGCGCTTCTCCTTTATCATGAATATCCAACTCGGCCAAGCATCTATTCTCAGAAGCAAAAGAAACTTTTGGAGCATATGTTTACGATTTATTACAATTTGTATCATTTTAAATATTATACGTAAAGATTCACGCGTTGGTCTCTCCATCGGAAGACGTTGTCTAATTTGCCATTCCGCTTCCGCGCAGCTTTTTATTAGCAACAATTGCGTGACAGGTTTGATTCCCTCAAACACAAGAGTAACTGTTGCGCGTACAAGTGCTGGGCACAAGAGCAATACGTTGAACGATGAAGGACAGTATGAACTGCTGCAAATGGTTATTTTACCTACACAGCTGAAGGTATGCCAAATAGTATATTCCACAAAACTCATCTTAGAACAGAATAATATCGCGCACCCAAGTTGATGTTTCATTGAAGTCCTGAAGGTTCTAATAAGACTGCAATTATTGGTTCAGGTAAAAATGAGGAATTAAAATTTATACGTAGGACTTCATAATGACAAACATTGGGATGTGAACAATATAAGAGCCTTAGAAACGATCCTGTCGAACTCGTTAAGGTTCTGCCAAGTTAATTGATCCAGCTAATTGATTTTTAATTTTTTTTTCCCTTCACTGTGCTATCGTGCAGATAGAACATACCTAAAGGTAACTAAACCAGCGAGTTGATATTGCCACGAATGACAATCGATGAGGCGTCAAAACGCTGAAGAAAACTAAACGTTTAATAGAGCGAACCTGTGCCCAAACAAAATAAGATTGAGCAGACGATAACGGGCGTTGATGGCGGCCTAATGGCAGGATCGAGCGCAGGCGGAATACCGACTTATACGGCGCAGCTCCTTCGAAGCCTTTCTTAGGAGCCTAGAATATTCTGCCTCGATCCTTCTCCAACAATGCATTCTGAACATGAACAAGCTAGACTGTTCTCCAACCTTCTCAAATCTTCTATGTACAGTGCTCAGCAAACTTATCTGGAACACATGCCAAGCCTAATCTTGGCTTGTTCTATTTTACTTTTTTTCTATGTGTGCGTGCATAGCTGGCCCTAGCCCCAAGTTATTTCTCTTCGTGTCCCACTATGTCGGTAGCATACCTTCAGTTCACATAAATATGCGCAGTTCTCTCATATTTTATCTTTTTTCTGCATTCAATATTCCGCAAGTGTTCCGTATGAGTTTGACGACGACTGTACTTACATAAAGAAAGGTAAAAAAAACATGCAGTACCGGGTATTATACTGCAGCCACCTGTATGTGAGACCAGTGCGCTGCCGACTCGGCTACGTAAGCGTGCGGCAATATAAAAAATAAGCTTATAGAGACGCCCATGGAAATACTCCCGCAATAGACGAGTATCCTCAAGAAATCTAGATTTTGAACAAAAAGTAATCGGAATATCGTAGTCTATACGTACTACTAGCCGCAGTTTTGTTCAGGATGTTTTACTGCAAGGTACAGTTGTAACATGAGCGTTTATCAATGCTTTCACCGTGCAGTGCGTGGTAAGAAGCGTGCTCAATGTGCCTAACCTAACCCACCTGAACTGAGTACGAACAAGAAAATATTCTGCGACTTCCGAGTACTGCCAGTGTACAGAGTACTGCCAAAAAAAAATTGGCACCTAAAAGTGCCAATTTTTTTTTATTTTGAATTGTTACTCCTCTAGTATTACACATAAAATTTGAAAAGTTTATTACGCAAAAATCAGCGGAGGCGAAAAAAATGTTTGCCAACTAATACGAGTGCTGCCATCTATGATCAGCGCCGCAAAACTATTCAGACGAGCCTAGCTCGTCCGTGGAATTGAGGGCAACCGAAAAAACCACTGGACGAGCTGAGTTCGTCCACGGCATTTTTAGCCAGAAAGTGGCCGACGAACTCGGCTCGTCCAAGGCACTTGAGGGGTTAAGCCGATAACTGAAAGTTCAGAAATTTTAGACGAGCCACCCTAACGATCCTGCCGTGTCCTCGGCTCTTTCAGTGTCGATAAAGTGAAATTGGGTCTTGGTGCACCGTTAATGCAAACTCATCACATTTTGACTAAATGTAGCAGGTTGTAGCGGGGAAAGCACTTTGGCACAAACGGCACATCAATCGCATCACCGAGCTTGGGATCACCTGCAACAATAATCTTAAGCAGCGAGAGGGCTCAAGTGTCGTTACTTTGGACTCCAACTTGTCGCTCTGGTCAAGAGAATGCCGAGTCCTCACTCTGGTTTCCTCCTTCGATTTACCCAGCCGTCAACGAGATTGAGTGTGGATGCGTTCTTGCACCGCAGCTCGGCGGCAGACGACGTCATTCCGTAGCCCGAGCTATACGTGGCGCAAGCTCGCAGGCTCCAGTATCGTTTGCTGCTGGACAGTGCGAGAATGCACCTAAGCCACTATCCTTAACTTTTGCTCATTGCACGAAGCCCACGACAATTGAATATAGCGCAATGTTGCAGGTTTCAGTTGACATTCTGGGAGTGTCATATTGTTGGAATGAACGTGCGAGGTACAACATTGGGCCCGCAATATTGGTCGAGGCACGTGCGACAGCTTCGCGTCTGTTTGGTACTAACGCTTTTCCTGGTCTTACCTCAGTTCTCGCCTGTTCTCATTTTTTGCAGCTCTTCGGAGTGGCTCTGTCTTTCTGCCTCGCTTCGAACATCAACAAGGCGAAATACGAACGTGTTGTATAAGCGGTCAGGTGAGTTTTCTTTCTGGAACTACAGTTGCAGCATGTCGAGTGGGGCAGGCAGCTATATTTGGGGGCATTCGAGCTCAACCTCGGCCGATGTCCGATAGCACTCTTTCAGATCCTCCAGATCCTCCAGACCACTGCAGATTTTGTGAAAGTGAAAAAGCAAATGCAGTGGAGCCTCTACAAAATTCTTCCGAGAGATAAATTGCGAGGAACTTGTGGATGTGAGGGGAGTTAGGAAACAGTAATTTGTGTAGAACCTCGTTAGGGAACTTTTGGTGGAACACACATCTTCCCACTCTGTTGACAGTCGAAGAACAATAGAGCAATCTCACAAAGCGTTCCATGCACACATAATGCTGGCACAACTGTAGTTTACGAGACAGCTCGTGCCGTCTCGTGCTCTGCTCACGCAGACTGCGGCGGTTTTGATAATATGTTTATTGCGGGTTTTTTTTTCCAAATCATACGGTGCAACCTGTCTCTCAAAAAAACTTCCGCACTTGTGTGTGAGGACAGGTAGTTCATAATAACATTACGTAACCTTTTTAGCAAAAACATGACACGACCAAAATACACTAAACAGACTTACTATACTATCCTTTGAACCTAAACTTTTGACACATGTTTGTCTGGTCGGGGTAACACTACCGTAATATCCTGAGTCATTGCCCACCCCGCTTTTTGGGCGAATATCGATTTCCAAAAAAACAGAGTGGTCGCCCACCCCTACGAATACCCCAACGCAGACACCGCGATCGGCGATCATTCATCCTACCCGAATAAAGCGGCCGTGGGCCTTACGGCTGGACGACGTCCGTGACAAAGTAAAACAAAAAAAGGGAAAGACACTTCACTTTGTTTGTGCATTTCCTCCCCGATTTCCGCGACCCCGAAGTCGGAGTATGTGCGTGCGAAAGGAAAACGATAGAGATAACGAAATGAAAGTTTGTTTTGCTCGCAAGAAAGTTTGTTCGGACCAAAAGAAAAGAAGTCGGAAAGATAGAACAAGCAGTAATCCATTCGGTGATTGCAAGGTCAGCGAATGCCCCGTATCCTGGGGAACGTAACCCGTAAAGTGTAAGGTCAAAGTCCGTCTCCGCTGAAATAAGGTCACCGCGAGCCCGGTCCTTCTAGAAAGACGTCGCAACTGCAGTTGGTAAGGTTGTGCAATGTTTGAGACAAAGCCAACGGGCAAATAAAGACTCGTTGAAACGCCACTCACAGACGTTTGTGAAGCTTACCATTTCGAGTTCCGGTTTGTGGTGCTATCCACGCCACTGGAGGAACGATGCCTCAACCCGCGTTGATACCATGCCGCGCACAGATGCACGCATGTATGCACCAAACAAGAAAGTTGCGCAAGAGCTTAAGTACACCCTGCGATTGACAATGCGCCCAACTTGGCCCGACGGCCGAATATTTCCCAACGCAATTGCCGGCTTTTCCGCTTCCCCAGCGTCGCTCCTCATCGCTTGTTTTGCCCGCTCACTCACTCCTTGCGCCTGGGTGGTTTTACTTGTTTCTTGTTGACTATTGTTTTTTTTTTTTCTACTAACAAGGAAAACGTCGCGGTTTCAAGAAACTTGCTTTTGCGGAAGAGACGTTTTCACGTTATATGGCGATCGGCGGTGTTCATTGCACGTATGCAAGCAGCAAACTTTGCGATAGTAAAACCTTCTTTCATCGGCAATTCTTGCATCAAACAATGAAACTAATTCGAGTTTTAAGTTTACTATATCTCCTGCACGGTTGCACTAGATAAGTACAGAAAAATGGGCGTTTTTTTTTTTTTTTTTATAGCTTTTTCTAAATTTTTTGCACTTACCCATCGAGACATAGTCAACCCACTTTTTTTATGAATTTCAGGCGGCAGGGGGGTGGGCGATGATTAGGGATATTACGGTAATTAAAAGGGAGGACGTCCAAGCAATCCCCAATCAAAGACCCGACGTTTCGAGGCCTGCTCGGCGTCTTCTTCGGGGCGACTTTACGCAATTTGAAATTTTTCAAGACTGCAGGTTATCGCGACGTGCTCGTATAACATTCCTTTATATTAATCCCACGAATCCTAAAAAAAAGCAATAAAAAAAATTTTGGGCAGACAATGAGACAAATTAGAAAAAGATGATCACCATAAACGCGACCACAAATACCAAATTCGGTTGTCGTTCCCAGTCAGCAATGTTTACTTATCTCCCACCGTGGCTAAGTAACACCATCCCTGCCGAGGGCAACATCGGCCACGGCCCTGCAATTACAAGAAGAGGGCTATCTTTCGGCATTTTTGAAAGGAATAGCAAATCGTGCCAAAAATACGGGCGAAGTGTCTTTCGGGGGTCTCTCGGGAAGTTACTGTATATGCGGCAAAACTCCTGAATTCTCTCTACGGAGAAAAAAACCGTTTCGTTCGTGCAAGAAGACTACAGGTCCCACGACGTATAGCGGCGGTGGAAGCATAACGAAACTGGCTTTTGAGATGGGTATATGGAACGAGCGCAGTATATCATGCGCGCTGCTTCTCGTACAACTCCCGATCAAGGCACGCTCGTGTCTTTGAACTCGAGTCTCTGGGCCTCTCACTCGATGCGCCCATCGCTGTACATTATTAGTTCTGAAACTTCTCGCGGCAAAGCAGTGCAGAAGCCTGCAGGCCCTCTAAACAATAATCAACGTTACTAGAACGTCTCAGTTGGGAAACTGCCATAGAGCCTGCTCTGAAGACGTGACACCGATCCGTGCACCAGAACCGAGCTAACTGCGATCGCAACGCCGCCATTTCTCCCGCAGCGGTTACTCGAGGAACGGCACGACCGTATCGGTCAGGGAAAATCGCATTCAGTAGCGTCTGCTGCGACGGTTCTATTTTGGCTTTAGTCGGCCATTTTGACGCCGAATCATATACGGTGGAAAGGGTTTCAGGGATGCCAACCCCCGTCTCCCAGTTGGATGCGCCGCGAATCACTACCAAAGTTAGGACACACACAGGTCGGGACGCGCTACCTGAAATCACCGGCGAGACATGGTTGTATAAAAACACTATAAATATTGTGCAGCAAAACCTCGTAAACTAAAGATCATAGAAAACATATCGCGCTTGTCATTTTATACTAATCTCCAATAAAAGTTCCTGCACAAAGAGCTTTTGATGTTTGTTTTTATGCAAAAACATGCTTTCTAAAAGCTTATGGTGACCACAGTAAAGAAACAGATTGAGCCGCCATCTTGGCACCTCGAGCCTGGGAGTTTTGTTACTCTGGGAACATTCAGTGACTCGCTAAAGGGTGGCGCTTTTATCGCATTTAGCTCAGTAGTAGACGCCAGCGACCCAGGTTTCAAGGGCAAGTTTCCCAACTGAGTGTTTTAATAATGTTGACAATAATCCACATAGTAGTACAGTGAAATCTCGGTATAACGAACTTCAGGGGGCCGCGGAAAATTGTTCGTTATTCTGAAAGGTCGTTATAGTGAAAACCGCGAAATTAACCATAATTACTAATTTTCCAATGATTAAAACGTCCTACCTTTACAACGGTGGGTCCTTGAACTCGTTTTTCACAAAGATGCACAAGTCAACATCAGACAAAGCACGTTTATTTAAAGTAGTCGGTGATTTTCTTTTGATGCGCGCAGCACAAACTTTGCAGCACGAAAGCCTCCAACTCATCCACATTCCTGTGGAGCGATTCGGTCGCCGTGGCGCTTTTAGCGAGGAATATGCGGAATTTCCGCATGATATCCATCATATCTGCGGTCGTCACGGCCTCGTCGCAATCTTCTGGTGTCGTCGCACCACCCTCGTTATCCGCGACATCGTCGATCATGCCATCGTCGCTGCCTTCATCATCGCGAATGCTTTGCACGATGTCCTCTGTCGTGAGCTCTGCCGACGTCATCGTTGCCTCGTCACACAGCACATAATCGTCAAATGAGACCGAATCCACGTCGAGCAGCTCGGTCAACTCGCTCCACAGCTCACCAGGATTGCCTTCCTCCGCCTGTACAGCGTTTTGTGGCTGCTCAGCGTCTTGTGACTGCTCATGTCCTTGCATTAGGCCTGCTTTCTTCCAGCAGTTTTTTATGGTTGTTGACGTGACGCTCCACCATGCGCCGGTAAGCATTTCTGCAGCCTGTCGGACGTTGATAACAGTGGACTGCTTCAGTTGCAGGTTTATGAGCACACGCTGAACGAGGCGCTTGCGGAAGTGTGCCTTCACGCTCCTGATTATTCCCTGATCTAGGGGTTGAAGTACAGACGTGCAGTTGGGCGGCAGGTATTCGAGGCGCACATTCGTGAGCCGTACGTTGACAATGTGTGCCGAGCAGTTGTCAACAATCATTAGAATGTTCCGTCCCTCCTTTTTCATCTTCTTGTCAACACTCAGAAGCCATTCGGTAAACAGCTCTCGAGTCATCCAGGCTCGTTTGTTAGCCCTGTACTCGCATGGCAAAGACACCACATTCTTCATGCAGCGCGGCTTTGCAAATCTCCCAATAACGAGAGGCTTAAGCTTCTCTGTGCCAGTTGAATTGCAACAATACAGCACAGTAATGCGAACCTTTGATTTCTTGCCGCCTTTGCATTCTTCCCCCTTGAAGTGCATTGTCTTGTCCGGTAAAAGTTGGTAAAAGCAGGCCGTCTCGTCGGCGTTGAATACATCGGTCGCACGGTACGACGCCACCATTTCCCGAAACCTTTCTTCCCGCCACGTGGCTGCTGCTGCTTCGTCCGCTGCCTTCTCCTCGCCGGACACAGTCTGCCACGTGATTGCATTCCGCTGGCGAAAACGGTGGAGCCAACCAGAAGATGCCTCGAAGTCGGTTACGTCCAGAATGGCAGCAAACTCTCGCGCCTTCTCCTGGATCATGGGGCCTGACACGGGCACGTTCTGCGCTCTGACGTCTTTAAACCATGTCAGCACCGCTGAGTCTACCCGCTGGAAGTCGCCGAGCCGCAGTCGCTTTCTTGAGGGGGCAAGGTGCGATTGAAGCTGACACTTCATTATTTTTTCTTTATCCTTGAGAATCGTGGCAATTGTAGAACGCGCCACTCCATGTTCTTTCGCAACGACAGCTTGTTTTTTGCCTTCTTCTAGTTGCCGAAGAATATCCACTTTCTCACTTAGCGAAAACTGTTTCCGCTTTTTCGCCGGAGGGAGAGATGAGCTCATGGCAGCACCGCAATGAACTCCGAAAAAAAGCCGCGTCTGACAAAGCTGAGAGCACACGCAGAAGTGACAAAGATAGAACCCGATGCGTCGCCGGCGACGCAGCCAGTGCGGTGCCACCGTAAACTGGCGTGCTTCGTAAAATAGCCGTCAACAAAAAAAAGAAAAAAAAAAGAAAATTGTCAACGCAAAAAGAGTTACGTTCTCGCCTCGCCACGCTTCCTTTTACAAAAAAGAAAAAGCAAAAAAAAAAATTTCCCCCCAACGTTGTTTTTTTTTTTTTTTCTCCCACTTTCCGCGCACTTGCTCCCTGCCTCCCTCTCGCCCTTGCCGAACCCCTGACCATAGGCTATGCCCTGACGAACCATTTGGACGAACCCTCGCCTCTGCGCTCTGCGCCGTATGCGCTGGTAAAACCCGTCGTCGTTTGAACAACAACAAAAAAAGAAATAGTAGTCCGTCTTCCGTTACCTCTCGCGCTGTCTCGCGTTTTCATCGGAGCGAGTTGCAACTTGCAAGGCGTCCGCTCGCCGTGTCGTCTGCTAGCCTGCCGCTCCGGCCGCCGCGAGTTCGTAGTACTGAGGTGTTGTTAACATGATGCGGAGCTAAATATAGTGCTCGTTATTCTGAAATGTTCGTTATTCTGAAGTACGTTGTAGTGAAATAATTTTGCATTACAACCATAGGCAGTCAGCACGGGATTTTTTAGAAGTTTGTTAATCTGAAAAGTTCGTTAAAGTGGTGTTCGCTGTACCGAGATTTGACTGTAGGTAGCGATTGGTTCCTAGTTACGACTCAGTGGGTGGCTCAGATCTTACCAAAGAGTGCTTAAAGAAGAAAAACACCCTGCATGAGGGTGGAGACGGTCGGGAAAGTCTGGGCGCTCGTAGAACCCCAGAATTTCCTTGACTGACCTCGTGCATTATTCCGGTTTAAGCGCTACTCATCGAGGCACAGCCATGAGCCAAACGCTGCCTGGTGCGTGTCCCCAAGGTCCACTCTATTGCATCAGAGAGGGTCCCTGGCCAACCGTTGGTGCCGGATCAAAGTCAAAAGTTTGAGAACCCTGCTGGAAACTTTCGTCTCTGTGCAGTAGACTTTATAAAACGCCTCTTCTAAGCATAAAAACTGGAAAGTAAACATTTGACAGAGATCTGTCATGTTTCATTACAAGAGATCTAGGCATGTTTCAGGAATTCCGGTTGAGGCTGCTCAACCGACGTTTTCGCACTATGTTGAAGCAAAACGGGGGCCGTTTACCATCCACGGATAAAATCGGAATTCAGTGATTACTCGACCACCGACTCCGATCGGCTAGGCCGCCGTTTTACTCTGCTTTTGGCGTCCAAACGGGACGCCGAAAAATCGTAAAACATGGCCCGGCGACGGAGGCCCGGGTTGGCAACCCTCATTTCCCTACGGCAGTCTTCAAAAATGCCAGACGTTTCTTTTGTTTCCAGAAACCTTTGTGGCGGCAGTCCGGGGACTCTGGACCATTCCCTCGCCGCAGTTTGGGTGGTCCGGGCCTTCTCACGTTCGCTCTTGTTGGAGATTGTGTGCTTTGCTGCCTCGACCACACAAGTGTTTTCACGAAATGGGGTGCAGCCGAAGAGACTGTGGCCTCGAAAGGGGTCGAACGGACAATGCATGTTCGAGTGCCGTCCTCGTAGTACAGTCGAATCTCGTTAATTCAAACTTGCGGATAATTCAAACTAACATGCAGGGCCCATCCTATGCGTCGCTATGGGAGGAAACTCCCGGTAATTCAAACTTTGTTTTATTCAAACAATTTTTGGTCCCCCTCGAGTATGAATTAACGAGATTTGACTGTAGCTGCCTGGCGCTGAGATGAACGCCATGCAAGTCGGGGTCATTTGACCGTAGAATTGTTCAAAAATTTGCGCAGCCAGTGTGCTCCCATCTTTTGCTGGTAGACGAGTATTGTGCAAAAGGAACGAGATAATTTGCTATTTGCTCTCCACACATTTTTCTTCACCTTCCGACATAGAAAGAAGATCAGTTGAAATCCAAAAACTGTTACCCGCATTGTCGCTCGTAATCCCCGCAGGCTCCAGTCTCTTTACCCCTGCAGAATGCAAGTGCCGGCATTTGTTTGATTTTCACAAAAGGGTTAGGGGATTGTCATGTTCCTGTTAGCCTACTTAGGGTCTCATTGCTTATCACTTTGTCACAGTTTTAAAGGGTCCCGGGCCACAAACCGTCGAAGCAGAGATCTTCGCTCCTCCTCCCAGTCCATACAGTGTAATCCATTTATAACGATAAAGAGAAAACCCCAAAATTCAGTCATTAGGTATAACCGATTATCATGGTATGTGGACTGGAAATTGATTGTTTCTGGTCTAGAAACGCTTATAAGTTGATCATTAAAAGCGGTACATTGTTATATGTGGTATCGTTGTAAGTGGGTTGCACTGTAGATGTGTGAAAAGCCAATTTTGCTTTCATTGCGGTAGTGACGACAGTGGCTGGTGGATGGCCTCTCGTTTTGGAACGAGCATTTATTTTTGGAATGCCGTAATCTTGCTTAGTTTTGAGAAGGCCCCTGCAGGTTATACTTCTTTGTGTTTTGCAGAATGCTACAATTTTGCTGCGCGTAAAAGAGAATTAAGATGGTCTGTTCGCTCTTTACGAGCACTTAGTCTTTGCTTGTTTTAGTCATATTTCTGAACTCGTGGGAGCTGTCCCACCTTTTGTTTGTTTTTTAGCGATACAGACAGATCTTGATGCATTTAGTTCTTTGTCAATGTAGCGAGTGCAGTCGACATTATTCTTCGACAATCTCTACTGAAAGGTCATCTTCTCCCCCCTTTGTTTAGTTTTGAGCTTTGTCAAAAAGGGCAAACACTTTTTCGTTGCTCTCGGAACCTCGAGCTCAAGTTTTGTGTATGGTGATGGAATTTTTATATTTGTTTTTTCCTAAAAAGCCGGTTAGAGTCTCAGTGCCCTTATATATATATATATATATACTTAGTCACACTTTCCTTATCTTAAGTTTCCTTTTCTCGAACCGAAAGTGAGGTTTCAGCGACCTCGTACACACGAGACTGGCTTGGTCATTCCGTTATTTTTTTAAACGTAAAAAAATCTCGGCTGAAACATTGTTTACAGCATGCTTAGTCCTTTCAACAGTCTTCCCAGCGAAATTAATCTCAAAGGTAGAACAATCAGTCTTGTTTCCAAGTGAAGTTTGAGCGTCATTCAATATCTGCCTCCGAGCTCGTTTTGATAGATGCTGGATGTTCCGGTTTTCTTTTCGCTGCAGTCTTTCACGCTTAGGTTTACAAGGAACGGCTGTGATACCTGAAAAGAGGTATGTCGAGAGCTATTTTGAGAATGGTTTACTCCTCAATATACATGTATCTCCCGCTTTGAAACTCTTTCGTGCTTGTAATCGGACTGCGTTACCGGGACGGTGCACAACCCATCTGCACCGCCGGTCACTGTTCAGCTTCTGTGTTACGTGGCACAATACTGTCGTTGAGCGGAAGGAAGACGACACGGCTTATACAGCGTATGTGTATGTGCTTACAATGAATGTGTTGTGGACTGTACCAAACAAAGCGTCCTTCTTTTAGGTGTTGAACTTTGCGTTAAATGGACTGCACGCGTCGGTGGTTTGTCGACAGTCAGATTGCCGGTATTTACCCGAAGAGAACCAATAAATGTGCGCCGAATGTCATTTTGGAGGACTGTTGGGGCAAAACGAAAACTGAAAATACCTTTCACCGTGCTAGGAGAGACTCGAAGAAATGCGAGTGTAAATGTTTTCCGCAACACAGGCTTTGTGCAAATAACAATAGTCTACCACTCCTCATAATCTTTTCACCAACCTCTGTGCAACTGATACGCTCCAATGACATTAAACGAGTACAAGCGGCAGAATTATCAATTGACAATGGAAAGTTCACTCTCTCATGCTTTCTGGATTCGGAACGGAAGACTCCCATGAGGTAACGCAGAACCTACCGTAAGATTCTGCGGAAGCGCCCATTTCGTTCAAGCGCCCACTATTCACGTGTTCCAAACTTGGGAATTCTGCAAACGTATACGTTGAGCGCCCAGTCTGACCAGACGAGCGCCCATGTCTAGATTGACCCAATTTTCAGTGAAAGTGGAGTGGGTGCACCCCCCGGTATTTTACGGTAGTCGCAAGATAAGGGACAAGACTCTGGACCCATGGCTGCTACAACTACCAACTGGAGTTGAATGCAGGGTGGATGCTACATTTTCTTTTCTCTTAAATTAAACCCACTCCTAAAATGAGATGAGTAGTGCTGCTGTACTCTTGTTGCATTGCTGTCTGTCCATCTAAACAACCATTTTGTTAGCTTTTCTTCGGTTGGGAAAGCCTGGACCGAGTGGAATTTCGTACAATTCACAAGCTACACAGACATACCTTTCTGCAAGCTGCATTGTGTCCAGCATGCAAAACGCAACGTTTTCACGTGCGACGCAGGCTCAAAAACATTGCGAGACCTTTCTGCCACTTTGACACCTACGGTGGTATCCTATTTGGACTGCATGATACAGTGCGTCTCGGTGTAAAGCAAATTCATAAAATTGTATTGCCTACAAATTAGTCCCAAAGTTTGCTCATTAAGTGTCGTCTAAACAAGGGGTCACATAACCCATGGCCTCTGCAAGTTCTAAACCAATTTCGATGGAGGCTCAGAATTCTGCGCAGTAATACATAAAGCCGCCAGCCTTGTTTGCTTCGAGAATGATACATATTACATGCAAGACAAAATAGTTCCCATACCTGTATATGCAAAAGTTGAAGCTTGGGCAAGTTGGTACGACATACTTAAAAAGATGAAAACAATGCAAAAAACGACGCACCGGATTAATGAAGACACGGACAGTGCTCTGTCCGTGTCTTCGTACATTCGGTGTGTCGTTGTTTTGCGCAGTTTTCATCTTTTTAAGTTGTTTTTTTATGTACATGCAATTTGTGCAATGCTAAGCTGGGCCTGTCGACCAACAAGCTCTTTGCATTTGTCACTGTTTACCACTGATCGGTCAGTTCGCAGGAAGAACTGCACATAAATAAAAACCATTTTAGTTTGAGACTCGCCCAGAACGGTAGTATGGTTCGCCCATGCACCAAAGGGGCGTCTAGATTGTCAATCGGCAAATGGCATTCGAGCAATGGGAGAGTCTGCAACCCTATAAACCAGCAAGCAAGAACTGCAGAGCAGAAACTGTTTGCCCATTTCTCACACTGTCGCGAGGTGCTCCCAAAGAAGTTTGTGGAAAAGCAACGGGACAACCGACACTTTGCTCGTATTTAAATATTTATTATTACGAGTCTGTTTCTCCACGTCACATTAAAAAAAACCAAAAATGACTATTTCAATGGTCAGACCTCGCAGCTTTTCCTATGCAATTAACACGACGACAGGCGCACGCACGCGTCCACTGCGAACGTATGTGCAGCTCAGTTTAGGGTTGGCCACAAATTGGGATGGCCCTTCGCCCGGTAAATGTGGCAAATAAATAAAGACGACGGCCACTCCCGCAAGTCGCCAACACCAAACGGCATCTCTGTTGCCACGCAAGTCCCACAGAGCCGAAGACACTCGAAAGACTGCAAAAAAACAGACGATCCACGGAGGCCACCGAACTGCCCCTGCAATTTGGTTTCGTGAGAATGCTGGCAGGTCGTTAGGTTGCGTGTGGGGGATGGACTTCCAACCGTCGGAAGCATCCTGCATCTCTGAGAAAGGCAAAGAAATCCTAAGCATTAAAACGGCGGCATGACTGCCGTTTGAAAATGATAGTAAAGGTCGCGAGCCCTTGTGCAACGAAAGCACTTCTGGTAGCTGAACGCTCGTGCCTTTCCCCATGCTGCACAGAAGTTTCGAGCTGGCGTACGAGGAAGGAAGGCAAAAATAAGCGGAGAGGTAGCGGCCACTTCCAAAGGGCAATTCTTGTAACGCAATAACTAGTTGAATGAAACAAAACTTACAAAAGTAGTGCCATTTGACCTAAAACTTGAGCATTTCTTTGACATTCCGCTGGCATTTTTCTCTAAAAACCCCTTCCCCAACACAAACACACAGCTATACACATCCTCAAAAATTGTACAGAGGTCTAAAAGATAAAAAAGTGTCAGTTTGTCGAGAGAAAGATCTCGTTCCATTTGTCTGGGGATGGGCGGGGAGTGACCTTAACTTAAACTTTTAAACTTGGTAGCCTTCATTTGTCTTTCTCGTAGAACCAAACAAAAGAAGAGCACATGTCGGTTTCACCAATGCAGGGAGCTGGCTGAATGCAATGCATTGCAAAGTAGCAATAAAGCCCCCGTAGAAGTAAAAAGTACCGTCCTCCATCATTGCGCGAGCCTCCGCACAACACTCGGAGGATCTGCTGCACCGTTGTACGACGTCCTACAGGCTGCACAAGGTAACCGTTGCACTGGCCACTGCTTTTGGGGGGCACCATCCCTGTGGCACACAAGCCGACAGCCCCTCCATCCGGGGGCAAATAGTGTACACTGCGCCGACACTGTAGCGCAAACGAGCAATCGAGTTTTTTCCGCTTTTCTCGTAGAATCGAAGGGCCGTCGTCAAACACTTCTAGTGTCTTAGAAAGTGCTCGCTCTTGGCACTAACCTAGGCGATGAAATTTGATGCTAGTCGACGACCTGCACCGACGTCGCATTTTCGCACTGATGGTGTCGTACAGTGTACCGTAACTTGCTCACTCTGAAGTTTGAACGATCCCCGGCAAGATGGTCGGTAAAGTGACCCGGTGGCAATGCAAACTTGCGGCTCGTCCGTAGCTAGGAAAGCCCGCCCGTACTGCACCACGCAGAGTCTACGAGTCCTCGCGGGAAGCCAAGAGTTTCGTGTTGAGTAAACCGTTCATGCGAGGTTTCGTAAGAACCCGGGAAAGTCTCCGAGATGGCTCGACGCGAGAAACCTTCGAGGTCGGCAGTTTAATGTCGCTAAAATTTGACCCCCATTGGAATGTTTTCCAGGCTACAAACGGCGTGGTGTATCGGTCAGTACGTTCGGAACACAAACCGGGGCCATTGTAAGGGGGGAAATGCAATGACTAGCACACACTGGGTCGCAAACGATTGGGCGGCAGGCCAAAATCCACACCTTCTCGCGCGCGAGAGGGCTTCGACGCCGCCCCTCGCCGCAGCTGCACCGCGAAAAAGAAAGTATCTTGCCTAAAATGATATTTGCATAAAAAGAGAAGAACGCGAGCGTCGCGCAATTCTCTCGGCTCGCTCGTTCCGGGACCGGCAAAATCGACCGAAGCAAAAATGCGGCGACAATTTCCAGCCTCGCGACGTCTCCCCGTCATTTCTAGCCGCCAAAGTTTGACCCAGACGCGCAAACGTGAAACTAGGACGAGAAAAAGAAAGGTCAATGGCACTCCTAGATTTACACCCTCCGTCGGAGTAGAAAGTGATGGACGTCCCTTTCCCCGCACATTTCGGCCTCCGGGCCCAGTGTGGTGCACGTGCGGAGTTCACTTCCGTCAGCGGCTCCACGGAGCACCGAACGCTCCGGGACGTCCAAGGAGTCTCTCCGTCTCGAGACCCGCAAAGCTCCTCGGACTTTGTGGCCGTTGCCTCCGAGAGTTCCTCGCAGCGCCCGACACAGACTGGTGGTTACAACACTGCATACAAAATGGACTTGTCCAACCGAGAGGCAATGGAGAGCGAGGGAAGAAGGTCGCACCCGATGCGAGGGTCGTAATAAATAAGCGGCTGCCTCCAGGATCTTCCCTGCACTTCCGAGGTCCGCGGGACAGAGGTCGGAAGTGCTCGTCGTATGCTCGCGACGCCTCCACGATTCAATTCCGTAGCTCGAGAACTCGGGGAAGCACGTCCCACGCTACGTGACGCACCCATTCTTCCCGGTTCTTTGGATCCGTCGTCTCGACGTGGACCTGCCAGCATGCACGAAGCTTCCCAACCTCGCTGAGCGTCCGAGTCTCCTTGGGTCCCATGACCCCTCTCGACAACGAACGGCGGTAGGCCGCTCCCGCCTCGAAATGTGCTGCCTGCAGGAGCCGACGTAGACCGACGTTGCGTTGCGTTTTTCCCTCTTTCCCGGCGTCGAAGTAGACCGGTCGACTACGCCGCTGGGCGACGTTCCCCGTCTCGTGTGCCAGGGGGGGCCGCCGTGCCCTCAGGGCCTCTTGAAGGGCCTGACCAGGAACATCTTGTCCCCCTTGGGGCTGGTGTAGATGGGCGCCCGCTTGTAGTGCTCCACCAGGTCGTCCAGCTGCGAGAACCTGCGCTGGCCGATGCAGAACACCCCGTCCTCCACGTGCACCCGGAAGTGCTTGTTGCGCAGCGGTGCCTTCAGGGACACCGACAGGTCCCCCACCTGCGGGGAAGCAGCTGCCCTGTGGAACGCCTCCTGGGGGCGACACCAGACTCCCAAACATCTTCCCGGCCCAATGCCACAAAAATAAACCTCCTCGACAAAAAAGAAGTGCGACGTTCACACCGGGAGACTCATTTGACTATAGTTCCCGAAGGTGCTTTCAGTTTGGGCTCAATCTTCCAAAATTCTGTTTTAGAGCGCAGCTCTTAGGCACCCGTTTCCGTGTTTCGTGGCGTCGGCGTAACCGCGCTAAATTTGGCGAGAAAATTGACGTCTCGTCACCTCAACGCCAATTCAATTCCCCACTAAATTTAGCGGGGAATTGGTGCTGAGGTCACGTGACGTGAATTTGGTCATGGGTGACATGACACCAAGGCATGCGACGTCATTTTACCCACTAAATCCAGCGGGGAAACTGAAATGGTGTTGAGGTTACGTGGTGTCAATTTTTTAGCTAAATTTAGCAGGGAAACTGGGAACAGGGGAGGGTATGGAGGAGGAGGGGCGTGTACGGAAAAGGAGGGGATGGAGAAGGAGGTAGGGCATACCCTCCCCTCCTCCTCCTCAAGAGCTGCACTCTAATTTCGCATTACAGAGATTTGTAAACGTCTCATTTTTTGTTCCAAAACAAAAAACATTCAGTGGAATTGCTCCCAACTTCAAATGTGTCTATTACACCACTAGAGTGTCTAGCAAATTATTATTTTGAAATTCCTCGACTTTTCTAGGTTTTCCCTGACACTTTTAGGTTAAATTCCGCAGCCGCCTCGGTGGCTCCAAGGCGAGAGCGCCGGCCTACGGATCCCCATGTGGCGGGTTCGAATCCCAGCCGAGGTGCCCGCAATCTGACGGAGGCTTATTGCGGGGGAGGCGCCGTGTAACCGAGCTTTCGGTTGCACGTCAAAAGATCCCCAGGTGGTCCAAATTAATCCTCAATCCTGCGCTGGGGCGTGCCAGATGCCCGTCGTTGGTTTGGCACATAAAACCCCCAAATTTGATATGATTTAGGTTAAATTCCGTGACCACTGTAGAGGCGGTTAAATATATAAGACAATTACAACAAGGCATTGAGCACTGTGAGGATCATTTTGCACGGGCTTAATCCAACTTGCATATTCCGAAATATTTGGGTCTGTCCAGTCCGGATTAAACGAGCACTTTTTTGCCACTTACATCGTCAGTGAAGAAGCCACTTTCGGAAACGCTATGAAAACACGACGCTAAACTACAGAGGTCAATAACCGAATGGCAGCATGGCCGCCAGATGCACACTTTCGGATACTTTCAGCTTGGATTAGATTGGACTGGGGTCTGCGATTTTCACATTTGTTACTAAATCTAGCAGCTCTAACTGGATCTAGCCTAGTGTCGTGCCCTCAATCCAATCCAATCCAAGGCTTGGACTGGATTTGTTGGCTGTTCTTTTTGCACCGGGTACCACACTCTAGATTGGATGAGCAAAGCCCACGCTCTGCTCTGAGCAGAATTTATTGCCTATTTTTCTGCCCACAAGTCCTCAAGTCTTTGCTCAGGGCACTCTATGTCGTTTCCGGCTCCTTTTCCCTGACTGGGCTCGCTTTTTGACAATATCCCTGACAATTCCCCGATTTTTCCCGGTAATTAAAAATTTCCCTGACAAACGAGTCGCTAGACACCCTGACCACCCTATTACGTCTTATCCTGGCACATTATGGGGGAATTCAGTGTCTTTTGAACTTCGTGCACGGTGTCCTTTCAGGAACACAAAATAAGGCTAGCGTACGGAAACAAATTCCTCGTGCAACATAACCAAAGCGGATAGCACACGCTCGACTCGGCATGGCAAGGAACCAGCTCACCTGCCTCTATTACCGCCGAGTTCACAAGCCTCACTCCAATTGAGGCGCCCCTCCACTTCCCCAAGGAAGGCACGAGCGAGGGCCGGCGCTGGCCGATCGGGACGACGAATAAGCAGCCTAGGCCGCCTATCCGTCGTCGCGATTGGCCAGCGCCGGCTCTCGTGTCTTACTTGAGGAAGTGGAAGGGCTCCTGAACTGGAGTGAGGTTTGTGAATTCGGCGGTTAGTGTTAAGTTGCTAAGAACATGCTAGTGATAATGTTACGCAAATTTTGTTTTCACCAAGTCGTCTATTTACGGTCAGACTTTGGAGATGAGGATTATAATAATAATATTAATATTTCAGGCTCAGGAAAGCTACGACACAGCAGGAATGTTAGACCCTATACCATGTAGATCTGCCGTGCCGTCGAAACTAGGGCGACGATGCATGACTTTAACAGATACATAAACACTATGATCAGGATAAACGCAGGTTAGTAAATGAGAAAAAGGCGGAGGGGAGAGTCAGCACACACGTTTTCCAGTGGCTCGTGGAAGAAAAATTTATCATTTGGAAAGACCCAACGAGTAATCCCGTTTCGGGGCGACACTGAAATAGAGTTGGATAATAATTCCACGTGCACGCACGCACATTGCCGCATACATGACGGAGTTGGCATTGCACGTGGCTGCCATGCAGAGGACTGGGGTACAAACCCTGCTTGGCTCATTTCTTTTTTTTATTAACCTGTACTCTTCCGGAAAGTTGCAGCTCATTCGCGCCTGTAATCGTCCGTTCCGGTTTCAAACATTTGGGAATGCACCACGTGTATAAGTTCACCTCATTAAACCGCTACTTTTAGTTTTACTATCCCCCGCTCGTTTTTATTCGTGACAACATTTGCAATTTTGCTCTTTCCGTACCACGGGGAGAAATAATTTTCAGGAGGACGAAGAATTTTTTTATTTTAAGAACTACTCGGCATGGTACACGAAAATATAGCCAATAAGCTACTCTTTAGAAGAAAAAAAGGTTTATACTAATGCCTGAAAAAAGTTTCTCAAATTTAAATGCTAATCTTGGATTTTGTGCCAAAAATTAGAAAAAAAGGTCTACACATACGTGGCTATATGGATCGTACTATGATTTAAAAATAATCCTAACTATGGCTCGAATGACGCTCCCCAAAAAGCACACGTCGTTATTCCGCGCCTCGGAGATAAAAAGTGGCTGTAGGAGCTCAAATCAAAGGATCCAGCATCGTCCGCAGTCCTCACTGCTGCTGTTGTCCAAAAAGACAAGCAGCAAAAGCGTTAAATTGTGCGTTTGAGGCCATCTATCTAGCAATCCTCAATGTCCGCAGGACGCCATGTTTCACGAGTGCCACCATCATGCGGAGACTTATATATCCGACAGCTCGCCAGCTTGGGAGAAAGCGCAAAACGAAGTCGAAACCGATGCTTCACTTCTTAGGCCATACACGAGATGGCACCATGTGCTACTGCGCACCAAATTTGAACTTTGGCAGTGCTTAGAAACCATCGATCGCGGGAGGTCGACGGCCAATGGGCGTGGTACGGAAAGAGTTGAACAGGTTTGGGCGTGCGTGCTGCCTGGTACTTGGATGTCCTTTTGGTGATTTAAGTCCCGCCTTTTTCAGGACCAATACTAACGACAGCGCATTGATCGCCATCCGTGACACCCCACTGATACCACGACAGCACGTCGCTCCTGCCCCGTTTTCTGTAGTACACGGAGCCCACACTGAGAGAGGTCCCCTACTTTACAGCAGTCGTGAATAGCACGTGTAGCGTGCAATCGACAACTGCTATTAGTGTGCGCTGCACTCCCGTGTTGCACATTCTGCTGAGGCAACATCCCAAACTTGGACATGAAAGTGCTAGCGCTGGCCTTAGAAACGCTCTACATAAAAAAGAAACTTGCAAATTGACTCTTTCTTCGTACTATTCCTTTAGAAGAAAAAAAAAAAATAATAGAGCTAAAAGAAATTTTTAAGTTGACTGTTTGTTTGTACTATTCCTTTAGGAAAAAAAAAAAAGGCTAACCATGTAAGGGATAAACAAGAACAAAAGAGCTACACGTCTTCCAAAGTAACTGAAATGATCACTCCCCGAATACTGCACTGTGCATTGGTGGGACAACCGAGATAAAAGTGGCCGTCATAATCCGAATTACATTACATAAACATAATTGAATTATTTCATTTCTTCGAAGGTTGATCATCCGATAAAAATTTAAAAAAAATATTAGGTGCAGTACACAAATGTTTAAAAATTCCTTTCCCAGATCAATTATAGTGACTGGAAAGGTCTACCACAAGACACGGTCATGGAGATTCTCAATGCCATGTTTTCTACATTGTTGTTAGACATTCTTCGATATTCTCGTAATTTTTTTGCTATGTATGATGCAGTGCATATTCCATATATATATAATAATGCACATACATCACGGACTCGAGGACTGATGTTGAGGTAAAATTGTTGGCAAACTTCTCTTAATTTTTTTTTGTTTAACTCCTTAGTGTTGCGAGTTGTTCATCACTGAGGTTTCTTCGATGTTCAGAGTCATCCGACAGGTCTTCGTCCACCGCCGAGGCCGCTGCTCTTTTGGCTCTTTTGCTTTTATCGAATTGTTTCCTGTTCTGTCGACTTCATTATAATGAGGGACTACTGCATTTATACCTGTAGGTATGCCCGCGTCTATTAGTAATTTGCGAAGCCACAGAAACCTACGGGCACGGGCCCGTGGCCTTCTGCGAGGACCTAACTGTATCGATTTAAGTAAGGAATACCAATACCATTCCGTGCACGATATTTGTTTAACATGTTTTTGTCATTGTTTTTTTTTTTCCATTCCTTCATGTTTCACAATAATCAATTCTCGCATGCCACGTACCCCCGACAATAAGGCCCAAGGGCGACGTACGTACAGCGTAAATCAATAAAATAAATGTATGGCGAATTGCTAGGCGTTGCATACCTTCTAGCGTCCCAAACATTTATATCGTTGTTTAGCAGCATGTCTAGCCTCTTCAGCCAAACGTTCGCGGGGCTCTTCGTCGGATGATTTAATCCGTGGCAAGCGCCGCACTCGAAATGATAAACCCGGTGATTTTCCAGAGCCTTCTAATCTACTCCTCCTCTCCCTCTCACTCCATCCCTGGTCACATGACCTCCCCGTTAACCAATCGGCGTCAAGCACCTCACTCTCCCTCTCCCAACCGTCGAGTAATCGGTGTCGAGCCTCACGGCCACCCATTTCTCTGGGCTTCCCAAAATGTCCTAGCCAAAGAAAAAGCCCCAAGCAGCCCAGAGTTGGCCAATCATTGGCCAATAGCCAGCAATGGTCCTTTGGCCAGTGGCCAGAGACTGGCCACAGATTGGCCAATGACTGGCCTTCCTCTGGCCAGTGGCCCATGGCCACTGGCCATCAGCCATTGGCCAAGCATTGGCCAATAAATGGCAACTCTTTGGCCACTGGCCAAAAGACCATCGCCAGCCATTGGCCATTGCTTGGCCAAAATCCGTGTTAGCGGTGGCCCGCGACTCACGTTGGTCTCGCTGTCGCGGATGAGGAAGTCCCCGTCCTGGGCGCACTCGTTGAGCACCTGGTCGCACTGGCTGCGGGGGATGCTGCCAAAGTACCACTCCTTGGCCCGCAGCTCCGGGCGGCCCCTGGGCTGCTGGCCCCCCGCCACCACCGAGACCACCTGGGGCACGGGGGGAGGGGGGCTGCCCCCCCCACGGTGGGGGTCCAGGCTGGGAGGGGGCCCCCCTCCCGTGGCGGGGGGAGACGCTGTCCCGCCCCCTCGCGGGGAGGCCACCACCTGGTGGAAGGATCGTCGGGTCAGTTCTCCGCAACGGGTTCGCACGTTTTGTACTTTCTGATTACCGCCGTACCGCTCGTGTAGCTTCTACGAAACGTTTGTCATCCTTACCCAGTCTCGCTTTCTGTAAAGGTACTCTCGTTTTGTTTGCGAAATTTACCGTCGTTCCTTCCCGCCTTGTCGCCCGCTAATATCCCCGTCGTATATTTACAGTTGTTTAGATCGCCGAAGCAAGGTTGGCGCTCTTTCGTGTCACGTGGATGGCATTCCAAGTTCTGTAGTAAAAGGTTGCGTTCAACTACTTTGTCCGGTTTTGGTCCTTATATTTAGGCTCCTTCGTTTTCGTGTCTTATAAACCAGCTTCTGCTCTGTTGCATGGGTGCTGCCATGTATGTTTCTGCTGACGCCAGGACAGAGCAGGGGGGCTGCGCTTTTCGAGAGACTCCGTTTTTCTAGAAACCTTCGCACATATCCTAGTGCAGGAACATCAGACATGCATAGTCGCAAAGCTCCAAGAACAACGCCGATGCCAAGAGTGCAGTAAAAAGCAAAATCTTGTTTTACGCGCTTTGATCCAAGATGGTAATATCGGGAAGAAATTGAATTCCTTAATGAATTATCATGAAATTCGGGTTTTTCAAGTTATATTTAAAAACATACAAGTATAATTAACAATTGATCGGATCAAATATGGAGATTATTTTTAATAAAGCACCGTACACAAGATAGCAATGAAACATGGTAAGAGCCCACATGCACGAGCTCTTTATTTTTTCATAAATCGTCGTTGCTGACATCACAGGCACCGACTATAGGTGGGATCGGGGGCCCCAAGCCCACCACAACATTTCCCGGGAGGGGCAGAGCCCCCTGCACTCCACAGAAAATGCTGCCCCCCACAACACTCTACCCTCCACCCCCAGGAGCTCTTCGGGAAAGCAAGCACACTTGCCTCCAGGACCTATATCTCACTCATCTCATATGAGCGTCCTGGCGGATGCTTGCGCACATTGACAGGTGTCGCCCATGAGTCGGAGCAATGAGAACAATGAACTGCAAGCACTTCACAAAGATTACTGTACGAGACATTTTGAAAAAGTCACTCGCGGGTGAAAAAAATAAAAAGCAATAAAAAAGAAAACAAGTCTGCAGACGACAGAAGATGTATAGGAAAAGACTCCGGCAAAGGGCCACCGTTGCGGCGCTCTTGCCCAACAAAATGGACAGAAAAAGGCAAAAAAATGAGCTCCGGCACCTTACAATTGCGGTGTCGGAAGCAAAAAGAAAGCAGAAGCAAGACGAAGGTACCGACGAAAAAAGAAAAGTGGTCCGCTCACTCGAACAAGCCACGGGAGCAAAATGCCTTTTTTGACGAAAGCGGGGCAACGCCTTTTGTCTGTTTTTTTTTTTTTTAAATTTGCACCGAACCTGAGCGCATTGAACGTAGCAACTTAGTGAACTTTTTATTTTCGCGAAATTCTCATTATTTTAAAAGTTATAGGCATACTAAAATTACAAAAACAAGCAAAAAATAACCCCTTCATGACGTCCTTGGTCCTCTGTCCCCCCTTTTCCCGTGACTGAGGAATGTGGGTAGGGAGGGGAAGCCGGGGAAAGGAGGTGAGGCCGAGGAGAGCAGCTGCCCGGGAACGGGGTAGCTCTCTCTACTTGGCTGACGTCAGGACCAAAAACGTCACGATTTCCTCACATGCTGCGCACATTCGACACCACGGGGTGCCCCCTAGGAGGAGGAAGTTTCCGGGTCGTCCGGTTAAAATATGACACACTGATATTTACGGTAGTTACTCTCTCTGTGCCCGCTGGGTTGCCCGAACCACAAGAGACGTGGTCCGGGCCCCTTTAATAAAAACAAATTTGGAGGCAACAGCTTTTATTAACGAGCTCAAGAAGTGGACGAGACAATACGTATCCCCCTCGTACATCAGGTGCGCTCAATGAAATGCCATACGCCTCGAAAAGCGAATGTACAGCCTCGCGCTGGGATCTTACGCATTGATTTGGCCGAAAAGTGGAGTGTTGTTATCCAATGTGCCGTGCAAGGTTACCACTGGAAGAACAAGATGGTGACGATCTTCTTTCGCGTAGCCACAACCACAAAGGGAACGCTAAGCTTCGATGTAATGAGTGATGACGTTTGCCACGGCTCTGCACGCGCACTCTTTGCCCTAGCATTGATGGAAGAACGACTTAATGGTGTCCATGTTTTCTTACGTGATTTATACTTCTGACGGGGCTCCAAGCCACGTCAAGTTTCGTTTTCAGTTATACAAATTCGAGAAGACAAATGTCACCGTGTGAATCTACTCAGCGTCGGGGCACGAAAAAAGCATGTGCGAAGGAGTGGGAAACTAAGGAAATTCTTTGTCACAGTAGCATAAGTTCTCTCTGCTCATCTCCTTCGCAAAACTCCATGACCAAGCACGGGGGTCGCCGCTTCCTCGTAGTTTGCAGGGATTACGCCCGTGTGGTGATATTCGAATGCGGCTCATAGACTGGACAGGAGCACTAAATAAGTGCTTGATTTAGACTATCCAGTAACAGTCAATGGCTCGAGGAACATTCAGGGAGCAGCGCGTCTCCACTCGCCGCAATGACGGGAATAGCCGAACCCTAACGACGTCTGCAACTCAGCGCGTATTCTACATTTTGCCAACACCAATGCGTGGCTACGATAACATTGGCAGCATCCAAATGGCTCTAGATCACGTAACTCCTTGTTCTGGCTGTGAAGTGAGAGGGTGAACGCCGTTTTTTTCTTCATTTTGTTTGGCGATACTATCACTGCATGGGGGCAAAGAGTAACGCACGTTTTGTAGGTTGCGAATGTCAAGGATAAATTCTAAGTGGAATTACGAAAAGTATGAAGATCGCCGCCCCACCTCTTTGGAAATGGAGAGCAACGAGGCAAGTGCGAGACCGGGGTTGCTCCGAGAGCGCAAATACACCCACCTGGACGTAGTTCTTGGGCACGAGCCCTGTGTGACCGGCCTGGTTGCGAGCCTTCCACCAGTCCGGGTCGTTCTCGGGCTTGTCCACCACCTCCAGCTGCTCCCCCTTGGCAAAGCTCAGCTCCTCCTCGTTCATCGGTGTGAACGAGTACAGCGCCACCACCGTCTCCAGCACCGTGGGGGGCGACGCCGCCTTGGTCGGAGGCTGCACCGCGTCCCCCTCCGGGGTGGCCGGCTCCGCCTCCTCCTGCGGCCAGACGGGCACTTCCAGAACGGTTCCAACGACGTCGTGCAGCACTGACCGACAAACCTTCCCCTTTCGGAGGCACAACGGCGCGGTAAGGGAAGCGCGGTAAGATCCCTGCACGACGGCGGACGCCGGAGACGCCGCCAAAGTCGGAACCTTAAAAACTCCGCTAATTCCACTTCGTCGACGTCTGGCCTAGTCTTACAGTGGCACGTTACGTGGCGTCGGTCGTTCTGCCATTGAGCGGCAGTTGGGATCTTTTAACGATCGGTGCATGACTTTCGAGAGGGATCGATGGGAAAATGAAACGGAAGTCGACGAACCGTTCGGTTTTTGCAGTCCTCCCTCTCGTCGTCGCACACGCTGCGGAATCAAGACGGGAGGCTTCGGGTAGGTTTGGTTACTTCCGACAGTGAGGGCAGTGAGCCGCTTAGGAGGAGGAAGAACTCGGCAGCCGCAAAAATGCTGCTTGGTTCGAGCTGATCTAGTCCAAAAAGAAATTGACGACTTCGTAAGTGCCACCAAGAGGACAGTCTTAAAGAGGCGCCAAACTTCTAAACAAAACATTTTTAGCGCAATATTTAGGTCGCGAGACTCCCTTCACTCTCTTTCGGGTCAACATGCCCAAAGCATTCATGTCGAGCAACTCCTTGAGAGAGGAGTTGCATGACATGGACACTGTGACGAACAAAAAACTTAATTTTTTCTCCGGAAAATTTTATTTTGTTACATACGTGCCCTATTCAGGCAGTTCTCTGGAAATAGATGGAGTTTCAAGCAAACAAGGGTGGATTCCTCAACGACGCCTTCAAAGCGTGACCCTTTTGATACGAGACTAGAACTCGTCCCTTCTGAAACTCCTAACAATCTAGTGAACACCTAAAGGCATGAAAGTTTGTCTCTACACAAGCTATGGCAGACTCCAGCAGCCATATCTGTGTCGTCCCCTGTCTCGCAGACACATAATCTCCAAGAGTCAACAGAGACACTCAAAAGGCACTGCGTATGATACGAGTATCGAACGGGGATGAAAGTACCGAGCAGATGCTTGTGAGCCGATACGTGCAGAATAGGGCACAGTAACTCTTTGAACTAATGCTATAATTATGCTCACGTCCAGAATGCCTCGTGGGCTCTCCTTTTCGAACGCAACTATGGCATAAAATGATGCCGCTGTTCTTGATCGGTTTCCAGAAGTCGTAACTCTGGATGTACTACGGTGCTCCTCTTCCCCTGGCACGAGCAAACATACTGGGTCCGAGCTTTCGGCCACAAGAATTGGCGAAACTTGCCTTTAAAGGAAAAGTCGTTCGCGAGACATTTCGGGCATGTACTTAGTCTCGCAGAAATACTCCTAGTGCATTCCCAAACTATAGCGCGTCTTCCAATTAATCCGCGCTCCTTCGACAACCTTTATATCTTCGGCTTTCCTTCCACCAAAGGCAGAGAATGGTGGTAATAGATACGGTAGCGTAAACGTTTGCATTATACAATTTGAGACGGTGCGTGCCACTCTTGTCAGGTGAAAATGTACACTCCTGCTTAGTGGCGATTAAAGGCATCAGTGTGCAATGTCATTAAGTCGCTCGCCTTTCGTTAAAAAAGTCGAAAGGGCTTGTCTTTTAATGGTGAATGTTTAAAAGAACTAATTGCTGTCGTTTCTGGATATTAGAAAAGGTATCCAACAGTAGCCTAACAACTGTGTAACGGTGCCTGCGACGCTCAAAAAATCCTCCTACAAAGCATCTCACGATCACTTTCATCTTGTAAGTGATATCATTGCATAATCACCGTCACTAAACGCAGCACCGTGGGGGGCGACGCCGCCTTGGTCGGAGGCTGCACCGCGTCCCCCTCCGGGGTGGCCGGCTCCGCCTCCTCCTGCGGCCAGACGGGCACTTCCAGAACGGTTCCAACGACGTCGTGCAGCACTGACCGACAAACCTTCCCCTTTCGGAGGCACAACGGCGCGGTAAGGGAAGCGCGGTAAGATCCCTGCACGACGGCGGACGCCGGAGACGCCGCCAAAGTCGGAACCTTAAAAACTCCGCTAATTCCACTTCGTCGACGTCTGGCCTAGTCTTACAGTGGCACGTTACGTGGCGTCGGTCGTTCTGCCATTGAGCGGCAGTTGGGATCTTTTAACGATCGGTGCATGACTTTCGAGAGGGATCGATGGGAAAATGAAACGGAAGTCGACGACCGTTCGGTTTTTGCAGTCCTCCCTCTCGTCGTCGCACACGCTGCGGAATCAAGACGGGAGGCTTCGGGTAGGTTTGGTTACTTCCGACAGTGAGGGCAGTGAGCCGCTTAGGAGGAGGAAGAACTCGGCAGCCGCAAAAATGCTGCTTGGTTCGAGCTGATCTAGTCCAAAAAGAAATTGACGACTTCGTAAGTGCCACCAAGAGGACAGTCTTAAAGAGGCGCCAAACTTCTAAACAAAACATTTTTAGCGCAATATTTAGGTCGCCGAGACTCCCTTCACTCTCTTTCGGGTCAACATGCCCAAAGCATTCATGTCGAGCAACTCCTTGAGAGAGGAGTTGCATGACATGGACACTGTGACAAACAAAAAACTTAATTTTTTCTCCGGAAAACTTTATTTTGTTACATACGTGCCCTATTCAGGCAGTTCTCTGGAAATAGATGGAGTTTCAAGCAAACAAGGGTGGATTCCTCAACGACGCCTTCAAAGCGTGACCCTTTTGATACGAGACTAGAACTCGTCCCTTCTGAAACTCCTAACAATCTAGTGAACACCTAAAGGCATGAAAGTTTGTCTCTACACAAGCTATGGCAGACTCCAGCAGCCATATCTGTGTCGTCCCCTGTCTCGCAGACACATAATCTCCAAGAGTCAACAGAGACACTCAGAAGGCACTGCGTATGATACGAGTATCGAACGGGGATGAAAGTACCGAGCAGATGCTTGTGAGCCGATACGTGCAGAATAGGGCACAGTAACTCTTTGAACTAATGCTATAATTATGCTCACGTCCAGAATGCCTCGTGGGCTCTCCTTTTCGAACGCAACTATGGCATAAAATGATGCCGCTGTTCTTGATCGGTTTCCAGAAGTCGTAACTCTGGATGTACTACGGTGCTCCTCTTCCCCTGGCACGAGCAAACATACTGGGTCCAGCTTTCGGCCACAAGAATTGGCGAAACTTGCCTTTAAAGGAAAAGTCGTTCGCGAGACATTTCGGGCATGTACTTAGTCTCGCAGAAATACTCCTAGTGCATTCCCAAACTATAGCGCGTCTTCCAATTAATCCGCGCTCCTTCGACAACCTTTATATCTTCGGCTTTCCTTCCACCAAAGGCAGAGAATGGTGGTAATAGATACGGTAGCGTAAACGTTTGCATTATACAATTTGAGACGGTGCGTGCCACTCTTGTCAGGTGAAAATGTACACTCCTGCTTAGTGGCGATTAAAGGCATCAGTGTGCAATGTCATTAAGTCGCTCGCCTTTCGTTAAAAAAGTCGAAAGGGCTTGTCTTTTAATGGTGAATGTTTAAAAGAACTAATTGCTGTCGTTTCTGGATATTAGAAAAGGTATCCAACAGTAGCCTAACAACTGTGTAACGGTGCCTGCGACGCTCAAAAAATCCTCCTACAAAGCATCTCACGATCACTTTCATCTTGTAAGTGATATCATTGCATAATCACCGTCACTAAACGCGGCACAGTGGGCCAACATGGTACGGGCTGTTGCCTTTCTGCGCTGCCGTGGCTCTCAGGAACCGACAAAGATTACTATTACTACAAACTGCGAGACAAGAAACAACACCGAAGCACACAACGTTGCAAACACGCGCAGTCTCCCATTATTACAAAAACTGACAACTGGCCAAATTTTCGCACGCACAGCCAGGTGGAAGGCGATGCGTGCCGGAGGTGGTGCTTCTCCCGCATCCTTAGCCCGTCACAGACTACAGTTTCCGGCTGCAAAAGGGGTAGGGGGGCAGCAAAAGCTCACCTGGACGTAGTTGGAGGGGAACCAGCCCACGTTGCCGCAGTGCTCCCCCTTCCACCAGCCGTCGCTGGACTTCTCCATGACGAGGACCCGGGTGCCCTTGGCCAGCGAGATCTCGTCGGCCTGCTTGGCCTCGTAGTTGTAGCGCACCAGGGCCGTACCCACCGCCGAGGCCTCCTCCTCCTCGGGCTCCCCTCCGGCCTTGGTGGCCACAGGGGACGAGGCCGGGGACAGCTTGGCCTCGCTGCGCTTGCGCACCCGCCGCCGGATGCTGTCGAACAGCGAGGGCTTCTCCCGCTTCACGTAGTTGGAGGGCACAAACCCCCACTGCCGCTGCCCATTCTGCACCTTCCACCAGTGCTTGCTGTCGTCCAACAGCACCAGGCGCTCGTGCTTGCGCAGGCTCAGCTCCTGGCTGCCCTGGGCCGTGTAGTCGTACTTGGCCACCACGTACGCCTCCTCCGCGGGCTTCCCTGCAACACCCCGGCCGCGGCGCCGTCAGAAACGCGCATCGAGGCACCCTCGGCGCTCGGACACGACCGCACACCCCAATTGGAACGGCAACCCTCTCGTCACGGGCTGTCGCCCGTAATCAAATGTAAACGTCCAAAGTGGCCTCGACGCTTCGAAAGAAGTCCGACGAAAGTGCGGAACGGTGGTCCGAGACGGGCGAAAGAGCCACCAAAGATGGCGTGCTCGAGGGTCGTACGGGCACGGCCTACGCGTTCCGCATCTTCGACGCGACACTTTAAGACTGCCTCACGATTTCGACCAACGCTGTCGAATCAGTCAAATTTGTCGCAAAATGTGGCTAGAAGTTAGTATCTGAAATGGTGTCCGGTGTCTCCAGCGTAGACGGGCTAGGAGCCTTTTTCGCGGTTCCCCGCGCGCTTGCGTGGTGCTAGCCACGGTGCCCGGAACGGATCTTTCGCCAATGTGTTTAGCGTCCTATACAAAGTGATCCCGACATGACAACGAATGACGTCATGCTTGATGGCCCGTCGTGCCATTTGACCCTGCCGGTTGCTGCTACAAGTCCCGGCAAAAGATATGAGCGCGCAAGTGTCGCCGTCCTCGTGGCTGCTCAGATTTCCGTGGACTGTCACGCCGGAGAGCATCCTGCAGCAGAACGGGCGTCTGCCATGTTCCCTACCGCCGCTGCGACGGAGCCACGATCGAGGCCAGCAGCAACTCGACACATCAGTGGCGGCATCGGGCGGAAATCGAGGGACCACATTTGAGGATTGAGTAAAAGCACCACAGTGGCAGCAGGCAGGGCTCTCCACCATTCTTGACAGCACTTATGGGACGGAATCAGCAGTCGGTAACAGAGTGGAGCAGGGGGTAGCTCGGCGTAAAAAAAAAAAAAAAAACACTACCCAGAAAAGAAAAAAAAAAAACTATGCAAAAAAAGTTGATGTTGAAAAAGGGGCTTATTTACATCCGCGAACATCTAGGGAGTATTCCCAGAAAGTTTCATTCATTTATGCTGCGTAGTTATTTTTTTATAAATTATTTTTGGTCCATGGATGCTTAACAAAAGATATATGTTCGAGAACTTCGAACGCGTTTTTCTCTGTACCACGTTTTGGCATAAAGTTTACTTAATAAATCTTTTGTTTCAGTATGAAACTATCGAGACTTAATTTTTTGGCTTATACACCGAAATTCTACGGAGACAGTTACTATGAACATAGATTTTGCATTTTCATGTTCCTTTATGATGAAAAATTGTAGTTAGCAAAATTTAGTAAATGTGAGAAAACAATTTCTTTTTTTTTTTTCAAAAACATTTTTTAGTTGATTATTTTATATTTTGTTTAATTTCTTTTTACAGTAACTGGCGACAGGTATTCCAGTGTGCATTCCACCAAAAAAAATATGTGATTATCAACACCCTCTCTCAACAATAGATTTGAATTCTGTCAGTAGCATTGTTTGTAACGAAACTTTGTCAACCCAGTTAATACCAACGCAATCTTGGAGGCAGTACATAAATTTACCGAAGTGATACACTGGTGCAGATTTAATACCTCGTCTTATTGTTAAGGGTTGTGCTGATATTTTTGCCCCCTTACATTTTTCGTTTACAAAAGGTGTTTTTCCCAGCCTATGGAAACGTCTGTTGTTGTACCAGTACACAAAGCTGGTGACATGTCTAAGGTAGAGCACTACCGCCCTGTATCGTTACTACTTTTTCGAAAGGTTTTGAAATACTGATCTAAACCCGCGTTTATTTTTATCATTTTTACTTCTTTCGGAAACTGAGCACCATCCTACATGGATTTGTAAGAAAGCCTTCGGTAGAGACAAACGTTTGGTCACTACTCGATTCTATTGTTCCCTTTGTTGCTGCGCGAGGGCAAGTTGATAATGTTTAATTTGATTTATCGAAGGCCTTCGATAAGGTGAACCAAAAATTGCTTCTAGATAAACTTTCTTTATATGGTGTATCACCACTACTTTTATTGTGGTTCAGTAGTTATCTAAATGATCGTCAGACTAACCTACGTGTCTTGAATAGCTTATCAGACATTTTTGTACCAACTTTGGGTGCACCTCAAGGGTCAAACCTGGGGTCACTTCTTTTTCCTGTATTTATTAGTGATATTGAATGTCGTGTGAGGAATGCGCAGTTGCTCTTATTTGCAGACAATATCAACCTTTATGTAAGAATTCCGTCGACGAATGATGGTGTTTTCTTACCAGATGACGCTTCCCGCACCTCAGGGTGGTGTTCTGATAACTTATCAGTGGTCAATTCAGATGAAACAAAAATTATGACGATGCGTAGAAAACATAAAATCATCTCTTATATGTATCTACTTGGCTATACTTCTATCTAACGTGTTCCGAAAATTCGGGACCTAGTTGTTTATTTTGGCAGCTACCTTTCTTTTTCATACCACGTAAACCAAATCGTTACCTCTGTTTCTCAGATAGAAATCATATTACGCCCGACACAGAATTTTTTCTAATCCTCTGTCTGTCTTTGTTTTGTTTTGTTCCTTAGCTTGTGTTAGGCTCAAGTTTTGTAGTGCCATATGGAATTCACCGACAGAAACTGATGCAGCAAGGATAGGAAAAGTTGAGAGATGCTTTATTCGCGTTGTGTATAACATATTTTCAGAGGAGATGTTTTTGTAACTATGTATACGTCGTTAAAGAGCTTTCTTTACGAGACTCGTTGAAAAGAAGAATTGCTCATGATCTTTTATTTTTGCATAGAGCGGTTCATAGCCGTGTAGATAGCGATTTGTCGTTGTCATTACAATTTCACGTGCAGGCTTGCGTTTCTAGATGTTCATGTATATTTTACGCATCTATAGAAGCAAAATTGTCACCATTAGTAAGAATGCAGAACTGTTTGAATAACCTGCCTCCTCATGTTGACATATTTTCAGATTTGTTTGTTTTTAAAGGGGAGCTTGAGTTGTATCTCTTTGGCTCTTAATTTGCATGGCATTTCTCAATGAATGTGATTATTAACCTGGATTGTGTTTGGTTTTGATTCATGTGCCACCATATTCTGACCAGCTGGCTGTACCGGGGCATCAAAGTAATGAAGCATTCTTACTATTATTATTATTGAGCAGATTCAATGCCTAGCTATGCTTTACTTTGTTCTGGGGGTATAAAACCTCATAAAATTGGTTAATAGGTCTGAAACATTGCATGCCCTCTTCGCCTATATGGCTACAAACACCTCCTGCAAATTTCACGCCGATTGAGTGAGCAATTTAAAAGTTGGCACTCCCAAGTAGTGTCCTCCCTTAATTGCAACTTGCACCAATTTTGTTTCACTTTCGGTTGTGGCCACAATACAGGCGTAATAGCTGGATAAAGGTTTTAGAAGGCCATCAAGAACAAAGAGCAGGTTGGTGCAAATACAAGAATCAAAGAAAGAATAAAAACACACTTAGGGACAAGTCCTTGTTCCTAAGTGTTTTCATTCTTTCTTTGATTCTTGCATCAAGAACACTTCCCAATTTTTCTATAGAAGGTACCAAATATTTACGAGAAATGTCTACCGAAACGGTATAGTACAACTGCTCGTCCAAACTGAAACGAGCTCGGGTCAAAATTTGGTCACGCCGTCCAAGAGTGTATGCAGAACACATTGTTTATGCACTGTGCCGTTACATGTACCTCGTGTTTCAGTGAAGGCTTTCCAAGATCCCCCAAAAAAATGTTGTTCAAAAAGAAAGAAACTCTTTCCAAGAACAAACCGCCACCCAAGGCGCGCGTCAAGTATTGCGAAAAGCATACTAATTAGCTAAATAATGAACTAAAATTTACGAAGTAACTTTTTAATTTGTGAAAATAAACATAAGGTTCTAATGAGAAACTGTCTAAGCATCATCAAAAGACACTAAGTCAACTAACTTTAGAATCAGGCAGCATTTTATGGCGTTCCAAAAAAACGCTGAAATGGGACGCGTTTCTGGGTTTCGGTTTCTTATCGGAGCGCATCCTTACGTCTGCAATCCTGGTCCCCGACGGCCGAGGTGCGAAGCCCCTTTGGCCACCACGGACCGCAGACCATTTACTCCTCGGCATATTGCTTTGGTGCAAACTATTTTTTCTTGACATGTTTTCTTCAATCTGTGGCTCTAGGGCTCAACGTCAATCAAACAACAGTCTGACAACAACAGTCAAATAACAGTCTCAAACAACAGTCAATCAAACAACGGTCCCGGTAGCATTTTCAGTTGCTTGGGGGCACGAGCCATTTTCTCCCAAATTTCACCAGATTTTGTCTGGTTTCTTTGTTCACTAACCAGGACACCAATGGCTACAGAATTTCCAAAATTTGCTAACAAATTTATCTGACAACAGTGCCTCTTATACAATGGTACAACTCATATGCATTTTTTTTTTTTACAAGCTTAACTGTGCAAAGTGCAGGTTGTATTGACATTTAGGAGAAAGGAGGAAGGGCAGAGCATCCGCCAACGGCCTTACGGCGGCCTCAAGATACCTCAAAGTGGTCTGCAACTCCAGCATCTCTGCCAACTGCACAAACAAGTACCACTTCTAGAACAGCAAATCCATCAAAACGGCCATTTACAGAAGGTTTATACAGACTTCTAAGCTGGAAAATATGCTACTTCCTCCTATATTTCCCATATGCTTCTCTTGAGGAATGCGAGATTCAACTTCTGTTCGCCCTGACTCATGGTGTAACAGCACCAGGAGGACGAATCCGAGAGACGAGAAAATTATAGAGCCACCAAATATAACCAGTTTCTGGCATAGGAGTCTCAGCATGCAAATAACCAACACCAGGGAAATCTCTTCGTGTTACACCCTCGAAAAATGAAAAACAATGAGTTACTTTCAACATAAAGTAGTGCACCCTCTTTGAGGATCAATAATGAGGAACTGCATCAAATTATTTTTTTCCATAGACTTGTACAGGTTTGCGCTGTATGATCACAGCCACTATGAACGCAAGCAGTGGGCAGTACTGCCCCTCCCTCCTCCTCCTCCTCCTCCTCCTCCTCCTCCTCCTCCTCCTCCCCATCAAAAGAAATCCGCCTCGCACAGCTCCAAAACTCAGAGTTACATGCCTGCCTCCCCAATATGCCCATTCCAAGAACTAAAAATATTAAGTCAGCACAGCTTATGGTGAGGACAGTTTGCTTCCAACCAAGAAAGGATCATGCCCAAGAGTAAGGCAAAACAAGTTTACGAGAGGTCAGACGTTTATGCGCTAAGCCTCGCGGCTTGGCTCATTGGCTGGACTGCATGCGGCCAGAAGAAGCAACCGATTGGTCTGTTGTACCTTTAGCTGCTCCAGCAGACCGTGAAGCGATTTAAGAACATTCAGTGAGTCCGGTTTTCCTGCAGCTCTGCCTAATTTGACGTTCCATTCTCAAGGAGCATATTGATACACCGGCCACCGCATACAGGCCGACGTGCTGTCTACAAACAAGTTTGCGGTTGTGGGCACAACACATGCGCAAAAACTAAAAAGGTGCAGGGATTGGAAGCGTCTGCGCGTGCGCAATGCCCATGACAGCGCAACCGCAGCGGCATTACGCCGGAGCCTCGTGTTGGTCGATATTTCGGGTTTTATAGGCCTTTTCTGTTTCCTTTCCATCTCAGCCATGTGGGTTCCATATCTGGTACGCGGGAGGAAAACATATTAAGAAATTTCAAACCTGGAATGTGCGAGAAAATATAGGTGAGGCAAAACAAGAATGTGTGACAATCGCGCATTTTTCGTGAACACCTTCCAGCCGCATGGAGAGATCAAAACAATGTTTTAACGCGTGCTAGAAGTGACGACCGTAAAGATAGCTGCGACCTTGTGGAAAACGTGTATAAGCAGTTAAGTTTGGGATGTAGAGCTAAGATTTGTCTTTTAAACCAAGGTTTTGTGAGGTCGCTACTTTCCTTCACTGCTATTTTGAAGATTACACTTTTTCCGAGCTACGTCATTATGCGAGTAAGTTCAAAAAGTTATATGCCCTATTTGGACTTCCATCAAATCTGTGCAAATGAAAATTATTATTATTATATTCCACTGTAGTGGATCAAGTATTTCTTGAGTGCTTCTGCACTCAAGAAGTACTTGATCCTTCCGCAAATATACCCGATGCACTAACATAGTGCAACAGAGCGCAAACAACCGACTGTTGGTTCTTCCCGTTTTCAGCTTAAAATTGAAAGTACCGTAAAACACCGAGGGAGCACACACACCACTTTCACTGAAAACTGGGTTAATCTAGACATGGGCATTTGTCCGATCAAATCGGGTGCTTAACGTATAGTTTGCAGAACTCCCAAGCTTGGGAAATGTCAATAGTGGGTGCTTGAAGGAAGCGGACGCTTCGGCAGCATTTAAGGTATGCCACCAAGACTACCAGTGTGGTGGAAAGTGCACAACAGGAATACTAACCTAGGCGGTAAAATCATGTGCATGGCTAAATCCCGTCGAAGCAAACACCGAAAAAGCACCAATGTTGTGTCTGCACTAAATGGGTCGTGGAGGGTACCTGTGAAGTTGCAAGAAACTATGACCGTGGGTATTTGCTGATTTGTCAGGACGGTGGCTTCGATGTGCATCACAGAGAAAATTAAGGTTTTTTATCCAAACTGAGATTTTTTGGAAAGACGCTTTGTACAGCATTGCTGCTGACAGTGCGACTTTGCAACAAAAAGTGTGCACTGTTCACAAAACACAATGAAATGACGCTGCACAAACATTTATTTTTAACAATAAAATTCTCGAAAATTTTTCTAAACGAATGGAGAAAACAGTACCGACGAGTTGGAAACTCCAGTTTTGTACACGGACGGTCGCATGCTTCACTCACTATCCGGGTTATTCTAAATTATTAATATTCACCAACGTGAGATCGCAACCCCAAGTCTTAATCAATACAGTATGGTTCACCGTATGTCTCGCCAACAAAACTGCTCCCAGCGCAAATGCAATCGCAATACCCAACAAAACAAAAAAGAATAGAGGTCAGTTCTAATTGGTGCACGCGTTGCCGCCAGCCAAACTGGATCGTTTGCCAAACCCAAATATCATGCAATGCATAGAGACCACTCTAACAGGACAAACGTGAATCACCGACAAGCGCGACCTCTTTGAATTGTGTGCCTGTTTTTTGCGAACAGGCCAGTACGATCAGCCTCCGATCGCGTCTCAAGCTCTAGTTCAAACATGAATACTGCTGTTCCTTTAAAAACGTTCCGCGTAGAAACGCGTCGCAAACCGGCCGGCGTGTCCCAGTTATCCGCGGCTGTCAAAACTGTCCGAAGAGCGAGAGGATAACGACAACGATCGGTGAACTTAGCGTTGACGGATCGTCTTGATTGGTATCTGAGGCAGACTCCAGATCGTTAACAGTGCCCAGTAAGGAAAGCATTGAATGCGATCAGTCTTTGAGCGGCCGTAGAACGCTCGAATGAACAGGAGAGGCTGGAACAGTACAGAGCGAAAATACCGTTAGTATCCCGTGTACCAAGACGTGAGCCCTTTACACGGCACTCGGCGACAATCCAAAGCACCGAGTCAGGTCGTGAAGCAGTAAACAGGTCTGGGAGTCCTTAGAAAGGCATCAACTATGCTCCAGATTATCGTCGGAGTTCAATGAAATCGTTGTTTTCGGAGAGGGGGGTGTGGGGCAACTGTCGACGTTTCGTACGAGAAAAAGAGGCGCCACTGACCCGATTTCGAGTTGGACATCTTGTGTTGAGGTGATACCGTCCACTGGCTGCTGTACGACGCTGTAATTTTATAAATATGTCCCCAACTGTCCCGGTTTTAGCCGCATTTTAGCCCTAACAATCGGTGAAACTCACTACACCCAAGCCGAGAAACCCGATGGATCACGCCTAAACGGGAAGTTGCGAGAACGCGACGCCAACGCCGCCTACGCTGAACGTTCCTGTTTCGCACTTCCTGCCTTCCTCCGCCTCCGAAATAAAGATAAATTAATATTTTATATTTTACGTTATAAAATAATAAATAGTTTATTTTTTTTTACAAGTTGAGTGTCATGAAAAGCTACAATCCTAAAAATGCCAAGTTGCGATGTCAAGTGTCAAGCGTGCAGAAGCAGCGGCCGAACTCCGCGCCCAACTGCTGTTCGGTAATTTGCTCTCCGTGTGAATACCTCTTCGGTGCGGTTGTTGGTTTCTCTCATTTCGGGTTCCCTCGAGTGATTCATGTGTGCGTAAGCCGTGTGGATGATGCATAATGCGACTCCGGTAAGTCACCACGGCCTTCTCCAAGTACATTTTGGGGCCAATCGCGGCTCCCAGTGGCCCCGCAGCCGCTCCGCTCAGTCTTCCCTCCGAAGATCGCTGGCTTGCTTCGGACGCCGCCGCGAAATTCCCCCGGCCCGGAGGCGTTGGTCGCCGCCTTGCCGAGCATTCCTTCTCCCACCGGCTTGATTTTCGTAGAGACGCGTCTCTTCTCTCGGATCACTGAACCCCGCGTCGGAAACCGCGTGTTCGTCGTCTGATCGCCGGGACGCATTGGCATCGTACACCATTTCCTCCTACGGCGGGGAGACCGAGAGAAGAAATCGTACAACATTAATGCGGGTTGGAAGCCCGCGCCTGTTGCTCACATTTAACTAATAACTGCACTTTTTTTTTTTTTTTTCGAACACTGATCTTGTTTTGTATTTTGCTCCCTTTCTCTCAGGCGTGTGTACTCGCTTGTTGCCGGAAGGATCGCTAGGCGAAGAGCTCTCCGGCATCCTATTATCCGGGCGTTATCGACGCTCTTTTGGGCACCGTAGCTAAACTGCTCTTGAGTGGAGATCACGGGTGGAGATAGCCGACGATTCAGGCGTGTCTTTGTTGTTGTGGCGGGGGGCTCCCCGTGTTTCGGTCTCGTCTGAATGAAGTCCGGCGGGTTGCCCCCCCCCCCCCCCCGACTCGTAAGCCCGCTAGCCCTTCGAGTTCGTGACGTTTGTGAGCCGTGACGGTTCTGCGTGACTTGCTTTTTCCCACCGTTCGGCCGCCACGGTGGCTTCCTCAACGCTTACGGAAGCGCTCATTTCGGATGGCTTGATTTGCTCCCATTCGTGGTGCCCCCTCCCCTCCAGCTTCTCACTTTTTTCTACACTTTTTTTTTGTTTTGTTTTCTTTTGGGGGGGGGGGGGGGGGGGGGGGGTTCTGACACCTTCACCGTTCAAACTGATCGTCTTCATAAAATCCTTCGTATGTTATCAATTAATCAGTCTTGGTGATAAAATAGTAGTAAATGACAGCGGCAGTGTATGGGGTACCGTAGTCATTACTGATTGGTTATGGGACGAAACTTTTTCCGAAACGGGTTTCGGAAGATTTTGGAAGAACGGCCGAACCTCAACATGTTTCGAATAGTTTCGGAGCGTTGCCAAAGTAGCCGGACCACATTACTGAGCATTGCAACTTTTTTTAACAAAACAATCTTATCAACCACATTAAATAATAAAATTTTTAAATATAAATACTTAACTAACAAAATAGGCCCAATAAAAAAAAAAATTTAAATAGGATGAAATAAAATAATTGACAACACGACACAATGTAGTGACATTTTGTGTCGGTCAAAATGGTTTCAATTTCACAACTTCCATAGTAGTCACTTCGTCACGTGACCGGAACAAAGTGGGCAGGTAGATGAAAAGTCGCAACGCTCGTTTTCATCGCATCAGTAGATCAACGACGTGTGTGGTGTTCGTTACAAGTGCCGGAAACGTTGCAATTTACGTTGACACAACACAGGTGGCATGTGGAAGTGACTGTGTCAGAGTATCTCCGTTATCTTTACTATGCAATTGATCCTTTGTGCAGACAGGTTTGACTCGAGTGCTAAGTAAGTAGTAAGCTCCCCAGATAAGTAATTCAGTTTTATATCTTAAGTTTATTTATTGAAACTGGGACAAACAACACAGGAAGCATGAATCGAAGAAATACATAGCGCCCTATTTCTGAGGGGACGCACCGAGCAACTATTTTTCACGGCAGCACAGGGTGCAAACAAATGGCCGGTGACAGACCTTCGCAAAGCTAAAGCTTTTTGCACGGTACAGGGTAATGAGGTTTGCTTCATTTCTCGTCACTATCTGCTGCAGTAACTACGTAACTTATTCCTAGTTCTTCAGAAAGATACTAGTCCATTGTTTAGCCGAAGGCGTTTATTGCTCGTGCATTGCAGTTAGGCACCTTACACACACAATGCTTCGCTGAAGACTGCTGGCAGCCTGTTTCCAGAGTGGAAATGAAATCATTGATCAGTCAACCGTGGCTGCGGCTCTCCTGAGCCGTAATAAATATGACATCATTATCATATCATTATATCAACCGTGATTCATGACCGAAATGTTGAGGGGCCTACACACTACACTCAGAGCTCTGACACTTGAACATGCACAAGCTGCCATAGAACTTTACCATAGAGCTTGGCTTTTCGAGCTCTCGCTGTCAGTTTGGCCATCACTTCGAGCACAGATGAAGGACGTGCTTGATGGGTCGACGCTCCCTGCTAGCCTCAGTGTGCGATCGCAGGATCTACGAAGACCCCCACACACACTGCGGGCAACATGGTATGTATTGCTATAACGCAGAAAATAAACCAGAAACTGATTGAATTTCGGTTTATATCAAGGTTGAGAGTCTTTGAACGCTCACAACGCCCAAAAAACCAAAAGGAACAACACCATGTTGGCTGGATAGCAACAAAACTGCTGAACCTTCGAAACATGCGAAATTTCGTCCAAAAAGTTTCGCCCCATCACTAGTACTGATTGCATAGCAGTATGCTATTTGGAATCCAGATTCTAGTGGTGCGAGTAGCAATTGTACCGGCACAGATATAGTAGTGGCAGTACCTTCAGTATGACAGTTGTAGTACTAGTTATCATTGTAGTAGAGGAAACACTAGATTAGTAACAATAATTCTAGTACTAGTGGTAATCAGTAAAATAGTAACGTAGCATCAGTAGTACTCATTGTTGTAGAGCAGTACTCATATTTATACCAAAGACAGGGTTTATATCGAATGTATGAGAGCTGTTTTTTTCTTTTCAACCTTCGATGAACTGCATAAAACAAAAGTGATGAAAAACATTTTAGTTTGTGCTACATTTAGATATATACCTCTCCTCATAATCACCGCACAACTTTGAGCACTGACAATGACATGGCACAAGTTTATGTATACCGTCCTCAGAGACTTGGCACAAAGTTGAATACCCGCAGTTTGGCAGCAGCCCGCCGTGACACAAGCTGACACTCTTACCATCTGCTTTGCAAGTGAGGAAAAAAGAGTTTTTTTTTTTATCTAATTTTTTGCTGCTGCCAAAACACAGCGAGAATGTTTTGCATTCAGAGTGTGTGCCTTTTTTTTTATGTTTTTGTTTGGTTTTGGGGTCTCAAACTGCATTGGAACTTTTGTGCCTGTTTGTACAAAAACTGCCAGTGAAGAAAATGGCTAAAGAAATGTCAAAACTATGTGAAAACATTGAGAGAGACAAAAGGCAGGAACACGAAAAATTGAAAAGCTCCATTGAAAGAACTAAAGGAGGCGAAAGTAGGCATGGACTACATTAACAAGAAGTTTAAAGACCTGAGGGATCAACTGAACACCGTAATGAAGAAAAATAAGGCGCTTAAGGCAGACAACAATGAACTTCGATCAGAATGCAAACAACGGCCATCAGCGAGCCATAGAATATGAACTTTGGCTTGTAGATTGCGAACAATACAGCCGCAATCGAAGCATTGAAATTAAAGGGATCCCATCCCAGCAAAACGAAAACGGTCTGGAAATTGTGAAAAAAGCGGCAGTGGCCATTGACAAGCCCATACTGGAAACGGATGTCGAAGTGTGCCACTGGGTTCCTATTCCCAACATCACGGCCAAGAACATTGTTGTTCAATTCATGGGCAAAACAAACGGGATTTCAATTCACGCGCAAAAACAAGCGGGATGATTTCCTTGAACACACCAGGAAATGGCGCATCACTTGCGACGACATTGGCATAAATTCGGGGGCTCCAGTTTTTGTGAACGAGCACCTGTGCCCGGCTTTAAAAAAGTTGCTGGATTAACTGTAGCTAAGAAAAAAAGAATGCAACTGGAAGTCTGTCTGGGTGCGAAACGGTAACATTTTTGCTTGCAAGACTGACAGGACATCCCTTGTGAAGGTTGCATGTGTTGATGACGTTTGCAAGATGACACAAAGCTAGTCTTTTTGTATTGCCTTTTTTTTATTAATGCGAAAGCATTAACTGTCTCATGGAGCGATCTGACGTCATCAGTTTGAAGCACGAAAACGGCTCCTAGTTTCCTTCGGTTCTATTGGCTGGCACGCGTAGACGGGGCTCCCATTGGCCGCTGGACTCGTCAGTTTCCAGGACCGCTCACCCCATGGCGCTGCGTGTCCATCAGTGCGGCGTTAACACGGAGCGTCCAAGGTCACCAGGGGAGCACACGCGCTGACCGGCAACGAAAAGTACACAGCAGACGAAAAAGTGAGCGGATGAGCGGCTTGCATGCGCTCGTATTCACAACTCATAAGGAATGCTTAGATTTACCTCAATCTTTTTTTTTTTTCCTTTTGTAGTTTTTTTAGAAAGTATGTTTACAGCCATGGAATATGGCTGTAAACATACTTTCAAAACATAAACATTTTGTGCAGCCCTATCACCTCCAGCTACCCTGCCTGTCACATAGCTCTGTACTGCACCTTATTGCTCATTCCGCTAGTAACAAAGAAGATGAGATACAGTCTAAGCTTGTTATAACAGACCTGTTGTAAGAGGAGTATGTTGTATGTAGATATGAAGTTGAGTCAATAGTATGTAGCGGAAAAACAAGCGAACTTCACAAATCGGTATGTTATGTCCAAATGTCTGTTGTAACCAGGTCTGTTGTAGTGGGCTTAGACTGTAACATATTTTCTGAACCAATTTACTTTTTATTTTGATGTTATAATGCTGACTGAAACATGGTTTGATAATAATAGCAATATGATTAACCTTTGCACGTACAGAAATTATTTCGTTAACCGGCCGAACAGGCAAGGAGGCGGCGTTGCCATTTATGTTGAAAATGGTCGCAGATATGATATGATTCCTGCATTTTGCACACTAACCAATGATTATGAAATGTTAACAGTGAAAAACAACTCTGAAATCTTACCTGTAGTATACAGACCTTCTAATGGGAATGTCTCACATTTTATAAATTTCTCTGATCTGTATTTGAAATATGTTAGTAGAAACAAATTTGGCCTCATTTGTAGTGGTGACTTTAATATGCACATCTTAGAAGACAGAACCATTTCCCAACATTTCATGACCGCCCTCCACTCCGCCGGTTTCATGAATCTGATCAAGGCACCAACTCGCGTTACGCCAACTACTTCTTCGTGTCTTGATCTACTTATTACAAATACTGAAACTATCATCTCATGCTGGCACTTTTATATCTGCAACCATTGTCCTGTTTTTGTTTTACTTAAAAAAAACCCTGAAAGCGAAAAAGGCTGCTTTTCTAACAATCTTATTGGGACACGCGTGTCAAAAAATAAATTTTACGCAAACACTTTCTTTTAGAGCAATATTGAGTGCGAGAGATTTATTTGAAATTCTGCGCGCAAAGTCCATGATGTCACGGAATGGTCATTCTCTCAAGGAGATAGTAATTCGCTCTTTCCACCTCAATGTGAAGGCGAAGCTGATCTAACTTTCCTCCACGCGCCCAAAATGCCGATAGAGAAAACAAATGGAAAGCAGGTGACTACCCACTAAATCGCATTTGACGCCAACAATATTGCTCTAAAAATTTTTTTTTTTTTTTCGCATAAAATTAATTTTTTGACACGCGTGTCCCAACCAGTCTGTTTCAAAAAAACTTTTTTTTTTTTCAGGGGTTCTTTAAAGGGATACTTCAACGAAATTTGAAATATTCCCGTCGTGTTTAAAAATACTAGGTTGAATATGATCCACAATATCCGTAAATGACAATTGCACGTTTGTATTTTGAGCCTGGTGGCTGTATTTTTCGTTATAAACAGCCCACTCTGGCAAGCACTCTGAGAAGGCTCAGCGCAGACCACGTGACATCCAACGCTATCGTGACGTAGGTCGTCTCGGGACGAGCAAAGCTACGGCGAGGCTGATGTCGAGAGGATGGCCTAGTCGTTCCAGCCACCAAAGCGGCTGCTTTTGTACGAATTTTGAGTGACGGGTTAATCTTCTATAATCTTGTAGGGGGACAATAGCTACTTCTGCGACACACAAAAGGCATTCTCAGGAAGAGGGGAGTTCCTCCTTCCTCTCTTCTCTCGTCGTGGCCGGAGGCGAGACACTCACCGTCACTAGCTGTCAAGGTTCCTAGACGGGCATTACAAGCGAGGCGTTAGCGACATCCACCAGGTGCTCTTTGCTAATCGTTTAATTCTTTTTAAAATTCCTTTTCGAGACTTTTTTAACAAGATATTGGTATGTTCGATGTGATACTGCTCCTTTGAACACATATAGACCAAAAAATGAGCGCGGAAATTTCGTTGTAGTATCCCTTAAAAGTGAAATCGAAAAAAAAAATGATCGTTCATACAAGCCAGTTACCGTACAGTGCATATTTGATAAGGCCTTGGAATCTTTTAACAATGACATTAGCGGATGAAACTGGTCCTCTTTATTTGTCATTCCTGATCCAGATACTGTGTGCTCTAAATTTATTACAGTGTTTACACAAAAATATGCCGTTCATTTCCCTTTCAGAGAGATTAAACGGTAGAAAAAAATCAGAAAACCTTGGCTCACGACCATACGTATGAAAATGACAGAAAACAAAAGCAAGCTTTATCACGCCTTTTTGCACACGCAATCATTAAAACAATTAAGAATATTTTTTTAAAAAAAAGGAACAGATTGAACGCAGAACTTAGAACTGCAAAGAAAACATATTATCAGCAACAAATTTCTGAAATCGCACGAAAAAATCCCGAAGCCATCTGGAAACTGATAAACAAATGTCCTTGACTATGGTCGGAACGACACGTCGACCAAAAATATGATGTTAGATGGTCATGAACTATCAGGAATGGCGTTCGCTGACCGCTTTGACAGTCATTTCACAAACATTGATGTATTGTCGAGTAAATTTCCGTTTCTCGAGTCATCTCTAAACATGTCCCGTGATAGCCTTTTCCTAGAACCCACGGATGAATCAGAGGTGCATACAACTCTCATGAATATGAACACAGTAAAGCCTTAGACATTGCTCATATACAAATAAAGGCAGTTAAATGTTTTACAATTCATCGCTCCTGTGCTAACTCGCATCTTGAATTTGATTCTTAAGTTCGGCATATTCCCAGATAAAATGAAAAGGACAAAAGTGACTGTGATATTTAAAGCCGGTGACAGGAAGGATGCAGCCAGCTACAGACCAATATCAGTTATTCCTATTTTTTCTAAAGGATTAGAAAAGGTAATTTCATCTCGCATCTCAAACTTTTTGCTGTTAAAAATGTTATTTTTAATGCATAATTAGGCTTTACTAGGGGTAGGTCGACTGAAACAGCCTTATTAATGCTGAAAGAATTTGCACTGCAGAATATCAAAAATAATGTTTTCACACTCGGCCTTTTCATTGACTTCAGTAACGCATTTGATTGCCTCAACCATGGCATCTTAACTCGCAAACTTTCACTGTATGAAATTAGAGGTAAACCCCTCGCACTACTTAAATTGTGTCTATGCAGCAGGTTGCAGTTTGTTCAAATCGACAATAAGCGGTCGCGGTTTTGCCTGTTTTGAATGGTGTACCCCAGGGAAGCGTTCCGTGCCCCCTACTTTTTAATCTGTATATTAACGGCATTGTAAATATTGATTCTACCGTTAAAATTTAAATATATGCAGATGACAGCAGTGTACTTATTTCTGGTCCTGATGTGAATGTTTTAGAACTGAAATGTAATGATATTTTTAACAAATTGTCTTCCTGGTCTAAGTCAAATCGTATTATGGGTAATCCTACAGAAACTAAAGTTATGCTTTTCCGGGCGAAAAACAAGATACCTAGTAATTCTTAAAATGTTCCTAAATATGATGATAAAAAAATACACATTGTAAATGAGCATAAAATTTTTGGTGTTACCTTCTCTACACATTTGACTTGATTTGCAGAAAGCTTTCTGCCATTACAGGTGTTTTATCCCATTGCCGACGGCTACTTCTCGCAAACACAAAGCCACAAATTTACCATGTAGTATTTTTTTTTTTCACATATTAATTACTGTAGTTTAGTATGGGCGACCACAACTAAAGTAAATATAAGAAAAATATTTCTCTTACAAAAGAAAATAATTTGTCATATTGCAAACCTTGAGCACCTTTCTTCGACGCAAAGTTCTTTTCTCTATTATAATATTATCGGTGTAGAACATATGTATGACTTCCGTATCCTCCGCTCATTTTACTTCTCTTGTATGTTTAGAACGTCTTGACCAGTACTGCATCATTAACTCAAACCTGCTACGTTAAGCATGCATAATACTGATGCCTGGTTCCTCCCAAAATTTGTACAAATTATAAATTACATTCATTACAACACAAACTACCATTTCTCCTTAATCGACACAAAAATATAGACTACTTCACTTATAAGGAAATGCATAGATTTGTTTCTTTGATTCTTAGAAGTGTTTTCTAAATGCTTGTGCATTTTCACTTTTCCCTTATCTTGTTAATTGGTTATCAGTATCCTTGAACTATAAACTCTATAAATATTTCGTTGTTACATGGTGACAAATGTAACTCTGTTATTCATATAGTATTTCTAAATCTATTTTTTGTATCATGGAAAACAAAAAGTCACGTTCATGTTGTAAAACAGTGAGTGCCAGATGAAGAGGTTTACGGGCCTGGTCAAGCTGTTAGCGCAGCTTTTAGCCCATAGTCCTTTCCATTATGTCTTCTGGAAAAATAAAATGAATTGAATTGAATTGAATTGAATTGAGAAGGCCTGGGTTCCAGTCATTGCTTCCCGCATTCAACATCGTGAGCCGCCCTCCTTCCCCGACTGCAATCAACGTGGACGTTTGTTGGTCCTCCCCGAAACTCAATGCAGTTTCCTCCACACACATTACACCTCTGTGATGACCAACAGTCTGGTCGACGTGTGATGACTGAGAATGCCGGCGACAACCTCCTTTGAGGGGGGTATCCAGAAGCTTGTGCCACATCATGATGAGTGCCTAAATCTGTGCGGTGAATATCTGGACAAGTAGCTAGTGCGTATCTGAATATCTTTTATAATAAAACATTTTTCATCGTTTTTTTTTCTTCTGTTCATTGGAGGTTGAAGAAAAAAAGCAACCCTCATGTTTGTACTGCTAACAGTGAGATCGCTGCCACTGCTATTTGGCATAAATTGAGGGGCCACTGACAACTCCAAAATCAATACTTTTTTTTTTTGCCTGAAATGCTTCAGGAGTGCATGACAAGACTCCAAGACAATCAGTGTTGGAAGTACTATAAGTATATTGTACTGAAAGTACTTTCTAAAAATATATAGTATGGATCCAGACGAAATGGCCTTGGACAAAGTGGTCCTAAGTGCAAAGCCGGACAAAATGGTCCCAGGCAAATTTTGAGGCATAATTCGCTTGTTCTTTGGGGGTTAGTCAATCATTTGCACTTGCTGCAAATTAGGCATAGATAAAAAAAATTTTGCTGATTACTAAAGATAGGAAACGACAATGAGTTACTATGTCACAGTTGTATCCTCTGTACCTGCCAGAGAAATATCCTGGCATATACAGAGGTACAGAGATACTAAGAAACAATGCCAGGTTGCAACGCAGGAGCTCAACATCAATATTTTTCTCCCGGTTGAGTCAAAAAATCATTTTGATTAAACTTTCAGAAGCGAAAGACAATAAACTCTTATAAAGTGATGTTTCATGTTATTACTTTGACCACCCCAGGGTAGAATAGACAGCTGTTTAGGCAGCAAAACACTTTTTTACAACATAATATTTTTTTGTCTGTGAAGTATGTTGTCGTACAGCTTCAAAACATTTTTTTTATTTGTAATACATCTACAGGGCTTCCAACAAAAAAGTTTTATTTACCAGGTACAAAGCAATAATTCAATAAAAAATGAGAAAAGTGCTCATTTTTGAGCATTGTGTTGAATAAACAAAAAGATATATTTTAACAATAAAAATTTCATAATCATCGCAACATAACAAACTAAAAGCCATGCGAATTCCATGAAACAAATTGTGAAGCGTCTCGAAGAAAAACTGATATCCACTCAATTACTGATTGATGCCTAGTTTTACGCCCATTTTAAAAATCCAAACCACACTCGCACCATAAAAAAAAAAAAAAAAATTTCTGCAAAAATATTTTAGGAAAAGATTAAGGACCTTGGGGTAAAAAGCCATGAATTTTCTTTTAAAAATCAGAAATGCTCGAGCGAAAGGTCTAAGATGTTTGAGATGGAATCATCATCATCATTTATTAAACCTTGAAGGCCCTTACGGGCATTACACAAGGTGCGGGTACATGCTGAAAAAACATTACATAAAGGAACAAACAAAAAGTGGGTTACATATTGGAGAACATTGTTATATAAAGCAACAAAAACAGGAACATCAACTTGTAAAGTAATAGTAACATGATCCAACATCAACTTGTGAAGTTGATGTGGTAGTTTATTTTCGCTTCATTTTACAAACATTGAAATCCGTCTCACAAAAGCACTTTTGTGTGAGTATATGTGCAGTACACCAAAGTACACTTGACCAAAAAAAAGAAACTACAACAACAACAGAAAAATGAAATATACAAAACGGGGCAGCTGCGCCACTGAAATTATACAATCAAGAGTCATTGACACTGAACGGGGCAAATTATTTGAGAACAAAGCCACACATAAAATTTTTTTAACATTGCGAAATCAAAACGAACATGATGAAAGCACTGGGAATTCATGTTATGGCAAATCATAAATAAATCAACAACACATGCTTGGTATTTATATACATGTACATTGACACCATATCATTATTTCTCTTTTTGCTTTTTTAAACGACTGGAGGTTCTGCAGATTATCCAGTAGTTCATTGAAAAGACGTGGTTAATAATATTTCCTAGCCTCCTTCCATAATTTGTTTATATTCTCGGAACAACGAATTTTTCAGTTTTCCTGAGTTGCTTTTGTCTCGTTGCATCTGGCTTAAAATCCGGTGCGAAGTAATATTTCATCAGAATAACAAACTTCAAAAGATTGTCTATTGACAATAAATTCAGGTCAGAGAGCTGTTCTTCAAATGCGATATGCTCAAGCCGCGTTCCACACACAATATTCTTTATCATCCTTTTTTATCATATTACTTATTTTGTGCTTTTTAAAATCGAAACAGGAAGCATATATGGTTATTCCGTATCTCAATTTAGACTCGCCTAGGGTTTGGTTGACTGTCCGCCTGAGATTCGGATCAGCATAACTTGGCAGCCTACGTAGGTATGATGTGATTCCCCTCAATTGACTCATTAAGTGATCTATGTGCACATTCCAATGCAAATATTCGTCGAGATGTATGCCCAGGTATTTTGTTTCTTTAGCGTACAGTAATGGCGAGCAGTGACAATTACTACATTCTCCTGTACGTAAAAAAATTGGTTCCCTATGATTAATATGTTTTAATGGGCCCGGAAGCACATTAGGGACGTTTTTTTTTTGTGTTTACGAAAATTCAGTTTCTTGAACACCAGGTCATAATTTGGTTGATATCCTGTTTTAGAAAGGACACTGCAATATTGTAGTTTTCGCTTGCCAATGTTAGAGCCGTATCATCAGCGTACTGATAAATGTTTGAGTTTAAATGCAGCAAAGCAAGGCCATTCACATATGTATTAAAGAACACCGGGCCTAATACTGATCCCTGTGGAACACCGTGGTTAAGGTCTACGGGCTCACTGACGCTGTTTCCAAATTTTGACGCTGTTTCCAAATTTGACTCTCTGAGTGCAGTTGTTAAAGTAGTTTTTAAAGAATCTAAAATACGGTGCTCTGAACCCCAGATTTTCGAGTTTATCGAGTAATATGGAAGGACCAATCTTATCGAATGCTTTCGTTAGGTCTAAGAATATTGTCAGTACTATTTGATTGTTATCTAGTTTCTCATTCATAAATTCCGTCATGTCTTCCAGCAAGAGCGTCATACTTTTCTGCTGTCAGAAACCATATTAACAGCTGTTCATCATTATCATTAAGAACCTGTCGCAAAACGAGGTCATGATTTCTAAAACAAACTTTTTCATTATCTGGGAGATCACTGGCAACAACGCAGTTGGCCTCTAATTAGATATCTCTTTTTTCTTTCCGTTTATAAATTGGTCTAACTATTGAAACTTTCATCTTGTCCGGTATTTTCCCTGTGTCAAATTTTCCATTTAGAATTGCGAAAATGATGTACTTCAAGCTGTTGAAATTGACCATTAAGTCTCTGAGCCTTATCTTGTCGTATCCTGCCGGCTTTGTTATTGACATTCTGCAAATTATATATCCTGAAGATCTAATTCCATCATCTGTGGCAGGTATGCCGAGTTGTGCGAATATCCCAGTAAATTTGCTTTCACTGCAAAACTGCTTACTTGACTACGCAGATTTTCCACCTGCTTAAGAAAAAAGCCTTATTGAAGTCGTTACTCAACGATGCAAAATCGGTTACACCGAAATGTTTCTTCATAGATTTGTCTATACTGGTTCGGGTTGGTTTTGCAATGATTTGATTTACAACATTCCATGCTTCCTTTATGTTTTTACCACTCTGCCTGATTTGCGTCGTATGAAACTTCTTTTTCGACAGCCTAATTTTTGCTGTCACCCTGTTTCGTAGTTGCCTATATCGTCAGGATATTTCTTACAGCTATTTCATTGTTTGTTTTCCGAACTCGGTTCAATTATATCTTCATCAGTCCATTTGGTACTATCATTTCTAGGTTTTAGTTTGATTGTTTTAATCGAGCATTCACATGTACTTCCGAGTGTCTCCACTACCGTTTCATAGAGCGATATGTGATTGAGTTGTAATAGGGAATTCCAGTTGTATCTTTTTATACTGCAATCTATTTTATTGTTGTCTAGAATTGTTTTGTATTCGTGCTCTTCTGCTTTACGCGTAGTGTTTTTGTCTATTATCCTTAGAGCAACAAAATAGTGATCCGCTTCTTTTTGCTGTATCATCCCAGCTATAAACATGAAGTTGCCTGTGCATACTATAATGTGATCAATGCCCGTTTTCGTAATTTTACCAGCGAGAGACTCCTCTCTAGTGTAGCCGTCAATCATATTTCGTAACCCATAATTACGCAATATGTCTACCGTAAAATACCGGGCAAGCGCCCACTCAAAATTTAGAGATGATCGCGAAAAAATGGGGGATGGGCGCTTGTCCGGTCATCAATTTTACATATAAATGTACTGTGCATATTTTCTCAGATCTTCAAAATTTGGGTATGGGCACTTAATGTGGAATGGGCGGATGCGCGGTATTCCACGGTAGGTATTCTGCGACTCCATATTTTGTTTTGCTCATGACGTCAATATTAAAGTCACCTGCTATAATGATGTAGTCGTTAATAAAGGAGCTGATCAGTTTGTCAAATTATTCATAAAACAGACTTAAGCTTCCACTAGGCGGCCTATACACCATGCATATAGTAAACAATATTTCAGCTTTCTGTATATTAATCATGATAACTTTACAATTGATTGTACATCTCTCCTGAAGACTAGATTTTTCATATGTGTTGGATTAGTGCAGTGAGACATCTAATATACCCTTTCTTGTTTACTGTTGTAGTTCGCCTGCTTGATTGCTTCGCTTGTTTATCTGGATATGTGCATGGGGTGAAACCTAATCTCGAAGTTTGTTTTTTCATTAAGTTAAACAAATTTTTATGAAGAACTAGCATTCTATGGCCATTGCTGTCCAGCTAACAATCATTTTCATGCAATTCTCTCTTCTGCTGACTCATCGCTATATCGCCATATTTTTTTAGGAGGATTTGAGCATTAGTCAGTGCTGGGGTGGTTGGAAGAATTTAGTCTGCAGTGCTACATCATTTCTTGTCTGAATAATTGTGAGCGTATTAAAAATCCTGGCTTCAGCATTGTCTACGCCTATCAGAAAGAGCTGCAAAGTTACTAACTATTGTGACTCTTCCCAGTTTTACAGTGTGTTTTGTAGGGAGTAATATTGAAAAGTTACTAGATGTTTCCTGAAAGATGTCTCATAGTAAATTTCTGAAACATCTCTCTTACGTCCCTCTTTCTTTCTTCGTGAGAGGTGTGGGATAATGCAAAATATTATGTATAGAAAAGTTAAAGTGCTGAAACCATGACAAAAAATATAAGAACAGCATCTGTGCAATTATTTTTAAATGTGCAACGAGGGCCATACTTTCTAAATGTTCTTGTATGTTCATGTTTTAAGTTCCTTCGTGTGGGCCTCAGGAAACATGCACCATTGTACCAAAGTATAAAACAACTGTAAGTAAAAAATTGCAGCATCTTGCATTGTTGTTTAATGTGTTGGAAGGGGCCAGTAATTGTGTGCTGTGTCCCAAATGTTTCACACCCTGGAAAGTTGACTTGACTAGCACCGAGATGATCTAGCAAGAATTCAAAGTGCAGGTTCAACGGGAATTATATTGTAAACCCAGTTTGTTCTTAAACAGCTGATGACATTAAAAGCTTGTCATGTCCAACAGAAAATTCATGTTGCCACCCAAGTACTGCTCCATGGAAACTTTCAGCTCGCTGGACTGGAGCACTGGTTTTTTGGGCTTTTTTTTTGCAGAATACCAGCAAGAAAAGCTTAGAACAGCCTGAATGAGAGTTCTGTCTTGGTTGCCGAGCGAAAACCAGTTTTTCTGAAAATGGTCTCGAGGCATGCATCACGCAAATGGATTTAATTTTGGTTTCTCCCCAGAAACAAAAAAGTGGCATTCTCTCGTTTTTGGATACAGAGGAAGAAAATGAGGGATTGTGGACAGTGTGAGCTCAGTCTGTCTTTGAGGTCACACACTGAAGATGAGAAATTTAGCCAGTGCAGTGTATGACCTCTAATCTGGGGTTTGCATTGTGCCGTAGTGATTATGCAAATGCCCGAAACTGCAATGCTCATCCAGATGGAGATATAGATATGTAGACGGTCATGAGTGGTGCACTTTAGCTAAAGCGGTTGCCTTTAGCAAATACCAATCATGCATATATTGTTTGCTGGCTATAAAAAATTTTTTTTTTTAAACTTTGAAGTTGTTCTGAAGTTGATCTGGGGAGTGGTGGTTAATTCTGACTGCAGCTCTGTGCATGTGTAGCTGGTACTGCAGAGCCCAGGGTCTGGGCTCAGTACCCTCCCCTGCATTGAAGACCACAAGTGGCTGTCTCACTGCTCCAGCCAAGTTACACTTCTGCAGCGGTGGGAAAGCCTCGTGTAGAATTGAAGCGCCAGAAAGACGACGGACAAGCACTCTGTGTTGTTCGTCCTCCCTCAACTTGTCCATTGTCGTTTTACCACTTTAATCCAATGAATCACCAACTAGCTCAAGTACATACCCTACTACAAGTCGTCCATACAACCAATCTGGCACTTTGACCCAGAGAACACACAGTTATTTTGCAAATTTTACTTCGAAAGATGACGCTCATTTTCCCTCACTGGGATTTTAAAAGAAAATTAGAAGTTGAAAATGAAAAAACGGCACCCAGCCGCCTTGGTGGCTCTGAGGCAAAACGTTGACCTACAGACCCCCAGTTGGCAGGTTCGATTCCCGGCCAAGGTCTCCACAATCCAGTGGACACCTTGGCCACTGGATCATCCAGGTTTATCGTGGAGAAGCGTAGCCAAGATTTCTGCTGCATGCCAAAAGATCCCCCAGTAGTCAAAATCAATCGTCAGCACTCCACTGAAGCGTGCCTGATCATCTTGGTTGCTTTCGATCGTAAGACCCCTAAATTTCAGTACCCATACCCGAGATTCGCGGAACAATGCAGAACATAAGGATACAAGTGCCACTCATAGCTCGAAAGTATTCTCCCTAGATCTTAGTCGCCAGATAGTTGGTCCCGTGGCAGAGTGCCTCTCAAACAACTCTCATTTCTGTTTGCAATCACTTACTTAGCCAACACACAGTTTACGTGCATGCTCCATGGTACAGAGCTCGTATAAAATAACTATGACAGTTCGACCGACAAGAAAAATTACCTCGTACAATTTGATGGCAGTGCACTTTGTAAGAAGTACTACACTAAATGTGTACTACTTTTGTACTTTTATGAAATAAATTATATTTTTAGTTTACTGATACTACTATACAAACATTTACTTTTAGCATGTACAATCGCGGCCAATATGAGCTGAAACGCGTGGCATGCAGTACTATCAGAGTCGCCTGTCATATTTTTATAGCGGAGCTGTTAAGGGCTAGTTTCCCCAGTATCGTGTCCGTCCGTCAGCAAAGAAATGATGACACAAAACTCTGGACAGCTACCGCCATACAAGCCGGTTGTCTGGTTGCCGCCGTTGCTCATAGATGGCAGCAGCTGCCCACCCTTTCCACTCTGGCTTGCCGACTTGCGGCCGGCTATTACTTAATTCCCACCCCACCATAGTACAGCTCCGCTGGTCTTCCTTCTTCACCAGAGTGGAAAGGCTGAAAGTTTTTTTGGCAAACTGTGATGCATGCTGACGCCGAGACAACTCCCCTTTGGTGTTCGTGGCGCCTCACTGTGACATCGTGTCATCTTCAAGTGGAAGCTTAATCCTTCATTTAATCAAACTTTAAAACCCACACATGACACAGCATAAATCTATCGCAAAATTTCTCAAAACAATTTCTACTGAGCCCTGACTTATGATCACACAATAATCTTAAAAGTGAACCTTTTGGTAGACATCTACCTGATAAGGAATGCCATAATTAGTCCACAGTTTTTTTTATTTATTTGTTCGCAGATTCATCGCATAGAGAGCAGAGCCTCTGCCCCCTAAAGCCTCTTTCCCCTAAAGTTCAGCTGCTCAAGATGGTTACATAATCACAGCTCTACAAAACATTACATGGCAATTGTACAACAAGAGTTACTGAAACCCAGATATATCTCTGGGTCCACCGGAGACATATTCGAAAAATTCGAGGATGCTCGCAGAAGTGCATCGCACATCTGAGCATTAAAACGTATTAGCAGAGGGCAGTAGTATGAAGAAGCTCGTTAGAGACTTTAAACCACATAATTCGCACCTACAGGAATAAAGACCGACTTCGAAATGCAACGCACGAAAGGTGTTCTCGAAGTACAGGATGAGGAGAGCTGCTAGCTTGTTGCAGCGGTATTGGAGAGCCCTTTCCATTTAGAGTGGGAGCTTTGAGGAAATCCTACAATCCAGACGTTCATCTGGACAGTCTTGCCAGAGTTGAGAACTGCCGTCTCAGTAGCAGACAAGGAAGCGCTGAGTGGCATACTGAGTGCCGGAAGGGAGTTCTCTTGGCCTCAGCATGCATCACAGCTTGAAGAAAGATGCAGCAGGCAGATACGATAGTACCACGCACTATGCGTTTCGGCATTTCGTTTCTTATTGTCCGGTATAGTACACCTATAGTTGCCACACTGAGTTTACACGTGGACCGCACCACTAAAATCTGCAGTATGCGAGAAGTATATTAAAATGTACTTCATATATTGAAAGTGAACTAAAAATATGCTTCATGTTTGGAAGTGTATTAAAAAAAAAAAAAAAAAAACTGGGCTGAATTTCTGAGAAACTTTGCTGCAGGCTACTTTGAATGTCTTCACCGTCGTACTGAGCATGTCGCCGCTTGTCCTCTTCAGTCCGTTGCTTCCTCTTGTGAGGCATTGTGAAGACTGCGACGCCCACGTCACGTTCATCGTTGCATTCTGCCTTGCAGGGTCCCTCCCCCCGGCAGCCGTGAGCGAATGAGGTGACGCCGAGGAAGCGGTAGGCGCCGCCCATGTCGACGCGCAGCGAGCGGCGGGGGCCCAGCCCCCCCGCGGAGGGGAGCCCCCCTGCCGAGGCTTCCCCCAGGCCTCCCTCCTCGGGGGGCGGCAGCAGGGTGCTTGCGGTAGAGGTGCACCTGCTCGACGACACCGTGTCCTCCTTCAACGTCCAGGTGAGTGCATTTCCCCGTTTGTTGGAAGAAGAATTAGTAACGATGGGGAAAAAGATCGGAAGGTTGGTTCCATTGAAAACGCAGGCTGTCTCCCCTAAAATATTGTGTTTTTCTTTTTACCGCACAATTAAACCATGCATTGCCAAACGCTTATTATCCGTCCAAATGTAGCTCTAGCGGTCCAAACCAGTTACCAAGGTGTCGAAACTAACCATTGTAATTCGAAAGTTATACGTGATTTTTTTATATTCTCAATTTCAAGATGGCGACCGGCAGAGCTCTCCAATACATGGAGCCGAATGACAGCATTTACCTAAAATAGGCCCTATTTTCCTTTTGATATTTTCGGAAAATCACTTATGACTTTTAAATGTGATAACGGTTAGTTCTGAACCTTTGGGATCTGGTTAGGGGAGTGCTAGCGCGACATTTGGGCAGATAACGAGCTTTTAACGATGCATTGGGAGTTTATTTTTGCGGTGGAGAAACACTACTTTTTTGGGGGGGGGGGCGCGTATTTAACCTTTCCGAGGTTAAGATTTCTTTTAAAAAAATGTGTTCCAATGGTTGGATATTTTTTATAAAGGGATGGTACGAAGAAAAAGTCAATGCAGTCTTTTTTATAGTGCGTACAATGCTTGCACGCTGTCTCGATTGAGAAACACAGTCATGCGATTGCTGTACCATTTGCACCAAACTGTGTCAAAGCACTTACTTTGCTGAGGAATTTGCACCAACATTGTGCCAAAACTTGTTTTCGCTTTATTAATGCTCGAGGTATAATAAATCAAGCCCCGCTACACGGCCGGATCATTACAGTTGGCTCGTACGAATTTCCAAAACTTGCCATTATTGCCTCGAAGAACATCATATTCGTTTTGGTCTTTGTACCAAACACTGACACTACTCGGAAGTTTCGCAATATTTCTCATGTTTGTTGTTCGTTCTGGCTGGTTAGTTAGCTCCGTTGAGTGCGCTTGTCACCGCGCAGTTGTGTACTGCAGTGAAGGGGCAACTGCATAGTAGGTGTCGCCAGTTAGCATATCTTGCTGCACCACAGCGCACCCACGTGACACGGGAAAAGCACTTTTCCAGAGCAGGACGTTACTCACGGATCCTGAATAAAACTGCGGCTAGAATATATAAAAGACTGCGATATTCTGACAATATCTCTATCTTTTTCACATTCGAGATTCATCGAGGATACTTGAGAGAAAACTTTTATGGACGGCTCCGTATGAAATGCTCGAACAACAGGCGAACTGGGGCCAATTCATCTTTAAAAAACCTCGAGACTGAGGAAAACGGAAAAATATTGTGTGTGGTATCCTCTTTTTTTTTTTTTTTTTTTCTTCAGTCTCGAGGTTTTTCAATGATAAACTGCTCTATATGTTTATTTGAATGGGTTAGCCCGAGTGCGCTGGCCTTGGACGATTTGGAGCTTTTGAAGTATTCAAAGTTTGCAACGTCGCCACGGGCTGGTGCCAGAGCCTCACTGGCTGTGGAAACTGACTAGAAAACACCTTCAGCAAGCGCCGACAGATGGCGGCGGGGTGCATACTTTGAGAGGCTAGGCACTAGGATGCGTAGCGACGGAAGCCGCACTGGATTGGCTGGTTATAGGGAGCGACGCCGTAATGCAACACCTAGCAACTGAAGATCACCGGCGTCCCCCTTCGCCACTTCTGGCGCCGCGCAACGGAGGACGGCAGGTCTATCACTGGGGTGCGTGTTAACCCTCCCCCATTTACGCCGCTTCGCGACAACAGTCTGAGGATGACTCGTTACAAAATATTAACCCACCTTGAGCCACCCGTACACACCGCATCGCGGTGCCCTGCCGGCGGCCCAAGTACTCCATAGCCCCGTTGTCCCACACTGCACCTCGGTTGCTAGCTGTTGCGTCACGCCGTCACTCTCTGTAACCAGCCAATCCTGCGCGGCCATCGTTGCTACGTGTCCTGTCACCTAGCCTCTCGAAATAGGCGGCCAGGGTGCGGGTGCGCACTTTGGACGCCCTCGGAAGCTCCTGTCGCCGGCTTTGGCGACCTGTCGACGCGCATGGGCTGCGGTTCCGTTCTTCAGCCTGCCACGCCGTCCTTGATGCGCAGTAACCCTGTTGCCAGGCCGTAAGCACACGGTGTCGTCGCCCCTGTATGCCCGGCATGTATGCGCAACAACGAAATGGCTCTGTCGTTTTCCGCGCATCGCGCGAACGTCCTTCATGCACACGCTAAGTGACCCGATCTGCTTGCACCAGGGAGGAGAGGGGTTTCGGGAATGTTCACCTTGTGGAAAAGGGGTGAGAGGCTGCGTTCCACGTGCTTTGTTATAAATAATTGCTTCGCAAAATGCTGACGCATTTCTTCGAGAAACAGCATGGCGGTAGCGGCGATTTCGGCCCATTGTTTTTTTACTGTCAACTCGCATTTAGTTATTAACTTTATATGGCTTTTATTTGTTTGATGGCATAGTCAATACAGTAAATTAAAACTAAATTAGCTGGAACAGTAAATGCAAGCTTGAGAATAACCTTAACGAGTCTGGTGGGATTTTTGTTATCGTAAAGTTCTCCATATAAAAAATCTTTAATGTTCATATTCATATGACAAAAGCTTCGTTTTTTGTCTAAATTGAGAAGTGCAGTTTTATTACAACCTTCAAAACTCTTAGAAAACACCAATTTGGGTTCTTGAAGTTATTACATCGAAGCATTATAAATGCTTTTTAACGCTACCCCCAATCCCAAAATTTTGTCCGTCCGTCCATGCGTTTCTTGCTAAATGCAGCAAGGAAGGTGAGTTGGCGTCTAGGTCCTGTGACGTCAATTGATGTCACATAACCAGACGTTATGTTACCTATACACCGGTTAAGTTTTCCTGCTAAATTTAGAGGAAACATTTTTAAATAGAATTTGGAGAGCGTGTTGGTTAAACATCTCGGTATGCTGACGCAAAAGGAGACAAAGGACACACAAAAAAAAACGCCGGACACGAATGCGGTCTGTGTCTGACGTGTTTTTGTGTGTCCCTTGTCTCCTTTTGCGTTTGTATACCGAAAGAAAAATTTGTCACGTGACCTGACATCATGTGACGTATACACCAGTTCAGTTTCCCCGCTAAATTTAGCAGGAAAATTGATGTCGCGGGACGTATACACCAATTTAGAGAAAAATAAAGGTTCTTCATTTCCCAAGACGAGGATTTAATGTGTTCTAAACAATTTTAAACAATCGCCCCTTAAATATTGCATTTGATCCATTATAGGACTTTAGAGATAAAGGTCGCTGCCAATTTCCTAACATTATTTCCCTGAAATGTACTGTTTGATTTACATTTGATTTCCACCCAGTATAATCATGCACAGCAGTTGGTGCCAGTACTGGTCTTCATCAATTCGCATCTTGTGCTTCTCCATGCAATAGACCCTTTTCAGAAGTCCATCAAGCAACATTGGCGGTCGCCATTGCTTGGACACAAAGCACGTGGTTGGATCGGAATCTATGCCGAACACTGACACAGCCCTTGTGTCCAGTACAAGCTCAGAGTATGGGATCAAGCAATACAGAGCTTGCATTGACGTCGCATCAGTCGCCATTGCTCCTGTGCCCTTCCGCAATGTACATTTGGCACCGTCGAATTTGTTCTTCTCGGCAAGGCTTGCCGAGAAGAACAAACTGCAGAAGGGCACAGGAGCATGGTAGGGAGCAATGGCACCTGGTACGATGCCATGTGACGTCACATGCGAGGCATGTATGGCGGACAGGCGTTGGCGCAAGCTTTTCAAACGGGTCTATTAAACTGCTGGCTAGGGAATCAAAAGGGTGCACAGAAGCAGGAAGGCGGGGTAGACACAAATCTCAATCTGATATTCGTGCTGGTACGAATGAAAATGAAATGTTTGCCTTCAAAAGTTCTTTTTGCTTCTTCGAAATGGGCCTTCTTCTGCTCCAAGATGACTCGGACCAGTGACATCACTGGAAGTATCCAATGAAACTATTGAGGGCAAAAAGGTGTTGCCTTTCTTCTCTCTATTTTGGCGCATCCGCTTCCCGTTGGCTTCAATGAGGCTCGCTCAAATTCGGAACCGGAAGCGTTGAAGGTACCATCGGACGATGAGCTCTCATTCTCCAAATGTGAATCTAAAGAGCCAGCACTCCAGTTGCCACTACCTCCAGAGCAGTGCTGGACGAATCTCGAGCATGTCAGATACATGAAGCATCTAATTTTGAAACTGTAAATTGCCACGGCAAAGTGAAACGCAGTGATTGGAGTTCCCTAAAAACATAACGGATCGCAACATCTCCCAGTAATGCACGCGATTTCGTGTTGATGCGGGAACTCTAAGATAAGTAATCACCGCCAAACATACAGCAGCGACAGCGCGAGACACACCTGCGCCGTTGTACAATGGCAGCGGCATAAGTATTCGCCGTAATCGAATCGAGAAGGTGCCTGTTGCTCAGCTCACGCCTCCCCAACGTGTTATGGGCACTTTTGACGAGACGACGTTCATTTCTTAATGTCTGCTCACCCGCTGTCCGAGAGACATTGGGAATAGTTAGCGTTAAAGGGAAGCTGAAGAGATTTTCGAGCAGTGCGAGTTAATGGTAGATTTTGACGTGTTTGTGCCTGCTGAATCCAAATATCACCACCGTTTCACAGAAGATAATCGCTAAACGCAAAAAAAGAAAAAACAGAAAATGCGAAAAAAATGGAAGCGATTGTTGCAGCGGCACGCCATTGGCTAGCCACGCGTGGCGTACCACTACGTCATAAGAGGACCATCTCATTTCTCACTTGCTCCGTCGCTTGCAGAGGCGAGGCTTCTGCTGTTATAAATCGGGTTTGGCTTCTCAATATTTTTTTAATTCTTTCAGTGGATCCTAAAGGGCCTTGTGTCCAGAGGACCCTCGGCATGACAAAGTACGCTTTCCAGCTGTTGGTGAAGCAGAAAAATGAACCTTGCAGTAATACCGGCAGACGCAAGGAACCGTTTACGCCGAAGGTTAGCAACACGACATAGCAAACTTCATACATGCAGGCACGTACTGAATGCTACTTATTGTAACGTAAAACGTGGACTATAAATGGAGAGCGTTTGACGGGACGCAGCAGATCGGATTAGCGCAACTCCCCCCAAAACAGTCGTCTGAGGACAAGAATTCAGCACACATTGGGCTTTAGGCTTGGCAACCGCTGAACATGTGACCGTGAAGGCTGCATAGTTCACCAAGGCTGAACTGGTTTGAAGGGATGGACTAATCGGCTTTGGGAGATGGGAGGGCTTCACCTGAGATGAGACAGGGTCGCCGTCTTGCCACCGCGATGTCCTTGCAGGATTAAACTTCAAAATGCTTCCCCCCCCTCCGCAAATTAGACTACCATAAAATACCGGACAAGCGCCCACTCAACATTTGGAGATATTAGCGAATAAATTGGGAATGGCGTTTGTCCGGTCATCAATTTTACGTATAAATGTACCGTGCATATTTTCTCGGATCTTACAAATTTACTAATGGGCGCTCATCATGGAATGGGCGGATGCACGGTATTCTACGGTATGCATATAACTGCGCAGAAGGGCCATCCTTGTGATAGTGGTACCCTCTGTTGCATTTTATTTGTTTGCCACCAATTATTATGCATTTACAGCTTCAGAAAAAGTGGGTATGTGTGCCCGGTAGCCCTCAACTTGATGTGGAATTCGTGGATGCTTCCTGGGCCTCTGCATTCCCATATGTGGGGGTCCATCGGCCTACCAAGCCGCAGATAAAAGACGACGATGTTACTCGTCGATACGAGCCCGGCGGCACGAGAAAATAAACAATGTTTTCACCTAAGCTCGGAGTCGGTCGCAACATCTCTTCCGTCCTCAACATCGAACGCGCTATAAAATGGTGACCCGGACGTGATAATCGACTCCGAGCACCTGCCATCCAGGGGAACGTTCTCCGCGGCACGGAACGCGGCAACGCCTTGGGATTTCGGCAATTATGCGAGACCACATTTTCCTCGGCCTCAGCACCTGGAGCCTCCGACACTGCCTCTGCCTCGTCGCGTCTGCCGCCGGCATCTCCCAGCAACGGGCTGCAAGCACCTCGCTCACCCTGCCGGCTCGGCAAGTCAACGTTCTTTGGCTTTTTCCACCACTGCCACAGTCGCTGGTGTCGCCCCAGCAGTCGTGCTTATCTGTGTGGTGTAGTGCTGGCCTGGCACGGTCGTGTGCTGCCACAATATGTGGGGCGTGCTGCACTGCGCCACGGCATGGCAAGTCATGGCGGACTACACTGTTCTTGACAAGACACTTCGCTAACCGACCAGGGCCTCCTTATCGCTGGTCATGCATTTCCCTCCTCTCGGTGCGCCACCTCCGGGGATGACGCTGTATCGGTCCCACAGCTGACCGCCATGTCCCCTGGAGCCCACTCCACTTTGGATGCACAGCACGAACGCATCGTTGTGCCCTTTCTCTGCTGCCGCATTGCTCCAATAAGCCTGACTTCAGCATCAACTCCCTGCATGGTTTGCGCAGGCTGTCTTCTGCACCGCTCTCTGCCACGTCGTTCGGCTCGTATCAAACGCCAACGGCAACAGCCCAACTCACTTTCTGCTGCCGCAACCACTCAATCGCTCCATCCCCTACAGGCTGCATACCTGCAGGCGACGGCTCTAGAGGGGGAGTTCTGTGGGGGTCTATCGGCCTACCAAGCCGCAGATAAAAGACGACGACGTTACTCGTCGATACGATCCCGGCGGCACGAGAAAATAAACAGAACGTTTTCACCTAAGCTCGGAGTCGGTCGCAACATCCCTTCCGTCCTCAACATCGAACGCGCTACACCATACTTCTCTCATGATTTGTTGACTACCACCACCATGCATTACCATCATCCTAATAAAGTTTATTACATGACTCAAGACCATGTCATTCGTTTCATAACACACAAACTTAATACAGAAAAAAAGAATTTTCGTACCTATGGAAGGAAAAATGTTTTCCTTCCATAGGTACCGAATTTCCGTATTACGTTAATTTCATTACACACAAACTTAATATGGGGGAAAAAAACTGCGTAACTTGTAAAAAAATTACATTTCACACCAATATGGCACATACTTTTTATTTCCAAAAAGCGCTCCTGAAGAGAATGTGTACCTACGGAAGAAAAATATAACAAAATGTATGTTTACATTTAAAAAATATGTGCTCTGAAATAGTATCAGCAACTGTAAAAAAACGTTGCTCCGTGAAAATCGCACGATGAATCGCGTTACCAGTTATTACAACATAAGCGCTCCACTCCAAAGTAACTGGGTAGCAGAGTAGATTAAAAAACAAAAGCAATCTTGGGTAGCAGATTCAGTCCGGAAAATATGGGCACTTCAACGATATAAAAAGAAACCAAAAGGAAAACACTAATAGTATCAGGCAGTTAACAGAAAAGAACCAGTGGAGGCCCGCTATTTGACTACTACATGATGGTGGCTTTTCCAGTACACTGCTCACAACTGATAACATAATGGCTTTTTTCTAGAACAGTCGACCTATAATTCCTACCTGTTTCCTCTCCTCTTTGCGTGTGCCTTTGAAGGCGCTGAAATGCCTTCGTACCTTCAAAGATGGTCAGCAGAGCATCGGGTTCACGCGAGCCCTCTTCAGACCCGAACCCACACATACATTGTTTTCATGTGTCCCGTCTGGAACACGTTCAAAACAAAAGACTATGTACTTCTTGGGCCCAAACTCATCTGTTTGCATAACGGGAACCCATCCCTTTGAAATCTCGGTATCGGAGTGAAAAGGGGCGGTAAGCAGGAACATAGCCTCCTCTATACTGACAAAGCCTGGCAGATCATCCCGTGACGTGGCCGCCGAAAGTGAAAAGGTAGAGCAGCAGATGAGAGTCATGTAACGGGCGCCCCGCTGCGGCGAGACGCCGAATCACACTTGTCCCGTGCGATGGAATGTCCACTCGTGCTTCTCGCGTTCCTCGGGCTACCACTTCTTTTCTCGTCTGGTTTGAAAACCATGTTTCGGGTCCTCGCCGCTGCAAAAGCTGTGCGCTGACGTCCAGGTACCCCAAGAAATGCTCTGTGCTACCAGATCTTCGCGCTCCGAATCTGCGACCGGGCACTCTATGGCTCTGTCATCGAACTGCCAGGCTTTGTGAGTACAGAGGCTATGGCAGGAGGAACAACTGCAACGAACGCTGCTCGTGCAAGCCGAAGGCTACGCGGGAATATGACGTCACGCAGTGGCGCGAGTCGGCTGCTTGTGTGCCACGAAAGTTCCGCAAACCTGCCAATAAACGAGAAAACAATCAGTACGTCAGGCACGAGCAAATGAGCACTTTGCGGATGAATTATTTACACCTCTTGGCCTTCAGCAGCCTTAGCTGCTCTGGCCTTGCTGCCCTCTCGTTGTTCATTGCTTTGATGTAAAGGCAGAAAGGGAGGAGAATGAAGAACTTGAGTGTATGCGGTTGAATTCTTTACACCTGGTGGCCTTCAGCAGCCTTAGCTGCTCTGGCCTTGCTGCCGTCTCGTTGTTCATTGCTTTGCTGTAAAAGGGAGGAGAATGAAGAGTGTGTTGGTTTTATCGCCTCTGGATGCACCTCACAGCCTCACAAAGGCAAATCTGTCCTTCCTAAGAATGCGGAGAGGTCAACAATGCTTTTTTTTCCATTAAGCTCGTTGAGACTGAAGAAGGTAGTGAGTGAGGAAGGTAGCAACTAGCAACTACAACAGCACGCCGATTGCGTGCAGTGCACCCTGCAATTTTATCCACGGCGCTGCGATCTCGCGGCGTGGAGACGGGTCTTCGAACTGGGGATCGTGGCTATGAAGCCAAAGCTACCATGCTTGTGCGCTCGCACAACTTGCCGCTGAAAGTTATGCATGCGCGCTCTTCTTCAGAAATGCCCCGCGCCTCAGCATGGTCGCTCTTGTTGCGCACTAACAATAAATGTTTGAAAGAAAAAAAGAATTACGAAAAAAAAAAGCCAGAAGAAAACCAAACTTTTGTTAAAACGCTGAAAGTGGAGGGATTGTTTTTTATGTTTTATTAGCACCGATGAGCAGTTGCTGACAGATGCTTCTACCACTTGTACACTGTTTCAGTCTTTCCTAAATCACAGCCTGGTGTGCTAGCTATCTTGAGAGGCACGCTTGTTCGTAGCTTTGGAAAGCGAGCCATGGGCATGAACGCTGAACACCTGCCAGAAGCTTTTTATTTACGAAATACTGGCTCGTGACCAGGGCCGGCCCTACACCATCAAGCGCACCAAGCAAAATCCGGCTGAGGCTCCCCCCTCTCCCTCCTTTTTATACGCCCCTATCTACTAGCTGCTAGGTGCGACACCACGTTACGAGCGTTTCGTCAGACGGGGCGGCGGAGAAAAGCTCACCGGAGAATAGCTCACCAGAGAAAAGCTCACTGCCAAACCAGCAGATGCAGAGAAAAGCTCACCGGCCCTTGAGCAAAATGCGGAGAAAAGCTCACAGATTTTTTTTTTCTTAGCTTAGCGGATGGGGCGTCACTTCATTGAAAATAATTGTCCCCTTTTATGTAATAGTCTTGAGGTCTATTGGGCACATTTACTAATTGCTCAGAAATTAGTAATCGCCATTTTGTGTAATAATGGCGCCGCAAATACAACTTTGGAACGACACCTGTAAAAAAGACAACAATTTATTGACAGCTTGACAGTGCGCCATCGGTAGCTCTGTCAGAAAAAGAGGCTTGTTTTAGAGCGCAGCTCTTAGGCGCCCGTTTCCGGCTTGAGCGGCGTCGCCGTCGGCGTCGGCGTAACCGCGCGGTGCATTATGGGAAATATCCCATAATGCACCGCGCGAGCCCCCCCACCCGGGGTCACGTGACCGCGGGGAGGAGGGGAAGGGGAAGGTCACGTGACCCCCCAGGTCACGTGACCTCGGGGGAGGAGGGGGAGGGGGTCACGTGACCTCGGGGGAGGAGGGGGTCACGTGACCTGGGGGGAGGAGGGGGAGGGGGTCACGTGACCCCCCAGATCACGTGATCCCCTCCCCCCGAGGTCACGTGACCCCCCCCCCCCCCCCCCCCCTCCGGAGGAGATTGAAGAATGAGGGGAGGAGGAGGAGGAGGGGTATACCCTCCCCTGATTACCCTTCCCTCCTCCTCCTCAAGAGCTGCGCTCCAATTCGGCGTTACAGGGAGTTGTAAACGGCTTTCATTTTTTTTTTTTTGAAACACTCACAAGTAACATAATGTACACAAACGTTGGTGCATCTGAGGGTTGAAACAGCTTGTAACGTGTATTGTATGAGTGTGAGAAATTGCGAATATAAGGCGTAAAAATTAATGTTTTTAATCTTGGCTATTTTGGGCTATAGTTTTTTTTTGCAAACTAAAATGAATTGCGGTGTGTGAACCGTTTCAGTTCCGAAGATTGTGTGGTGCCTGATAGATAAGTAGGTGTTTGTTAATGTAACCAGTAATGGCTACGCTTTTTTTTTTTTTTTTCACTTATAAAACAGCTTCATCCTGTCGTGTTTGTTGGCTTCACTCCGTCTTCGTCGTTTGAGCGGTTTTAATCTTGTGATGTTGAAACGTCAACAAAGTGCAAAAATGAACTGTTGACTGACAGGCCGACAGATGGAGTGACTAGTGAAATCTATGGGTATAAAAGGATCGCTCCCAGGAGCTCGGGAGAGCAGGGAATCGGTGGCTGAGTGGGCTAACGCGTCTCAGCTCGGAGCATGGAGTGAAAGCTTGCGCTGGGAACCTCCTAGGTTCGATCCCCACCGCCCCCGCCCGTTTCGATCTGGATGAGTTTTGTACCAGCACGCGTTCGTGTAATCACTAGTAGTGATTACACGGGTTAGCAGTTGTACTGCACAGGCTAAATTTCTCATCTACAGCTAAGCTACCGGTCAGCCGCTGAGGCGTACCAACATCAAGGCTGTACAAACATACAAAGCAAGCGAATTTTAGCTCGAGCGCTGGGATTCTTTGCTAGCGGCAGTCGGGGATTTTTGTGTCTTGAACCCAACCTGACCAGCCCCGGCTGAAGCAGTTTTAGAGGGAGTAGAGGAACCTTGGTCGCGCACGGCGAGCTCTGTCGGCCTTTAAATGTTATTCATGTTCCGCTGTCGTTAATTTTACGCGCGAGAATGTATAACGTTTACCAACTCGCCCAATTTGCTTCCTTACAGAAGACTATAGTTTTTATACAGGTCTCGTGTAACAACGGTGACAGTATGCAGCAACAAGGCATGTAGTTGGGCTAGTTGGTGGTACACACCGTTTGGTGGGAACAGGACGAAGAAACACAGACAGGGCGCTGACTTACAACTGAAAGTTTATTGCTCTGCAAAAAGAGAAATAAACACACGTCTTTTTTGCTCTGCTCCCACCAGACAGTATGCAGCTCTGAAGGTTATGGGTGGTTCGCGTAGAAGTGCAGTATCACACAAAGGCAACGTGTGGGAAAATGAGCACGAACAGCTAGAAAACGTCCGTGCAAGGAAGAAACCTCGATATCCTACAGACAGTTCTATCCTGTTTTTAAAGGTTAACAAAAGCTTCAAAGAGAATTGGAGACACGCGTTGTGGCGCATGCACTTTCAAATTTTTGGCGTTTACAGTTTTGGTTCTTCGGTTTTAGGCAGACATCATTAAGTTTTCGAACTTTTTTCTGTTTTTCAAGTTCATAAAGTTTTCAGTTAGGTTTTCGTTACCGAGTAAACCAGAAAAAAAAAAAAAGCAGTCGCTCACAATTAATAATTTGGGAGCAGTATACCCAATACGTTTACCAAATAAGACAGAAAAAGGACTTTTTTTTTTTACCAAACTGATAAATTTTAATGATAATGTTTTGATGTATGTTACGCATGATCGGACAGCCTCCATATGAAAAGAAGAAAAAAATCGGCGAGCTTTTCTCCGCATACGCGCAATGGCCGGTGAGCTTTTCTCCGCATGCGCCGGTTCTGCGGTGAGCTTCCCTCCGGTGAGTTCTTCTCTGGTGAGGTTTTCTCCGGTGAGCTTTTCTCCGGGATTCGTCAGACGAGAACCGCATTCCAAAAACGAGCGGCGACTTCCCTACCTGAAGGCATATCCGGTATGGGCGACGAAAAAAAAAATAAAATAAAACGTGTCGTCCCGCAAATACTAATGAAATAGAGGGGAGGCAAAACGAGAATGGGTGGCGGTTACGCTTATATTTATAAATGTATTCTATTGGCGTGGTGACGGTAAAACAATGTTTTCGCGCATACTGGAAGTTAGGAAATTTCAAGAAGGCGGCGCCCCTGTGCGTCGTGTGTGTGTGTGTGTGTGTGTGTGGGGGGGGGGGGGGGGTGCCGTGTTCAAAAGAATAAAAAGCTAAAGAGAAATAAAAAAAAAAGTGTGTGGGGGTGGGGGGGGGGGGTACCGCGGCGCCTCTGTTTTGATGGCGCCCCCACCCCCAGGGCCGGCCCTACTCGTGAAGCAGCTCATCACGCACATGTTCGTCGATTGCGAAAGCCAGCGAAGCACGTGCCGTGCGCACAAGCGCCGAAATTGGCACCACGGTCAGAAGCCCTTTTCTAATTGCGAAAGCGAGCGAAGCACGTGCCGTGCGCACAAGCGCCGAAATTGGCACCACGGTCAGAAGCCCTTTTCTACTTACAACCTTGACTCGTGCACGAACTGACTCTACTTAGCGCCACTAAATAAGCTACGCTTCAGAGTAACGACACTCGGCCATATTGTGTCTGAAAATCATGGTTGCCAGTTATCTGAAGCTCCATCTGAAATCACAGGAAACATTTTTCCGCCCTCCACAAATGATTAGGTGGTTCGCTAGAGAGAGAATCAATATTACATGAGCTTCCTAACACCGAATCTAATGCTGAGGAAGTCGCATCTTTGAATCATGACAATCGGCAGATTGCGTCTGCTCTGCACAAGCCCCAAAATGGTGGCGCCCACAACAATGTCGGGGAACAGAGTGCCGATACTCTAAGCGCAGCTCATTCAGTGGCTCTAACTCTACTCATACAGCCTCGCGTCTATCTAAAGGCTCAATTCTGTAAAGCCAAGTAATTGGCGCTGCACCTCCGTTGAGTGTGACCAAGTGCTCGGGTTGCTATGGCAACAGCTGCGTCGGCTCCAACAAAATGGACCGGTTTTGTTGGAGGCGACGCAGCTGTTGCCTTGGCAACCCTCGCCCTCGGTCGGTCTCAACGCGAATGTTGATTCGTCGGCACCAAACTTCGTGCGACAAACGAGCGATGAACGGCGCCGAAGCCGATACGCGATGGCAAGGCGTCAGTTGCGTGGGCGACTCCATCTGCACTCAAACGACGCAACTGCAAACGCGGAAAACCCCAGTGCACCAGCAAATAGCGCGCAGCACCGTGGGAAAATGGGGTGTTGGCATGGTTCCAACTTCGGAGCCAGTCGGAAGTCAAAGCCAGTCAATGAACTGCCGGTAGCGGAGGACGCCGGGAGATTCGATCGGCATGGCCCATGCGGTGAAAAGCAGAACTACGCTTTGTTTTACACTTACTTGGCGAATGATAGAGCACGCGAGGCGGAAACTATGGGAAGTGCCAATGCAGCGCTCGCGCACTGGAATGGACCTTTTGCAGAAACATCGGTTCGAGAGTAAATGATTCTAGTACCCTCTCTCTCTTCCTTCTGGCCGAGCAGAGAGGGAAGATGGTTTCATTGTGTCGACTTCGGGGCAGAAGATAACGCACGATGGTGACAAAGGCGAGTTTGGGGGAGCCTTATCTAGGTCACAGCGCCTCAATGGGTGAACAGGATGTAGCTGACGTTTTGGGTGTAGAACGGGTGGGAGAGGCCTTGCGCGCGCGTTGTTTTCTAGTCACTTAGCCTCGAACCCAGTCGCGTGTCAAGGTGGCAGCACATATTCGCCAAGAGGTTCATTAACTGCTAAGAGTTAGTGCTCTCTACCCCTGCCCGTGCTCTGTGCCGTTAGTGCGTATGCTTTGTCTCCAGCCCCATTGTGGACGGAGGGAACCACCAGATGTCTCATACAGAACCACGGGTAAACGAGAGAACGCTTCCTGTAATTACAATCTGGGTCTCGAGGCCTACATCGGCGCGAACAGCCCGTGGCCCAACCCGAGAGTCCGAGCTGCTTGCGCAGCTGGGAACAACTCGTTTGTTCCGAAAATATGCTGCGCCATTTATACGCAAAAAGCTAATAATAAATCGCGGGACTATCGATTCACCCGCGATTTATTTCTACTCATTTTCTCTTAGATGGCGCTGATTTTTTTTTGAAACAAACGAAGGGGAGGTGGGGGAGATTACATTGGATAGGGCTGGGCGGGGATAAAGAATCTCAAGGGGGCGCTAATTCTTGATCCACGACCCCCCTACTCACGCCCCCCCCCCCCCCCCCACACACACACACACACACACACATTTTTTTTTTTTTTTTTTTGTAGGAGTTGCGGGTTAGGCAATTTGCGCATGCCTTTTGTTGCAAATATTCCGAGGCACCTCAGTGCTCGTGTTGAAAGGAGCAACTCGCAGAAGTGGGTCAGAGTAAAGGCCTGTTCCCACATACAGCGGAGCGCTAAAGTATAGCACTGACCTCGCGCTGAGGGGGAGCGTTTACCAGCTTTGTATCGCTCGTTCGAAACTGTTGCTCATGTCAGACAGACGATAAGCAGCTGACGGCACGTGAGCAGCGCTCAGCGCTTCGCTGCATGTGAGAACCAGCCTTTAGTCGGCACGTGGCGCCGGGCGAGACCAACATTATAATACAAATAACTCTGGTCATTCACTTCTGGGCCAGCACAGGACAAAAAATATACACGTTTGCAAGTCCGGCTTCAGGGCGCTGCCATTAGTCGTAATGGGTTTGGATTTGGATTTGGATTTGCGGCTAACCCCTTTTTAACGGGGGATCCCAGCGAAGCTGGATCAAGCCTGGCTAGCGGCTAGTGTAGCCACAGTTGTTTCCTGGCGCCTTCTCCTCCACCAACACTGCAACCTCTTCTTTGTGTTCTCCACCGGTGGAGGTTCGTCGGCTCGTTCGTCGCTCTCCCTAAAACCCAGTGCCACCGCTAACTCGACCCCACACTGTGCCTCTGGCTCGAGCCCCGTGCACTCCAGGATGATGTGCTCCGCAGTTTCGTCGGCGCCCTGCGCGCACATGGTACACCCTAAGTCGGCATCTGAGTACTTGGCCTGGAGCACTCGGGTTCGCAGCATGCCGCCTCGGGCGGCAGCGAGCATCGCGCTGCCCTGGCTATTATCCATGAAGTTCAGCTTCCGCACCTCCTGCTTCTCCCTGGCGTACAGGGCCAGCGCGGGTTTTCGACGTGCCGCCTTCCGCCCACCGCCGCGTCTCGCTCTCGCTCACCCTTGCGCGGATGTTCTGCTGCTCCGGCTGTTCCGCGGTCGGGTAGAGTAGTGGGCCGTCGACACCGTACCGCTGCGCCAGCTGACGTGTCCGTCGCACCCACCGGGTTTGGGAGCTCCGAAGATGGACGTACTTGAGGGCCTGTCTGGTCCAGCGCTCCTCACACATCCGGCTCAGGCGCCGCTCGAAGTCCAGCTTTGCTCGGGCCTCCCTGGCTTCGAAACTAGACCAGCCCATGTCTCCTTGGACGGCCTCGTTCGGCGCCGTTCGGCTCACACCCAGTGCCGCCCTTACAACCTCCCGCTGGCGCACCTCGAGGTATTGCCGGGTGCCTGATGACAGGCACAACACCTCGTTGCCGAACGTGAGCCCCGGCACTGCCACCATCTTCCAGACCGCACGGGTGACCTCGTAGCGGTTGTATCCCCAGAGGGCTCTGGCAGTTGCTATGCCCTTGTTCCTTCTGCTCTTAGCTTTGAGCTTCGTCTCCTGTTCCTGCAGGTAATTGCGTCCCTTCTGCAGGTGTACGCCCAGGTACTTGTATTGGTCCACCCACTCCACCGGGTTGCCCTGGATGAACAGGCTGGCGGCCTCTTCTCCCTCCGTTCCCCCAAAGACCATCAGCACTGACTTGTGAGCACTGAAGCCGAGCCCCAGGGCCTCTCCCATCTCTCCACACTCGTTCATGAGAGCTTGTAGCCCATGTAACGTGTCGGCCATCAGTACCACGTCGTCTGCGTAGATCAGTCCTGGGAGTCTCCCTCCCCTCCTCTCCCCACCTTCCAAGTACTCCAGAGTGAAGCCTTCTCCACTCTCCTGGAGCTTCCTTTCCATTCCTGCAATGTACAGCATAAACAGCAGGGGCGACAGTGGGCAGCCCTGCCTCAAGCCTCTGGAGCAGGCCACTGGGGCAGGCCACTGGGGCTATTGTCTCGTGCTGTCACTCTGTCACCACCTCCGTCCCCCGGTACACTTCTCTGATGAGGCCTATCCACTCTCTGCTGAGTCCCAGGCCCGCCAGTTGCCTCCACAGTTTCGAATGGTCGACGGTGTCGTATGCCTCGTTCACGTCGAGGAAACAGAGGTAGAGGGGCCGGACCTCCATCTGGGCTATCTCGATGGCTTGCGTCAGCACAAACAGATTGTCCTCCAGCCGCCTTCCCCATCGGAAACCATTCTGCAGCTCCCCCAAGATGACCTCTTTCTCTGCCCATGTCTGGAGTCGGTTCCGCACCACCTGCATGAACAGTCTGTACAGCACCGATGTGATGGCGATCGGGCAGTAGCTGCCGAATGAGGACTTGGGTCCTTGGCCTTTGTACACCAGCCGTAGCTTCGACTTCCGCCATTCAGCTGGAATGTGTCCACTTTCCATGATCCGGCTTAGGGCCTGCCGCAGGAGCTCTCTTGTCTCTGGCCCCAGCTCCTTTACCAATCTCATCGGTATCCTGTCCAGTCCGGTGGCTGTGGCCGCTTGCATCCTCTTGATAGCCCTCTTTAGTTCTCCCTGCGTGATGCCCTCCTTGCTTGGTTGTACCTCCCGCTCCAACCTTCCCTCCGCCCCTTCATCGTCTACGCCATCCACGCTGTCCCCTTTGAACATTCTTTTGACCCTCTCCTCAATGTATTTGATGGCCTCCTTCGGCTCCAGCTGTCTCCCCGTGGTCTCCTCCTCGAGTGTGGCGTCTTCTCTGGGTTTGCCCATCTGGCTTTGAATGTGCCGCCAGAACTTGCGTGGGGCATCCCGCCCTGCTTCTTTTAACTCCTGGAGGAACCTCCTGTCTGCTTTTGATATCTTGCTTTGGATCAGGGCTGTAACTTCCAGCTTCCTGCTTCGGTACTCCCTCCATTCCTTGGAATCCTTCTCTAGAGGGGTCCCTTCCTCTTCTCTCTTTTCTCTGATATTTCCTCTGAGATTCCTGCATGCTTCCTGTCTCCTCCCTATGGCCTCTCTCACCTCACCGTCCCACCAACGCTTTCTTTTCCTCCCCTTGTAACTTGCTGGTCTCTCCACTTTTCCCAAGTGGTGGGTCCACCAATGCATGATGTCGTTCCATGCCTCAATCTCTTTGTTCTCAGCCTCTGCTTCCAGCTTCTCTGCCGTCGTTTGGGCCTCCTTTTGAGTAATACTGTGCCGTCCTGTCGACCCTCTCTTCACCTCCGCTGGCTTTGCTCCAAGTCCGTTGCAGTCCCTCTTGATGCACTCCACCAGTTCCTGGTTCCTCTCCCTGCTGCCTGTCCCAGTCCAGAGGTAAACAACCGCCACCGCCACTTCCTGTCCCTCCAGCTTCCCGGTTATCCAGACGTGTTCCTGGCACTTGGGGCTCTGTCTCTGCCACCCCGGCTCAGTAAAACACCCAACCCCACCCCCTCTTCTCTCCTTTCCCTCTCTGTTTACCCCCTCCCACAGCATCCCTTCACACTCCGGAGGCATTTCTTCTTCCCTAAGATGTGTTTCTGCCACTGCGAATACCCCAGTTTTGTCCGTCTTGATCATCTGGAACGCCTCTTCCCATTTCCCTGCCCTTCTTCCGCCTTGCATGTTTAGAAAAACAATCTTCATTTCTTTCTGCTTTTTCTTTACTCTCCTATTCTTCCGTTTTGTTTTCCGGTCCTTTGCTGCCTTACTCATCCTTTTTCCACTTTTTGTGTGGACCCCCTCTCTCTCCCCCCTTCCCCTTTTTGTTTGTTCTCCCCCACCTCCGGCTAGTGCCTGTGTCTGTTCCCTTGCTGGAGGTATCCATGTCGGTTTCTGACCAGTTGTTCCAGCACTTGCCACAGGGCGTCTACACTCGGCACACTCCTTCTCCCATTGCTGGCGTTCCGGGGCATCTTCAGGTTGGTCGGTTTCCCTAAAAAAGGGGCTGCCGTCTCCGCAATCCTTCCAGCCAGTTGCTTTGCCCCTCTGTAGGTGTAGCGCATGCCCTCCCTGGTGAAACTCTTCGCGCTTAGCCCCTTACTCACGTCCAGGAAACATGCTCCGATCCTCTGGCACATCGCCTGGATGCTTGTATTTGCTTTGACCACCTCCTTCTGCCTCTCCTTGTCCTGGTTGGTCGCCTGTGGTACTGAGCAGATGATAACTTCAGCCCCCCTCTCCTTCCATGTCTCCTCCAGGGATTAGGGCCGTGCCCAGGGTTGCCAGGTTGGGCTATTAATAGCCAAATTGGGCTATTTTGTCATGCATTTTGCGTCGAAATTTGGCGGTTGGCTATGTGGCTATCTTTGGGCTATTTCAAACCCTAGCGCGGCACTTTTTTTTTTTTCTTTGCTTGGTTTAGAGTAGATGTACAAAAGAAACTTCAGCATGGACACAAAGCGACAGTCCACCCTTTCTGGATTCCCGCTTTCAGGGATTTTCTGCGTGCAGGGATTTTCTGCGTGAAGATTCGTGGGCGTGATGCCAGAACCTATTAGCTCAAGTGAGCTACCGTGACCGAGATTCAGCTCCGACGATATCGCTTTTATATTGTGGCTTATTTTATGCTCCCAAGTTATTTCTGCTTTCTACTGGCGTCTTCTATTTCCTCGAGTTTCCAACCATCCTTCTACAGGAGGCACCTCGTCCGAGGAAAAATGATACTAAAGGCAGCTCAAGACATCCTGCAGAATTTGATGTCGCCCGATAACGCGTGCTGTACCGGATATGGGACAGATTTGGGACAATAAATATGATCGATGGGCAGGAGCAGCCCTGTTTCAGTTGCTATCCGAGCTCGCCATCGTGCTCCCGACACCGTCCATATTGAATGCCGCCATGGAGAGAGTATTCAGTCACGTATCCTTCACAAAGTCGGGACTAACGAAGAACATGACCCTTCCAACTGTTCAAAACGTTCTCCATGTAAAGTTTGCTTTCCTTGGGAAGAACGAGTGCTGTAAGGACATCAACCCTACTGAAGTTTTTGCCCGTTTTAACACGGAATTCAGGCCTGAGGCGAGTAAACCGAAAAAGCTTCACAACTACGTGACTGTAAAAACGCCTGTGGAAAAGTTTTTTACTTTTGTGTTTGACATAAAACGTTCAATACATTTCAAGATGTCGTAGATGTTGCAAGCTTCAGGGCCTTCGAATTGAGCTGGCACATTTGGGCGCACGAATTTTGGGCTCTGCAGAGTATGGCTACTTTTGGGCTACATAGATCTCTTGCATTTGGCTATCTTTTAGGCTACACCGTCTGGCATTTGACGGTTTGAGCTAGAAACTACCTGGCAACCCCTGGCCGTGCCCAAGCGCACCCCACTGAGCAAGATGGCGGCGCCCTGAGATTGGACCTGCGAACGTGCCGAGTCAGGACGGCGCCTGATGAGTGCCAGACAAACGAGGCTGGGAGGGTGTAATGGTCGGCGCGCTGCCTCCAAAGTGTCGAGTTACTTTTTTGTTCGTACGTACCGGGTTACTTTTCAGGGTTGAGTCTATTCCTTCATCGTACGAGTGTAATGCCCTTGTTTTTTTGTTTTTTTTTTTGTTCGTTTTGCATTGGCCGTGTAGCGTGCCGCGAACGTCCGGGCCAATAGCGGAGAGTCTGTCCTTATGCAGCTGCGGCGAACGCTGCACTCGTACCACGTGTCCGTGGGACATCGGCGCGGTGCGTGGGCGCGAATCGTTTCCGTCGGGCCTCGCGTCCTCCCTTCCCGGGGACGCAACCAAGTGGACCGAAGGGCGGTAAAGATAACGTTGCGTGGAAGCCACGTTTTGAATAATGCGTGGCTCGTGCGCGGCGGCACCCATGCCCGCCGCTTCGGACTCCTCCGCTCGTCTCCCGAGGCGGCCTTCCGTCTCTCTTCATTGTTTTAAATACGCGCTTCCATTCTGCTCGCTTTTCTCGTGCTCAGGCGACGAGGCGTGCGCTTTTTCCCTCTGGGCCGAGCCTCGTTGCGTGAGCTATTTCTTGGCGTGCTTTGGACTCTTCCCGCTCCATTCTTTCCTCGTTTGTGGAAAGCGATTTAGGACTTCCCTTGTCCGTAAAATGAAAAAAGAAATTATATATATATATATTTTTTTTTTTCGAGGTGGCGCGTCGTCGAAAGTTCCGTTTCCGCGAATAATGACGCCGTGATATAATGGCCATCGTCGACGCGGTGGATTCGCGGCTCCGGTCGTAACCTTTCTCCCCCGGATGCTTCGGTGTTTTTGATCGTTATTGCGTTTTGCTTTGTGTGTATTTTTTTCTCTCGGTGTCGATGGAGCAGGGCTGGCGTCTCTGATTTGCGACGCATTTGTTCCCGAGGCCAGTCGTCGTCGAGGGCTTCGTTCGCCGAGGTGGCTTCCCTCTTCTGTCGTCGGTAGCAACCCTGCGAGTGATGGACTGTCCGATTGTGTGTCGGGCAGTTCTGAAATTCGTTCGCGACACCCTGGAACGAAACGTCGGAAGGAACCAACGCCTTTGTTTGTTTATTTGGTTCGGGTTGTCTCGCAGCTAGGACGTACGAATTCATTAGGGGAATTAATGATCCGAATCACCGACATTACGGCTTTCTACAGCTTTCTACTCCGTCAAAACTTTTACGTTTAATGCACGCATACTTTTCTGCCACAATTAGTGAAAGTTAACTTATATGACCATATATTTCAACCGAAATAAAATGCCAAACTTGGCTTCTGGAGCAAACCTGGAGACTGGAGAAACTTCTGGAGTAATGAGGCATTTTTCGCGGAATTTTTAAGTCGCTTTAAATTTATATTTTAAAGCTTAAACTTTTTGTGGCGAGTGTTTCATGCTTTGTGAACTTTTAATTTTGTGTGTTTTGTGCGGCAGTTGAAAAAACATTGCCGCACAAAAATCGCAAAAGTTTGACTTTTTCGATTTTGACCAAATTTCCGGGCGCAATGCAGAAAACACTTTCAACAGTAGTACGCTAATTTATTTGTTAAAAGTTCACAAAGCATGAAACACCCTACACAAAAAGTCGAAGCTTGAGAATATAAATTTGAAGCGACTTGAAAATGCGCCGAAAAAAAATGGGCCTCATTATGTAAGATTTGCTCCAGAAGCCAAGTTTGGCATTTTTTTTTTTTTCTTCTCGCTTGAAATATATGCTCATATAAGTTAACTTTAACTAATTTTGGCAAAAAAGTATGCGTGCATTAATAGTAAAATATTTGACGGTGTAGAAAGTCGCATTCTTTATTCATCCGGCCTTCAAAGTTGCGTCATCGCGCAGTTGGGAAAATCGCTTTTTAACCTTCTCTCGAATGCGATTTTTCTCATGAATACAAGGAAGTATCTTACAAAAGTAAGGTCTGTCCCGTTGTTGTGTGGACAAGTTTCGCTACCTCATAACAACATTTAATTGAAAACAAAAAACTGGCACGACACCACCATGACCGTCCTTATATCTGAACACTCCCCCAAGACACAGTTACTCGTGCAGAAAGTACCTGAGAGTTTCAGGTACAGTTACCTAAAATATACTTTCAATTTTCGTGAAAACGGCAAATAGCAGTGAACGGTACGAAGTCTTCGACAACCAATAAGAAGCCTTAATAATCTAAAAAAATTAATTGTTTATGTGAGAGGTAATCAAAAAATAAACACGCGATTAATAATCCAATGAACCAACTCATCGTGAAATGTGCAAATATACTTGCGATTTTATAAGGTTGACATTTGGGCTGGTTGGTCTACTAACATATCGAGGTATTTAGCGCACAGATAAAAGAACAGGAGAGAAAAAAGCGCAACACACACACACACACACACACACACACACACCACACACACACACACACACACACACACACCACACACACACACACACACACACACACACACACACACACACACACACACACACACACACACCACACACACACACACACACACACACACACACACACACACACACACACACACACACACACACACACACACACACACACACACACCACACACACACACACACACACACACACACACACACACACACACACACACACACACACACACACACACACACACACACACCACACACACACACCACACACACACACACACACACACACACACACACCACACACACACACACACACACACACACACACACACACACACACACACACACACACACACACACACACACACACACACACACACACCACACACACACACACACACACACACACACACACACACACACACACACACACACACACACACATGTGTATATATATATATATATAATATGTATATATTTTTTTTTGTTTTTTTTTGCTGGGTTTTAATTTACACCGAACCGTAGCGCACTGAACGTAATAATTACTTAAAGGGATTGTCCGGTCAAATTTTGTATTCGAGAAAACAATTGAATATCATTGTTACTGCCTCGAGACGGATCGTACGTGCAATATCTGAATTTTATATGCCCTTCTGTGTGAGTAATTGAATTTATGCTGCTCCAATCGCATTCTAGCGTAAACGCTGCTTTCGTTGGCAACATTGAAGCTCTGACGTCACAAAACACAAAGCGAGCATTTTTGTCTGCCTCAGCGTGCTTCGTTTTTGTTGGTGTGCTCGACTTGTTTCGTAGTTGGGTGAGATTTTTGTTGCGCGGTTGGGTGCCGCAACCATCGGGCAGCACATGAGAGCCAAGACATGACGTTCCACACTTTTCCGCGAGACGTGCAGTGACGATCGTCGCCGTGAGTAGGGACTGGGTTCCCGTCAAGATCGGGATCCCGCTTATGCAGCAATCATCTCACAGGAGAGAGCTACGAGCTGAGCTCTAAGCGGACAGAAGGCTCGTAAGCAGAGATGTGATGCTGTGCCAACGATATTAAACCACGTCCATCCACTCCTCGCCCAAATCGGATCAATCAATTTGATTATGCAGCGAAACCGAAACCAACAGCTAGGCCATCCGGAAACGATACCAGAAGTTGTATTTAGCACGCGTGCAGCCCGATTCTGTTTTACCGGCGTGTGAAAATAGAGCGTGGCTACGATTCACCAAGCTCGTCCAAGTCAAGTGACGACATGCATTTGAACGATGTGCCGTTTGTCTTCGACCCGCGGACATCGCCTCTGAGGGAACGACACGCAGCCTCATCACCGATCCAGTGGATCTGCTGACATGTGTACCGCTGACATGTGTATACTTAGGTGCCGCTTCAGAGGCGAAATCTGCATCCTTTGCTTTGCAAGCGCCCCTAGCTCGATCGGTGGCCGTCGCAGTTGTGTTTGCGCGAAACGGCATACGTTTGCTCGAAGCTTATGGCTTTCTGCAAGTAATTTCCTGCTAAAAGGCGTGACTTTTTTTGCACATGCTTAGGAACTGCAGTAAAAGAACCGTATTTAAGTAGGGTACAGCCTAAGAGACTATATAATTCGAAACAAAATACAAGACATCCATCGACCAACGCTTGTTATCCCGACCATCCGACAAACCTTTGCGTTTTGTGACGTCACACAGCACCTACGGGTGTCAGCCATTGACACTGGCGAAATTCGGGGTGCAGTTTCGTACATAGGCTCATGAAAGGTTTAAATAATAACGGGAGATCATATATCAAAATAAAAATAACGTTTGTCTACATGAAGGCTCCCTCGACGTAACGAGCGCAAAAACTTAAGTACTTCCGGTTTCGACCGGACAATCCCTTTAAAGGACACATGAAAAGAAATTTTCTTTTTTTTTTTTTTTTTAAACGGCTTAGATGGAAGAAGGATGTTTTAAAACGATTTTACAACGAAGAAAAAAAATTCTTAGAGCTATATTTACGGCGCAATACGAATTTGTAGTTGGCGCCCGCGGGCCCCGCGGAAAAGTGGCCCATATTTATCACGTGACTGGCCCTTATTTATCACGTGGTGCCTGCGCTCTTTCGAAAGCTTTCTATGGTCTTTGAAAAATACTTATTTTCTTCATTTTTTTTTTGTTGCACTTATTTTGTACCAGAATATTTTGACTTTTGAGAAACTTCAAGTATAAGAAAATCATCACTTCCGTTTTGACGCATACGAAACCAAACAAAGTCAGCCATTTTTTCTGCGAAGGGGCGCGGAGCTGACGGAGCGCGGTCGGCGCGGTGTTGTTTTTGACATGCCGGTTCAACGAAAGCGACGCCGCTGCTCGACGAAAGGCTGCAGTTCTCGTGATCGTGACCAGGAGGATTTCAGTAAACATGCGGTACCGGCGGACGAGCATTTGAGAGCGATCTGGCTAGAGGCGATCGGGCGTACGCCTGGCACGTCTGGCGAGAAGAATGTCCGAGTGTGCTCTCGTCACTTCGCCCCGGAGGCCTTCGAGCCACGCAGCGAGCGAACCCAACGCGTGACTTTAAAGCCAAATCGCATCTCGTCACTGGACAAATCTAAACGATTTGTCGAGTGACGAGACGGGCGACGAGAACCCGCTGTCGTGCGTCGAGGCAAACCGCACGAGAAGCGTATCGCTGGCCTCGGAGCTTTCCGCGGGGGGGTTCGCTGGTCTGCGAGGCGTGTCCTCGTAGGGGCAAAGCCCGAGCTGCCTGCTCCGGTCGACGAGTCTGCGCCGTCTGCGCTTCAACTGGGGATCTATCGTAAAAGACGCGGAGCAGACTACCACCACTCCACGACCAGCACACAAACCCAACAACCAACGTTGCCAACAACACAGCGCGCGCCGAAGTTGAACGGAAGTGGCACCTTGTTCAGCCGAGCAGCCAAGCCAATCCAAGTGGCTTACCTCTCCTCCCCCCGGAGCGCACCGGCGCGAGAGAGAAAAGTGGAAAGGAGGAGCGTTACACCGCGCTTGACAAAAAATCATCTCGCGCCGTAAATATAGCTCTAAAATTTTTTTTTCTTCGTTGTAAAATCGTTTTATGACATCCTTTTTCCATCTGAGCCGTTTAAAAAAAAATGTATTTTTTCTTTGCATGTGTCCTTTAAAGGACACATGCAACGAAAAAAAAATTAACAGACTAAATGGAAAAAGAATGTTAGAAAACGAATTTACAACGAAGAAAAAAAAATAGAGCTATATTTACGGCGCAAAACAAATTTATAGTTGGCGCCCGCGGGAGCCGCCGCTGGTCACGTGGTAGGCCCACGCGCCGCCGCGCTCCGTCGCCGCCGCCGCAAAGTCACGCCGCCGCACGGTGAGCGGGATGCGCCGCCGATTCAAAGCGTTTCTCCACGCCGCCGCCGTCATCTGACCGGCGCACAGGTCTGTCACGTCTGCTTGCGCTTTTTCAGGAGCTTCCCCTTGGGCTCTAAAAGTTACTTATTCATCTTAGTTTTTTGTTGCACTTCAAACGAAGATGAACAACTTTTAGACCATAGGAAGAGCGCAAGTACCACGTGACAAATAGCGGCCAGTGACGTGATAAATAGCGGCCACTTTTCCGCGGTGCCCGTGGGCGCCAACTACAAATTCGTATCGCGCCGTAAATATCGCTCTAAAAATTTTAATTTTTCGTTGTAAATTCGTTTTATGACTTCCGTTTCCCTACCAGGCTCTTTAAAAAAAAAACAAATGTATTTTTCCTTTGCATGTGTCCTTTAATGAAACTTTTCTTTTCTCAAATTTCGCTTTATTTTAAAAGTTATAGGCAAATTAAAATTACAAAAACAAAAAAAAATGACCTCCTCCATGATGTCCTTGGTCCTGGCTTGAGTGGCCGTGAACTAGAGGAGGGGTAGTGAGCCCAGCGAGCGCTCACGGCAGCCGCAATCCGTGTCGGCAGCTCGAGAGGGCGCCACTAAAGCATGTGCCACAGGGGCTGGATGAAGCGGGCGGCCAGGGCGGGTCGCATTGCATTTGTTGCGTGACTAAACACTAATTCGGCATGACACTTCATTGGCCACCAAACGACAGCAAACACGGGGTAAAGATCAGTTCAGAACGCGAGCCACTGCGCGCTGTCAAACGGCCAAACCGCAAGCCGAACCTGCTCGCCGAAGGCCTTCGGAACCGGTCGGATCCTCCAGTCCATACGACCGCAGCGCCTCGCGTACACCCGGGATCTTTCTACGCTCGCCGCTCGTCGGCGCCTGATCCCACTACCCCTTTCTAGTATGCGCTGCCTTTTCTACCGCTTGGTGGCGGGTATGTTGACGGGTAATTTCTTGTTTCCGTACTTTATAAACTGCATTTGTTTCTTTTCTGACCTAAATAACTGAACAAAGACTACTTTCATAAGTAACTGAAATGTTTCGCGCCGCTTATATTTTGTATTTCGACTAAAAAAAAAAAAGCTTTTAGCGACTCTGATCAGTAGTAAGGCCAGGACCAAAAACGTCACGATGTTGTCACATATCGCGCGCTTTTGGCACCGCGGGTCGTCCCCGTAGGTGGAGGAGGTTTCCGCATTGTCCGGTTAAAATATTACGCACTGATATTTAGTTACTCTCTCCGTGCCCGCTGGCTTGCCCGAACCGCAAGAGATGTGGAAACCGCAAAAAAGGTAGACGCTTAAATAGGAGTACAGGGCCCCTTTAATCGTTTAAGGGTCAGAGCCCTTAAACGGCTCTGACGAACCCTGTCTCGGGCCGACGAACCCTGTCTCGGCTTCTCTGATCCTTCGTTGGTCCGCGAGTTCGAAACAACGGCTTTATTGGTGCACCAGAAATCAAGGAAAGCGCAGTCACTGCACTCGTCGAGGCGTTTGGCTTTGCCATTTGAACGCGTCCCACGAGTGCAGAGGAGACAAAGGCAGCTCTAGCTTTAGGTCTACCCACTATACTCCGTTTCATACTTAAAATGCAACGCTGTGAAAGCTACTGTCGCGTGGCTTTGTCTATGGTTTCGTTCGCGCGAGCGCGCGTGCAAATAATCAAAGATAGCAAACCTCATGCTCGCGCCAGTAGCTTGGACAGCGTTGTACGCTAAGTGTGAAACAGAGTATAATAGACCCTTTTTCTATTAGCCCCGAGAGCGAACACAAGCGTCGCTGTGGTCGGCCTTCCACGATTGGCCGAACGCTGACTATGACGTCAGAAAAGGATTTATCATCGACGGAAATAAGAGGAATGAAAGAACTTTAATTTTGACGGTGTTGGCAGTGTTCCTTTGAGAGCGCAATGATTTCAAGCTTCCACCATGCTATTTACAAACACCATCGAACTTGTTGTTTGCAAGGTAATGACGTCACAAGGGGGAACCATAGGAGGGCGCCACCAAAACATCTCGCCGCTAATATTACCCAAGCATCGAGGAGAATGCAGGGATTGGTGTTCCACGCGCCGCACGCGCACGCCTTCCCCGTATAAAAGATTCGAAGTAAATAACAACAATAAAGCGTTGACAAACGCGCGTGCAAGAGGCCATTTGTTTTAGGTTTTTGTTTTACAAAAGTTACTACTGCTGAGGCCAGCACGTGCGGCGCGTGGAACACCGATCCCTGCATTCTCCTGGATGCTTGGATAATATAGACGCTTTCAGGCAGCTGTGCATGGGCGCCGCCATAACCGACCTTCAGTTTTTGTTTCTTCTTATTCCGTTCACTCCACTGCATCATTACCACAGTAGGTCAGGTCATTGCCATTTTAGATTCTACCGCGTCCTTCTCCCCATCATAGGCCCTTGTGGAGACTCGTCAACGCCCGCTTCAGTGGCTCGGCATCTCGGTAAGACAAGAGAAGGTCGGCTATGGCGGCTCAATTTGGCGCGCGCTGAAAGCGTCTATAGCAATTAGCCCCGTGTGCGACCGAAAGCGTTGCTGTGGTCGGCCTTCCACGATTGGCCGAACGCTGACTATGACGTCAGAAAAGGATTTATCATCGACGGAAATAAGGGGAATGAAAGAACTTTAATTTTGACGGTGTTGGCAGTGTTCCTTTGAGAGCGCAATGATTTCAAGCTTCCACCATGCTAATAACAAACACCATCGAACTTGTTGTTTGCAAGGTAATGACGTCACAAGGGGGAACCATAGGAGGGCGCCACCAAAACATCTCGCCGTAATATTACCCAAGCATCGAGGAGAATGCAGGGATTGGTGTTCCACGCGCCGCACGCGCACGCCTTCCCCGTATAAAAGATTCGAAGTAAATAATAACAATAAAGCGTTGACGAACGCGCGTGCAAGAGGCCATTTGTTTTAGGTTTTTGTTTTACAAAAGTTACTACTGCTGAGGCCAGCACGTGCGGCGCGTGGAACACCAATCCCTGCATTCTCCTGGATGCTTGGATAATATAGCAAAATTAGCCCCGTGCGCGACCGAAAGCGTCGCTGTGGTCGGCCTTCCACGATTGGCCGAACGCTGACTATGACGTCGGAAAGGGGATTTATCATCGACGGAAATAAGAGGAATGAAAGAACTTTAATTTTGACGGTGTTGGCAGTGTTCCTTTGAGAGCGCAATGATTTCAAGCTTCCACCGTGCTAATAACAAACACCATCGAACTTGTTGTTTGCAAGGTAATGACGTCACAAGGGGGAACCACAGGAGGGCGCCACCAAAACATCTCGCCGCTAATAGGTCTATTGTTCGAACTAGATCTCGGCGTTCTCACGTCCCCTCTCGTCTCCCTCTGATGCGGACCTCCACTCCTTCATGGCTGGATTCGGCGCTGTAGGCTTTCTGTCTGATGCAAATGAGCGGAGTGGAATGTATTCCCCCTAGTAAAGTATTTGGTAACAATGTCGTTTGGAAGTGTTTTCCAATCGTTGATGGCCAAGGGTAAAGTTTAATTACTGTATGAAGTATAGTTGACGAAAAAACTAGCCGCAACTTACAGGAGTGGTCAAAGCGGGGGAAAATATGCCACGGGGGTAAAAGCAGGGTTAGCAGTTTCGCGCAATTTAGTTACGCTCATGAATGTTGAGTAATCAGAAAAAAAGAAAAAAGAGCTGTTTTGGATTGAGCGTTTGAGCCACTTTTGAATCTCCAAATGTTAGCAAGCGGCGGTGGCCGGACTGGATCCTCACGGAACGCTGACGCGGCACTAATTTTCGATACGAGCTAATTCGCTTAATTACCACCGGAGAGAATGCTGGGAACGTAGGTACACGCGCTCCCCTTTCTCGTAGAAAATATTCCGAATAGGGCGTTGTGGAACGCACGCGCGAGGTGCCGTTCGTTGTAGATCTTTGCTTTTGGAACTGCCGCGACGCCAGCGCGTGTATACCTACGTTCCCGGCATTCTCTTCGGGGCCAATTCGGCCAACGGTGTACTCGAGCCGAACGATGACTCAGCCCTGGTGTCCAACACGTGCTCGAGGTGCCCAAACAACGGCCGAGTCGCTTGGCGCCCACTTTGGAGACGGCCGAGATTGTCCAAAAAAAAAAAAAAAATAAAAAAAAAGGGGGGGGGCTCGGAAACGAGCTTGCCGAAAGAGTGATTACGCCCTCACGAAAGGAAGTGACGAACGCCAAAAATGCACCGTGCCAATATTGTAGCGTTCATTCGATTTTCTTTTCATTATTATCTGCGTTTTGTTTCTTTTTTTTTTTTTTCTGGTTTTTGCTTGGGAACATTGTCTGCTCCGCGGCGTACCGCGGGGGTTCATTATGGAAAGAGCTTTTCCCGGCCATGTTTCGCTCGTCCCTACGTGCCCCTTTAATCTTTTGGGCGCTTTGGCGATGACGTCAGAGCTCCCCCCTTTCCCCCCTTTGTTTATGTATTTGGTAGACGCGGGCCAGTCGTGATGCCGTGGCATTACGGGCAGGGAGGTCTACGTGCCCGTGTCTCTCTTTGATCGGGGGGGCGGATGGATGGGCATGGTCGCCCACCTGACCGTGCGAATTGTTACGCGCGGAGGCTGAGACCACGCCAACGGGGTGCATTTGACCGGGACTCGCACCGATAACGGTTCGGTTACCAACGCAGAATGTGTGTGTGTGTGTTTTTTGTTTTTTTTTTTTCACTAGACGTTTTTTGGCTAGAGGTTTCTCATTCCGTGAAGCCCAGATAGATGTGAAGCCTCCATAAAAGCGTGGCCGCGAGGCTCGACACTAATTGGTTCAAGGGTGAGAGAGGAGGAGTAAGCGCTCGTCCTGTTCTTTTTCTTTTTTTTCCTTGTCTTTGTCCTCCTCCCCCACACCCTCCTCTCCTCCCACAGTTTCCCCGCTAAATTTAGCTGGAAATTTGACGCCACGTAACCTCAACACCAATACAGTTTCCCCGCTAAATTGAGCGGGGAAAATGACGTGACCTCAACACTAATTCAATTTCCCGCTAAATTTAGCGGGCCGGCTACGGCGACGCCGCTATATACGCGAAAACGGGCGCCTGAGAGCTCCGCTCTAAACAATATAATGGGTAGACCTCAAGGCATCTGGCATTGAGGTCTATACCCACTATCCTTTCATTGAAAGCCAATCAGAGCTCGGCGTTGTTTGGCGTCACCGCAACCCTTGCGCGAGAAGCAGACGACTTGCGCACCGCATAGGAGCGGCGGCTGGCTGGTACGGGGGAGTGTCTGGGTTAGCTGTATGGGCTCAGAAATTATGCCGAGTACTATTGCGAGCTTCCTTGATCTGGACGTTAAAGGGATGGTGAACCGAACATTTCAGTGTCTACAATAAGCGGCGCACTATCTTTTCATGAATCAGCAGCCCCTGTGTGCGCGAGCACATGCATGCAACGAAATTGACGTCATTATAACCCCCATTCACGCTTAATAAGCTCGAATCGGGGATATGATCACGTCAATTTCGTTGCGTGTAACCCCCATTCACGCTTAATAAGCTCGAATCGGGGATATGATGATGTCAATTTCGTTGCGTGTGCTCGCGCACACCGGCGGCTGCTGACTTAAGGCCTGTTCACACATGCAGCGGAGCGCTACAAGCATAGCGCTAACCTCGCGCTAAGCGCGTGCTGACCGGAGCGTTCACCAGCTTTGTATCGCACCGCCAAAACTGTTGCTTGTGGTAGGCGATAAGTAGCTGACTGCACGTGAGGAGCGCTACATCAGCGCTTCGCTCCATGTGAGAACCGGCCCTTATGGAAAGATAGTGTGGCGCTTAAATGTTCGGTTCACCATCCCTTTAATGTCTAATTCTAAAAAAAGGTGAAAAAAAAAAAAGAACGCGTGTTTATATGTTACTAAATACGCCAGTCAAGATAGTTCCCGTGCAGCCGTCAAATGCAGCGAACTTTGACTCAGCTCTGGTTCCAACGCCGGTAAAGCGCAGTGTCGCTTTCAGAGCACAACTGTATACGTTTTCATAATATTTGCGGGTTGTTGTTTTTGCAGTTTATTATATTAGAACCTTGAGTTTTGTATTGTTCATAAAACTTGGGGGACGTATTTTTACTGATAGACCTACTTTAATTAGCGGATACGCTGGTTTTTGCTGGCATTTTATGAAAATCATGCTTATAGGCTAAATTGACTACCGAGTGTAAAGGGGGGGGGGGGGAGGCTTTGTCTCAACTCAAGAGTGGAGCTATGCTTAATTTTTTAACTATTGTCTTAATACCCATTGTAAATAAACTTACTTTGACCTGAGCCTTATTTCTGAAAAAAGAAGGTTAGGTGTGCTTTCTGCGTCCTACCTGTTATTTAAAAAAGAATAGAATAAGAAAATGCTTCAGTATTAAAGACTAGAACTTCAATCATCATCAAACATGAACTGATTTAACGATCGATGCGCTTTCATTTACAAGTGACGTGCTAACATATGTTGGTACGTGCTCCAATTTTTTTTGCCTGCTACAGAACCTGCTAAATAAAGTCAAACGCCGCGCCCATCACTGAGTCCTCAGGTATTGGACAAGCTTGGGGCTCCGACGGTGTTCTTTGCGCACAAAACAACGCAGCTCGTTTTCGGTTTGGGCGGTAGCGTGCGCCATCTAGCATGGAAAAGCTCGACAAGGCAAGACCTGGCTTGGCTAAAGGGCGCCACACCCTCACAGCTCCCATAAGCCTCCGGAGAGCTTACTGGTGGCGCTGGCGTTTTTTTGAAAGGGCCGAGGCCGATTTCTAACGCAAATATTCCGTGTGTGTGTGCGCGCGCGCGAATGCTTGTGTTCATTGTTTGTTTGTTTTTTTTCCTTGGTTGAGGTTGCGACGTTTAACGTCAAAATGCCTTCAACATTATTTTGACGTCTTTGATGTCACTTCCGTAAAACGTGACATCCGCACGTTTCATATCCAACTACCACCGTACGTCTAGTGTAACCTCCATGAAACTATCGTTATCATTACCCACTCTTGCTTTACGTAGACAATATTCTCGTCTGTCCCTTTTTCACAAAATTTATCGTAATCCGGCCATGCGTCACAATTTATAAGAACAAAGTGGGCGTCTTTCCATGCAACACTAATGCATTTTTTTTTATTCATTCATTCCGCGCACTTATGTAGAATGGAACCATGCACCTTCCTCATGACATTGCCACCATTGATGACCTATGCATTTTTAGTTTCTTTTTATTTTTTGATATATGACTGTGCTTATTTTGCCTGTTGTTATTTCTTTGTATTTCCCACTCCCCTCTGTAAGGTCTTCGGACCTTGAGGGTAAATAAATAAATAAATAAATAAAATAAATTTTGACGTTCCCCGTCAATCTAGCGGCCAGAATGGTAGCTGTTTCGTTCTATTTAGTTGTGGACGGTGTTGTCGGTATTTTTATGTTGACGGAGTCATGCGTCGCTGTGTCGGTCGGTCGGTCCTACATGACACTGGAAATGTCTCATTCAGTGAGTGTGTGCTGTGCAGTGGAACGATTCCTTTCGGGCGTGACATCGCCGTCCGCGATGCTGTACTCTCGCAGGTCTTTTCGGTAACACGTAAATTTTTTAACCCGCAACACGGACGAGCTGGATATTCCTTTGTCGTTTGTCTGCACGTAACAAATGTAAGTGCATGTATTACGTACCACTGAGAGTTCTTATAATGATTTTTGGACCTCCACGCCTCCACAACTGTGCAAACGCGTAACGGTTCCAGAATCTGAGTATGGGGCGGCTACTAAAGAAAATTCTGGCTGTTTTACGTGCCAAACCGACGAACGGCATACACGCCCCAGCGGAGGGAGGACTGAGGATTCATTGCGACCACCTGGAGCTCTTCTCACGTGCAATCGAAACCTGGGTTCCACGACGCCTTCTCGCAATAAGTCGGATTTCGGGCACCTTGGCCGCGATTGGAGCCCGCCACCTGGGGACCCGTAGGCCGGCGTTGTGCCAGCTACTGAACGATCGGAAATGTAATTGACGTGTCGCAAATACAAACTTTGCCTCCTTGAAAGTTTCTTCACTGGGGCAAACGAACAACAAAGATTCCGGCGCACGGAGAACAAATATGCGTCGCGGTTCAACGCGCATTTTCCGACGTCAATTTTTATGACCTGATTTTTGAAGAGATTCAGAGCTCCTTTCGTACGTTATAAATAAGGCGAATAAATCTTGCGTTCTGCGACGTTTAAAGCGCAGTACTACCAATCAAACATTACGCGGGATCTAATGGCTGAGTTGTATCTTGACGTTTCCTTGGATTCCCGATCACTCGAGAAAATCTGGTTATAAAAGCTACAGTTATTAATAATAGGAAACGCTATTTCCCATTCGAAGTACAGGAATGGCGCAAACGAGCAGAAAAAGCCGTAAAACAGTTTGACGAAGCTCCCTTACAGTTTCATATGCAAGAAAAACAAAAAAAAACGTAGCAACAGCATAAAATATATCAAAATATAGAATGGAAATTAACATGTCATGTAAAACAGAAAGCATATGAACTTGAAATTTCCAGAAAATCTTGCACTCTAATAGACGATATTACAGTATATCGATATCGATCTACTGTAATATCGATATCGGTATCGGTATCGATATATCGGTATCGATATTACAGTATATTGGCGTATTAAGGGAAGTGTGGTGTGTATTTTAGTGATTCCATGGAATAATTATTATGACATAACGGCACAGTACGATGCTCCGCCGAACGAGTTGGATAGGTCGGCGGGTTAGCTTAGAGAGCTTCGCTGAGCTATTCCCATTTCTTTTCTATTTTAAAAGAGGCCATAAGTTTATGCTTGCATAGAAGTTGTCGGGAAAATGCGCGACTACGCGAGCAGGGTGATCATATTTGGATCGCCACTTTCAGTCACCTTCCAGTCCGAAGCTCCAAAGATCAAACTGCTGAGTTTGGGGCGGCAAGTGAAACGGAAGATGTCAAAATACTGCAACAAATATTTTGACGGGGGACGTCGTAGTAGTTGGAAAAATTGCTTCATTTCTTCAGGGAGTGACGTCACGGACGTCAAAAGAAAATTATTTACGCGTAGTCGAGACCGGTTATAACGAAGTTGGTTATAACGAAATAGCGGCTATACAGCGAAGCGATCACGATTTCCCATTCCCTTTTGCATTTCGTTAACCGAAGTCGGTTATAACAAAATAACGGATATAGCGAAGTGATTTCCAATTCCCGTTGACTTCGTTATAACCGGTCTCGACATATATAAAATTATGATATAAAATAATTATTATATGAGATTATTAAAACGATTATAATAGTGAAATTATTTTGACGGTGTACGTCGAGATAGTCTTTTGAAGTATGTGGCAGCCCTTCGTCTGCCTTCGAAGTGTCGGTGTTCACGTCGGAGAGCGCTGGGCGTAGTGGCGGTGTCGGGGCCGTAGCGGGAACCGCGGCCAGAGGTGTTCCAACTGCCAGCGGGCACGCACCGCTGCACCGCCCACCGCAGCTGTTCCAGCTCTGCTCTTGTTTCCGTTTTCAGCCATTCTTTGCCAGTATTTTACTTTGTTTCCTTCTGTTCCCGTTTAGGGAGAGCAGCTGAACGCGGCGTTTTCTCTCCTTTGTTTCGACGTTATTACTCCGTTCGCCTCGTCGCGGCCGTCGCTGTCTTCGTTCCGTGCCCTGTCCCTTTTTTTAATTTTTTTTTTTTTTTTGGCACCGCGGATATATTTGTCGCGAACCGCCAGCTACCGTGGCTGTGTTCATTTTATCTTCTTTTGTTTCGGGAAAAAGGAGATAGATAAAAATACCTCGCTTCTTACGGCCGCGGTTGGCGCTCCCCTCGGTCCCCCCGGCAGGTGTGCGTTTCGTTCTTCGATCTTGGTGTTTTGTGAGAAAAACGCTCGTGGGCCGCCTTGGAGCGCTGCTCCCTTGGGATCCGCCATGGCCCGCTGGCGCCATCTATCAGGTAGTGCTGGAACTGCCTACGACTATAGGCCCACGTTGGATCACGCTGGACTCCCTAATGACCCATTTTATCTACCTGCTGGGTTTGTAAGTCTCATGTAACAGATGCATATTTTGACTCCCTGAACCTGTTGGATCTACTGACTCAGTCTGCTCTCTTCAGTGCCACGTGGTAGGCGCTGCGGAGGTGACGAGGAGCGTACAGGACGTTCCCATGGTCCATCGCGTGCTTCGAGTCGGGCCTCCTGGGATTCTCGCAGTTTCTGAGCTGTCTTGTTTCCGAAAATCGGCGATCATCCGTGTTGGCCCCGGGCGTCTCCGGGGAAACTGTGCGGGCGCTCGGTGTCAACCAGGGATGTCGCTAACCTGGTGAGGTTCGAATTCGAAAAGGGTCGCACATTTCGAACCTTGTTACAGTTCCATTTCGAAAAGTTTGTAACTTTCGAAACCCCGCTGAGGTTCGAATTCAAAAAAGTTGGAAGATGTCAAAGTTTCTGAAAGTTCAGGTTCGAGGATTTCGAAGTTCTTTACTGATCAAGGTCGAAATATTCGCAGAATTTGAATTTCTGCGAGGTAAAAGTTGAAAAAAAATCGAAGATTCCGTATTGAAGTTTGAAGGCTCCAAATCTCACGGACGGAGACCGAATTCCGCAGTTTCGAATAAGATTTCCGCGGACGTGCGATGTGGTACAGACAAAAAACATAACACGTTTGCAAGTCCGGCTTCAGGGCGCTGCCATCTTGCTCGGCGGGGGTGCGCTTGGACGCATCATAATCCTTTCGGCGCGCCCTTCGTGCTGCCAGTCATGTCTCTTTTGCTCGTTTCTGTCAGACTTACCCCTGATAACCGGAGTCGGCGCCAGGGGCGCAAGTTGCCGTTTCGCTGCAGTTGTCATGCCTCGCGTCCGCTTCGACTGCCTCAGCCGCCGCGCTGGCTAACGAAGCGCCTGGTTACCACCAGGGTTGGGCAGAAATACTCGAAAATGTATTTGAAAATACAAATACTGGGATACATTAAAATAGTAGCCAAAATACTGATACTAAAATACATCTGTAAAAATGTATCGCGATACGTATCGGAAATACATTTTAAATAGAGGCAAAAAGTATTTAGAAATACAAATACAGGAATACATTTTAGGGAGGGCAGAAATACAAATACAGAAATACTGATACTGCAATACATTTTTCACATTTGTTAGAGACGCCAACTGAGATGAAGCTTGAAGTGGAAGTTTTTGATCCTGAAATTACTTTCCCGTATACAGGCTTGGCACTTTGCCTTGGAGGTAGTGGTTTCGGACGACGAGGAATCTTCAATGGGCTCAAAAAAACGTTCCATCAAGGAGTGACCGCGGTCCCTTCCCTGACATCCTGTCTGCCTGACGAGGAATGCGGAAAGACTTCGACTTCTAAATAAATTTCTTTTACCCTGATTCCCATCAAAACATCACCACGCCCCTGTCCAATAAGGACGTTTCTGCCAACATTGATCACAGGACGTCTCGGTGGAATGAACTGGTATTCTTTATCTGTAGGTGTGGCCTTGAACATGAAACTTTACCACGCTGATGTATCAAAGTGCAATAGGTATTTTTGTTGTAGGTTACATCGTTGAAGATCATGCAGGCAGTGTCATTTGGAATTTTCGAAAATAGTGGACCACCTGAAGCATCCTGGAACACGTGTCTCGTCTTCTGTAACGGTTGAAAAAACGATACGATGGCATCCCTGTTGTGAACGTCCTTCCTGCAAACCCTCCGCGACCGACGCATGGATTGCAGTCAAGTTTCGCCTAGCATCACCCAAACAAAGACCTCGTGGATTGCGACCTGATAATGCCGGCACAGGTGCGGGCTCTCCGAGAAACAGCGCGCTCGGGACGAGTAGCGGGTGTACGAAGGCTGGGTCGGCACAGCGAGGCCACGACTGGCCTATTTCCTGGGTTTCGGATCCCCAGAGCAGTGGGTCAAGTTCACGTCTTCTGATGACGTATCCTTGAGCCGTGCACTATTACGGGCGCAGCCGCAGACGCATTCGAATCACGGTGATTTGAATAGGTGTGAACTTCACTGCGTGAGTCATCCTACTATTTCAAGTCAACCACCTCCAGGCTCGTGCTGCAGCGGACTGGGTGTGACTCAGCTTTGCCGGCTGGGTGTACTGTGCACGGTAAGGCAAGAGATACATTTATAAGCGGACATTCAATGCCAGCAAACAATGACTCAAAAAATTTCTACCTAAGGACCTGCGGCAGAAGATGCTCTGACTCCAATCCTGGCACGCCACCTGGTTCGAGTCCCCGACTACGCAACACTTCTCAGAAGAGAGAGGAGGATGCATAGAAAAATAGTTCGGAGAATCGGAAGGAACCTTGGTCAGCATAGCAACAATGCCCCAGCATCTCTCAATGTTGATGCCCTAAGAAATAAAAAATAAAAAATGCATTCGGACTTTTTTTTTTTTTTTGTGGAGGGAGGGGGGGGGAGAATATTTCTCAAGAAATGTAACGAAATACATTTCATCCTGATTGTATCGCGATACAAAGAAACATTCCAAAATGTATTTCGATACAGGAATACAGATACTGGTGAAAAAAATGTATCGCGATACAGAAATACAGATACGAAATGTATTTCTGAAATACTATCGCGATACATTTGTATCGCGATACTGCCCAACCCTGGTTACCACACCCCATCCCCAAAAGCGCGGGTCACTCGTCAGATAACATTTCGCGTCGAGATCGGCTGCGGGCTGAGCAACATTTTTTTTATTATTATTTTCTTGCTACCCACGCTTTTCAGGGGCGTGTTATGACATTTGCACTGAATACACCCCTCTTTCCGATGTTCGACAGCAATGATCCCAGGTTGTCTATTGGCCAGTAATACGCAATAAAGCGTATATTAGCCAACTCATCTTGGTAGTGCGCGCTGTGTTCGGCGAAAATGCCGCCTAGAGTTCCGCTGAGCGAAAGAAGATGCATCGCTACGCTCTGCACAGAAGGGGTATCGCAGCGTGAGATCTGTGGCCGTACATGTGGATACAAAACAGCAGTCTGCCGCATTATTAAGGCTTTTCGGGACGACGAGGGCAGGATTGGTGATCACGATAGTTCTAGCCGGCCAAGGAAAACCGACGAAGAAGAGAACGGCTAATTGTAGCCGCGGCAGTAGCCGACCCTTCCTTGAGCGCCCGAGAAATTCGGGACGAACTGCAGCTCTCCTGCCACGCGATACGGCGTGGCCTCAAGGAAGCGGGATTGCACAACTGCGTGGCGGCACAAAGGCCTCATCTAACCGATAGGCAGCGTCGGCAGAGGCTTGAATTTGCCCAAGCCTTCGAACAGTGGACGATTTTTGTCAAGTCATCTTTACTGATGAGTCCACGTTCTGCACCCGGTGGGACCAGCAGCGGCGTGTTTGGCTACCCTTTAATTACAGGTATGAAGGAGTAATCCCTTTGTTAACTAAAGTAAATTCTTAAAGGGGTTTGTCTGCGTTATAAGCGACCCAAACTAATTCTTTACTTCTCTCGGCATGCAATGATCAGTCTCAATTCAACGCAGTTATTGTGATACCCTCTAGTGTTGCTGCCCCAATCTTCCACGAGTTCGGCAGGTTTATATTCGTCGCCATAAAATATCGCAAATTATAAAACTTGGAACTCAAATCTTTAAACAATAAAAAGCGAAACGTTACGATTATAAATGAACATAATTTTCGTGGTAATAGGAAACCCTTACATTTTTACGCCGCTGAATTCGCAACACTTTTTTGTATAGATACCTGCCGGAGTACACCCAAAGTGTGCTATCAAGTGGCCGCTGTGCTGTGTCCGCGTCTGGGGCGCCATCAGGAAGGATGGACTTGGACCCCTTGTGCGGATCGATGGGCGTTTCAACGCCCCTGCCTTCTGCGACATCATCGAACAGACCCTGCTGCCCTACGTCCTGGACGGGCCATTTCCGCATGGCGTCTACCTGTGGTAGCACGGCAGTTGATTGCGTCTGTAAACCGAAAAGGCTTTTCTCCAACACCATCCTCTCGACTGTGCTCGACGACCGTAGCCCCATACACACGGCGTGCAAGGTGGACGAACTCCAGGCTTGTGGCGTGCGTCAGCTGCAGTGGCCACCAAACGGGGCAGATATGAACCCCATAGAAACTGTTTGGGGGCTCAGGAAAGAAATGACTTTCATCGCGAAATCTTGACAACGCCACGGCAGACGCGTTATGGCGCAAGGGATCATCCAAGGGTGCGGAAACGCTCCGGGGTAATCCCGAGACATTGGCTGCGCTGTAGGAATCTATGCCACGACGTTTAGCGCAAGGGATTGCCGTCGACGGCAATTTCAGTGGACACTGATCGTTCCGCACTAATGCCGACACGTTTGGTAGACCCAAGCGATTTTTCTCGTTAATTTGTCTTTATTTTATGCGGAAAAAAGACTCGCAATATATTATTCTTCATCGTCTTCTTGTCTTGTGCTCCTGCTTATTAATTACCTTCGCACACTTCGGTACTGCATCCTTTACAAACGGCTAACCTGGGGGGATGAAGCTTCAAGAAATAGATGCCCTGTTTGATACTGGTCCGTAATAAAACACCAAGGGGAGCGAAGCTGGCAGGAAGATCATGAAAGGGGAGACTCTGGTAAGCCTCAGAATGGCGTGCCCATGTAGCACTAAGAGGCCTAGCTTCTTCAGAAGCGCTGAAGAAGCTATGTCTCCTGGTGAAAGGTCGGCACGCCTTTCTGACGTTTACCAGAAGCTCCCCCTTTCACATTGGTCTCTAATGTATTCACTACCAATGGCAGGGTACGCCGAAACGAGCGAAAGAGACAGGATTGCGAGCACGAAAGGCGCGCATGCGCAAAGCGCGGCTCCTTGATGCGGCTGCGCGCCGTCGGACGACGCGGCGATGCATTTCAGCACGCGCACCCGTGCCCCGCAAACGTTTGCTCCCGACTGTACATTATGTTCATTCCTTGAGTCTGTTTTCTCGCTGCGAGGACGAAGTTAGAACAGCGTAGACACAAGTCGAAATAGAGAAACTAGGAACAAAGGGTTAGGGCGCAAACGAGCTGGTGGTAGTTAAACATTTTGACTAAGAACCACTAGACTGGGAAGAGAAGGGGCGGACAAACACAAGGTCTCAAAAGAGCTGTGTTTGAGACCTTGTTTGTTCGTCCCTTCTCTTTCCAGTCTCGGGGGTTTTTAGTCAAAAAGAGAAACTATCTTGGGCAGCCGCATGCCGCATGGGCAACTTTTTCTCGAGGGGTACGTAATTTTTTTTTTTTTTTTTGAGCGGTCTGTTTTTTGTCTTTTTTGCAGCGGGGACGAAGTTAGAACCGCGTAGACACGGGTCGAAATAGAGTAACCTTCTTGGGACGCGATCACGTTAGAGGCACAAACGACAGTCGCTCTGCAACCGGTGACGCGGAGAAAACATCCACTCCGGTAACTATACGCTCAAACATCCACAAAACGTTTCAAGCCGAATTTCAAACCAGTTCAAAAATAATTGGAGGGCCCTTTAAGTGACGTGTCTGGCAGCGTAGATAGAGCGGTAAATTTTATTTTCCGTAATAATCTTTTTAGAAAATATATATGCGCTTTAAATTGTTTTCTTTCATTTTAGTTCACTGCTCGTTGGTCGGGACAGCGGGTCTCTTGCCCCATAGCGTATGTGCACTGCGCAGCGGGGGCTCTGTTTCCTGTTTATGCACGAGTTTGGACGTTGGAGGTGTCTGCAGATGCCTCGAACGACCGTCTGCCTCCTCGTTGTGTGGGGCTTCCATGGCGCCGGCAGAAGAAGCGACTCGTGCAGGCAGCGACGGGCATCGTCCGACTCGTGTCTGTCGAGTTCGTTGAACGAACGTCCTGACGCCGGCGTTAATTAATTAACTGTCTCCTCGGACTGGTGTCGGTTCGCTGCAGCCTGTCTTCTTTATTTTCCTTTCGATAGAGAACATCTGTCCTGGTTGGCCTTCGCGTCCAATTGCCGGGGGACCTCAATGTGCTCTTAAGCTTTTAGAATTAGCCGGCGTCTGCGAGATGATTTCTACAGGGTGAAACAAGGAGACGGCGGGCTCTTTAAATCGACCGGAAAATTCGGTTTCTTAACCTATCGCGCTACGACTTTGTGCAGCGTTGCCCACAGATGGTGCATTTTTTTTTTGTAAAATTTGCAAAGAACGAACTTACCTGAGGAAAAAGTAAAGAAAGAAAAAGGCTTAGCTCCTATGGAAACGCAGCGACGCCACCGGTCTTCAAACAACACGGCGCCGTTTCGCACGGAAGACAAGAGATGGCGCAAGCGGTCGCGACGCCAACTGCCGCCAACGAACGAGCAGACGACGCCGAGAGCCGGCGCTTTTAGCAGACAAGGAACTGCAGTTCCTTGTTGTTACCGCGCCTGTTTTTGTTTCTGCGACTGTCGCCGCCTGCGGAACGCGCGCCGCTTTTGAGTCGAAAAGTTCGTCTGCTAAAGAGGCCGGCTCTCGGCGCCCGTATGCTCGTTCGTTGGCGGCGTTCGTTGCGCCATCTCTTTTCTCCGGTGCGAAATTTCGGCGCCGTGTTGTTTGCAGACCGGTGGCGTCGCTGAATTTCCATAGGAGCTAAGCCTTTTTCTTTCTTTACTTTTTCCTCAGGTAAGTTCGCTCTTTGCAAATTTTACAAAAAAAAAAATGCACCATCTGTGGGCAACGCTGCACAAAGTCGTAGCGCGATAGGTTAAGAAACCGAATTTTCCGGTCGATTTAAAGAGCCTGCCGTCTCCTTGTTTCACCCTGTATTTCTCTCCCCACCATCTTACGTGTACCGTCTATAGTAAACGGCTTTCAGTCGCTTCCGTGTTCAACGTCCCAGCCAGGACCTTCCCGATTAATTATTTAATCCATTTCGTCGGGGGATTCAAAGTAGCCTGCATATCGTTCTGTTCGGGAGAGAGGCTTTCCGATACACATATCCGTTCGCTGCACCCAAAGCGTGCTCCTTCGGGTTGGGCTTTACCGTGACGCGTTAAAAAATCCCATCGGAGGATGATAGGCAACGTTCTCAAAATTGGTGCCTACAGTCTGTGACAAGCTATAGGTGCAAAGAGGTAGAAGTAACTTTCACTTTACTTCCTTTTTTTTTTTTTGCTTTTTTTGAATTGCGGTGGGGAAGAAATGCGAGCAGCTGTTCGAATGTTGTTTATTTGTTCTTACGGGGTTCTTAGAGATTTACGAATGAGTATAACTCTAGCACTTTCCATATATACCCGTATTTTTTGCGAAGCTTCCCTACCCCGTGGACGGTGCCCACTTTAATGGCGGAGAATGGTCTCCCGGACTGCACGAACCAGGCGTAAAAAAGTCAATGGAGAGAGGAGGAATAGCTGCTTGTAGCGGTCGATTCTTGCGCGTTCGGTTCAGCGGCTCTCGCGACTATCCCTACGAGGAGGAGGAGCCGGCACTTTCTGCCGAGGCTCGAAAGCCGAGATTTGAGAGTGTATGTGTTAATTGTTACGGGAAAATTCTTATCTTGTACCAGCGACCTGTGCGCGTTCATTGTGTATTTTTATTTCACCCCGTATGACAGTATTAATAAATGACCGAATGCAGCTGATGGAGTCGCGTGGCCTAAGCTCGCGATACGAGCTGCGAGGAGGTGACCGAAGCGTGGATGATCTCTGCCTGCTTTCCTCCTCGCAACATTGCGGTGCATCCTCGATTCAACCCGGCCAGGAGGCGTCCGCCATTCCATCAAAATATTGTTCGAGTTGCTCTGGGCTCTCTTTGGCCGGGAGCCTGTGCAGGGAAGGGTGGGCTGCGTCTCTCTCTCTCTCTTGCCCCGCCCTGGTCGCCCTGGCACCAAATTGGGACACTTTGAATGACCTCCGCGGGACAAGAAGGTGCTGGTCGGAGGACAGATCGACGTCCTCGCCGCCACGCTGTTGCTGCTTGCCCAAGCGTGGCCAATTTTCAGACGTCATTACAAGAAATCAGATTGCTTGGTATCCATTACTTTTTTGGAGTAATCTTACTTTTATTAGGAACTAATCCTTCGAAGGTTTCCTGGTAACCCTTACTATTTTTTTTTTTCTTCTCCGCTTTCTAATGGCTCCCTCTACGTCTTTCCTGCCAAAAGGTCCTGGAACCAAGTCTGCGACAGGATTTCCCCAAATTGCTGGATTGAGAAGAGAAAATTAGATCCAATAATGGACAGTACGAAAGAGCGCTTTTCAGACCGGCAGAAAAATCGAATCAGAAAAGTATCGGAAGTAACGACCCATTACTTTTCGAGTAATTAAGTAATATAATGAATACTTTTTTTCTTTTTTAACGGAGAGTAATTGTAATTATAATCTATAACTTTTTTTTTTTTTTTAGTAACGTAATCTGGGGGAAAGCGTACCTCCGAGAGACGCAGGAAAACTTAATTGGAATACGCGTAAAATAGTGGACGTATTTCTGATCCCGTCAAAAATGCACTTTCAGCCTTTTGCTCCTCCGAATCGAGGAAGAAATACATAATCTTCTATATTTGTGAACGGTGCCGGAAAGCTCTAATTAATCATCCGGTTTTAGTGTGTGTGTGTGTGTGTGTGGCACTGAAAGGGTTCTGCGGGCAATTCATAAAACAATTTAGTTTTTTTTTTTTTTTTTTTTTTTTTACCTTTTCAATATTTTACTATTCAGTCTCGAAGTAACGCGGATACGAGGGCCTATTGAAAAGTAATGAAAGGGAGCTATAGGCAATTTGAACTGAATGGAGACAACCCTGAAGTTAATTATGTAGTTCCTTCGATTGATTTCTTTACATAAGGGCACGCTAAACAATACAGAAACATTGCAATAGGTTACAAATTTCGACCGGGTGATTGACAGCGAACAGTTGGTAAAAGAATAAAAGGAAGGCAGTTCCAAGAAGGCAAGTGTGTGCACTGTGGGGATAAAGAATAAAAGGAAGGCAATTCCAATAAGGCAAGTGTGTGCACTGTGGGACGGCTTTTGTTGCGGCGGCTCTTCACTGCAACCATCGGAACGGCGGCCGAGGAATGCGATCCGGACGGTTGTCCTCGACGAAGAGGGGATAGTGCGCTGCCAGTACGACGTCACCCTTGGGAGGCCACAGACCCTATGCACGCGCGCAGCGTGGGTTGTGGTTCCAATTCCGAACGCTTGACCTCCCTCCTGTCCAGCCAATCTGTGCCTCTGCTATAGTCACGTAGTACACAATTCGGGAAAAAGAACGCACGCACGTGTGCGGCTTCCCTGCGTGTACACCTCCTTTTTTTCTTGTCTGCTGTTTGAGAAGCACCTAACTTATTACTCGTAATCATTTTATTGTAACTTTTTTTAACGCTTCAATTACTTTTTTGTTGCAGTATCGTTCGCTGTAATTCAATTACGTTTTTTTCGTAATCAATTACAAGTAATCAATTATGTTTCCAAAAAAAACTAAAATGATAGAGCTGAGTTGTTTTTTTTTTTGCTTTTTTTACGTAAAATATTCCTCTGTCTGGTCGTGCGTCACTCGTCTATGTTGCACCAGCGTTGGACACTTTTTTTTTATCCCAATACAACTGAAAAAAAAAAAAAAAGATACCGAAATACCAGACCGGATTAAAATTTCCACACGCCCACCGACGTTTTGACCGTCGAGCTGTCGACAGTGCCTCGTTTCCTGTGTACGCGTGTTGTTACGATCCCGATGTGCCGGGCCATAGACGACTGTGTTCTGCACTGACCTCATCGAGCCACCCTCCCCCCCCCCCCTTTTAAATTTCATCTAGAAAAAAAAAAAATGTATCCACTCTGAGCATATGTATGCATGTTTTTATTTCGTAACGAAAAGTAACGTGAAAAGTATTCAGAGTTACCTTCTGCTAATCTTTCAGTTACTTTTGTGATGCACTAATTGATTACTGTAATGAGTTAAATTTTTCAATAAAGTAATTGTAATCGGTTACTTTTCGCGGTAGCGGCGTACAAGACTGCCGAGAAGCGATCATTGAAAGCGATGAACCGTCGACTTGATCGGTTTCCTCCGTGGTTTGGACAGGTGAGTGAATGGATCCCTAGAAAGGAAAGGAAAAGCAACAAAAAGAAAACGAAAACGTAGAGCAAGAAAAAAAATAACCCGAGTAAAAAATTAAAAAAGGGGTCGATTCAAGAGAGAGAGTTTGTGTTACCTGAATCGATTTTGCATAGAAATCCACGTTTTCTCGGCCTCCTCTCCGCATGGCGACGCCCAAAAAGCGCAACCCTAGTAAAACAATGTAATATGTATAAGAAATTTCTATGTCCATAAGGTCGTATAAGAACATACAATAACCTTGTAACAATATAAGAAATATATAAGAAGTCATAAGAAACTGATTCGAAGTTTCTTATAACTTCTTATATAATCTTATATTGCTCTTATAGGGTTCTTGTTTGTTCTTATATGATTTTATTTCATCATATGCGTTTATTGGACATAGAACTTTCTTATGCATATATATTTTTTTTTTTCTTTTTTTTCTTTTTTTTTTTTGTTACTGGGGAAGTTGAGATACAGTGCACAAACTACACTGATCTCTGTTCCCCGCGGTGTTCTTGGTCGGCTGCTGCTGCTCCTCCGTGGTTCCTGTCGCCAAGGTCTTCGATCGTTACTTCCTCTTTTTGCCAGATTCTGTCCGTGTCTGGCTCTTTCTACGTGAGCGATCAGCGTGCCTGGAGCGTCCGTTGGCCCCTTGCACCTGCGGGGGACGCGTCCCTTTTGGGGAAACCTGTCGGAAGGACCGTCGATATACAATTCGCTTTAAGTTGCTTTTTTTCCTCGTGATTGTCTTACTGCTGACCGCTGTCGAGTGCGTAATGTTGCTTCTACTGAAGTACGTTGCGAGCCGCCTCTCTCTCTCTCTCTCTCTCTCGCTCTCTTCCCTTTCCCCGAGCGGTGGTCCGAGATGTATGGTCTTTAATCGCGTTTCCCGTTTCGGCAGTACCGCGTAATCTTCTTCCTCGTAGCATTAGGAGAAGGATTCACGGCCTGTTTTCGTCCCGTTCTTTTGGTTCCTTTGGGGGATTGGCCCCGGCCTTTTTATAGCTAATGGAACTGTCGAACGGATGGCAGAAGGTCGGGGCAGTGAGTCGTTTTGTGCCGTGTCCTTGCTTATCTCGGATCGGTCGGTCAACTGCGGCTCCTTCCGGATGATTCGCTTCCCTCCCCGTCCCCGTGTTTCGACGCCCCTGCTTAGAGGCGTTCCAACTGAGCGACTACGTGAAACAGCACGGCGTGCAATTTTCGAAATCATGGTTCTAGAGGTTCTGGAATAAAAACTGTTGGTGTTCCATGAACTCTACAGCGGCCATGACAGACTTTCAACCGAGAGGATTGTGCCAGGGCTCGTAGTGTGCAGGCACGTTCGGTGGCGTTCTTTTATAGTTCCTACCCTCGACGTCAAGGGTCAGGATGATCAGTCGTGAACGACAAATTTAATGGTGCGTGTTTGAACCGACGGTGACAAGTTCGATTGTGTACAATCTTGGAGTCATCGCGCTCTTAAAACATCACCGTCGATCGAGGAAAGCAGATTTTATCCAATTTTGGCTAATCTTGGTAAGCGGACCACACCGACGCTTTTTGTAGCCTACGTGGCCAATAGTCACTACTAAGAAAAAAAATACAAAAATGATTTTGTCCCGCCGATGGCGGGACAACTGCCCGGAGGCGAAATCCGCACGAAGGCAGACAACGCTACCCGGCTGGTTCTGACCTAGTCACGTCGGGCTATAGCTTGGTCATATCAAGAAAGTCGAGAGAAATGAAAGGAACGGCAGGGACTTTTTTTTCAGTAAACTCTGTTTTATCGGCGGAAATAAGAGGGATATGAAGCTCTCAACTTTCCTCGACGCTGCAGGGTCAGGATGATCAATTGTGAACGACATATTTGATGGTGCGTGTTCGAATCGACGGTGACAAGTTTGATTGTGTACAATGGAAGCTTGCAGTCATCGCGTTCTTAAAACATCAGCGTCGAAGTAGGGTCGCCATTTTGGTTCATGGAATGAGCTCCTTGACCTCTCCATTCCGGTGAGCCAATCTCAAACCGCTGGCGACGGGTAGCTATTTATAGGGTGTATTCACCGGACGCCATATTGGAGGACGATGTTTAGAGCGCATGCTCGGAAGGAGCTCACATTAATAGCCTACTAAGAACATCGGCAATCTCGATGGTGCGGAGTGCACGTTGCAGAAGAACTGCGGAAGCTCGCCGTCAGCACGCACTCAGCAGCCGCGCACACAGCTATGGCCGCCAGTTTCTTGAATACCGAGATTTTGTTGTCAACACACCGGCGAAACGAGCGCACATTTCCTCACCGCCACCACGTGCAGCGCCGGTGCTCGGTGGCATCGAAAACTTGTGTTTTTCTGTCTTTAAATGCTCAAGAACAACAATACCGTTGCGAGAGATCTGTGGAGATAAGCTCGATTGATAAGTGGATTGCGTACACAGCGCCAATGACGCTTATATTGACGAGGAACGCTTTCAGTATGCGGTGATGCTCCATAGCGATCTTGGTGCGACTGGTTCATGACGATCCTTTCGAAGAGTTAGTTGAATGGACCGAAATGGCGATTGGCCGTGGCATACTGAGACCGATCAACCAATCACATTGCGAGGTGTGGTAGTTTGCATGTTAATATTTGTTTGTGCGCTAGCAGGCAGGGAAGGATCTACTTTCCCTGGATCCAGTGACTTTAGGAAGTTTCGGTAGACCTAAACTGCAAAAGTGCTTGTAGGGCTAGTTGGTGATGACTGTTTGGACCCATGGTTAAAAGCTCTAAAAAGAGGAACACGAGAGAGAAAGCAAACACGGGCGCTACTCACAACTGTATTTGAAGGTAGAAATACATACTATATAGTATATAACTTGATATCGTCACCTAGGCTACGCATGCCCCCGGATACACGCCCTTCGACCCAAAAACTGTCAGTGGATGCACGCCGGTAATCGGGATGCACGCCTTTCAACACAAAAACTGTCAGTGGATCGTACGCTAAAGCTTTGCGTGCGCAAAGAAATTGTGGGGCGAGAGTGCGCATGGGCAGAACGCAATAGAAGGGCTAGCGGGGCTTGCGTATTGCGTACGCACGCCACGCTGGGGATTTTGCGCTGCGGGCTAGCAAGCATTGCGGGAAGCTGTCGAGAGATCTCGGGCCCAGCGCGAGCAGCAGTTTCAAGATGGTGGTTACCTCGACTGGCGCAGCACGGGCGACGTGTGGTGTTCGCGAAGATCAGCGTTACGCGAAATTGCGTGGTGTTCAGCTCGGCAATTCTTTCCGGGACCTACCGCGGTCGAGTCGAATCGCCGTGCAGCTGAAGGAGTGCATAGTGAAAATGTTCACGGTTCGGTGTGTGCGTGAACGCTGCGATCTGCTCAGCGCTAAGCCTCTTCGCGCAGTTCATCGCCAACGGGCGAACGACTTTTCGAAATATCGCCGTGCACAGTGGTGTCATTGGGTCTCTTCCCGCAATGGCATTGATAAAAGATGCCGTTTCCACGGGACGATTGACGCAGGCTCTGTGATAGAATTTGGCTACGCACTCGTACTCGTAGCCTCCGTACCCCGCAGAAAAGCGCGCTTGACCAGGCAGCTACGGCTTGGCTTAATTTGAAATAAAATGATTGGAGACATTTTCATTTTCAGTATTTCTTTTGAGGAGCATGGTGGGGCTGTTAGCACGCGCAATAATACTACGACTCTGGCAAATTGAATCAAGTAGATCATGTGAGATGTTCACTCCGCATCGTTTACGGAACACACAACTAAAATTAGTCCGAGCAGGCAGTTTTTAGCGTACGCTATACTATTGCGTATATTGCGTACGTGAGAGCGTACAACGTTATACTAAAACTGTCAGCTTCTGTTCCAGCACGTCGTGGAAGCCAGAGCTGCCGCGAGCGCAGCCAGGCATGAATGGATGGATGGATGTGAATGGCTGTACCCTTTGTAAAGGGCGGTAGCTTGCGCCACCTAGCCTAGGTCTATAAAGACAAACATATGATTCCTCCCACCCTTCTAAGACCAATTTTCTTCCCCTAACTATCACCAGGCGGTGTAGGATATCACCATGATGACCTCTGGGGGATCGTGCAAAAAGAGACTAAAAACATCACCCCGCCTCTTGCCCCGGCAAGGGAGTCACCAATTTTCCTCTGGTTAACCTTGTCGGCGTTACGCCAGCACCGGACCCACTGGGAGACAGGGTTGAGACTTTGGGCCGGAACCACCCGGGAGGGAGTCCCAATTTTCCCCTTTCCCGCCTGTCCCCAGCTGTGCTAGTTAGTTGTGCATCATTCCATTTTCCCTAGATAATTTCCACCAATCTCCTAATCGCTTCTTTATGACTTTACCCCTTTTCTCTTCCGTCCTTCCCTCGTCGCCAGCAAAACCCAGGGCCCCGGCCAAATCCGTTACCCCTTCTGGGGGGCTGAGCAAAGCCCCGTGCACATCAAAACCAAGTGCTCTAGTGTTTCGTTCTCATTATGGTAGGCGGCACATAATGTGTCTGTCTCCTGAAATTTAGCCCTATACGTCTTCGTCCTCAAAACTCCCGCATCATACAGTAAAAGACTTCCCAGTGAATTGTCAAACACATTTTCTTTTCTTGTGTCCTGTTTTTGTGAGCTGTACACTGTTAGAGCTGATTTTTCCTGCATTCTTCCCTCCCACATTTTTCTCTCTGCCTCTTTCAATCCCTTCTTTACTGAAGTAGTCTGCTCAGCCCCATCACTAGTGTGAAGGTATTTAAATGTAAGCTTTCGGGTTCGGTTTGTCCATTTTTCTGTTTAAACTTTTCATGTATAAATACTTGAATACCTTCCGTGCCCACCGCGTATCATCCATTTTGGTCAACATTTGTTCAAATTTCAACTTACTAATTGCCTCCCTGCTCTTAAAAGACGTACCAGCCCATGTCCCCCTGTACTCCCTCATGTGGTGTCTTTCCACGTGCTCCCAGTGCCAATATACCTACCCTTCTTGTCGAATCTCTAATCCTGATTGAACCTCTGATTCCATGCACAGTACCCCATTACCAAAAGACAGACCTGGCACCATCACTTCTTTCCATATATTCCTGACCACAGAGTCCCATAGCGCCTTGAGCTTCATAATAGATGAGTTTCTTTTCTCTTCTCTAATTATATTCTCCTCGTGTTCCTCTAGATATTTCCTTCACTCACTGAGCCAGACTCCCAGATATTTGAATTTTTTTACATAGGTCGATTACATTGTGTCGTCTCAAAGGTTCCTTCTTTTCGTCGTTAAACGCAATTACTCCAGACTTGTTAATACTAAAACGCATGCCCAAGGTGTCCCCTTCCTCTCCACATATTCTAGCTGGTTCCTGTAACGTATTCTTGTTATCTTCCATAAGTACTATGTCGTCCGCATATATCAGTCCTGGTATTACCTATACTACATTTCTCCCTCCTTCCATATAACTCATATCAAAACCTAAATTGCTCTGCTTTAATTTATTTTCCATTTCACTGAGATATATCACGAAGAGCAGAGGTGCCAGTGGACAGCCCTGCCTTAGTCCTCTTTTTATTGCTGCGGGTTGTGTAGTTTCTGCTTCCCATGTTATAACTACCTTAATGTCTGTGTACACCTGCTGAAGAAACCTAACCAAATTTGTATCTAAATTATACTCCTTCAGCTGACCTAAGAGGTTTTCCTAGCTCGCATTATCGTACGCTCCCTCGATGACCAGATAAGCTGGCCATAAGGGAGTTTGGTTCTTCATTGCTATTTCTATACATTGAGTGGTGACGAATAAGTAATCTTCCAGTCTTCTATCTCTTCGGAATTCATTTTGGAGCTCGCCCAGTATTTGCATATCTTCCGTCCATTGCTCCATTCTGCGCTTTACTACCTGCATAGCTAATCTGTATAGAACTGAAGTTGGCGTTATTGGGCGATACGACTTAATGTTGTCTTTGTTTCCTGTGCACTATGACACGACGTCAGCCATCCCAAGTAATCCGTAGCCGTAGCCGTTCCGCCGCTTGGCTCGTCTGCATTCGGAACTCCGTGCATCTTGCTCGCCGTTGTTCCTCGCGCTCTTTCGTTCTTCGCCGGATTCGTATACCTCGACGTTTACGTCTGCGATCGATTCAAGCGAAGACCGTGACCCTGTAGCGATGGAGCCTGCTGACGACAATGATCGTAGTGCGATGGATCCGGAACTGCCGGAACGTCGTATCGCGTTCCTGACGCGCAACTGAGACCGCAAGTATATTAAACAAATATATCGCAAAAGGTGTGCGAGATATACAGGTTATAAGCATTGTTTTCTAAAAATAATTGCTGAAATAAACATTATATTATTTATAATGTTTTATTTCAATTCGCGGAACTTGTGCTGACCGCTGTTGACGAGACTACACATTTACGAGCCATAAATGAGTTTGGGAGAACTCAGTTGAGCTCGAATGTCATTTAAGTCAAATTAGTTTGCAAACATTGGGCACCTCTTCTCCCATAAATATTTGATTTATATCGCACGTCGTAACTCCAATTTGCTTGTCTTTGCTAGTGTCTTGATGAGCTCCATGGGTATCTCGTCTGGGCATGTCGCTGTACCTGCTGGAACCTTACTTTCTGCCTTGCCCCATCCCTTTGTGGTCGTCTCCATTGTTATACCATTCTGCTCCTTCTCCGCACTGCTGCTGTCCGTGCTATTCACTGCCCCCCTCTGCTCAAGCTGGGAGAAAGCCTCTTCGATTGTCTGCCTAATATATTCCCGCGCCTCTTCCCCCTCTACTCTTCTTCCCTCCTGTGTGGTCACTGGGCGCGTTAAGTTATTTAGTGATCTCCAGACTCCGGACATCTGCGCTCGAGCGCGCAGGTTCGGAGCGTAGCTTAAAGGACCTCTGACACGCCAAAAAAATTTTTTTTTTTCACGCTAAACCTTGCAATGGCATATCAGGACATTACAAAAAAATTGTTTCACTATAGAGCTGTGTAGTTTTTTTTATAAAAAATAGAAATACGAGGCCCAATTCAAAGTTCCCGCCGTGCACTGTGACGTAACAGTGTACCGCAAGGTGTCGGGGCGGTCAGAAAGGAGGCATCGAGCCACGTCACTAAAAGTGGGTTAACCGGAAGTCGTGTGAGTTTCACTCCTCGTGCTCTCCGCGACCGTGCCTAAGACTTTTTTTCTTTTTTATTATTCTGCTCTTCGTACGAGCGATCGTAGAAAACGAAGTTTCAGTTCCACTATCTCTTTATCTCTGCATTGTTGGTTAGTTTGCGTGCTGTAAAATTTGAGGACGAAGAGTCAGTGGATCGACGTGATGGAAGTCAATGATGAAAGCGTTGCGAGTACAAGCCAGTGTACGAGTGCATGCCGTCAGTCCGATAATACAGGGCTATACTGGGCGCAAAAGAAGCTATCAAGTTTTGAAAAAAAAAAATTTAGAACGCTCGCAGAAATTAGGATTGCTAGCATACGACACGCCCGATCGCATTGCTGAAGGTTGAGACACCGAGGTCGTTGAATCATCGGATACTCTCCAGGCTGTAGATGCCTGCCGTCTAAAGAATACGAACTGGTGAGTGTACCAAGTACAAGTAAACGTCGAGCACAAAGTACGTATTTTGTCTAGAGCATGAGTAGAACTTGTTTACTGGGTGCTCATGCGGCCGATGTATGTCTCTCAGAAATGCATGCAGTGTGATCTCTTCTTCAGTTGCTGAAATACCGGGACAGTCCCTCACACAGCACCTTCTAGGCATTGTAGTTGATCACGTCAATGGACCTTTTGTAGAAATACGCGGTGCGCATGCGCGGAGTATTTCATGCGCCTGGGTTCGAGAGTATCTAGTTCCAAACAATCCGCCATCTTGCATTTCTCGCCTTTGAGCGGTTTCGTTGTGTCGACCTCGGGGCGGAAGATTACGCACGATGGGGTCAAAGGTGAGCTTGGGGGAGCCGTATCTAGGTCACATCGCCTCAATGGGTGAACAGGAGTAGCTGACGTTTTGGGTGTGGAACGGGTGGGAGAGGCCTTGGGCGCGCGTTGTTTTCCAGTCACCTAGTCTCGAACCGATTCGCGTGTCTAGGTGGCAGCACATATTCGCCAAGAGGTCCATTCACTGACTCCGCTTCTTCTACCTTTACAGCAACATTAAGCGATGAAAAGCAAATAAAAGAAACCTTGTCTGCTTGGATCGCTCGTGGAGGTGCGGAGAATAACAAAAATATTAAAAAAAAATATTACACGCGCTCGCGGTAAGCACGAGGAGGGATACAACTCACGTGACTTCCGGCGATGCCTCCCTTCTGACCGCCCCGACACCTTGCGGTACACTGTTACGTCACAGTGCACGGCGGGAACTTTGAATTGGGCCTCGTATTTCTATTTTTTATAAAAAAAAACTACGCAACTCTATAGTGAAACATTTTTTTTGTAATGTCCTGATATGCCATTGCAACGTTTAGCATGAAAAAAAAAAATTTTTTTTTTGGCGTGTCAGAGGCCCTTTAACGACCGCACTTCTTTTCGTGCCGAGACGCCATCTGACGCCTACTTTTAATGTTTCCGAGGTTACGGCTTTCTGACGCGCGCTTTAACATGGCTCCCGTCACGTCGAGAGTCGTTAATGTTCGACGACGACTTGGATGAAATAAGTACGCGGAAATGGCGGCAGCAGCAAGAGCTTGCATTTGTGCTGCACGCTGTCGGTGCGGCGACTAAAGGTACGCCGAACGTATTCTGAGTTCCCAAAAAGCTTTAAAGAATGACGGCTGAATGCATCGGCTCGGCTGATCCTGAAATTGTGGTAAGGCACATGAAGAACTTGGACAAGCATTTGAAGGATGTATGCATACATGTCTACACCAGCATTTTTCTTTTTTTTATTTATTACGATGAGGAACGACCGAACGAGCCGCCAAGTAATCGCCGTCGAAGTATCCACGTATCCAAGCAGGCGCGAGAATAGAACGCGAGACGGGCGTGAGACGACCGCGAGACTGGCCGCGAGAGCGGAAACGCCGTCATCTTACCGGAAACCGACCTGTTCGAGCTCTCGCCCACCACCTCTGAGGACGGAGCTCGCTCGGCTACCGTGCGCCGGAAATGTTCAGTTTAGTTTAGCTGGAGTTGCACTCTGACCGCTGGAGCACTCTCGAGCGCGTTAACTTAACGCGCCCAATAAGTGTTGCCTTTGGCTCAGTGGAGACAAGAGGATCTAGCTTTCGGTCTACCCCCTAAAGTTCTGACGTCCCCTCTCGTCTCCTCTCCCTCAAGTTTCTCGGAGCATTGTTGAGAAGCGAGTTCTTGGTTCTTGGCTGCGGTCGACTGCGTTTCAAGCACTGGTGTAAGATAGGTGAGGACACCAGCAGGGCGAACGTTGCGATCGAAAAGCCCTCTTCGCGCGCGCGCGACTAGCCTCAGCCGACAGCGTCTCCGCCGTCCAGACGGCACCACGGAGGAGAAAAGAAACAACACAAAAATTGAAAGCCGTTTACAACTCCCTGTAACGCCGAATTAGAGCGGAGCTCTTGAGGAGGAGGAGGGAAAGGTTCTGAGAGGGGGGTACACTTTGCCTCCTCACCTCCTCATCCTGCCTGCTACTCCGAGCGGCGTCGCCGTCAACGTAACCGTGAGGTCACGTGACCCTCGTGACCTCACGGGGGTCACGTGCCGTCACCGGGGTAACGTGACCTCACGGGGGTCACGCGACCTCACGGTTTCGCCGGCGGCGACGGCGACGCCGCTCAAGCCGGAAACGGGCGCCTTAAAAAGTGCAAGTTCCGTGCGCGCGCTCTTTCCGCTCGGAGCGTCTGATCTGACCTTGACAGACGCTGGCTCGAACAGCGCGCCAGGGATCTCTCCGCTTTAACGCGATCATAAAAATTGTTATTACCGTCGTTGGGGAACGAGACTAGGGTCAGAGACGAAGCAGTGTGTAAGCAAACGCGTAGCGTAAGTGTCTTCGTGTCGAAGCGCCCCCTGAAAACGACTCGAAGAAAAGAAAAACCGGGCCCGCGACAGGCTGCTATTAGACGCATATCGAGGAGCTCTCTGGTGGGGCCGTTTGCATCCAAGCTGAGGAGAGGACTGGCGGCTGCGCCGCGCCGTGGTTTGAATGCAGCCGTGCGTGCAAGCTTTGCGAAAGCGTGCTGCGCGACATTCTGCGGCCGCCTTTCCGCAGCTGAACGCACCGCAGTCAAACTCAAATGCGTCAAGGATCATTCAGGGGAAGATGTCGATTTTGGTACGTGGGATTATCGCGCGACTCTGTGAGTGCTCGCTCTGAGCCGACCCTCTGGTCCGATCGGTTTCGCCTCCCTCGGCGAGGACACTACCAAAGAAAGCCGGCCAGCCTCGTCTTCCGTCCGGGCAATCCATGTTTCGCTCTTCCGCGTGTCGTCTTCATCGCGCGCGATCGAAACTTGACAACTTTTCAATTCCGCCTCGGGTCGCGAGGATAGCGCACATCCGAGAAACGATGGAGCGCACTCTTATTTTTCGGTACGTTCGTCTGCTCTTCCCCGTTTGAGGGAACTACGTCGGGGTAGAAACGCGTCCTCTTTCTCGCCTCACCAGCGAAGGCGAGCGTCGATATAAGGGGTCGGCTTCCCCGCTAGAGAGGAGATGATGCGGCGAAGCACGCTCTGCAGGAGGGCCCGACGTATCTCTCGCCTCTGGGCCGGAAGGAATCACGTTCACAGCTGAGATTGACTTCCCGTTCACCCGGACCCTGTCGCGTGCACCGTGGCACAACAGCGGCTCTTTATTTCGTTGGCCGTCGCTGAAATTTGAGTCCGCTGGGCCGTCGATCTTTGGGTCACCGGTTGTCAACCTTGCGGAGAGGTGGCTCAAAGCGAGTCGACAAAATGACGATTATGGCGTCGTCTATTGGGCGCTTGAGCATCATCTCGGAACGATCTGAGGGGGATCGGCTTTTTTGAACGCAGTTTTATTTGTAGCATAAACATTACGCAACACAACGGGCCGGCATAAGCCTCGAGGGTTCGTGTATCTGGCTCGGCAAGTGACGAAATCAGATAGATTAAATATCGGAGAACATAGATTGAAAGCATATACACTCTATAACTAGAATTTTGCGTTTTCGGAGTTTATTTTTGGGAAAGATCAATGTTTTTTTAGTTGTTTTTTTTTTCAGAAATTTTGAGTTTTTTGGAGCACTCGTTTTGAGACTTGAAATTCGGAGTTTTTAGAGGTGTTTAGCATTTCAGGGTGTTCAACCTCGAATAGGATAATGTTTGAGAGCAGCAATAAAGGACAGTGCAACTGCAGATACAATTTTATCGAGTAAATATTTAGAACATTTGTGGCAAAAGCGAATGCTTGTTACAACTTGTAATAGACAAAATCATATAACGGGCTTACACATTCATTGGCTAGTCAATATTGCGAACATATGTGATGAAACTGAAATCTAGTTACTACTTGTTGTAACTAGATTTTTCTATTTTTTCGGCGCTTGTCTACGATCATGAACCAACTGACCCAAATTGCCACACTGATGCAAGTGACATGAATCTCGAATTTCTGTCGTCAACAAGGATGACAGGGGAACACGTGCAAAGGTTCAGTCTGCAACAAAAGGAGGGCCAGTGAAGGTCTTAGAAAGAAAGGCATCCAGGAGGAAGGCCCCCGCTTGAACTGGCTACGTATTGAACCTTGGTTCGGCCATGGTCGTGAGGGCCTGCCTCTTCTGATAAGGGTTCAGAGGACGTACTTTCTTAAGCCTTTCGGAAAGGGCAAAGTAGAACGAACAAACTTGGAAAGAATAAAAAGTGGACAATGAAAGTGTGTTTGGGTCCAAGAAGAAGTTTCTTCTTTTGCAGCTGAGTTTCTGAATTCTGAGTTTTTCGGGTAAATCGAAATTCGAAATATTTTTACCAGCGAGTGTTTTTCGGATTTTATAGAATTTATCCGAAAATGCAGAACCCTATCTATAACACACACATTCTCTGCAACATCAGTGTGTATTTACCTATACTGAAAAGAGACACACACCAACAACATCTTAGTTCGTTGTAACCTCAATAGAAACAAAAAAAAAATTGTGCAATTTAAAGTTTAACTTTTTTCCTCCAAATTCTGTAACGCCACCACACGAAGACACAAAAGAAGGTGAGGTCGAAGGGACATGGAGGACAGTGTAGCTGAGCTCCTTCCACATTTCTGTCTCTCTGTCTCGAGGTAAAAATAAGCAAAATCTGGTTTGCTTTCTTTTTTTTTTTTTCCTTTTCAACGTGGGTTTTGAGATGGCCAAGAAATAGAAATACCTTGCGGGCATAGCCGATTCACAAAGGACACTCTCGACACTCGACCCCCTCAAATGCCCGCAAAAATGTTTTGCGGGCATTTGAGAAATGCCCGCAAAACGTTTTTTTTTTTTTTTTCGTGAAAATTAAAAATTAGATCCTTTTAGCCTGCCCGATTTGAGATGAAACCACCCATGTATATATATAGAGAGAGAGAGAGGGAGAGGGAGGTGAACTACACAATGCGACATGAGCCCCCAGACGTCGCCCCCACACATCAGATATACTTCCGGAGCTCCTGTATGGGACTTATGAAATCCCTCGTGGTGATCCCACTCTGGCTTTGAAAATTTACAGTGCCGTATGCGTCCACTGCCTCTAGTGCTCCTTCCTGTGGGATGTTGTAATATGTGTCTTCCGTGTCCACTGAAAAGGCGGTGATGGGCTTCGTTCCTTTCAAAAATTCTATCGCCTCATCCGAGTTGCGTACTGTTCGAGGCGGGGTTTAAGCCGCACGTCCGGAGGCTTCCTGGCTCGTGACGACGACCATTCCCCGAAGTGAAGAACCCAGGGGTCCAGTGGAGGTGGGAGAATTGGTAACGTAACGAACGGCTTAATTACATGGTTGCGATACAGTCGTCAAATCCGAGAGAACAACGGAGCAGCCTCACGCTCCGCCTTATATAGGGTCCGTTTTCTCCCTCACTCTCCGCCAGGGCAGCAGGTGCGAGTAGCAAACCGCCGCCAAGTGCGTTGCAGCGAAGTCCGCCGCGTCGTAGCCAGAAGTGCGTCGTAGCCATGGTTCTCCGCAGTTAGGCCATGCCTCTCTCCCCTTCCGGAGTGCACGAACCCACACGCACACACACCCACGTCCCGTTGACGTCACGGACGCGTTGAGACTCGTTTTGGGCAGGCTCCGACAGGTGGGCGACAGTCCTGGACAGATCGTGACTCGTTTCCGCAGCGTTGAAACTCAGAAGAAGGTCGCCGAAGGTTCTATTCTTAACAGCCCCTCCGGGGCCAGGGAAACCTCGAATGGCCGGTGGTACAATCGCTGGCCTGAAGAGGTGGGCTTGGAGTAGGCCTTGAGAAGACGCTGCAAGCAGTAAACAAACTCCCAAACCTCTTACAACGGAGGCATTAGCGGAAACGTCCCCCACAACACCACGCCACACCGCAGTCAAACGCTCGGAATTCGCCAGAGACCCGCCAGACTGGATTACGGATTACCAAAATTTGGTACAATTACGGGTATCGAGACCCCCTGTCGCCAAAACAAAACTCATTTTTCCAATGAGGTCACAATGAACAAAATACAAAAGACAAAAACTCTTCGCAATTTGTGAGGTCCTTTTTGGGTTTTAACGAAGTGCCCCCACTTAGATCCTCATTCCCGTGGATGACGAAAACCTCTGAGATCAACCCTACTGTTTTTTGTGATGTCAGAAAAATCTGCTCAACCCATCGGCATTGCCGTTAAATTTGCCTTTCCTTTTTCTTACGCTGAAGTCATAGTGATTGATTTTCACATGATTTCTAGACGTGAAAATGCGGTCCTTATAGCGCCGAAAAAACAATCCGCCTTTTTCATGCCCCGTCACATTGGTCCTAGCAATCTCCTGAGCTGTACCGCGAAACCCTGACACACTAGGGTCGCTCTTCTGCTCGACTGTCAAAGACACTCTGTCTACTCGTAGCAGAGGACCAAAGTTACGTGACGCCGGAGCTACGAGAGATCTTTCACTGATCCCCTCTTCCTCCGCCTTTTCCGCCGGCGCGTTGGGACGGCGTACGCTTTCTAGTGCTACGAGGTCAGGCTGTTCTACAACCTGGTCCCTCTCATCCCGGTTTTCTGCCTCCAACTCTGGGAGTGCTTGCTCCCCGTCAGCTGCCTCTGGCGCTGGATCACTCGTCAACAAAGGGGCGACCTGACGCGATTTGGACCTCGTACATGACTGAACTAGCCCTTCTCCCAGTTGTTGACCCCTTTCGCGCAGCAGGAAATCTGACCGGTTAGAAAACAAATAAGGATACTCCAACGGGACTGTTTGCGAGACAGCCGCCTCTGTCACTAGCTCTCCGAACGGGCCAGTTATCCTTACTGTCGCCATAGGCAGACAGACACTGTGCTTTTCGAGCAGCTGCTTGATCCAAACTACCTTTCCAGTAAAATCGGATGTCGTAACATACGACGGATGAACAACGTCCATCGTCGCTGCACTGTCACGAAGCACCCTGCACGGCTCTCCGTTTACCTGGAGCTCGTGAAGATAACGACGAAGGAGCCTCAGGTCCTCGTCACTACCGTTCACATACGAGAACACAACCCGCGGTTTCTTACATCTGGCCGCTGTGTGTCCCGGCTCCTGACAGTTGTAGCACAGGAACGGCTTCCTTGCCTCGAACTGCCTTGTTGGGCTTTTCCGCGCCTCGTCTCCGTTCGAGTGTTCTGCGCTCTTTTCTGGGACATTTTGTCCTGCTTCGGGCTTCTCGGGCCTGTTTTCTCGCGAGCCGCTTCCCTGTCGGAAGGTCTTGCGCTGATCGCTCTGGCCGGGTTCGCTTTCCTCTCCGCTCAGCTTTACGCGTTGCGTACTCTTCGGCTAGCTCAGCGGCCCTTTCGACAGAGTCGACTCCCACCCTATCCTGCACCCAGAGCTTGACTGACTGCGGAATGCTACGAAAGAACTGTTCGAGGCACACACACTCGACTACCTTGTCTCGGCTTTCATACACTTTCTCGCTCTTCAACCATTCTATCAAATTGGTTTTAAGCCCGTACGCGAATTCCGAGTAGCCCTCGCTGCTCTTTTTAGATGCGTTTCTAAACCTTTGACGGAACGCCTCGGCAGAAAGGCGGTACCGCTTCAAAAGGCTGGACTTCACCTTGTCGTAGTCGTCCGCGTCTCCAGCACTAAGGCGCGCGACAACCTCTGCAGCCTCACAGGGCAACAAAGTCAAAAGCCGCTGCGGCCACGTTTCTGGGGCGAAGCTCAACTTCTCACATGTCCTCTCAAAGTTAACTAAGAACAGGCCCACGTCTTCCCCAACTTTAAACGGCTGCAGGAGCTTCTTCATTTGATACGACTCGGTCTCACTTGCTCGTACCGGAGCCCCAACTCTACTGTTCTGCGAGTTTAATCGCTGTTGTTCTATTTCGAGCTCTAGCCTTTTCAGCGCTCGCTCCTCTGTCGCAGCAGTCTGCGCTCGTTCCTCTCTCGCTGCAGCCTGCGCTTGTTCCTCTCTCGCTCTAGCCTCGCTCTTAGCGTTCTGAAGCAGTTCCCACGCAATTTTAATTTCCTCTGCTTCCGCGCTCTCTGAAATCGCTTTACTGATCTCAGATTTCTTCATCTTTTGCTCCACCTCCACACCCAATTCTTCACATAAACAGAGTAAATCTGTTCTCAGTAACCTCATTAGATCCATGATCGCTGCTCTTTAGCTTTGGCTTTGCTATAAAACTTGTCGCGAGGTTGTACACAAACCTAGCGCACGAGTCAAACACTAAGGATTCCCAGCAGTTCAAAATTAATTACCCATAATCTGAAGCCTGGCGAATCTCAAAGCAAAGTCCAAACGCTCACCCACAGATGTAGCACGATGTCGCATGGTCCGATCCCAACCGCTGCCAACCAGTTGGGGAGAGGCGGGGTTTAAGCCGCACGTCCGGAGGCTTCCTGGCTCGTGACGACGACCATTCCCCGAAGTGAAGAACCCAGGGGTCCAGTGGAGGTGGGAGAATTGGTAACGTAACGAACGGTTTAATTACATGGTTGCGATACAGTCGTCAAATCCGAGAGAACAACGGAGCAGCCTCACGCTCCGCCTTATATAGGGTCCGTTTTCTCCCTCACTCTCCGCCAGGGCAGCAGGTGCGAGTAGCAAACCGCCGCCAAGTGCGTTGCAGCGAAGTCCGCCGCGACGTAGCCAGAAGTGCGTCGTAGCCATGGTTCTCCGCAGTTAGGCCATGCCTCTCTCCCCTTCCGGAGCGCACAAACCCACACGCACACACACCCACGTCCCGTTGACGTCATGGACGCGTTGAGACTCGTTTTGGGCAGGCTCCGACAGGTGGGCGACAGTCCTGGACAGATCGTGACTCGTTTCCGCAGCGTTGAAACTCAGAAGAAGGTCGCCGCAGGTTCCATTCTTAACAGTACCAAGAAGGGATCTTCCACTTGGAGAAGTGACACATGTTTTTGTACTTCCTTTGCAGTCGCATGCTGCCAGGTTTCTTTGTCTTTTACTATCACTCGAAATGCAAGGATTATGCAAAAAGATGAACCAACTGGAAAATAACACAAAAGATAAAGCATTGTGCAGGGTAAAACACAGATCCAAGTTTGTTGAATATATTAAAGGAGTGGCATATAAAATACCACTGACGTGCGGAAAATCATACATCGGGCATTCATAAATGAGAGACTAAGAGAGCACAAATGTGCATGCGTGCAGCTGCAAGCACCTGGTAACCTTGCAGCACACTGTGCAGTTTGCAGCTGCAAAGTTCTACTTTTAACTACCACCATCTTAGATAGATCACGAGACAGGACCAAGGGCAAAATCATGGAGGCTTTTCACATGGCTTCAGGAAGGCGTGGAACGAGCGTAATTGAACCCTGAGAAGCTTTGAACCCAAATGAAATAAAATCACTTAAAAGGTCCCACAGCACAACAGGGCAAACATTGACTCCAGGGCACACACACACCATAGAGATCATGGCATTTGATGTCTGCAAATGCCAGGAAAGACATTCATCATCCCGGTTATTTCCACAACTTTTCAGGTACATGTTTGTCTTCCAAAACACTGGAATTTCTTTGTTATCTGAAAAATGCCGGTGTCTACAATTGCCCGCAATGACATTAATCATCTAGTCTTTAATTCTAAGAATTATCAGGCAAATCTTCATCTTTAAAAAGAGGAGGAAGATGAAAAACGAAAATAAAGAGTTGTATGTCTGCCCTTTCACATGTATGTCATGTTCTTTTCTGTCTACCATATCGTCTTATAGTTTATGTGTTAGTTGTGTGTAACTTGGCAGCACAATCTACCTCAAAACAGAACTCCTTGCATTCGCCTCCGCTGCACGAGCCCTCATGCAGCAAAATCAAAAGTCGACGGTGATGATTCCTGTGGATGCTTGGAGTGGACAAGTCAAAGTGTTGCCGGGACCCGTCCTGGTAGTGAAAGACTACTCTTCCCTCTTTTACAGTACAAGGCTGTCGGGAGGGTGCTCTTCGAGCAGGTCTGCCGAGTGATCAACCTCCTGGAAGTGGACTACTTTGGACTGGAGTATGCAGACTCCACCGGCACAAAGGTCACTTTTCTCTCATTGTCTCACACTTTCTAAATGGATGGAAGAAAATTAGCTTATCGGGAACATTACAGGTACGCTCAAGTTGAGGCCACCGTGTAGGTGAATGGCTGGGAAAACCGCTGTATAGATGAATATGGCGGGCATTATTAGCTTGACTCAGTTGAGCAAGTCAGGTGGAGGGGGGCACCCCCGTCTCCCCTCGAGCCCGCCCCCTGTCGTATGGTGCACCATCTAGAGGCTGGGTTTCAAAACTATTTTTTGGAGACGCTATGGTGAAGCGCCATCTAGGTACAGTCGACTCTCATTAATTCAAACTCGAGGGGGGCCGAAAATTTGTTTGAATAAAGCAAAGTTTGAATTATCAGGAGTTTCTTCCCATAGAGACGCATAGGATGGGACCTGCATGTTAGTTTGAATTATCCGAAAGTTTGAATTAAGAGATTTTGAATTAACGAGAGTCGACTGTACTGTGCATCAAAATCTGCGTAACAGTAGTAGTTACCATAGCAGCCGTCCCACCAGGAGATGGTGGCGCATCGAACAACGGGAGGCGGACCTTGTGGGGAGAGGGGGAGTACTGCTCGGGCAAGTGGTGTCTTTTTTTTTTTTTTTTTTTAGGAAATACTGCAGATGGTTTTCCACCATCCTGGCAGGAGAGGGTTACAACATGTTTATAAGAAAGGATTCAAAACTATTGGATGTTGAAGCATTCACGTTGGTAGCTGGGTAGGTGGGTAGTTTCGTAACTGAGTTGATGTAGTAACCTCGAATATGGCCAAACCCTTTGAATCGGGGGGTGACTTGCACAATCTAGCCATTGTTCATACTCTTTGCCATCTGACCAATGTCCCACAAAGTGTGTGCAGTGATTGACGGACGGAGGGAGCAGTAGCTACACGATTAATGTCATAGAGAACTTTTTGGGATTATGTTAGACGGCATTGATTGTACAGAGCACCAGGCACACTCTTTCATTCACAGTCACGGTACTTGCTCGTTCTAATGTCTCTATTACAATTTTTCTGAGATTAGAGCTTTCTGAGGTCCCAGTAGTGCCCTTGCATCTATACTTCAAAAAGGCATTTCAGGCAGAAATAATGAAAGATTATGCGCATTAACGGAGTGAAACATGGTTTTATCTGCAACTTTATTTATGGCACTTTACAAGTTTTTGGCATTAGTAATGTTAATGTAATATAAGTGTAGGAAAGGTTGTACTTAATTATATTTTCTTCAACTACACTCTGGTTTTCTTGGGTCACACTGTTCTAAAGCTTGAGGAGGATTAGAATTGCTATGCCACCTCATCTCATTACCAAACTATTTTAAGAAACTTCCTAAATTGATGTTTTAAAACATTCTAACATTATAAAAGTCATACGCATAACCTGCAAGAAAGTAGCATTTTGAATGGGTGTCTCAATCACAAAATACAGGTATTCCTTTTGCAAGTATGTGCAGTGGTTCACTTGTGCCATTTGCAACATTTCATGTGGAACACAATTGCAACATTTTTAACCGTGTGCAACATTTCAATAAATTTGTATTTGACTTTACCTCGCTGCACTCAAAAGGACAAGTTGGCCGAAATTGTGCTACACTCTCTTAAAGAAAGCTCATTAGTTTGTATAAACAGATCATTTCAAAGAGCAGTTTGCAATCTGGATTGGCAAAGCGGTCAATATCTGCTTTTAGCGGGCAAAGCGGTAACCCAACAGTGATCCATGTTGTTGTTCGTAAATTCTACCCTGACGGCAGTTCCCACACCTTTTGTAGTGCCCTCGAAGTGTTTTATGGCGTCACTAAACAGGAACAAACACCAGTCATCCATTCTTCTTTCATGTGCATGACAAGATGCAGTTTGGAAGAAATGTGGGGACAGCAAATGGTTCTCATCTGCTTTACGCTTTCGATGCTGGATTGCTTTGTTACGTATCATTGCATTTCCGTTATCTTGCTAAATGCTGTGAACATTGGATTGTCTTTCTTGTCATTGAAATGTCTCTGCATTAAGGAACCCAGAATTATTTTGTGGATAAAGCTTGAAAATGTATATTTACTAAATCAATACGTAGTACTTTTGGATTCTTGGGTGCCTGGAGTAAATCGATTTTAGTTGAGGGGCTGTCACTAACTTACCTCAGCTGCTTTAAATTTCGCACGTCACACTAACATTTCCTTAGCTGAGAGGTGAGGACGATAGGGGGAGGTAGAGAAAATAAATGCTTGTACTGGCAGGTGACCTCTTACTTCCTTGTGCACCTGAAAATGCTATGACAGCCAGAATTGCTGACTTTCTGTGCATTTTCTTTTCTCTTGTTTTCAATATTGCTCACACGCTTTTCAATTTTGATTACCATAACTTGACACAATATTTTTCTTGCCAAAAGTCGTAAGGAAGTTGCCACGTGCATAAATAAAATGGTTGTCGCAAAGCATGTTATCTTATCTCAATAAAATTCAGATCTTTGTGTCTCGCATAAAATTAGCGAATAGTGCACATTGAGCCCTACAATAGTATTAATGGTGGCTGATTTCTCATTCATAATATCAGGCTTACATGAAGCCTGCTAACTTTAGGCCATTAGCACGAATGGTAACAACCAAAAAAAAACAATTTGACTCCACATTTTGAAAGCCTACATGATAATAGCTGTCTGAAATTTATTGTGACCTTTTTATTCTAGCTGTAGAGGTGCTATTTAGACAGTGAAGAATGTTTTCTAATGTGGGGTATTAATGAGTATCATGCAGTATTGATTGGGCATCTGCACACCGCTACTACTAATACCTTCTCCTAACTGCTACAAAATTACTATCTTAATGCAGTTCCAGTGCTGCTGCAAAATGGGAAATATTGTCTTACAGAAGTGCCCTAAACCAAGGTTTTTTCTGTTCTAAAAATTTCTTTAAAGCTAAATTTACCGGATAGACCACCAATGTTAACCGGTTTCTTGCATGGCACAGGATACGGTTAGCCCAAATGTGGCGGTGGGGTCTCGCTCACATTTTGTTCATGCAGGTTAGTACTTAGCACGACCCATTACAACCTACTACGTCCGTAGAACACACGAACATTGAACCTCACTAATAGTTCTGAAACAGAATGCCTTTATGGGCTGGTTTCCATGTCTAGAGAGCGTGACAAAAAGTTGTTATAAAAACACGATAACATATAAAAATCAAGGTTGAAGAAAGAATAAACATTTAGGACGAAGACGACGCAAGCACATCTTTCAACTAGCAATGGACGTATAGGAATTTGAAAGGCAAGCAGCCGATTAAAGGCGGGGAAATTGAGGAAAGAGAAAGTAACTAAGAAGAGAGGAAGGAAGGAAAAGGTGATAAGATAGAAAGTCGGGTGGACAGAGTCATTCCTGATTTGAGAAATTCAGCTTCAGTCTTCGTCAGAAACAGTGAGGGATTAGAAATGTTGTTGTTTGTGCCATTCATGGCCAATGACCCAATCTCGTGGCCCTATCTGCTGTTATGCCCCCTTGTGGGCTATGCAAGATGGCAGGACGAAGGGACCAGGACGTTGTCACCGGCTGCGATTGGTCCGTGGCGTGGCGTTGACCAATCGCAGCAGGCGGCTATGTGCTGGTTCCTTCGTCTTGCCGTCTTGCATAGCCCCCCTTCTTGTCTCTTCAAAATAGGACCCGCACAGACTGAAGGCCCCGTTTCTAATCCTGCACTGTTTCTGACCGAGACTGAAGTTTAATTTTTCATATCAGAGATGACTCCATCGACCTGACTTTGCATCTTATGGTCTCTCTCCTCCTGCCTCTCTTCTTAGTTACTTTCCCTTTCTCGATTTTCCCGCCCTTAATCGATTACTCACCTTTGGAATTCCTATGTCCGTTGCTAGTTGAAAGATGTGGCTGTGTCGTCTTTGTTCTACACGTGTATTTTCAATCTTGACCTGCACCAACACGCTCTTCGTCCATTATCGGAAAAATCATATGACCTAAATTTAGCGGGTCATTTTCCCGATATATTTAGCGAAAAAAACTTGAACCAGAATAGTTTATGCATATCTCTATGTCGAGCAAGTGTTTTTTCACCAAATCTAGGTCACGTGACGCCCTGACGTCAAGTGGCGTTGCCTCACGATGACACGTGAGACTCGTGGCATAATGTCCCACGACACCACGGCGTGACACTGCAATGTCACGGCACAAACGACGTCTCAGTGTCACGTGTTACGGGTCGCCGCAAACACGCGACTCATTTGGCGTCAATCGGCTCTATGCACTGCGTGGAGTATACCTTTTTGGCGCGAGTGACGAGGGGAGAAACGAGAGCCTGGCGTGCCCTCCTCTCGCAGTACTGGCTGGACTATGAGAAGCCCATGTGCCGCCAGATGGGGCTGTCCATGGTGGCCCCTGTCATGGACTTCTGCGTCAAGTTCTACACGCCCGACCCCGCACAGCTAGAGGAGGAGTTCACAAGGTGAGGCCGCACGGAGCCCTGGTGGGGGGCCCCCAGCTTCGCCGTAGAGCGCGGGGAGTCTCGACAAAAGGCGCTTTATGAGGTTCTCAGACGCTGACGACGAGCTCATTTTTGCCATTCGAGCATACTCGTTTATTTGAGGGATTTTTATATAAACGGGCCGCAGTCGGGGGTAGACGACCCCGGTGCCCTACGTAAGAAGATTACTTTTATCCTGAAACCATTTCAGATTCTAGGTTAAGAATGTGTACAAATTAACCTACCATAAAATCTGGAGATCATCACGTCAAACTGTGGGAGGTACTATTGGGGAAAAAGGAAATGCGAACAGAGGAGCGCGTGGCTCGTGGTACAGGCTGCGCCGCCTGGAAGGGACCCTAGGGACGGGGTGCATGGCATACTACAATGTGTTTACACCCTTCGCTCGGTGCTCCCCAAGCTTCGGCAATGCGCCTCTTAGTGCGCTGAAAGCTATCACCGCTATCTTTGCTTGCTCGGCGCGTTCGGCGCGAAGAAGCTCACCGCAGCTAAAGTGTGCGCTCAGCCAGAGCGTGCTTTAGCTGCTACTAGCGGCGAGCTTCCTCGCGCCGCACGTGTCGAGTGAGCAACGATAACAGCAATAGCTTTTAGCACACTAAGAGGCGCACTGCAGAAGCTTGGGGAACGCCGAGCGAAGGGCGTAAACACATTGACGTAGGCCACGCACCCTCGCCTCTAGTCTTACTTCCAGGCGGCGCAGCCTGTACTGCAAGCCATGCGCTCCTCTGTTCGCATTTCATTTTTCCCTGTTAGTACATGTATGCCAAAAATTAAAAACGAGCATGTTGTTAAACTGATACGAAAACAGAATCTTTCAAGTTTTTGTACATGTATGTCTTCTATCGATATATAGTGTGTCAACAATATGTAAATACGTATATGTTTTCTGTATATTTTTAATAATTGATTGCCGTAAAAATTTAACGAGTTTCTTTTTAATAATTTGGTAAGTGTGCGGTTGTCTGGCTGACTTGCAAAGTGCTCGTCTTACTAAAAGGGAGACGAAATGGTGAGGAGTTGCAGAAACATTAAAAAAAACATTGTGAGGCTCTAGTTAAGTGCAATGAGAGGAGCCCATTTGGTGGTGTGCCTTTCCCCCCAGGTACCTGTTCAGCCTGCAGATCAAGCGAGACCTTTCCTTGGGAATCCTGCAGTGCAGCGACCCGACGGCAGCTCTCCTGGCCTCCTACATCGTGCAGGGTAGCCCACTCCTTAAGAGAAGTCACTTTGGCTAAGCGCAATCTGGGCAGCCACCCTGTGTCGGTACAATCGTTGGAACCGGAAATAGGCTTACGTTGAGATACATGCAGGTCTTGCTCACGCAGCATTTAGGGTACCGTTCGCAGGGGTGGATCCAAGGGGGGGCCGACGGGGGTGGCCACCCCCCCGAACAAATTTTACCTCCCCCCCCCTAAAACCGACTACCGGCCTGCCAGGTGGTAGAGGGCTCGGTACTCAAGGACGAGGGTTCAAAATAGGGTAGGTCGCACCCTAGCAGGCACACCTGTACACTGAACTTGAAGAACCACTCCGTTGCTTCAACCGACACTGATGTCCGCGGCGTCGGTTTCAAAGCACTGCTTGGAGCCAATAGGTCGGCGCAGCGGCACACATTTAGGGGCTGTCGGCGCAGTGTAGCTCTGTGGCGGTTAAAACGAAAGGCGCAACCGGAGTCCTGTTTATCTTACTTTAGATCCCCCCCCCCAAAACACACAACCCCCCCTCCCCCCCCCCAAAACGGAGTTCTGGATCCGCCCCTGACCGTTCGTGCAATTTTTGGCATCCCAGTTGCAATACCGGTTGAGGGGCTGGCAAAGTCGTTCGATTCATGCATCTAGCACGGCCGTAACTCTGATTTCCAGCGAGGCCATTCTTCTATGCAAAGAAGGCAGTGTTTAGTCCCTTTTGCAAACGGCTGTGAGGCAAACGTAATTGGGTTAGCCCAAATGACGAGCAGTCGGTCGGATGTACTCTCGAGGCATCTTGCAATTGGGTTAAGGAGAGAGAGACGTTGGTTGTAGGGGTAGCCCTAATGCCCGAAGTTGGTCTGCCTCGCAACGAGACGCCTCGTTTTTGCCACTCGACACTGTGGGAAGCTGTGTGTTGCCACCGAACTAGGGCCCTTGCCGTGTACTGTCGCAGGATATGTGGAGGCCTGCTAGTGCATTGCCTGTCCAAATTGTGGTTGGTCAGAGCGTATTGGGAGCTTTTACATTAATGGGGAGGTGAATGAATCGGGTTGTCTCTGGTGCACACGACGCTGAATTCTTCTTGTGTCTTCTGCTTTGGACGGGAACTGGTACCGGACAGTTCATCTTCCCTTGTTTCTCCCATTTTTGTTACCTACTTGGAATACCAGAAACTTCTCAATAGCATATACTGTTTTTTTGCTTGTTTCCAAAGGTGTGTATTCTTTATATGCACATTTATTTGTGAGAAATCATGTCGGTGAACAGAGAAAAAGCATATAATTTTAAGTTAAGTGCAATTACTGCTTTGCAGGCATGTCTCTATTTGGAGACTCGTATCTCCTAGTGCTGTGAGAAACCTTAAATCAATTTACGCTGAAAAGCCTTCTAAGCTTTGAGCATATACTAGTAATAGCATCTTAGTGTGCTTCAGTACGCACAAAACTTCTTATCACTATGAAACCATTGCTTAAAGGACACAGGCAAAGGAAAAAAACTTTTTTTTTTAAACAAGGCTAGGTGGAAAAAGAATATTGTAAAACGAATTTACAATGAAGAAAAAAGATTTAGAGCTATATTTACGGCGCAAAACAAATTTGTAGTTGGCACCCGCGGGAGCCGCCGCTGGTCACGTGGTACACCCGCTCGCCGCCGCCGCAAAGTCACGCCACCGCCGCACGTTGAGCGTTGTGCGACACCGTTTCAACGCGTTTCTCCACGCCGCCATCGCACAAGTTTGTCTGCTTCGGGGCGCCGCCGCCGTCATCTGACCGGCGCACGGGTCTATCACGTCTGCTTGCGCTTTTTCAGGAGTTTCCTTTGGGCTCTAAAAGCTATTTATTAATCTTAGTTTTTTATTATACTTCAAACAAAGATGAATAAGTTACTTTTAGAGGACATAGGAAGCTTCCGAAAGAGCGCAAGCACCACGTGACAAATATGTACCAGTCACGTGACAAATAGAGACCACTTTTCCGCGGCACCTGCGGGCGCCAACTACAAATTCGTATCGCGCCGTAAATATAGCTCTAAAAAATTTTCTTTTTCGTTGTAAATTTGTTTTATGACTTCCTTTTCCCAACCAGGATGTTAAAAAAAAAATGCTTTTTTCCTTTGGCATGTGTCCTTTAAAGCAAGTCGTCATTAATGCTGTATGTGGCGATCTGTTGTCAGGGTAGTGCATATTATTAAACATAGAAGTTGTTCTTGAAATTACAGTTAAAGGAAGTCCTCGTAGTCTGTGACTTCATTTTAACAAGATCGAAGGTGGTCTTTGAAACAGCCCTGTGCTATTTGGGAACTTGAAAAGCGTGTAAATCTAGCGGTTTGCAGATGTGAATAGTATGTATTAAGTTTCCACTGCTGCAAAACAAAAGTTCTCATACTACTATCTTGCCAGCTTGGAAGTTTGTGTCATTTAATAACGTCTTTGGATTTCTAGACGAAATTGAGAAAATTTTGACTACAAGAGCTATCTCCCAATTGATAAAGAGCAGCGTAGTACTGCTATTTTGAATCCTACAGTAAAACCTCAATCATTCGGATTTGACGGGACGGGCGAAAATGTCACAATTGTCCAAAAGCCGAAATGTCGAATGGAGAAACGAAACAATGGAAAACGTTCCTTCCGTGACCCATCTTTATTCCATAATGAACTGTGCTATGGCCGTCTGCTTTTAAGATGAAATTTGTGCAGTGATGACCAGTTTTCTGAGCTCCCTCCTCCGTACGTGCTCTGTCGAGGGGGGTCGTAGCGAAATCAATCTAACTGGGCGTCCCACGGTATGACGACGTGGCAAAACGCGACGTGCGGTCCTTGTCCGAGGCAGGCGTCTTGTCGGTGCACAGAATATTCCGACATCACCAGTCATCTGGCAGGCCGGCAAGCGCCGAGGAGGATCGTCGTAGATGGATCGGGCAAGGGAGCAGAGTCAAGAGCGGAAGCAAAAATGGCGTCAAAATTCTGAGAACGACGTTGACGCCACGATGATAGCGAATCACGCGAGCGCCGAGCTGCTGTCGCTGTGACGCATGTTGCGCAATAGCGTAAATACACTCAAAGTTTTTTTCTACTGGCTTCTTTTTGAATATCGTGCAATGTTTTCACTTCAAGTGGACACAGTTTAAGTGCTGGGGACATTTCATTGTGGTTTCTAATCCGCAACATCTTTGGTCCTGTGCGTAGCGTCCTGCGGGGACTATGTACCGGAGGACTACCCGGACCACAGCTACCTGTCGACGTACAAGTTTGTGCCCCATCAGAACAAGGAACTTGAGATCAAGATCATGGATAACCATAAAAAGCATGTGTAAGCATCAGTGTGCAAAGTTTACTGCCCGACGTGTTTTCGTACCCTTCGTGTCGCCGACGTGTTTTCATACTTTTCGTGTCGTCGACGTGTTTTCGCTCAAGGACTTTGAAGGTCGACTGAACGATGAGACACATAAGACTCGCATTAATAAAGCTGATTTTGTCATAACGAGGGATTATTCTATGTGTGACTTAGGACCGGAAAAGGCGGTGCTTACATTTGAGTGTTATTAAGAACTTGCGTGAGCTTACCCGTGTTTTCCACCTCAAATACTTTTTTACAGGGGGCAGTCTCCAGCAGAGTCGGATCTCAACCTGCTCGAAACGGCGCGGAGATGCGAGCTCTACGGAATCCGCATGACTGCTGCAAAGGTGTGGACCGACCGCTCCGCTTGGCTCATTGCAGCGGCGTTGATCGTGCCCTTTGTTTCAGGACAACGACGGCCTTCCCCTGAACCTCTCAGTGGCACACATGGGCGTCATAGTGTTCCAAAACACCACCAAGATCAACACCTTCTCGTGGGCAAAGATCCGCAAGCTCAGTTTCAAGAGGCGCAAGTTCCTCATCAAGCTCCACCCCGAGGGCTACGTAAGTGCCAAGTCCGTTGGATGGCGATATGGAAGCTCGAGGTGTCCTCGCTCGTCGCAGATCGACGGAATGCACTTTTAAGGGGAACGCTATCGGGAGCGTGCGGCACCCAAAGAGGGCGCTTTGTTCTGCCTCGAAAGGTGGTTGGCAGCAACGTCCGCGTTGCGTCGTGTAGCGAAGCGTTAACCGTTCGGACCTATTCTAATGTTCCCACGGAGTCTCGGCTGCGTCTGTGCCTTCCCACGGCCACGTTTCTCGATCTCGCTCCGCGGTAAAGGTTTGGCACCTTGGAAGTCAAAAACCTACCAACATGTTGTCTGGCCAGTCTGGCCGTGTTCAACGTGAAATGCTTCTGCTAGGGGTTGCAGCGTGGCACCACTGTCTGGTCGCACACTTCTGTTAGTCAAGGCATGAGGGAGAAGCTGGAGTTGTCCCGCCTTTAGCTCGAAGCGTCCCGCCTTCAACGACGCTTGGGTGCTTCGTGCAAGTCGCACGCACAGCCAAATCGTGGCAGACGGCGTGCCTATTGGAGGCCGGGTGTTTTAAAGACACGCCCTCCCACTCTGGTAGTCTTTGTGTTTTTTCTTCTGCGAGATGCTTTCACCAACGTTCCGCCAACATTCATCAACCCTGTTCCGAACGTCTCTGAGATTGGTGGTGTTCTCGTCAGCCTAGAGATCTACACCGACTTCAGCCAGTTTGATCGGGCGGGTTTGTATCCCGTCCTTGCCCCTAGTCCGTCCAATTTCCTTCCTGGCGCATGCGAGACCGCCGCACACGTTAAACGCCCGTGCATGGCGGACTTTTGTTTTTTCATGTCATAAAGGCAAAGCCATTGTAACACTAGGAGGGCCTTGCTCAGACTTGGCTGGGCTTGTGTCGATCTACACAACTGTTTTGTTCTTGGGTCGGGCCAAATTCAATCTTGCCAAATCTGGTGGTGTGATTTTGGGAATGCCGGTAAACATCATACCAACTCGCCTAACTTACAACACTTCTTCAATTTATATGTACCTTTTGGATCTGCAGAAGTGGCGGGCGGGGTTTTTGAAAGTGTCACCAACTAGCCAAAAGCCAAACTCTCCAAAAAGAAAAAAGAAATTCTACCCTGTCTAATATTTGCGTTCTGCTCCCTTAATCCGGGGTCCTTCTCGCTTTCGTTTTATGACATGGTAAGTGAAGGCATTTGACAAAAATTTAGACGTATCTCGAGTCACGTGTGTGTGACAGTTATTAATAGCATTTATCAAATATATTTTGTACAACCAATGCAAACATACTACTACACCACTGACGTCGAGATATAAAATCTCGGAGCCCGGAAGTGTTAGTAAGATTCATCGGCCGTCTTTTGGCTCTTTTTTTTTCTCTCAATATGGTGCCACCCTGCACCTGTGTTGAACACACTGAGGGGGGTGGGGACGATTGGGAATTTGGTGGTGGCTCAAACAAGATTTAAGACAACCCTGAGACAGGAGAAACAAGAAGGACAAGCACGGCGATGTCTTAAATCATGAACGTAAACCAGTTCGCCTGCGCCTTATCACTCATTTCAAACTCAAACAAGCTTTTTTTTTTTTTTTGCTGTTGGATAGTTTTTTAGATTTGTAGACAGCAATTGTCAAGTGATCAAAAAGCTTGGGTTAACCCCGACGTCACTCACCAAAGCCTGCGAGACGTCATTTTCCTCTCTACCTATTTAAAAAAGCTTATCTCGGTCATTCGCTCGGGGAGTACAAAATGTGTCCCGCGTGCATTATGCGTGCGTTATGAGTTGTTTTCGCGGAGAGCTTTGGGCGGTTTCGGATGCGTTGCACACGTGACACTCTTACCTATTCCCCAGGTTTATCGGAACTATCGAGACAAATTTGAATTTATTCCGCAAGGAGCGCGCTTTAATGGGAAGTTTCCGCGGGTTTTGCTTCTTCCGAGGATACGTGGCACGTGCAGCACCTCGAGACCTTAGTGATCTCGGATTGTGAAGAGCTTCCTGCAGTAACCGAAGTAGTTAGGAGAAATGGAGGTTTATGGCGCACTCTACGCAACGTATTGGCTGCTTTGCGAAGTTGACACGTATACGTCCGCCGCACAATCCGTGGGTGCTTTACAATCGGCTCCGTAACGCAATAAGATCAAGTGGCGAGTTACGCTTCGTTGTTGGGTAGTCGGCTGTGTGCTCCGAAGGTCGCCTAGGGTACTAGAGGCTCCCTTGAGACATACTTAGTCCAGCTGCTTGCCCTTTCCTTCACCTCCTCCCGGTGGCACCAAGGAAAGGGCTGCGGATTGCACGGTCAGGGGTTCGATTCCTGTGAGCCGCGTGGTAAATCTCCGTGGTTACAGTTAATTATTCCTAGTTATAATTACGTACGACTAAGTATGACAAACTATGCCTCCTATATGCTTTCTATGAGCCATGTATGCTGCTGCCTTGGCCCACACGTAACTCGTTTTCGTCGCACTTGAACGTAACACTCTTTGCGCGATATTCAGCCCATAAATGCATCCGCATTAAAACAACTTAAACCAACTAAATAAGACACTGAAAAAAGAAATTCAAATTGAGAAGTGGTGCATTATATACAGATGGAGAAAGGACATGTGAAGTGCACATCAAAATAAGTACTATGCAGTTGACTGGTTGACAGACACGAGTGCCCGAATTGCCACGATCGGTTAGAGGGAAGGGGAGAAAGTTAAACGGCACTTCCAGTCATTCAAAAAAGCAATGAATGCACCATTTCATCATTGTGTCATTGATTTGGGCGAAAATTTCAAATTGGACTTTTCGAAAATATATTTTTTTTGTCTGTAATTGTGTTGCTTTTAAGTTTAAAAGTTTAGGATTATGTCTAGGAATCATTTAGAGTTTACTATATTAATAAAGAAGTATGGACGCCTGGGTGGTCAGTTGCCTTAAGAATTGTAAAGCAGGAAGTGGTGAAACGGCCGAAGTGCCCTTACGTTCTATTTAAAAACGCATTCTGCCACACAACCTGTTTCTGAGAGGGTATGTTTCATAAGGCTTTCGCAGTTTCGGCACGGCAGAAGAGCCACTCATTGGATGGAACAAGCTTAGATTTTCTTTTTAGTTTACTTTTGCTTAAACGTTGGTATAAAATATGGTGCAACTCCGGTACCTTCTAAACTTGCTTTAAAGGATCGAAGGAGCAAAGGCAAAGGCATTCCGCTCATCAGTCATGGTCGACACACATCCGCAATCCGAATAATTTCATTCTCTGACTGAGGATGCTAGGCCGTGCCTCCCCTCGTTGGGGCCAGTGGTATCGTTAAATAAATAAATAAATATGGTCTCGTTCTTGTGAAAAAATGTATCTAGGAACGATATGTCAGACTCGTATTCCGAGTCGTATTCGTGCCTTTGTCGTTTCTGTCGCTGTAAGAAGCGTCGGAAAAATTCACTCGGCTGTGCTCGTTGAACCTAGAACTACGACCGTTAGTATCTGTCGTTTGTTCGGGAAGTTTCGAGAAGTGTGCGCCGGGTGCCTCGAACCATTGGAGCACCGGGCACGTTGGGGGCATTTTATTAGTGAGCGAGAATATTTTACCTTTTCGTTGTTTTTTTAGTTGGGCTGCATCGAGTTTAACTGGGGTTCCCCGTTTTTAGTGAGTACAGGTAAAATGGGATAAAGTAGTTCCCGAGCCGGCTGTAGACCAAACAACCGTTATGGAAGCTGTCCTTGAATAAGTAACATTGAGTCTCCATGTACAGCCTCATTTAGTGTTGAGCCAAAACATGGCCCACATGGCGGCGGGGCTTTCTCGGGGAACCACACCCCTTGCCTTGCTTCCTTCCCACGGCTCACGCATTCTTTGCAGGTCGAGCGTCTTGTTTCCTTTAAAAGCCCCGACACTTTTGGCCCAGGAATATATGCCGAAGAACACCAAAAATAAGGGGAGAAGCAAACCCCAAAAAACCATGCCCCACTTAGAAGAAAATAAACCCCGTAAACCTGGAAACCTGGTTATAGCCAGAGGCAAGCCCGACCGTATCGGGTACATATTTGGACCGGAATTCTCGCTCGTCTCTGCCAGGCCGGCATTTTATGCTCGGTGTCGTGTCTAGATGCTCGGTAGCAGGAAACGCAGGTTGTTTTTTTTACTAAATATAACTACAAGTATAAAGGCTCTTTTTTTTTTTTTTTCATAAATGGGTAGAATAAATTGCGGGAGCCGCATTCGTGCATAGTTCATAACTAGTATTACATCTTTTATGGAACTGGTTTTTGTCCAGCACAAAAGCTCCAGAGCTTCCTTCTCCGTCACACGCATCGTGCAATTGCGTTCGTGGCTTTCACCTTGCTGCCAGAAATGTTGTCTTCAACAGCTGCTGCACGTTTGTGGCGAATTACAGCTTTGTACCTCGTCGAACCGACCTTTGCCCCAGCAGCACGCTTGGCTCTGTGGACGTCCTTGGGAGGTCCCGGTAATGTGCGGACATTTTGAGGGCGTTCGTAGAACGCTGGTACGCCCAGAGTATGTCGCCGTGGGTGTTACGCGGACAGAGGCGCAAGCTTGGGAGTTTCTTGTGATGCACGACGGGGGTTTCCTCGGAGCCGGTCAAGTGACAACGGGCGTCGATTGGCTGCCGCAGGGTTACTACAAGGAAACGGTGGAGTTTTTCTTCGAGAGTCGCAACGAGTGCAAGAACTTCTGGAAAAAGTGCATTGAGAACCACGCCTTTTTCCGTTGCACCGAGGTGAAGAAGACACCCCGGCAGAAAACTCGGCTCTTCAGCCGAGGCTCGTCGTTCAGGTGAGCCGGACTTCGTTCGCCCTTTCTTCTAGGGGCATGCATGCCTTCGCACCGCTGCGCTTTCGCGCTGTCTCTTTAGAAGGAGGACTCCCGGAACCATCTTTGAGGACGTGCTCTCATCAGCCTTGGCTGGGGCTAGCTGCGCCAAGCATAGTGAGGTGCTAGCTAAGTACCGTATTTACTCGCATGATAAACGCACTCGCATAGTGAACGCACCCCCACAACGGGCGTCAATATTTGGACTTTTTTATTTTTCTCGCGTAATGAACGCACTTTTAATTTTCGGCTCCGCGAGTCTCGAAGCCAATTTTCTTTTGCCGCCAAGCGGCCAGGCCAAGTCAAGCCGAGTCAAGACAAGCGAAGCCGCTCTCGTAATGGCTGCATTAGCATGGTTGCGGAAGTGATCAACAGTGAAACCGAGCGGCGCGCGCACCTAGCGAAGCTGGAGTCTAGGAATTGCCCAGTCCCGGACGTGCTTCGTCCATCGGATGCATTGATGTCAACAAACACACCGTCGTCTGTGGTCTGCTTTCGGACAATGATATCATGAAAGTGGTTAGGCCTAAGAACGGTCGTGTCGCTCTTCGTGCTGAGTGAGCTTCGTAAGGCGCTTTTTCTTCAGCAAAAGGCATGCCAAAAGCGCCCTAAAAAAATGTTTGCAATTTGTAAAGCATGATTACTGGTGCGCCCACGACCAGCCGTCGGTGCGCCTGTGTCAGTGGAGACATACCACAGTACCCTGCCATGTCATATTGTCACCTAAAATGACATTTGTGCAAAGTGTGTAAATGCGAAAGTTTTATGCCGCGTAATGAATGCACCCCCCAAATATGTGTCAGTTTTTCAGAAAAAGTGTCTTCATTATGCGAGTAAATACGGTATAGCTTTGTACTTAGTAGGGTTGGTGTGACCACGTCATAGGGGTTCTAAGCTCAAAGTCCCACTATATTTCATTTCGTAAGCTCCGTGCAGTGCTTTGAAGGGCACGAGTCTCAGACAACAGCTTCGCAAAAGGCTTTGTGTTTGTTTGAGACCTCAAGCAACGGAAGCGCAGAACCAAGCACTCGAGACCGTGCCTCCGGCAATGCTGTACGGCACTTTTGAGACGGAGGCAACGCGAACATTCTTTGAAACATCGGTCATGACAAAGACAGCTTCGTTCATAGCTCGAGATATATCAGCTTGCCAGCATGCTTTTATTGCCTTCCTTGTTGACAGTTTTTTTTTCGGCACTTGCGCGACTGGCAACCGACATGTGTCGGTCGATTAGCGTCGCTGCTGATACTGGGTCGCTCACAGGCTGCTTGTGTCTGCAAACGGAGTGGCGTGAACGTTCGCTTAGAGGAATTTGCTGCCTAGCAGACGTCGGTGCGTTTCATTTGCTCAAGTGCTTCTTGTGGCCCCCGTCTGCTCTTACTGTTTTGGTGCTAGCTTGAGCCAGAACTGCGTTGCAACGTAAGGCCTTCAGGAGAGGCTCCAGCCAGAAAAAGCCCTGCCCAGACACTCGCCACCGTCGTCTTGAACAACAAAGGGAGCACGGACGAGTTCAGGGCCAATTCCTGGTGCGTCTGTTTTTAGGGTGGCAGATTAACACTTAGTTTAGGAAAGGGGGAACCCAAGCTGGAAACTGAAGCACTGGGAGACAAGACACAGCGAGGCGACAAAATTCGAGTTGGTATGTGCGGCTTGCGCGTGACATTTTCAAGATGCCGGTGCTTGTTCTTTCTTTTTTTTTTTTCCCCACAGTACAGCTTCTGGGCTGGGAAATTAATTCGGCGGTGAAAGGAGATTCGGCAGAAAGAAACAAAAAAGACGCTATTGCGGAGGTTCCACCTCAGTTCATGCTGTCACTTTAAGAAAAGCTGCATGAAGACTTCAAAGCAGGTTATTGCTGTTGAAGACCACTTTTCTTTGCACATTCTGCAAACTGATACCAGCATAACCTATACTCCGTTCATCCTTAAGCAGAGACTGCAGCCAGTGCCACAAGCATGAGAGCTCGAGGTCGCTGCTTTGAAGCGTTCTTCCACAGAACGAGTTCTCGCGCTAGAAATGCATGTCCCAAAACCACAATCGCAGGCTAGCTCGCGCTTGTAGCTTTGGCTGCAGTCTCAGCTTAAAGGGAGACTGAACCTAAATTTGGATTTCGCAAAATAAAGCCGCAGAAGCGTTGAACGGGACGTTACGAACTCCAAGGCATCACTCATACATCGATATCTCAAACGGATGGCCATACTTTTGGAAAAGAAGGGTGCGATCAAGCGAGGGCCTTTGACGTCACTGTCCTCCGGGAGAATTTGAGAATGAGGGGAAGCGGCCTCGCTTCTCTCCTCCTCACTTCGGTTCACCAGCTCGACGGGACCTAGCGAGGAGGAGAGGGAATGGGTATCGTGACGTGCCTTGTCTCGTCGGCCTCGTCGGCCATGTTTAATCGTGCACTTCTTTTCCAAAAATACAGGCCATTTGTTAGAAATATCGCTGTATGAGTGATGTTTTTGAATTTGGCAGCGTCCCACCTATCTGTATAGCCTTGTTTTATGAGCTCGAAATTTCGGTTCTTATCCCTTTAAGTGTGAATGGAGTAAAATAAGAGCGTGAGGCGATTAAAAAAAAGTTTCATCCAGGTCACAAGGTACTGGCTCTTCCACAACCATCTAGTTCTTAGATGATGAAAAAAGGAAGCTGTGCCCTCTCATAAAACACTGCGCAATGGGAAGTACAACACAAACCATTGAGTCGACAATTCCATGGAATATATCGAAAAATATTGAGCATGCACCCATGTCACAATAAATGCCCGCCCCCTACTTTTGAAAAATTTTTAAAATGATCGAAGGACATATCAAACACTTACTCCCTTATTTTAAGCAAGTTTGAAAATATCTGATAGCTGCATCAAGAGCCTAATCGTCGTGGGCAGCTGTTATGTCCGCGACCGGAGGACAGTGCTGGCGTTGCACGGGTGCAGAGTCGTAAGGAGGTACAAACTGATGGATGAGCTATTCTTTTGTTCCTACTTGCAAGAAACATTGAAAGGCTTTATACTTATGAAGTCTCGACGGTGCGCAATCAATCTCTTCCTAATTTCTTTTAATAAACTATTCACTGCTTTATTTACCTTACTTTACTTACTCGTATAATTGACCCCCCCCAAATTGTCAATAATATTTGGCGCATTCGGTTCAACCAGAAGTCGCAAAGCCGCTGCACTGGCACGTTCAATTTATCCCAGTTCTGAATGAGTTCAGACCCAGTTACTCAAAATCTTGCATTGGCTCTGGAGTCAGTTCGTTGTCCATGCACAAGCAGACAAAGGGAGCAGACGACACTTCTCGTTTGTCTCTGCTCGCGATGCCGTTTCTCGGAGCTTTTGCTCAAATGTCTGCCATGTTTAACAATGACGCTGAGACGGAGGTTACATTTTCTCTTATTGTGGAAAATAATGTACCCCTGTGGATGCGGAGGCTGGATCCTGACGGAGGGTAGGAATAAGCTCGAGTATGGTACTCTGCAGGCACGTAGCCAGGGGAAGGACCCATGGGGCCCGGCCCCCCCCCCCCCGAAATCTTCCATTTTGCTGGGCCTCCTCTTCCTTTCCCCCTCATACAGCATTTTGTCATGGGCGGCCCCCCCCGCCCCCCCCCCCCCCCCCCCCCCTTCCCCCGAAACAAAATCCTGGCTACGTGCCTGGTACTCTGTATGCATCTTATGCACCTTCTCGCGCAGGTTCGACTCCCTGTGGTAAGTGTTGAAAGATTGCTCACGTAGATTTATTCTTTGTGATGCTATATGGGTATTCACAATGTTCATATTCTTAAAAGAGAGGGGAAAAGTTATCCTTGATAGCCCCCGCCTTTAGTTGCTCTTGGATGCAGACTATGATTCCGACACATTGCAGAAGTTTGCCATTTAGTACACTGGCACTCGCGTGCCCTCATAGCTGAGCAAATACTGCATGCTTTGTCTGCTGGTATCTGCGGCCGCCCACTAACCGCCCTGAAAAATAAAAAGCCAAAACGCTTGGTAGTTTTACGCGGATCTTTTTTGAGAGTCAGAATAAATGCTTCGTCTTGACGTTAAAGTGACGGTCGATGACTGTTTTGGCCAGGCTGACGTTCTTGTCAGGCCTTCGTCTTCTAAGTGACTGCTACCGTCTGCTGCCGCCGGCAACTCCCGACGCGAAATCATCTTGATGCCACGAGCCTATTACCGAAATGCGAAACTCGAGAGACTCTGATTTAATCTACTATGTTGCCAAATGAATGTTAATTCTATCGTGGTGTATGCAGTCCAAGTACACAAATGCTTATGGACGATAGAAAGCGGGCAGTAACTGTTAAAAATTCTAACAGAAACGCATTTCGTGCTGAAAACATCTTTAGTACACTAGAATAAAGAATCATTCGCGGAAAATATTTTGTCTATGTACTTGAATACTAAAGAAAAGCGACCGAGCTCATTAAACCGTGCAGAAGTTAATGTGGCCTACGACATGGCGTGGAAAAACAAGAGACCACAGATACAAACGACACCCTGCGCTTACACTCCGGAAGCTAATAACAGCGCCAGTCCTAACGTGGTGGCTCCACTGGTTCTCCGCCACCTCTGCACAACTCCTGCACTCCTTTGAACTTGGATAGAACTAATTCAGGACTCTCTGGCCGAATCGAACGGACCTATTGATTGTCTTTCCTGTGCAGCCATCAGGTGCCCAGCAGCTAGGCCAAGCCAAGCGAAATCAAGCATGGCAGTATGCGTGCGCAAGCTATGGCTGCAAGTGGCAAATTGCAGAAGCAATCAACAGTGTAACTGCACGGTCAACAAAACTGGGGTTGTTGCTTAGGAAATGTTTCGTCTATTCAGTATAGATTGATGTCAACGAACGTGTCGTGGTCTGGGGTTCTTTTTCGGACAGTGAAATCATGAAAGTGGTTAGGCCACTGATGGTAGGGAAACTGCTCAAATAAAGGATTACGCAAAACTAACTATCATCTATTCTTTAGTATTTATCTTCCTCATATCCGAGTCTTTTCCTCATCCGCTCGACCTGGTTTGGCCTAGCGACGGTCGCGTCACTTTGTGCCGAGTGCTGCCGATGCAAAAACTGCATCGAGCGTCGTAGAGCGGTTTTTCTTTGGTGAATATAACGCCGACGTTTTGTTTTTACAAATTGGCGCGCTCGACTAGCTCGGTAAACGATGGCCATTCTGAATTTGATGATCAGACCAAGAAAGGGCCACCCGACTTTTGTGCTCCTCCATTTTCACCCTCGAACCTAGCAAGCGCCCATCCCTCAGTTTTTTTTTAAATGACCTCCCAATTTTTGGTGGGCACTCGCTCGGTATTTTACGGTCTATCTTTTTGATTTTGGAGCAACTACATATGGTTATAAAAGCGCATGCTTCGCCCTGTTGGCTGTTTCACCATATTGCTTTGAGGAGAAGCGCTTCCATACAGTTACACCTTCCAGAATCTTGCTGTCTCTCTCCGAGAGGAATAAGGGCTCTCGAGACTGGTCCAGAGTTGAGCACATAATGTGTACTCAAGTGATTGAGTTAGGAAGGGCTCGTACTCTCGCCAATAAGCACGGGGCACGGTAAAGAGATTGCACCCACTTCAGTCATTGCCGGTGAACAGCTGCGATGGAGCTGAGGCTCCGACCAATTCAGCTGGTCGCAAAAGCGAGGCTAGTGTCGACTTTGAGTTTTCTTCCTTTTCGAAAGCTTGTGGATGTTACCCCGTAATATTGGCTTAAAAAGTTATTGTAAAGGAACGCGGTTAAGTGTCGCGAGGCCTAATGCTTCTTGCCGCTATGTTGAAATGAACCGAAGCTCCTTCCTTTTCCTGATGCGGGGAAAAGGAAAGAACCCCTTCCAGTGAAGCAGTGCGGACGGACCTTGTAAACGATAATACACAGAGTGTTTGGCTCATAGTTATGCAGCAGAGGGCGGCTCAGATCTGCTAAAATAGTGCGCTGGAAAAATGCATACACATTGGAAAAGCTCCGAGAACCCAACTCTAGGGAACCCTCTGAGAACCTACGCTTTATTGTCGGAAAAAACTGTGCATTTGTGCTGAATAGCGTGGTGATGACATTTCTTTCTCATAATTGGGAAGCCTCCAGATCTTACGTTGCAACAGATTATATGTAAGCGTACATATCGTTGTTCAGCATGTGGGCTTAGGCTCCTGCTGGTTAAAACCGGAAGTATTGTATGGGATTAAATTGGGCTAGAAATGTGCATTTAGATGCAAGATCGAGGAAAGTGAACTTTGTCAGATATGTCCGCAGGTTAGCTCACGACGAGCGTGTTTAGCGTGTAAAACATTCAGAGTTGGAGGGTGCGTTCAGTCATGGCGGGAATTCATTAGCGGTCTCTGGTTCAACAAGGCACCTTCGGAATTGCCACGTGTGTGTGTCTGTGTTTGTGCCAAAAAAGAAAGAGTTGCATAGCGAGCTTAATGTTTTCGTTGAAGCTGCATCGTTTCAGAGGCTCGAAATCAACTTGCATGACGATGCCTGTGATGCAGCGAAGATGAGTCCTTCTCCTCATTTTCTTTCTTGAGTTCTCTCTTCGACATGACTGTGCAACGTTTGTTTTAGTGTCTCCGTGGATTTGAGGTATGCTTTGAATTCTTTGTGCATTTGCTTTCGTAAATGCCGCCACTGCAGAAGCTCCGAAGCTCCAGTGAGCGATGGTGCAGTGATGCTTGAAGTTTGTCCCAACTGTGCCTAGTTCTTTCTTTCTAGCATTTTGGTTGCTTTCTCTGGATGTTTTTCTAGCGGTTCTACGAATGCTGTTCCATGCGCATGCCATCGTAAACATGGCGTTATTGTTGTTGGGCAAAAGGGGTTGAGGCATGTTAACGCAAATCACGTGTGGGGTTTCTGGGTTGTCTATCATTTCGCCCCCTCCCGTCTTAGACGCTTGGTCTTAGATGCCAGCCTGAGAGGCTCCTTTGTTTGTTCTTTCTGCTCTTTGTCTCTTTGCAGGTATAGTGGTAGAACGCAGAAGCAGATTGTTGAATATGTTAGGGAGAACTATGTGAAGAGGCAGCCCTTTCAAAGGTACATACTCGGTCCCCAATACTTTACCGTTTGACACTCAAATGCCTTAACCGGTATGTGGCAAACATCTTTTTTCTCTTTCTATCTGTCTGTCTCGCTCTTTCTCTCTGTCGCTCACCTCTTCACTCAGACTACCATTCTCACTGTCTGCTCACACAGCATTGCCAGAACGTCCTCTGGAAGGCCCTCTTGCTTTGCCGGTTGTTTGTATTTCAGCTGAAAGGCACCTGAGAATTACCTTTCAGTTTTGTCTCTTGCACACCGTACAACTGCAGTTCTTTTTTTTTTCTTACATTCTTTTCTTTTTTTACGACAAACACTTATGCACTTCTGCTGAGCACACTACCATCAGGACCTCCCTATTTCATCTGCATTTCAATGTATCTTTTTGCCCTCCTTTTTACCCTCTTCCCTTCCTTCTTTCCTGTGGCTTGAGAATGGCATGTTGGCATGGCTTGCATGGTGTTCTTTTGGGAAGGCAACATGGTCATTTTCTGTCTCATATTTGTTCTATACAGTGTTGGAAAGTAATTATAGCATTACTTTGTACTTAAAGTCAAGTAAGTTTTCTATATGGTGCTTTCTAAAGAAAGTCTAATAGGTGACTTCCAAGTGCATTTCTCAAATTTGGCTTGTGACAAAACAGTTGAATCACTGACAGAATCGCTTGGCTGATAATCACAATGTTTTTCTCTTTGCAAGCGAAATGCAGATATTTGTTTTTTCTAGGTTCCAAAGCAGTTTATTTTTGCGCTTTGTTTTATTAAGAATATCTTCAATGACACGAGAGGATATTAAATTGGTTCTGCCAAAGAAAATATTTGCTCTTCATTTTGAGAATGTACATAGTGTTTGATGTAATTTATTTAAAACTCTATGTAGATTTTACTTCACTCTAAGTACAAAATGTACTAGTGACTCAACCAATTCTTTTGATTTGTACGGAGTGTTTGGGAGAAGCTGTGTTTCTCTCACCGCAGAAATAAACTGTGCATTCACCCAACGCTCGCTCGCTGCCTGAATGTAGCTCTAGCAGGTGGGACCAGATCACAAAGTTATGGAATTTTGCGTTTTCTGATTCGAAGGACGTGATTTTCGGAAAGTTTCATTGAGAAAAAGGGGCTTGTTCCCGGTGTCGGATCTACTAGTTGGCTACCATCTTCTCATCAAATATTTTCGAAAATACTGCCCACCCCTACAAATATCCAACGCGGACTGCACGATCCGCCATCATTCATCCTACCCGAATAAGGCGGCCGTGGACTTTACGGTTCGAGGACGTCCGTGACAAAGTAAAACGAAGGAGAGAAAGACACTTCACTTTGCTTATGTATTTCCTCCCCGATTTCCGCAACCCCGAAGTCGAAGTATATGCGTGCGAAAGGACAACGATAGACATAACAAAATGAAACTTGGTTTTGCTTAAAAAAATGTTTGTTTGGACAAAGAAAAAAAAGTTGGAAAGATACAAGCAGTAACCCATTCAGGAATCGCGAGGTCAGTGAACGCCCCATATCCTAGAATGTAACTGCGGACTCTAAGGTCAAAGATGTAAGGTCAGATTCCATCTCCACCGAAATAAGGTCGCCGCGAACCCACTCCTTTTTCCAGAACGTCGTGACCGCGAGTACTAAGGTTGTGCAATGTTTGAGACAAAGCCAACGGGTAAATAAAGATTTGCTGGAACACTGCACACAGACGTTTGTAAAGTGTCCCATTTCCAGCTCCGTGTTCGTGGTGCCGTCCACGCCAGGCAGCAATGCCGGCTTAACTCGCTTTGATAGTACGCCGAGCACGGACGCACGCATGTATGCACCAAGCAAAGAAGTTGCGCAATAGTTTGCGATTGACAAGGTGCCCGACCTGGACCTACGACAAAGTATTTGCCAATGCTATCGGCCGGCTTTCCCGCGTCCCCAACATCGCTCTTCGTCGCTTCTTTTGCTCTCTGCGCCTGATTGGTTTTTCTCTTCTTTTTTTTTTAGTAAAGAAGAGCAGATAGCAGTGGTAGAAACGTGCTTTCATGGAACAAACATTGGCGCTGTATGCCGATTGGCGATCCCCATTGCACGTATGCAAGCAACGGACATTGTGATAGTAAAACATCCTTTCATGAGCATTTCTTGCATAAAACAATGAAAGTAATTCGAGATTTGAGTTTAATCTATCTCTTGTGCAGCCGTTCTAAATATGACAGAAAAACGGGCGTTCTTTTAGCTTTTTCTAAACTTTTTATGCTTACCCACCGAGACATGGCCCGCCCACTTTTTTTATCAATTTCAGGCTGCAGGGGGGTGGGGGATTACTCGGTATATTACGGTAGTTTATAGCTCTTTGGTCAGTTATGGGCAGGTCCTGAAACTAAGAACTTATCCCAACTGCCCGTGCTACATTTGGGTGCAGGCTCAGCATTTGGTGATGTATAGATTATTTCTGCGATAAGAGGGATGCTGTTTCCTTTTCTACCTAACACTCGGTACTTTACCGAACAGTGATCCTGTTGTTTGATATTTATCGAGTGTGGTCAAGAAGACAAGCTTGGACCAAAACGTCAGTGTTTGCTTGCAGCATAGTACCCCTGAACATTGATGCTGCGCTGCATTAAAGGCCATGTCAGTGCAGAGAGATCTCTCTCAAATGTTCCCCTTCCTCGGGGATTATTTTCGTCCACTTTCACGTCGGTGCAGTTCTTTTTGGAAGCAAATGTTGCCATTTGGAATGTAGCCAGTAGTGTAGCTTGCGAGAGCTGCCCAATACTGCCGCAGAGATCTATTGGGGATAAATCTGTTGGAGAGGCAAGTTGGGAGCAGGCATTGTGTTTCTAGGGGACATTGTGTAAAGAGGTGTCTTTCTAAGCTTCATGCTGAATAGTGGCAGAGAAAAAGACGCCTTGGGTTGCAAGTGAAGATTAGCTAATTGAAAGACAAATTACCTTATATAAAGCTGGACTCTATCGAATGAATATGCTGCAAACAACCGACAAACTTTGCCTGGTGGCATGTTTGCTTTGTGCGATGTATCCACTGTTTTGACAGTGTATTCACCCGCTGCCTCTCTAGCAGAAAAATCGAGTCCTCATTTGTCTGCTACATGAGCGGAGAGTTGGCTCAGTTCTTACAAATTTGAGATATGCCGCGCTGAAGAATGCATTTGTGTCGCATTTTAGAATTCTCGAAAATGGTTTGCTAATCCTGGTACTCGATTGGCACAATTTTATTTATTGGCAAATCTTTTCAAAATGGCTCTTTTTCGAGCCTCGCTTTAACACTCCTCATCCTTGGACTCATTTTTCGTGCTTGCTAGCGCGATGCGGAAACAACTATAGTGGAGGACCTCATTTAGGTCAATCTCTTCATCGTTTGCCATTCCGATGGAAACGAGCGAAAAAGTTAACCTTCGGAAGTATCTTCGTTCAGTCTCTCTGCTGCCTGTTCGCTATCGTCTCGCAGAGCTTTCAACTGTTTGGCTGCTGTCTAAGCAGAACGCCCAACAGTGACATACCTTCTTTCTGTTTGGCTCGGAGAAAGCGCGAGAGTATGTCTGGAGAATGACCTTTGACGCTCGCTCTCTCCTCTTTTCCCTCGCTCCTCCTCCCACCCTCCCCGCCACAGATCAACGAGTCTGCGTCTGCCGTCGCGCAGCAGCGTAGGCACCTCAGACGACGAAGAGGCGGAGCCGTGCGCCAGCTGCGGAGGCGTCCGCCTCCACGACTCCGGCGGCGCTCTCGGAGCCCAGTTCTCCGCGGAGAGAGGCGGGCCGCGAAAGTACGGCCCCGAGGCCACCCGCGGAGGCTGGAGGGGCCAGTGACGCCGAGCCAGGACACCGACGACAACGTCTCGCACGACTCGTACCGCCTCGAGGAGGGGGACTCGTCGCTGGCCGCGGCGCCCCCCGGCAGCCCAAGTAAGGACACCCCCGCAGCCGACCTCTCGACGGATGCCGTCGCCGACCTTGTGGTCGACATCACCGCGGACCTTGACGTCCCTTTGCGCGCGGACGCGGTACCCTTGGTGAACGGGCAGGCGGAGAGGGAGGGTGGGCGTCGGAGGTCAAAAGCGGGGGGGGCCGAGCTTGCGCGCGCGAGCCGTAGTTTTGACGAGGAGGACGCCGAGTTTGGCTACCTGCTCCACCGGAGGGGCTTCTTGAGGGACTCGAAGACGAGACGGAGCGAGGGGGGCCACCACAGGCGGAGGAGGGCGGCACGGGCCGAGCTGGGGCGCCCGGGCGCGCCCCGGCAGGCGAGCCCACCCACCATTTTTGCCAGGGCCAGGGCCTTGGGCGGGAGGTCGGCAGTCGGCTCGGTGGACTTTGTGCACCTGACCCAGCTGCCACGCGCGGACAGCTTCTCTTCGCACGACGACTCCCTGGAGGAGGACTCCCTGGAGCGGGAAATCTTCGAGGTCCTGCGGAGGAAGAGGCTGCTCGGGGAAGGCAAGGCCCCGCAGAGGAGGGGGACCGGGCAGGACGCTCCGCCCAACGACCGGTCCGGAGTGGACGGCAAGAGGAGGTTGGCCGAAGGCGAGCCGGAGAGGAGGACGGCCGCAATCCCCGGTGACCTCTCGCCGACCGGGGCAACACTGGCCCAAGACGGAGTCTCTCCCAGAGGCGGCGTTGTAGGGAGAGTGGAGCTAGAGGAACCGCCGCGGAGCACTTCCTCCCCGAAGCGAAAAGAAAGGTTAAAGTGCATGAGAATGGACGGCATCAAAGTGATGGACGACTCTGGCGTCCAGCCGCTGCCGTCCGTGGGTAAGAGCGTTCTTGATGATGATTCTTCCGAGGAGGCGCTCGTGCGAAGGGGGGTCGATGTCGTCGGATCTCACCCTCAGCCTCGTGGGCTCGGAGCCCCCGGTGCCAGAAGGCCTCGTCGCTCAACTGAGTCCCACGACTCCGGTTACTTCGTCCGTCGCTACGGTCTTCGGGGAGGAAATCTTGGGAGGCATCCTGGGCATCCCGCCTCCCCCCGAGTACAGGTCGAGCCAGGTGAACGAGGTCTTGAGGAGGTACGAAGAGCTGGAGCGCGACCTGGCCTACGAACTGTCCCGGCTCGGCTGCCCTCCTCCGCCGGCCGCCGACCTCTCCGACCTCCTGGACCCGAAGGACGTCGCGGCGAGGACGGCCGCCTTCCTCGGCGAGGTCGCCAAACCGGAAGCGGATGAGTTCCGAGGTGCAAAGCTCGAGGACGGCGAAGCCCGAATCGCCGACTCTAAAGATGCGACGGCGGAGCGCCCCCTCCCGAGGCCGCCCGAAGCGGACGACGCGGAGACGACGGCCGCCCTCGCCAAGCCGGAAGACATGAGTGACTCTCCACCGTCTTCGAGCGGCAGCAGCCTCCCGAGGTCGGGCAGCGACGGAAGTGGGTCGTCGGACCGTGCGGAGGGGTCGGAGGAAGAGGGCTCGGGGCCCGGGGCGGGGCCGGAGCCTCGTCTTGGGGGCCGGGGCCCCTGCAGCAGCCGGTCCCCGTCCGGCACGGAACGCAGTGGCGGCAGCTCGGAGGGGGACGTGGAGACCCTGGGGGAGGACGAGCCCTCGGACCGCACGGCCACCTTCTCGGAGGAGGAGGAGACAGCCCTGGTCGGGGACGAGCCCACGCTGTGCAGCAGTCCCTTCTCCTCTAGCGTACCTGAGACCCCTGAGGGCTCCTCCCACTACCCCAGCTTCGTGGATCTGGATGTCATGGTGGGCAGCGGGCTCCTGGAGCAGAGCTCCTCCAGCTCCTCCATGCTCTCGTCCTACGACCGGAACGGCCACCCGCTCGACACAAACCCCTTCCTCGAGTGAGGGCTCGGAGTACCTCTGTCCCGTCCTCCTCTCGTTCTTCGCTCGTCTTTCGTCCCTCGTCGTGACCATCGCCTTCCGACTTCGGAAAGCAATTGCCCCCCCGTAATGGCTCACACACCGTCGAGACCATCGCCTTCCATTTTCGAAGGGTGATGGAAGATCACCTTCCATCTTTGGAAGGTGATGGAAAATCACCTTCCATCTTTGGCTGCACAAATTTACGGGATTTTTTTTGCCGCAAAAATAAACTATGCATAGTTGAACACTCTAATACACGGAGCCGAATGGCACCAGTTGCCGAAAACGAGCAACAAGGGGCCGTTTTCTCATCGAAATTTTCATAAAATCACTTGTATCTTTTGAATGAGACGACGGTTAGTTCTGAAATTTCGGCACCTCTTACGAACTGCTGGCGCTACATTGGGGCAGAGAACAAACATTCGGCGACGTGTAGTTTATTTTTGTGGCAAAAAAAGTGTCGCAAATTTTGTGGTGGGGACACATTGTATATACGTCTGGGAAGTTGATGTATCTTGCCAGTCGAAATTCGAGCGAGCTCGTTTTGCAACCGTGAACTGACTTTCGTAGTGCCGTAGGTAGCTCGTTTTCTCTCGTCGCTCATGAAACACAGGTTCGCCATCCATTACTCTGGCCCACATTTCATTACTGTCATTGGATGGTCATTCATACTACTGCTTCATATACAGAACGGTACCACTGCCGACGACGAACCGCGATCGCATCTCCTCGGCCAGAAGTGTCACGTATATGCAAGTAGATGGGCTACGGTAAACCCTCGACAAATCTGCTTCGTCCAGAGGCCCCCTCAAACTTTTTAACACGTAGCACATGTATGTTGTACGGCACACGAAGCACATCCCTTCAGAACCTTCCAGTCCTCAAAATTTAGGCCTTGCAGAGAGCTAACCAGACACCTTGATTCTCAGACAGATCCGAAACTGTGTATAGACGCGTGCATCGATTTCTAATCGATAAGACGCCGTATATGTATTTGCCCTACCAAAATAGTATCTCGGTTGCGTTGAGCCTACAGAGGCCAGGCTGTGAGCTATCCTGCATTCCATTGCATCTTACTCGAATTATTGGTGGTCTGCGACACGTTGGGTCGAGACATTTCGGAGTAAAAGCCTTTCTCCGCAAAAGTACAAACGGGACATTCCAGCGGTGGCGTTGCAGTCCTAGAAGGACTGCAGCGCACAGCCAGTCCTTGGCTGGTGTTCGTTTTACTCAAACCGAGCCGTGCACCTCGAGCCTGCAAGTTCAATATATCAGTTTATGGCATGCACAAGCGGTGAGGCTTCCAAATGCAAAGAGGGACCGCCGATCCTGGGGCATTGCCTGGCTGGCACTGATAACTCTGTTGGTCGTTTAATTGCAGTCTCTGAACCTTGCTCTCTGTGCTTGTTGCTCTATTTTCTCTCTCCCCTGCCTTCTCGCTGCCTGTTCGCCAACGGTGCTTCTGCTGTGTGTTTCTCTCTGGTGTTTCCATCTGTTTGTGGTGTGCACTTTATTTCCCACTCTGTTTCGTTGTTTCTTGCGGTCACGACCAGGGTCACTCAATACTCGCAGAGTACCAACACCTGCAATGTTATCATTCAGTTCCGCTTAGTAACTCGAACATTGTGTTGTCGTCGAGAAAAGCTGTACTGTGTGCGGGGGACATGCTCCGGGGGAGATTTTTTTTAATTATTTACGATATGGAAATGAAATTTTTATAGTTTACAGTGCTTAAGCTTCTCTTTATATATCTGGTGTTGAATCTGATATAGATTTTTTTTTTTCAAGTTCTCGATGCATTGTACATGCAGAAAAAAACATGTTCTTGTGTGCACGTGAGGCATGGCAACATTCTTGAAAAAGCTTAGTAAAATAGACTAATTTGCCCCTTTTAAAGCACTATGGGTCGGTTGCACCAACGCCGCTTAGCGCGAAACGGAGCTTAGCCGGGAACCCAAGCTAAGTTTCGGTTTCGTTCGGTTGCACCAAAATCGCTTATCGTTAAACCTAGCACTAAACTACGTTTATCGAAATCGCTCAACATTGGGCGCTATGCTTTTGGTTGTTTCTTAATCCTGGATTTAAAACATGGCAGCTGGTTTGTGGCGGTCGACGCGGTCGACGAAATTGGTTGTACAAAGTGTTTTAGGCTACAACAGCGTGAGAGTCTCGACAGAATGACCTTCGATTGTGACAAGGATGCAAAATATTGTCGCGTGAAGTGTTTATCGACCCCTGTTTTCAAGTTGGCTCTCCACTCTCAGTGCGTGTTAGCCCTAACCGAGATACGTACGGAGCTGTGGGGCTCACGTCTGTCTTCCCGTTGGTTATTCTGTCAACGAGCTTATTCGTATGTATATCTTACTGATTTTCGCATAACTGTAACGTATTGTTATTTACCAGCTTGTTTATTTTTACTTGCAACGCATATCCTTCAATCCGATTAGCGCGTTGAATTGTGGCAGTACATGATCTCGGCGATCAGCTGATTGTCGACACTTCTGGCGTTTGTATCAGATTGTGGCGCTTTTAAATTATAAAACAGCGAAAAGTCAATTTTTTTCGTTTTCTGAGTTTCGAGACAATCTTCAGTAAATTTTGCTTGTCTCGCGAGTAGAATCTTGGCCTCAGAAAACTGTATTGTTCCGTAACCGTAACTTTTCTGACGATCGCGCTTTTTAGGAATATTTTGCTTTATATCTTTCATTCGTGGCGACGACAACTTCTATTCGTGGCGACGACAACTCGACGACTTCTATTCGACGATTTCCGGGCATTTTCGCAGCTGCCGTGGCGAGTTCGTCAGTGTTTTGAACTTCATCGGTCTCAGGCATGACTTGATTTTAGTAGTCATCTTACCTGCCTACTTATTCTCGATGATGTTTTGTCTTCAGCGATGTAGCGAGTAGAGCGTCCTTCTCGCGTTCGGTGAGATTTGGGGCCCCCGATGGCTTCTTTATCTCAAAATGTGAGCACGAAAACTACTGTCACTGTCAAAATATTCTGTTATCAACCAATATTAAACACACAATCACAGATGTAAAGAACATTCGTGTTTATTTAAAGAGTTGACTCCTGTTTTTGAAAGTTAAGCGAAAAAAATGATTGAATTTGGAGATCTTTAATTCGTTACTCACCGATGAAATACAACGAAAAGCATACGCCGACGACGGCTACTACAGCAGGTTTTTTTTTTTACATCACGAGATTCCTCTTTGCCAATCCTATTCGTCCCTCTGAGCATTCCCTAGTTGCTCTGTTTGTCCCTACATTCCCTAGGCAAATCCAGCGTTTAGCTAGGGGCGCGTCTGTAAAGCCGGGTTAACGTTGGTGCAACCGGAATTTAAACCCGTGCTTATCCGAGCTCGGTTTAGGGCGCTAAGCCGACTTAGGAAAGAGCCGCTTTGGGTTAAGGTAAGCGACGTTGGTGCAACCGGCCCTAAGTGCTATGAACCACAAAAATAATGTGCGTGACGCTTCTTTCATTTTGGAATAATTAAAAATAGGAAAAATGCAATTTCAAGGGGCTAACAAATGTTTTTTTTTTTAATTTTTCATAAATATAAAATATATATTCTTTCTAACCAAGCCTATATAGTTGCATTCTGCATATTCTAAAGTATATGCATGCCAAATTTGGTTGTGATACTGTTGAGACCGGTTATAACAAAGTCGGCTATAACAAAATAGTGGCTACAGCGAAGCGATCACGATTTCCCATTTCCTTTTGCACTTCGTTATAACCGAAGTTGGTTATAACGAAATAGCGGATATAGCGAAGTGATTTCCGATTCCCGTTGACCTCGCTATAACCACGGTCTCGACAGTAGGACTAATTAAGATCAGAAACTCTCGTGCACAAAATGTGAAGATGCCTCAAAATTACACAAAAAGAGAAAAACACGTTTGAATGTTACCATAGATGCGTGCAGCTTTACTCTTTCGCGGTGCAGAAAATATTATTTTGTTAATAAACTTCCGTGAGAAATTGAAGCTACAGAAGACTGCAATGAAAAGGAGATGGCTAGGCCTACTTGTCAATGTCAATGTGATGGCGGGCTGACGTTGCAACTTGAAGAACCACACAGAAAAATGGCTTAAATTCGTGCCTTTCTGGGTTGCCTGGATCTCTTCAAATGCGTATCTGACTAAATTCGCGATCATAACCGGCACTAATTATTTTTATACATCGAATTAAAGATTCAAAAATAATAAGACACCATAAAACCCGAGATCACATTTTTTGCAAAATAATTGCCATTTTTTTACCCGCATCTCCCATGAGCCCTCCGTTGTGCACAGCTATGTATACATTCATAGAAGTGAACCCTTCTAACTCAGACGCTTCACAACCTTCCTAGAAGGAGTAAAGCATAGTACGGGCAAGGCTAACAGCGAAAGCAAAGTTCTTTTGTAACAAAAAGGAAGGTCTAATACTTCAAGCTGGAACGAATCAAATGAGCATACCGCTTGTTGCAGAGATGCGACCGGTTAATGCCATTATCGCTCTTAGTTGCTCCAGCACGGTTTTCTCAGTTGGCATGAACATAGCCCGACCAATCGCCACGCTTTATTTACGTCCCCGGCAAGCGCTACTGGACGCTGTACTCTGAGAATTTACGGCGACTCTAGGCACAACTCGTTTGTGTCCGTTTGTCCGCGATGCAGTCTTTCCTTCCTGTACTCGTTCGTGCGGGTAAATGTTTGAAGAGAGTCGGCAAAATTAAAGCTCTCTATGCAACTTCTGGCAGACGAGGCTGCGCAGGGAAAGCCTGGCGGCCAGCAAGCGAGTGCACAAACAAAAGAGGCGAAGAATGCCTCATCACTGTGGTGCAACCAACTGCAAGTGGGACTAGTTAATGTGGCAAAGCTCACTACCTTAACCAGTGAGCATGAGCGTTTCTTGCTCACCAAATGTGCGCTGCGACCCGGGAGAGCCAGATGGCGTGCCGGTCTCGCTTGAAACTGTCGTGTAGGGCGCAGGTGCTGCTTTGGCATTGGTCGCCACTCTGACCCCAACAGCAAAGAATGTTTCTAACGAGCGGCGGCAACGCCCAAGCATAGACGGGCACTGTGTAGATAGAGGCTCGGGGACCGAGGCACATGCCTTCTAAAGAGGGTGCCTAGTCTTCTTCCACTTCCCGAGCGTGTGAGCTGTCCCCTTTTTCTCCTTTTTCTTTCCACTCTGTGTTTCTGCGTGTCTCTTTTCCTTTCCTCTGTAACCGTCGTTTCCGAAGAGTTGTGTACATAATGCGTGTGTGTTGCGTGACGGCCGACTGCACGCGTGTTGTGCCGGGCAGGCTCTTGCAATCGAGAGGACGAAAGTGTGTCTCTAGTCAGCATCTTTGCCTCGTTGAAAGGGAGGCTATTGAGTGGGTGTGGTCATGTTTTTTTTTTTCTGCATCTAGGGTCCACAACAAAGATGTTGTTACTGTTGTTACTGCTGTTGAACTGTACAGACATCTTAGGCCATATCATGTGTGCTGCGACAGTGCTAAGGGAGCGTTCCCTTCTTGTTTGACACTCTTTTACCTCGCCTCTGTCTTTGTGTTTTCCTTCTTTGGGGGGAACTTGGCTCGTGCTCTCTGCCTCCCCTTCACTGCCGAACCTGCGACTGCGGGCTTTGTTCCTCCCTGTTCTCCCTTTTCTAGTTGGTGCAACCGTCACGCTTAATCCGTCATGGTGTAAATGATCGATATAGGAACTAAGATGGACCGATGCAATCACGTTTGGTGTGGAACTGTCTGCTGTTGCTTGTAAGCCACTGAAAGTTGGTGGTTAAATTTGTAACGTAGAGGTGAGAAAAAATATGTCCTCTCTAGCTACCGAACAAAGTCAGATTTAAACGAGAAAATATTTACTACTGTTCTAGATAACAAGGAGAGGAGAGTGGTGAAACATCTGCAAGATCTCATGTTCTTGACTGCATCGGTTTCACTTTGACAAGTATATAGCGGGCTTCGCTCGATTGCTACGTACAGTTGGGGCTTTGCATTGTTCTTTAATAGGTGTTTACTTGCTTCAGTTAGCCCCATTAAATGTTGCCTGGTTTCTAAAGGTCTTGAAAGCGATTCATCTAGAAGCCGGTTCGTTCAGCTTCCGTGTCTCTGTCAAGGAAATCGAAAAATGCCTCGGGCGATTGTGGAGGCCTCCTTGTGACCCGGGGCTGCACGAAGCTCTCTTGTGTGACTGTGCTCATCGCTAGTCCAGCAACATACCGGCACGTTTGTGTTCCGCTCTTTCATGGTGCAACTCTACTCCGTGCTTACTAACACCTCCCAATTTTACCTCTAGTTAACTGACGGAGTGTGTGGCTATATACATAATTATATATTAGTATCAGTTTAGGCTAGGCTTAGGAATTGCAATAAAAAAAAGTGTAATGGGAGCTCAGTTTTGATTTCACATTTGCAATTTTCTACCCCGAAGCGTGGCAATGCAACGCTGCTGATAAGCCAACTTTGGACCAGCAGCATTCCTCACTGCCGTTCATGCCGAATGTTTGACGTGCCAGTTGACATCATGCTCTTATGACTTCTTTTTATTTGAAGTGAGCGTGAGCTGTTGTTCTCCCAAGCAGGTGCAAAGGCGTGCGATCTATTTGTGAAATAATTTGGAGGCTCGCAAAGGGCATTTGGTAAGTTAGCCGCCCATTCTGAAGGGAAAGTTACTATCCTATTTTCCAAGGTGGTTATCCTCGATCTTGTCCCAGCAATTCTACTTTGATTGAAATAACTTAACTTTTTGTCAAATCAAATTTAATTCTTTGCCCTTCACGAAATTCAGACATAATCATTTTCAGTAGTCGGTGTTCTTTGTGAAAGTTGAAGAACTGTCCAACTTTTTCCTCGGGAATCAGATTTATATCTAGTTAGGTAACTGATGCAAATCACTTTTGCTCAAGAATTTGGATTAATCTGAGGTCGTACAAGGTTTAATGGTAAGCTTCAGCAATTGCTATTTTGAAAAGTGCCCTCGGTGAAGTAACACGTAGGTCCCACGATTTGCATCCAATGAGCTCGCCTAGGGGTCCTGTTTTGGGCACCGCGAGAGTAAGCGATATCTAATGTGCCTACCTCGGCGTGAGCGAAGATACCATTCGTAGACGGTTTGTCCGCTACGAAGTGCCCTTGGTTTGTGGAAATAAAACGAGAGAACATCGTACGTTGCCATGCTTCGTGGCCTAGTGGGTTCGGGCGCAGACTGAAATTGCAAACGTCTGCTATTTCGCGTTCGAAGCCATTGACAACCCACGCTTGGTTTGCAAATCTCGAGTGTTTCTTCTGCCATACACAATCTGGCATCGACCGGTGGGTGAAGGAGTGCCAAGGGCAGGCACATCAGAGGCCGCGAGACATCTCTTGCTAGGTTTATGTTGGTGAGACGTTCCTTGTCAAAATCTTAATTACTTGAACATTAATTTGCAAACAGGTCAAAAATGTCTCATTAATTGATTACGTGCAACCGACGATACCACATCCAATCAGCAGCCGAGAACGCTTTCGCCTTGACCAAAACTGGAACCCAGGGGTTCTCAAACTATTGGATGTCCCCTTTCTCTTTTTGAATGGCAGCGGCGGAACCTCTCCTGGTCTTGGCATTTGCGCAATAAAGCGGTACAGGAGACTGCAGACCAGCAGTGATGCACATATTGGGGAGTTTCTGGCTTGTGGGTCAACGAGTGCACCGGAAGAACACTTAGGGGTAGGGCCGGGGTAACCTGCAAGGGTGCTCGATTCCTTCAGAGATCAGGTTGAGTTGTTGTGGGAAGCTCGAAGGTTCCCTAAAATATGCGTGGATCTTCTTCGTTGGAGCTGCATTTCACGCTCGAGGTAACTTTTCTCGTCAGTCCATTTTTATTGTGACCGGGTCGAGGGCTGTCGACTGCCGTCTAGACATAGCAGATGCACGAAACTTTGCTTGCAATTAGGGAAGGTGTGCAACTGTAGGAAATGCAAAATGTTTAGCCTAGCAACTTATCCACTACTAAGGTCAAACGCCGATTGTGTAACGAAAAATAGGTGAATGTTCTATTGCAAGAATAGACTCCTCTTCACTTTAGATCTCTGTGGTGTGCGTTGCACAGAAACAAAGTGATGTTTATTTTTCTTCAAAATTTTGCTGCGGATTTAGTGTATCCTTTTCGTGTATAGCTGCACTCCTGCAGTTACAGATTTGTTTACTCTTTTCTGTCGCGTCGTTAATACTGTAAAGGTCACATTAAAACCTCCTTGGTCGCGTTTCGTTATTGGACGTAAAGATGTGCCACTGTACCGGCAAATACTCTGCAGGCAGTGCTTAAGTCTAGGGTCAAGCTCTCGCCCAGTGATGAGAGCGGGTGGTCGGAGGTTTCCCGCTTGTCCAGCAACTTGGAGCAATGCTTCTACAACGGGACACAACTGAGAGTCGTTCTTTCTAGGGCCGTTCCATGCTCTTACCTTGTGTGGCTAGTAAACAGCTCGAGACAAAGCCCTGCGCAGCAGTTCTCACAGTGATAGGTTACTTGGCTAGTTTGGCTTGGCCATGCTTTACCTCGGGGAAAAAAAGAGAGCTTATTCATTTCGTGCGAAAGGCTCACATCATTTTTGTTCTCGGGCGGAGTGGCTGTTCTATGTTACCATTCCGCTTGATTGGAGTAGCAGATTTGGCCCGACAGAAGGCTTCTTTTCTCGCTTTTGCTTTATTCTTGTCTTTTTTCCACTGGCAGATATATACTTTTAGGCACATTTCCATCTAAATATAGCTCGTGGCAGTAGTCATTTCGTTTTCTACCGCGTCACAATTACTCTGCTGGAGCGTCGCGGAAGCCCGACGACACTTCTTGTCAATGCAAAAGAAAGACGTTATGTAGTATTTTGCTTTTACCGCATACTATTTTCCACCCCTTCCCGCACACTCTCCAGTTGTCTCGCGCGACTCCAGGCGCTGACTGCAGCAGTAGCGTGGTTAAAGGGACCTTTGAGCGATGCGTACGAATCCGAAATGTCTATGGGCTACAGTATTACCAGTCACCAGTAGCTATCATCATCATCAGCAGTCATTTGTTACGACAATGACGACGATAACGAAGAGGATAGGGTTAGAGCCACACACAAAAAGACAAGAACAGAAAAGAGAGACGTAGACGACGGAATTTCATCTACGTGTTTCTTCTGTTCCCGTCTTTTTGTGCGCAACTCTAACCGCATTCAATCATAGCCAACTTGCCCAACTGACCACCTTACTACAATGAAGAGGATAAATGGTGTCATAATGATGATGTTGGTGGCTATATAAAAGAAAATTTTTATTTTCTTCCTTTCTCGGCGTTTGTGAGGCGTGTCGTTCTTCCATCAAGCTTGATTGAACAAATCGCCCCTCGACGTAATTCTTTTTTTAAAAGGGGCACGGCCCTTCGTTTGGGGGGGAAGATGTGCGGTCACGTTGGGAAAGAGCGTGCGTGCGAGGGCACTGATGAGTCAAACCGGACGAGAAATCGCTCCGTGGTCCCTTTAACCTCGACACGCAGTTCAAAACTAGGTGCCAGATGACCCAGACGTCATAGTTTTCGGCCATTGCTGCCATGGGGCAGTCGCGGTGACCGATTGAACAACACTTACGAGCGGGAAGCCATCATGTGGGACTTGCCGGCACCTTTCCCAGGGTGCTTTGGAGAGGGTAGAGAGACATTTCTGTCGTGCATCGAGCCTTCTCGCTTGCCATCTTTGGCATCACCACTTTGTTCTTTCTTTTGTTCTTTCCGATGTCGGGACGCCGAACGCTGTGTGTACTTGTTGGCAACGTTGTGTACGTCGAGGCGTCGTGAGACCGTCTCGACTCGCGACTGTGAGAACACAATCACCCACACTCGGTTGTGGCTTTGAGCGCACGTGCAAAAGTGTGCGCCTCCCATGCGCGTGTGCGGAGCGTAGGTGAATTTGATAATAAACTGTTCCTACTTGTTGCTGCACGTGTGAGTTTCTTTTTCGCCGGTTACCGACGGAGATTTTCTCGATCGCTGCCGTATTCTACGGAATGCGCTTGATGCCCGCTGCAAACCTAACTGTAGCCTAGGCTTTGTAGCCGGTTGTTGTAACATCTGGTCCGTATTTTTGTGCAGGAAGTGCTGTAGTGCATTCTTTTTTGGATATCTTGCACGTCGCACCTTTTGAGCTAATGCGCATGACGGATGAGCGTGGGAATAACTTTACAACCCTTAATTTTCGAGTCTCTTAAAGGGGCAGTGCAACGATTTTCGGACTTTGACCGAATAAATGAGAGAGCTCATCCCTGTCACTTGTTGAATCGAGAAGAGAAAACCTTTCTTGCTTGCGCCCTATTTTTCATCGAAAACAATGAAACAGAGTTTGTGGTGCCTCTCAACTCTCGCACCACCTTCCAAGTCCCAGTGAGTTGGGTCTTTGGTGCCCACTTTTAAAGGTTCGGGCACAACAGAATAGCAGTCTTAGTCGAGACAAAAGCGAAGATGCATCGTCGAACGAACCCAGTTCCCCAGGATAGCAGCAGAGTCAGGAAAGTTTGGGCAACTTCGAGTTGGTGGCAACACGAGAACGTCGTAAAACATTGGTGCTAATATAGGGTTTTTTGTGCACTTACTTGCGCTTAAGGGGCACAATGTTTACAACTTCAGATTGAGCAGAAAATTGTGCAACTTACAAACATACAACGGCATTCCTGCACCACGTTGCACCGTAGTTCTCATGCACACTGTACATTGCCGCAGGTTGGAGAATAAGAAGTTTTTTCCTCGGTGATTACGCGGCAGAATCACACTTTTTTGGGAGGTGACACTTTTTTTTTTTCAATAGACGACATAAGCAATATAAGCTACAAATTCTTCCAATGTTGAGATTGTTGCACTGCCCCTTTAAATTTTCCGAAAGTTTACTTATGAAAAATTTCGTGGCTGAAATACGATGCTTTAAAGCTCGCTGAAATCTTGAAACATTAGAAGTTGGGAATGTGTCCGCCATGGCCGTTTTGCCATAACGTTAAAGGGAAGCTGAAGAGGTTCTTGAATAAAATGAGTTACAGGCAAATTCTAGGGTATTTTTATCTCATGAATCTGAATATTACCTTAGTTTTCCCCGAAGATGTAACTAAATGCGAGAAAACATGAAAAACCTCCGACCAGTCGTCACGTCATACCCAGATCTTTCGGCTGCCAAGCGCATGCATTGCAAACTTGCCAGGTATATTCCCTCGCACCAACACCAGTCGTGACGTCTTTTTCTGACCTTTTTGAAAATAGCAAGAGTGTGCGTGCGTGGCTTTGATAGGTGCCAAAGATGCGCGAGAATGGAGATTCCGAAAACTCTGGGTATGACGTCACGCTCCAGAAAGGAGGGGCTTCGTGCACCAAATTGAAAAAGGTAATCTCGATAGTCGTGATCCTGGAGGCAAAGGAAGATGATTTAAGGGTTTCTCCGTGAACACACAACCGCTTCAGTTTCTCTTTAAGGCTGGGACAGCAGCGCTGAATTCTGGAAGCCTTTCCCAACTGTTTCGGCGAAGACTTTAAAAAATTCCTACCAATAGGCAGCTCGGTGGCAATAGTATCCGACTGCATCGACCCGGTTTCGAGCCCCGCTCCATGTTTACTCGTCGTGTAACGCTCCCAGCATGGGACTTGTTCATGACGCTCTTTCGTGACGATTTTCTGAGAAAATTTTCGTGAAACACATTGTGCGTTAAAAGAAGCCCGGAAGAAAACTGCCAGCCCTGATAAACATCGGGGATTGCAAAACGCGTACTAATTAGAGAGATATTTAACTAAACTTTACTAAAGATAAACAAACGGTTTCAATCAGAAACTCGCTAAGCATCATCGAAAACCCCTAGATCAATCAATTTTAGGAAGACTTAAAAAGCTAGTGTGAAGCGTCGGGGTGCGCTAAAAGTTTCCCTCGTGCAGCAGGCTTAAGGCTAGCAATGCGAAAATGTGGACGCGATAAGAATATCTTGCACGTTTTCACGTCGCCAGCCTTGTGCGTGCTGCACGAGAGGTATAACTTTAGCATACCCCTGGGCTTCACATACACCTTAAATCCTCCTACATTTGACTGATTCAAGGGTTTTCAATGACGCTTCACGTGTTTCCGATTGAGGCTATTTGTTTATTTTCACTAATTTAAAAAGTTGTTTGGCATATTTTAGTTAATTATCTATGTAATTACCCTAAAATACCGCGGTAGTTTGTTTTTGCGATCCCTGATGTCTGCCGTGTCTGGCAGTTTGTTCCCACAGAGTTTTCCTTCATCAGCCTATAATAGGAATTTTTGAAAGTCGCTCCCTGAAACACATGGTATACTTGTGTGTGCTGATGATAAAATGAAACAAACTCCCAGTAAAACGAACAGAACAATATAAAACTGTTGCATTCCTCAGCATCTCTCGCAACTTTTGTCATATTTTGGTAGGGCCTTTTTCCTGAGGGGCTGTTTTGAGCGAGCCAGCCAAGGAAGTTGCAAAGATTTCGGAATGCAATGTTCTTCCATGTCCCAACCAATGCTTATATCGTTCACCCTTAGGTTGAGCGGACACTGCAGCCAAGGCTACAAAGCACGAGAGGATGGTATGGCGGCTTTGAAATGTTCTACAAAATGGGCGCTCGCTCTAGGAAGGCACATCTCGAAGCAAGGAGTGCGGGATAGCTTCCACTTGTAGCTCTGGCTGCAGTCTCTGCTTAAGGGTGAACGGGGTACAGTGTAAGAATGCGCTGTTGGTCGTGCTTTCACTTTATCCCCTGCTTGGTTTTGTACTACCTTTGAAATTTTGTTGCATTTGTTCTCGTACTACTTTATTGTTTGGCCTGCATGAGGGGAATGGCAAGTTTTATTTGCTCCACGGTGGAAACTTTTTTTTTTTTTTTTTCCGTTGGTGTCTTTGTAGGTAGGGTACTTCTTCAAATTGTTTGTCGGGGCCACATATCTGGCCACCTTGGTTTCTCCTCAATCTGTTGCTTCCTGAAGCAGGCACACCATCCGAGTACATTAGCTGTCTAGGTCCCAATTCTCCATCGTTTAGGTCACGCACGCGGAGGAACGTGTCTGGACGCGTGACATTTGTAACCCTCTTCTCTGTGAAGGTCTCGCAGCTACGTAAATCTGAACTGTGTTACAGAGTGACACATGGAAGTTTTTGAGACAGCACGCTTATTACGTTTGCTGGCCACTCCTTCCTTTTCTAGGAGGAAAGCACATTGGAAATGTGCAGTCAAAGAAAAGGGGCAGGGGTCGGATTAGCAAGGCTTCTAGGCACCCGTAACATCTCCGAGCACTCGTGGAAGCTGTTGAGGTGCGCTTATTTCCTGAGGTCGTTGCACGCTTCTCAGTATATTGCACAATTTTGCGGGAACTCTCGAGACTTCTAAGCGCACCGCAAAAACCTGCGCCTTGCCATTCCCCTTGACCAAATAGCAGGTTTGCATGCGTCTAACTTTGTTCTCGCTTCTGCATTGCTCGCTTTCTCGAATGCCTTTCTTTACGTACTCTTATGATTTCCTCCCACCGGGCGTTTTTTTCTTCAGTTGCCATTGATTTGCACTCCCCACCGCCACCGCCCTCGCCCTCGTCAACGCGAGAAAGAACACCGCACAGGGCGGAAAATGGCATCGGAGTTGTCGCTCAGAGAGGCCAACAACCGAGGCTTAGCGACGACGTGTCCGCCACGTCTGGCGTCGGTCAGAGTTCGCCTCCGCAGGACCACGGGAAGGACACGACGATGGGTGACCTCTCTTCCTCGGCGTCGAGGCTCGACTCCTCTGCAAGCGACGTGCGCCGAAAGGTACGAACATGCGCATCCCGAGCTTGCGCAGGTCCAAAAACTCTGAAGAGAAATCTCCCGGGGATCTGTTTGTGGAGGCTCGCGGAGTCTCGAGGGGACCGCTTTGTCCTTGGTGCTGGAGATGGGGATGAGGCAAGATTGTAGACTTCCACGCAACATGTTTGTCTCGATTTTTACGACTGTCGGTGTTCGTAAAAAGGGAGGGAAACCGCACGGCTCAACTCTTCGCAACGAAACATTGCCAACCTGGTAACAAAAGTTGGATTTTTCCTGCCTTTCTAAACAGAGACATAACAACAGTTTTAGAAGGATTGAGCATCAGCATGTTCTGATGACACCAATCCCACACTGATTTAACATCGTTCATAAGCTCTTCGCAGTCGTCCAAGGATAAGATCTGCCTAAACAGTCTGATATCATCTGCGTATTGCAAGATGACTGAATTATGTACACTTGAGGTAAGGCCATTAATAAAAACATCGAAAAATATCGGCCCAGTTATGGGCCCCTGCGGCACACCTGAAAGAGAAACATGGGGCTGGGAAAGAGGTCCAAGAACACGTACAAAATTGTGTCTATTGGGCAGATAATCAATGAACAAAGTGAGGTACTCATGCTGTAGGATCCTAATTTATATATAAGGAGCGAATGATCGAGCAAGTCGAAAGCCTTTGAAAGGTCAAAATATGCAGCATCTACCTCTCCACGCTGACACGCAGTAGGCGAAACAAAATTAAAAAATGACACTAAATTTGTTTTCACAGACCTTCCACACAGAAAGCCATGTTGTGAAGGGCTAATCTTTTGCTTAAAAAAGTTTGAAATGTGATCGAATAAAACTGATTTCATAGACCTTTGCAAATGGACATAGCAACAACACGGGTCTGTAATTTTTTACATTGTCCATTCTGCCATTCTTATGTACTGGCACAGTAATAGAGTTATTCTAAAGGAAAGGAAAGGTAAGGCTCTGCGACAAAAAGTTAAAAATATATGTTAAAACTGGTGCAAGAATAGAAGAGCATCCTTTAACAATGAAGCTTGGGATGCCGTCAAATGCGACTGATAACTTTGGCTCGAGTTTTCTGATAGCAAGTTCAGTGTCAATAAGTTCAAAAGATAAGATTGACAGGTGATCACTAGCATTGTCACTGTCGACAGACATAGGCAGTCCGGTACGTCCTCAAGAATAAACCTGAGGAAAAATAACTCGCGAATACATTTGATACATCTTCAGGCTCACTCAGCATAATGCCAGACGAGTCAGCTAAGTTTATTGTTGACAAAGTAGTAGTTGTACGGTCCTTAACACATCGCCAGAAACGCATTGGGTCACCTAGACACGGTTTAAACTGTAGCTCTACTGACTCGCGGCGTAATATTTTGTCACATTTCAGCAATTTTCTAGCTAGTGCACGCGATTCAGAAAATTTCAGGTACCAAGTAAGCCGAGTGTACAATCTTATATTTCCTATGATAATGCACTTTTTGTTCTTAGAACTGAATTAAGCACTCTAGAGTACCAGTGCGGATAACGACTTGTATAAGGATGCTTTTTGGGAATGAAACATTCAAGCACAGATACATTATAGTTTGTAAACGCTTCAACGACACAATTTACATTGGTCAGGCTATATATGCATGCCCAATCTACATTATCTAAATAATAATAAATGCCAAAGTAGTGGCATCTTGAGAAAGCAAGCTACTAACTCTTATTATACTTTTCTTTCCCTATGGAATTCATGAAGGAAAAGGAAAAAGGAATGTGCAGAACATCCGGTAATACCCAGCGGACTGGAAACACAGACTCAATGATGACAAGAAAAAAGTTGACCAAGGCCAGATCCAGCACAAGTCCTGCTGAGTTTTGGAAACTATTCAATCGAGTAAATCTGAGGAAATTAACAAATGAGAAAAGAGCATTTGTTTTAAATGAGGCAGTGCCAGTTGACAGAGCAGTATGTTGCAAATTCCTGTTTATATCAGGAATGTTGAAATCCTCAAGAACGAGTATACAATGTCGATCTAGATCCAGTTTATCTACCGGCATATCCAATTGATTTGAAAACCTAGATCCGTCGAGATTAGGAGGAAAATAAAAAGGGCCGATTAGCAAACTAGTGTTATGACGGAGTGTTATCCAAACACACTCACACTGGAATTCAAGATCAAACCGGTGAATAGCCCGGAAATGTTTCCTAACTGCAATAAGTACACCACCACCGAATTTAACGGGAAGCTTTTCATAATCTCAGTCCTTGACGGAACACTCTGTATTTGAGAGGGAAGCAGTCAGTTGATGAAAATGAGATTTTTAACCTAGTTTTATATAACTAAATAATATTGTGAATCACTTAAAACAATGTTGTTGTAAAACATATTAGCCTTAGTATGCAGGCCACAGACGTTTGAATAAGACACTGAACAATCGATTCGAGGAGCTAGTTTGGCGTAGCTGTTTCACGATCTTCAGTGCTCTATACTACAACATACTTAAGTGATACAAAGCACAGTGTGTATTGCAAAACACGCTGCGCTTTCTTCATTGGTACCATGTTGAAACAGTTGACTGCAATGCCACCTGTAACAAATAAAGAAGAAAAAAAAATCTCCGAGTCAGCATACGTAACACCGCAACTTTTGTGTTTCTATCTGCCATGGTTTTATGATTGTTCTTATTTGGGTATAGACGTAATTCTCACCGTGTATTCCCGATGCCCGTCAGCTTTGTTGTATAACCGGTTTGTGAAGTTAGATTGGTCTTCCTATATCTATGCCATTGAGCCAGTTTGGGTTATTAAAGATTTTGCCATAACATACATTTGAATATATATATTAGGGAGTTTGTAAATAATTTACCATTCCATTATAGCAGACTCTTCAACAGCGGTCATTATCTCGAACATTATGTGGCTCTGCTTCGGTAGCGACGGCATCCATTTTGCAAAGCACACAAAGCCTGCAGCGAAGACGATCGTCGGTACAGCTCAATTAAAAATCACCATGTTTCAAAGTTCAAAAGTTTTAATAAACCGGTTCTTTTCTATCATCCATTCACATGTGGTGAGCCTCGCCGGTTAGAACAGACTCCAGTCATAACCCGCATCAAAGTTTGTAGAGTAAGAGTATCTGCATTCTGCATACTCCTTTTACGACAAACTAAACTCTTCATTACTGTCGAGGTCCGTTATAATGACCGCAGTAAGCCGAGGGTCTTACAGCCGCGGCGGCGATCCCTAATTAGGAGACGTCGAGCCTAGTATCGCACCCACATGCACACGACAACCAAGTTTAGGCTACTTTGGCGCATTCTGGTTTCAGAAAGCTTTTTGTCATGCCAGTCATCTTGGTCTGCCTCGAAGATAGACACTTTCAGCCCGTCGGTTACCCGAGCCGCCACCAGTCGGCGCGCTCCCCATGCCACCATTGCGGTCTGGAACTGTGCAAAAACTGCTGAAAAAAAAAAAAATGTGTGTGCGAAAAAAAATAATAAAACACGCGAGTGCAAAAAAAAAAATAAAAAGATAACTGCGGGTGCGGTGCACGGAGAGACGTGCACCTCAAAAACGTTTGTTGTCTTAATTTTTTTTTTATATTTTTTTTTTTTTTTTTTTCACGATTGTCACCCTGACTTTTTTTCCGCTCTGTCTTTCGTTGTCTCTTCTTTGCTTCTGGGTTCTTCCGTTTCTCTTCCCTTCCCGGTCGGGTCGTCGCCTCGTCAGTCTCGTGTTTCGCAGAGGTATCTCGTTCGTTTCGAGTGTTGCTGCACGAATGCCAAGCAAGCGAACATAACAGCGTTCTTTGGCGCCGAGTGACCACAATAAATTGAAAGTCAACCTCCTACTCTGTTTCAAAAAGTAAGGCATGGCCACATGACGCACCTGTTGCAAGTGAAGTCTGTACCAGGTACGCTTGTACACTTATTTTTCCTTTTTTTAATAGAACCTGTGCTATTGCCGAGATTGTTAGAAGTTTTATTTAGAACATTGCGCAATGAGATGTTCCGGTACTTTGCTTATCTCGAAATTTCGCTTATCTCGAATTTTGTCGCGGTTTTTATGATTTCGAGTTAGCGAGGTACAGTCGCCGACCGATTATTCGGACTTCGCAGGAACCGAAAAAACGTCCGAAAAATCGGCAGATTGAAAAACTTGCCTTTATTACTTCCAAGTGGGCTTAAAAAAGCCGTAAATAGTGCCTCGTTCCAGGTTACACCTCCGTTTGCGTTTGGCAACTTTCTGTTAGCTTGAGAATCGCTGCCTTCGTTTCTAGCGTTATGGTCGAGTACTTTCTGCGCTTCTTAACGACACATCGCGGTGACAGAACAACAGATGGGGCCATGACGTCCAAGCCAGCGTTGTCCGAACAAGATGAGAGAGAGGCGCAAATCCACAAGCGCAAAATGGCGACTGGCGACTGCGAAGGAACGGAAAAAACAAAGCAAAACAATAATGATGATGATGATGACGTGCAGCTAAATGGAAAAAAAGGGCTAGCATAGCGTCACCTAGTGGTAGGACTCAAGCGACTCAAGAGTACTCAAGTAGCGCTGCCAAGCCAAGCCAATCTATTTGCAGCCAACAACATAGAATTCAAAATGGCCGCTTCTCGATGGTGTTTTCCGCCGATCGCTCGCGACGATTTTGTCCGAATAATCAAACTTTCGGACTTCAAGCTGTCCGAAACATTGGTCGTGAATATACACTATTTCTATAGGGCAAGTCACGCTTCCGCCTTTAGGTCCGAAATATCGAACAAGTCCGAATTATCGGAGTCCGAAAAAACGGTCGGCGACTGTATTACTGTAGGTCGGAACGGGCGGCGCTTCACTGTGCGACGTAACACGGATGCTCTCACTGGTGGCGCGGTCAACCAGCTTCCAAGGTGGTGTGGCAGCCCCCTGTAGATGTTGCATGCTCCCGAATAGAACACCAGTAAAAAACCCTCTCACACCCGCTCAAATGTTTTGAAAGACATTTGGGTACAGATCCAAGAAGCGTCATATTCACTCGAGGAGGAGGGAAGAAGCAGGGAGGAGAGGGAAATTAGAGGGAAGGATGGAGGGGAGGATTAGGGCGATTGGAGGGGGATTGAGGAGGAAAGCTGAAAAGCTACCCCAAAAATTGAGGAAAAACACGGAAATGCCGCCTGTTTTGGGGGACAGACGGCGCACATCTCCCATTGTCTTTGACTTGCCTGCTGGCTACGTGTTTGTTTTCTCTCCGTCTTTGTTATTGGCACCGTTTTTGGTGTTTATGAAACACACATGCGTGATGAATGGCTCCGTAGACAACAGAACTGAATAGGGTCGACGAGGGACCTACATGTGCCGCACAAACCCTTGCTTACTATGCATTCGGAGTCATCGTGGCAGCACCTACTGAGGTCCGATTTCAATTACAGCAGGGGTGAGATTGAGATTTAATTTTTCTCACGGAGCGAACTGAGATATTGCTCGCAAAGGGTTTGTATGCTTTAAAATATTATTCATAGAAGAAAATAAAACACGAAAACACCACAAATCGTCTCCTTACAAACCGAAAAAGGAAAAGAAAGATGTATCATCTGCTACGAACCAAGTGCCGCAGTAAAATGTTTCCTCCTCAACCCCCTCCTCTCACGCTCTCTCTCTCTCTCTCTTGGTCTAATCCTCTTCTTCCTCCTCCTTTCTTCCTCTCTAATTCCCTTCCCCCCCCCCCCTTTTTTTCTCCTCCTCCTCGAGCTGAGTATGATGCCTCTGGGATCTATACCGGACATTTAATGCAGTAAAACAAAGACCCATACATATGTATCACCGAAACGTACCGTCAATCATTTTTAATAATGAAATAGGCCACCTCGCTACAACAATGCCTCGTGGTGAAAAGGGCCTGCAGAAAAGAATCATGTACAGATGCACAATGTGATCTGCAGCTGATCTTTCACATTCGCTAGATCAATTTCTATGAAAAGATGATACGTGGAAAGCTTGTCAAGTTTTTCTTCCTGCCTCTTGTTTCTAGAAATACCCGAGCGAAAAGGCTTATTTCATTGCCAAGGAGTTGCTCATGGCAGAGCGGACCTACAAGAAGGACCTCGAAGTCATTGTAATGGTGAGTGGCAGTACAAAAACTCTCCTTTTTGTTTTCAGTAGTGGTAGAAGTTTTTTGCTTTGAATGTCTCGTTGGTTGTACGAGTCTGGGATATTCCTGCGCTGTAGGCTGTAGCAACTGGCGATAATTTTTCAGACGTAGCCAGGCTTAGAGCAGTGGGACATGCTCCTCGCCCTCTTTCTGCTTGAGCAGACCGAATGCTGGAGACGACGAAGCCACCAACCGTGGCGAGGCCTAAATTTGGAGCGGACCATGTTGTGGCCATAAATGTGCTGTATTTCATATAAACATCAGTGAGAAAAACAATAGAGAAGCATTAAGCATGAATCTCAATTAGGTATAATTTGATATCATTGAGGAGGATAGACACAATCGCTTAAGATTATTCTTTTAGTGACACGGTGCGTCGGTACTTGTTTTTCTATTTTGCCCGTTTATACTCTATGATTGGCACTGCTGCACATGGGTGCTGCACTCTTATGTGTGTGTCCTTGATTTGAACAATAAATTGAAACCAGATTTAGGTGAAATAAAATTGAGAGTCATTGCATTGGCATCTGTTTCTAAAGGTTTCCCATTGATGATTTGGCTGTCAGGATTGTTTTTCTCTTCGGGTTGTGCACAAAATGCGACTAAACTTTAAGGGGCACTCGAACGCTTTTTGTAGAAGCTTGTTTTTGATGGCATATTGTTTGTTGGGCTTCAGTGAATAAAAATGACCAGTTCTAGATGGCAAGACGTCTTAGTGAACTTGCAGCAGTAGAAATACACGGGCACTTTTTTTTCTCTCAGGGCCATCCTCAGGTCCCCAACACCTCCATAAAATTTGACCGATGAAAATAGCTAATAGCGTGGATATTCCGAACGTTACTACTATTATTGCTCTTTGAGGCACGTTGCGCATTATTATTTTCGTGAAATCTTTAGGTGTAAAAACGTAATACAGCAATTTTTTGTTTTTTTTGGACACTGTCCAACGGCGCTTTTTGGTGTCTGCTCCGAGGCATGGAAAAAGGAACATGTCACAATCTTTGATTAGATTTTTAATAGGAAAATCGGCCGCCCATGAGTATAATTTTGGGTATTTTAGGATGCTTGGAGCCCGTAGCTTGAGTTATCACCTTAAAGAGGTGATCTCGGAATCCACTTGAGTGTCACTTTAATGACACCCCCTTTTTAGATGCTAGTCAGAAAAGGGGTGTGTTGACAGGTTTGGTTGCATTTTTAATAGAAAAAAGAGGCCGAGCACGATCATAGTTTTTTTTATTTTTGGGGCACATAGATTGACTTGTTGCTATAAAGAAAATGAACTGAAGATCTACTTTAGTACCCCTAAAGGGGCTTTCACATGCGGGAGAAATCTTGGGTACTTTTATCCCGGTGCGCGCCTCACGCGACGCAAACGTCGAGCTTTTGCAATGCGGCTAAATTGTTCTGTGGTGGTGTCTATTGTGGAAACCGCTCAATCAAACTGCAAACGCCGACATCCTTCAGCCCTGGCACTTCGTTGGAGGGAACGGGGAAGCCGAGAAATAAATTGCACCCGCTGTCTACGTCACGCACATCCCCGCGCGGATTGCTCCCTCGCATGAATACCCCTTTAACCACGAACCAGGGAAGTGCCACCCACTGGTCTAGTCTCACCGTGGCAGTGGTGTAGCTCGCCAGCTACGTTTCTGCGAAAGCTTAATGAAAAGCCGGCGCATTAGATTGCCACTCGACGCACACTCTCGCGCTTGGTGCCCCATCATTGGTTGAAATGTTGTTTTTCAAAAAGGCAGAAGTTCGGTTGCCCAAACAGAACCATTCATTTTTATCCGACTACGGTCGCAACATCTGTCTCGGCTCACTTTAAAGAGCATCCCCACTAACGTGCTCTATCGGAGGTGGATTAATGGGTCAGGCTTGTGGGGGGGAGGGGGGTCTGCGGAGAGATCTGACGTCGTGGACAGGTGTGACGTCACGGGCAATGTGGTGCCCAGATTTAGTTGACTAATGTGATTGCCGTTTCTCCCAAAACTAAAAATTTTCTTTCTCAAAAGAGGATGGTGTATGTGGTTGTTAACAGAGAATGTATTATCTGCCGAGTTTCACGGAGTTCTGTAACTTTTGGCTGAAATGGCTGGCTGTAGTGGCCGGTTGTAATGAAAAACCAACACCGAAAAACATTACGCCCATAGGAAACCACGTAAAAAGACTTCAGCCCCCCGGCAGGATTTGAGCTCACCACCTCGAGATTGTGATCCATGTGCTTTGCCAACTGAGCTAAAAAGGGTGGGTAGGTATAGACCATGGAAAAGCTCATTCGCACGGCGCGTGATCGAGCTCTCGCGCTTCGCTGCATTTCCTTTTGAGTAGTGCCATCTCATGGCGTGCATCAAAAATGTAAGCGAACCTTCGGTGGGCAGTGTTGTTGAGACGCCCTTCTCATCTTCCCTGAAAGGCCTATCGCACTTTTTGTGCTTAGCGGTTTTTGTGAGCATGATGGAGCTCAAATAATGTTTCTCGGTAATCAAACAGAAATGTGCCCCTGGGCTCTATGAGGTGATTTGAAAGGTTGTGGAAAGGAAAGCGCCCTCGCAGTGGTTCCGGGAGCGGATGGAGAAGGGTCACGTGGAGGGAGCGCCCACGGAAACTCTGTCGCTGCTCTTCTCGCTTCTGGCCCCGCTGTACAAGCTGCACTGCTGCCTGCTGCTCGACCTGGAGCAGCGCCTGGCCGCCTGGTGAGTGGCGCCCCAAGCGCACCGGTGGCCGACATGTACGCAATTCCTCGATTATTGTGGTTATATAGTTGCCACGTTCGTGCGTTGCTGCAAAAACTTTGTTGCCCCAGTGGTGGGAGGAATGCCGTGACTATGTAATCGCCGTAGGTTGCTCGATCACATAATCACTGTAGGTTACGTTAGCATGTGGTCGCAATAGGTTACGTGATCGCGTAACCGCAATAGGTTTTGCGATTGTGTAACCGCTTTAGGTCACGTGATTATGCGATCGCCTAAGTCAGGGGTCTCCAAACCCTGGCCTACGGTCCATATCCGAAATTGCCTTCATGAGGGATACGTCCAACTTGCTTCCAAACTTTCGGTTTGTACTTCGGCTTGAAAGAAACATATGGACAGACGACCACCGTCTTTCAATATACAGGGCGGTCATCCGTCCTTGTCCCTTGTGGTTTTATTCTTTGAAACTGAAGTGATTCATCTGCGTTCTCGTCGATCCAGCTTGCAGCTGTTGGTATGAGCTTCTTGCATCAAAAAAAAATTGCAGTGGCTTAGCTCGGCTATGCCAGGATATACGTAGCGGGAGATTAGGTTCAGCTGGTTATTCTTAGCTTTCCTGGTTGTCTAGGATTAGCTTGATTATCATGCTTACTGCTGCTTCAATGACACACACACGGTATACGCATTATGTGACTACTTCGGGTTAAGCTTCTCCGGGATGAGTTAAGCTTCTCCGTTCTTCTTATTGCGGAGGAGGCGCCGTGTAACCAAGCTTTCGGTTGCACGTCAAAAGAGCCCCAGGTGGTCCAAATTAATCCTCAGTCCTCCGCTGGGGCGTGCCAGATGCCCGTCGTTGGTTTGGCACGTAAAACCCCCAAATTTGACTCTTTTGCGCCAGCTGTGCGCCGTGTTGTTATGTATCAAGCAACCAAGCTGCCACCCAGAACAACCGGACAGCGTGAGCCACTGATCTCGAGCGGGTGCACGCACGCGTCACGCGCCATCATGGACTGACCTAGGCGCCATACCAGTCCTGCCCGTTCCGTCACCGCTCCTCGCGCATGCGCAGCACGGCTCTCCAGGAGCCACGCGAAACTGCTCAACCTCGGCCAGTGTAGCTTACGCTACAAAACCTATGTTTCCTTTCCAGGGAGGGCAAGCCCATTCCCACAAGCTATTCGAACGTGCAGGGAATCGGTGGGCTGCTTCTCGACTACCTTCACATGGTGGAGGTGAGCTTTGCTAGAAGAAACCTAGTGCCACGCAGTATTGTTTTTGTTGATCTGGCAAATATGCCCATCAGTTTACCTGCCATAGAGACTCAAGATTGGGGTTGCTTAGATTTCTCCATCTCAAGGAATGCTTGGCCACCTCGAGTTAGAGCCAAAGGACCCCTCCCTCAACAGATATGCGATAACGGAGTTTGGGTGTGTACAAACTCTTGTGGCAATACTTTATAGAACCCACGGTTATGTCCTTGAAACCAGAGTTGAGAACCCATGCTCTACGTCTAAAGCACTGAGCCAGAGTCCTTCATTGTGCATCACAAAACTTCTCCCTAACGCTATGGGAAAGGTTGGTACGCGACCATGCGTGGTGCTAGCGTCGAGGAGGGGCTGAGAGTCACCAATCTAGCCAGCACCGTCGGGAGTCCGGCAACCAGAAAGTGGTATTGAAATTTCAAACCCACTCTGAATGAGCTGCTATTAGAATGCGGTGACACAAGTCGTCGCACTGAGAGCGTTTCTCGTTAAAGTAAGCGTCTTCAGCTCTTTTACAATCGGTCAACTGCCACTTCACTATGCAGATTGTGGATGCCAGCCCGAATTCCATCACATCACAATTGCTGGAGGGGAGGGAGCTCAGATGACTAGAGAAATATTAGAGGCTTACACAATTAAAAAAGGGGGGATTGGGCAATGTGTAAGCTAGACATGGGTTGATCTACATTGCAAAGTGATATGTTATCTCGACACATGCTGAATTGGCCATGATGGTGTGGAATGCTGTTTTCCTCGGAGTTTCTATTCAACAAAAAAACTTCAGTTGAGAGTAAGCGCTTGTCCTGTGTACACCCTTCTACTTTGTCTTCGTTTCGTGTGCGCTGTGTCGAGTCCACTAAGGGTGCTTGCATACAGTGGTCAAATACAGGTGTACAAAAATGTAGATATAGCTACAATCAATTATCTTTGAAAACTACTTGTAATTACGAATTTGGGGTGGCCCACTGGGAGTGGGGTGACTAACCCCGCCTAGAACAGTGGCGCTCCTGGCTGTAGTTTTTAACCCTGTACCAAAGTTTGGCCAAAGTTTTGTGACCAGTAGCGTATGGAAGGACTCTGGCCGACCTTGCCTATCTCCCTTCATTTTATTTCAAGTGGAAGAAAATCTGTCGTCAAACTTTGGTACAAGGTTACAAGTAGGGATGTTGTGAACCTGCTGAGGTTCAAATTCGAAAGGTTCGAAGAAGACAAGGCTTCTGAAAATTTGGGTTTGAGGTTTTCAAACGTCTTTACAGATCAAGTTACAAAAATTCAAAAATCAAGTTTGAAAAATTAGAACTTTTAAATTTTTTCGAGGATCAAGTTAGAAAACGTCCAAGATTTAAAAAGTGTTTGAGGGTAAGGTCAAAAGGTTATAAGATTCCGAATTTAGGTTTTAAGTCTTCAAACATTACTGAGGGAAACCAAATACCGCAGTTTCCAATAAAGATTTTTGCGGGTTCATTTAAAAATCTGCGACAAATTTCACTAAAACCATCGCACATTTCTTTTATCTCGTAAAGGCCTTCCTTCTCGGTAGTGTTTGTTGTACTTACAGTACTACTTATTACTTGTAACAACTCGGAAAACAAGCGTCGCAACGGGTGAACAGTTAAGCAAAAAGCCTCAAGTCGATCCACTTGAGCCGGTCTGCTCGTAAAAAACAAATATACGGGCACCGAGAAAACACTGGACTCAAGGACACAGCATCTGACACAGTTCAAGGTTGAGGAGCAAGCAATCAGACTAATCTCCGGGACCCCCCAGTCCTCCAAAAACACAGCTCATCGGGTCACGACCGGACATACTACATCAGGCTCTGCACATTGACGGCTTGCTGTACTTTTCTTCGACGAATGCATCGTGTTAGCCACTCATGAGTGCAGCTGGCTGCTTTGATATTATATAACAAATGATAATGGAGGAAGCAATGCGTTCATTGTTGCTCGTCGGCGTCGCTTCCTGAGCGTGCCTTTCCCCGACGAGTCGCTTGCATGAGGAAATTGGGGCACTTACGTTCGGAAACAACTAAGGTTATGAACGACGCCCCAAAGAGCGCTGCTGTCGGATCGCACGTCACTTTGGGGTAACCTACAGAGGTTTATACACAGAAGGCTCAGTGCAAAAGCAGGATGAAAACATCTTGGGCACGGGACACAAGGCCGGCGCCACCCCGAAGCAAGGTCGTCCGTGGCACCACCTAAAATCGGCTAACTGAAGCTTCTTTCCACTCCACGGTGTTAACCCTTGAGGGTAAAGATGGTTCCAACTTTCTCCAACTTTGGTTCGAGGTTCCAAGTTCATCAGAAACTTTTAGGGGCGAAGCTCCTTAGGGGCTAACCATGTCCGTCCGCCGTCCGCCGTAGGCCGGCGTCGGGTGCTCGTGCTTCTGCTCCTGAGATCACGTGCTCGCGAGCACGTGAGCACATGCTCACGTGCTCGTGTAGGGCAAAAAAAAAATTGGAAAAAAAAAGATGGAAAAAATTATGAAAAAAGAAAAAAAAAAAGAAAAAGAAGAAAACCACACGTTCTCCTACTGACATGAATGATGAAAAGGCTCAAAGAAAAAGAAGAAAAAAAAAGAGTAGGGGGTTCCGAGATGCCATCCCATCTGTCTGCTTAAAAAAGAAAAAGAAGAAAATCACACATTCTCCTACTGACATGAATGAAAAGGCTCGACATGCTGCGGCTCGGCGTCTACGCAGACAAGCACCACCAGAGCTTCGCCCCAAGCAACATCATTACCACGTGGAGATGCGGTCAATTTTTAACTTCGCTGGTTTTAAATTTGCCTCATTTCTTAGTGCGATAAGTTGGAAAATTGTCGAATTTTAAATCGCGCTAAATTCGAAAGTTAAGAACTGAGCAAATCTCTTAGAGTAAAAAATTAAAAAGTTAAAAAATTGCTGAACTTTTTTAATGTAAATGGTTTGAAAATTTGAGACGATTCCAGCCTTTCCTTGGTTTGATCTTTGAACCTCAGGATGGAAAAACTTTTTGTGGCATCTCTAGTTACAGGAGCACTCGTTTTAACTGTTACCATGAATGTAGAATACATAATGCTTTCAAACATTCCTACAAATGGGGTGGTTGAGAAAATAATAAGCTCTTTTCAGGAACAAATTGTCAGCCACGGTGGCCATCAGTTTCATTTCATTTCATTTTATTACCTTAAAGGCCTCTAGAAGAGGCATTAAATCAAAGTCAGATGCTCAGTAACAATATTGGGGGAAAAAACCGAAAGAGGATATGAAGAAAAAGCATCTTTATATACAGACATTATTCAACCAACTGAACAACCCCCTGTGTGAAATAATTGTAGTCTCTTGCTAACACCAAGCTTGAGGGCAGACTGTTCCAATCAGAAATGCATAGTGGGAGAGGTGAGTATTTCTAGGCGTTAGTTCTGGAAAAGGCTGCAACTTTACAAGAATGATCTTGGCGAGAGGAAATATGATGGGCCTAGGAAATAAATGTGACCATGAATTATAGTACAGTTTGTAATATAAAGAAAGCCGGTAAAGTTTTCTGTGAGTGTCGAGAGTTTGGAAAGATATGGACTCATTTAAACAATAAACGCCGTCAATTACTATTTTTGCAGGCTCCATACTATTTCGAGAATTTTGCAAAGTGTGGATTTTGGAAATGATTTGCGGGCACAAAACTTTGTGATCGGGAGTGGTGTGTGCTACGTATTCGTCACCATGCGGTGACCATGGGTCAGGATAAATTTTTTGCCGTATTGTTTTACAAATCTCATTACTCAGAAAACTTATGTTCTCGCAAAGTTAGGTAGTTTACAGTATCTATTTCCACTTGCGTAGGCCACATGTACTGCCACCTAAGTGCAGTATGTAGCTAGCTAAAAAAAAACTACAAAATTTAATCTTTCAGTTGGTGGTGGAAAATTCCGACTTTTTTTTTTACTTTTCTTAAAAATTGTAGCCGACTTAAGGCTGGCTGACACACTCACAGCTGCCTACGGCCGGAGAGGCTAAAAGATTGCGGTGGCTTAGCTCAGTATGCCAGGATATACGTAGCGTGAGCTTATGCGCACAAAATGAGAGGTGCTATCAAGCGGCTCCGGTGCAGCGTCAGACTTGGCTACTGCGCAACGGAGGCGCACAGCTGGGCACGCGGCGGCGCCAGTGCGTCTGCCGCGGCTATGACGTCACTCCTCTAGAATGCACAGACCGGCAAGGCAAGCGCAGCGGCGACGGAGCGCGCGGCGGCGGCTTCGCGTGGCTTTCATAATGAGCCATGCTCATTATGCGGAGCGCGCGGCGCCGTGCGCCGTGCTCATTATGCGGAGCTTTGCCGCTGCCGCCGCACGCTCCACATAATGAGCACGGCTTATTATGAGGGCCACGCGAAACTGCTCAACCCCGCGGCCAGTGTAGCTAACGCTACAAAACTGGTTTTAAGCCTCTCGCGACTGCTTGCAACCATCTGTGCAGCGGTCACAAGCAGTAAAACCAGTTTTTTAGCCTTTTCGTTCAAAAGCAGCAATGAACCCCCTGAATGGTACGAGGTGCGAATCCCAAAGGAGTACCGCGTCACGCCCTCCCCCTGGTCCCAGCTGTACGAGCGGTACATGGACAAGCTGCCCCGGGTGCTGGAGCGCCTGTGGAGCAGCTGCTGCCACGGCGGGGCCTTCGAGGATGCCTACCGGGACTTTGAGCTCCAGGGGGAGTGCTACCTGCCCCTGGCCGCCTTCCTGCTGCACCCCGTGCACCGGCCCCTTGCAGCTGTGTGGCCTCGTGGAGCGTGAGGACACGGCTCCCCAATACCGAGCTCCCCAATTTTCTCGGCCGTCCCCGCCCCTTTAAAGGAGCTGTGCAACGATTTGAACAGTGAAAGAACTTGCATCTTCTACTTTTGACATTGTTTATCTTGTCACAAAGGACAGAAAACAAATCTCCTTCCTTCGAAACGTTGCGATTCTGCCGCGGAATCGCGAGGCAAGAATATTTCTGGACCTGTAGCCGCGAGCGGCGACCATGAGAACCACGCGGCGTGACGTCGATGGGGGACTCGTAGAAAGATAGGAAGTTGTGCAAATACCTGCTCGATAAAAGGTAATTTTTCTATAAATCTTGTCGTTCCAACATAACTATAACTGCGTCAGAAACCTGGTATCATCGACAAAACTTTTATTATATGGAGTCTTAGTGGCGCCATCTATCCGAGATCGACAAGACCGTCAGCTCTATCTGCTAGCGCGAACAGCCGCCAGAAGCCGGAGGGGGACGGGGGCAAAGCCGGACGGGGATGGCCGGACCCGGACACGTTGGCACTTTCCTCCTTTCGCCATGTTGATCGCGCTGGCTGCGCAAGCACGTGGTCACGTGGTCGTGAGCGGGTGAGTTCTCGCCGCTCACTGATGGCGCTAGAGAGATCTTCATCGGAACCCTGCGAGTCCTCCTTTCATGTCGCAGTGCACGTGACTTGAAAGATGGTGAAGGAGTTGAGAGGTGCCGAAAACATCAATCTTTGTCAATTTTTAAAATAAAAACTAGGACATGCAGGCAAAAGCGGTTTTTCGTTCTTTACTTCAGAAAGGTCGAGACGTCAACTTCCAAATTATTTAAGCAAAGCACTGAAATCGTTGCACAGCTCCTTTAAACTGCCCAATTTGAACGCTATTCCGGAAGATCCATGCCATCCATCAATGCGTGGCTACGTGGCAGACGTTCCTTAGCATACGCATTTATCCTCACAAGGTCCGTAGGCGGGAAACTCACAGGGGCACTCTAGAAAACTCCCAGGGTCCCCTTTCCTTTTCGGACCCGCGTAATCGAGACTTTCACTCCTAAAGATCCCCTGGTTGTTGAGATTATTCCCCAGTTCTTCGCTGGGCCGTGCCAGACGCTTTTTGTTGGTTTGACACGTTTGGCCCCCAAATTAAGCTTTAGCCTCCGTGTACCCAAAACGCACATTCTTTTAGCTAACAACGCCGGAACTTAAAATTAATCCGAACGTTTTATAGGACTTCACGGGAGCTACGAGTCCAATCATTCCGACAAGAACTCCTGCTCAGGTAAGCTTGGGGCGTGCACGTTCTCTGCAAAAGCTTGGTCCTTACGCTCCATGGTGTGCACTTCACAGACGTGCTCCACAAGTTGAAGAGGTTCACCAACTCTCACAAGGAAGCCACTCACAAGTTGGTACGTGTTCGTCTTTATCGAACACTCATGCATGCACTGCAGCGAAGGACATACTAAAACAGTGCACAAGCAGAGGGGAGGAGAACACGGCACACTCTGTTCTCTTCTTCTCTGCTTGCACACTGTTTTAATATGGTCTCCTTATACTAACTACCTCAACTCGCCACATTGTAGCAGCAGAGGACATTGAAAGGGTGTATGGCTTTGAAGAAGTGCAATGGGTGGCGCATTACGATTTCTGATTTGTCCCTCCAGGAGAATCAGGTCAAGATGATGGAGCTTCAGCGAGATCTGACGGGCCTCGATAACTTGGTGCAACCTGGAAGGGTTAGCACTGATGTTTTTACTCTCTCTCTCCCTCCACTTTCCTTTTACTGTTTTTGATTTCATAAAACTTGCACGTACGCAGCAGGGACGACGACGAAGGGAGGACAAGACACAAACGAGGCGCAACTTCCAACTGATTTCTATTGAAACTTGTTTTGGTATTTGTAATCAACCCTCGTCACAAAACACAACACAGAACAACCATCGCAGAGCTTGTGCAGGGTACAGAATTATCTCGATCTCAGGAAAGCAAGCTTCTTTCACATAGAGCTATTGAAGTCATAGCGACATACGTATCGCCTAAGTAATCAATTCGTTCAGCTTCTACAATTTCACGTGTTATCATAGTCTCGCTTCTATCGTAGAACCTCGTTAATTCGAAGTCGGTCGGACTGCGAAAAATTTGCGAATTAAGCGGGTTTGCGAATTATCCAAAAACGACTAAAAATTGTGCGCGAAGCCTTGAATCTTGGAAGGAAACATTTTATTCAAAACGAGTAGTCAAGACGAGAGAATATGAAGTAGTTGGCGATATGGGACTGCCACGTTCTGTAATTAGCGGCAGCGATCGTCATATTTTTAAGAAGGCTAACTAGGCGCAACATCTCAGAATCACCGCCGTTGCACTGCGATATTCAGCGACTGTATAACTTCCCCTAGAGCAGGGGCCCGAGGCGGCTCATCATTGTCATCAATCTCTGCCGTCACACTCAGTGATTTCGCTTTCAAGATCCGCGTAGCAGGTTTACTCCTTCTCTTCCATGTTTAAGTAGTCTGCGAAACTTATGCCGACCGACTCACCGTCACTCTCCTAAATGCGGGAGCAAAGCTCTTCTCCCTCATCGTCAATCCCAGGGACAATACTGGCACTAGCATTAGCGGTATCCTCCTACTCCACGGCCGGTTGTATGCAAGCGATTTTGCGAGCGACGAGACAAGCGACGACGACCCTCTTCGCTGTTGCTTGGTCAATCGCGCGACGAGGCAAACAGCATGAAAGCGACGGGAGCGAGCGACCAAGGCGATGAGCAACGCGACGGGCGACAGTGAGAAATCTCCGTCGCTTGTCGCTGACTCTCGCCGATGTCGCCGTCGCTCGTCTCCTCGCTCGCAAAATCGCTTACACTCGGTTTAGTAACGGCCCGAACCACAGCGCCGCGGCGCCAAGAATACCGATCACTGACACCATAGCCGCCATAGCTAACGCCAAGCTCAAGAAAACAAAGGGACTACTAAGCGCATGGATCAGCGAAGACGCGCGCCATCTTTGTTTTTGCTGCCGAATCTGGATGCCAACTGGCGCCACCTAGCAACTAAAAATGGAACCTGGAAGACCAAATCGGCGAATTAACCGAGTAGGCACACGCGGAGCGCTCAGATTATCCGGTCATATTTTCATGAGAAGCCACGGGACCGTGGAAATTTTGCGAATTATCCGGGGATTCCGAATAAACCGAGATTGAATTATCGAGGTTCTACTGTATTTCCAATTGTAATGCATCTATCAAACATGCGGGCTCAACCGCAAGCCCTGCGGTGTATGTCAAGAAAACCACCATTGTATAGTTGAAAAGTAAACATTTCGGCAAAAATCTGCCTGGTTAGGTGAGTATTAAGAAAAGAAGCTGGAAGTACTCTAACGAACTGTGTTTAAATAGCCCGACGTTTCGCGGCCTGCTTGGTCGCTTGTTTACGGGTGACTTATTTGTCTGTGTGTTCGTCTTTCTCTTCTCCTTGTCACTGCCGTTAAAATCGTCTTCTTCTTTTTGTGACTCCTCGAAGTCCGTGAATATAGCTTCGAAAAAATGGATATCCATCAAGATTCGTCAACAATATCTTTGGGAAACTTGGTCACCCATCTGCAGCCGAGAAAACCCATCCCTCCAGCCGCATGTGCATCCCGTACCTCAGGGGCACAAGCGAAGTTTTCACCCGTGCTCTCAAACCCTACGGCATAGCTGTGACACGCAAGCCCGTCTCGATCATTGGCCATCATCTTCCTCTTCCAAAAGATTGTCACCCAAAAGAAAAAGCCCAAGGCCTTGTTTGTCGTATTCCTTGCGCCGACCGCAACACCTCATATGGGGGGAAACCACAAACTTCTAGAAAAGCCTACGCAGACACAAATATGATGTAAAAAAGAAGGACATGCAAGGAAACACTCTAGCAGAACATGCAGAAAAGAACAACCACGTCATCGACTTTGTCAGCAGTTCCGTCCTGGACACCGAAAGAAAGTGGAAAAAACGACTCTATTTAGAGTCATGGCATATCCAGCATACCAAGAACAACCTGACCCCGTCGATCGGTACCCTCCCAAGCAGTTATACTCACAAACTTCGAGGAGTCACAAAAAGAAGAAGACGATTTTAACGGCAGTGACAAGGAGAAGAAGAGAAAGACGAACACCCAGCCAAATAAGTCACCCGTAACCAAGCGACCGAGCAGGCCGCGAAACGTCGAGCTATTTAAACACAGTTGGTTAGAGTATGTCATTACAGTGTTCGCGAAGCCGATCATATAGGCAGCACCCTGTCTGCCCGACGTACAGTGGAATCTCGTTAATTTGAACCGGAGAGGGACCAAAACTTTGTTTGAATAATGAAAAGTTTGAATTACCGGGAGTTTCCTCCCTAGAAAGACATAGGACGGGACCTCCACATTGGTTTCAATTATCCGCGTGTTTGAATTAAGAGAGTTTGAATTAACGAGATTCCACTGTACTGCCTGCCACAGGACAGCAGAATGCGATACACCATGCAATCTGTACACTCGACAAATTACAATGGGAAAGAGAAGCAAGACTGCAATAATACATGAATTTGTAGAAGCTGAACACATTAATTACTTAGGCGATACATTCATCGCTACTGCCTTTGATAGCGCTATCTGACAGGGAGCTAGCTTTGAGAGCGACATAATGTTGTGCCCTGCTCATGCTCTGTGATGGTTGCTTTATGTTGCGTTTTGTGACGAGGGTTGATTACAAATACCAGAACGAGTTTCAATAAAAATCAGTTGGAAGTTTGTGTTCTGTCCGTCCCTTAGTTCTTGTCTTTGCCGCGCATGCGCGAGTTTTATGAAATGACCAGCCAACTAGCCCAAACAGCCACTCGTCTTTGATAGTTGTTCTTCGTTTCATTTCTTGTTGAAGGCAAGGAGTTATGCGGTGGTTTAAGAAGTCGGGTTGTCTTTGTTGCAGGAGTTTGTGAGGGAGGGTTGCCTCCAGAAGCTGTCGAGGAAGGGTTACCAGCAAAGAATGTTCTTCTTGGTAAGTCTCGACTGGTGTGGCACAAAAAGATGCCTTTTCTAATTGTCCAGGGAGGTTAATTAGTGGGGCCGTTAAAATGAAGCCGGCAGGGAGGAATGGTCCGGGCGGTCGACGCGGTTGCTTAGAAACGAAAAAGCCGGCTTGCAGAGCAAAACGGCACTTTTGGCAGTTCGATCTATCAAGAGACGCTGCAATTTTCGTTCAATGTAACCACACTTTTTGCTATGCATTTTGATTGCAGCTAGTAATCTGTACAGAAATCGTTCGATACGAGGGATAGTTAGAATTAATTGGGTTCGATATAATAGGGTTTGGCTGTACTTTTTGGTTTTCCCCGTATTTTGATCGTACCAACTCGAGGCTTACTTTTCGGTGTTTATCGGTGCACACTGAAAACGCCGAACCCTCGTTGTAGGTCAGCCCTAATTGTTGGGATGATTCTCTCGAAAGAAAATGCCTTTCTCCCGAATGCAACAACGCACATCTGGGGCAGTTCTCAGACGTGCTGATCTACGCCAGCCGGGCGTCCGGGCCGCGACTGCAGTTCAAGGTGCACGGGCAGCTGCCGCTGCAGAGCCTCATGGTGGAGGAGACGGAGCCCAAGGTGGAGGCGGCCTTCCGCTTCACCATCTACGCCGGCAACAGGGCCCTCATGGTGGCCGCAGGGTGGGTCCCGCGCAGCTTCTCCGCAAGACCTTTTTCCACCGTGCCTCTGCTCGGGCGTATACCCTCTCCTCTTCCTTCCCGCCGTCCCGCACGACCGGAATTGTCGCCACCTCCGCGTGTTTCCTCTTTCTTGATTACATTGTTTTTGAGCATTGGTAGTATGGGGCAGAGAAAGCTACGAAAAACCGACGCACGACTCCAATGTGTTCGGACCATAGAGTTAATAATCTGAAGGGAAAGGTGCCACGCATTTCAGTTGCTTGAGGAGGGCATGGCATAGCTAGGTGTGGACATCGGCGGTCTTGACGGGGCAATCTTGCTGGTGATGCTTCGATATGCACCAGGAAGAAGGAAAACATTACTCTCAAGGTCTGTATCTAGCGTGTTTTTCTAGCTTTATTTTGTATGAAAACACCGGCGTTGCAAAACGGACTCACCTAACTTGTAGTCCGCTTTCTTTCTCCGCTTTCTCGTGGCTCTCTATCCCTTCCTTTCTCTCGGGACTGGTGACGTCGGCACGCAATATTTGGCGCCTCCCGCTCGTGTCTTTACCCCCCCCCCCAATACCGACGGGCGGATGGAGGCTCCTTGTGCTGCCCTTCATTCGTAGTTTGCAGACAAACCCTTGGACGGATCTTATTACTCCCAAAAGGCTCCATTCCAGAGATCTCGCGGTTGATTTGGTGGTAATAATGCGGGCGCCCCACAAATGGTACCACCGTCTCTCTTCGGATGGGCTCGAACGACTGGGTTAAGAACACGGTACAGTCTAACCTCGTTATAAGAGACCTTGATTTTGACCAAGATTTCGGTCTGTTGTAAGGGGACTATGTTGTATGCAGATATGAAGTTGAGTCAATGGTATGTAGAGGAAAACCAACCGAACTTCACAAATCGGTATGTTATATCCAAATGTCTGTTGTAACCAGGTCTGCTGTAATGAGCTTAGACTGTACTACTTGCCTCCTATGGAACGCTTTCTTTAGCGCACCGACGTCGTCTCCTTCACATAATTTTTTTTACGGTTCCACGCGCCAAAGTTTTATCCCGGTAAAATAGTTGTCGGCAAGTCGAGGCTTTACGCAGGTAAAATAGGCGCCGGTTTCTCGTGTCAAATGTTGGGGAAAATTTATGCCACAAGCTGGAAGCCTTGCTCGATGCCCTTGAAGTGTGAAGCGGTGAAAGCAGGGGATGGACAGAATTTAAGACTGCAGCCTCTCGTTTTTCTTCTCGCCGTTTTTCCCACAAAATTAGGATTAGAAAAGATCATTTGAGCAGCCAGATGGTGATCCTGAGATCCAGAAGCCACGTCTTGTTTCTTCCCCGCTGCCCCCCCTCCTCACTTTGACCCTGGGACTTCCCTAAGCCGACGGTGCGTTGGAAGCTACGTGCTTGTCGGACCGGTCCTAAGCCTGTCTTTCCCCACAACGCCCCTGCCCATACCAGGGAAGAAAGCGACATGCTGGCATCTGCTTGCACGTCCCCCGTTCATTTGTTCATTCAATAGCTGTTTAGAAAGCTTCTTAACTCCCAAGCAAACATCAACAAGTTTTTTTTTCTTTTCTTTTTTTGTGAACAACTTTTTTTTTTCAAGGTTTTTTATTTTTAATATGTTGCAGCTTTTTAATCTATTAAATGCTTTTTAACGCTGCCCCAATCCCCAGATTTTGTCTGTCTGTCCGTCGATGCATTTCCCGCTAAAGTTAGCGGGAAAATTGATATCGCGAGACTTATACACCAATTCAGTTTCTCGGCTAAATTTAGCGGAAAAATTGACGCCGCGTGACCGATACGCCGATTCAGTTTCCCTGCTAAACTTGGCGGGTAAGTGGCGTCCGGCAACCTATAGACCTCGGCGAAATTGGCGACACGTGACCTATATGTCTACTCGGTTTCGCCGCTAAATTTAGCGGGGAATCGACGTCGCGTGATGTAGGTACTATACACCAAGAACAGAAGATCGACCAGGAATTGACGCAGTCCACTGCGCAAGTGACAAATGATGCGGTACATTCTGGATAACGTGATTTTCATTTGATATTTCCAATGATGCAATGAGGTAGTTGCAACACTGAATGACAAGTACTTTAAAGCATTCCTCGCAATTATAACAATCCTATTTTCGGCTCACAAGTAGTTTGTGCCAGAACAAAATACTATTGCTTTTTAATTAGTGTTATTTCTCGGTTCTCATGTAGCATGCATAAATCTGAACAGAGCTATCATGCTCTATGTTGCAGATCTGACATTCCTAACTCTTCCCATCTTCCTAAACGTCCGTCCTAACATCAGAAACCGGCATTTTGAAGGTTAAAAACGAGACATTGCAATTATGCGACACGCACTTTCATTCAAAGTTGACGTCAAGTGACTCAAATCGAAAAATATGCATATTTACAATAATATTGCTATCTCTTCTGGTGGAGGCTCAGCAACCGTTGCATTTGTTTTCACCTACAAAACGGTGACTCCAAAAGAAAGTAAAAACAGAGTGTTATTGCCTTTATTTTAACAACGTACGCACACTTGCAGGCTTGCGCTGGTGAGGCCTCAAAAACAAAACTCTTGTATCGTGATTCGTGACTGTGTGACTGCGGCCGCTAGTACCCAACCTCGTTGTCACATCACTTTATTTAGTAATAACTGTGGTAATAAGCATTACAGGTTGCATTTAAGTTAAAAAAAACAAAAAACATAAAACCTTTTTTGCCAGACAAAACTAAATATCAATTTTAAATCTGATGGCAATATAATTTTGCCGAATCTTTGCCGAATCTAGCAAAGTTCGGCGAAATTGTGGCTTTGCTGAATCCGAAGATTCGGCAAAAGTTTGGCCCATCACTACTTTCCACACACGACCTTCCTTGGCGCCATCTTGAAAAAGATGGCGCCAAGATGGACGTAAGACTGGTCTCATGAGCCCGCAGCTTCCACTGTCGGCTAAGGGATGAACAGAGCATGGTCCTTACTGAAAAGAAACTCGTGAGCCAGTCTCAGAATAGCTTGAAGAGCGATCCACGTTGTCCGAGTCAAGCGATAGCAACAGCCCCTTTTGGGGTTCATTTCCTGCCAGCGTTTAAGATTGGGGGTTATAAGCCGCTCACACGCTTAGCATGTGAGAAGGGTGTAAAGAAGTGAGAAGGAATTGGGAGGGTGAAAGGAAGAAAAAAAATTAATTTTGCCAGCTAGGAAGAATTTATTTTTTCACATCAGGCTTTAAGGTCTAAAAACGAAATGATCCTTTGCAGATCCTGGTTAAATTGTCAACATACAAAAGTTTCAGCTCTCAAATAGAAAAATGATGTTGCTTGGGGCGAAGCTCTGGTGGTGCTTGTCTGCGTAGACGCCGAGCCGCAGCATGCCGAGCCTTTTCATTCATGTCAGTAGGAGAATGTGTGGTTTTCTTCTTTTTCTTTTTTTAAGCAGACAGATGGATGGCATCTCAGAACCCCCTACTCCTTTTTTTCTTCTTTTTCTTTTTCATAATTTTTTCATCTTTTTTTTGTCCTTTTTTGTGACCTCCAGGATCACGTGATCATGTGCTCCGTGCTCTGAGAGTTATCTCACTAGCAGACACGAGCACCTACGCCGGCCTACGCAGACGGACAGCTTCTTTTTCTTTTTTCATAATTTTTTTCATCTTTTTTTTTTCAATTTTTTTTTGCCCTACAGGAGCACGTGAGCATGTGCTCACGTGCTCGTGAGCACGTGATCTCACGAGCAGAAGCACGAGCACCCGACGTACGGCAGACGGACATGGCTAGCCCCTAAGGAGCTTCACCCCTAAAAGAAGGCCCACTTTCATATCTAATGAGCACTCTTTATGTGTCTGTCAGGCAGCTATCCAAGACTAGGTGGTGTTCCGTTAGTTTGAACGAGCGTTGAGACAAATCACGATACTGGTTGAAGCATGCTTACGAAAATTCGGAAAAAACCTGAGAGTGACGGTTGACATTTTGCTTTGGGACTTAAACCAAGTCTCATATTTACTCGAATAATAAACGCAATAATCATCAATTTGTTTTTTCTTTCTTGCACAAAATGGACATTTTTTTTTTTATTTCCTTTTGCTTCATTCACCGGTTCGTGCACCCATGCGTTTTCTCACATGGCTCACTTACCTACCTTCGACTTCCAGCGATTCAGTCGCTTTCTTCGAATTTTCTGATAGTTTGAGGCATGGTTCCAATCCCTGCAATTGTATGCGTGAGTATATGGAAATAAATGCGCGGTAATTCGGAGTCTTGCTTAGAGTCTGGTTAATTTATTGGAAGGATTGTTTTGTGTGCTCCAGAAGTCCGGTAGTAACCGGGGGCACAAATATGCCTCGCAATAACATTGAGCACGCCTAAGACGTGACTGTGCAAGCTTTACCTACGCAATTGTAAAAAGAGCAAATGAGCACGCTAAAAAAAAAAAGCCAAGTCGCCAAGTTAATTGTGCCATCAAGCCGAGCACAGTGCTGCGCATGCACATGGCTGCTATGGCATTAGTATTCGTACAGAAGTGGGAAGTTGCAGAAGCGATCAAGAGCGTGGCCACGCGGCACGCACGGCCGACAGAGCTGGAATCGAGGATTTACCCAGCCATTAGAGATGTTTTGTCTATCAAATACGTCGGTGTTAACAAACATGCCGTGGCCCGTGGTTTTGTTTTTGGTCAACAATATTGTGCGGGCAGTTAGGCTTAGAATCTGCGTCGTTTTTCGTGCCGAGCACTGTTGACGGGGAAACTGGGCGTTGTAGAGTGCTCTTTGGCAAAGAGGACGCCAAAGGTGCCCAAGAAAGGTTTGCAACTTGTAGAGTATGGCGATTGTGGTGTGCCATGGTAACTCGAAGTATTACCACATGTAGCGAATGCACCCCCGAAATTCGCTTCTATGTCTCGCGAGTAAATACGGTAACCAGATCCTTAACATAATGTCGGCAGCCACTGTGAGGCTTTAAGGAGGGTTGCCCCCAGGTTTGGTCGAGTGTGTCTTCTTGCGGCATAATTGGGACGGTGGCTTGTCCCAGATCTGAGGAGGAGCGTCAGCGCTGGATGAAGGACCTTTCGGACTGCATCGAGCTGGCAAGAGACCACAAGGACACGGGCCTCTTCTATTCTAGTCTCAAGTCCTGCAGTGAGTGCCACACAGCCCTCCCTCGTAAAGACCCACGTTTATGTGTCGGGGCGGCCTGGTACGGTGCATGAAGCAACTTTTTTCAGCAACCAGTAGTGGATAGGGCAGCTGGGTCGTGCGTAGGATAGTGTACAATTAACGTAACCAGAAATATGTGGAAAACTCCTTGTGGGATAATAATGAGTTAACCCGAAAAATGTAAAAAAAAAAAAAAGCACGTTGGATACAAAATTATGTAAGTGGAAAGGGGTAAAATTGATTGTTGGGTTCGGGATTATGTAGCCAGAAAATGCACAAAAATGCACTACGGATACGAGATGTACCAGTAACATGTGAGAAACTGCGTGTTGGATGCAGGATGACATAATTGCAGTGTGTGAACCGGGGTGATCCGAGACCCACGTGTTTATTTTGTGAAAAGACTGGCCTAGTAACGGTTCCAATTTTTGCATTGTAGATTACTCTGTCAGCTATCACTGCAATACAGGTGTGTCTCATATACCAAGCGTGTCAGCAAAGATTTTCAAAATCCCTGAAATATAGGGTGGTTGAACCGGGAACAAGCTGCCAGCCACAGGGGACGTCAGGGATTGAAAACCAAACCTACTGAATAGCTACCGTAAACTTCCGAGAGAACGCTCGCCCCCGAGAGATCGCCCCTCACGTTTTTCTGGCTAAATATCTGTAACATAAAAATTATAAAAATTCCGAAACATTGCCCACCCCCCGATTTCCGTCGGACGTCACGCAATATCCGACGGGAATCGCATCAACAGCACAACTTGCTGTACTGGCACGTCCGAGAAGCAAGTTTACAGCGGGTTCCCGCGTTTTTGTCTGCGATCTGCGCACGTGATATCGACCCCCGTAACACGCGAGTTGTTCCCACGTGTATGTTGCACTGTGAGATGGGGATCTGCTGCGTCCGCAATCTGCGGTATCCGTTCCCGCGACATAAAGCTTTCAGTGGATTCCCGTGTTTTTGTTTGCGATCTGCGTGTGCGATCTCCAGTTCACGCGAGCTGGTCCTGCGTTTATATTGCATCGTGAAATACGATTCTGCTACGTTCGCGATCTGCGGTATTTGTTTCCGTAACATACGAGTTTGTAGCAGATTCCTGCCTTTTTGTCCACGATCTGCGCGCGCGATATCGGTTCCCGTGACAGGCAAGTTTGTAGCGGGTTCCCGCGTGTTTATTGCACCATAAAACCTGCATCTGTTGCATCCGCGATTTGCGGCATTCGTTCCCGCGTCACGTGGTTTGTAGCCGGTTTTTGATAAAGTTTTGCTGTGGCGTCCCCAAAGATAGCCCACCCCATGTTTTTCACCATTTATGCCTTCATTTTGGGTGGGCATTCTTTTGGAACTTTACGGTAAATAATTAACTAAAATGTACTAATCAACTTTCTAATTAATGAAGATAAACATATGGTTTCAATTAGAAACCTGCTGAGCATCATTGAAAACCACTGAGCCAGCTCATTTTGGAAAGATACAAGGCAAGTGCACCAATTTACGGCTCTCCGAAAGACGCTCATTTTGGACTCTTTTCTAGGTTTCAGTTTTCTGTTGGTGCGCATCTTTGCGTCGTCGGTCGTGCTCCCTGGTGGCCGAGGCCCACAATGCACGTGTGCGATACTTCCTCCTACCTATGAGGGAAGTGAGGCGACAGCTTCACGCTTCAGCCACGTGGGGGCAGGACTGCTGGTACAAAGATGCACTCTGATGGAAAATCGAAACGTAGGAACGCATCCAAATTGAGCATTTTTTCAAAACAACAAAAAATGCTGTACCTGCCTTATATCTCTCTAAAATGAGTTGATTTATAGTGGTTTCCGATGATGTTCAAAAAGTTTCTAATTGAAATCAAGTTTATTGACTTTGATTAAAAAGTTAATTAGCAGTTTTTAGTTAATTACTTATGTAATTAGTATTTTTTTAATGTTAAACATTCTTTGGTTAGCTGCTCTGGATTTGTGAAGTCCGACTAAATGAAGTTGGATTTTGTGAAGCGTAGCCTGTGACGTCACATGACTTCAGTTTCCCCACTAGATTTAGTGGGAAAATTGACATCACATGACCTTCACGCCAATTCAGTTTCCTCGCTAGATTTAGCGGGAAAATTGATGTCACGTGACCTCAACACTAATTCAGTTTCCCGCTAAATTCAACGAGAAAAATGACGTCACCTGACTTGGTGTCACGTGACCTATACACAAATTCAGTTTCCCCGCTAGATGTAGCAGGTAAATTGATGAAACGTGACATGATGTCACGTGACCTACCTTAAACTCTTGTAAGGACGCCCTTCCCCGAGAGATTGCCCATCCCGTTTTTCTGGCTAAATATCCGTAACATAAGAATTCCCAAACATCGCCCACCCCCCCGATTTCAGTAGGACATCACGCGATGTCCGACGGGAATCGCATGAACCGCGCGATCTGCGGCCCCGGTACGTCAAGCGAGTTGAAAGCGGGTTTTCACGTTTTTGTCAACGATGTGCATGCGCGATTTTGGCTACCGTAGCGTGCGAGTTGCTCCCGCATGTACAGTGCTCAGCAAACTTATCTGGAACACATGCCCAGTTCACATAAATATCCATAGTTCTCTCATATTTTATCTTTTTTCTGCATTCAGTATTCTAGAAGTGTTTCGTACAAGTTTGACGAGCACTGTACATTGCATCTTGAAGTGCAAATCTGCTGCGTCCGCAATCTGCGGTATCCGTTTCCGTGACGTTCAAGTTTGTAGCGAATTCCCGTGTTTTCTTCCGCAATGTGCGTGCACAATATCGGTTCTGATGGCAGGTAAATTAGTAGCGGGTTCTCGCCTGTTTATTGCACCATGAAACTTGAATCTGCTGCTTCCAAGATCTGTGCTATCCGTCCCCGTGAGATGCGAGTTCTCGGCGGGTTTCCGCGGGACCTTTGCACCGTGAAACGCAAACCTGCTGCATCCACAGCCTGCGGTATCCTTTCCCGTGACGTTCCTGTTGCTTCCCAGACTCCTCGGACGAGCGACTGGACCGTGCCCCCCAGGAGAGCCCCGCCAGCGGCAAGTGGACGGGCCAGCCAGCGCAGCACTCCAACACCGCCCTGCACCTCTGCTGGCACCGCAACACCAGCATCGGCAGGCAGCAGCACCAGCAGGCTTTCCTGGCAAGCCACCCTTCATCTTTTAAATGCGTTCATTGCCCCGGTGCATGCAGCCGTCTTTCATACGGACGGTTGTGGTTTGGACTGGACCGGACCGAACTGGACTGGTTTCGTGGGGCCACGGTTTCCACCGTACTCTGTTTGGTCGCCCGTTGCGTCCACTTTCCCTCTTACGAGGGGGGATTGAGCGGCCGTGGCACGACGTATGCGACGACAAAAAACCCAGGTGCGGCGACGGCACAGTTTGCGGGAAACTGCCGACACCTGGGAGGAAAGATAGTGGTTAAAAAGCGCAACGGGACAACGGACAGAAAAGAAGACACAGACACAGTGCTCTGTCTGTGTCTTTTTTCTGTCCGTTGTCCCGTTGCACTTCTTAACCATTATGAATCACCAACTCGCCCAGCACTCCACCCTCGTCAGGAAAGATAGGCTTTTCGAAGACAGAACTGTGCTGCGGTGGCTGCTTTCGAAACCGCCAACGCCCGGGAGAACAGACTGGCTCTCCAAAGAAAACAGTATGCAGACCTTCGCGACGTTGAAATTCCCATCCTTCGGCGAGCCGGAACCCCCACGCTAAATGCCAATGCATTTTGTCAGAAATCAACTTAGCGACAGCGGTGGTTTCGGCTTTTTTTTTTTTTTTTTTTTTTGGCAGTTTGGAATCAATTGTTTGTCTCGAGGAGCCAAAGTTTGCTTTGGGCTAAAGCTAAAGATCCCCCCACCCCCTCCTTCCCCTCTCCTGTCTTGGCATTGAGGAAGTAAAGTAGACACGTACAGAGCTTATAAACGGTAATAATGAGGGAGGACTCGTAGCTATGGGTCGATGACTGGCTCCGATTAACTAAAATAAGGGAAAACTTATTCAGGAGCGGAGACAGTTGAGGAAATTTGGGAGCCCGCGCGAGTACTCCGGCGAACCCCTAAGTTCCTAGGAAAAGCATGCTTTAGAGCAGTGGTTCGCAAATGGGGGTCCGCGGACTTTTTGGGGTCCGCAAAGGCATTCTTGGGGTCCGCGAAGCCCTGCCTCATCAGTCAAGCTTGGCAATAAAGTTGTCTTTTTTTTTCAAATTGAGAAGGAACATTCCAATTTTTGTTGGATTTTTGTCGTGTGTATGTCAATGAGAGAAGTCTACTTCACACTAGCCATTAGTTATATCAATTTATTAGATAATTATCATAATTAACCTATACTTCTCCCTTCCCCTCACCACGAACGGGGTCCTTTGTCATCTTTGTCGATCAACAAGGGGTCCACAAAACATGAATGGTTGAGAACTGCTTTAGAGAACGGACCATTTAAGGCCCAAAATAGGAGGGGGATAAAAAAAAAAAAAGCAAACAAGAACAAAGCCTAGTATACTGACAAAAACGATGCGCGGCTGTGCAGTTCGAGTAAAAGGGAAAAGGAAAGCAAATCCATAAACAGGCGCATTAAAATAATACGATATACAGGAACCGAATTGAGCCATCAGCCGGCGCAAGGCTACAAGAAACGCATCAGAGCCACATGATTGAAGCAAATGAAGAATAGTGTCTCTGGAGATTAGAAGCTTAAGAGATCAAAAAGAAGGGATCTCCCGCATTCTTGGGAGGGGAAAAGCCTACTTTTGTGGTAGACGGCGAGCCGTTTCTCATTCCAGCAATACAGCCCTCTGACTCCCGGTCACTTGGAATGATCCTAAGGCGACGGGTGGCGTGCTACCTGAGAGGAGAATTCCAAACTTTGAAATAATTCGGAAAGCGTGTGTTGTGGTGTATTGTCGAAAGTCTGTTTATTCTTCGTCAAGGTCAAGAAGCCACTTCCCAAATTTCCAAGCAGTGTGTGCGTGCGTGTGTATCTTTTTTTTTTTTGTGATACATACACACAGATTGAGTTGATTGAAAATAGGTCTGTATACAGTGATCGCTAAGGGCTTTCGAACCTCTAACAAAAGAGATGGTGATTAGTGTTAGTGTGGGGACAGAATTTTGATTGCTGCCAATGCTCACTGGTTCAGCAAACAAGACTTATAGTGTTCCCAATTTTTTCCGTGAACAAAAAAAAAAAAAAAAAACTAGCGATCTGGGGGGGGGAGGGGGGGGGGATAGCCCCCCCTACCCTACCCCCCCCTTAGGACCGCCACTGCCGTCTACACTCGCTGCTGCTGTTTTCTCGACGTGTGTCCTTCCTCTTTTGTTTCTAACACAAGTTGGCCGATTCAACCTTTATTTCCAGTGCATTATGTATCGTCTCGTTGCCTTCATCCGTGACAATATCTATGGGTTTAATTTTATGTCATATGTGCGTTTACTTGCCACCCCAAGACTGAGACCACAATTCCTAAATATGCCGTGAAATACCGGGGCAGTGCCCACCTCACTTCCACTGGTCCTGTCAGATCAAATGCTCAATGTCTGTTTAATTTGCAGAATTTCCAAGTTTGGAAAATGTGGGTGCTTGAACAAACTGGGCGCTTGCGCGGTATTTTACGGTGGTTGCGTTATAATTAACCGAGCTTAAAAGTGGACAAGTGGAAGCTTGGGAACAACCTTCACGAGTTCAGCTGGGTTTTTGTTTAAGCAGGGTACAACAGTGGGGGAAAGAAGCTATTCAATATTCGATTTTATAATATTCGGCCAAAATTACTATTTGCTTCGAATTTTTTTTCAAACTCAAAATCCACTGTTGGCACATGCCTATCAGTGACCCTTCCTCGAAGCACCTTGTGCTTTGTCCTCTGTTTGTAAAAGCCTTTGTATTTCTGTGCCCATGAGGGACTGGCAGCTGCTTGATAGATTGAACTTGCACTTCCAGCACTACCTCAGTGGCTACCTGCTGAGAAAGTTCAAGAACAGCTCTGGCTGGCAAAAGCTCTGGGTGGTGTTCACCAACTTCTGCCTCTTCTTCTACAAGTCTTTCCAGGTGAGGTTCTTTAAATCACCATTGTGGGATTGATGGGTGCTGCAGACATTGGAAATAAAATAATACACAAATCAAGCTTCCACAAAAAATGGCTATTACATTCAAATCTTGGTACAGCGAACACCACCTAACGAACTTTTCAGATTAACAAAAAAAAAACAAGCAACCAGTCTACTTTTGCGGTGCTCCTGTGCATTCCTATGGGAAAACGCACGTGAATTTTGTCTCTTCATCGGAAAATAACACGGAACACATTGGTTATTTGGGTCGTAACGAATATTATGCACCTTTATTAACATTGTAAAAGTGTAATTGTTTTAGTTACAGCATTTTTCTTTACTACTGAACGATGTCAAACTTGGCTGGCAGGTATCTAAAAACGATCGGCGATTCTAAGCAAAATAACAATCAAAAGGAATGTAGAGTGTGTTCAAGGTTCGCTAGCATTCCGGTGGCACTTATATATTGCTAATATGCCCGTCCTGTCATTATATGAAAATGACTCCGTCGTGCGCATCTTTGCGATCGGTTAAAAAACATTCGAACGTAAAAAATAAAGTATGTGGGCTACAAAAGGTGTGTATTTTTATTACTTCCTATGTCCTGTAGTTTCTATCGGGCACCTGTTTTCTGACTTCTCCCTATTTGCAAAGATTTGGAGCGTGTGGGTGATGATTTGAACCCAGAACAAACATCTTCGCACATATTCATGAGCAGAAAGAATAAAGCAGTACAGTCGAATCTCGTTAATTCGAACACGCTTAATTCGAACTTTCAGTTTATTCGAACTGACGCTGCGGTCCGAACTACACTATATGTATTTCAATGGGCCAAAACGCCCGGTAATTCGAACGCTTAAACGCCCGCGCCGGTTAATTCGAACATCCCGCGCCGCCGAGCATGCCTTCAGGAGCGGGCTAACTCCACGCGGCAGCGCCTCTAACGTCTCCAGTTCCAAATAACCATGACAACCGATCACGTGGCGACCTTCAATGCTGCGATGAGCAGTGCGACTGACGTTACCTCGATTCCAAGCGTCATGGCGAGCCGGGGCATGTACCGCCCACCAAAAGACCTCAAGATGAACGTAAAGATACTGCAAGAAGTTGACTAAGGCGCACTTTCCAAGGCGGAAATAGCGAAGAAGCACAGCATCAGGAAGAGCACTCGAAGCGCTGGTCACCACGGCGCGCTACTTCTCTTGCCAGGAGAATGCGGATGCCGCGTTAGAGCTGATCTCCAAGCTCCAAGCAATCTTTGTTGATTCACGACTGAGGAACTGCGCACAGGCACGCATCACGGATCACTTCCCTTTGTGATCGGTGATAATAAATGTCCTGGAACTCGTCACTCATGTGTTAGCTCAGTGAACATGCACCACCCAACGCAGCGCTGCACGTTAGTACTCTATTTAATGAGCTTTCGTTAATTCGAACTTTGTTTAATTCGAACAAATTTTCGGTCCCCCTTGAGTTCGAATTAACGAGATTCGACTGTACTTATTTATTGAAAATCGGACTATATTACGTGGCTTTCAATTTATTTCGATCCTTGCATGCACAAGGAGTCACTTACCCAGTGTTACTGCATAGTTCTTGCCGTCTCTCCTAGTTTTCCGGATGTCTTTCGTTCGTTTGGCACGTATATCCCTCATGCTGAAAAGCGCCGACGCCGTGTTTGCGCTAACAGTGTCCGACAGTGCACATAAATACATGTACGAAGCAGTTTTAGCACAGTTTTTCATGCCACGAATTTAAAATAAAACGCCGTAACTGACCAACTATTAGGGGCGAAGCTCCTTAGGGGCTAGCCATGTCCGTCCGCCGTAGGCCCGGCGTCGGGTGCTCGTGCTTCTGCTCGTGAGATCACGTGCTCACGAGCACGTGAGCACATGCTCACGTGCTCGTGTGGGGAAAAAAAAAAATTGAAAAAAAAAGATGAAAAAAATTATGAAAAAAGAAAAAGAAGAAAAAAAAGAGTAGGGGGTTCTGAGATGCCATCCCATCTGTCTGCTTAAAAAAAGAAAAAGAAGAAAACCACACATTCTCCTACTGACATGAATGAAAAGGCTCGGCATGCTGCGGCTCGGCGTCTACGCAGACAAGCACCACCAGAGCTTCGCCCCAAGCAACATCATTTACCACATGGAGATGCGGTCAATTTTTTTCTTTGCGTGACTGAGAAATGTTCCTATGTGCCTAGTATGTAGTACGAATTATTCGTGATATTTGCTCTTATAATCGAGCGCAGAGAGAAAATGCACTCGCTTTTTCCCATAGAAATGCATTACCGGAAGTCAATTTCGGACTGGTTGCTGTCTGCTTCAATTTGCAGCAGCACACTAGCGCCAGTTGAACCTCTAGCGTACATTATAATAACTCTATGGTTGAAACAACGACGGGTTTTACCAGCGCAGACAGCGCAGAGTGCAGAGGCGAGGGTTCGGCAACGGCGAGAGGGAAGCAGGGAGCACGTGCGCGGAAAATCTGAGAAAAGAGAAAGTGGAGGAAAAAAAAAAAAAAACGCTGGAAAGAGCTTTTTTTTTTGCTTTTTCTTTTTTTTTTTGTGGAGGAAGCGTCGCTAGAATGTAACTCTTTTTGCGTTGACGATTTTCTTTCTTTCATCCTTTTTTCTTTGTTGGCGGCTATTTTACGAAGCACGCCAGTTTACGGTGGCCTGCGCTGACTGCATCGCCGGCGACGGATGGGGTTTATCTTTGTCATCTTGTTTCTCACTTCTGCATGTGCTCTCAGCTTTGTCAGATGCGGTTTTTTTCTGTGTTTATAAAACGTCCCAACGTTGTAAAGGTAGGACGTTTTAATCATTGGAAAATAAGTAATTATGGTTAATTTCGCGGTTTTCACTATAACGACCTTTCAGAATAACGAACAATTTTCCGCGGCTCCCTGAAGTTCGTTATTCCGAGATTTCACTGTAGTAGAACAGTAAGTGAACCGTTTAACTCTTTCCTTACCACGAGAAAACTGCTCATTTTTGAAGGGTCTCTGCATTCTTTTTTAGTTCTAAAAAACATATGCTTCTAAAATTCCTTGCAGTATATCAAAGTGTAGCGCAAGAAATGCTTTTTTTAATGCTATAAGCATGAAGTCTAATAAATTATGTGACATTTAATTTCTGAAAACCTAAATTATTTTGACCAATGCAACACCGAGAAAAATAGGCAGATAATTTGGCAAAAATGACAGCTAAAATATTTCAGAATATGCAAAATATGCCATATTTCAATTGCAAGAAAGGCTGCAAATTGTGGTGCTCAAGGTAAAAAAAACTTGTCAAGTTCTACCGCATAGTTTCACTCATGGTGGCGTACCATTTGATGAAGCAGTTTCTGGATGCGGTAAAACACAGGTAAGTGTAGGAAGTACTGCAAAAGACATTTGTCTTGTGCTCAACTTCACACTCCTCGTACAATCTTTTTTTTTTTTTTTGGGGGGGGAGGGGGGGGCATGAAGGGGGGTGGGGGGGGGGGGTTTGTTTGTAATGCAATTGTTTAAGGGTAGGAGGTTTTGGAGATACTTTACATCAAGTTGAAGAATCTGTTGGGAGAGCAGTCGGTTTCGGAATGCGCACTTCTGTAGACTTCAGGAAGTTTTGGATATTGCTTCTAGTGTGCTTGAAAAAATCATGAGCCATTACACTCTGTGAAGGTGGATGACCAACGAAGCTGTTTAGCACACGACAAGACGTGACACAGAATTTTGAACAAAGGTATGAACACATTTATTGTCTTGATTGGCGGTCATCGGGACGAAATGTATGCACACATATATATGGTTGTCTTGATCGGAGGTCATTATTTTGCGTGGACGACTGTCGCCACCCCGAGGAGCTGGAGGAAAGCAGACTCGTGCGATGGGACTGCCACCCCAGGAGAGTGGAAGGAAAGAAAACTAGGCACACGAGCGCTTGGAACGACGACAAAGAGAGGGCAGTGCGAGCATAGAGTTTTCGGCCACGCACACGAAAATTGCTAAATTACCCAAGCTTGAAGCAGAATGGAGAGAATGGTGTTCCACGCGCCACACACGCACAGCTTCCCCATATAAAGGATTTGAAGTAAATAACCAAAATAAAGCGTTGACGAACGCGCGTGCAAGATGCCATTTGTTTTAGGCTTTTGTTTTAGAACAATTACTGCTGCAGACACCGGCACGTGTGGCGCGTAAGTGCGGTGCGAGCGTAGAGTTTGTGGTCATGCACACGAAAAATCCACGGAACCCTAGCCATAAACAGCTTCGCTGTAAAAGAATGCAGCTGTTGACCGCTGGGATGTCATGCAGCAAAAAAAAAAAAACAGCAAACCCACTTTATTGGGATATTCTATGATCCTATCAAGTGGCCCGATTTGTCAGCTCCAAGCACCCCGACATTGTACCGTAATATCCAGAGAGATAACCCACCTAAAATTATAAGCAAATCGGTTGAAAATAAGGAGTAAGCCTATTTTCGCTGTGCTATCAAGAAAAGTAAAGAAAATGCTCGTTTATATTGTGTGACCTGTGAAACTTGCGATTGCAGGGACAGTCGTCTTTGGTTCATCGCCTCGATGAACCAAAGACGACTGTTTTAGGGGCGAAGCTCCTTAGGGGCTAGCCATGTCCGGCATCCGGTGCTTGTGCTCGGTGCTCGTGCTCGTGCTCGTGAGCTCACATGCTCACGTGCTTGGTAGGGCAAAAAGAAAAAAAAAAGATTAAAAAAAAAATAATGAAAAAAAATGTTTGCGCAGTCTACAGGATTCGAACCTGTTCGGGGAGACCCCAGTGAATTTCTAGTCCATCGCCTTAACCACTCGGCCATGACTGTGGGACGAGTAGGGGGCTCTGAGATGTGGTAGTAACTCAAGAGCTGGGGATGTCATGGATGAAACGTTGCATGTAGCCGCTCAACGTCTATACAGGAGAGGGCGCTGCGGTCAAATGCGTATATAATCGCGTTAAACTTTGCATGCATTGGCTCAACGTTTATAGACGAGAGGGCGCTGCGGTCAAATGCTCAAATGCCTATATAACCACGTTCCATACCACACATTCTCTTTCTGACATGGATGAAAACGAACGAAAGGCTCGGCATGCTGCGGCTCAGCGTCTACGCAGGCAAGCACCACCAGAGCTTCGCCCCAATCAACATCATTCACCACTTGGAGATGCGGTCAATTTTTTCCCTGCCAGCAGTGTTCACGTACCTCTTGTCGTGGCTAAGTAACACCATTTCTGCCAAGGTCGCCATTGGCCAGGGCTCTGCAATTACTAGAAGTGCCAAAAATGGGGTGTGTTATCTTTTGGTGCGTTTCTTGGGAGATTACGGTAGTCGTGGGCAAGCTGTGGCTTCTTGAGGGGGTCTGTGACCATATATCTCCTCCTTTTTCCCCTCCGTTCCACAAGCACATGCCTGTTGGCAGAATGTACAAAGCGTATCTTGTGTACGGGTCTTTCCATTCAAGATATCAATCATTTTGATTCTGTAGCCACCGGACCTCTTTCTGCCTTCTTTTCCCATTTGGTCTTTTTGCGTAGGACGCCATGTTTGCAGAGCTCTATCTTCTCGGAGCGCTATCTCCTTGGCAGCACGTTTGTTCATAGTAAATCGCCATCTCGTGGGGGAAAAAAGAACTATACAGAAAGTGAAATTAGAGTGCCTAATCTAACCACTATATTCATTGACTACAAGCACAAACCGCCCTGACTTGCACGCGAGACTGGTAAAGAGCATGAAGACCTGAAACCAGAACAAGCCTTACCGATACGCAGTTGTCGATGTTCCAGGCTTATTTGACGAATCTTCGCTGTCGGAACTAAAATCTAATTATCTGGCATCATCTTCCAACTCACTCGGCTAGTATCGGCAACAAAATCGACCACAGACGCCCTTGAATCGCGAGAGTTCAAATGCTTCCGAGGAGGCGTGCCGCACGATGAAGACGCCATGTTTGCAACACGGAGCGTTTTTTGTCGGCTGCATGCTTAGTTTTGATAAAGGGAACTGCGCCCGGACCTCGCGCGAGCTGCTGCAGCACCAGATCATGGGGGGGCATGGACATCTTGATGTTGCTCCAACTACAGCACCAACAGTACCCGCTCAGCAGGTTACCTAACTTAACCTAACCTAGATAGTGGCATTCTACATATTCTAAAGTATATGCGTGCCAAATTCGGTTGTGATAGGACAAATGCTTGTGCACATACTGTGAAGATGCCCCAAAATTACATAAAAAGAAAAACATGTTTGAATATTACCATAGATGTGTAGCTATACCCTTTCGCTGTGCTTGAAGTAATATTTTGTTCATAAATTTCTGTGAGAAATTCAAGTCACAGAAGACTGAATTGGAGAGGAGACGGCTGGGCCTACTTGTCAAAGTAAATGTGATGGCGTGCGACGTCACAACTGAAAGAACCACTCGGAGGAAAATGGCTCAAATTCATGCCGCTCTGGGTTGTCTGGAGGTCATTCTAATGCGTCTTTGACTAATTTCGCGATCGCAACAAACACTAATTATTTTTATACATCAAATATAAGAATTTTAAAATAATAGAACACCATTGAACCAATTAAATCACATTTTTTCCTAAATATTCCCGTTTTAGGGCGCAGCTCTTAGGCGCCAGTTTCCGGCTTGAGCGGCGTCACCGTTGCCGTCGGCGTAACCATGAGGTCACGTGACACCTCCCTCCAGGGTTACGTGTCCCCCCCCCCTTGAGATCATGTGACCCGTGATCCCCCCCCCCCCCCCCCAAGGGTCACGTGACCCTGGTTTCTACCTCTCCTCAGTACCCTTCCCTCCTCCTCCTCAAGAGCTGTTCTCTAATTCGGTGTTACAGGAAGTTGTAAACAGCTTTCATTTTTTTTCTTCCCGAAATTTCGGCGATTATTTCTTGGTCTATTTGTGTTCAGGGGAGCAGTGTCACATCAGACACACCAATCTCTCGTTGAAAAAGACACGAAAAGGAATTTCAAAACGAATTGAACGATTAGCAAAGAGCACCTGGTGGATTTCGCTAACGCCTTGTTGGTGATGCCCGTCTAGGAACCTTGACAGGTAGTAACAGTAACTGTCTCGCCTAGAACTATGCATGCTTTGAACCTGACATCATCGGGATTCTTTTGTGTGTCCCAGACGTCGCTATTGTCCCTCTACAGGATCATAGAAGAATAACCCGTCACTCAAAATTCGTACAAAAGCAGCGTTGGGGTTAGTTGCAGTGGCCCAATCACTGGCGTGCTTCGGCCGCTTCAGTGGTTGGAATGGCTAGGGCATCCCGACGACGACAGCCTCGCTGCAGCTTCGTTTGTCCCGAGACAATCTTTGTCACTATTGCGCCGGATGTCACATGCTCTCCATTGGTCGCTCTCCGAACGCTTGCCAGAGTGGGCCGTTTAAAACGAAAAATACAGCCGTCAGGCTCAAAATACAGACTTGCGATTATCATTTACGGATATTGTGGATCATATTCAGCCTATTGCTGAGCACGACGGATATATTTCATAATTCGTTGAAGTATCCCTTTAGAAAGGATTAATGAATTTTAGGTAATCAAAAGCTGAAATAACTTTCCCTAGCTGCTTCAGTAGCACAAGGGTAGAGCATCCGATTACTACTGTCTGAAAGTTTGTTGGTTCGACTCTCACCAAGGTACAAATTGAATTTTGCGAAGAAACCTGGAGGCACTATCGTGCATTTTTTACAACTTTTTGGGACGCCCTAGTTTTAGAAGCTAGCCCTAGAACACATTCTGCGTTAACATAGACAGCTTTAGAAGGTTACTGGTAAGAGCATGGCAAGGGTGAAATTGTTTTAGTGAAAAACCCGAGACTGAGGTATTGACAGATGACGACGAGGAAGAGAAGGAGAATGTCTCAAACACAACTAAATCTTTATTGAGGACAGAGCCCTTTATATAGGGCTGAAAAAAGAAAGAAGCAAAGGGAACCCTTCTCACACCACCTCTCTTAACAAAAGATACGACACCGGACCTCTAACAATGGGGTGAAACCAACTGACGGCAACTAAAAAATAAAATTAGGGAAACCAGAGACTGCACTGGATTTTTCACTGAGGGAGCCAGCTATAGACCCTTTCTCCAAGGGCGCCGCCATCTTGAATTTTCGTCACTTCCAGTATGGGCGAAAACAGTTGTTTTGCCGTCGCCACGCCAATAGAATGCATTTAGGAGAAAAGCGTAACCGTCACCCATTCTCGTTTTCTCTCCCCTCTATTTTTTTTTTACTATTTGCAGGTTGAAACGTTTTAATATTTTGTCGTCGCCCATATTGGATATGCCTCCATGGCGGTCGGGGGCGAGAGTAAGTGGAAAAGGTCTATAAGACTACACAAAAAAGGCAAAAAAAAAAAAGAATAACAAAAAACGATTTTTTTTTTTTAGGTTAGCAATATTGTTAGAGGTTTAGAAACCGCTTTCATTCCACTTCTATAGACAAAGAGGGTTTGGTCAATGCATTCCCATGCTTGGTTATCGCGATTGACTCTTTCGGCAGGCGCTTGTGGTCGTTTCTTTCTGTTACAATTGTTAGCTTAAAAAGTTTTATTTTTTTGTTTTATGTTTTTTGTTTTTTTTTTGTCTTTTACCTGATTCCCTGAGTGAAGGGTCCAGTGCAGTCTGTAATGGATGGATGGATGGTAATGGCTATACCCTGTGTAACGGGTGGCAGCTTGCGCCACCTAGCCTCACATTTCGTCATCCCTTCTTTTTTTTTTTTAATTTGTATAAATTTTGTGATAACACAACCCCCCCCCCCCTTCTTAAAGTGATTCCATTGCTTATTTTTACAACAAAGCTGGCTAGTTTCCCCAGGATCGTGTCCCCCGCAAAGAAACGTCGACACAAAACTCTGGACAGCTACCGCCATCTATGTGCAACGGCGGCAACCAGACAATCGGCTTGCCGGCCTTGCTCATAGATGGCGACAACCTTTCCAGCCTTTCCACTCTGGTTTTCACCAGAGTGGAAAGGCTGAATTTCTCTAGGCATCGTCCTAGATGTCGTCCTCGAGGTCGTCCTAGAAGTTGTCCTTGAGGTTGTCCGAGAAATTATCCTCAAGGTCGTCCTAGAAGTTGTCCTTGAGGTCGTCCTTGATGTCGTCCGAGAGGTTGTCCTCGAGGTCGTCCTAGAAGTCAGTCTTGAGGTCGTCCTAGACGTCCTCGAGGTCGTCCTCGAGGTCTTCCGAGAAGTCGTCCTTGAGGTCGTCCTAGACGTTGTCTTCGAAATTGTCCTTAAAGTCGTCCTTCAGGTCGTCCTAGACGTCATCCCTGAGGTCGTTTTAGGCGTCGTCCTTGAGGTCGTCCTCAAGGTCGTCTTAGAAGTCGTCCTAGACATCGTCCTTGAGGTCGTCCTAGACGCCGTCCTTAGGCGTCGTTCTTGAGGTCGTCTGACCATAGTACAGCTTCACTGGTCTTCCTTCTTCACCAGAGTGGAAAGGTTGAAAGCTTTTATAGATTATATACCTGCATGGCTGCCATTAAAAAGTTCTATTAAGTCATGGGAGCAATTAGATATTTTTATTAAAACAACAAAAATGCTAAAATTTTCATAAAAATTGTGTTTTATTAGCTGTATTTTTTACCCCTCCCTAGATCTTTTCCACCAATCTTCCAATCTCCTCTTAGTTACTGCAATTCTTTCCCTATCCATTCGTCCATCCATGTCTGCAGATCCCAGTGCCCCCTCCAAATCTGTAGTCATCCCCCCCCAAGAGGGTGGGACGAAGCCCCGTGCACCTTAAAATTACATGCTCTATAGTTTCCCTTTCGTGGCTCCATATGTTGCATAGAGTGTCTACTTCCTGGAATTAAGCCCTATATGTTTTCGTTCTTAGCACCCCCGTTCTAGCTTCAAACAGTAATAAGCTCCCCAATAAATTATCATACAGTTGTTCCTTCTTTATTTCTTGTTTTTGCGCCCTGTATATTGTTAAAGCTGATTTCCCCTGCATTCTCTCTTCCCACAATTTCCTCTCTGTTTCCTTTACTCCCTTTTCTACTGATACGCTCTGATCGGCCCCATCTCGTTGCATGTATTTAGATCTCAGCTTGCGGGTTCTGTTTGTCCACTTAGTGTTTAGACTTTTCATATATACAGGGTGTTTTTTTTTAAGCTTAACAGAATTTTTTTTAAAAAACCATGAAAGCTAGATTAATGCGGTCTGTGCAGGTGAGTTATACGGCCAGGGGGACATATTATAGGAGGCTAATCGTAACGATCAGTCGGCTAACTAGTTAAAAATCGTTAAGGAACTTTTTAATTAATGAAAATAGACATATAGTTCCAATTAGAAACTTGCTCAGCGTCATCGAAAGCCACTAAATCAGTAATTTTCAGAAAGACTTTGAGCGCGTGAGAAGCGTATTAGTGCACTAAAGTTAGCACTCGTGGAGCACGTACAAAGCTAGCGGTTGCGATAAGGCGCCCGCGCAATTTTTCCGTCGCTTATCTAGCCCCAGCCTTGTACCTGCTCCACGAGCGGTAACTTTCGTGCACTACTACGCTTCTCACACGTTCAAAGTCGTTCTGAAAATTACTGATTTAGTGGTTTTCAATGACGCTGAGCAAGTTTCTAGGTAATTGGAACTATATGTCTATTTTTATTAATTAAAAAGTTAATTAACGAATTTTAACTAATTAGCCGACTGATCGTTACGATTAGTCCCCTATAATATGTCCCTCTGGCCTTATAACTCACCTGTGCAGACCGCATTAACCTAGCTTTCATGGTTTCTTTTTAAAAATTCTGTTAAGCTTAAAAAAAAACACCCTGTATATACTTGTACACTTTCGCTGCCCACCGTGCATCCTCAATTTCAGCTACTTTTTGTTCAAATTTTACTTTACTGATCGCTTCCCTACTCTCGAAAGATGCCCAACCCATATCCCCCTGTGCTCCCTCATTATCCCCCTGTACTCCCTCATTTGGTGTATTGCCATGTGCCCCCAGTGCCAACCTACCCACACTCCTTTGCTGTATCTCTAAACCTGCCTGGATTCCTGACCTTATACACAACACCGCGTTCCCAAATGACAGTTCTGGCACCATGACTCCCCTCCATACACCCTTAACGACTTCATATCTATTATAGTTCCATAGTGCCCCGTGTTTCATGATAGTCGAATCTCGTTTCCCCTTCTTTATTACAATATCTTCATGGTCTTTTAGATACCGTCTTCCTTCACTTAACTATACTCCCAGATATTTATACTTTTTTATGTGTTCTATCCATATGTCCTATATCTCCAGGGGCTCCCCCTCCTCGTCGGTGAAACCTATTATACTATACCCGACTTGTCCCTACTGAATTTTTGGTCCTAAACTGTCCCCTTCCCTGCTGCAAATCCTAATCAGTTCCTGTATTGTCTTACAACTTTCTGATACAAGTACAATGTCGTAATTTCCCTGTTTTTTTTTTTTTGTGTGCGAATGATGTGTCTATTTTGTGTCATCAGTTGGTTTGACCCCATTGTTAGAGGTCCGGTGTCATATCTTTTGTTGAGAGAGGTGGTGTGAAGAAGGGTTCCCTTTACTTCTTTCTTTTTTCAACCCTATATAAAGGGTCCTGTCCTCAATAAAGGTTTAGCTGTGTTTGAGACGTTCTCCTTCTCTTCCTCGTCGTCGTCTGTCAATACCTCAGTCTCTGGTTTTTCACTAAAATGTTTGATATACAGTCGACTCTCATTAATTCAAACTCGAGGGGGGCCGAAAATTTGTTTGAATAAAGCAAAGTTTGAATTATCAGGAGTTTCTTCCCATAGAGACGCATAGGATGGGACCTGCATGTTAGTTTGAATTATCAGAAAATTTGAATTAAGAGATTTTGAATTAACGAGAGTCGACTGTACACCAGTTCACTCGTGCCCTTACGTTCTGCTCAGTGAAATTGGGTGCATTGCAGGAGTCTGCCCCGCTGGCCAGCCTGCCACTGCTGGGCTACACTGTGACGGTGCCCGGACCAGACGACAACATGAGCAAGGAGTTTGTCTTCAAGTTGCAATACCGGAACCACGTGTACTTCTTCCGCGCCGAGAGCGAGTACGCCTTCGACAGGTGCGTCGCACCTCCCCCACGGGCGGGTACCAGTCAGCCACCAGAGTTGGGGTGCCCTGTCCTCATTACCTTTGACTAAAGCGGGGGACACACGAGCTATGAAAACGGGTGTGACAGTATCATAGCATCCGATGCTAGCGTCCCTTCATCACTTCCACACGGCGCCACGGCTCTCGTGTGCGCGGTGCATGTGTGGTGCACCTAACCCACGAAAGATGCTCAGCTGGTTCTGCAATCACTGCCTCCAAGCGAAAGTTTTTTTCTTTCGAGAGAGCACTAAACTAACCAGTTTGCAATTCTATGTGACATGTGGACCTGGCGCGTTTTCACGGTGTAGCTGTATATGACTCGTAGGTCAAGTTTCTTCGTGTCCGTTGGCAGAAAACCATCGCGCGCGCCTTATCATTTATCGTGTGGTTTTGGCTCTTGTTTCACTAAGAAAACCACAAAACAAGTGTCAAAACCGTGTGATAAATGATAAGGTGCGCACAAACTATGATAAGCATGTACCGTTTATCATCGGTGAAGATTGTGGTTGCATAAGCTGCCGCGCCAACGGCAGCGTACGAAGTATGTCATATATAAAAAAGGTTTTGGTATAGTACATTTACTTTTCTTTCACCAATCATTTGGAATAGACCCTTTGCTGTTCACAAACAGAAACTGCCGATTGCGTCCCAAGCGACTTCCGGTCACACCGTCTTTGCAAGCCTGTTGAGCTTGCTTATGTCAGGAGTCCTAGAAAGCATAAATGCTAGACGGACAACAAAGTTGGAGAGTTAACGAGAGTCTTCGGTTGTACAATATTACATCTTGGAGGAGGCAAGTTGGTTTACAAGAATGCTCGAAACATTTTAACAGATCTCGCACCCCTTCGTTTTTTAAACGTTCACCTGGAGAATTGGTGGTTAAACGTTTCATCTACATTTCAAACAGCGATGTTAAGGTGGGCTTTGTCCATTCTTTTTATAAACTGGAAGTTCTCTGGAACGTCAAAGACTGGAGAACCACCTGGTGGCGTTTTCCATATAAAGGGTCTTTAATGCAGTGGGCAGTCGTTTTAGGTGATAACACAGCTTCATTGTCCAAGCACCCTCACAGCTTCAACCAAAGCCTTAAGTTCTTTTTTTTTTTCAAGATGGGGATTGTTTGAAATTAAAACAAAATGTTTACTTTTTACTGTTCCTTGTGCCATTGAAGCGACATCTCCGCGATATTACAGTGGAATCTCATTAATTTGAACTCGAGGGGAACCAGACCTTTGTTTTAGTAATGCAGAGTTTGAATTACCGGGAGTTTCCTTCCTAGAAACACATGGGACTGAACCTGCATGTTAGTTTGAATTATCTGCGAGCTTGAATTAAGAGAGTTTGAATTAACGAGATTTCACCGTACTATATGTGTGTAAAGCTACAAAATTCTCCGTGCAACGAGTGTGCCGCGAACGAGGGACTGATTTCTCTCGGCAGCATTAGAATGGTGCTTATTGCTCTGCTGGACAGAGTTCGTCAAATGTTTGCCACATATTCAAGAGCCATGGAGTCTGGCCTTTGCTCTGTTTGCTACGAAATTCATTGGGAAATTCATCTCTATCATTTCCACCGCCGAGCCCGACCCCATACGAGATTCCGGGTCTCTGCTTTAGGGCACAGCTGCTCTCAATGTATATGGATTCTGAGCCCTCAGAAATGTCTCGGCATTTAGTTGAACATCCTCTAACGTTTTCCTCAAAAGTTAGGGTAATTTGGAAGACGTAGCTGGTGTAGTTTACTGCTTGAGTTGACTCTTGCACTTGTTTGTTTCATCGTACACTTTCCTTGAGCCAGCCGGTTCTAATTAAATGCTGCGGAAATTATTGCTTTTACTTGTATACGGGACTTTTTTTGTTAACGTAATATTTTCATTAGGTATTTTCAGTGATTGGAATCTATGTTTTTTGCTAAATGGCTGTGTGTCTCTTTTTGTTTTTTCAGATGGATGGAGGTCATCAGCAGTGCAGCCGTAAAAAAACTAAACTGAACGGCAATGTTTTCCTGCTCGTCGTATCAAAAAAGACATCAAAAACACGCACGTGTCTTAGCTTGCAAGCAAGCGCAAGAAGTAATTTTGGATGCATATATGTCTGCGCACTCTTTATAAATTGATGCACGTTAAGTTGCTGCGCTCAACAGCCTTATATACAGTAAGTTTGTCATTTTCACGTTTGGGAGGCCTGCGCAGTTTCCTCCCGAAATGCCGACCAAGAAGCAGAAAGGAGGAAACTCCCTCAATTCCCCATTCTGCAGGCGGTAGGGAGAGACCAGCTCCTGTGGGGAGAGGAGGAGAGAAGGAAACTGGGAACCGGTTTTCTTCCCAGCAGATTCTGTAAGTCGGTCTTTAAGGCTGACATTATGACTTTAGTGTACTCTGCCTTGATGTGCAGAAAACGTTGTGGAAAGCTTTTTTTTGTATGTGAAGCAAGCAGTGAACAAAGCACTTGTCAAACATTGTTGAGTGTCCTTTAAAGCCCATGAGGGTCATTTGACGTCTTTTCCTACTTTTTGGTTTACTTTTCTACCGCTACTTGTCTGTAAAGATGACTTTGCCAGTCTAACGTGCGTAATATTTGGGGCCAGGCCATCCATGATGAAATGACAAAACTGCCATTGCATGGCAGAGCTGAAATGTACAGAGGGTGACATATTTTGCGTGAACGAGCGATTGCTGCTTTTTTCCATTTTTTTCTCGATGCCTCGTTTGACCAAAGTGCAAAAAAGCAACAATGCCATGTTCATGCTGTGTTGCAAAGCGTACCAGTTATCGTGTAATTTTATGCGGCATGATGTTTTGTCAGGATTTTGTCGGCATACATTGAGTGCTTGCGCAGCAAATTACATGATTTTTGTGAATTTTATATCTGTAAGGGTGACAGCACTAAGGCAAATGGCTATAAGCCTTTTTTGTTGCAAATTGTGATAAAGGTTTTAATTACTTTTTCCGAGTGATATTTGATGCATAATATTGGAGTAAAGTATGCTTTCCTTTTTGAAGTACTAACACCTTATTCAAAAGCTCTTTTTAAATGTGTATCTCTTCATGAAACTGAATATTGCAGACAGCTTAACTTTTGTGAGAACCTAATTTTTTTTAATTTTTAAAATATTACCAAAATTTTATTCCCCAATAAATATCGTAGCATGCCACTCGCAGTCACAAAATTTTGATGCTCGCGAAATATTCCCAATACTGGCACCTCGCAAAATTCGTGAAATATTGAGCCTGCGAAAATGAAGTTGTTGACTGTTCTGTAAATACTGTCATGTAGTTCAGTTTTCTCAGCTAAGGCTGCTAATAGTACTGAAAAAGCTTCGATAGCCTTCAGTTATTTGTGAGACCTAAAAAAGTGTGAGGGGCTTTTGTTTTCTTTCTTTTAGGTAAGAGTACACTAATGGGTTTTCAACACGCCCACAATACAGTTTGTGCAATGTTTTGTTCGTATACAGTGAACCCGCACGAGTCCTCGTTAGTGTCCGTTTAACTGCTTTATTGGCTGCCGGTGGCTTTCTTGAATGTTTCGCCTGTTAGTCCATTCTCGTCCATTCCTCACTGGGACAGCAGCAGAAGCGAGTATTTCCATTTTCTTTTTATCGCGCTTTTATGGCTGCCAGCTATTTTTGTAACGTTGTACTCTTTCGTGCTTTTACACGAGCTGTGATGTGCTCGATACTGGTCGTCACATTCTTTTTTACATGCGCGTGTCATGCCACAGGGCCAGCCCTAGGAGTGGGCGACCTGAGAGGTTGCCCAGGATGCCACCAAAAGAGGGGCACTGCCACACCCCCCTCTTGAATTGTTTTTTGATTTATTTGAACACGATGTTATGTGCTCGATCGCCGTTCGTCCCTGGAGTGCGGTTCTCGTCTGACAAAACGCTCGTGTTGGGCCACTACTCGCATGTTTACTAACAGTGTGATGTCGTACGTAGTACATAGGGGCTTATAAAAAGGGAGTGGGGGGGGATCAGGGAGGGGCGCCACGGCTGGAGTTTGCCCAGGGCGCTTGGTGGTGTAGGGCTGGCCTTGTCACGCTACCTTGAGCTTGTAAAGGTAATGAAAGAAAGTGTTCAGAAAAATTATGGAGGTGTAATAAAGTTTGTACTTTGCTTATTAATTTTGCGCGATTATTTTAAAAATATTTTATTTTATTTTTAGTTATTTCTTGATACTACTGACAGCCATAATACAGCCAAGATAGGAAAGATACATCGTTCACGATAAAGAATACACAGGGTGTGTTAGCGCAACAATAAATAAAAGAAAATTTGCATCGCATACCCTATGTACCAGGAACTGAACAGAAAAGTATTCTCCAATGGGGGCCACATTTTATCATTCTTTTAAGCCACAATCTACATACCAGCGCACAGGTAGACAGTCGCTCAGTAAATCCGAGCGCACGAAAAATACACTCGCACCACGCTGAATTATGAACTCTTCTTGTGTATTCCATCGAACTTCTTCGACCTCAAGAAACAGGATGCCAGCTAGCCCAGAACACAAGGGAGAAGAGAACTGAAAGACAAAGAAAATGAAAGAGAATAATAACACCCCAGAATCCAAGAGTCACAAAAATTACAAAAAACAACAACATTAAAACAAAAACCATTTTACTTTATTTTAGTGTCCTTTTATTGGCGCCTTTACCCTTGCAGATTCGCGGTCGGATCTGCGCAGGCGGAAAGTCGATTTTAGAGACGTTTGGCGAAATTTTGATAAGTCCGAAAGCCATATCCAGATTTTCCGCCTGCGACGAGTCGATTTCGCAACCTGGCTCCAAAATCCACTTTCCACCTGCGCGGATCCGTCCATGAATCCTCAAGTGTAAATGCGCCAAAAGCCGTTGTCGTGTAAACTAATGTCATGCAACACAAACCGACAACCTCCCGCGGCGACATCAAACAATGAGGGAAAAGAGCGCCAACACTAATATCTTCGCTTTATTTTGTGGCGAGTTCGCTTGGTGCTTTTTGTGCGCTTTCGAGCGCTCTTCCCAGAGCGTGCAAGATCGATGGTGAAACCTCGCAGGGGGCACCTACACCTTAGCTGTTAGGTGCTTGGTGAGTGACATCACCACTGACCCCCGCCACGTGGGCCCCCATACCCACACGCAGGGGGCACCTGCTTTAGCAGGTGCTTGGTGAGTGGCATCACCGCGAACCCCGAGCCATGTGGGTTCACCCACCCACGCCTGGCTGTGCGGGGCTTAAACCCGTGTCTGGGGAAAGGGGGATCCTGGTGGTTGAGCTGAGCTTGGGGTACAAATTTGGACCCTTCGGGGCCTCTGGGCAAGGCAATATACTGCTTCGGCCCCTGCATCTCGTAGACGGGTGTCCTGGCTTGGCCCACCCAGGATGATTCAGTCAGTCACCTCTTCTTCCTTTCACTTTTCCTCCCACCTCTCCCTTTTTTTCTACACTCTCTTCCTTCTTTTTTCATTTTCTAGGGCGTCAAGGGCCGACCTTGAGTGGAAACAGGTCCTGTCCCTGCAACCACACTCGGGTATATTGCCTGGGCAGCACTGGTAGAGTAATTATGTCGGCCAAGCCTTTCTTTATATGGCAATTACCTACCCCCTTGTTGGGCCCTTTGGTGGGTGGTGCACCCGGGCCAGATCTTCGCCCATTTGTTATGGGTTCTCAAGCTGAAAAACCGTTTGATCGGGCCCCGAAAAGGGTCCGCACCGAAGTTCCCTGCGAAAGACATGACCTCATCTCCTGGTCCTACGTTCCCCCGAATTTTTCGTTATTGCCTCTAGAAATGATACACCACTTTCAAAGTTAAGTCCCTTTCTGTTGTTGCAAAAGTGGGGTCGGGAAGAACTTCAAAATCAAAAAGACGCCCTCAGGCGACCTACTTGTGGATGTTGAAACCGGACAGCAGAGTACGTACTGCCCTCCTTGCCTTGAACTCTGTGTCTGATCACAAAGTGACTGTTAACCTCATTGTACATTGAATACTATTCAAGGAGTTATCTTGGAGGACGATCTGATCGAGACCTGCGACACTGAAACACTTAAAGGGGCCCTGCAATCATATTTAAGTGTCTGCCTTTTTTGCGGTTTCCACGTCTCTTGGGGTTCGGGAAAGCCAGCGGGCATGGAGAGAGTAACTAAATATCAGTGCGTCATATTTTAACCGGACGACGCGGACGAGGGCGACCCACGTTGCCGAAAGTGCGCGAAATGCGACGTCTTTGGTCCTGGGCTTACTACTGGTCAGAGCCGCTAAAAGCTTTTTTTTTTAGTCGAGATACAAAATATAAGTGTCGCGAACCGTTTCAATTATGTATGAAACTAGTTTTTCAGTATTTTAGATCAGAAAAGAAACAAATACAGTTTGTAAAGTACGGAAACAAGAAATGACTCGCCGACATACCCGCCACCAAGCGGCGGAAAAAACGGCGCATACTATACTTCGTTTCACCTAGAGTCACTATTGGGGAGGAGATCGAACAGTCGCGCCTCTAGCGGTGCGCTTCAGCTGTGGGGACAACAAACCGTATTTTCTTGTTTGTTTTTGATCCGATAAATCGAAGATGACGATTCGAAGGCCACTCCTCGTGCGACCAAAGCACTGGTCAGAGCGAAGCGCTCGTGCCCAGACCGTGCTCGGCCAGGTTCAATTTCTTTGTTATGCTGTGTTGGTAAACACCGGGCTGTGGGGACAACAAGCTCGATAAAGCGCCCCCTATAGTTCGATCTCCTGCCCAATAGCTTTATTTAGTGACACTAGTTTCACCTTATGTTGTACCGCAGCGAAGGCTAGAAGCGCGAGCTCATAGCGTTGGCAGCTGCTCTTAAGTCACGAGAGCTTGTGCCACCGAGATGTGGCCCAGAGCAAGGAGCTCGCGCTTGTAGCCTTTCCTACGGTACATCATAAGGTGAAACAGAGTATAGAAACGGCTTGTGGGATGAGGCCCCGGCGAACGTAGAGGCTCGATGTGTTCTCATCTGTGCAGACGATAGCGAGATTGGTTAATCAGGATGAAACGGTATCGTTTGTTGATCAAGCTCTAGGCAGAATGGAAAAACTCATGGGGCAAACTTACCCAAAGGAAAGACGAGACTTCAGGAATATAAACATGGTCAAAAGGGAGTTGGAAACACGTTCGTTAAAACTATTGCAGACGGACAAATCAGGCAGATTTGGTATCTTACCACTACATGTTTTTCAGAAGAAAACAGAAAGCGCAATGGATTCCCTGTTTTCAGTATGGGATGGCAAGCTATCCAAACTCAGAAAGAATTATTTGCACGGTTTTGAAGGATGAAGATAAGGAAGGAATGGTGAAGACAGTAATGGGTCAGCCAAAAATGTTTTTAAGCTTAAAGTTTTTTCTCAAAGACCACAAGCCGGAAATGCCTCTTCGAGTAGTTATAAATGAGAATGGAACTTGGCAAATGGTCGTATCCAAGTTTCTGCAACGAGGGTTGGGGCTAGTGCCTCTTGAGAAATCTCTTACGTTAAGGAATTCAGAAGAATTGATTCACATCTGGAGTGTTAATCATGAGAGAAACTGCTCGGTACTATCAATGGACATTAAAGATTTATATTATTCTCTACAGGGTGGAACAAGGAGACGGCAGGCTCTTTAAATCGACCGGAAAATTCGGTTTCTTAACCTATCGCGCTACGACTTTGTGCAGCGTTGTCCACAGATGGTGCATTTTTTTTGTAAAATTTCCAAAGAACGAACTTACCTGAGGAAAAAGTAAAAAAAGAAAAAGGCTTAGCTCCTATGGAAACACAGCGACGCCACCGGTCTTCAAACAACACGGCGCCGTTTCGCACGGGAGACAAGAGATGGCGCAAGCGGTCGCGACGCCAACTGCCGCCAACGAACGAGCAGACGACTCCAAGAGCCGGCGTATTTAGCAGACAAGGAACTGCAGTTGCTTGTTGTTACCGCGCCTGTTTTTGTTTCTGCGACTGTCGCCGCCTGCGGAACGCGCGCCGCTTTTGAGTCGAAAAGATTGTCTGCTAAAGACGCTGGCGCGCCGTATGCTCGTTCGTTGGCGGCGTTCGTTGCGCCACCTCTTGTGTCCCGTGGGAAACGGCGCCGTGCTCTTTGAAGACCGGTGACGTCGCTGCGTTTCCATAGGAGCTAAGCCTTTTTCTTTCTTTACTTTTTCCTCAGGTAAGTTCGCTCTTTGCTAATTTTACAAAAAAAAATGCACCATCTGTGGGCAACGCTGCACAAAGTCGTAGCGCGATAGGTTAAGAAACCGAATTTTCCGGTCGATTTAAAGAGCCTGCCGTCTCCTTGTTCCACCCTGTAGAAAAGAAAAGACTAATGAACGCGGCGAGGGAGTTTCTGGAGTTAGATTTAGTCAAGTTTCAATCTGAGTCAGGAATATCGGTAGAAGGCTTCCTTACGATACTAGATCTGTATCTTCAGTCGACTGTTCTAGAATTGGAAGGTCAAACCTATGTGCAAAAAGAAGGCGTATGTATAGGCTCCTCGGTAGCGCCCATATTAGCTGAAATTTACCTCAAGACTATGGACAGAGTTGTGTATGACAAAATGAATGAAATGGCATCAGATGTAGGGTTCGTCAGAAGGTATGTTGATGACATCATTATTTGCACGTTTAAGGATGGTTTATCAGAATCTCTGGAAACGTTGGTAAGATCAACGCCCCCGGAACTACAGTTCACAGGGGAAAAACCTGAAGAAGGAGTGCTACAGTTCTTGGATATACGCGTTCATGTTAGGGATGGGAAGATAACGCAAAAACCAGTTCTTTCCAAACATAGCTGTCATTCAAAGATCGTCAAGACCGGAGTGGTCAAGTCACTAGTCAAAAATGCGTTGGATAGGTCGTGCACACATTACATGAATCAAGCAGTACAGAGACAGTGGAGGAGACTAGAAGATGCGGGGTATCAAGAGGCATTCATAAAAAGACAACTGTCCATAAATATCAAAGATGGGAAGAAAAAGCAAGAAGCAGGGAACCGGAGAGTTGTTATAACATATTTTCATGACATATCACACAACTTGAAGGCGTGTGCCAAGAAGTTTGGTGTCGAGACCGTTTTTACTACAGACTTCAAGTTAAGTAGACTGACACCGTTTCAAAACGGACATAGAGGATGTCAAAAACAGCACCGTGAAAAGTCAGTATCTTGCGAAAAATGTGTAGTATATGAGATACCGTTGGCTTGTGCACGGCCGCTTGATAAGGGACTCCCCTTAGGAGCGGCCTGCCGTATGTCTCGCGCCGCCGGTGAGAGCGATAGTTCTACTTTACCCCGCAGCGCCAGCCGTGGCGCTCGTTATCGGCGAGAGAGGCGCAGTCCGCCCGGCGCGGCCCGGTGTGGCTAGGGTGCCTACATGTTTCCGCTCCGCTTCCGGAGCGGCGGAAGCATGTAGGCACCCTAGGTGTGGCTATTTAGATTGTTTTTCGTGAAGCGGCAAGTCTCATTTGAAACGAGTGCCAGATTGCATGAATGATGTGACAAATCTGTGCCGAATAGAAGCACATAATTCTTTCTGCGAGGAGCTCACTCAGTTGCAGGCTGCGCGTTAGAGCTGCATTCAGCTGGCAGTATGAGCGAATTGTCGTTTTCTTGTTCCCGTCCCAGTTTCTATTACCACTGTAATGAGTTATAGTTGGATATAGCTAGGCCATATGATTTCCGATTTTAACCCTTTCAGGCTCCATCTGCTGTTTTGAAGTGTAAAAATTGTTTTTGCACCTAAACTAAAAGAAATATGCTCAAAACTCACAGAACCAATGGAATTTTGAATACAAATGCAAAACTTTATTTTTTACAAGTATGTACACAATTGTGTACAAAGCACTCAAATGATGGCACTTTTCACATGTGGAACCTGAAGAAGCAATTGCGTTCCTTTGTGAGACAGAGTGGGACAGCGAATTTCTTGGAGAAAATTCTCGACCTTCCTTTGCAGTTTTCAAGTTTGCAACGCGAAGGCTCTGCCTGATCCCTGGCTTCTGGCCAATGGTCCACACAATCATACCGGCTGTCAGCGCATGGGCGAGACTTCTTTGGCTTCTTTAGCACTTTGGTGGCCTCGCCTGCCTGCAGGTCCAGGTTTTCTAGAGACGGTCGTCCTCGTTTTCTTGCATTTGGGACGGCCTTAATTAGTCCTTCTGCAACTTGGAGGCGAAAGTGGATGAGGTCCATCAGCTTCGTCCTGGGGATGCCTTCGTTGTCTCGCAAGTATTCGAGCCAGGCGTTACAGATGGCAATGCCAACAAAATGAAATAGGACCCGAAGTGTCCACTTCCTCGATCGGATTTTAATCCGGTATAAGCTCAAGAGAAAATCGAGCTTGTCCACTGCACCCATTGAGTGGTTATACTTCTTGATCACTTCTGGTTGCTTGACCAAGATGTGCTGCTTCTTCTCCTTGTCCCACCTGCTGACCTCTTTTTGTTCTCCTATGCCAACAAAATTCGAGGCAATGGTAACGCAGTTGTTGTCCTTCCAGGAGACAGCGACAATGTCGTCTTGAGTAACACATTCCTCTGAATACCCCCCGGACTCTTCTTCATTGCCTTAGTACTTGAAATGGGGCACTTCGCCAGCCCGTTCGTCCGTACCGTACCGGCAGCTAGAATGCCGTCTTTCTTGAGACGTCGAAGAAGGGGTATTGAAGTGAAATAATTGTCGAAGTACAATTGATAATTGCACCCTAATGGGATCCGTTGTGTTAGGTGGAACACGACACCCGAGCTGAGGCCAAACGCCTTTTTCAATTTGTCACTTATCGAGTTCTGGCCTTGATAAATGACAAAGTCATAGAGCTGTCCGCTTCTCCCACAAAGGGCAAAAACTTTGACTTCCCAAGGTGAGCCGCCTCGGTGGCTCCGAGGCGAGAGCGTCGGCCTACGGATCCCCATGCGGCGGGTTCGAATCCCGGCCGAGGTGCCCGCAATATGACGGAGGCTTATTGCGGAGAAGACGCCGTGTAACCGAGCTTTCGGTTGCACGTCAAAAGATCCCCAGGTGGTCCAAATGAATCCTCAGTCCTCCGTTGGGGCGTGCCAGATGCCCGTCGTTGGTTTGGCACGTAAAACCCCCAAATTTGATTTTTCCCAAGGTGTTTGTTTCCCCCTCATATTGCCGCGAGCGCAGCTAACTAAGTAGGCAGCGCGCTCGTGGCCTAACGGTTTTCGCGCGTGCCTTCCACGCAGAAAGCCCAGGGTTCGATCCCTGGCAGCGCCGCGTCTTTTATTTATTCTTCCAATTTAGATTTCCGGTAATTTCGAGAACCGTGTTGCTCGTTCTAGGTTAGAATGTTCTGCGCGCCGAATATTCCAGGCCGAATGTTCCAGAAGCCCACGCCTGCACAAAAGGGGCTCCGCGTAACCAACCGGACTCAGTCTCGCCCCAGCGTTCGACTCTGCGCTTACGCCGACTTCGACGCCCGCGACGCTCTATTGTTATCTTCTGTGTCCTTCTTTATTTTTGGGCACAAGTTCGCCCCATTAAACGTTTAGTTTCTTCAGTTATTCGCCGCCTCATCACTTGTCCTTCGTGACATTTTGGTGGAGGTGCGGGGTACTTTTGCATTCTATGCCTGTGGACCGTACCCCTCCGAAAACACGCCGGCCAAGTGACGTTCTCAGCCCCGGGAGGCTACCCTTCGTAGAAGACCAGGCCAAGGTCCGGTCAAGTCGCCGTAACCAAGGCCTACCACCGGAACTCGGACCCCTGCCGCAGAAGTCAACGAAGAAGACCGCAACGATGACCGCTCCGCCCGTCGTTGTCCTGCCCGTCGCCCCCCGATCGCCGACGCCTTTCCATGGAGAAATCTATGAAGACGTCGAAGACTGGCTCCTTCAGTATGAGCGCGTGGCCCGCCACAACGGATGGAACGTCGAGCAACGCCTCCAGAACCTCTACTTCTCACTGGAAGGCACCGCGAGGCACTGGTTTGAAAACCACGAGGCTTCGCTCACTTCGTGGGATATCTGCGCGAACGAGTTGAAGCGAACCTTCTCAAACCAACAACGGCGACAGAATGCGGAGGACCTGCTTTAGACGCGGACACAAGCCCCCGACGAAAGCGTGACGAGCTACGTTGAAGACGTGCTACGCCTGTGTACACGCGCCGACCCGCAAACCGCCGAGGAGAAGAAGTTGCGCTTCCTCATGAGGGGCGTCAAAAGCGAGATCTTCGGTGGCCTTCTCCGCAGCCCCCCGACGACGGTAGACGGTTTCGTGGCCGAGGCGACCAACATCGAGCGAGCGCTGTCGGCCAGAGCTGTGCACTATCAACGACTCGCCGGTGTGTCGACGGTTCCGGGTATCTCGCCACCTCGCTGCAATGTCGACGGTGTCGGCATCGAACACCTTCGGCAGATCATCCGCGACGTCGTCCGGAATGAGCTCAGGAAGCTAGTGCCGGCTTCTAACCGCCCGGCTTCGCTCTCGATTGCCGAGGTGGTTCGAGAGGAAGTACAGCGAGCTTGCCAGCCGGACACTCCCATCATCGTTCCAGCTCCCGAAGAACCGGCGCTGAGCTACGCCGCAATGGCCCGACGACACACGCCCGTTGCGCCGCAGCCGCGACGTGAGCCTTCAGCACCGAGGCGACCGCCCCACGTCCACCCAGAGCAACCTGCGCCGAGGAAGACGGACGTCTGGAGGACCGCCGACCGACGCCCGTTGTGCTATCACTGCGGTGAAGCCGGCCACATTTACCGTCGATGCCCCTACAGACAACTGGGGCTGCGCGGGTTCCACCCGAACGACCCGCGCCCAAGGTACGACGAACGCCCTCGCGACATCGAGGAGTACCTCCGACGCTCGCCCTCCCCAGTGTCGTCCCTCCGCCGTGAAGCCCGCTCTCCATCGCCACGACGTCCAGCTTCGCCGATGCACGGACCCCGACGTGAAAGCCTGTCACCCCTCGCTCCACGCCGGGGAAACTAGGCGCGGCAACACCTGGAGGTGGAGTTGCCGAAGACGACCGACGCCAAAATCCTCCAAGATCATCGGAGCACTCCCACTCTAACGCCGCAACGCCCCGAAACGACGTTTCTGCAAGAGTGTCGAATAACCTCAACGTAATCATCGACGGCCACGACGCGACAGCACTCGTCGACACCGGAGCAGACTACTCCGTTTTGAGTGGGAGACTCTCTCGCCGCCTTCGGAAAGTTACAACGTCGTGGGACGGACCGCAAATACCAACCGCCGGCGGACATCTCATCACACCTGTCGGCAGGTGCACTGCGCGCGTTGAGATCCACGGCGAAACCTGCCCTGTGAAGTTCGTCATTCTGCAAGACTGTTCGAGGGACGTCATTCTCGGAATGGACTTCTTGTGCGAATACGGCGCCATCATCGACCTTGCGGAGAACAAGCTGACGCTTCGGAAGCCTGTCCCATCGGCAGAAAATCCCAAAGCAACGTTAGCTACAGTCCGAGTCCTGTTCGAGGCGGGGCTTAGGCCGCACGTCCGGGAGCTTCCTGGCTCGTGACGACGACCATTCCCCGAAGTGAAGAACCCAGGGGTCCAGTGGAGGTGGGAGAATTGGTAACGTAACGAACGGTTTAATTACATGGTAGCGATACAGTCGTCAAATCCAAGAGAACAAATGGAGCTCTCACGCCCCGCCTTATATAGGGGTCCGTTTTCTCCCTCTCTCTCCGCCAGGGCAGCAGGTGCGACAGCCACGTGCTTTGCAGCTGGGTCCGTCGCGACGTAGTCAGAAATGAGTCATAGCCAAGGTTCTCCGCAGTTAGGCCAGGCCTCTCTCCCCTTCCGGAGCGCACGAACCCACACGCACACACACACACGTCCCGTTGACGTCACGGACGCGTTGAGACACGTTTTGGGCAGCCTTCGACAGGTGGGCGTCAGTCCTGAACACGTCGGGACTCGTTTCGGGACTCGTTTCCGTAGCGTTGAAACTCGGAAGAAGGTTGCCGAAGGTTCCATTCTTAACAGCCCCTCCGGGGCCAGGGAAACCTCGAATGGCCGGTGGTACAATCGCTGGCCTTAAGAGGTGGGCTTGGAGTAGGCCTTGAGAAGACGCTTCAAGCACCAAACAAACTCCCAAACCTCTCAACGGAGGCATCAGCGGAAACGTCCCCCACAAAACCACGCCACACCGCAGTCAAACGCTCGGAATTCGCCAAAGACCCGCCAGACTGGATTACGGATTACCAAAATTTGGTACAATTCCGGGTATCGAGACCCCCCTGTCGCCAAAAAAACTCATTTTTCCAACGAGGTCACTAAGAACAAAAGACAAAAGACAAAAACTTTTCGCAATTTGTGAGGTCATTTTGGGGTTTCAACGAAATGCTCCCACTTAGATCCTCATTCCCGTGGATGACGAAGACCTCTGAGATCATCCCTACTATTTTTCGTGATGTCAGAAAAATCTGCTCAACCCATCGGCATTGCCGTTAAATTTGCCTTTCCTTTTTCTTACGCTGAAGTCATAGTGATCGATTTTCACGTGATTTCTAGACGTGAAAATGCGGTCCTTATAGCGCCGATAAAACAACCCGCCTCTTTCATTCCCCGTCACATTGGTCCTAGCAATCTCCTGAGCTGTACAGCGAAACCCTGACACACTAGGGTCGCTCTTCTGCTCGACTGTCAAAGACACTCTGTCTACTCGTAGCAGAGGACCAAAGTTACGCGACGCCGGAGCTACGAGAGATCTTTCTCTGATCCCGTCTTCCTCCGCCTTTTTCGCCGGCGCGTTGGGACGGCGTACGCTTTCTAGTGCTACGAGGTCAGGCTGTTCTACAACCTGGTCCGTCTCATCCCGGTTTTCTGCCTCCAACTCTGGGAGTGCCTGCTCCCCGTCAGCTGCCTCTGGCTCTGGATCACTCGTCAACAAAGGGGCGACCTGACGCGATTTGGACCTCGTACACGAGTGAACTAGTCCTTCTCCCAGTTGTTGACCCCTTTCGCGCAGCAGGAAATCTGACCGGTTAGAAAACAAATAAGGATACTCCAACGGGACTGTTTGCGAGACAGCCGCCTCTGTCACTAGCTCTCCGAACGGGCCAGTTATCCTTACTGTCGCCATAGGCAGACAGACACTGTGCTTTTCGAGCAGCTGCTTGATCCAAACTACCTTTCCGGTAAAATCGGATGTCGTTACATACGACGGATGGACAACGTCCATCGTCGCTGCACTGTCACGAAGCACCCTGCACGGCTTTCCGTTTACCTGGAGCTCGTGAAGATAGGGACGAAGAAGCTTCAGGTCCTTGTCACTACCGTTCACGTACGAGAATACAACCCGCGGTTTCTTACATCTGGCCGCTGTGTGTCCCGGCTCCTGACAGTTGTAGCACAGGAACGGCTTCCTTGCCTTGAACTGCCCTGTTGGGCTTTTCCGCGCCTCGTCTCCGTTCGAGTGTTCTGTGCTCTTTTCTGGGACCTTTTGTCCTGCTTCGGGCTTCTCGGGCCCGTTTTCTCGCGAGTCATTTCCCTGTCGGAAGATCTTGCGCTGATCGCTTCGGCCGGATTCGCTTTCCTCTCCGCTCAGTTTTCTACGCGTTGCGTACTCTTCGGCTAGCTCAGCGGCCCTTTCGACAGAGTCGACTCCCACCCTATCCTGCACCCAGAGCTTGACTGACTGCGGAATGCTACGAAAGAACTGTTCGAGGCACACACACTCGACTACCTTGTCTCGGCTTTCGTACACTTCCTCGCTCTTCAACCATTCTATCAGGTTGGTTTTAAGCCCGTACGCGAATTCCGAGTAGCCCTCGCTGCTCTTTTTGGATGCGTTTCTAAACCTTTGACGGAACGCCTCGGCAGAAAGGCGGTACCGCTTCAAAAGGCTGGACTTCACCTTGTCGTAGTCGTCCGCGTCTCCAGCACTAAGGCGCGCGACAACCTCTGCAGCCTCACAGGGCAACAGAGTCAAAAGCCGTTGCGGCCACGTTTCTGGGGCGAAGCTCAACTTCTCACATGTCCTCTCAAAGTTAACTAAGAATAGGCCCACGTCTTCCCCAACTTTAAACGGCTGCATGAGCTTCTTCATTTGATACGACTCGGTCTCACTTGCTCGTACCGGAGCCCCAACTCTACTGTTCTGCGAGTTTAATCGCTGTTGTTCAATTTCGAGCTCTAGCCTTTTCAGCGCTCGCTCCTGGTCTCGTTCCTCTTTCGCTGCAGTCTGTGCTCGTTCCTCTCTAGCTGCAGCTTGCTCTCGTTCCTCTTTCACTGCAGCCTGTTCTCGTTCCTCTTTCGCTGCAGTCTGTGCTCGTTCCTCTCTAGCTGCAGCTTCACTCTTAGCGTTCTGAAGCAGTTCCCACGTATTTTTAATTTCCTCTGCTTCCGCGCTCTCTGAAATCGCTTTACTGATCTCAGATTTCTTCATCTTTTGCTCCACCTCCACACCCAATTCTTCACATAAACAGAGTAAATCTGTTCTCAGTAACCTCATCAGATCCATGATCGCTGCTTTTTAGCTTTGGCTTTGTTCTAAAACTTGTCGCGAGGTTGTACACAAACCTAGCGCACGAGTCAAACACTAAGGATTCCCAGCAGTTCAAAATTAATTACCCATAATCTGAAGCCTGGCGAATCTCAAAGCAAAGTCCAAACGCTCACCCGCAGATGTAGCACGATGTCGCATGGTCCGATCCCAACCGCTGCCAACCAGTTGTTCGAGGCGGGGCTTAGGCCGCACGTCCGGGAGCTTCCTGGCTCGTGACGACGACCATTCCCCGAAGTGAAGAACCCAGGGGTCCAGTGGAGGTGGGAGAATTGGTAACGTAACGAACGGTTTAATTACATGGTAGCGATACAGTCGTCAAATCCAAGAGAACAAATGGAGCTCTCACGCCCCGCCTTATATAGGGGTCCGTTTTCTCCCTCTCTCTCCGCCAGGGCAGCAGGTGCGACAGCCACGTGCTTTGCAGCTGGGTCCGTCGCGACGTAGTCAGAAATGAGTCATAGCCAAGGTTCTCCGCAGTTAGGCCAGGCCTCTCTCCCCTTCCGGAGCGCACGAACCCACACGCACACACACACACGTCCCGTTGACGTCACGGACGCGTTGAGACACGTTTTGGGCAGCCTTCGACAGGTGGGCGTCAGTCCTGAACACGTCGGGACTCGTTTCGGGACTCGTTTCCGTAGCGTTGAAACTCGGAAGAAGGTTGCCGAAGGTTCCATTCTTAACAGTCCTTGCCAGCCATGTAAACCTGCCGCCGCTGTCGAGCGTCTTTGTACCCGTCGGGACCGAAGAAGCCACCTGCGGTGTAGCACTGTTGGAAGGAAGCGTCCAACTTCTCGTCGGACGAGGGATTGGCATTGCAAGAGGCGTAATCGAGATCCAGGACGGGTGTACCGTAGCCCTTGTCACCAACTTCCGGCAAGAGTCGCAGCACCTTACAAAGGGTACAGCTGTGGGCTTCGTCGAGGAAATTCCGGACTCAGCCGCGATCGCCGTGATCTCAGAAGACGCTTCTCCGGCGCAGCACAAGAGAACCATGCCGTCAGAGATCGGCATCGACCCGTCCCTCCCAGACCCACAACGACGGCAACTCAGTAACCTCGCCGAGTTCAGTGAGCGCTTCTCCACGTCGTCGAAGGTGCGCCAAACGACGGTTGCGAAACATCGAATAATCACTTATGACGACGCTCTCCCTGTGCATCGGCCACCGTACCGAGTCTCCGTGAAAGAAAGGGAAGTTATCCAGAAGCAAGTTCAGGAAATGCTTGATGACGACATTGTCCAGCCCTCAAACAGTCCATGGGCTTCCCCAGTAGTCCTAGTGAAGAAAAAAGACGGAACCCTGAGGTTCTGCGTGGACTACCGCCGGCTGAATGCAGTAACAAAGAAGGACGTCTATCCGCTGCCCCGCATCGACGACACCCTCGACCGGCTGCGCCACGCCCGATACTTTTCGTCGATGGACTTGAAGAGCGGGTACTGGCAGGTTGAGGTCGACGAACGAGATCGTGAGAAGACGGCCTTCGTCACACCGGACGGACTGTATGAATTTAAAGTGATGCCGTTCGGGCTGTGCACAGCGCCGGCAACCTTCCAGCGCGTTATGGACACCGTCCTTTCCGGCTTGAAATGGCAGAGCTGTCTCGTCTACCTCGACGACGTTGTCGTGTTCGCAACCGAATTCAACGAGCACCTCAGACGACTGCGAGCCGTGCTACGGGCCTTCAAATCTGCTGGGCTGACACTCAAGCCTTCGAAGAGCCGGTTCGCCTATGGAGAGCTGAAATTCTTGGGCCACGTCGTGAGTGCTCAGGGTGTAAGCCCTGATCCTGCAAAGACGTCCGCTGTCGCCGAATTCCCGAAGCCATCGGACAAGAAGGCCGTCCGTAGATTCCTTGGGCTGTGCGCCTACTACAGACGTTTCGTGCGCGACTTTGCACAGATTTCTTCACCGCTGACGAATCTGACGAAGGACGACGTGCAGTTCCAGTGGGGAGAAGAGCAAGAACAAGCGTTCGACGAACTCAAGCGAAGGCTGCAGTCGCCCCCTATCCTCGGACATTTTGATCAGTCGGCGGAGACAGAAATACACACGGACGCCAGCAATACCGGTCTCGGTGCGGTGCTCGTTCAGCGACAAGCAGGGGCAGAGAGAGTAATTGCTTACGCAAGCCGGGCGCTGTCTAAGGCAGAACAAAATTATTCAACGACCGACAAAGAATGCCTTGCTGTCATCTGGGCGATAACCAAGTTCCGTCCATACTTGCACGGTATCCCGTTCCGCGTGGTCACAGACCACCACGCCCTCTGCTGGCTCGCAAACCTCAAGGACCCGTCAGGACGCCTTGCTCGCTGGAGTCTGCGACTGCAAGAATTCGACGTAACCATTGTGCACAAGTCTGGCCGCAAGCATAATGACGCCGACTGCTTGTCTAGGGCCCCAGTCGAATCTCCACCTGACAGCACCGACGACGACGATGACGCTCGTTTTCTCGGAGCAGTTAGAGATACCGACATGGGAGCACTTCAACGAGACGACCCCGTGCTTCGCGCCGTGATCGACCACCTCGAAGGTCAAGGAAGTTCCGTTCCGCAAGTCCTGGCCCGAGACTTGTCAAGCTTCGTTCTGCGGGGAGGTGTGCTCTTCAAGAAGAACTTCGGAACCAGCAACCCTGCCTGGCTGCTGGTTGTGCCTGCCAGCCTGCGAGAAGACATCTTTCAAGCATGCCACGACGACCTGACGGCTGGCCACCTTGGCTACAGCAGGACGCTCGCCCGGATTCGTGACAAGTACTACTGGCCAAGACTCCCGAAAACCGTCCATCTGTACACACGGTCGTGCCATGAGTGCCAACGACGTAAGAAGCCTCCGACAAATCCAGCAGGACTCTTGCAGCCGATATCTGCCCCGACTACGCCCTTCCAGCAGGTCGGAATGGATTTGCTCGGGCCGTTCCCAACATCGACGCAAGGGAACCGGTGGATTATCGTCGCGACCGATTATCTTACACGATACGCTGAGACGAAAGCCCTTCCATCGGGAACAGCGGTGGAAGTCGCCAAGTTTTTCGTCAAGTCCATTCTCCTTCGACACGGCGCACCTGAAGTGTTGATCACAGATCGAGGGTCATCTTTCCTGGCACAGCTGACTCAAGAGGTACTTCGGCTCAGTCACACCAGCCATCGATGAACCACCGCTTTTCACCCGCAGACCAACGGGCTAACAGAGCGGCTCAATAAGACCATCGCCGACATGATCTCCATGTACGTCGACGTGGAGCATAAGACGTGGGACGAGGTGTTGCCGTACGTTACATTTGCGTACAACACAGCGGTACAAGAAACCACAGGAATGACGCCGTTCCAACTGGTGCATGGCCGGACGGTTACGACAATGCTGGACGCCATACTGCCTCACGTGCCAACCGACGATGGCAACGACGACGCTCAACTGATCTCTCAACGCGCGGAGGAAGCTCGTCAACTGGCAAGAATCAAGATTCAAAACCGACAGCGAGTCGACGCACGCGGTATAACCTTCGTCGCAGGGACGTCCATTTCCAACCCGGGGACCGGGTATGGGTGTGGACACCGATTCGGCGCCGCGGACTCAGCGAGAAGCTTCTCAAGCGCTATTTCTGACCGTACAAAATCATCCGACGCCTCGGCGATCTGAACTACGAAGTTCTACCCGACGGAACGCGCCCATCTGCAAGACGCCAGCCACGACCCGAGGTGGTGCACGTCGTCCGGCTCAAGCCGTATTACGAAAGATAGAACTTTGAACTCTCGTCAAAGAGTGAACTGGGAATTGTGAAGTGTGGCTTGCGACTCTGCTATCTTTTTGTCGTGTATTTGTGTTTTACCTTTGTGGTGCATCGGGACGATGCACTTTTTTTAAAGGGGGGAATAATGCCGCGAGCGCAGCTGACAAAATAGGCAGCGCGCTCGTGGCCTAACGGTTATCGCGCGTGCCTTCCACGCAGAAAGCCCAGGGTTCGATCCCTGGCAGCGCCGCGTCTTTTATTTATTCTTCCAATTTAGATTTCTGGTAATTTCGAGAACCGTGTTGCTCGTTCTAGGTTAGAATGTTCTGCGCGCCGAATATTCCAGGCCGAATGTTCCAGAAGCCCACGCCTGCACAAAAGGGGCTCCGCGTAACCAACCGGACTCAGTCCCGCTACGCTCTATTGTTATCTTCTGTGTCCTTCTTTATTATTGGGCACAAGTTCGCCCTATTAAACGTTTAGTTTCTTCGGTTATTCGCCGCCTCATCACTTGTCCTTCGTGACAATATATTGCTTCATCAAAAGCTTCCCCTTCAACGGTATCATTTGTTCGTCCACTGAAACTTCCTCCTCTAGTTGTAGGTCCAAGCAGCGCACCCTGATGCTGTCAAAGAAAGGGCGCACCTTCCACAGCTTGTCCTGGCAATCAGAAGGCTCACTGACAGCAATATGGAGGTTATTCCTCAACTTGAAAAACCTCTTTGCGGTCATTGTTTCTGAGATAAGCGGAACTTTGGCAGTATTGTCCCAATACAGTCTCACTCGGGGAAGCGATATCACGCCCATCAGCACGTGCATTTCAACAAGCTTCCGAACCTCGTCTGGACTTGTGTTTATATTAGTGTGTGACGTTAGCGCACTGTACTCATTTGTCGCTTCTGTGATGCCCTTGAATACAGACTGGGGAACGTATCTCGAGAAATAAGTGAGTGGTGTGCTCGTCTCATCCGCCGTCACAGCAAGGTCTCCCCGCGCAGAAAAGCCGGTGTCTTGAGGTGGTGTGTACCTTTTTTTCTTCCATGTCACGCTTGTGCACGGGACATCAGCAGTGCTCTCCTCGTCTTCGTTTGCATCCTCCCCCGCAGCTTCTTCATTCTCCACGTCATTAGCTTGCTCCGGCTTTTGGCACGCATTGGTTTCAAAGGTGTCATCTTCTTCATCGCTCTCCCCTACGTCAGACACGTCTCCATTCACAATCCGCTCCAAAAGTCTTCCAGCTGATTCTCCCGTCTTTTCATGGCTTTTTCTTGCATAAAAAGAAGAACAAGGCAGAGTCAAAAAGCCTGGAAAACAAGCAAAATTGGTTCTTTGACAAAGTTTCTGCCACCTTTGAGGCGCTTTGTACACGATTGTGTATGCCAATAAATTGGGAATTTTTGAAGCCCGCCAAGATGCTTCTTGCCATAAACTCTGTTGTAACCGAATATTTATAATGTAGTATAAAACTTGTGATTTTACTTCGGGCATAATTCATGCCACGCTTGCTACATAAATTAGAAAAGTTGACCTACCTGCCGCGGCCGTTGTGTTCGACGCCATGCTTCTTGTTTACATCGTATCTCCCGAAAATCCCGATAGATGGCACCAAAAACTGTCATGGTTGCTAGACGACTAAAATATAGTTATGCCAAATTTAGTTTAACTAAAATATTTGCATTCTAAACGCGAAATTAGGTTTTTCTTTTAATGTACACAATTGTGCACATAGCACCTGAAAGGGTTAACCGATGCTCGAGCACGCTCAAGCTGTGCCTTTTATTTATCTGTGAGGGACAATAAGAAAGGGATTCCTCGTGCATAACTTCTGCAATATAAACTTCATTGTTCACGAACAGATCAAGGGAGTCATATAGTTCGCAAGCGGAATACCTTTCGGGAAAGAGGCTTCCGCGAAAGTCTCAATATATTCTCTATAGAGCTGTTTAGGGCACCAGCCGAGTTAGCCAGAAGAGGTCTGAGGAGCTTCCCGAGAAAAAGCTCGCAGAGTTCTTAGCTGTGGTACCGGTCTCTGCAGTTAGTACACCACATCAGCGGGCAGTCCATAAGGTGTGGAAGCTCACCGCTCGAGAGAACCTTGCCAATCCGTCCAGAACGACGAATCTCTGCCAACTGTAGAGCCCTCTCGACAAAGGTGCAGACGAGCTTGCACGGCCAGACAGCTTCAGGTCGTGGATAGCTGAGTCCTCTTTGGTCAAGGCTAAACACGAACTGATTTTCTCCGTCACGAGATTCATTTCCCTTAAAGACCGACCTACGGAACCATTTTCCGCAAGGTAGGAAAATGCCCCTCACGCCCCTCCTCTTCTCACCCTCTCCCAAAAGTCACGTGATGGCAGGGGCTTCTTTCGTGTCGGCTTAAGCCCCTGCCATCACGTGACTTTTGGGAGAGGGTAAGAAGAGGAGGGGCGCGAGGGGCACTTTCCTACCTTGCGGAAAATGGTTCCGTAGGTCGGTCTTTAAGTTACAGCTTGCATTCAGGACACGTCACCTGCAAAGTTGAGCGGGTTCTACACATTAGCCTTCCTTGCTTAATTAAATCTGTCTTGAAATTCGTCGCAGGTTTGTCGCAGTTTTTTTAATTCGCTCGTTCAGTCGTTTGGCTTGCATTTGAAGGCGGTGCGCGTTTTTCTTGGCATCTTCCATGAAGCCTATAGCTGTCAAATTGAATGACGTCTGACATTCTTTCACTTCAAACTCTTTTTGCAGGCAAGGTTCAATAGCCACGCACTCATCAACAGCTTGTCTTCTTTCTGCAGGGGACTGCATTTTGCGTTGTCGGCTTCTACCGCTCGCATGCGACGTGGACGCGTTAGGTGGCACACGAACAAGCGTTCTGCGTCTCTTTGAACCTGCTGGTTGCATGTATACAACGAATACAATGGGAATTGAGTCGGCACCGCTATCGGTCGCAGTACCTTCCGCTTCATCCCTACCTTGTAGTCCTCCGCCTTAAATGCCTATATGTACAACCTCGGCTTTCTGCAGGGAAGATAATCCACATAGCGCTCCCCTCTCCTAAGCTGCGAGGGGGAGCCAGGTTGGGGCAAGGTAAAATGTGAAGGGATATAGGAAAGGAGGTGACGGGCAAAAGTGGAAAGCGCGAAGTGTACGTCGGCCTTTAAAATGAAGGGACCGCACGAAGCTCCTGGAGCTTGGTTGCCACTGGCTGCCCTTCTCGCTGCATTCTCGCGAAATGTTCTTCAACCAGGCATTCCAAAATTTCTCTCTAGACGGAAGCTCGTGATAGCAGAGTTCCGGATCTCTCGCAGCATTTGACTTACAACGCGGCACGCAACAGTTTTTAGGCATCGCGTGCTCCGTAACCCATCTGCACACTTTAAAACTGTGCAGAGACAGACAAAAGGCGGCTGTCTACGTCTCTTCTTTCTCATCCATCAGTGGTTATCGCCATGAAACTACAGAAACGAGCAAAAAAACGATCGAAAACACAAACCACGCATGCGAGCACAGGGTAAAACTGCGATATTTTCTCCGCGCAAAGTGGTGCAAAGGTGGGGGACAAGCGATTTTTGCGGCCTTTTGCAACCGCGACAGCGCCTTGGTATCGGCGAAGCCAATGACGGGCAGATATTTTCTCTGGGTCGCGAAGCAAGAGCGCGTCGGGCGCCTTTTCTATACTCTTTTTAACCTTATGATGTACCGCAGGAAAGGCTACAAGCGCGAGCTCCTTGCTCTATAAGGCACATCTCGGCGGCACAAGCTCTCGTGCGTTAAGAGTAGCTCCCAACGCTATGAGCTCGCGCTTCTAGCCTTGTCTGCGGTACAACATAAGGTGAAACGGAGTATAGCTCACAAGACCACTCGCCGATGTGCAGCGCCTCCACGGCAGATGGGAGAAGTTCTCCTCTCACGCGCGCTCTTTTGTTTTCGGAAAAAATCGGCAGGCCGCGCCAACAGGGGGATCGAGAGGCCGTGGCTTGTGGTTTCAAATATATAGGTCAGACTTCAAGATGCATCAATGATAGACTAACTGAGCACAAACGGAACGTGAAAAACAAAGTGTCAAACTCGGAATTGGCTACACATATTCAGGAATGTAACGATTGTGAAGTTGACTGGTCAGGAACAGAGGTGCTAGACAGAGAATCTAACGACATGAAACGTGTAGTGAAAGAAACTATTAGAATAAATACGTCGGGAAATTGCGTAAGTCAAGCAACAATGCAGCTAGGAAGCCAGTCAAAAATGTTTCTCAAGATATGAATATTTTATATTTATTATGCAATGTTTTTTTTTTTTTTTAGGAGGACATTGTATGAAGCGTGCGGTTCTAGATTAGGTTTTGGACGTTTGCTGTTTTCTTTTTGTTTTTTTGTTCAGACCGTCCTTACAGAGGACATTGATAAGGTCTTCACTCTTAAGAAAAAGCTAGTAGTATTTACTAGTTAAGAGCTAGTAACCGCTTGTCACATATGTTACTAGGTACCTAGTAACTTTAGGTAGCAACGGTCAAGCTAGTAACGGTTACTAGGTCAAGAAGCTAGTAACCGTTACTAGCCTCAAAGTAGAATCCATGCATTTTACTACCTCTAGCTAGCAACTAGCGCAACCTCCCGACGGAAGACCGGAAACGCAACTAGTCACGTGATTTCCTGTGGATAAAAAAGGTGTGGGGTTATGCCACTTACCACCAGGTGGCAGGCGCAAGAAAAATTGAAACTGGAAATTAGTAATCCAGGGGGCGCTAGTCAACGTCCAATTAAATGTACACCTAAAAGGACGCCGATTATTTATAGTTTATTTCAATTCTTTCACATTCACGAGTTGATACATACATACACCCACCCACATTTTTAGCACACAACCGACACAATACATTCAACACAAACACACGATCACTCTATATAATCGCTAACTTACGTACGGGGGCAGTGGGAATCGAACCCAGGAGGTTTTCCCACCGCAAGCTTACAAGTTGAGACGCGTTAGCCCACTCGGCCACTTCCTCCCTGCTAACTACCTTGACTGTCCTTCAGTGTTTTATACTGACCACTTGAGTGCGCAAACTTCTTGTCGTGTATCAGCACGTCAGTTCTTCGCAGTCGCTAGGTCAGTTGCCCGACGAGGCAAACCGCATAAAAGTGACGGGAACAAGCGGCCAAGCCGATGAGCGGCATTTCCTAGAAATTAAAAAACCGAGCGACGCGACGGGTGACCGTGAGAAATCGCCGTCGCTCGTCGCTGCCTCCGTCGATAGTCTCGTCACTCGCTAAATCGATTACATGCGGTTCAGCTTTTAAAACGAATGCTGTCGCCGTCGGCGAGAGGGTGCTTTCCCGCGACGACGGGGAGTACGACAGCAGCTGCACTTCTTTCGCGTGCTGCGATACAAAAATGCATGCAAAATTAATACCGCGTGCAGCTCGCATCTTAATTTTTGTACTATACGCTGACGAATGCTCGCGTTTTTGGGGAAGAAATAAGCAAATTTAGAAAGACTCGTAGAATGCCAAAACCGTTTTTTTCATTAGTCCTAAAGCTACATACACAATTAACAACGCACATCAACGGTTGTGACAGTGCACTGTCACGACCGAAGACAGCTCAATCAGAATCATTCAACCACCGAGCACACACAAACCGTGAAGAAGTTCTCAGTGTCAAGTAGGAGGAGGCAGAGAAAAGCTTCTTGGACGACGAAACCCAATCCAGTGACAGCGGCACCGGCTCGTTAGAACTATCCTCAGAGCAGTCCAGGTCCACGCACACACTCGCCCCGTCGAGCGCACGAACGTTAACTATGCACTCCAACACGGGAACACGAGAACTGCCCACGACACAAGGCAAAAACGGCAGGTTCACATTGGAGAAACTAGCGTCTTGCGAACTCCGACCACTCCGACTGGCCCCAACTTGCTTGTCGTACAATGTTGCCAAGCGTCTCTTGTGAAAGAAAAACATTAGTTTATAAAAATACAAAAATAAAAAAAAATATAGAAAACGGAATGAACTTTTTTATTTGTTTTCGGAAACGTTTTTAGTGTGGTAAGTGGCTATTTTCATCCCAGTTAAAACCAAAACGAAAATATAAACGCTCACAAACGAATGCAAACGAGAAGGAAGGTAAATAAGCCGCATGGTCATTGCATCAACAATGGCTGCTGCGCTCGCTGCAGCGCTGGCTTCCACGTCGTGCTGGTACGGAGGCTGCGATCGTTATAAAGTCAGCTCCAACCCTTAAACATGCCCCCTCATACAATATTTGACGCTACGATTGCGTGTAGATACCTCCCCCTGCGATCCGAAACAGCAAGTACGTCGCTAACGCTGGCAATCGGGTATGAAGCAAGCGCCGCCATCTTCTCCGCGCCTTTGCGGTAGTAAATAGCTAGTAAAAGGGTAGTAACGGTCAGAAAAAGGTAGTAATGGCTGCATTTGCTAGCTTTTTCCTACCTATCGCCCGTTTGAGGTAGTAAATAGTTAGTGAAAGGTAGTAACGGTCAGAAATAGGTAGTAACTGCTGCAGTTACTAGCTTTTTACTAGCTTTTTTTTAAGAGTGTTGAAACTAGGTCTTTGTGGTTGTAATGGAAAGAGAAGCTATCTGTGTGCGTTGGCAGTAACCTTTTGTCGCGCTGTTGTCTGTCTGTATTTTTCGGATTGTTTTTTGTCAAGAGGTCACTGTATGAAGTGTGAGTTTCTAGATTAGCTTTTAGACGGTTCTTGTTCTTTTGTCTTTTGTTCAGAACGTCGGTACAGAGTACAATGGTTTACTCTTGCGGTTTAGGAGGTCTTTGTGGAAAGAGAGAAGTGTATCGGTGAGAGGTGACGGTGACCTTGGGAGATGGCTATAAAAGCTGTGAACGGAATAAAATTTGTTAGCTGAGTTTGAGACGTTTGTCCTGTCCCCTTTTTTCTGTCTTACAATTTTTCTTCAAGTTTCCTTCCCAGTCTCAGGATTTTAAAACATCATGATCAACATGCTTTAGTGGCGCCCTCTCGAGCCGTCGACACGGAGTGCGGCAGCCGTTAACGCTCGATGAGCCCACTACCCTTCCTCTAGTTCACGGCCACTCAAGCCAGGACCTGCGACGTCACGAAGGAGGTTATTTTTTGCTTGTTTTTGTAATTCTAATTTGCCTATAACTTTTAAAATAAAGCGAAATTTGAGAAAAGAAAAGTTTCATTAAGTTACTACGTTCAGTGCGCTCAGGTTCGGTGCAAATTAAAAACCAGTAAAAGAGTCATTGCAGGGCCCCTTTAAAGGGCGCACCGACCAAGGAGTTGTAGCTGCAAGGCGCATCTCCCTGTGTTGGGATGGTCAAAAGCGGAAAACGAAACACATAGTCTTAACCTTTGAGTTTACCACACTTCCAGGGCTGTGAAAGCTGATTATCTCCACTGCAAGGTTCGGCCCTATGTGCCTAATCCTCGGTGTTTCAAATGCCTGGGGTTTGACCATAATTCCCAGCATTGCCGTGGAAAAGCCACGTCTGCAAAATGTGCTATAGGACTCTTGCACCAACGGCGCACACTGTGCAAACTGCGGTGATCCCGACCCTGCATACTCTATCCTGCAGAACGGGGAAGGAAGAGCAGGAGAGAGCTCCTACCCAGAATTACTCCGTCTCTTTGCATTCTTGCGCAAGGGCAGCTATCCTCAGGTGGTGCAGCGGGGACCTGCACCACTAATGGTAGCAGTGACAACCCAGACGTCCTCTCTGGACTATGGGAGGCCACTGCAGACCCCCACGCCCCAGCTGAAAATTCAATTTCTGGGGCATGCAATCTCGGCTGGGCGGTCTACTGACCCTCCCAGCCAGAGTGCAAACCCTCGCGCTTCAACGGGACAATAGCCTTTGTCCTCTCGGGTTGTTTCCCAAACCCAGGATGGGCCGTTGGCTACCGCAACCATCCCTCTTCCGCAGTTTCCTTCCAGGGGGAAGGATGGACACTCTCGACCCCACTCCCTGGAGAGAGCACTATCGAAAAAGCGGCATGGCTCTCGTGTCGTACCTGCAGCGCCTAAGGGGCAGGAATGGGTGGACTTGGGCCCAGCACCTCCTCCGCCTTTTTGGCTGGGGCTAGTCGTGGACGGCATGGTGCCCCGTTCCCCGAACCTACCCAAACTTGCTGGAAAAGCCTCGCCTCAGGAAGCAGAGGCCATGGATGAGTGTACAGATGTCTTCACTCGTGCGTCTGACCAAGACGACATGGAGTGGCAGGCTCCTAAGAGTGAACACAAAAGCAAAAAATGAAAGACGTTTACAATTCTTTGTAATGCCGAATTAGAGCGTAGCTCTTGTGAAGGAGAAGAAGGGAAGGGTATGGAGGAGAGGGTCATGTGTGACGTGAGATGTGATATCACGAGGGTAAAATTTTCTCTCTAATTTTGGCGGAAAATTTTCCCAGGTTGAATGATGTCACAAGGGTAAAATTTTCCCGCTAAATTTAGCGGGAAAGTTTCTGCCAAATTTAGCGGGAAAATTTTGCCCTTGCGACATCACGTGTGACGTCATTTAGGGAAACGTCCCATAATGCAACGCGCGGTTACGCCGACGGCGCCGCCACTCAGGCCGGAAACGGGCGCCTAAGAGCTGCGCTCTAAAAGCCTCTGATCCCCACAAAGTGACATGGTGCAATACTTTTGACACATGCGGCAGCTCTATAACTTTTATTGATTCTCTCCCAGCTGTTGTTTTTAGAGCGCAGCTCTTCCGGCTTGAGCGGCGTCGCCGTCGGCGTAACCGTGCGGTGCATTATGGGTAAATTTTCCCGAAGGGACCCGAGGTCCTCTCGAAGGACCTCGGATTCCTTTGGGAGGACCTCGGGTTTCTTCGGAAGGACCTCGGGTTCCTTCGGGAGGACCTCGGGGAGGGGAGGTCACGTGCCCCCCCCCCGAAGTCACGTGACCCCCCTTCCCCGAGGTCACGTGACCTGGGGGGGTCACGTGACCCCACATGTCTCGTGCCCCCAGGTCACGTGACCCCCGTGAGGGAAGGAGGAGAAAGGAGGGCTATACCCTCCCCTCAGTACCCTTCCCTCCTCCTCCTCAAGAGCTGCGCTCCAATTCGGCGTTAGGGAGTTGTAAATGGCTTTCATTTTTTATTCACATTTTAACTCTCTTTTAAAACAATGACCAATTTCTATTTCTGCAGTAGAACGGCCGGGGCCTAATCAGAAATATTAATTATGTAAGTTATTTTATGGACAAGCCGAGACCCATTCCACTCAGCGTGCAAGAAACACAGTGCTCTGCTTAAATAATTTCGGAGTTGGTGTCTCGACCTTTCTGGAGTAAAGAACAAAAAACCGCTTTTGCCTGCATGTCCTAGTTTTTATTTTAAAAATGGACAAAGATTGAGGTATTCGGTCCCTCTCAACTCCTTCACCATCTTCCGAGTCACGTGCGCTGTGACGAGATTGGGGGACGCGCTGGGTTCCTGTGAAGCTCTCTAGAGCCATCAGTGAGCAGCGAGAACACACCCGCTCGCGGCTACGTGACCACGTGCTTGCGCAGCGCGATCAACATGGCGAACGGAGGAAAGTCGTCCGGGTCCAGCCATCCCCGTCCGGTTCTGCCCCCGACCCCCTTCGGCTTCTGGCGGCTGTTCGCGGTAGCAGAAAGAGCTGACGGTTTTTGTTGACCTCTGATAGATGGCGCCACTAAACCTCCGTATAATAAAAGTTTTGTCGATGATACGAAGTTTTTGACGCATTTATATTTATGTTGGAACAACAAGATTTTTAGAAAAATTACCTTTTATCGAGCAGGTATTTGCACAACTTCCTATCTTTTTACAAGTCCCCCATTGGGCGCGTTCAGTAGTGGCCCCGGAGTCAAGGAGTCACTGACTCCTTCCACTGGACGGCCAAAAGTCACTTCCGGTGCACGTAACTCCGGGGCTTTGGAGTCAAGCTCCGAAGCACCGAGTCCGGAGACGGTGCACGTAGAGTCAAAGGAGCTAAAGATGACGTCATTTCCTAACTGGTGACAATTTCCGGCGCTAAAAGAGAAAAAACAAACAAAAATGGTGGGATAAACTGCGTCGGTTCTGTCGCGGGTGTGCGGATAGCTCGCTTTTGTTAATGAAAAGTGCTCAAGATAAGACGAATAACGCGTTCGAATTTCTTTTCCAGGTAAGGCTCTTTTCGAAAAATGCATTGGACCATATTTTGTTTGGTTTGATATGCTAATAAACAACGTAAACGTTCATTTGACGCCGTTGCACGGAAACTCGGTCAATATCGACGATAATCCTCTCCGCGCTGAACAAAGCAAGGCAGGGTATGAACGCGAATTCGGTAGCCGGTTGGACACTCACGCAGAGCATGATCCCGATTGATGTTTTGTTTGCGTAGCTAAATCGGGGTGCACGTTGGCTGACGCTCGCTTCGGCCGCCAAAACTTTGATCGCCGAGCGCGGCCGAACTTTTTGTGTGTATACGAATACATTTTATAGGAAGTTCGTTACGAAGGGCAGAACAAACGTATGGCCGTATAAAAGTATCGCAACCGGCGGCGTAGATTCGCCGAGCTCTATATTTTGCGTGTGCTGACGACGTTTTTGTCGGTTCTTATAACAGTAGGGAGTTTTAGAATAGCGCACGCAAAAGCTTTGCGTACGCAAAGAATAGCGTCGTCGCCACTGCGCATGCTCCGAACGCAAACCAGGTTTTGCGCTTTGCGTGCGCAATTTTAGCGTGCGCTATTTCTCGGAAATAGCGTGCGTACGCAAAGAGTCTTTGCGCTTCTCCAAGGAGGATTCGTGATGAGAAGTTGGCTAGAGCCAAGACGAGCGAGTTAAACAAAAAATGGCGGCTTCCAGTATTATGTCGGCGATGTCGGCGGTCGCTTTGGCGGCGTCGTGAGCGCGACGTCGGCGGCATCCTCGCGACTGCGATTTTCACGGGACGACATTGCACTCGGTTTGGAAAACCCAGTAGGGTGGACAACGATCACCGGCAACTTGATGCTTGCGACAAGCGAACATTTATCGGCGAAGGTCAGTACACTCTTGCCGAGGCGACGCATGCGGCGGACACGACCGGTCGACCGCTCGCGTCGCACTCTCACGTTTAAACAAATGTAAAATTGTTACTCCGGACCGAAAATCTTGTTTTTTTCTCAAGTTGCAGCATTTCGTGTGTGAAATAAAAGTCGTGACTGTATCTTGGTGGCGTTGCAAGCGCGAGATGCTTGGGTTTTGCGTCGCGGCGGAGAAACGCTATTCTAAAACTCTCTTGCGTCGCGTGCGCTAAAGCAAGCGCTACATTTAGCGCTAGTGTGCGCTAAAATTGCGTACGTTATTCTAAAACTCTCTAGTAGCTGCCTTTGCACCGCCAAGCGAAGGGCTCGATCGCGTTGCATCGCTTCGAACAGCAGCGCTGATGTGTACAGTCACTCGCTTTTTCTTCAGCAACCTTGTCAAGACTTCTTCAATACCGACGTCAAATAAAAGCGATCGTGCTCGCCATCGTCTGCTTCCAGTTTATCCGGAGACCGTCTGGCACAGGAGAGGAAGCGGAAATTGCGTAGAAGCAGGTTTGGAGCCGCGGTTTTTTTTGCCGTTCAGTAGGCGCTCCGATGACTCCGACTCGAGTGACTCCGTTCGGAGATAAGGGAGCCGCTACTGAACGCGCCCATTGACGTCATGCCGCGTGGTTCTCAGTGGCCGCCGCTCGCGGCTGCAGGTCGGGAAATATTCTGACTTTTGCCTCGCGATTACGCGACGGAATCACATTTCGAAGGAAGGGGATGTGTTTTCTGTACCTTGTGACAAGATAAACAATGTCAAAAGTAGAAGATGCAAATTCTGTCAACGTTAAAGGGATTGTCCGGTCGAAACCGGAAGTACTTAAATTTTGGCGCTCGTTACGTGCCTTCATAAAGACAAACGTTATTTTTATTTTGATATATGATCTCCCCTTATTAATTAAATCTTTCAAGGGCGTATGTACGAAACTGCACCCCGAATTTCGCCAGTGCCAATGGTTGACATCCGTAGCTGCTGCGTGACGTCACAAAACGCAAAGGTTTGTCGGATGGTCGGGATAACAAGCGTTGGTCGACGGATATCTTGTATTTTGTTTCGAATTATATAGTCTCCTTGGCTGTATACCCTACTGAAATAAGTTTCTTTTAATGCAGTTCCTAAGTATATGCAAAAAAAAAAAGTCAAGCCTTTTAGCAGGATATTACTCGAAAACAGCCATAAGCGTCGAGCAAACGTATGCCGTTTCGTGCAAACAACTGCGACGGCCACCGATCGAACTAGGAGCTCTTGAAACACAAAGAATGCAGTTTTTTTTTTTTTTTTTTGCCTCTAAAGCAGCATCTAGGTACACGAAGCGGCATCTGGGGCCCTATGTTGCACGTTTTGGACTCCCACGGCGACTATGGAGAAGGAAGTGACGTCAATGACACAGCAAACGCAGATTGGATGTTGACAGAAAAAATAAAATCAACATCCAATCTGCGTTTGCTGCGTTGTAGACGTCACTTCCTTCTCCATACTCGCCGTGGGAGTCCAAAACGTGCACCATAGGGCCCCTGGGTACAGATATCGGCGGATCTACTGGATCGGTGATGAGGCTACTGGTCGTTCCCTCGGAGGCGATTTCCGCGGGTCGAAGGCAAACGGCCAATCGTTCAAATGCATGTCGTCACTTGACTTGGACGAGCTTGGTGAATCGTAGCCACGCTCCTTGTTTTACTCGCGGTTCAAACAGAATCGGGCTGCACGCGTGCTGAATACAACTTTTAGCACCTTTCCAAATGGCCTAGCTCTTGGTTTCGTTTCAGTTTCGCCGCATAATCAAACCGATTGATCCGATTTGGGCGAGGAGGGGGTGGACGTAGTTGAATATCGTTGGCACAGCTTCACACCTCAGCTTACGAGCCTTCTGTCCGCTTAGAGGTCAGTTCGTAGCTCTCTTCCGTGAGATGATTGCTGCATAAGCGGAACCCAGTCCCTACGCACGTCGACGAACCATTTTGCTCGTCACTGCACGTCGCGCGGTTAAGTGCGGAACGTCACCTCTTGGTTCGCATGTGCTGCCCGGTGGTTGTGGCACCCAACCGCGCAACCAAAAACCCCACCCATCCACGAAACAAGTCGAGCGCAACAACAAAAACGAAGCACGCTGCGGCGTTCACACGCAAGCAAACGAGGAGACAAAAATGCTCGCTTTGCGTTCTGTGACGTCAGAGCTCCAATGTTGCCAACGAAAGTCGCGTTTACGCTGTTTACGCTAGGAAGCGATGGGAGCACTATAAATTCAATTACTCATTCAGAGGGGCATATAAAATTCAGATTTTGCGCGTACGATGCGTCTAGAGGCAATAACAATGATATTCAATTGTTTTTTCGAATACAAAATTTGACCGGACAATCCCTTTAAAATCGTTGCACAGCCCCTTTAAAAAAATGCTCATAAACAGATTTTACGTCGGCATCAAGTTTTTAAAAAAGATCGACTCTCCCTTAAAGGACACATGCAAAGGAAAAAAAAAAACACTTTTTTTAAACAGCTTAAATGGAAAAAGGATGTCATAAGACGATTTTACAACGAAGAACGGCGCTATACGAATTTGTAGTTGGCGGCCGCGGGAGCCGCGGAAAAGTGGTCCTTATTTATCACGTGACTGGCCCTTATTTATCACGTGGTGCTTGCGCTCTTTCGGAAGCTTCCTATGGCCTCTAAAAGTAACTCATTCATCTTTGTTCGAAGTATAACAAAAACCTAAGATTAATAAGTAACTTTTAGAGACCAAAGGAAACTCCTGAAAAAGCGCCAGCAGACGTGATAGACCTGTGCGCCGGTCAGATGACGGCGGCGGCGCCCCGAAACAGACGAACTTGTGCGGCGACGGCGGCGTGGAGAAACACAGCGGCCCGAACCGTGAACCGAAAACCGGAAGAAAACGTTATTTTCGCTCGAACCGGAGTTGAACCGGAACGAAATAATTTTTTTTCGCTCCGGAGCGGAACCGATATGTTTTCCATGCGGTTTTCGGTTCATACGCGAAGTCAGGTCGCGTGAAAAGTGCGTGACGAAAAAAAAACAGTAACCTGGAAAAGAAACCGAAAATGTAAAAAAAAAAAAATAACTTCTTTTCGCGCAAACCGCAGAAAGCCGTGCGCTTGTTAAGAGACTGCGTGTCCAATGTGTTATCCTGATCAGGAAGCTAGGATTGAAGAAACCAATGCTTGATTGTCCAACGCGGTGGATGTCCACGCTGCATATGCTCACCTGGCTACTTGAACTAAGAATCTTCGCCGGAGGGTTGCTTTCAAAATAAGTAAGCTCCAGGTCGACTGAAGACACATGGGCGGAAGTCGAAACGCTAGCAGTATTGCTTCGCCCGGCAGAAGTGGTGACGAAAGCATTGCAGAAGGAACAGATCACTGTAGGAGATTTCTAAGGAGCATATGGCTGACACATTCCATGGACACTTCCAAGATATCGTCGCCGTTAGCAAAGGCCTTGGTCCAGTCAATGAAAAAGCGGGAGCAACAACTTCTTGACACGGATGTCTTCTGTGCAGCAGTGTACATGGATTCCCAGCTACCGCCTTCTTCTCACCCCTGCGCAAAAGTACCGGGCCACGTTGCATTTGACAAAGACTTGGAGGCGGATCCCAGTTCTGCGATGCGAGCAAGATTCTACGTTGTCTTCTGAAACTGCGGTGGCTCCAGAAGATCCGGACGACGCCCTGGAAGCGCTCCTCAAGGAAAACGAGGTTGAGGCTGGCGTGCACGTTCGAGGTACCAGTAGCTCCCTTTATATAGCATGCCTCCTGGAGATGCTAGACAAGGAGCCGCGGCTTTCAAGGGACGCTAACGTGTTGCAGTTTTGAGAAGAGAGACGAGAGCGCCATCCAGAGGTCTGCGCATGGCGCGAGTAGCCCTGGGAGTGCCTGCGACCCAGATCAGCGTGGAGCGAGCCTTTTCTGCACTCAAGTTCATTTTATCGTCTCAGAGGGGCCGTCTTTTCCCGGATATGCTTCACGACGTCCTGCTTCTTCGGTCAGCTGCCTGACATTGAACCGCGCTTTCACCCACGTCCCGAGGTGTCCCAGCACTAGCTCGTTCGTTCCACACAATAATGCGACACTTTGCTTTTAGGGGCGAAGCAACTTAGGGGCTAGCCATGTCCGTGTGTCTGTCTGGCATCCGGTGCTCGTGCTCCTGCTCGTGAGCTCACGTGCTCACGTGCTCGTGTAGGAAAAAAAAAAAGAAAAAAAAAAAGAAATATGTTTGCGCAGTCGACAGGATTCGAACCTGTGCGGGGAGACCCCAATGAATTTCTAGTCCATCGCCTTAACCACCCGGCCACGACTGCGGGACGAGTAGGGGGCTCTGAGATGTGGTAGTAACTCAAGAGCTAGGGATGTCATGGATGAAACGTTGCATGTAGCCGCTCAACGTCTATACAGGAGAGGGCGCTGCGGTCAAATGCGTATATAATCGCGTTAAACTTTGCATGCATTGGCTCAACGTTTATAGACGAGAGGGCGCTGCGGTCAAATGCTCAAATGCGTATATAACCACGTTCCATACCACACATTCTCTTTCTGACATGGATGAAAACGAACGAAAGGCTCGGCATGCTGCGGCTCAGCGTCTACGCAGACAAGCACCACCAGAGCTTCGCCCTAATCAACATCATTCACCACGTGGAGATGCGGTCAATTTTTAATGTAACACGTTTATAAAATGTGCAAAGTTAATTTTTTTGCAGTCTTCAATTGTTTTTGTAGGATATGAGAACGAACCGGTTTGAACCTTTATTTTTTCACTCCGGAGTTGAACCGGAGCTGAACCGTATTCCCTGAACCGAAACGAAAACCGGAGCGAAAAAAAATTGCAGTGGCTTAGCTCGGCTAGCTTAGGTTCAGCTGGTTATTCGTAGCTTTCCTGGTTGTCTAGGATTAGCTTGATTATCATGCTTACTGCTGCTTCAATGACACACACGGTATACGCATTATGTGACTACTTCGGGATCCGATGAGTTAAGCTTCTCCGCTCTTCTGCGCCGCTGAGCAGCAATTTCGCTCTCCTTCTCCATGGCTATACCCGCTATACCACACTGGCAAACGCCCCGCTATATGTATACCCCCACTGAGACCTCTGCGCATGCGCACAAAATGAGAGGCGCTACCAAGCGGCTCCGGTGCAGCGTCAGACTTGGCTACTGCGCAACGGAGGTGCACAGCTGGGCACGTGGCGGCGCCAGTGCGTCTGCCGCGGCTATGACGTCACTCCTCTGGAATGCGCAGACCGCCGAGGCGCGCGCGGCGGCGGCGGAGCGCGCGGCGGCGGCGGCGGCTCCGGCGCGCCAGCTATGCAGCCGCCTCGGTGGCTCCGAGGCGAGAGCGCTGGCCTACGGATCCCCATGTGGCGGGTTCGAATCCCGGCCGAGGTGCCCGCAATCTGACGGAGGCGTATTGAGGAGGAGGCGCCGTGTAACCGAGCTTTCGGTCGCACGTCAAAAGATCCCCAGGTGGCACTGGCGTACCAACTTGTTTTTGAGTGGGGGGGGCAAACCAGACCCCTCCCTCCTCCCCCCCCCCCGAGTCGCATATTTTTACTAGTGATGGGCCGAACGTTTGCCGAATTGAAAATTCGGCGCAACTTTTGCCGAACTTTTCTAAAGATTCGGCAATCATTCGGCAAAAATACAGGGTGTCACAAAAGAAAATTTACACGGTCTTTTTTACCGCAAAAATAAACAAGGCATCGCCGAACGCTCATTCTCCGCCCAAAGGTAGCGCTAGAGGTCACAACCAGATGCCCAAGTTTCAGCCCGATCCGATAACTTAATCAAAAGTTATAAGTGATTTTCTGAAAAGTTCAATGGGAAAATGGCGGCCGACAGAGTTTTCGAATACATGGGGCTCTATGGCACTAGAAACCGAAAACAGGCAAACACGGGCTCCATTTTCCCATTGAAATTTTCAGAAAATCACTTATAATTTTTGATTAAGTTATCGGATCGGGCTGAAACTTTGGCATCTGGTTGTGACCTCTAGCTCTACCTTTGGGCGGAGAATGAGCGTTCGGCGATGCCTAGTTTATTTTTGAGGTAAAAAAGACCGTGTAAATTTTCTTTTGTGCATTGATATTTAGCTTTTTGTGACAAAAAAAAGGTTTATGTTTTTTTTTTCTTGACTTAAATACAACATGTAGTGCCTATTGACACACTTATGAGTAAATAAGGTGATATTCTACAAGATAATTGTATCGATGTTGCTTTTGTGTGTTTACTGGCCATTTTAGTGTTTGCTTGCAGAAAGTGGCGTGACAACGAGCTCGAGGTTGGGTAGCAGCCGGCGCAGTCACGAATCACGCTACGAGAGTTTTGATTTTGAGGCCTCATCAGCTCACGCCTGCAAGTGTGTTTACATTGCTCAAATAAAGGCAATCACTGCGTTCTTACTTTCTCTGGGAGACACCGTTTCGTGCGTGAAAACGAATGCAGCGGTTGCTGAGACTTCACCAGAAGTGATAACAATATTGTAAATATGCATGTTTTTCGATTTGAGTCACTTGACGTCAGCTTTGCATGAAAGTGTGCGTTCCATATTCGCAACGTGCAGTTTTTAACCATTAAAATTCACGTTTCTGGTGTTAGGACACACAAGGACGTTTAGGAAGTTGGGGAGATTTAGGAATGTCGGATGTGCAACGTCGAGCATGATAGTTCTGTGTTTAGTTTTATGCAGATACATGAAAATCGCGATATAACGCGAACTAAAAGAAATATTATTCTGTTTTGGCACAAACTACTTTTGAGCCGAAAACAAAATTGTTATAATAATGATAATAATAATAATAATTTTATTTGCACATGCTGGAAGCGGCCCATGTGGTGGTGTGCGGGGTAGGCAGATAGGTGAAAACCCTTACGCAGAGCGCCTGCCAGCCAGACTTGTACGTAGTTCAACTACTTTGCTCAAGTTACTGTAGTTTAACTACTTTTCTGGGTAGTTTAGTAACTTTCAAATACATTTCTATTTTGGTAATTAGTAGTTTAGCTACTTTTCCGAGTGACTTCTACTCAAATTACAAATTACTTCCGAATTTTAGTGGTTGTTTTGCCTATCAACAAAGATAAGATGTTGGAAGATCAGCTGATATTTGCAGAGGGGGAAGCATGTGGCGTAGAAAAGGGGGGAGGAAGAATGTGATTTGGATAGTCAAAACCCCCCTAAAATTTTAACGAGCCCCCCACTGCAATAACACTGCTACTAGGCGCGGGGAGTGAACAGACACGACGCAGGAGAGACCGAGGAACTGTCGGATTAGCGCCGAAGACTGGCGTTTCTTCGTATCCCGAAGCTCATGGAAACTTGACGCATTTGATGAAACGGCTTGTCCCCGCTTCTTCCCTATGCAAGTGGTCTTGCCCACTACAGGAGGTATGCACACTTCATCCTCACTCAAAGGATGTAACAAAGTGCAGCACCCGCTCTGAAGTTAATCTGGTGCTCCTGTATAGCTTGTGCTGTCTTTCGAGACGTCATCTGGTCATTTCTCTGAATGAAGCAATGGCGGCTATAAGACCGATACAAATAAGTGCCTTATACGTTGATTGTGTTAAATGGTTCGTCAACGAGAATAAAGCAATTACTCTATAACGTATAAGTTGCCGCCATTTCTCCCCCCCCCCCCCCCCAAAAAAAAGGAAAAAAACTGATGCACCTCCGTTTTTGCCGCCCTTTTCGAAACAAAACTGATGCACCTCCGATTTCCCCTAAAGCAATGCATACCGGCCAATTAAAAAACAAAAAAAAACAAAAACAAACAAACGCTGTTTAGGGAATGAAAGGGCATTCCGAAAGAGTGTGTTAAAAAGTACTTCTACTTTACTTTGGAAGTACATTGTATTTATGGTACTTTACTTCAAGTACATTGCACCCGGTGTACTTACTACTTTACTTGAAGTGCATAACCTCTCCTTTACTTTGTACTTCCAAGTAGTTTTTAGACGTACTTTACGCAACACTGTAAGCAATCAAACACTGTCTGCAAAATCAAGCTCAGGCAGTGCTAAACCTCAAAGGAGAAATGATACATTCACAGTACATCCTTGACCAAAAAGAAGTACACAACTATTAGTCATGCAGAAGCAGAACCAGCCATTAAAGCATTTCTGTGAATACGCAACCGCTTTATATTCGGCTAGCAGAATGTCGCTAACGCATCAAAACCTATGTAAGTACTTCCTTGTTAGCATAGAAAAAATGAAAGTGACTTCAAAAGTAATTCGCTACTTTTTAGAGTAATTAGTAATTTACTCACTTACTTTCCACTTGAGTAATTTCTACTCTACTCAAATTACTTTTGAGGCTAATACTCAGTAACTTAACTGAATTACTTTTTTTATAGTAGCTTGTACATGTCTGCTCCCAGTCCGCCACCACATATGAAAAAACGAAACAGACAAATAAATGTACAGAATATACACACTACAGAAAGCGCGTAAAAAGGAAAGAGAAGGAGGGAGAAAACATGTATTACATTATGACGAGGATGCCAGCTGGCTGGCAAACTCTCGTGACTCGGCCCCGTTTGACGGCAGTGGGCTGCGCACACTGAGCGTAATTGTCAGTTGTCAGTCAATGTTTCAACTTCATCGTTGCATCAATGGAAAGGTCAAATAAAAATTACGTTATCCAGAATGCACCGCATCATTTGTCACTCGCGCAGTGGACTGCGTAAATTACTGGTCGATCTTCTGTTCTTGAGGCAGATAATATTGAAGAAAACCACACTCGCAAAGCTCAGAAACGCACAGTTACCATGTCGCCTACTCCACACCTCGCCATAACCGCTGGATGTACTAAACTGTGCGGATTCGATTCCACGCCAAAATGTCCAACGAGACGAAATGTCCAACGGGTCAGAATGTCCAATATTGGACATTTCGTCTCGGTGGACATTTCGTCTCGTTGGACATTTTGACTCTTTGGAGATTTCGACCCGATTGGAGATTTCGACTCGTTGGACATTTTGACTCTTTGGACATTTTGACTTAATTGGACATTTCGAATCGGTGGACGTTTTCACCCGATAGACATTTTGACCTCTATGTGTGTATCGTTGACCCAGACTCTGGCACTGCATAATGCTGAGACGGACGTCTTTAGAATTCCGAATGCTCACACGCGCCCCGGGTTTTCACTAAAGCGGTAGTAGTGTGATGACTTGAAGAAATCTGACAAACTTTTTTTGGAGAAAACAAAATATTTCTAATCGCAAAAAAAAAAAAAAATATACGTTGCGGACGCTGAACGTCCGGTAAAATGTAACCCTAGCGGTTGGAAGAAAATGTCAAATTTCAGATTTGTGCTCTGGTTAAAAGATGAGGGGGGGGGGGGGGGGTTATTTAACAAATGGGGCCCGTTCCCGGTGACGGACGCTATTCATCATCATGTATTCGCGGGCTCTGTTGACCGCCATTTCAGCACTGAAAATTTCTAAGCATTGCCTAAAATGAATCAGACTACGCTATGTTCCGAAAAATTGGGTTAATTGCTCCAGCCGCTGGAGTTATATACTAACGGGGTCGGTGCTGACCGCGATATCCAGCTTATTTTTGCGATGCTTAAAACAGGGTTTCCTTCCTTAACCTGCAAATTAGGAGACACCTAAGGCAATATAATTAAACGTGATGAATAACGGCAGCAAATGCAATAATAGATTTTGTAATTAGGATAAGGTGATTGAAGCAAAGATAAAATATCGCTAACTAAAACTTTGGATTAGGTAGTTGGTTCATGACTAAAAGAAATGAAAAACGCAAAAAGACACGAACGAAAAAAAAAGAAAAAAAAGAAAGGTTGTGTTTTATGTCTTCTTTTTCGTCTGTATCTTTTTGCCTCTACAATGTTATCTTATATTGAGCCAATTTTAGTGTATAAAAACCAAGGAGGGTGCTTCGTGCCCAGGTCCACGAGGTTCACATGCGGACATTTGCAGCAGAAGCGTTTTAAACGAGACTCAAGAAGAAATTACTCATTGCACGTGCATTCGTCATTACCTTATTTTAGTCGTCCACCCCGAATCTTTTCCCCGGATAGGGCGAGCACATGAATACGCAGTGTGTGCGAAGAAACCCAGCATGCTTCAGATTCGGCATCGCATACTTTGTTCGCTGCCATCCTAGCTTCCTTCCCTCGATAAAGGGAACAGATGACTACACCCTCGTTATAATTAAAGTCACTGCTAGTGGCATTATCAGAAGGCCTTGGACAGGGGTCGGCGCATTCTGTGCCTCTCGCAGTTTTTCGCGCGTTTCTATTCCATATCTGACTCGATCATACTTGATATAAGCAACATTAAACAGGGTTGCAAGGACTTTCATAATAAGCATTCTTAACGCAAACATACAGCGTGTATACAGCATGGAACGGATTAAAAATGACACGTGGTTCAATACAAGTCTGTTTATTCCACATGCAAAAATAGTGTCGCCTTTTCAAGCGCCGTTAGTCCGCTCAATGTGAGACTGGGAGCGCGCCACTGCTGGCAACTCTGTCGATGTAATTCCGGACATCAACAAACGTGGGCGGGGGAGAGCTGATAAAAGATGCAAAGGCGTCCATTTCTTGGTGCAATTTGTTGTTCCTGGTTTGGATGGCGTGGGATTGCGGCTGAGCCACGGCCAGAGGGTCAAGCAGTAGCGCTTGAATCCTGTTTGCGCTGCATACTGAGCCGACTTCAGGAATTGCAGAAACTCTGCCAGGCCGGGATGTCTGCTTGGCAGGCGGCTATGCAGACCGTTGGGCCAGCCCTCCACGTTGTTGGTTGTCCTGGCACCTCGGTTGCCGAATTGCCCCCAGATGTCCTTGAGCAGGCTGTTGGCAAAGAGTAAGTGAATGGTGGCAGAAAGCGAGAGAAAACTAGGCATTTTCTTATTAACTGATGGCAAGGGGGATTTATAGCCTCACTTTCTTTTCAGTACGTAGTGAATATAGTTTTCACATTTAAATATTCTAAGCTTAAAGGGTAAGACAAAATGGCTAGGTGGCGTAAGCTACCGCCCGATCCAAAGGGCTCAGCCGTATTCATCTATCCATCCATCCATAAGCCAGAACCCTCTCAAGTACCTCTCGAATTGGTCCAGGCGCGCAGCGTTCAGCGGCTTGGCTTGTCTGAGAGCAGGTCGCTGGCAAATTCCAAGCGGAAGGTGTCCGGAACGAAGGGGAGGTGCCTCACTCTTGTGAACCACGCGTGGACTTTAGGGTTATCCCTGCAGGTTGTTTTGAGGCCCAGCTCGTCCCGCCTTGCGTTAATAGCATTTGCAAAGTGGAAGGCGCACCCTCGGATCTGTTGCGATGCAAAAAACGTAGAATGTAAGGAAGCATGTTAATTAGGCAAACACCACGCCCCGTTTTTGTATACCAACTTAAAAAATTCACATTTTCATCTGCTCAACTCGAGGGTAAAGCATGATTGTACTAGAGAATGAATGACGCATTGTCCTAAATATGCATTTTAGTTTTGCGTGTGGGCGCTCGTCACTTGCTATTTCAGAAGTCTCGTTTCAGAGACTTCAAGGAGCACGATGAATTGTTTTTGCGAATTATTGATTATTCAAAGTGATATGCATGCTACTCCACGTCTAAAGAGCAATGGCACGTGCTCAATACTTCGATAAGTGGCAGCTCTACATTTCTCAAGTTCACCCTATGCAACGCTACACAAAACATGAGAGTTGGGAGTGTGCCCTGCTTTATGAAAACGTAAATAATTCACCTGTGGCCGTCCTGAACACGTTGATTGCAGCTTGAATTGCTGCGGACTCGTAATGGAACACCCACGTAGCCGTCGTTGATAATGTGCCAATATGTCCGAATCTTCGCTCCATTGATGCCTGCAGGCACCGAAACACGACTTCGTATGCTTGCACATCACAGGCTTGCATCCGTGCATGAAGCATAGGGTGTGCTTCCCCTTTGATAAAGGTGTGGAGAGTGTAGAGCTGTCCTGGGCAGTGAAACTCCGGGGGGTTGTACTTGTAGTTCCCGTCGCCCAGAACTTGTTCTGCGCCCACCAGGGCATCGAGGTCCTTCTCGGCGTAGAAGACCAGTGTCCGCCGTCCTTGAGTCTTGTCTTCAAGTTGGAGAAACACTTGCGAATCCGTAGTGACATGGAGCTCAGGTAGAATGGCGTCAAGAGTGTTTCCTTTCAACGCCGCGTGGTGTCTATTCCGTGAAAGGCACCGTAGCTTGGTAGAAAATCCGTAGCCACTGTTGAGTTGTGCTTGAATTTCCCTTCGAACGGTGTCGTCATAATTGGCAAACCTTTCAGGAATAGAGGAGACGGCTTCGTCAAATGCTTCTCTCGGTCGTTTTCGGCTGCTGCGGACGTTTTCCGTACTTCATACATGAAGCGTTTCGAGAGAACGGTCGGAAGCATTGGAGTCTCCAGGACAGGGTTGCAGCTGTGGGACGTCGACGGCCGATCTGGATCGGTGGCCAGCACGCCGTTTCTTAGTGTCAGGTGAGCCACTGGGCACCTCTCAGTTGGTCCGACTTGCTGACTCAGGCGGTAGCAGGCGATACACCCATAGTAGACTGTGCTGGGATCCTTTGGGTGTGCTGACTTGTGCAGAAAATTCGAGCACAGCGTTCTCCCATCGTTTACTTCGATACTGGATCACAGGTCGACTTGAGCGCTTATGTGACTGTCACAAACGACGGGACCCCGAAGCCGGGCTTCCATGTCGACACGAAAGCAGTCGATGAATGCTGATCTGATGTCGTCGCTGTACCTTTCGTTGAATCTGCAGATAATAATAAGAATATATCACATTAGAATTTTTATTGAACCATTCGAAAACTAATTATTCGCGTAGAACTCAAGCAACATTTAACTAATCAACAAGACATAATTAATAACCTACTTCTGTATGACCAGCGCACAGGCAACTGATAATCTCCGAGTGTAGACACTGATTGGTAAAACAATTCTCTTGGTTATTAAAAAAAAGAAACCAATTTTCCACTCACCAGATCCTAGAAGAACGTGTCGAATCGAGAAGCTGTTGTAACTTGTTTCTTAAGATAGCGAGACTCGAGATCTTGCTCTGAACAGTTTATGTCTTGAATAACGCAGACGTGCGCAAAAATAAGGCAAACCGTGCGCAAACCAGGTCGAATCTTGTCGTACCGAGATGCACCTTTTGTGTTAAACGGGGTCACCGGCCGATCGGACCCAGTGTCCCCGACAGTGGGGCGAAATCCTTGGAACAAAATTGGGCCTCCACTGACCTTGGCCGACAAAAGAATTCAGCGTCTTTTGTGTTAAACAGGGTCTTTTGTGTTAAACGGGGTCACCGGACGATCGGACCCAGTGTCCCCGACAGTGAGGCGAAATCCTTGAACAAAATTGTATCTCCACTGACTTAGGGAGCCTTCATGTGCGCTTGAAGCGCACATGAAGGCACCCTACACTGACCTTGACCCACAAAACAGAAAACAAAAGAATTTAGCGCCTTTTGTGTTAAACCGAGGGTTGTGGGTAGTCAATCAACCAAGATTGAGCACTTTGACGTGGACATTTTGACCCCTTTTGGATATTCGTCTCCATGGACATTTTGACTCGATGGACATTTTGACCCGATTGGACATTTCGTCTCGATGGACATTTCGACTCGATGGACATTTTGACCCGATTGGACATTTCGTCTCGATGGACATTTCGACTCGATGGACATTTTGACCCGATTGGACATTTCGTCTCGATGGACATTTTGACTCGATGGACATTCTGACCCGATTGGACATTTCGTCTCGATGGACATTTTTACACGGGTGTCACGTGGCCTATTGGACATTTTGACTCGGTGGACATTTCGTCTCGTTGGACATTTTGACCATCTAAGCGACTGATTGCTGATTGAATGTCCACAGGTAAATCAGGCGTTCGTTGCCACGGCATTGACACAAGCCCGCAGAGGTGAACCCCCAGAGAAGCGGGTGCGAAAAACCACTCTGCGCCTGCAGAATCTCGTGAAAAATATTTTCGAGGGATTACAGGTACACCCAGATCTACCAAGACTGCTGGAGCTAGTGGGGGACAGTATTCGCTTCTAACCAATTGATAAATAAACTTGTTTCTACTCTAAGCAACAAACCATGCGCCTGTCAGATTTAATTTATCGTTGCATTTTAGCTTCGCACGCATGCACCTAAGTTGTGCGCACACGTGTTAAGACCAACATGAAATTTTCTCCTGGTGAGGTTTTGTCCGGGTCTGTGAAAAAATGGGTGAGCTTTTATCCGGTGAGCTTCTGTCCGGTGAGCTTTTGTCCGGTGAGCTTTTGTCCGGGATTCGTAAGGAAGCTTCTGTTCAGCCTGGCGAAAAACAATGTGGAACGCAAAAAACCGGATAACTGGGTGTGTGTACCGTTCTGTCATCAGTTCTGACATAATCTGAAATCTTTGGCAGGGAAATACGGTGTCTCGGTGGTGTTCAAAAATGATTTTAAGTTGACTAGGTTGACGCCGAATCCCGGAGAAAAGCTCACCGGAGAAAATCTCACCGAAAAAAATCTCACCGGAGATAAGCTCACCAGAGAAAAGCTCACCGCAAAACTGGCGGATGCAGAGAAAAGCTCACCGGCCATTGAGCGTATGTGGAGAAAAGCTCACCGATTTTTTCCCTTCTTTTTATTTGAAGGCCGTTGGATCATGCGTAACCTATATCAATTTATTCTCATTAAAATCCATCAACTTTGTAAAAAAGGAAATGTTCTTTTTTGTATAATTTGTTAAGCGAGTGTTTTTTTGTGGTTTACTCTCTAGGCAACGAAAGCCTAACTGAAAACTTTATGAACTTGTAGAACAGGAAAAAGTTCGAAAACTTAATAATGTCTGCCTAAAACCTAAAATTAAAACTGTAAATGCCGAAAATCCGAAAGTGCATGCGCAACAACGCGGTGCCTGATACAGTATTCTCTTTGCAGCTTTTGTTGACCTTTGAAAACAGAATAAAACATATCGAGGTTTCATTTTTCCACGGACATGCACGTTTTCCAGCCGTTCGTGCTGGTATTTCCACACGTTGCCTTTGCGTGATAGTGCCCTTCTTACGGCGAGCCACCCATGACCTTCAGAGCTGCACACTGTCACCGTTGTTACTGGTGACCTATATAAGAACTAGTCTTCTGTAAGGTAGCCAATTGGGCGAGGTGGTAAACGTTATACATGATGAAAACCGCTCAAACGACGACGACGGAGTGAAGACAACAAACACGACAGGACGAAGCTGTTCTCGCAACGAAAGTTTTGTTAGTGAAATTAACAGAAAGAAAACAGCGTAGCCGACAAATCAACAAACGCGTACTTATCTATCAGGCACTGCACAATTTTTGTAGCTGAAGCGGTTCACACACCGCTATTCATATTAGCTCGCATAAAAAACCTCTTTATCTGACAGAGCTACCGACGGCGCACTGTCAGCTGTCAATAAATTGTCTTTCTTACCGGTGTCCGATGTTCTGATTTTATACTTGCGGCCTCATTAATATATAGAGAATGGGTGATTACTAATTTCTGAGGAATTAGTAAATATGCCATATGAACTTCAATAATATTACAAAAAATATGATATATTTTTTAATAAAGTGACGAATTCGAATTGTGTTAAATTGCCACGTGTGACGCAGAATCCGCTAAGCTAAGAAAAACATTTTAAAAATCGGTGAGCTTTTCTTTGCATCCGCTCAAAGGCCGGTGAGCTTTTCTCCGCATCTGCCGGTTTTGCGGTGAGCTTTTCTCCGCATTTGCCGGTTTCGCGGTGAGCTTTTCTCTGGTGAGCTTTTCTCCGGTAAGCTTTACTCCGGTGAGCTTTACTCCGGTGAGCTTTACTCCGGTGAGCTTTTCTCCGGTGAGCTTTTCTCCGCCGCCAGTCGACGCCCCTCTCGGCTGTTCAGAAGGGTTGTCCGAAGAAACATAGGGATGCGTCAATTGAATGCGAAGAGTCTGTGGTTTACGGAATTCCGATGGCATGTGGTTTTTCCCATGCAGGGCAGACGGGACGGGTGTAGGCCCATTTGTCACATGCCCATTCGTCATAGGGCAACTGGTAACAGGCCCGTTCGTCACAGTGGAACATTCGTCATAGGGCAATTCGCCACCCGGACGACCTGTCACACAATAGTTCCCAGATAGTCTTTTTGTCCGAACGGTCTGAAACGTTAGGACCGTTCGGACGCCCTCTAAATACAAATTATGCTTGCTTTTTTTTTTGTTAGCAAGGGTTAGAGGGGGTTGCAGTGGCTTTAGCGACCCCCTTCTCTATTCTGCGGAGTCTGCAAAGATAAAGGCTTTAACCTAACCATGTAGAAGACGAGTCCTGGAGAAAAGCTCACCGGAGAAAAGCTCACCGCAAAACCGGCGGATGCGGAGAAAAGCTCACCGATCATGGAACGTATGTAGAGAAAAGCTCACCATATTTTTCTTTTTATATGGAAGCTGTTGGATCATGCGTAACATATATCAATTTATTATCATTAAAATTCGTCAGCTTTGTAAAAAAGAAAATGTCATTTTTTGTATTATTTGTAGGGGTGGGCGAACATTCGAAATTTCAAATACGAATCGAATATTATACATTTAATATTCTTATTCGATTCGTAAACTAAGTCTTTAGTATTTTCTGAATATTCGTCGTTACACGAATATTCGAAATTAATCGAATATTCGAGAACGTATTCGCAAGCGCAAGCTTTGCTTTCGGCTTCGGTTTGGGCCCATTGATAGCGACATCGATGATGGCGGCTTCATCCCAAGGAGGATAGAAGGGTAGGAGAGGGCATGACCCATGCTCCCTTGACGCCTCGCCTCTTTCTCATTTTTCTCCTTACCCTCCTCACTTATCAGGCCAACGTGGCAACATCAGGTGACCGTAGCTAGCCTTCGTCTAGCCTTCGATCTGATAAAACCTACCGGACGGAGCGCGTGCAAGCCTGCAATAAATCCTTCTACAATCAACCATCCATCTCACACGTGACATGTCACGCGCACCAATTGCCAGAGAGATCTACGGTCACGTTGGCCACAACATCGTTTAAACTTTTTATGACTAGGCTTCACCAATATTGCAACGTGCCCCCTCCTAGTACTTGTAACCTCCTTGCTTCAACCTAAACTGGTGGCGTCGGTTTCGGTAGCGATAAGATGCGAGTTTCTGTGCCCTTGTGACCGCTGACTTTTTAAACTGTGCTCACTTTCGCGTTCGCCCACCCGTGTTATGGCGGATGTAGGTGATTGCGGGGAACCGTCTGCGAAGCGGAGGAACGAACGGGAAGCGGCACCAAAACGAAGGGAAAATAGCGCTATTTGGAAATATTTCGCGGAGGGTGACGGCATCGATGGCGCAATGTACGGAATGCGAGTCAGCGCTTAAAGCACCCACATTTACGACAACGCCCCTTGTCAACCATCTCAAAGTACATTCTACGTTGTTGAAAGAGTATCGTGGGATTACCGCTGGTACGCCATGGAAAGATCAACCGACGCTGACGGACTTCGTGCGCCGCACGGAGCCTCTGCATGCCAGAAAAGTGGGTGCGAGCGCTAAATAACAAGGTGGCCGCCAAGGTGGTGCTTGATTTACAGCCTTACAGCATTGTGGAAGACCGCGGCTTCAAAGAACTTCTGACAAAAGCCGTTCCCAACTATCGCCTACCTCTCACGCGTGTTTGTGCCACGGATGTATGACGACACCCGAAAGAAGGTGAAAGCAGAGCTCAACAGTGCCTTTGAAGGCGGAACTACGTACCGCTGTTGCCTTCACAAGCGCCATGTGGACATCGCACGCTAACGAAAGTTACGTGAGCTTCATCTGCCATCTTCTCACTCTAAAATGCACGATGAAGCGGTTCACATTGAACACTTGGCACACGGCTGCAAGTCACGCCGCTGTGAACATTGCAACTATTCTGGACTAAATTTGCCGTGACTGGGAGATACCCGATAAATGTGCAAAGTTCATTGTAATGTATAACGGTCGCAACATCCGTGCTGCGGTAAGGAGACTTCCGTGGACTGAAAGAGCGTGCTTCGCGCATACGCTTCAACTGGCGATTAAGAACGCGAGATCCCGTTCGCCGGCCATTGATCGCCTGTGCAAGAAAGTGAGGCATATTGTGGGACATTACAAACACAGTTCATCAGCTCAAAAAAGGCTTGAGGAGTGCCAAAAGAAGATGGGAAAGGACACATTACGTCTGGTTCAAGACGTGGAGACGAGATGGAATAGCCAGTATCTAATGTTGTCTCGCCTTCTGGAACTCAAAGAAGGAGTCACTGTTGTGCTTGCAACCTCGGACTGTGACAACGATGGACTTGGTTCATCAAAGTGGAAAGATAATTTTAAGTATGTACATGCATTGAAGCCATTGTTTGATGACACTGTTATTGGCAGTGCTGAGAAGTATCCGTCTTTTTCCTCCCAAGTTCCTATGATTTTTGGTATGCCCCACTGTCTAGGTAACTGTGCTGGGGCATCAGAATTTCCCGCAGAACTGATAAGATCCATCAAGGCAAGGTTCACTCTGTATAAGGAGGACAAGGAAGCATGCCTTGCTATGTTCTTGAACCCACGCTTCAACTCCACTATTTGTAAAGCTAAAAAGGAAAAATTATTATGGCTAAAAGTTCTGGTGCTGCAAGAGCTAGCCTCATGGGATGCTACTGAAGAAATTCAGCCGGAAGCTGCAATACAGTCAAAAGAGCAAGGCTCAACGCCGTCAGCAATGTTTGGCAAGAATTTGACCACTTAGCTAAACGTGCAATGGAAAGCAAAGTGGTTTCAGCTGCGGAATGGGAAGTTGTAGCGTATGCGGAGGAGGCACTACTAAAGAGAGAAAGTGATTCGTGTGAGTGGTGGCGAACTCCCGGGTGCTTAAGTTATCCGAGTCTGGCGAAGCTTTGCATCAAATACCTGGCAATACCTGCTACTTCATTGCCGAGTAAAAGAGTTTTTTTTTTTTTTTTTTTTGATACTGGAGGTGTAGTTTCCGCTCGAAGGGAGCGCCTCCTTCCTGACCATGCATGTGCAGCAGTTGATTTTTCTGCAAGACCACTCGTGATCTTCCCTACAACTAGAATTTTCGTTTTTGTGTTTCTATTCTCGTTAACAGCAGTGCCTCACTGGTGTTAACGACAATAAAAACACAAAAATGAAAATTCTAGTTGTAGGAAAGATTACAAGTTGCCATGCAGAGAAATCAACGGGAGTTCTGCAAATCAAAAATCAAAAATTAAAAAAAAAATCAACTGCAGTTCCGACATGTGAAAATAAAAATGCTGTGAATAAATGCACCTGCCTTCGACTATTCGATATTCGAAGCTAACTATTCGTATTCGATTCGTATTTGAAAATATTGATATTCGCACACCCCTAATTATTTGTTAAGCTTATTGAGTATATTGTTCCCAAATTAATTATTGCGGGCGAGTGTTTTCTGTGCTTTACTCTTTAGGCAACGAAAGCCTAGCTCAAAGCTTTATGAACTTGAAGAACAGGAAAAAGTTCGAAAACTCTGCCTAAAACCTAAAAGGCAAAACTGTAAATGCCGAAAATTCGAAAGAGCATGCGCAACAACGCGGTGCCTAAAAATCTCTTTGAAGCTTTTGTTAACCTTTGAAAGGAGGATAGAACGGTCAGTAGGATATCGAGGTAGCTTTCTTCCACGGACATGCACGTTTTCTAGCCGTTCGGCTGGTGTTTCCACACGTTGCCTTTGTGTGATAGTGCCCTTCTACGGCGAGCCACAAGTGACCTTCAGAGCTGCACACAATTGCCGTTGTTACTGTAAGGTAGCGAATTGGACGAGTTGGTAAACGTTATACATGATGAAAACCGCTGAAACGACGAAGACAACAAACACGACAGGACGAAGCTGTTCTCACAACTAAAGTTTTATTAGTGAAATCAACAGAAAAAAAACAGCGTAGCCGAAACTGATTGCATCCCTAAATACCTACTTATCTATCAGGCACCACACAATCTTCGGAGCTGAAACGCTTCACACATTGCTATTCATATTAGCTCGCAAAAAACAAACCTCTTCATCTGACAGTGCTACCTACGGCGCACTGTCAAGCTGTCAATAAATTGTTGTCTTTTTTACGGAAGTCCGATGTTCTGACTTTATACTTGCGGCGTGATTAATATACAGAATGGGTGATTACTATTTTCTAAGGAATTAGTAGAGATGCCCAGTGAACGTCAAGAATATTACAAAAAAGAGGACAATTATTTTGAATGAAGTGACGAATTCCAATTACTGTATGTTAAATTTCCACGCGTGGCACAAAATCCGCTAAGCTAAGAAAAAAAAATCGGTGAGCTTTTCTCCGCATCCGCTCAAAGGCCGGTGAGCTTTTCTCCGCCGCCCGTACAAAACCCTAACCCGTCCAAAATTTGAATATGCTGCCGCTGTGTGGGACCCTGCTTACTCGTCACCAATTGCTCTTATTGAATCCATTCAAAACCGCTCAGCTCGTTTTATATTGACGAACTTTCATCGCACTGCCAGCGTTACCAGTTACCACCATGAAAAATACTTTAGGTCTGCCGTTACTAACTCACCACCGAAAAATCTCTCGTTCGTGTCTTTTTCATAAACTATTTCATCCAAATGTTACCTTTCGTCATAAACTAATCCGTTCGGTCCGAACGGTTCTGACAAAAAAACTATCTTGGAACTATTGTGTGACAGGTCGTCCGGGTGGCGAATTGGTAACCGGACAAAAGCTCACCGGACAGAAGCTTACCGGAAAAAAGCTCACCGGGCAAAAGCTCACCCGTTTTTTCACAGACTCCGGACAAAAAGCTCACCTTAATTTTTTTTTTTTTTTTTTGCTAGCCGGGAGAAACACTGGTTGAAATAAAGTGCAGACGCGATGGACATTGCACTATTTTTTGGAGAACTGGCATCCCATCCCATGCAAAGGTGTCAACAGATATGCCATAACAGGCAGAGGAGCAACGATTTGGGACCAACATTTAGGTCACGGAAACTGAGCGGAGCTGATAAGATCAAGCTTGCTCGACTCAAGGTATGCCGGAGCATCCTTGGGCCACGCCCAAGAAACTTTGTGAACCGAAGTTTTTGAACCCGAAGAGTGACCGAAGAAGCGAAGTTACCCTTCGGTGACCTCGCTTTGTCATTGTGCTTATGTAACGCTAAACCCGCACATAAAGGTTAGGCGCAATTTTTTCTTCATTACTAATGCATGAAATTTAAATTGTTTCCGTCATTTTGCGCAGTAAATGTATTTGAAATAAAAGATTATCTCGAGGTGATGTGAAAGGAAAACTGAAGCAAAACTCTAATATACAAACCATTGAGTTGCGAATTTTTAAAAATATTTCGAAGGAACGGTAGTTTTTTTTTTTTAAGTACAAGAGAGATGACCAATTTAGAAAGCTGTGCGGGATTTTGGATAGGCTCGCGTTCCTTCCAACACAGCTTGTCCCCGAAGGACTAACCGTCAGGGAAAAGTCTACCGGTGACATCGGCTACCTGCTGGACTACTTTTATTTCACGTGTGTCAACGGCCGCTTCCGTTATGCTTCTGCTCCTGCGGCGGCACCCAGAGCGAATTCTTCCCTTCGCCTGACTGTACGGCGACGACGACCGGATTTTCCTCCGGAACGGTGGAATACATACGACGCCACCCTTCAAGATAAAGACCGGACGAACAACACCTGCGAAGGATGGAATACCAGATTCCAGAAGCTCGTCGGCCACGCCCAACAAAGCGTCTAGAGGATGATTGAATATCTACGGGATCCGGCCAACTCGTCGAAAGCCAACTCGTCGACGGCCAACTTGTCGGCGGCCCATTCGTCGAATAGGCCAATTCGTCATAGGGCAACTCGTCGAAGGAAACTTGTACGAAAGGGGCAGCTGTCAAAGGGCGATTCGTCGAATGGGTTAATGACGGTCCGAGGTTAACGTTCGTAGTTCCTTCTTACCTTTTGACCTAAATTTTTATTTGTGTTTGGACACAGCGCCCTTCTTAGGTTACAAGACGGACAGAAAAATCACAAGACGGCGAAGACAGGACAGTATCTCGAGACAAGTTGAAAATGTTAATTTCGGGATCGTCCTTTGTTTGTTTGTTTTATTACTTTTTGTAATGACCGTCGCAGACTGTCGCCGCGAAGCGGCGTGACTGATGGCCAGATGGGTTAGCACACTATGGGTTAGCATTTCTGTTATGAGCCGCCGTAGACTGTCGCCGCGAAGCGGGGTGAACGGGTGGGCTGTGTAAGTTAACACGCGGCCCAGTGATACACGCGCGACGAAGTGATCGTCCCCCACTGTACCATGAAAGCGTAGAAAGCTACAAGTTGTTATCATCGACAAGAAAGGAGCACACTGGAGGCTATTACCGTGCGGCGATATTACGCAGTACTATGGGGCAGGATTTGCTTCGAAATTTCAGAACAAAATTATATATTGTGACTCTGAAACAGCGGCGACCAGTTCGCCTCTTCGACAAGTTTTCCTTCGACGAGTTTGCCCTATGACGAATTGGCCTATTCGACGAATGGGCCGCCGACGAGTTTGCCGTCGACGAGTTTGGCTTTCGACGAGTTGGCCTAGACCGACGCACCCAATATCTACAGGAAAATCAGGCGCTCGTTACCACGGCATTGACACAAGCCCGGAGAGGTGAGCCCCCAGTGAAGCAGATGCGAAAAACCACTCTACGCCTGCGAATCGTCTTAAAAATATTTGCGAGTGCTCCAGGTACATCAAGATCAACCAAGATTGCTGGAGTAGTAGGGGACTGCATTCGCTTCTAACCAATCGATAAATAAACTTGTTTCTACTCGAAGCAACAAATCGTGCGCCTGTCAGATTTAGTTTATCGTGGCATTTAGTGCCGCACGCTTGCACCTAAGTTGTCCGCACTCGTGTTAAGACCAACATGAAATTTTCTGGTGAGCTTTTGTCCGGGTCTGTCAAAAAATGGGTGAGCTTTTGTCCGGTGAGCGAATCGCCCTATGACGAATGTTCCGCTGGGACAAATGGGCCGTCTCCTGCAGACGGGACGGTGCATAAATGATAGGATCTTAGAGCCCAAACGGGCAGTATTGTCGAATACGTCAAATTCAGAAATAGCAAAACGTCTTGGGGAGTCTGTCAATTGTTTTCCTGAGTGCACTGAAACTAAAATTGTTAGCAAGAAAAAGGATCATTGTAAAAGATTGTTGAAAGAAACTGTTCGGATAACAAGGTGCTGGAACATAAGTGTTCCGCCCACTGTGTTAGACAAGGAGTTGCGGACGTTCTTATCTTGTGAGAATTCTTGGTGACCTCGAACTTTTTGTGCGGGTAATGTAAAGTGGTGTCTTTGTGTTTTTTTTTTTTTTCCGAATTGGTGTGTCGAGGATGCCTTTCGGCGAGTGTCGGGGGTGAAGGTGGACGTTCTATTGTTCTAATGTTGTGGAAGTTCGTTCGGTTTTGGTTCGGTTCTTCGAATTGGGGTCGTTGGGTCTTGCCCGTTGACTTGTATTGAGGGGTTGACGGTAGGAAGTTCTAGTGACGGTGGAGGCGTTCTATAAAAGGACGAGTCGGAAAAATAAATTCCCAGCTGTGTTTTGAGGTTTCGTCGTGTTTGTCCTTCTTGTTTTCCCCAGTCTCAGGGTTGTCTTAAATCATCAAGTTTGTACTTGTTTACGGAATATGCTGTCTAGTAAACTTCTATGAGATTTGAAAACAATCCCGTGTGTCCGTTTACCTGCCTTTTTGCAATCAGTCCCGGGCGCATACAGTTGTTACTGGTTTTTCCTTGTGTCTTAAATAGGTTT